>JAREYC010000004.1:22925000-24175000 GCA_030015325.1 Cryptoblepharus egeriae | reverse complement strand
GAGTATCAAGAAAAGAAACCATCTCTTGACCCAGTTGAAGTTACCATTGTACTTGGAAAGGAGGATCTGTCAATTAAGGTAACTAGGACTGCAATCCTGTAAACACATATCTGGGAATAGACCCCACTGAATAAAGAAGGACATTTTTCTAAACATACATGCATAGTATTGTACTGAAACTTTGCTTCTCCTGTGCATCTCTGTAGAAGTCTAAGAGTACAATGGGTAATCCATAACTCATTTGCTATTAGGGAACATCATTGACTTAAATGGGATTAATGTAGAATTTATGGATTCTAGGCTGAAAGCAATTGTAAATAATAGGAAAACTTTCTGAAGACTGCAGCAAACTGTGTCCTATCAAAAACTGTTTTGGATAAAACCTGTTTATTGGCAAACTTGACACAATAAGAGCTTTAAAAATAGCTACACTTCTACTTAGCTGTTGCAGATACTTTCAATGTATGTTTCTAGTCTTTTACATTTTCTAACCTCTTACATTTTTCTTAAATTAGATAGCTGATAGAGGTGGTGGTGTTCCAGTGAGAAAAGTTGAAAGCCTCTTCAGCTACACATATTCTACCGCACCTAAGCCAGTGATGGACAACAACAACACTACACCTTTGGTAAGAAGTAAAGCCATGGTGTTTAAGCTATAAGAGTAGAGGTACACAATCCCAAGTTGCACTTAACTCAGTTTACCTCTGAGTTTGTTGGCGCAAAAGATATATCCAAATGGAGAAGCTTTCAAATAAGTTGAGTTAGCATGTCTGGTATTTGCAATATGTTCAGTAATACTAGTTCCTCTGCCAGTTGTTCCTTTTGTTTCAGTTGTGTGAGCTACCTATAATAGTTTAGTAAGCATCTTTAAACTGTATCAGACCATAACTGTACCAGGATTAAAAAACAGAACTGCTAGCAGCGCTGAAATTATGAAAATCCTCATTCTTCAACTATCATAGGATTTTTTAATTATTCTGAAACATAAGATATTTGAAGCATAAGATAGAAACCATCACACAAATTAATAAGATGAATTGATTGTTTCTTTGTAGGCTGGTTTTGGTTATGGCTTACCAATTTCTCGATTATATGCTAAATACTTTCATGGGGACCTTCAACTGTGTTCCATCTCTGGTTTTGGAACAGATGCTATTATCTACTTAAAGGTTTGTTTTTTTGTTCTTAATTTTCCCTCTCCCAACCAAGAATTGAATGTCTATTGTTTGACATTAATGTTTTTTAACTAGTTTATTAGCATATTTTGGTTTTTTTTAATATTTAAGGTTGTAAAAGGTAGCAAATATGAGTAGTATGTGAGTAAATAAGGTTTTGTCTCCATAAATGAATTTTGAGCATTTGAATCAAGATAATTCAATTTGTTATCTATAGGAAAAAAATTTAGTGTTTCACTTATGGCAGAAGTGACTTGTTTTCCAGTATTATCAGTAAACTGTCTTTTGAATATTTTGAGGTATGTCAGTCTCAGTGGCATTATCAGTAGAGCAGCATCATATCACAAATAGCAACATATTTTAAACTATTGTTTCAGAATATTTGCTATTTGGACTAAAATAAAACTGTTGATTCTTCAGTGAGGTTTCAGATGGCAATTGGAATTTCTGTGTTTTTTGTGCTCCCTTCCTAGGCTCTTTCCACAGCGTCTGTCGAGAAGCTTCCTGTTTTCAACAAGTCTGCTTGTAAGCATTATCAAACAACAACAGAAGCTGATGACTGGTGTGTTCCAAGTAAAGAACCAAAAAGCTTTTCAAGGCAAAGTGCTGCTGCGTGATATCAGTTTGTGTTCAAGTCTCATCAACAGGGGAACAAACTAATGGTTCATCCAAGACTGTTGAAACAAATGGCATCTCCTGGCCATTCCCTGTCCTACACTAGGATATGTGCGAGAAGGAGGAAATAATTGTACAAAATATGAGAATACAGCATAGACTGTACTCAGACTATTCATGGCATTTATATAGATGCCAGGAGAATCAAAATAGGTAGGAAGATGTATCTTCTCATCTAATTTGTTGAAATGAAGACTAGATGACAAGGCATTTAGATTAACAATCTGAAATACTAATGTCAGATTTTTCACCTTAGTTGTATGTTGGGTGTACTAACAAGCACAAAAATAATTAGTTTTTCTCTTCGTCCAGTCACAAGATAACTATACTTTGTCCTATCTAAAAACTGGGCATTTTAAATACGTGCTATTTTACATTACCTATGTTAAACACGCAGCAAATGGAGACTAGGTAGAAGGGTAGTGACACGGTGCTTCCCTCATTCAGTAGCTTGACTTGATAGGGGAGCAGAGAGAATAGAACGCTCACAATCCTAATTTGCTTGGGATATGGTAAAATATTGTTTCATTTTTTCAAAAAGAAACAATACATATGTATCATCTTTATGTTGCTGAGATTTTCTTCATGATAACTCGCAAGGTGATGTCAAGGAAGTTATGAGTATGTATTGTGAAGATAAAAGTTCTGCCAGCCATAGCTAGATATGTGGTCCACAGCTGCATACAGTAAAGGAAAAGCAGTAAATGGGGCTCTTCAAAAAATCCTTAAAATGCAGTTCACTTAATTCCATTCAGCTGACTTGGTTTCATCCCAAATAGCTTTTGTGGGCCTCTTTGAGTAGCGTATTCAGGCATATGCCATATGTGAGAGGGGTGTTTTCCTCCCCTTGACTGTAGTGTAATAGGGTTTGGAGGTTTGGAAAGATTTGGAGGAAACAGTTTGGGAACCACATGTACAAAATGTTGCTTCAAAAACCTGAGACATTTTATAAGGATGTGATGATAAACAAATAATGAAGGATATATGTAGCTGAATTTAAGGCCTTAAGTAATACAGACCATGAAGAGTCCTGGTTCCTTGTTTAGCAAGATTGGGCAAGGATGACACAGTGTTTTTGTAGAGAGTATATAGAGAGAATAGGCCATTCCAAATCATTAGGACTCCTAACAGACGAGGTGCTTTGATAAGGGCCCAACTAGTGACATATGAAGTCAGTCTGGTTTTCTAAAACAATTATGTGCTAAAGAACTAATCCAGGTTCATTTTGAGAGCCATTGTCTTTAATGATTCAGTGACAATGCTCAGTTGTGGCAGCTTCATTGCTGTCACTTCTGCTGATGTCTATTTTACTGTGGACATTGGTTCAACTGAATAGGTAATCCCAGCCATGTGAGGCTTTAGTATGCAGTTGGTACGGTGTACCAACAAGAGGCTTAAACGCTAACATTGTTGGAGCTATTGGTGTATTGTGCTATTGTAAATGGAGCTCAGATTTGAGAACTTTGGAAGGTTTTTTTTAAAAAAATTCAGAGCTTATTTTTGCTCTGATCAAGAAGCGGATGTTTGGATGCTATGTTATTTGCATATGAATATTTGGGTTTCAGCTATACAGCAGAGTTACAACTCAATCCATTAAAAATTCCATATTGTGATGCAGTGACACCAGCATCCTACAATGGAATTTCTGCTGGTGAAGATCTCCAAGGGAGGGGACCACAGTGAGCCCAAGCAGCTGCAACTGATCAGGTCTGATCTGTGGTGATGGATCAGGCCCAGAAAGGATATTGGATGCGTCAGCACTGTCAAACCCATTGCCCCCGCTGAATGTGTTCTGCCCATTCTGTGCCCTGCCCCATCCTTTGGCCGGACTTACCCTGCTCTAGTGGGCATTCATGCAAGCTCTGGCACAAGCAAGAAAACTCTGGCTGTCCCGTAGGAGTAGCTAAGCTTTGCGCAGTTGGAAAATGCTTCATTGCTCTTTTGACTTACCCCATGATACCATCTGACATTTTCATGCAGTGCATTATCACAATAGCAGCATTTCATAACAAGATAATGCTTTTCCAAATCTACTTTATAGAATCAGAGATGTATTTTTTCTTGTCAGTATTTAAAAATTTGTTTGGGTAGTTATAATAGATCATATGCACTTTAAGTTTATATGTACAGCACATTAAATGTGTTATTGTTCTGTAATGGTTATACCAATATTTTGAAAACCTGTGCAGCCAATCTATGTACTGTTTTCTTTTAAAAAAAAACCAAATATGCTGTTAGGCAGTGGCTCTCAAACTGGTCTGTTAGGATGCCCCAGCCTAAGGTCCCTGCCTTCTGTCCCCTGAAGGTGTGGGGAAAAGGGTGACATGATCCCCTGGATCGTTCTGCTTTCAAGGGGCAGAGGCTTGCTGATATTTATGTAATAAAGCAGCAGGCTCCTAGGGTTGTGGAGCAAATCTCCACATGCAAATTTCCACAGGGCTCCCCAAAGTGCAGACTCACCACCCGCTTCAGGTTTTGCAATTGCAAACAAAGTGGGTTGCAATCACTATTTTGAGTGTGTCTACTCAATTTACTCATGTTGCTCACTTTCCCTGTCCTCCCTCAAGAACTTACAGCAGGGTTTGAACTTCCAGAGAGTTTGAAAACCACTGCATTATGGGATTAATATCTTTGCTTAGTAACAGTACAGTCATTTTACTGAGTCAAGTAAAGGTATTTTGGAATGCTTTTTAAAAATGTTTCTTAGCTACATTGTATAGGATGGGGGATTTGCTGGCTTTTTTCTGTGGCTTTTGGGGAACGGACAGCTCACAGTTTGGTAACCACTGGTTTAGGAATAATGAGTTTGTGATGCTGCTTATGCATTCAGCACCCAGCGTTGAAGTTGTCCATATGTACAGCATAAGAAATGCAAAAATGGGTTTTAATTCTTAAGTTCTATTTGACTTAAATATTTTGACTACAGTGTGCCTTCTACTCCAGGTGTGTTTCAAAGGTACTGTAAGATTTTTTTGTTTTTTAAATAAAATATTTTTAAACAATTGCTTGATTTCTCTGAACCTTAAATCCTATACATTTGAATCCATCTTAATACTTTTTTATCTGTGTTCTCCAACCTATTCCATGTTTATTTTATTTGTAACACATGCTTAGATTCCTAGATGTACTCAAGTCTATTAACAGCACTGACGCTGGAGCTCAGACATTATTGCAAAACACATTTAGCACAAACATACTGTTCCCAAACAAACTATAGTTTATGGAGCAGCATACAGTTCAGGCAGGCAGCAAAGGAATGATTTTGCATTATCTCAACCCAGCCATCAAATGGAGGAGGAGGAAAGGAAAGTGGAACTAGCTCTTGTGGGAGCCAAAGAATATGTTGCTATAGATGGGTGTATAGGCCTGGGTTTCCTTCATAGTCTTTAAATAGCATGTTGGGTAGCAAAATGGGCCCAAATAACACAAGCTGTAATACTTTGCCCCCACCACTGTCCCCCATCTCCAATCATGCTTCATGTGCTATTTTAATTGGCAGGGAGAAAAGCTTCTGTTAACCTGAACAGGCTTGAAATTGCCAGCAAAAACAAGTGTAAAAAGTCATGCTGTCCTGCATTTTCTGCCTCCCCATTCCCAGATTTGTAAAGGAGGAAATGGACTGTTTGACTCAGCAGTTTTCATGATAGGAACATAGGAATCGACCTTGGATGTCATCAAGGTCGACACTCTAGAAACAGCTCTCTAGGGTTCAGAAAGAGGTGGTGTCCTGCCCTGCTTGGAATGTCACAGATAGAACCTGGGACCAATTGCATGTAAAATCATGTCCTCTACACTGACACAATTACTGAAACCTAAAGGTTCTGTATTCTTTGCACAAGTTAAAAGAGTTATTCTATGCTGCCTTTTTCATACATTTCTATTTTGCTTTATCCATTCCATGCCACTTTGCAAGCTAAGAAAGGTGGCATAGAAATCTTTAAAAAGGAATAAAATCCCACATATTTCCAGGCTCAGAAATAGAGCCTGTTCAACTTGGCCCAATCAATTTTGTCACTTTACACACGTCACCCCTTCTATCTACTATTAGGACCTGACAAATGTTATTTGCTTCAGTTTTGACTCTTAGAAAGCCCCAATTTCTGCTATTGCTTCCTTAAAGAAGGCTAAATAATGTACCGCAAGTGATCCATGTTTCTGTATGGGAATTGGTACCACTCAAAACCAGTGTTCAGCATGGAGCTATTGATGTGGCCACTTGTTAACTTTTAGGGCAAACGCAAAGGTGTCTATGTTCTTTTGTCATCATAGTCGCTGCCCTGAGCAACTACTGGGAAATAACCAAAGAGTAGTAAATAAATGTAGCTGAAATACAAAGCCTTTTCTTGGTTTAGTCAATAAGTGAGTGGAAATAACACAGGAGCAAAGGCGAGAGCTGAGAAAAATAATTCAGTGCTTTAAGGAGCAAACTCCCTGGTAGATCATTCAATATCTCATTGATTCAGCAGATGCTTTGTGTGTGTTCTGATGCTTTTGGCAAACCTGCAGGGTGAGTGCACAGCCTCCACATTGCTTATGACCCACACAAACTTTCATATACTGGTACTAGAAAAAAAGCCTCCTGCACCCTTTTTCTGACAAAGCTATGTGGACATCATTGTTTAGCTAGTTTAGGCACAGTGTAGCTAAAGAAATACATTCAGGATAGAAGACACCCTTTGTGCAGAATTTTTTTCAACTTCAAGCTCTTCTGTACAAAGAATTAAATATGAATATGTTTTGTTCTAGTTGCGGCTGTGTGAGCCATCACAGAAATGGTTCAGTATTGCTTACCAATTTTCATATTACGTTTTGTGATTGGATCCTTTCTGTTACCTGGAAAGTGGCGAATTGGAAAGGCAAATACATTTTTGTAAGAATAATTTGCATGTTAATAGGCTGGCACGTGAATTGCATTGCAACCAGTGTGAAGTAGGAGAAGCTGAAGAACAGTTCAGGATAGGGGCATTTTTTTAATGCTTACCCCATCTTGCGATGGGGTTCAGTGGTTGAGCATGAAGACTTAAGGTCAACAGCTTAGGAATTTGAGATCCAAGTGACAGTAAGCTCCTGTCACTCATCCCAACACCTGCCAACTTAGGAGTTTTAAAGCATACAAATACAAGTAGATAAATAGGTACCAGACTTAAAAACATGGGAAATGTTTCATGCCTGTAAAGTTTGTCATGCCAGCCATATGACCACAGAAGTGTTTTTGGACAAGGCTGGCTCTTTGGCTTGACAGAGATCAGCACTGCCTCCTAGTATGACTAGCAGGCATGTGGGACACCTTCACCTTTACCCTGTATTGAAGTAGCCATCCCTATGTGGCTACTCAGATATGCATCAGCAAATTCAATGATGCAAATCAAAGTGGTCTGTATAAGGCCAATTAGGCCAAGAGTGAGGGTTAGGTTGTGGTTGAGCCTGGCACAGGGCTGAATGCTATCCTTTCCCTGAAAATGCCCTGTGTTTCTTTTGTCCTCCACCTTCTGTCCACCAGTCTTCACATACAGTATTATCTCAATAACTAGAGATAATAGTACTAGTACAATTGTATTATTCTCCTACTAGTACTCCTATAGTACTAGTGTATAATAGTACTATAGATAATAGTACTATAGATAATAGATACTAATACTATTAATATTAGTACTATAGATAATAGTACTAATTGTACTAGATATGTACCGGTACTTCCTGACAAATTTTAATCTGTAAACGCAAGTGCTACTATTTGGTTAGCTGGCATTTAAAGATGTCACAAATTTCCTTGTAGCAAGTTGCTCTAGTAGTTGTCATAAAACTTCTCAAATGGGGAAGTGATATAATAATTTTTTAAAAATCACAATTAAAAATAGTTTTGGAAAAATCTTCTACTGGGACAAATCAGATTGTAGTCTGTTCCTGCCTTTGTCAAGAATGTCATCCAATTCCATTGAAATTCAAGAAGAGTTTAACTCATACGTGTTCTGGTGATATATTTTATGGCAGAGTAATGTTGCCTGTTCCCAGACCTATCCAGTCTTTACTTACTTAAACTTGAACAGGACCATAGATTAATACTATGCAAGATGCAAGTGGATGCTTCACCTGTATATTATTGTTTCCAGGGAATTCTCCATGCTTTATTCTCTGTAGAAGATATCTTTTCCACAATGGAGGGACCAGCATGCAGAAGTAAAAGGATGCAAAAGTAAAGTCTTATCTTTAAATCACCATCTACACAGATTGCCCTCAAGGCAAACCAGCCAGCAATTACTGGTCCTACAATTTCTTCTCAAAAAGGCAGGAATCTATTATTGAAGAAAAGAATAGATTTTCCCTTGAGTTCCACCTTTTTCTGTTTTCTCCAGAAAGACCTGTTCCTTCTGTATATTTAGAGAAGATATTGACATCTCTGGCAGGATCAAACTATAATAAGTACTTCCCTTGTATTGTTATCATTTGTGTTTAGACTAGGACCAACCAAATAGAGAAGTGGTGAACGTTTAAGTTATCTTCTATTATTTAGGACAGATGATTGGGCAGATGATCTCAAACTGTGTCGGGTGAAATTCTCAAAGTCAACAGAACATGTTAAAATATCTACAAGAGTTGCTGGGATATAGCATTGATTCCTGCACCAAATTCTGCAGGCAGAATAAATGCAATATAAATTCAAACATGCAATTCTTTTCTACTTGGAACATCCTTTTTTCCTGCAGAATTTGGGGCAGAGTTGCAGCAGGGGCAGATGGGATGTGGTGGGAATAATGAAAGGGAGTAGGGATGTGTTGGGAACAGTAGCTTTAGTAAGCTGTATCAATCAATCAATCAAAGATCCAGACCCAAATGGTACAGTTTCCTAGAATCACCTGCTGATACAAAGTGCCAATGGCAGAAGAAGAAGAAAACATCTGGGAAGACAGAAGATTAGGTTCCTAATTTTTATGCAAGACTTGTGACCTAATCCTATACGGCCCTAGAACCAGAGCTGAGCTCTGCCATCTTGATCAAGCTGAGATTGCACAAAATATTAGTATATACTCACGTATAAGCCTAGTTTTTCAGTACATTTTTTTATGCTGAAAAAGCCCCCATTGGCTTATACTCGGATCAGCTTATACTTGTCATAAGATAGGCAAAGAAGTGGATTTCTGTGGTAAAATTAGGTGCCTCCGCTTATACTCGGGTCGGCTTATACTCGAGTGTATATGATGCATAATCTTGGGGAAGCGCTGGTGCCTGTCTCACGTTCTTTAGCATGGAACCACCATGAAAGAATTCCTGCGACACTTAGGACCAGAGTAACTTTTGGAACTGCCAGCATAGATGATAATGAACAAGACATGCTGGATAGTACAGACTTCAAATAATTTCCATTCATGAGACTATACCTTGTCTTGAACCTGGAAGGGAACATTTTAAAAGTTCAAACATTTTACTCAACTATTGCATTCCTATTAGTGTCTACTCAGAGGTAAGTTCTATTGAATTCCCCAAATTTTCTTTTTTTAAAAAACCCAGGCATGATGTCACTTCCAGTTGGGACATCACTTCCAGAGCAACATTTTGAGGTTTGTACCAGGTTTGTGATCATTAGCTATGCCAATGGAAAATGGTCTGACTCCAGATAAAGCAATTCCATCATGTTCACTTTGCCCTTGGAGGAGAACCAAGGATCCTTCAGTTGAACAGAATCCGCTCAGCAATGAATATCTGAAAACTATGTGAATGTGGAGAACTGGCATCTATTTGCCCTCCTTAAATCTTTCCTTTTTCTGGGTTTTATTCCAACAAACTGTGGTAGCAGTAGGAATCCTGCATATATGCGTAAGCAGGAGGAGAAGACTTCCATCGCAGTGGATAACAGCCACATGGCTTCTGTTTATGCCGCACAGCCGGGCCTTTTCCAAAGAAAGGATTAAGACTTTCCCAAAGCCTGACAATGTGGGAGCCGGTCTTACCATAAAGCTGAAAGATTATTCCAACTGTTTTGAGACTTCGAGCCTAAAAAAAAGTTAATTCTTCCTCCGGTTTGATACCTCTTAGCTCTAGGCCCTCGGAAACAGATGGTCTGGTTTAAAGTAAAGGGCAGATCAGCGGTAGATACTTTGAGATGAACAGACAAAAAATAAAATAAAATAAA
Source organism: Cryptoblepharus egeriae (assembly GCA_030015325.1). NCBI lineage: Eukaryota > Metazoa > Chordata > Lepidosauria > Squamata > Scincidae > Cryptoblepharus > Cryptoblepharus egeriae. Next base: position 24,165,022 of record JAREYC010000004.1, on the reverse strand, counting down.
CCTCTGCTAAAGACAATGATGTAAAGCTACCAAGTTACAAACCATTAAAAATAACCTTCAGGAGGGAACAGAACAGGAGTTGGTTCTCTGCCAGTAGCCACTGTTTTCGCTTTGTTCTGTTTTTTTTTTCCCTCAGAGTTTTCCATCCCTTATTGAGAAGGGAGGGAAGGTCAAGGGGGTGGTACACCCATGCTTGGTAAACATGCGCTGCTTCTGTGTGCAGCCAGCTGACTAAACCACAGCGGTTTCTATCTGGACATTGTTCTGCATTCTCCCAAGTATATGGGCCTGACGAGAAAAGGAACAACGTGTTCCCTACCGGTTGCACAGAGAGCTTAAAAACATGTTTATGTGAGGCGGCTACAAAAGGCTTAGTCACTGAGTGGTGCACTCCACCTCCACCCCCATCTTCCACGCTTGGGAAGGAACTCCTTGAAAGTCAAAGCGGAGGCACATTAAACTCCCATTTGCCTCCAGCATGTTTGGTCTGTGGCCTACTTTGTGCTTTTATCTGTTTACATTAATGTACCCAGGTTCCTTTACATAATGTTTCACACTGTTCTTTTCAACAACTATTCAAGCATGTGCGCAATTAGCCTGGATGGACAAACATTAAAATTCAAAAGAGTATAATTCATTTTAGGTGGGGGGGCATCTCGTCCCCCCCCCAGCACCTTGTTATACTTTACCATGCACTTCCAACACTCTGGAATTTCGAGCAAGAGGCACAGAGATACTACACCATGAGGAAAACAGCTGCAAGACTGCTTTCTGGCGGTGTGTTAATTCACTGTGGACACAGTCCTAACCAATTTAGGTCAGCCTAACTCTCCTAGCATATCTTCCCATGATGGTGTAGGGATGATGGCATGTTTTGCCTAACCCTTCAGAAGTGGGGCAGAAGATCCTTATGGCACTTATGTGACACTCCCAGGTCAGCATGGGACTTGTGCCAGGGCTTACGCTGGACTAACTGGTGGTTAGGGCAGGGTGACCATATAGAATGGAGGACAGAGTTCCTATACCTTTAACCATTGCATGGAAAAGGGAATTGAGGCAGGTGCTGCTTTTTAATCCCTTCTATGTTGATTTAAACCTGACAAAATTCCCTTTTCTATGAACTGGTTAATGGTATAGGCACTCGGTCTGCCATTTTATATGGTCACCCTTGGTTAGAGTTGCAGCTAGTGTTTAGGAAACACTGCCCCCTAACCAACCAACCCATCCCTATCCCTGGAAGTAAGCTGAGGTGTTAGAATGGATTATACCACATTGGAACAAGCGTACCCCTAAATCAGTGGTGGGCCCGGCCTGGCCCAAGATCCGGTTCTCCGGAAGTGGGCAGGGCGGGGCCAGAGAGGTTTTTAATTTTAAAATAAAAAAAATAAATAAATTACTTACTTCAGAGTAGACCTGCATAGGATGGATCTCTGAAGCTGCAGTCCTCTCCCACACTTTCCTGGGAGTAAGTCCCACTGACTATACTGGGACTTACTTCTGAGTAGACCTGCATTGGATGGGGCTCTGAGGCTGCAGTCCTCTCTACACTTTCTTGGGAGTAAGTCCCATTGAGTATACTGGCCGGGAGAGGGGGGAGACCGCGGTGGCGCCCCGCGGCTCCCCGTTTGCCCCTCCGGCCAGCCGGGAGAGGAGGAAGGAGAGAGGAGGAAGGGAAGCTGCTGCGAGCGCACAGTGCGCGTGCAGACTAAAAATGGTGGCTGCCGCGGCTGCGAACCAGTCCTTATGGTCCTGCGGGAGCACGGTCCTACCGGATCGCAACCGGCCGCCAAATTACAAGTGCCCACCTGTGCACTAAATCCTGAGTAACTTCGGGAACACATAAGAGACTTTACGTGCACCCATAGTTACTGCACCACCTAGTGAAAACCTATGGGAAAATCATATTGGAATCCAGAGTAAGTTGTTCTTATACTGGAGCAAGGACTCCCATAGTTACTCTGGATTTTGCCCATAAGGAATATCACTTTTGGACATTCCCTAATATTAAATCAAAAATCTCAATCCTCCCTACAATCTTTTTTCCCATCAAGAAGAAAACTTCTAGCCTTATGCTGGTTTTCTTTTTTGTGTGAGGCTTTTAAGAAAGTGGTATTTAAATGACATATTATGGGCTGTGGGTGGCACAAGTGGCTAAGACACTGTGCTTGTTAACCAGCAGGCCAGGGTTTGAGACCCGGGTTGGCCCCACAAGACAGGGTGAGCTCCTGTCCTTAGCCCAGCTCTGCGACGCAGCTGGATCCAATCGTATTGGCTCTGCCTTTCCATTGGACTAATTCAGTGGCGTGGAAAGGGGGGATTTGCTGCTTGGGTTACAGCCTATCCTCCGTAACAATCCAACCCAGGCTTTCTTGCTTCGGATGCAGCGTATGCAGCCGAGCACGATATCATAGTCTTCCAAGACTGACGGAGGCCTGCTTTATGGGCTGTTACTTCAACTGACCACCCATACTGTCCAGTATGGAATAGAACTGACCACCTATACTGGCCAGTATGGACAGTGTTGGGAACTTGACTCGAATGACTCGGACTTGAGTCACAAAAATGTGTGTTTTTGTGTGTCTGCCTATGTCTATCCATGTCCCTGCCTCTTCCACTTGCTTTTGATATTTAATCTCCAGATGCATTTTAAAAATTTATTATTTTACTGAAGATGTGTTTTAATTGTGAACTCATGTGCATTTCATTTGCTGTGCTTTTGGTAGCGTAAAAAGGTGGTGTTTTTGGTTCACTTGTTTGTTCTAATGTAAATAGATCCATTGAACATTAATGTGCTTGTGGAAATGGTGAATGATGTAGTCACCAAATGAATGCATCTGTTATCATGCATATAATTGATGTTATAAAGCTCCTGATCCTTGAAAAAATATGGACAGGATCAGGTACTGGGGTTGCAGCCAGTGGTGTGTAACCGATCCTTTTGCCATAATTTACATCAACACTCTAGAAGTGCCTGATCTTGAACTAACTGCTGTAATGTAATGATGCCACCTGCAATCACTTCTGGGTTATAGTATACTCAGAGTGGTGGTGTGTCACTCTGACAGTTGATGGCTTTTTCACCTGAATTCCCCTTCATGGCCACTTGGACCAGTTGCAGGCTATTTTGTGCGGCCAACAATTTTTTTCTTTTTTCCTTATTTGTTGAGCAAAAAAAGGCATTAAAAAGCCATTAGCCATGCAGTTCCAAGTGCCCATGGCCTCATGACACCCGCTCAAGGTGTGGTACTTAGGGATATGCATCCCTCGATCCCACCTTCATCCCTGGTCCTACCTTAACTACTCCACTAGTTGTAGCTAGCCTCAGAAAAAAATGATGGAGAACCAGTCATTCTGGGTTAACTGGCAACCCTAACTTCTGCATGCCTAGAATGTGCTGATTTTGACCCTGTCTTACCAGTTGCCTGTTAGATAAGTCATGCTCTTGACCAGTGGTACTCTGGTTTTTCAGTCCAGGATCTCCTCTCGAACTTAAAAAAAATCAGTCTGGGACCCCGTCATACTTACCAGGATGTGATGCTAGAGCTTCTCCATGTCTACTCAGAAGTCCCACTGTGTTCAATAAGACTTACTCCAAGGAAAGCCCAGTGCCAGATTTCAAGGTGTTGAATCTCACCCTCTCTCAACCCCTCTGACCCAACATTGCAACCCCTCCAAGAGGGTTCTGACCCTTACTTGGAATACCAGTCTAGAGCAGGGATCTCCAAACCCTGATCTGGGGACCAGCCTCCATGCATCCCTCTATACAACCCACTGGCAAGCCATGTAATCCTCCAGAGATGAGGGGAGCTCTGCTCTCCACACCTCGGGAGGGTATTTTGAGGGCTGGGGAGGCTGCACACACCTCCTCTCATTGTGTATGAAAGTGCTTATGAACTGGTTTGAACCTTTCCCTGTGTGTTGGAGAGTGATTATGAACTGATTTGAATTCATTCATTACATTCATATAAATTCCATCGATATATTCTTTTGCAGAAATTCATGTACAGTGGTACCTTGCTTAACAAGTGCCTTGCATAAAGAGCGTTCCACTTAAAGAGCAAAAATTTCTGTGTAGTTTCACTTTGCTTAAAGAGCATTTTTTGCATAAAGAGCAAACATTTCATGTGTAGTTTTGCTTTGCTTAAAGAGCATTTTTTGCATAAAGAGCAAAAATTTCTGTGTAGTTTCGCTTTGCTTAAAGAGCATTTTTCGCATAACGAGTGCCCATTGGCTGAGCTCCCTGTCCTTCTCCCTATCTCTCCCCAGCATTGGCTGGGCTGAGGGAGTGAGGCGGGACTTTCTCCTCCCTGCAGTACATGGAAGAGACCAGCAGGGGAGCAGAAGAGCAGAAAAACCTCTTCATCAGGGGAACAAAGATAGCTGCTCTTCTCCTGCAGCCAGAGAACTTGGTCAGCCCAGCCTATGCAGCCTCCATAAGGTAGGAGGGAATACTCTCCTGCACCCCCTCTGCAGCCCCCTCAAACAGACCCCTTGCCCCTGCCTGGACCCCATTACAACCACCCCTCTGCCCCCACTACCTTCCCTGCCTGCACTTTTCCTTTCCTGTGAGTAAGCCCCAGTGGATTTAATGGGGCTTTATTCTGAGTAGACAGCATAGAATCTTGCCCTTCTGATGTTGTTGTGCATGCAAAATGCAGCCTGCACACTTTCCTGTAAGCCCCAGTGGATTTAATGGGGCTTTATTCTGAGTAGACAGCATAGAATCTTGCCCTTCTGATGTTGCTGTGCATGCAAAATGCAGCCTACACACTTTCCTGTAAGCCCCAGTGGATTTAATGGGGCTTGATTCTGAGTAGACAGCATAGAATCTTGCCCTTCTGATGTTCTGTGCATGCAAAATGCAGCCTACACACTTTCCTGTAAGCCCCAATGGATTTAATGGGGCTTGATTCTGAGTAGACAGCATAGGATCTTTCCCCTCTGCTGTTGCAGACTGCCTATCTAGATCTCTCACACACAGAGAGGTTCCTTGTGAAAGTTGCTCAGAAAGATACCAGTGACTCTTAGTGAAAATCAGTCATCCTTGCCCAAAAAGGTTTTTCTTTTCTTTTTTTACTGTCCAGAATATTACAGTGTTTTATTACAATAATTGTGGTCTGTATTATATTATAGTGTTTTGAATTCAATTCCAGTGTTTTATCATTTTTACATCCAATTAATATTTTTATATGAATATTTTGGGGGTTGTGGAACCAATCACCTGAGTTTCCATTGTTTCCTATGGGAAAATCCACTTCACTTAAAGAGCGTTTCACTTAAAGAGCATGCGTCCGGAACAAATTAAGCTCTTTAAGTGAGGCACCACTGTAAATTCTTTTTTCGGCCCTGACACAGTATCAGAGAGATGATGTGGCTCTCCTCCCAAAATGTTTGGAGACCCCTGCTCTAGATGAAATTGCTTCTATTCCCTACTGTGATGTCCTGAGGATTGGTTTTTAGTCTGTCATAATTTTTTGTTGCAAATACTTTTACACTTGGCCTAGAAAAGTGTTTACTGTCTTTTCAGGAATGACTTGGCGGGGGGGGGGGGGGAGTTCAGTTAATTCATTGCAGAACTCTGAAGGAAAAGGGTGTGCATGTTTGTTTCTTACATGAATTGTGCCCCTTTTAATTAATGAAAAATACAAGTGGGATAAGAACTATACTGCGCTTGGGGGGTTGAAACAGACCAGAATGACAAAAAATTAGTGGCAAAAATAGTACAGTGGTGCCTTGGTTTATGAGCATAATCCGTTCCAGAAACATGCTTGTAATCCAAAATACTCATATAGAAAAGCAAATATCCCAATAAGAAATAATGGAAACTCAGACAATTTGTTCCACAACCCCAGCTGGGGGTGCAGATCTGAATCAGTGCACTGAATCAGTGCCTTCACTCCAGCCCAGCTTTCTAAGCCAAGATTTCTTAGTCCAGATTCCTAAGATTTCTTTAAAATCTTTGCTCGCCTTCCCAAATACTTGCAACCAAGTCACCACTATTTGCAATTATTAGCCATGCACTTGTTAATTTTTAAAAGACCAAACATATGTTCTCTTAATCATCACAGTACAGCATAAATACTGCACTGCCTCAAGTCTGTACTGTGCAAGTTCAATTCAGCCAATGGGAACATAACTCAGAAATGATCATGTGCTGCCCCCTTTTGGTCCACATCTTGCTAATCAGGGAAAAACAAATGTAAAACCTTAGGTAGAAAACATGGCAAGTGAATAAAATTACTTTTGAAAACACACCTAGAAAATGTTGCAAACTAATATTGTTCCTTAAAACAAACAGAATGGCAGGAATTGATTGTCCCACTCAATTTACTAGAAAATTACTCAATTTACTACAAAATAGCAATTTTATTTCACATCGAACGCTATGAAAACATAATGCCAACATGATAAAAGTCAATCTAAAACCACAGCTGTGTCAGGGGCCAAAAGCTACACCCACTTGCCTAACATACTTTTTTTTCTTCGTCTGGATGTTGGAATCTGGTTGGAAATGCTCAGAGGCATTCTTTAGAAGATTCAGCTACAATCCTAACCTCCAGTTAGGCCTGGAAAAGCTCTGGCATAAGTTCTGTGCTGACCTGGGAATGTCTGCTCCACTCCTGGGGGGGTGTTAGGCCAGTGCATAGGCATACCCTGACCTCCCCACACAACCATCATAGGAAATTATGCCAGGTGAGTTATGCCAGCCTAAATTGGTTAGTATTGCATGTCCCCAGGAAGTGGGACAATTTTAAGTTCTTTTTTGAATGTACTTATTTACAGTGTTTCCCAAACTTTTTAGCATCAGAACCCATCTTTAAAAAAAACTATCCCTTTATCAACCTCTCAAACCTCAGTGGCTAAAAATGTTATTTGATCATAATGGTTCCCCCAAGTAGCAGATTGTTTAACTTTGATGCACATTATCTAATTTAATTGTCATAGGTCAGTCTAACATCAGTTTTGTTATCCACCCAATATTGGGTTGGGACCCACTGCTTAGGGCCACAGACTCACATTTGGGGAACTACTTTTATAAGGTGTCGTACTGCTGAAGTTTAACCTAAACGTGTGATTCCACTGCACAGATCTTTTCCATCTTTGATCAATTAGAAGGCACAGGGTCAAAACAGAAACTTTGGAGCAAAGAAAGCTGCTGTACTTTGAGTCAGGCCATTGTTTTAACTTGGTCAGTACTGCCAACACTGACTGGTGGTGATTTCAGCAAGCAATGTTTTCAGTCCTTCCTGAAGATGTTGAATGCTGAATCTGAGATTTTTTGTATACAGAATAGGTTATCACTAAATTCCAGTCACCACTAAATTACTAATCATCATTAGTAAAGAGCACACAACTCAGAACTCTTGCCTTAATAATTTTTTAGTATTATCACATTACTTTTTATATCAGTTTTCCAGTTCTTTGAATATACAGCCCAATCCTTTTGAGTGCTTCCACCAGTAGAACTAGCACTTTGGTGACAAGGCACACTTTGGGCAAAATCCAGAGTAACTACTGGGAGTCCTTGCTCTGGTGTAAAAACAATTTATTCTGGATTGCAATAGGAGTTTTCCATAGGTTTTCACTAGGTGGTGCAGTAACTACGGGTTCATGTAATGTCTCTTACGTGCTCAGGTAGTTACTCAGGATTTGGCTGTTTATGGCATTGCAAGCATTATGTGTTTCCAGGCCATCACAGATGGCAGGGAGGACCTGCACATGGTGGACCGCATATGGTGGACCTGCATATGGTTAATCCCTGTTGAAACTGGTAAGATAGAGTCTTTATATCGGAGAATCAGGTACAGGGAAAAGAGTAGAGATGGAAGAATCATGTAGATCAGGAACCATGCTGGAGGTAGGGAGTATCCCAGTCGACTTGTGTCAGACAATATCGTGCCTGGAGTCTCCACATGCCAGCTAAAGAGCTAGGACAGGTTTGAGGAGACATTGGCGATCAAGAGTTTTATTACTAGCTGAAGGGAATTTTTTTCCCTTTCACCTCTCCCCAGCCTCTTGATCAGCCCCTTTCAACATAGCATGCAGCACAATCTGTTTTGCTGGGTTGCATGCTAGAGTGGAGAAAGTATAGGATTAGGCTGTTTGTCATCACAGACAACTGCATCTCTCATCTGTTTTAATACATATATATGAATTCCAACATTCTCTTTATCTTCTAGGTTAGTAATAAAGGTTGCAACTACGAGCACAATCCTCACCATGTCTACTCAAAAGTAAGTCCCTTTATATGCAATGGGTCTTACTCCCAGGAAAGTGTCTTTAGGATTGCAGCCTATGTCAGCCTAATGAAATGAGAGACAAAGATGCAACAAAGACACAATTTTTTATTGGAAATATCTCAATTTTGAACATTTCCGCAAGTATTCAAACTGTATAGGATTCCCCTCAATGCAGAGGTGTCCAAAGCCAAATATTTAGTCCACAAACTGAGGCAACACAGTTGTTCATGCAGAGGTAGCAAAAGGTTTACAGTGCAAGAATGTGACAATAATTTCACACTGTGACAATGAAATGCAAGTGGTAGAGGCTCCTGTGACTTTTCTGTGCAAGCTGGACCATGGCTTAGATGCTCGCAACTGAACCTTCTAACGCACAGGTTGTATGTTCATAACCCAGACCTATCCTACCAAGAATTGCCAGCTGAGAACCGCAGTGAGCAAAATGAAATTCATCAGGAGTGAAGTCATCGGGATTTATTTTCTGCTAGCCTTTCAGACAAATGAAAAGCAGCAATAAAAGGGCACAAGCCAGTTTTTGCTCCGATATCGACGTTCTCCAGCGTTTTGAACAGCTTGCAAATTTTTACCACTATAATCAGTGCTATCCCGCTGGGCTCCCTGTCAGGCACCACAATGGGTATAATCGAGCACCTGCTTAGAACAAAACTTTGAAGTGAGGCTAGATGCCCACAGAATAAAAAAAAGGAGGGTGGCTACAGAAATGGGAGGGCATTTGGGAATAGCGGTGACAAGCGTTTTTTCTTCTCGCACAGCATGGAAACCTGAGCTATAGTGACAGATCCAAATGGCCTCATTGTTTGCCCTGAGACCTCCCTTCTGCAAATGCACACCCTGTCACTATCAATGAATGGAATTATACATTCGCATTTTAGTTATGACTCCTTCCTCTCCTTTCCTGTTCCTAGGACGAGAAGTGTCTCCATCGTAGACGCCTTTCCTTTAATCACTGCTTTTAGGGATGCCTTTGCCATTACGACCACTGTGTTGATTGAAACCACTGCAGATTTACCATGTTTACAAGGAACCCCATCAAATGTGAGAGAAATAAAATGGCCATTTTGGTTGCATTTATAAGGAAGGCCACCTCATCTGTGAAGCTGTCAGAGGTGGTCACAGATTTGAGAAGAGATGGTCACCTCCTTTTGCCCACTCACCTTCACTGCTAAACCAGAGGTATAACAAGGGAGATGTCTGAGGTCTCCTGTCCTGGATCTATCCCAATTGGGGAGAATGCAGTTTCTCTTTTTACTGCAGCATGCAAGGGATTTCTCCACTTTGGAGCCACTCCAAGTGGTGGGAGCAAAATGGAGATATATGCAAAATTGTGAGGCTCCCTGGAAAGCTTGGTGCTTTGCCACCCCCTCTAGCTATGCCACTGCCACCTGGTAGGACTGCTGGTATGACCAGGCTGTAGTTATCAAAATTCTTGTTAAGAATAGTTTGGCAAGCTGTGACGTGTCTACATTTCGAATAATTACTGATTCCACTGGTTATCCAAATAAAGTCATGGTGTTTCAATGACATAATTTTCTATATCATTTACTTTGCACGGATCATTGAAAACAAGGATTTTCAAAGCATTTGTATATATAGCTTAGTCATTATATAAATCTGAGAACAGATGGAAAAGTTGACTTATTTCTTTTCACTGCTCAGTCTATTGCTTTGGAAATGAGCTAAGAGTGAAATATTGTATGAGACAGTTCTATGAATATCAGCTTCAGTACCTAGTGGATTCAAGCCCTCTGGGTCATCCAGAAATATATGAACTCTCATTCCTTGTAGACCATCCTGTCTGTGAGATTTGGGTCTGGCTTTGATACCAAAACATTTATTTTTAGCCCCTTCTATGCAAACACTCATATATTGCATATTACAAAACTGGATTTACTGGGAAATGTCTTTGAGAAACCCTAATATAATATTCCTTCTGGTTCTAAGAGTAAGTACTTCTTTAGTATTACTGGAATGGAAAGCGAAGGTATCACTTTGTGGCATCTGCTGAATATTACTCTTCGAATAGCACATCTGCTTAAATGCATCAGGGTTCTGGGTGTATTTGCACACACATCAAAAAGAGACTCGTAGAAATTTCTGTATGTCTGCAAAAGATAAAACAAACTATTTTATGGCCAATATCTCCCACCTATGCACACAAAATGTCCAAGGGGTAATGGTAATCTTTGTGTGGTGGTATAGAGAAGCCAACCAACCTGACCTTCCAGTTCAGTTGAGATTACGATAAGTGAAGAGTGCTGTTAATTTCACCTGCATGTAATTTGAGGTCTGAACTCACTAGTTTGTTAAGTTCAAATGAGATTCTTTTTTAGACACCCTGATCCATTTTGAGGATGCAGAACTTTTCCCTTAACTGTTCTAAAGTTCATTTTTCACTTTTCTAATTTATAGTCCAATCCAGATAAAGTTAAGCATTGTTGACATTCATTGACTACAACTGTTGGAAACGATACCATGGATCACTCTCAATGAAAGCCATTAGACTTAAATGTACGTAGTAGGCGGCCCAACCCTAAACTGTTTTGGAACAGCCAAGCCACAGTTGCCTGCACTTTATCCAGCACAGGTTAGATGCATGATGGAAGTCATCTCAGGGTAGGGTTATATTTTCCCCATACCCACTGGCGGGCTTCAGGGGGTTCTCATAGGTTCTATAGAACCCTTTGCTAATGAGCGCCTGGTTCTGAGAACCGGTTACTAATGGGACATGGAACCTGTTGTTCCATGGACATAGAACCTCTTGTTAATTTAGGTTATTAGGACATAGAACCTGTTGTTAATTTATTTGAATCCCACCACTGTCCATACCCCTTGTTGAGCCCCAGCTTGCCCTTTTGGCTACTTTGATCTACACCGCTTTGGATGGGGCTTCCTGGGCATGGTGGTTAGGATCTGGTGTTTGTTGCTGCTGCTGAACGCACCCCTTCCCAGGCTTGATCGTGTTCCATTCTGCTGTCCCCTATGCAAAAATTTCCCCACCCCTGAAATGACCTCCTGCCACCCTTACCCTCTGTGCTGCCTGTTACAAACACAACCCATTCCTATAGTGTAGGGCCTGGATCTAACTGTCCTTATGGCACAAGGAAGCAGGTTCTGGGGGCTGTGCTGGTTCAGCAGCAGCTTTGGATGACATCTTGAGTTGTTCTTTTAGGTTGGATACAGACTGATTATGACTTGTTTTGAGTCAATTCCTTGAGTTTTTCAACCTGAACCATTGTTCCAATGATGCTGGGGGAAGTGATGATTACAAGTCTTACCGTTATGATGGTCACCAGCCCTACACATTACACACGGAGAGGGAAGGGTTTGTCATAGTTTGTCAAACTTCATAGTTTGTCACAATAGCCAGTCAACCTTCTACACAGCCAGATTCTGCTGGAAACAGGAAAGACTCTTTGCTCCTGATTGCAACTCTTTGATGATGGCTATAGGATTAGTCTTAAAGGGAGAGGAGTATGGGTCCATAGTGTACTAAGCTATTAAGCTACATATGTCTGTATGCACTTTTTCTAGGAAGCCATGTGAGGATCGCAAATAGCCAAGTTCCCATCATAATTCTGAAAAATAAAAACTAATCTCTGTTCTACCCATCACTAATTTCCTATTGAATATTCATTTTAACAAAGGCATTGACTAAACATTAAAATAGATGTTCCCATTGTACTTTATAATCAATCATGCAAGACATAATTAAAGGTTTACCTCATAGACATCGTCGGGTATAGCAGGTCTCCACTTTGCTGTGGACTTGATGTGTTCATAGGAATTCACAATGATTTCAATTGCTCTGGGATATGAGAAGCAGGCTTGCAAAACCTGAGAATAGAAATATATCCCTTCTTCTTGGATTTATTATTTTCCAGAAACTATGTTCTATTTGAAGATTTGTTCACTGATACATTGATATATCTTCTCCAACATGGGATGCAGACAACATCATGTACCTCCAGCTATCTCTTAACCAACACAGGCCATGTAGCCTGTCTATTCCAATGCTTGTTGGGATTGGGCTGCCCAGCATGGGTAAGCATGGTATGACTGGTACAGGGTCAGACACAGCTGGCATTCCCCAGCAACAAAACAGATGCAAATCAGTGGTGGGCTTCAGGAGATTCTCACAGGATCTATAGAACCCTTTGCTAATGAGTGTGTGGTTCTGAGATCCAGTTACTAATGGGATATAGAACCTGTTGTTAATTTAGGTTATTAGGACATAGAGCCTGTTGTTAATTTATTTGAATCCCACCACTGATGCAAATGCACCAGGTTTGGAAGTCTAGTATAGTCTTCAGCTTGGAAAGCATATAATGGTCAGTGAGTATGTTTCAAATCAGGATTTTCTGGTTCAGAACTTACCTCTCCTATGACCCTACTTATTACCCCAAGGTGTACTCAATTCCAGACTCAGCTCCTCCTCCCTTCCCCTCCCACAATATGGGGATAATAGTACTTATCTTACAGGAAAAATAAGTGCAAACTTGCTTTGATAATGAGTAACATACTTTGAACACTCAAAAATTCCTGATGCTAAGGGCAGTACTGTAGTGGAATAGATTGCCAGGAGATGGGGTGGACTCTTCCTCACTGGGGATATTCAAACAGTGGCTCAATAAGTACCTATTGAAGATGATCTAGGAGGATTTCTTGTAACAGGGACGGGTTGGACCAGATGACCTACTAGGTCCCTTCCAATTCTATGATTCAAAAGATGCTATAAAATGGTAAATATTATTCTGTTAGTGTTTCACCTTATGGAATTGTGGAGGATATATCCTGGCAGCTCCATGGTTGAGAAGCAGCTGGTAACATATATCAGGCTGGGCACTGGGTCGTACAGCTGTCACTTTCAGGACATACTGTAAGGGAGCACATCCGTTGTCATCCATAAGGTTGGCTTCTGCTCCTGCGTCAAGCAGCATGTCCAATAGGACATGGTCGCAGTTCCAAGCAGCCTTGTGGAGCGGTGTTCGGAAATCTTCATCCCGGGAATTGACATCTGCTTTATAGTCAAGCAACATCCGACAGATCAGGTGGTGATCTGTGCTATAGGTCTGTTCCTTGCCATTCAGAGCCCAGTAGACAGCACAAGCCAGTGGGGTTTCTATGTGGGCATTTGCAGAATCAACCGCAGCTCCCTGTTCGACATAGAAAGCCACCATTTCAGGAATTCCACAACGGGCGACTGTGTGAAGGGGAGTTTCTTCATCTTGGTTGTTCGTCTTTATATTCACATCTGCACCTGTTTAAAAGGGAAGTAAAAAGATTATGTTGGAAATATATAATTCAAGTAAAACACATGTGTTTGCTCAGGTCCATTAAAGAGCTAACCCTGCAATCTAGTCGTCCCCCCCTCCTTTGGAAGGTGGAATAAATGTAATTTTAAAAATTTAAACATGTTCTCAGTTTAACAGAAGCAGTAACATAATGCTTTGCACCCCCTCAAGTTACACCACTGCCAAGAGGCATGAAATGTAACAGAAATACTACAGTAAGTATTTATTTACAAACAAGTTCCATTTGGGAACCTTGTTCATAAGTTGAAATGTTCGTAAGTCCAACATCATTGATGTCACTACAGGTGATGTTGTATGCATGAAAATGTGCATCTTGGATGCTCATAAGTCGAGGACTTAACTCTATATTTACAACATTTACTGAGGTACATAGAATGCAGACTGAAATCACATGCTTGTTCTCATGGCCTGTGAAAATCTGAATGAGAAAAGGTAGTGAGGCTAGAATGTTTTGTCTTTACATGCTGGATATCCCAACGTCATCAGTTTTTCATAGACTTGTATTAAATCATGTACCATGAAACCTTTGGCATGTCCCCAAACCTTAAAGAAGCATTAATCCATGAATGTAGCTGACATAATTGCAGCTTCTTCCCTTTTATCCCAGGATATTTAGATTGTAAGCATCTTGAGTCAGGGAGCACTTCTCTGAGGGTACAATTCTGACCAATTTATGCCAGTGCAACTCACCTATCTCCCCATTTCTGCAGTGGCATGGAGAGGCCAACGCATGTCTGTGCACTATCCTATTCCACGAGGAGTGCTGCAGAAGTGTCTTATGGCATTTTTGTGACACCTCCAGGCTGGCACAGGACTTGTGCCAGCCTAACCCAGGTTTAGGAATGCACTGTTACTCTACAATCCAGAGTAACTACAGGAGCACATAATAGACTTTATGTGTACCCATAGTTGCTGCACTATGTAGTGAAAACCTATGGGAAATTCATATTGCAATCCAGAGCAAATTGTTCTTACACCGGAGCAAGGACTCCACATAGTTACTCTGGATTGCGCCCTTAGTGTTAGTGTCATGCAGAAAGATGAGGCTAAATGTAGTATTTCTATTTTCATCAGGAGTGCAGAGTTGCTTACAAGACTTCCTCTCTCATTTTATCCTTATAATAATCCTTTAAGTTACATTTGGATGAGAAATAGCAATTAGTCTAACATCATTTGATGAGCTGAATGACTGAGTGAGAAGGATTTGAACCCAGGACTTCTTGCACCTAGTGCCACACACCAGCTATCATGCAGGTTCTGAATTTTCAGATCCAACCCTAAGAGTTCAACGACACACTACTGCAACTACAGCCATCTTTTGAATGTTCAAATTTGGCTCTCAACATTAATAGCTGCATGTGGTTGCTATTATAAGTTATGTGCTATTAACAGCAAATGACTCTTGCAGACAAACAAATTCATGGTGGTACAAGGCTTCACAGCCTGCTTCATCCCATGCATCTTGCCACAATGGATACCTGTACAATACATTATGGTATTTAAGGGACCACCAGATTCCTTGTTATTGTAGATTTTTTTTATTGATGCAGAGGCTGGTAGATTGTTGTGGTTTTATATGTTTTTATTGTAATTCAGGAACGTTTTTGAACGTTTTAAGTGTTTTTAAAATATTGTATTGATTTTTAATCGTATTGTTTGTTGCCTTTAGTCCGCTCTTGTGGAGAAAGGTGGAATACAAATCTAATCAATGAATCAATAAATCAATAAATCCTACTTGGCAATGGATTGCACATTATTTCCTGCAGAAAGGCACAATCTGTAGAAATTGAAGCGGCCTTCAAAGTGCCTCATCCCTTTATACAACAACTCCATCTAGTGGACAGTTGGTACAGTTACAGTACACAGGTGGAAAAATGGGTCTTTATTTATTTAAATCCCTCATTGGCTCATTAATGCCTGCCTTAAATTTGTAATTATAGCTCGAATTGAGGAGCTATGGCTTTAGCTATGCACCATAAGAAAAATATGAAATAATCAAAACTCTTTTTTATCAGCACACCAATGATTTCAATGTCCTAACAAGGAAAAATTTCCAAGAAATCTTGCTTCACATTACTAGTTCTGCTTCACTTAACAAGCAAGTGTGCTATGGGCATAAGTGCTATGCAGCCCTGATGCTCCACATGCAGGCTCTTTAAAAGGGCTGCCGGCCTACGCTGCTGCCTCTAACTGGCCCAAATTGGGGGCAGTTGCCCGGGGGTATCAGAGGCAGCTGCCCCTAATTGCGCCCAAGTACCCCCACTGACCACCTTGAACCTACAGCAGCAGCCCAGGTAAGCCTCCCAGGAAAGTGTCTTTGATTGCAGCCTCTTAACCATGTCTACCCAGAAGTAAGCCCCATTGTGCTAAATGGGGCTTACTCCCAGGAAAGCGTCGTTAGGATTGCAACCTAAGTAGACTTCATAGGATCATGCACACTGGATGCATGTTTTGAATTTAATTCCAGTGTTTTGTCATCATTTTTACATCCAGTTAATATTTTTATATGAATATTTTGGGGGTTGTGGAACCAATCGTCTGAGTTTCCATTATTTCCTATGGAAAATCTGCTTCACTTAAAGAGCGTTTCACTTAAAGAGCATGCCTCCGAAACAAATTAAGCTCTTTATGTGAGGCACCACTGTATGTAAACAATACTTGGAATTTGAAAGGTTTCCTCACCTCTATAAACGTTGGGAGAAAAAAGAGTGGGAGGACTTTTTGAGTTCATTCTTTCCCAAGAAAGAGGTATTTTTCCACCCTAGTTGTGCACTTAAAGTCTCCTGTTTGCATTACTGTAACATAGGGCTTTCCTGAAGGTTGTTCAGAAGCAAAACATACTGCTTTGCACCCCCTCTTGCTGAATCACTGTTTCTGTCTAAGCATCTTACACAGGTAGCATTGTGTAAGTTACGGTATTATTTATCATGAAAAAGGTATGGCACAGTTCTTGTTCCCTTAAAAAAGAAAAAGCTGTTCAGATTGCTAATGGCCAGACAAGACCTGCTTGGGTTTTTTGAGTTGCAATGTCCTCCTGACTGTATCATAGCAAGAGGGGGAGAAATGGTGAGTACTGCAGGTGTGCAGTGTGCCATGTAAGTGGCCTCACCCACTCCCTGTTAGAGTAAAGGCAACACACAGGATTTCCCAAACCAAGTGGCATCGACTTCGCATTGCCATCACTGCCTGGAATGAGTCCAATGGCAAATGGAAGAGGCTGCTTACATGCATTGCAGTATCTGCAGTACCTAATGTTTTGCTGCCCTCTCTAGATACCCTTCTACAAAACAGTGAATCATCTTCTGGGTCTCTCCGGTTCCCAAACAGTTCAGTGCAGATTCAACACTCAGTTTAAACATGCTCTATGAATGAATGAATGAATGAATGAAATCAGCCTGATCTACAGAGAACAATGACCCAGAAACTGGGAGACTCTAGAAACCTCATTTTTTCTCCCTTTCCCATACATTTCATCTTCCACATTTCCTACATAGAAAAACTCAGCAGAGGGAAGATATGGTAATGATGGTAAAAGAAATAGATGTGAGATGTACTACTTTAAAGGAAGCAATAGTGATGCCTGGTGCAACGAAGGGATGGACAGAACAGCCTGCATCACAGATAAGGCTTAGTTATTGCACGCGGAGGGCAAATCCGAGCTCAGAATTGGGTGGCTCGTCATCCTTCCATTTTCTTTGCTGCTAAAGAGACTTTTTAAAATAAATCTCTTGGAAGTTTATGGTCAGACTTCAGATGCATATTTGCTCTGCATGAAAGGATTCTCCTTCCTGAAAGTGAGTCACTTGGAATGTGTCATTCCTTATACAACCAGCTTACACTGCAGTTTGCAAGACTCCCTCAGTCTTTGCTATGATTCCTTTTGGTAGCAATCTGAGTCCTGCTGTCAACTTTATTAGCTTCATAGGGAATAAAAATGACACTATTAATTTAGCCTTCTGCCAGTCGTAATAAAATGTTTCTTTCAGCAGGAAGGAACATATGTCAACCACAAATGTTGCTGGGGTATAAGAATTAATAATTTTTAAACCACTCGGCCATCTTCTTCTCCATCTTATGTTCCTCATACCATAAAGCTTAATTTTCAAAATATTCATATTGAATTTATTTTACTTATTTTTGGGATGTTTTAAAGTTGGTTTAAGCTCTAGGCATGAATTAAACTTCCTATAGATCCAGAGGACTGGTAGATTAGGAAACCAGAATTTACACATTTCAATGACTTGATTCCATCCAAGAATAAATGTCATTCCAATGAGTAACATATTTCAAGCCTGCAAAACTGCTGCTAACAAGCTCTAATTGTTATCTTTTTACATTAAACATAAATATATTAACTTGAATTCATTATCCTGAAAAGCCGTTGCCAGGCAGAAGAGATGAAGCAGAAGTCACAGCAGAATGGCACTTTGGAAGTCATCTGGTTCAACACCTTGCTCAGTGTAAGCAATCACTGGGGTATTGCTGGCAAGAAACTCAGGGGAGTCACTAGAGTTTGCCCCACCCAGTGTGAGACCTCATTGCATCCTCCTATCCATACCATTCAGAATAAACTACAATATCACATGCACAACCTAAACGCAGTGGCATCATTACGGTAGGTGTAACCTTCATTAATTTTATTTATTTTAATAGATAACCATATAGATCACCCAACAAATCAGAAACCAACAAAAAGCCAGTGGCCAACTTGATAACATTCACACAACTGAATAAGAGTTCAGCCCAGATACATGGAAATGAGTGCTGATTCATATGAACGCCTTATTGGTTTTCTTCTGTGTCGTGACACCAAATGGCTCTTGGAACAAATCAGTCTCTTTGGTTAAGAAATCCACTTTTTGTTCCATACGGTGATTGTTTTCTTTTTCTGGTTATTTGACTATAACTTTTGATAGACTATAGATATTTAATGTGGTTTGTTTTATTGCATTCTGCATTGAATTACCTAATGAGAACAACACATAACATGATATTCATAATTACTATTGTTTTCACAATTTTTTATCAATAGTGATGTCACCTCTCAGAAGGTCAGTGGGGCTTACTTTTGAGTAGACATGGTTAGGATTGTGCACAAACATACACATACACTGGTAAGTACCTATGAGTACTGGCAGGTGAGTTCTGGCACCTATTCTCCAGGAAAATAATTCTGTTCTCCACACCCTCTAGTGATGCCACTGAGGTGACCAACCAGGCTCTGCTTGGAAACCTCTAATGAACCCACTACTGCACAAGATACAGTAGGACAGGGAGGAAATACACTGGGGAGTGTGGCAGGAGTAAGGCAGGAAAAGGGCAGAAGAGCTCAGCTCCACCAAATCCAGAACCTCCATCAAGGCTCTTGTTTACAGGCTCTTTGGCTTTGCAGACTCACATCAAGGCAACCCAAGGGCTGTCACAGAATCCAGTATCACCATTGCACAGCTACTTCTCTCACCTGGGGGAAGGAGATGAAAGTCCTCTTCCCTAGAGGAACCACTAGTGATTGCCTAGTAGCACTCAGAATACTGCAGCAGCCATTTTGGTACCTCCACAGTCCTGGAGCTTTAGGTACCTTAGGATTGGGCTGCCCATCCTTCCAAACATACTAACTTTCCATTTCCAGGGTCATGCTTTTCCCACCTCTGGGAGTCTTCAAACCTGAAAATCTCCCTTCTGGAGAGAAGCTGGAGTTCTAATATGCAAATAGTAATGGAACTTACCTCTCCAGATTAACTGCTGGGCACAAGGTATAGACTGTTTTGTACTACAAAAATGTAGCGGTGCAAGACCACTCAGAGAGTAGCAGTTCAGTTTGGCTCCATGACTGCAGAGTATCTTGACACAATCAAGATTGGCAACTTCACAGGCAATGTGGATGGCTGCTTTTCCATTGGGTCGACAGTTGATGGTCGCTTTGTGCTTCAGCAGAACTCTGAGGCTCTCCAGGTGGCCGTATAGGACAGACAGATGTAAGCCAGTCGCCCAAGAATGTTGCAGTTTATAACTTGGAAGCCAATACCCTGCTTAAGAACAAAGAAGAATGATAAAGTTCAAAAAAATGTCATTCCTGCCTCATGATCAACAGTGTGTTGAAAAAAATATAGACAGTAATCATGGCAGATGCCCATAGCCATACCACGTTCAGCAAACATTAAACTTCACTTTTCTTCATCAATTTTCAAACATTAGAAAATGTTTTCTTATATGTAGTCCTTTAAAGCTTGTTACACTTGATTTAAAGATCTTTTTACTACAAAGGAAGTACTGTATTCAGTAAAACTTACTCCCAAGTATGATCCTGGAAAATATGATGGTCCTGGGAAAATATGATTATCTACCTATCTGCCTATCTATCTACAGTATTTATATACTGTTTTTCAATTAAAACATTCACAAAGAAAATGAAAAACTTAATGCTAATGGGTCCCTGTCCCAAAAGGGCTCACAATCTAAAAGTCCTACTTCCAGGTAAACTTGCACAGAGTTGTTGCCTCAATGCAGTGGTTCCTAACCTTTACTCAAAGGTAAGGAAACCACTGAGTTGTTAAGGGACTGTTAAGGGGGTGTCGACTCAACAGCGATGGCAGTTCTGGATTCATGTCATTGCCAACACCTGAATAAAAGGGTTTGGGACTTACCCATTTGCAGTGGTGGTGAGAACCCGGGGTGGCCATACTCCTTAAGGAGGAAAATACTGTTTCCCACTGACCTGGAAAGTGGGATATCCTCACATTGGGAAACAGTGGGCGCAATGCAGAGTAACTACAGGGAGTCCTTGCTCTGGTGTAAGAACAATTTTCTCGGGATTGCAATATGAATTTCCCATAGGTTTTCACTAGGTGGTGCTGTAACTGCATTGACATAAATGCATCTTACATGCTCCCATAGTTACTCTGGACTGTAGGGATTGTCTTAATGTAACAAAAGGTACATACTGCCCCTCAGGAAATCCATGAAAAATATGATGGTCCTAAACATTAACATTTCCATAACACTAACATAACATTAGCAATGTCCAGTGGGGCTTACTCCCATGAAAGCGTGGATAGGATTGCAGCATTTGGTGCCTGCATTGAATGGACTTTCATTTCATTAGGAGGACTTCCTGCTCCAGGTAGGAGTTTGGACTAGATGACCTACTAGATTCCTTCCAACTCTATGATTCTATGATTTATTTATCATCTAGATTTGTAACCTTCCCTGTTTGCAGAACTTATAGTGATTTACACACACACACACCTGCTCCCAAGTCAGTTGTTGGACAAGGTAAATTATATCATATGACAAATAAAAAGTGGACACACTTGTAGAAAGATATACCATGATGAGGCATTTTTCTTTGTTTGACTTCAGCAGATAGGCCTGGGATTTGGAAACGCTGTCTTATAAATAGTAACCTGATATTGCTGTTTTGCTATGTTGAAAAGTTGAGACATTTTACCTTGGGGAGTTTGGAAAGTTGGCAGTTCAACAGGAGTACTGTAAACATCGCCGTGGACTGACAAACGAGTGTACATGCCTTTTTGGATCACAGCCAGTGAGCCTAGTCCATTTTTGCATGGCTCAATGGCTTCCAAGTTGCTGTCTGTGACTCACATATTATTAAGAGAACTCTACATAATTGCACGGAAGTGCTACCTTCCCCTCCAGCCAGAATATATTCTTGAATGAATCTATTTTAAATACAACCTGAAGCATAATATTGTGCTAATACTCAGACCAAAACAGGGAAGCGAACAAAGTCAAGGGTTAGGCAGGTGCATGAGAAAGTGGCCTTTGGGGATAGCCGGCAAACAACTACTGTATTTACTCGAATATAACGCTCACTTTTTTCAGCCAAATTTGGTCTCAAAAATCAGGGTGCGCATTAGATTCAATGGTTTAGATTTAGATTACTGTATTTAGATTTGAGTAAATACAGAATTTTGATTGTACGTATAGGGTGCACAGTATATTTGATGGCGCATTGGATTCGAGTAAATACGGTATTTCGTTTGCTCATGCTTCAGATTGTACACATGTTCCTTCATAGACAGTTTCAAAATATAGTACATACTGCATGCATAAAAAACATATATACAAGACATAGGGCACAATCCAGAGTAACTATGGGAGCACATAAAAGACATTACGTGCACCCGTAGTTACTGCACCACCTAGTGAAAACCTATGGGAAATTCATATTGCAATCCAGAGTAACTTGTTCTTACTCCAGAGCAAGGACTCCCCATAGTTACTCTGGATTTCACCCATATTCTATCTCAAATACCCAGAGTCACATTGCTCCAAAGACAACATTAAGATCTACATTTGGGGAGGGTCTTTGTTTGTATGTCCATGGTGTCCAACTCTTTCTGGTGTCCTACTCTGGCCTATACTCTGGACTAAACTTCTTGATTAATCAAACTCTGAATACTGCAACAAATTGGAAATTGGAAAATAAATTCAATGCTAAACTACAAATTGCCAAATCACTAGTTAAAATGCATGGATTGATTTTTTTTACCTTGTTTGTAGGATGCCAAGAGCAGGTTCTCATCTTCCACTTCAAATACAGTGTCCACGTCAATTTGCTTCTGGATCAAAAACTCCTCTAGGGTTTTGTAGTCATTGGATTGCAAAGCATCCAAAAATGCTTTTTTAATTAGTTTGGCAGTTGCAGCTCGAGTCAAGGTTTCTCCCATGCTTTCCATTCAGGGTGATATTACACTTGTCGATAGTTTTTAGTCTACATAAAGCGATGTTCTAATTTCTTTAAAGTGCATTAGCCCTACAAACCGAAGATAATTTTAACACTGAAGTAATGCTGATCTCTGCTTGTTCTATTTATATAAAGGAAATTTCAGCCAGTCACTACACTCTTAATTCTGTCAAAGAGAGTCCAGGCAGATCTACAATAACAGAATAAAGCAATATGCACCATGGCTTAGTTCATACAATCAACCTATCCTTTAAAACTTTATCCAGTGCAAATATGTCAAGATTAACTTGCAAGACTCTTAAGGCTGCAAACCTATGTACACTTTCCTGAGAGTAAGCCCTGTTGAAGAAAATGGTGCTTTCTTCCAAATAGACAAGCATTGGGCTCTGCTCTAAGGCTAACGCTGTTTCTCAACAAATATAATTTCCTGGTCAAGCTTTACCATCAAGAAGGAAAACTTCTCCACTTTTCTACACTGGCTTGAAATTTATCTTTATGTATCATATTCTTGCATCTGCTCCATCATACCACTAAGCTCTGATGTTCCTCAGATTCTGCAGAATGGCAAACTGGTTGTTGCAAAAGCTATTTAACTGTCCCTTTGTTTGACACCACCAAAGCTGAGCAGTTTTCTTGAATGAACAATACTGGAATGTCTGTGATAATTAGAGAATCAGGTAATAAGAACATTTGTCTGGCTGGAAAGAATGACCTTCATGCATGGTGTTTTGACACCATGCGGATGGCCAAAGACCTTCTGGAACCTGTGTCAAAAGCGGTCCCTTTTACATGGTGATGTTCTAGCATCTGTTCCTCTTGTCTCCTGGGAAAAGGAAAATGGTGTGGAATGGAAGAATAAATGGGTTAGAGAATGATAAATTAGAGTGCAATCCAGAGTAACTACGGGGAGTCTTTGCTCCGGTGTAAGAACAATTTACTCTGGATTGCAATATGAATTTCCCATAGGTTTTTACCTGGTAGTGCAGTAACTACGGGTGCACGTAATGTCTCTTACGTGCTCCCGTAGTTACTCTGGATTGTAGGGTATGTCCCTTTCCTTTTTCAGTTGAGAGAGCACTGGGTGGACAAAAGTGGGCATCCTCTTCCAACCTGCAGCTTGAAGTGACTGCCTTGGTCTTCCCATTAATATGCCAAACGGTACCTAAGGCACTTGTAGAGGAACCTCCTCAGATATCTAAGAGAGTGGGCTGAAATTTATGGAAGGAGGCCTTCCATGTGAGTCTTTCAGATAGCCTGGACCCCGATCATGGAGGATCTCAAAGATTAGAACTAGCACCTTGAATTGGAACTAGAAGCAGATGCGAACCAATGTAGCAATCACTGGTCCAGCTGAGTCATCCAGTCTAGCCCCTACAGACACCTTTTTCACTACTTGCAGTTTCCAAACTGTTTTAGAGGAAAGGTCCATGTAGATCACCTTACAAATAGTCCACTCTTGAAGTCCAGTCATGGATCTCCATAGCCAGGTCCATGCAGTATTACTGCAGCACGCGGCATAAACAGAAAAGTAAATTGATGAGATAAAATACGGTGTTATTATACAGAAGCCACTGTACATACGGTGCGTAAGCTCTATTTTAACATGTTTGAGGAAATAAACTAGTTTGTTCTTGCTTTATTTGGAAGATCAGGTTTTTAAATAGCTACGATACAGCAGAAAATCTTTACACTTGTAGAATTCTGATCAAAATAAATGGAAAAATTTGTAGAATACTTCAGAGTAATTTGAACAGAGGTCTTAGTAAGCCAAGATAGCAACACAATGGAAACACAGGAACTTTTGAACAGGACCATGCTATTCCACTGATAAGAGTATACTCTTGGCAGCAAAGTTATCGGCTTAGTGGGCTGGTTGTTGGCCAACCAAGATAGTAAAAAAGTTTTTTGGCCATTTTCCTTGAAGTAAGCTAGAACTTTGCTGATGTTCAGGTGCTAAGGCTGGGCAGTTTGGTAGCCTTGAGGGGACTACAACACTTTATTGAAAGTCATTCTACTCTTTTAACAGTACATATCCATATGTACTTACCAATATGGATTGTTAATTTAAAAAAATTTAATTTAAATTTAATTTAAAAAATTTAACAATACATATCCAGTACAAAACTCCTCTTCCCTCTACCATATTCAAGTAAGAAAGATCTGTCATATCTATATACTTCTTTTCAACTAAAAAGTTCACAAAGCAGTTTACAAAGACAATGAAAAAATTAATAGCTAATTAGTAGCTAATGGGTGTGCACAGTGCACAGGGAGAAAGCATATGATCTTAGGCTGCACTCCTCTACATACTTTCGCAGGAGTAAATGATATTGAACTCTGAGGGAATTACTTCTGAGTAAACAACTTAGGCTTGTGCTGTAAGTATGGCACACAATGCTGCACAGGATGATGACTGCAATCCTAACACACTTTCCTGGGAGTAAACCCCATTGAATATAATGGGTCTTACTTCTGAGTAGACAGACATAGGATTGCACCTCTTGACTACTATTCAGACTATTAAAAAGTAATTATAATGTCATGAGGAAGAGTTTTCATATTTCTTAACTCCACCATGGATTCCATAATTTGATTGTATTCCAACATGGCAGAGCCCAGAACCAGCATTCATAAATAAGAAAATATGCCCCTTTGAAAGTCTATGCTCAAAGGCAGCACTCCTACATGTACTCCTACATACTCCTTACACCTAGGAGTAGGTCCCATTCAACTCAATGGGGCTTACTTCTGAGTAGACATGCTTAGGATTGCACTATATCTTGGACTGGAGTTTATAATATAATAAATACGAACATTTTGTTTCATCTGTTTAGGGGATTTTCTGTTTTCTGTTTTCATCTGTTTAGGGGATGTTTCATTAGATTTAGGGGATTTTCTATGCTCAGACAGTACACAAGTAAATCCTAAAACATATAAACAGGTATTTAAAATGGAATTACAGTCCAAGGCTGTGTCCGAGGCTCCCTTGGATTTGATGAATACTGTTTGATTTTCTTTGGCTTTGGGCAAAACACTACAAATAAAACAAAATCATAGTTGCTGGAAGATACTTCATATTTTTCTGACAAAGTAGATCCTGCTTTTATTTTTTCTGACTCGGGTTTTCTTTTGATTTTCAAATGCCTCCATAAGGACATGCTCCTTCTTCTTGCTTATGTGTCTTCTTGATCTGTATACCTCAGACTGCTTTCGGAGCAAGGGAAAATGTTATTTTAGACTCAGTAACCATAGCAATGAACCACTGCATTTTCAGGGTCTTCTTTGGAAATACAGATATGCCATTTTCTTCCTTGCCTTGATGGTTTTCCAGGATGAAAAGGTTTTGCCCCCTTTACTCTTAGTAATCAAGCATATCTCAGGGAAAGAGATGGAGTCGGGCAGCAGAATGAATAAATGATCCCCATCCTTAGAAGTCATGCAACTTCTTGAAATCAGAACTGTATTTGCCCATTATATATAATAATCCAGAGACAACAGAAGAAAGAAACCTAGGGCGCAATCCAGAGTAACTACAGGGAGTCCTTGCCCCGGTGTAAGAACAATTTGCTCTGGATTGCAATATGAATTTCCCATAGGTTTTCATTTGGTGGTGCAGTAACTATGGGTACACGTAATGTCTCTTATATGCTCCCGTAGTTACTCTGGATTGTAGGGCCAGAGTTAGGGCAGTGAGGAGTGCCCTAGCTGGGCTGCCCCAACTATTCTGAATCCAGAGCAGAAAGTTATGCTGCATCCAGAGAATCAGCAAACCTGGGCAATGCTCAGTAGGCAACAAGTCACTGACACCTAGGGAGGGCTTGCTCCTGAGGAGACCTGCCTCAGATCACACTGAACAAGGAACAGTTGTGGTGCTTGTCTTAGAAGAAGTCCCTGAGAACCAGTAACAGCTGCTGCATGAGGTTGCAAGACAGTTTACAGTGGATCCAAGGGGCTTCTTAGAGTGGCCTGCGGTATCCCCACGTTAGTGAGCTGCCATAGTTGTGCCATATCCTAAGGCTGAGAGGCAGGGGTTGCAGATAGGCTGGCCAAGAAAGATTTTTGGTCAACAGTGCCATTCTTACTCTTTCTTATCATGGACTCCTATGGGTCTACTCATTTCTATACCTGCTCCTGAGGTGATATAACTCTGAGGAGCTGGAAGAGGAAATTTCTGCCTGGGAAACAGGCACTGGATACAGAGAGTAACTGTTCAGCCCTAAACAATGTTGAACATGCCCTCAACATGCCTCTCCTGAACTGCCTAGGCTGTCCCAGATAGGGCAGCCCAGGCCCACCTGTCTTGGGGCAGCCTATGTTGCTTTCTGCTGTTCCAAGCCTTTTCTGGCATAACTGGGCTGCCCCCATCTTGGATTTGTGCAGGCTGACCGTTTGACTGGGATTCCCTGGATACTTCTGGTAAAATGGGAGGTCTCCGGGAAGAAGGAAACCCACCCCCCTGTTCACCAGGATTCGGGCCCGGCTGGCAGCCATTTTTTAAATTGTGCGCTGCTTCTGTGTGCTGCTCTGGGAGTTACCCAGAGCAGGAACAAACTGAGGTGGGACGAGGAGGAAGGTCCTCCTCTGCATTGTGGCCAGCAGCAGCAGGTCTTGGTTGCAGCTTCTTTGGGACCTCCGCAGTCCCTGCAGCGCCCTCCGTGTGCACTGCAGCCTCACTGGCCAGCCCTCCCTCTCCTGTGGCTGCCGTGCTGCCTGTGCTGGCTCTCTGGCCAGCCCAGATTTTCTGCACCTCCTCCCTCCCTCTCCAGCTGGACATGCTGCCTCTGGGGTCTTAGCAGCCAGCCCCTGTTGCTCATGGCCTCCATGCCCCTTCTTCAGCTGGCCTCGGTGACTCTGCAGCATCACTGGCCAGCCATCTGGGTCTCCCATGCCACCTCCGCCACACCGTTTCTGGTTCCCTCCGGCTGCCTGGAGGTGTATGTGTGTGTGCATGCATGGGTGTCTATGTGTGTGTATGCATGGGTGTTTGTACATGTGTGTGAGTGCATGCACACACATAGACATCCATGCATGCACACACACACACCTCTTCAGGCAGATATGTTGAAGTCACTTGCATGGGTTGTGTTGCTGCAAACTGCTTTGAGGGTGTCTTACATGTCTGAGTCAGAATCTTGTATGTTAAAAGGTTTTCAATTTTAAAAGTGTTGAAATTAAGTATAGGAAACCACTATGAGTATTTTTGCTTTATTTTAACTTGTCTGACATTTGTCCTACATTTTTGTGGGGTGTCCTACATTTTTAAGCTGGGTAGGAATTTTGGCTTAGGGGACAGGAATATTAAGGGACTTGGCAGGGAATTTTGGGTTCAGCATCTGGTCATCCTGGACTTGGGCCACCCCAGTGATACATAGCACAGCCCAAGTGCACTTTTGGATTGCAGCCTGAGAGCCTGATCCTATCCTCCAACATTGCAGCTGCCCTGATGGTGATGGAGCACAAGTTGCATTAAATGGTGGGAGAGCTAACCAGAGATAAAGACACTTTTACTTACTTCTGGGAGGGCCTCCTGGTGGCCTATGGGACTTCTCCAATCCATGCCAGCTATCTTGGTTGGGGAAACCCATGGGAATAAAAGGGGTAGGGTGAGTTGAAAAATGTGGGATTACCACTACCCTACAACCTGCATATTTTCTGTAAGTTGGTTTATCAAATCCCAACTGTAGCATCTAAAATGCTTTTAAGATACCAGTAAATAGCTTTTTAAAAAAATTGTAAGTAGCTGATTTGGTCCATTAGGAAAAAAAACACCCCAAACACCCCTTCCAGAACCACTGCCTTAAAAACATGGCGGGGAGGAAGAAACAGCAGCCACTTCTTGTTCTCGTGAACTATGTTTTCATTTTTATCATAAGTAATTTGTACCTGAATCGGACAATACCATATGTCTTTGGTGTTGCTTTCCTTTGTTTTCTGTTTGCCATCATTGCTTCCAAGCCAGAATTACTTTCTGTACGTGACAATACACAGACTCAAGGATCAGCAGGAAAGGACACAAGCTGGCATTGACGAGAACAGCTGAGAACAGCAGGCAGAGCTGGACTGAAGCACAGCCAATAAGCTCATCCTGTTCAGATTCAGACTGGTCAGGCTGGGTGTCACTGAAATCCAAGTGTGCCATTTTGGTAATGTGCCCACAGCCCTGCCTGCCAAGCAGCAGAAAGGCACATACCTGGATTCTCACCCTGACACTGTTCATGAAATCTCAACTTAGGACACAAATGAATTTACAGATAACACATTTAATTTCAAGTCAGTGGCCTATATTTCTCTCCTGTTGCATTTCTGCAAAAAGAGACTTTGCACTGTTTTTGGAAATTTACTCAAGTGTGAACATTTTCTGACTTTGAATGAAAAAAGTTCCGAAGTTGAAAAGCATCATTTTGGAGCATCATTGAGGGGGATATGCTGGGAAGCAACCTTCCCCCTTCTCCATTTTTCAGACCAGATAATGACCTTTCCTTAGAATAATCATCTCAATAGATGTACAAACGTAGGTCCCGTGCTAAACATAGGTTCCAATTTTTCCAACACCAATGTAGTGCACAATCCAAAGTAACTACAGGAGCTCTGACGTCGACGTAAGAAAAATTTACTCTGGATTGCTCTATGAATTTCCCATAGGTTTCCACTAGGTGGTGCCGTAACTACGTCAATGTAAATGTCTCTTATGTCGACGTAAGAGCTCCTGTGGTTACTGTGGATTGTGCTGGTAGTCACAATGCAGCCCCAAGGTAAGGGAATAGAGCTGAATCAGCACAGAAAAGTTGGATAGGCTCAATCCTAGTGCACAAAAGAGAATGCACGAAAGAACATTAACGGATGTAGCACCTATGTAAAAATGCTGCTGTCGCCATCTGTAATATGATGTTAACTAGGGAAGCTAGTGTATTTGAAGTCCTGGAAAACGTTTATCTGTGGTCTAGCTGGCTAAGGACTATTTTTTTCTTTCCATGTAATTTATAACTTGTGTAAGTCATCTGAAGACATCTTCCTGAAGCCCCTTAGTGTGGTTGTCACAAGCTCTATTCATGCCCTTTCTCTGTAGTGCTCCTTGTGCATGTGGCAATGAGCATCAGTTCAAAGGTTTGTTTTGTAACTCTAGGTATGACTCAGCTGTAATGAAATGCAGGTATTGCTGCAAAAATTGAGTGCTGAGCAGAAGAGAAGCAGCCTGATTTTGCACCCAATATCCAGACTCAGTGTCTTAGATGGTAAAAATTGATACATTGACTTTTTGAGCCTCTGTCAAGAAAAAAATAGTATCTCTGCGATCCTGTATTTTGTTTACAGTAGTAAAGAATTTGCAAGGTACCATGTGGTGCATTTATTCCATCCTCCTGCAACAGCAGGCTTTCCTGAAAACTTAACACATGCACATCCCATTTCTTATTTGCTCCACCTGTAAAGAACAAGGTTCCACAAGCTGTATTGAATCACCAAATGGATAGTTAGGAAATGTTCCCAATGGTAAGATCTCCTGCACCAACACAGCCAAAGTAAACAGGAGCTAGAGAAAGTCACGATAAGACTCTTCTGTTGCTACCGCCTCATTTTGAGGAGGTTCAATTTTGAAATCTCCCCACTGGAGACGTGCCAAATAATTTTGAGTCCTTTGCATTCTGCTGTCCCATTGCTCTGATAAGAAATTATTTACTGTGTGCTTTGGCAATCTCTTTACATATTTGCTTCTGTGTTTTTGTTCTCCAAGTTAAATATTGCCCAATTCTTTTCCTGTAATGTGTGTCAAACATGATTTTATTTTCTCTCAGTTTTGACATAAACATACCCTACAATCCAGAGTAACTACGGGAGCACGTAAGAGACATTACGTGTACTCATAGTTACTGCACCACCTAGTGAAAACCTATGGGAAATTCACATTCCAATCCAGAGCAAATTGATCTTACACTGAAGCAACGATTCCCCGTAGTTACTCTGGATTGCACCCTGTGTCAGGTCCATGTCTTGATAACCCCAGGAAGATAGAATTTCACGCAATCCTAACCAGATTCCCATGCGCCACCTCAATGGTGTGCACATAGCTACTGCTGCATCCTGTGGGGAAACATTTACATGGATGTAGTTATGGCACCACCTAGTGAAAACCTATGCGAAATTCATATTGCAATCCAGAGAAAACTGTTCTTATGTCAGAGCAACGACGTCCCCAGTTACTCTGGATTGCACCCATCCTTAGGATTGCATCTACCACCCTTTTCTTTATTTATGCTGCAATCCTAAAGAGACTTTCCTGGGAGTAAGACCCACTGAACACAATGGGGCTTACTTTTGAGTAGACATGGTTAGGATTGTGCTCTCAGTCTGTGATTTTCAGTCTTTTTCATCTCATGGCACACTAAAATTGTCAAGGCACACACCATCAATCTTTTGATCACTGACAAGGCATACAATGCTGCTGGTAAGGGACTCAAATCCCCCAATTCCCCAATTAATGACCCTAATCAAAATCCCATGGCATACCTAGCAGACCATTCATGGCACACCTACCAAACCATCTGTGGTGCACCAGTTGTTGAAAAGATGGTTGCTGCCAGTCTGAAAGTGTAGTGTCCCAACCTGTAAGCATAGCTTGTAGCAAATACTGAAATGTACATATTCCATCCTAAAAATGGAGAAAATTGTTATGGGTGTTTTGCAGCTCAAAGCATCAGCAGGCAGTAGAAAGTTCATTTCACAAGAACCATCTGAAAGAACATGCTGAACTATGTGGGGAAGTCCAACTTGGATGCAGTCCTGTGTCAATGCATGAGCAAAGCCGTGTTCTCCAGGTGCATTGAGTCACCACTGGAATAGTCCCACTCCTCTGTCCCCACTTGCCTTTAAGACTCCATAATTGTCCTCTCCCGATAGCACAAAGTTGCAGTGTTGCTAGGAAGACAGGTTGTTTTCCAAGGCCACCTGAGTGAGGCATAAGAGGTAGACAATGATCTTCCAAGCTCTCTCTGCTTCCAAAATCATCTTCTCATCACATGCACATAGGTCTCACATTGGCTTCCTAGGAGCACCACTACATTTTGTGATACTGGCAACTGGCCCAGTAGAGATGTGCAATTACTAGATGTCTGGGATCTAAATGCTAACTTCTTCACTCTGCTGTCTCCAACGTACAGGAGAGATAAAAACAGCAAGGGTGTGGTGCAATTGTGTCCTACAGTGATTAGCACCCAAAGTGTATCTCTCGGAAGTCATTAGCTTTAAACATGCAACTGCAGACATGTCCTTTCCCTGTATATCTCTCATTTTTGAATGTCAGTGCCTAAGCTTGTGACCACATGGAATTATGACATGGCCACCTCCAACCTGCTTCGCGGCACAGCCAAACAAGTACGTCACGGGCCTTTTATCTCCAGAAGGAGGCAATACAGGAACTATCTGTCTACATTATTTATATACCGCTTTTCAACTGAAAAGTTCACAAAGCGGTTTACAAAATAATTAATAGCTAATTAATAGCTAATGGGTTCCTGTCCCAAAAGGGCTCACAATCTAAAATGCAAAATAACACCAGCAGAAGCCACTAGAACAGAGACGGCAGGGGTGTTTAACTAGCAAAATGTACCTGCGTTGTAGGAGTAAAATACCCCCCATGTTCCATCCCCCCCATTGCGCATCAGCCCCCCATTATGCATCACCCCCATTACGCATCAACATCCCATGTGCATTGTCCCCATGCGCATTGTCTCCCATGCACATTGTCCCCCTATGAGCACCAACATCCCATGTGCATCAACCCCCAATGTGCATCAACCCCCAATGTGCATCAAACTCCCATGCGCATCAACCCATCATGCACAACACTCCCCGTGCGCATTGTACCCCCATGTGCACCCTCCCTCCCAGTGCATTAGGCACCGGGCACCAAATTGGCTGGATGTTGATCAGTCAGTCTTCAATGTTAAGTATACAGTGGCGCCTCACGTAACAAATTTAATTTGTTCCAGAGGCATGTTTGTTACGTGAAACATTCTTTACGTGAAGTGGATTTTCCCATAGCAAATAATGGAAACTCAGACAATTGGTTCCAGAATCCCAAAAAATATTCATACAAAAATATTAACTGGATGTCAAAACGATGACAAAACACTGGAATTGAATTCAAAACATGCATTCAATGTGCATGATCCTATGAAGTCTACTTAGGCTGCAATCCTAAAGACACTTTCCTGGGAGTAAGACATATTAGACACAATGGGGCTTACATCTGAGTAGTCATGGTTAAGATTGTGCTCTTTCTAGTCTAGCAGTGACTAATTAGTCTAGCAGTGACTAATGGAGTCACTGCTATCCATTGGCTCAAAGGAATCTTAGGCTGCAATCCTAAAGACGCTTTACTGAGAGTAAGACCCATTGAACACAATGGGACTTACTTTTGAGTAGACATGGTTAGGATTGTCTTTTTGTGCAACTTTAACATTCCCAAGCTGCTGATGGAGAGCAGCATTAGAACATTGATAAGGCACACCTTCCACGCTACCACACACAGATCCCACATACAAACCTGGCTGAGGCTGCTCCCCCCCCCCCACTCCGGACCTCACATGAGTTCCCTGGCCATGGAAGCCTATTCAAAACTTTGCTCAGGGCCCCACTGTAGCTCAAGCTAGTCCCCTTGTCCCACCTTGTCCCTTCATCCTCCCTGTGGGTTCCCTTGCCATGGAAGCCTGTTCCAAACATCCTCAGAAGTGTTCTTTACCTAAGACAGTGTTCTTTACGCAAGTCAAAATTTCTGAGAAAATTTTGTTCTTTACCCAAAACGTCCTTTGCACAAGTTGTTCTTTACCCAAGTTACCACAGTAGTTGAAAATGTGTTGCACCCCTTTTCAGTCCCTTAAGGGTTAAATTTCTCAACATCAGTTCTTGGTGAGTATTGATATCACAGAAGGAACATCTCCCCGAATTTCATGCTTCTCAGTCCAGGGATTGGGGCAGGGTCTTGATCAGTCACCAATTATTCAGTGGAAAATATAGGGAAGAAAACACATTGCACCCCTTTTTACCCCTTCCGGTGGGAATTTCCAAAAACTGGTTCTTAGTGGGTGCCTTAGTCATAGAAGGAACACCCACCCCAAATTTCACACTTCTAGGCCCAGCAGTTGACGAGTCAGTCAGTGACTTTTCAGTTTTATATATAGAGATGTCCTACATTTTTCTTGGATGTCCTACATTTTGGGGGGACCTTGTCATCTTTTTTTTGTTATGACATATGGTCACCCTGATTCATTGGGGCTTACTCCCAGGGAGGTGGACAGGATTGCAGCTACAGAGCCCAGTCCTGTGCATGGTTTCTCTGAAGTAAACCCCTTATAGTAAATGGGATTAGAGAGGTGCAAGTAGATTTGTAACAGCTGTAGTAAACTGCAGCCACAGTGCAGTCCACCCTTTCTTGTGAGTAAGCCCCATTTGATCTAATTGACTTACTTCTGAGTAGACTTTGATAGGCTTGGGCTCTTAATGCAGACCAATTCTGTATGCAGAATGGGAGTTGGTTCCAGGCTTACTTGTGAGTTGAAATAGGGCCTTGGGCTGGTTGGTCACCAGCATTTGAGCCCAGGACCCCCTTCTGAGGATGACAGTCTGAGGACCCCCGGAAATGATGTCATGGCTGAAGGACATCAGACTGTGAGTGGCCTCACTGTGACAGCAGAGCTCCTCCATGTCTACTTGGAATGAAGTCCCATTTTCTCCAATGAGACTTACTCCCAGGAAAGTATGGCAACCAGGCTCAGAGTCACATTCCAAGATGGCAGAGCCCAGCTTCATGCGACCCCCTCCCCAGGAGACATGACCCCCACTTTGAGAACCTCTGCTCTCCTCAGAGGTGAGTTTAGTGTTGTCAGTGGAGGCTCTTTCAGCAGCCCAGGAGAGGCCTGACGTGTCAGTCAAAGAGAGGGGAGCCAATAAGTGAGCAGAGGGGTCCAGGTACAGCTCCATCGCCTGCCTGCCTGCCAGCCTGCCTCGCAGAGGTGTCGTCAAAGCTGAGCTGGAGGGAACCATTGCTGTGGGGCAGACCCCAGCTTCATTCACTCCCTACAGCACCATCACCTATGTGCCCACTTCACAGGGGCGTCATCAGAGCTGAGCTGGAGGGATCTATAAAAAGGTTACTTAAGTCATGCAAAGGTCGGGGCTCTGAAACACTGTGTTGTGGTGCCTTAAGAAGGATGAAATGCATTGACTGCAGCATCAGATTTTGCAGACTTGTCTGTTTCATCAGCTAGTCTAAGCATAGGACGCTTCCAGCCCAATCCTGTCCAATTTTCCAGTACATCTGCAGTGGCAATGCAGCAGCAGGAAGCCAATGTTCCTATACCTTCAGAAGGGTTACCCCCACACCAGTGGTGGGATTCAAATACATTAACAACAGGTTCCATGTCCCATTAGTAACCAGTTCTCAGAGCCAGGCACTCATTAGCAAAGGGTTCTATAGAACCTATGAGAACCTCCTGAAGCCCACCATTGCCACACCATCCTGTGCATGCCCTAACAGCACAGTTTCACCAGCAGTGGAAAATTTTATAGGAATGGACACTTAGATACACAGGAATGGTGGGAAATAGGGGAAATGACCAGAAAATGTCACAGGTCAGAAAATGTCACAATTCCATAGAAAACTAGAATTTAAAGATTTGCATAGAACTGAAAGACTCTGGGTCTCATGGACACTAAACCTCTCTCTGAGCACAATCCTGACCATCTCTACAAAAAATAAGCCCCATTGTGTTCAGAGGGTCATACTCCCAGGAAAGTGTCTTTAGGATTGCAGCAGATATAACTTTCCTTCTTCCAGGGGTATCCAAACTTTCAGCTTGAGGGCTGCTGGTCCTTTATCAATCATGCAGAGGAGATCATTTCAGCAGGTGCAGCTTGTCATCTGTGAACTTGTGATCTGTGACAGGACAAGGTGCACCTTCTGAAATTCTCTCCTCAACACAATTGTTAAAAGGCCAGGACTAGGCCTAAGGCTGAAAGTTTGGTCTAGTCTAGATGATGATCTATAGGTCCCTTCCAGGTCTATGATTCTGTTCCTCATTAGCAGGCAGCATGGAGCCTTTTTGGAATTAAGAAATTATAAGTAAATATATAAATTATAAATAAATTATAATCATATGTAAATTATATTATAAATATATGTAAATTAAATTTAGTTAAGAAATTATATGTAATAAATTATATATATAAAAAAGCAGGCCTCCATCAGTCTTGAAAGACTATGGTATTGTGCTCTGCGCTGCATACGCTGCATGCGAAGCACAAAAGCCTGGGTTGGATTGTTATGGAGGAGAGGCTGTTACCCAAGCAGCAAATCCCCCCTCTCCATGCCTCTGAATTAATCCAATGGAAAGGCAGAGCCAATATGATTGGATCCAGCTGGCGTCGCAGAGCTGGGCTAAGGACAGGAGCTCACCCTGTCTTGTGGGGCCGACCCGGGTCTCGAACCCTGGCCTGCTGGTTAACAGGCACAGCGTCTTAACCGCTTGTGCCACCCACAGCCCTCAAATAAAATAAATTAAGAGCAGAATCCTAACCATGTCTACTCAAAAGTAAGCCCCATTATGTTCAATGGGTCTTACTTCCAGGAATGCGTAGTTAGGATTGCACCTTCTATGTAACAAATTACACAGAGGCTCCAAAACCTGTACACACTTTCCTGGGAGTGAGGCTGCAATCCTAAATACACTTTCCTGGGAGTAGGCCCCATTGAATACAATAGGACTTACTTCTAAGTAGACATGCTTAGGATTGGACTGTATACAGTGGTGGGCTCCAGCAGGTTCGCACCTACTCTATAGAACTGGTTGTTAATGAGAGATGGGACATATAAAGTTTAAAAATAGCCATTCAAAAGTGGTTGCCAGATGGGCATAGAACTGGGGTTGTTAATTTCTTTGAATCCCATCACTGAACTGTAAGTCCCATTGAACACATCAAATCTAATGCACAATTGAATCTAACGGGCATTCTATATTCAAATCTAATTAACCATTGAATCTAATGTGCACCCTGATTTTGGAGACTGAATTCAGATGAAAAAGATGAGCGTTAGCTTTGCGTAAATACAGTAGTCAACATGCATAGGATTGAGCCCATCATAGTTTTAAATTTAATGATCAGTGCAATCCTAAACCTGTCTGCTCAGAAGTAAGTCCCGTTGTGTTCAATGGGTCTTACTCCCAGGAAAGTGTCTTTAGGATTACAGCCAATGAAGTAATATCAATAAGTCATATTGGCTGCAATTCTAAAGACACTTTCCTGGGAGTAAGACCCATTTAACACAATGGGACTTATTTTTCAGTAGACATGGTTAGGATTGTGCTCATAGTGTTTATCCAGAAGAAATCAATACATGTGAGTTGTTTTGTGTTTTATTTTGTGGTGTCCTACATTTTCTTGGGTGTCCTCCATTTCAGGGGGATCTTGTCCCCTTTCCTTGTTCCAAGCTGTGGTTTCCATCCAGGCTCCCCCGCCCCATCTCTGGCAGGGAAGCGCCCCAGGGCGGTGCTTGCCCAGGAGGCGTGGCTGGCTCTGCTCAGCTCTCCTCTGCTCAGCTCACCTCTTTGCTCAGCTCGTCTGGCTGGGAAATAGGCCTGGCTGAGCCGCGCTGCTTCTGCTGCCGGAGGAAAGGGGCTGAGCTGAGCTGAGCTGGAGATGGGGAAGCTGCTGGCGCTGGCCGTGCTGGGGGTCGTGGGAGCCCTGATCGGGGAGAGGATCCTCTCCTTTCGGTGAGTGAGACACTCAGGGAGTGGCCAGCCTGGGCAGCAAGTCCTTCCCAAGGAGTTCAGCCTAACTTTAGTAAAGTTAGGCGCGCCTTAATCTGCGGATTGCACAGACTTCTTGAGTTAGGATCGTGCTGCTCTTCTGTGCAGTCAGAAGGAGAGAAGGTTGGTGGAGAGAAGCAGGCTCTGGATCATGTGCAAAGTGGAAAGATCTGGGGGAAACCCCCCTTCCCCTAAAAAGGGTTACCTGCATTCACTTGGTTTTGGTTGCAATCCTATGGATTAAGCCCTACTGATCACAGTGGAAATTCCCATTAAGCATGGAAATATTCACTTGTTAATGCTTGTGGGGCTATGGGAAACGACTCTCCTCTATTAACAAAGCAATCCTATTCATGTCTACTCAAAAGTAAGCTCCATTGAGTTCAATGGGGCTTACTCCCTGGAAAGTGCGCTTAGAATTGCAGCCTTATTTTCTTCGAAAGCAATAAACTTTGCTATGACTCAGAGCGATGACTCAAAGTGGCAAAGCTTTTCTACACTAGCATGCAGTGTGCAGTGGCCAAGGTGATCATATGTCCTATTTTTCCAGGACATGTCCTCTTTTTCATTCTTGTGTCCTGGAAAAAAATCTTGATTGTCTTCCTTTTTTTCTTGTGAGGAGGCTGCATTAGCCTTCTGTAATAAATACCGTATTTACTCAGAACTAATGCACCGTTGAATGTAATGCACAACCTATACTTTTAATCATAATACCACATCAACTCGAATCCAATTATCCATCAAATTTAACGCGCACCCTGATTTTGAAAATGAAATTTGGGTGAAAACGGTGAGCATTAGAGTCGAGTAAATACAGTAAATTACATTGTAAGTTATTAATACAATAACTTGTATTACTTACAAGCCTTCTTGTAAGTAATAAATTATATTAATAGTGTTTTAATTATTAAATTTAATAATAAGAAATATAGTGATTAAATTAAACACACGAAAGAAATATAAGTGTTTTCTGTTTTTGTTTTATTATGTCCTTCATTTTTCTTGGGTGTCCTCCATTTGGGGGGGCCTTATCTTCTTTTTGGTTATGATACCTGGTCACACTGGCAATGGTACCATGTTGTTCTGTGAATGGGCCACAGGTGTTGGGGGGGGGGGAGAGTCATTCATTAGAAGGGCCATTGGGAAGTGTGAGCCTCCCCCACCAGCAACATGTTGTGCCTGTTGATAGTTCAAAAATAGTGTACAATGTCAATTTTAGCATCTTGTCCCAGTGCGCCATAAGACGAAAAAGGTTGAAAATCACTTTTTTCTTGCATTTGGAATTTTAAGTCCAGTTGAACGCAGTTGGAGTACCTTTAGTGTAAACAACTTGCAGTGGGGTAGACATGTTAGTAGCAAGAAAAGTAGCAAGGACTCTTGTAGCACATTAAAGAAATACTGTTGCATTTAACATAGAATCAGGTTTTCCAGACTATGGGACCTGGCCACCAAATCTTCTGGACTGTCATTCAGGAAAAGGTGTGCCAGAATGGTGTCGCTCATCTTTAAGGTGCCCCAAAACTTCCAGGGAAAAAGTTTTGGATGTCAGCTGGAGATGACCTCAATTCAGCCGAGGTTTGGGCCACAGAAATATGAATGGATTTTTCTGAGCCTAAATGTTTAACCTCAGAAATGCTTCCTTTGGGAGCTCCCAGACATTAAATTCTTGATTAGAAAATGATGGAGAAGAAGCCGGAGGAAGGACTGGGAGAGGGTCAAGTGGAAGCCACTTTGGGAAAGTTCCGTTCTGGACAACAACGTCCTGCACTGCACATGGCTTTGAAAGTGCTGAGCTGGCTTTTTCTTCCATGCTCTTCCATTCTCTGAGAATGCCTGAGAATTTGTCTGGGATCCAGGCTTCCTGGTCCTTTGTTTTCCCAGGATACTGGATTATTTGGGAGGGGTTAACCCTTTCCCTGCCCACCAGTGCTCCCTGCAGATGGCCTTTGGGCTGTTTTCTGAGTGTGACCCCCAGCAATGCCCTGAAAAAAGAAGTAAAGCCACTAGGTTAGCCCAATCCAGGGTGACCATATGTCCGGAAATTTCCAGATTTGTCCTTTTTTTTAGCCTCCTGTCTGGCTGTCCTCCAAAAGGGCTTCATTGTCCTCCGTTTTGGCTTCATTTTGGAACCTTGCAATGGTGTGCAGTACCCCTTCATGTCATATGGTATTGGATTTGTATTGAAGAGCAGAATCCAATGCAAACAATCAGTTTAGAAATATCTCCTTCCTATCAAAAGTTATGGTCAAAAAACTAAAAATAAAAAACGCATTGAGCTCTATGGGAAAGTGAAAGTGCCCAATATCGCAGCTTTACTTGTGAGTAGGCAAACATGCCATTTTCCATTGGAAAGGCCAGGGTGAGAAGAATCCAAGACCTTGTCCTCCTTTTGAGGTTTGGGTATCTGATCACCCTTGCCCAATCACAGTGTGAGAATTTACTTTTATAAAGAGAATCTGGGTAAGAGTTAAGCACATATATCCCTGTAGCTTCCCCACCACTACCCCTCTTTGAGCATAGGGCATTTCTGCCCAGGACACTCTTTCAAACTTAAAAATCTGTCCAGGCCCCACATCAAACTTACTTGAAAGTAAATCCCATTGTGTTAAATGAGACATACTCCCAGGAAAACTCTGCTCTAGATTCCAAGATGCTGTATCCTCCAACACAAGGTTGTGAGCCTTCCAGGGGTCCAGACCCCCTCTTTGAGTACCACTGGAATAGAGAAAACTTTGTCAGATACCATTGCATGCTGTCCGGGTTTAATGTCCCTGCCCTGATTTATTAGTAACAACCAAGAATGTCAGATGAATGAAGCAGAAGCAGTGATTGATCACAGCCCATTCATAGCCCCTACAAAAGGCCTTTACTTTCACTTGATTTCTTTTCAGGCTCAAAGTACGCTTGATGCCAGAGAGTTGTGGTGTTTAACTGTGGGTCTGTCACATATAAAGCAATGGGGCATGTGACAGGTCATATCGAAAGTAGAAGGGGACACATGATGGTGAAAGAGACCCTCTTTCCACCCTCGTCTTACATCTTTGCAATACTTGCTTAGGGGATCCCATCCCAAACTTCTTGTACTTTTGCCTTGTACTGCAAAAAGCTGCACAGTCATGCAGCCTGTTGTTTTGCAATCCTACTGATGCCTTCTTAAAGGAAGACTGACGGAACTAGTTCAAAAACAGGCCAAACAGGCTTCTGGTTAACAGTACGTGTACCTCTCCCACTGCAAAATTAAGAAGTGGATAATGGTGACGGTGTCTTGTTCGCTATTATTATTATCCTGCATGCTTTGGAGTGATAAGGGTAAGATCAAGGTGTTCATCCCTTATTTAGTCTCCAGGGTGAATGGCAAGTGGTACTTAAGTGTGTGGGCGTAAACAACCTGATACCTGTAAATCTGCAATCCTATACACACTTCCCTGTTTATAAGTACTCTCACTGTATATTTTTCCGCTTTCCACACTGCGCATTTTTCTTTGGCGCTCCTTATGTATGTGGCAACTATAATCAGAATCTTGAGCAATGCCACCTCAAGGGTTTGTTTTGTAGCTGGAGGCATGACTGGAGTGTCATAAAATGCAAGTACTGTAGAAATGGAGAGTGCTCAGCAGAAGGCAAACAGCCTGGGAGCCTGATTTTGAACCCATCTTGAAATCTTTTGCTCGGAGCAGATTCCTAGTTATTGGCAAGGGCAAAAAGAAGAAGGATGTAAAACAAGTCTGGGAAATATTGGGCCACTCTGGAGCGAAGAAAATGTATGGAGAGATACAACGGCACACTTCCTGCTAGAATTAACAAATTTGATTCTAGCACTGTTTTTATATCCAAATATATGCGCAAGTGGTTAAGACACCTTGCCTGTTAACCAGAAGGGTTTGAGACCTGGGTCCCCACAAGACAGGTTGAGCACCTGTCCTTAGTCCAGCTCTGTAACGCAGCTGGAACCAATCGTATCGGCTCTGCCGTTCCATTGGACTATTTCAGTGGTGTGGAGAGGGGGGATTTGCTGCTTGGGTAACAGCCTATCCTCCATATCAATCTACCCAGGCCTTTGTGCTTCAGATACAGTGTCAAGCACGATACCATAGTCTTTCAAGACTGATGGATGCCAATATTATAATATAATATTATATCCTAATATAATATAATATGAATATTCCTTTTCAAAAATGTTTCAAGCCCAAAAGTATGTATGCGTACACAGGGGTTGTCGCCCAGTGCAAGAGGCCAGCATGCCCCCCTATACATTGGGTGGGGCAACAATATGAATAGTGGGTGCGATTATGTGTCATTGCTTCACCTCCACTGGCTTTTTTAGCCATACATTTTACTAGAATAAAGGTATTTCAAAGTGGTTTATTTCACTGCATTCTGCTGTAAATTACAGATTCAAAGTTGTATAACATGATGGGATTATTTCTACAAACCATGATTTTAGCCATTTAGGTCACAAGGGCTGCCACCCCCTTCAAGGGTGTCCCCTTTCTAATGCCCTAGTAACATCCCTGATTGGGACTCTTTTGGAAGTCTTACATTCTCCTGGACTGACCTTCCACTCCAGCCAAGGCATGCTTGCTTACTCGCCAGTAAACACAGCTGTGCATTTCATATCCTATTTCAATGCAATCATCAGGGACCTCCTTCTGGGGTGATTCTGGGGTTGTGTTCATTGGATCAGGGCAGTTCTGGTGGCCTTAGATTCCTCTCAGTCTGCCCTTTCCAGTGAACTATAGCACCTTTGCCTACTCACGAGGAAAGCCGCTATATGGGTCACTTTCACTTTCCATAGAGTTTCATAGAGTTTCCATAGAGTTCAATTTATATTTTATGCAATGCATACTTTCCATGGAGTTCAATGCATATTTTAGTTTTTTTTAGGTTTTTGGCCATAACTTTTGATAGGAAGGTGCTATTTCAGAACAGACTTTTGCATTTGATTCTGCCATTCAATACAAATCCAATGGTATATGACACGATGGGGTTTGATGCACTATCACAAAGTTGCAATTTTTAGGTCCCCCAGGGCGCATCTCCCCCCTTAGGCACGTCACCTGGTGCGGACTGCACTCCCCTAGTGACGCCACTGTGCATGCATGCATACATATATTCAATATAATATTCCTTGCAGGGTCTTCAAACTGCAATCTGGGGGCCATATCCAGGCCCTCAGTAATTTGTTTGTCAGAGCATTTGCTATTGTTTGACCCTTACACTCATTATATATCATTTAAGCAATCATCACATTACTTTGTAATCATCACATTACTCTTTTGTTCCAAATAATATCATGTTGATTATAAAAGATTAAAAACATTCATTTAAAGGCCATTCATTTATAGAACTCATTTTTTTGGCCCACAAAAATATACAAAATATACTATTTGGCTG
Organism: Cryptoblepharus egeriae; assembly: GCA_030015325.1. Taxonomy (NCBI): domain Eukaryota; kingdom Metazoa; phylum Chordata; class Lepidosauria; order Squamata; family Scincidae; genus Cryptoblepharus; species Cryptoblepharus egeriae. Next base: position 24,122,550 of record JAREYC010000004.1, on the reverse strand, counting down.
TGTTCTGACCCGCATATTGAAAAGTTTTGATACCCCTGATTTATACAATTTTTACTATATTAATGTACTGAATTAATGGTATGTTAATTTTTTTTAACTTAAGTACATATGTGTGAATAAGTGTTAAGAAAATAAGAAAATAATTGCATCTCAATAACATATTAATTCAGAGTCAACTGATGGTGATGCCAAACTGCAGCTTGCCCACATGGGTGGCTGAGATAGTGAATACCTTTGCTTTTTGATGAACACAAATTTTGTACCATGAACACAACTCTTTAAAATATAATATAAAATTACTTTTAGGCTGCATGGATAAGGTGTGTATGAAACAAAGGAATTTCATGTTTAAAGTTGGGACCCAACCCAACAGATTTCTTTATGCATATGCAGATATTTCAAAATCTGGGGAAAAATATCAAAACACTTCTGTCTCCAAAGATTTTAAGTAAGAAAGGTTCAAACTGAGTATGATACGCATGCCTTGCCTGCTGGCTCATGCTCAGCCCTGTTATGGTCAGTCAGTATGCAAATGATTGGGCCTTCTTTCATGCGCACACACACACCCCACAGCACCATGTGGGAGACAGAGTGCTACATGTGGATGGGCATCAGTAGCACCACCACAAAACAAACGTCTTTTGTGTGGCAAGGGGAGTTAAAACTTAGTGTTACTCATTCCCTCTAGCTATGTTACTGAGCACCACCATATTGGGAATGTGTAGGAGCAAAGGTCTGATTGTGAAGAAGAAAGTCCCATTAGTAAAGATAAGAGCTATATAGAATAAGAGAGGAAATAAGGAAGTCTCTGATATATGGAAAAGGATAACTTACCAGCATAAAATTCTCCACTAAGAAAGCTGCCAGACTCTTCTGAGTCTAGTAGGGTTGAGCAGTAATAGCTGCTATGAAATGTCTGCCTGAGGCTGCAGTCCTAACCACAATTTCCTGGGAGTAAGTACTATTTAATACAATGGGACTAACTTCTGAGTAGACATTCTTAGGATTGCATTGTCAGTCTAATAGTACAGTATTGAGTATTAATACATAGGAACAGTCTAATAGTATTAGTATTAGACTTAGCATATGTACAACTAGTTTGTTATTTAAAAAAGCAACTAGAAATCAATCCTACAGGTTGTAGACTTTCACTGATAGGCAGCACAATCCAGAGCAACTAATCTGTCCACATAAGAGCCCTTGGGTTGCCCTGTCTATCACTAGGTGGAGCAACTGCAAGATGCTCCAGCCCAGTTACTCTGGAAGAGGCTTAGGGCAGAGCAAGGCAACATAGGGTGCCCTAAGAGAGGTGGACCTGCTCTGCCCTAACTGCTCTGCCATAAGCAGTTCAGGAGAGGCATGTTGAGGGCATGTTTAGCATTGCCTAGGGCAGAGCAGTTACTCTGTATCCAAAGCCTGTTTCCAAGGCAGAAATGCCCTCTTCCAGCTCCTCAGAGATATTCCACCTCAGGAGCAGGTATAGTAATGAGTAGACCCATAGGGGTCCATGATAAGGCCTGAGTAAGAATGGCAGTGTTGACCAAAAATCTGAGTTCTTGGCCATCCTAGCTGCAACCCCTGCCTCTCAACCTCAGGATATGGAACAAACTACGGCTGCCCACAAACTTCAGGATACAGCAGGCCACTCCAAGAAGCCCCTTGTATTCATTGTAGAATATACTGGCATCTCATCATGGATTTCTTATAAGGCAGGCACCCAGTGGCATCACCAGACTGGTGTGGCTGGTGTGGGCTGCATTGGGTGATGCGCTCCGTATGGGGTGATGTGCCAGAGGAATTTGACTGTCCTTTGGCAGGCCCCAGGCATCAGCACTCCCATTCAGGCCTGCTCTAAGGCGGAGCAGCAGCCAGAAGCTGCCACTTGTCTGAGGAGCTGGCCTGAACGGCCATCTGAAGTGCACTGCGCAGAAACACACTGAGCATGCCGAACAGCTTCAGAGGAGACTTCCTTAGAGCGGAGGAAGTCTGCGCCTCTGCACGGCCATTTGGCCTCACTCAGGAGGCGGAGCAGCAGCCAAATGGCTTCAGAAAGAGTACTGCACAGGCACCAACTCTGACGCCTGCACAGTCTCCTCTGAAGCCGAAAGAGTTCAGAAAAGTACTGCAAAGGCGTCAGAGATGGTGCCTGCACAGTACTCTTTCTGAAGCCAGTTGGCTTCAGAAACAACTGCACAGGCGCCAACTTTGGCAACTGCGCAGTCAAGGTAGGGGGGTGCACGCATTCCAGGGGTGACATACAGACTTCCACACTGGATGATGCGCAGAGTCGTGTCACCACTATAAGCACCACAGCTTTTCCTTGTTCAGTGTGATCTGAGGGGTGTCTCCTCAAGAGCAAGTACTCCTCATATGTCAATTACTTAGCATGCTCTGGAGCAGTTAGGGCAGCCCAGGCTTCCTGACTCTCTGTTTGCAGCATAACTTTCTGCTCTGGATACAGAATAGTTACGAGAGTGCAGTTAGGGCAGAGCAGGCTGAACGTGCTCTGGATTGTGCCCTAAGTTAGTGGGACAGAAAACTTTTGGAATTTCAGATGATCCTATTGGATGGTGTAAGTAAGAAATTTGATGTGCATTTGGAATGTCCTCAGGAGAGCCCATTGAGGCTCAGGTGGACCCTATTAGTGCAAAGTTCTCAGATGGGATCCCAACAAGAAGGTCTCCTGTTTAAGTAAAAGAAGAGTCACAATAATGCTCCAGTTTGAACTGGAGATCTTCCCAGTGGATGTGCCTCAAAAAAAATTCTCCTGACTTTCACCTGTCCTTTAGGTGCCCGGGAAAGCAATTACAGTATTTCATGTGTGCTTTGGAAATCTCTTTAAATGTTTGCACGTTGCTTAAGGGCTTTTCGTTTCCCAAGTTTTCCATTGGCCAATTCATTTCATGTAATATGTTCCAAGTATGTCAGACTGCAATCCTAATCCCCAATTAGGTTGGTTTAAGTCCCGGTATAAGTCCATGATGTGCTGGGGATGTTGCAAAAGGACTGTAGAGCACTTCTACACCACTTCTAGAGGTTTTAGGCCAGTGCATGGACATGTGTCAGCCTCCCCACACCACCAAAGCAAGTGAGTAATGCCATCCTAAATTGGTTAGGATTGTACCTTCAGTTTTTAATCCCTTCCCATTTCATTGATTTAACACAACTGGCCACTGCAAATCAGTTTAAAAAACTGCTTTTCTACTGTTGTAGATAGGAAGTCATGCAAGCAGTCATTCAGTTTTTCAGTCCTGGAATAAAACCTTTGCAGATATTGAGGTACTTTCTTATTCCATTAAGTGCAACAGAGGAGCAAGAAACCTGAAGGTGGGTCCCACTGTGTCCTTCATTGGTCCTATTGTGTCCTACAATAATTACAGTTGTAATCACAGTGGGAATATGTTTAGGAATGCATCTGCAGCCATTTCCCCCTCACTTATTTCTAGCTGGCTGCTTCCAGACTCAAAGTGACCCAACCTGTAGCTGAAATGTACACAGTGTGTCGCAACTTCGGTGAATTGCAGTTGCCTTGAACAGCAGCCAGTGCCACTCTTTTCTAAAACCAATCAATAAAAAAACCCTTCTTCAGCATTTGTCCTATGGGGTGACGGGATCTGCTTGTTCTGGATTGGAGTCATCCAAACCATGATTGACGCAATTTGGGGAAACCTGGCCAACCTATTGCAGGATCCTTTCACCAGGAAGTTGCCTTCTTACCTAAGTAGTACCTATTTATCTACTTACATTTGCATGCTTTTGAACTGCTAGGTTGGCAGGAGCTGGAACAAGTGACAGGAGATCACTCCATTATGCAGCACCTGGGTCTCAAACCGTTGACCTGCTGATCTTCAGTTTGACATGCATAGTTCCTTTACCCACTTTACCCACTTTAGTGCCTTTAGCCATAGTGCCTTTAGCCACAGTTTGTTCAATCAATCAGTCAATCAATAGTATTTATATACTGCGCTTCAACAAAAGTTCACAAAGTGGTTACAGAGAAAATGAGCACTAACACACGTGAATAGCCCAACTTCAAGTCAATACATGAACATTCCTGAGTTAACACATGAACAGAGGCATGTTCTTCAGCAGGAAAAAAAACAGGCCTCTGTCAGTCTTGAAAGACTATGGTATTGTGCTTGGCGCTGCATATGCTGCATACGAAGCACAAAAGCCTGGGTTGGATTGTTATGGAGGATAGGCTGTTATCCAAGCAGCAAATCCCCCCTCTCCATGCCACTGAATTAGTCCAATGGAAAGGCAGAGCCAATACGATTGGATCCAGCTGGCGTCACAGAGCTGGGCTAAGGACAGGAGCTCACCCTGTCTTGTGGGGCCAACCCGGGTCTCAAACCCTGGCTTGCTGGTTAACAGGCACAGCATCTTAACCGCTTGCGCCACCCACAGCCTTCAGCAGGAAGCAGTTGCATAAAGTCACCACTGACTCCATGATTGTCCCCTCTGGATAACACAACTTGGGCTACATCTCCATGAACCATCAAAGTGAGACATAAGGGGCAGTTGGTGATCTTCCAACTTGAAGATCACCAACAAAGATCTTGGTGATCTTTGAAATTTTTGGTTGTCCCATTGCACTGGGAGCTGGGGGGCTGAATGCTGTCTTCAGGCTCCAAATGTCGGGGAGAGATAAAGGCAACCAGGGTGTGTGGCACAATTGGGTCCTAAATGATTAGCTCCTGACGTTCATCTCTTAGAAGTCACAGGCTTTAATCAGGCACCTTTGGCCACAGAATCTGAAGCTGCTGGATCTGCTAAAAGAAACAACAGGTGGCCCTTGTTAGTCACTACTGTAGATAAAAAAATCATTGTATAAAGAAAACAATAGAAAAATAGGTTTAAAGATCCATTTTCAGGTTTCTTACTGCTCTATTGCACCTAATGGAATAAGGTAGCACCTCAATATCTGCAGGGGATTTATTTAGGGACTGAAAAATTGAGTGATTGTTTGCATGACTTCCTATCTACAACAATAGAAAAACAGGTTTTTAAACTGATTTGCAGTGGCCGTTTATGTTGAGTCAAATCTGTAGTTCAAATGACCCTGAAATGAAGGGTTAGGGTAAATGTTTTGTGTAGGTTGACCTTGATGTCATCCATTTTTGTGATAATTGTTGCTATCCTGTATAGAAATGTATGGATTTAAGTCCCATTGAAGTCAGTGAGGTTTGCTTCTGGTATATATACAGAATGAGTACTCTGAAGCTGTCAGACTGTTACTGCACTTGTATTTATTCAAGAAATTTTCAAGATGATGGTTTTCACTCACCCCAAAACTATGTATGGCATTACCTGCCTCTGGCAACATTTTAAAGAAATGTTTGTGCTACTTTTTTCAGAAATAGGCTTTGTGCCTCACGGGAAATAAAACCAAAGCGGCTTCCAAACTGCCATCTTGTGAAAGGAATTGGTAGGTCTTTTGCATGGCTTGATTGAATTGAAGTTATAGGATACATCTTGCTGAATCCTGTTGAAACTGTTTCTCCCTTTCTCTCTTCCTTCCTCTCTTCCTTCCTTCCTTCTTTAGTGCTTGAAGAAAGCGATCCCCCACAGTCCAGAGTAACTGTGGGAGCACGTAAGAGATATTACGTGTACCCATAGTTACTGCTCCCCCTAGTGAAAACCTATGGGAAATTCACATTGCAGTCCAGAGCAAATTGATCTTACACCGGAGCAAGGACTCCCTGTAGTTACTTGGATTGCACCCTAAGTCTAGTCAATGTGTTGTTAACCCAAGGAAGATAGAATTTCATGCAATCCTAACCAGATTCCCATGTGCCAGCTCAATGGTGTGCACACAGGGGGAATTTGGGCTGTTGCAGTCTCTTTGGGGTATGGGAACATTTGTTTCTTTGCCATTGAGAATATTTGTCTCCAGTGCAATGGGTCAACTTGGGCTTGAACCAGCAATATCCCTGATTCAACTGTGTTGGCAGATCCATGTTCAACTGTGTTGGCAATCAGTCCTGGGAAGTCGGATAGAATATGGTGCATACTTTGGCACACACTTAGCACACTTTTGGCACCGTTTGGCACACACTTTTGGGGCCCGGTCTGTGCCCCTGCATCTATTGATGCCCTTCCCTGCTCTATTTCACCTCTCCCTGCCCTTTTCCTGTCCCAAAACCAGTCCCTGCAAGTGCCAGGGTGTTGTCTCTGGCTCTCCTGCTAGAATTGTATCACAAAGCCTTTACGGCTGAGCACAAACTCAATCTGGTACACCTAGGCAATACAATTGGACCATAAGTCCTATTGAAATCATGCCTGACTTGTCTCATTGATTTGAACGGTGCTTAGTCACAACTTATGTTCTTTGGACACAACCTGTGCCCAAAGCACACAACCTGTCCTCAGTCAATCATCTTGATTGATAAGAAGAATTTTCCTTTTGTATGAGACACACGCTCAGATCTTCTGGTTAACACCTTTCAGACAAGGTTTGATGACTCACATTATTTATAAGAAATCTTAGCACAGAACTGCGCTCCAGGCAGTGCAGAAGAAATGAAAATACAGCATAAATATTATTAATAGAAATAGTTCAACCTAATCCTTCAAAACAATATCAGGCTGAAATGTTCTACCAGCCCCTGCTACCTCAATTGAAGTTAGGCAGAGTCATACAATTTCTGACACTCCTAACTCTGAAATTCAGGAACTGGGATCTGGTGCTATCACACAGCTGTTTCAAGTTGAATGTCCATTAAAAAAAAATCCAGGATGGAGCCATAATAAAGTGATGGGAAAAAAATCATGGAGGGGTTAGACATTTTTTAAAGAGAAGTTTTGCCAAGATTTTTTCGCAGTGGAAAATGGTAATATTATTGTTTTTTCACAATAATGGATGTTATTATTCGTGACAGGGGGTGGGCTGGTACAGATGAAGTCACGCAAGACAGAATAACAACACGGTATAACAGTGTATGTCCTGCGTAGATGAGAAGTTTTTTTTAGAACTTCTAGCTAAAGAAATAACATCCATTATTGTATGTAAAGATCCACTAGCTAAAGAAATGTTCTGATGATAAAATGTCAGCATGTTCACAGGAGGTACATGGGTGGCTCATGAAAGTTTGACATGACAAATGGGGATAAAGGGTGACAAATGGGGATAAATGGGTGACAATGGGGATAAAGACTGTCATACAGCCCAATACAGAGCAACTAATCTGTCCACGTAAGAGCCCTTAGGTTGCCCTATCTAACACTAACACTGCAAGATGCTCCAGCCCAGTTACTCTGGAAGAGGCTTCGGGCAGAGCAAGGCAAGATAGGGTGCCCTAAGAGAGGTGGACCTGCTCTGCCCTAGCTGGGGCAGCCTAAGCAGCTCAGGAGAGGCAAGTTGAGGGCATGTTTAGCATTGCCTAGGGCAGAACAGTTACTCTGTATCCAGAGCCTGTTTCCAAGGCAGAAATGCCCTCTTCCAGCCCTCAGAGTTATACCACCACAGGAGCAGGTATAGTGATGAGTAGACCCATAGGGGTCCATGATAAGGCCCGAGTAAGAATGGCAGTGCTGACCACAAATCTGAGTTCTTGGCCATCCTAGCTGCAACCCCTTCCTCTCAACCTCAGGATATGGAACAAACTACGGCTGCCCACAAACCTCAGGATACAGCAGGCCACTCCAAGAAGCCCCTTGTATTCACTGTAGAATGTACTGGCATCTCATCAGGGACTCCTTATAAGGCAGGCACCCAGTGGCGTCACCAGACTGGTGCGGCTGGTGTGGGCTGCATTGGGGATGCGCTCCGTATGGGGTGATGTGCCGGAGGAGTTTGACTGTCCTTTGGCAGGCCCTGGGCGTCAGCACCCCCATTCAGGCCTGCTCCAAGGTGGAGCAGCAGCCAGAAGCTGCCACTTGTCTGAGGAGCTGGCCTGAACGGCCATCTGAGGTGCACTGCACAGAAACACACTGAGCATGCCGAACAGCTTCAGAGGAGACTTCCTTAGAGCAGAGAAAGTCCGCGCCTCTGCACAGCCATTCGGCCTCACTCAGGAGGCAGAGCGGCAGCCGAATGGCTTCAGAAAGAGTACTGCACAGGCACCAACTCTGACGCCTGCACAGTCTCCCCCGAAGCCAAAAGGCTTCAGAAAAGTACTGCACAGGTGTCAGAGATGGTGCCTGCGCAGTACTCTTTCTGAAGCCAGTTGGCTTCAGAAACAACTGCGCAGGCGCCAACTTTGGTGACTGTGCAGTCCAGGTGGGGGGGGGGGGGCGCATCCCAGGGATGACGCACAGACTTCCGCACCAGGTGATGTGCAGAGTCATGTCACCACTGTAGGCACCACAGCTGTTCCTTGTTCAGTGTGATCTGATGGGTATCTCCTCAGGAGCAAGTCTTCCCCTTGTGTGAATTACTTAGCATGCTCTGGAGCAGTTAGGGCAGCCCAGGCTTCCTGACTCTCTGGATTCAGCATAACTTTCTGCTCTGGATACAGAATAGTTAGGAGAGTGCAGTTAGGTCAGAGCAGGCTGAATTTGCTCTGGATTGCAGCCATAGTGATGGGATGGCAAATGCGTTGCCAATCACCAGCAGTATGTTTGGCTTTCCTACCTGTATTTGTCTAGCTTCTGAAGACCTTCTTGTTAACAGTTCATTCATAAGCTGTTGCACAATTCAGAGACATGCCCCCAAATCCAGAGTAACTACAGGAGCACATAAGAGACTTTATGTGCACCCATACTTACTGCACCACCTAGTGAAAACCTATGGGAAATTCATATTGAAATCCAAAGTAAGTTGTTCTTACACCGAAGCAAGGACTCCCCGTAGTTACTCTGGATTTTGTCCATGAGCCGCACACCCAATTTTTAGACAATACATTTCTTTATGATATAGTTGCACCATACATCTGTAACTGAATTTTTTGGCCATCTACAAGCAATTAAAAACAGGTTTGTTAAACAACTTATACAAGCCTTTTGTTTTTAACAATAAAGTAACTCCTTGTGGATGCTTTCACTGCCTGTTCAGTGTTTGGAGATTCAGAATTATCTGAAAGTAGTCAAAAGAATGATCTTAAAGTACCATACTTGCTCGAATCTAATGTGCATTGAATCTAATGTGCACCCTACACTTATAATAAACATGTTGTACTACTCCAATCTCATTAGCCATCAAATCTAATGCACACTATGAACGTGTAGACTACATTTGGCTGAAAAGGTGAGCATTAGATTCAAGTAAATACTCCAGGTTAAAAGGTTAATACTCCAGTGGTTGTGTGTTTTACAAGTCCTTGTTTTGCCATTGTGCGCCTGTCTTATGTCTCTGCTTATTATCTTTTCTTCCACTTTGCAGAGTATGGCGCAGAGGATATTGAAATTCTTCCCAATGGCTTGGCTTTTGTTAGCACTGTAAGTATTTCCGCCCACTTGTATTTTCCCAACACGCGGAAGGATGTGTTCTAGTTCATTGTACACTGAAGGGATAGCTGCCAAGTGCAGGCTGAGTTGCTTTTTGCAGAGTAATCCCGACTCAGTCTCTAAGCTGACTTAAGTTAAGGAAGTGGTGCTGCTTGTGAACCTAAGGCCGTAGTGTGCAATTATGGGAGTTCATCTGCAATTCAGTGCATACTTACTCAGAAGTGTCCCATTAAACTCAGTGAGAGTAACTTCTGAGTAGACATTCATAGGATTGCAGTGGTCGTGGCTGGTCACAAATGATGTTTTGTAGAATCAGTTCTTCTCTCCTCCCATTGAGCTTTGTAATGCTTTCCTATGGGTTGAGAGTGCTCCACTCAAGCAATGATTCTCAGTGACAAGGGCTTTGATGTGTGACAGGAGTAACTGCATACTGGTGATCAACCCTCATTATTTAGTTGATTTGGGGCTGCTTTTGAATGTATTAGAGAAAAGAGGTGGTAGGAGATCTGTGCACAGATAAGCGTTATACCATTTTCCTTAACAATTTCGGTACAATATTTTGGACTGTTACATGACCGAAGGTTGTTTGCTTGTGTGTTTTTAAGGGCTTGAAATACCCTGGCTTAAAAAGCTTTGCTCCAGATAAAAGAGGGGCAATATTTCTATTGGATTTAAATGAAGAAAAACCTCGACCAACAGAATTAAGAATCAGCCGTGGGTTTGATTTGGCATCCTTCAACCCACACGGGATCAGCACGTTCGTTGGCGAAGGTAAGTGGATGTGCCCATAAAGGGATATGAAACAAACAAGTGGAGCATATAAATTCCTATCTCCATCATTGGATTCAGTGGGACTTAAAAATACTAAATTTTGCCGATGACTGTAGTTTCTACTTAAGAATGATACCAGTTAAAGTTAGGTAGATCAGTAAAATAAATTTAACATTGGATAGGGTGTTACATAACAGCTGGAATATATGTTTTGTTTATGACAGTTTAACCAGGGGAGGGATTTGCACAAATAAACAAAATAGCTGTTCTGGGCATAACAAATTCTGTCCCACTGACCCTCTCTGGGACTGCTGAATAGCGGGAAATGCTGAGATCTGCTTAATTTTTTCCCCATAAACCCAGAAGCAATGGAGAGGACACAAATGCTTCATTGTAAATTTTAATGAACCTAAGGTTAATTTTTTATTTTTGCTAGATGATGCTGTATACCTCTTCGTTGTAAATCATCCACAATTCAAGTCAACGGTGGAGGTATTTCAGTTTGTGGAGGATGACAATTCCCTTGTGCATCTTAAAACCATCAAACATGAGCTTCTGCAAAGGTAAGAAAATACCAAAACTATTCTCCCTTTGGCTTTCCAGATTACAGCTCAATTTATATTCAAAAATGAACTTATTTCTTATATAGTTAGCTGTGAACATGAAGACACTTGAGGAAGATGGATAGAAAGTTGGATATGACCTGGTTGGCCAGCAGCATATTCTGAAAGCCAGTGGAAGGCATTCAACTAGTATGGGAGGAGGCTAGTTGCCTCCAGTGGTTGGTTTTACAGTGGTTGGTTTTCCAGCCAGTCATCAGGCTGACCACTCTGGGAGAGGATATTCTCCTATCTAGATGGACCATTGGTCTCTTATGACCTCCTCAGGTCTTGGTGCTTTCTGACTATGAAATGTTTTGAGAAATTAATGATGATGGAACATTATGAAACTTCACGTATCTTTGTGTTTTCTCTCTTCCTTTTTTGCTGTAGTGTAAATAATATTGTGGCTCTGAGTCCAGACAGTTTCTATGCCACCAATGACCATTATTTCACGGAGTCCTTGGCGTCTTTGGAGATGCTCCTTGGCTTGTCCTGGACAAATGTTGTTTATTACAGCCCAAAAGAAGTTAAAGAAATGGCAAAAGGCTTTTATTCAGCTAATGGAATTAACATTTCACCCAATGGGCAGTAAGTATCTAGCAGACCACATGGAGGTGTGTAAATGTTGCATAATTAAAATCAGCAGTGTTGCTGATGAATCGTACTCCATATCTGATCCCAGGAGATTTCCCAACATAATACACTACCAACTCAGAAATGAAAGAGATAACCTAACTTAAGATGTATTGGAGAAACAGATGTTAAGTATTATAATAGGCTACTAAATCTTTATGATAGGTTGCTATCAATACAATGCTTTCTATTTATTCACTTCCCAGAGTTTTCAGAACTAGAATACATGTATAAGAGATTTGTACCCATTTTTTACAATTTCTTCTTATTTACCTCGCTTTTCAAGGTTGAGGTTTTACAACTTTAATACCTAAATAATGTATTTATTAAATTAAATATTTGATTAAATTATTTAAAATGCTTATATGCCATTTTTCATCCAAAAATCTTGGAAAAAATGTACATCACAAACTAAATATGATCCCAATTTACCAAAACCACGTGAGGAAGCATAGTTCTGAATGGCTAGAACAAAGTAAATATCATATGTGCAGAACAGAGTTTTGTTGGGAACTAAAAGTGGAGAACTTTTCTTGATATGTGAGATTTTTCTCTTCTTTCATTTAAGGTATATCTATGTTGCTGATATCCTGGACCATAATATTCATGTCTTTGAAAAGCATGCAAATTTAAGTTTAACTCCAGTGAAGGTAAAATTTTTATTGATTTGGAGCCCAAATTAATTTAGGTGTGATTTGAAGGAGTTGATTGATCTGTGTTCATAGATCATAGATACACACATAGCAATGTTCATAGATACACACACAGCAATGGTGTGTGTATGGACCTATGAATTTCTATTAGTAGTTTAATAATGTTGGCCCTTGGAATTTAATATTGTTAGCTCCTGTGCTGTCATCATGGATTCTTGCACTGGGCTCCACCATCTTGGAATGAGATGGTGCAGACTAAGACTGGAATGAGATGAGCAGTCTACTCAGACTGCTTTCCAAGAAGTCTCATTGAACACAATGGGTAGACATGTTCTGAGTAGATATGGAGGAGCTCTGGAACCACAATGATGTCACATCATTTCCAGCCATGACATCACTTCCAAGGGATCATGGACAAATTATCATTCTCAGAAGGTGAGAATTTCTGGACTGCTCAAGAAAAATGGGACTAGGTGAATGAACATTTCTCTAATGAACCTATTGTTGGCTGGTTACTGTCCCTGGACATTGATATCATTGCATTAGTCAGGGTTTGCTGGGAGTAAGTTTAGGCTGGGAAGACCCTATGAAGTTCAAGCCAAGATGAGAGAGTTATGTTTTGAGATGTGAAGGAGGGTGTAGTTGCTCTCAGGAAAGTGGCTGAGAATACTGCCTTTCCTTCTCATTGGCTTTTGAGAAGTCCACCTTGATAAGCAACTTCAAAAGAGTTTGAGAATGTCTGTTCTCGTGGCTTCTGCTGGTGTTCTTTTTGCATTTTAGATTGTGAGCCCTTTTGGGACAGGGACCCATTAGCCATTAATTAGCTATTAATTTTTTTCATTTTCTTGTAAACCACTTTGTGAACTTTTTAGTTGAAAAGTGGTATATAAATACTGTAGCTATCTACCTGTCTACTAGGTAGATAGATAGCTATCTACTGTAGCTATCTATCAATCTATAGATAGATAGATTGAGCACAATCTTAACCATTTTTCCAGCACTGGAAAAAGGACACCTGAAGTTGAGGGCACTGAGGACAGTCACTTCTCCAAGAAGTGTTACCCAAGAGTTGCTTTGCCCTTACATTGGTGTTGGAAAGTTGGTTAGGATTGTATACTTTTGAGTTAGGGTTGCAAGCAGGGTTCTTGTGGATTTTCAATAGAAGGTATAGTTCAGTGTAACGCCACAGGTTAGGCCAGCATAAGCCATGGTATAAGTCCAGTGATGACCTGGGGATGTCACAGAAGTGCCTTAAGACACTTCTGCCCCACTTCTGGGGGGTGGTGGAGGTTAGGTCAGTGCATAGGCATATACCGACATCCCCACACCACCACAGGAAGATATGCCAGATGAGTTATGCTGGCCTAAATAGGTTAGGATTTCATCCTGGGTGTCTCAAATCCAGCACTGAGGAAAAAAATGAATCCATTTAGCCACAGAAAAGTGGTAGCAATGAGAATATTTAAGAATGTTCAATTTCATTCTTGGCAATTACAACCTTGACTTTCTTTCTTCTAAACTATCTGCTTTAGGTGTTGCAGTTGGACACTCTGATTGATAACATATTCGTTGATCCTTTTACTGGAGATCTTTGGATAGGATGTACTCCCAATGGCATGAATCTGATCTACTATGATCCAAATAACCTTCCAGGCTCAGAGGTTTGTTGAAATTTCTTTAGCAAAGCATAAAAGAGATCTGACAACTATCTAACCACAACACTTGAAGGGGCACCAGGATCAAGGGGCAATTATTTCTATAAATTTACATATGGCAATCCTTTTTGACCTATATACAACTTGGCATCCATCAGTCTTGAAAGACTATGGTATCATGCTCGATGCTGCATGCGAAGCACGAAGGCCTGGGTAGATTGATATGGAGGATAGGCTGTTACCCAAGCAGCAAATCCCCCCTCTCCACACCACTGAAATAGTCGAATGGAACGGCAGAGCCAATACGATTGATTCCAGCTGTGTTGCAGAGCTGGGCTAAGAACAGGAGTTCACCCTGTCTTGTGGGGTCTCAAACCCTGGCCTTCCAGTTTACAGGCACAGTGTCTTAACCACTTGTACTACCCACAACCCTGACTTATATACAATCAAGGACATAATTAAAAATCCAGCTTTTCAGAATTATTTTATTGTTACAGTATATTATTATTTTTATTTATTTATTTCTATTCCATTTTACTTTATTTTGGTTAGATCTGAGCTGGAGTACTGTGTCCAATTCTGGGACCTGAACTTTAAGAGAGATACAGCAAATCTAGAGCAGGTTAGAGAAGCAACAGGGAAGAGCAGAGGTCTTGAGAACAAGCCCATCAAGGAAGGGTTGAGGCATTTGGTATGTTTAGCCTGGAGAAGAAAAGGAAGAGAGGGGACATCTGCTGGAGATGATCTAGGTAGATTTCATGCCTCAGGCAGGGGGTTGGACTAGATGACCTTTTAAAGACCTTTCAACTCTATGATAGAATCTTAAGATTCTGTCAGTTCTTTCAATGTAAATACTTGTATGTATTTGAAATTTGAGATCCTACCAGAGAGTTTTGGTAGTGGTTATTACAAATTGTTTATAAAGAAGTCATACTTACCAATGATAATTTTTGCTATTTTTCAGGTTTTTCGCATCCAGGACATTCATTCTGACAAGCCTACTGTCACCCAAGTGTATGTTGATGATGGATCCGTAATTCAAGCAAGTTCGGTAGCTGCAGTGTATGTCAACAAGCTGTTTGTCGGCACTGTGTTTCACAGAGCTGTTTTATGTGACCTGTAACTTTCTGTTCCTGGGCTATACCATAATACTGTGTCTGCCATTGCCTGAATTTCCTACCCCATGATATTCTGGAAACCGTGTTGCAGCACCGATGAACAAGAGAGTGTTGCTGGCCTTTTTCTCCAGGAGAAGGTAATACAAGAACCTTGGAGATCTGATAGAGGAATAAACAACCATAGATCGTTGCAGTACGATTTGACAGAGAACCTCAAATTTTTCCACTTCCACATTGGAAAGGATTTTTTATTGTTTGGTTGTTTTTGCTCAAACTGTGATGACTGGTTGCTTTGAGATACTTTAAAAAATAAAAGATAGCCTTGTGGCCCAACTTTGTGTGGCAAAGTCTACAATCCGCTGATGGTGCCACAGATGGTGGAGAGGACCATGAACATGATAGCAGCAAAGAGGAACCCTATTGAGTTGCCTGGGTTTGAGGAATGGGGAAGGGGTTGACAGGATTGGGAAAAAATTGGGTGAGTGCCAGGGTATCAGAAGCAGGAGGATGTGGCAGACAAAATGGGCAAGTTGTGCTGGATGCTATCCCCTCTGGAGCTAAAGCTTGTCTCATTGGATTTGAGCTACAGAGGTATTGCAGGTTCGAGGAACCCCATTAGTGACTCTTATGGAAGGTAAATATTTTCTCTTTTCCCACCCAAACTTCCCAGTTGCCCCACTCCGGTTTTGGTATGGTTGCATGCAGTGGGAGAAAGGAGTGGGCTGTTACAGCACAATCCTATGCACACCTACTCAGAAGTAAATCCCATTGTACTCAGAGGGGCTTACTCCAGTAAATTATACAGTTTTGCAGCCTTAGTGACTTTGACACTGGGAATTTTCTACAAATGGGTGCAGTATTTTTGCCGAAGGTTTGGGTTGTGGGGAGAAGTTCTGTTTTAAGCTACCATTATTTTATTTAAAGTTCTCAAACATTAGAGGCTCAATACCTTCAGAACTTTTCTGGTTTTGTTTTTCATCCTCTCTGTTGCTTTATGTTCAAAGAAACTGTATTTGGCAGTTGTGTCTTTCTGGACACAGGAACTTGTAAGTAGGAGAGAATTTAGCGTCTGCATTAAATAAGGCCTTGAAATGGCAGTTCTAAGTGCCAGGTTAGTGGTAGGGTTTGGGAGTTGGACATTGTCCAGAAAATCCAGGTTCAAATCCTTGTTCAAGCCAGGTGAAGCTTCCCAGCTTCCAGTCTCTCTCAGCCTCACCTACCTCACAGGATTGTTGTGAGGACACTTGGAAGGAATGAACTATCTACACCACCCTGAACTTCTTTGAGAAAGGATGGTTTAGCAATATGAACAAATATACAAATAATCTAACCATGTGTGCAATTTTGTTTTAATTCTGCCAATTTTTCCTTGCCCCAGGCTCTTGTTTTCCTTGCCGGGGGTGCATTTCAGTGGTGGGCTCCAGCAGGTTCACATCCACTCTATAGAATCAGTTGTTAACAGGAGATAGGACATATAAAGTTTAAAAATAACCATTTCAAAGTGGCTGCCAGATGGGCATAGAACCGACTGTTAATTTCTTTGAATCCCATCACTGATGCATTTCCCTTGTTATTGCACTAGATTTAAGAGGGCATAAATCCATCGCACTCAGAATCACATAGTGCCTTAATGTGTAATGTATAACGTATGAATTAGGGCTGTGGGTGGCGCAAGTGGCTAAGACACTGTGCCTGTTAACCAGCACGCCAGGGTTCGAGACCCGGGTCGGCCCCACAAGACAGGGTGAGCTCCTGTCCTTAGCCCAGCTCTGCGACACCAACTGGATCTAATCGTATTGGCTCCGCCTTTCCATTGGACTAATTCAGTGGTGTGGAGAGGGGGGATTTGCTGCTTGGGTAACAGCCTATCCTCCATAACAATCCAACCCAGGCTTTCGTGCTTCGCATGCAGTGTATGCAGCGCCGAGCACGATAACATAGTCTTTCAAGACTGATGGAGGTCTGCTGCATATAACGTAATGTGTAATGTAACGTAATGTATACAATGTGTAATGTGTTTTTTAAAGAGGATGTTTCATGTGTAGCTAGAGGGAGGGAATCCAGGAGGAAAACCATGTGTGGACTAAACAGGCCATTCCTCATCCAGTTATAGCTGTAGAGGTGGATCTCTGCTTCATTTTGTTTTTCAACTGGACCACGGAGAAGGTGGTTAGCAGCTGATCTTGAGCTGCCTGGCATCTAGAGAGGCAGCGGCACCAAAATGGACAGTTTCTAGCATCCCTTTCTAGTGCTAGCAACGTGCATCCTTTTCCCCAGAGAAAAGCCCAAGCCCAGCAAGTCTGTGCTGGCATTTTTTCTTAAGTCTGTGCTGGCATTTTTTCTGGCACATTGTTGAGAGGCTATGTATTGAGCAAGGAAGACCAATGCAGGATCCTGGATCCAGCAGAGTCAGAGGGTTCTGAATCCCGAATCCCACCCACCTGGAATGCCTCCCCCCTGCCCCAGCTAACCTCTCCACTGATCAGAGCTCATTCCTTGCTCTGGCCAGCATTGGATCTGCAAATGGCACTGAGCCAGCACCAGTGTAGTTGCAGAGTGGAGGGCTGGTGCAGTGAGCTCAGGATTGGGGTCTAAATCCCTGTTTACAAAAGTATTCTAAACATAAAGCTGGGTAGGACAGAGCGAGAGAAGGGGAGGACTGTCTCCACCACATCTAGACCTACAGACAAATCACCAATACAGCCATTGGAGTGTGCCAACCTCACTCCGTTGGACGAACATTTCACTTGCTCATTGGCGATAACTCATTTGAGTAAATTAATGCCATCCAAATGTAGTTGCAGCTGGATAATGGTCTTGGAGGATAAAGGTTCTCAGAATCAAATTACCCTGACAATTTCCCTTTCTTCCTTTGGCAGAGTAGAGGGATTGAGAGAACATTTTTTCCCATTGTTTTAGAAAGGCAACGACCTGGCAAAGAGCCGAGGACAGACTGCGTCGTTTACAGCATGCAGTCAGTTCACCCAAGGAATATAGCGAGATGCTACATTTTATCTTGGTCATTTTATCTCATATTATCTTGGTTTTATCTAATTCAGCTAACACAGTGATTTTCAATCTTTTCCATCTCACGGCACACTAACAAGGCAATGCAATTTTTAAGGCACACCATCAGTTGTTTTTACCATTGTCAAGACACTCCAGATCATTCACATCCTCCAATTTTCCTATTAATGAATGTCAATCCCCAAATTCCCACAGCACACATGAGGACTAGCCATGGCACACCAGTGTGTCACAGCACACTGGTTGAAAATCACTGATCTAACATATATGGCAGCTGCATCTTCTAAGCATAGATGGAAAGCAAGGCCAGTGGATTTTTAGAACCATTCCTTGTTCATATGGTTTCTGCCCAAAATGCATAGCTTTTAGCCTCAAGCAGCAAATTTACTTCCAGGGCAAGGACACAAACAATGTTAGCTTTGGAACCATACATTGTAGCTTCTTGAAGGACAATATTGGAGCTGCCATTATACTCATGATAGTATATAGGCTGCCTAGGAGACTGGTTGGAATAAAAGGACATCAAATCAACATCCAATTTTTTCTGAAATATTTTTGGTTACATGAATGCATTTCACTCATATAACATTTTTGATGTTACAGCACAAACCATGTGTCTTCCTCTTGTGGCTTTTGAGTGATTGCCAGCATATTATTTTGTCAGGATACTTGCAGGGATAATGCATTGTGTGCAAGAGGTCAAATTTGGAGTTTTAGGATGCAGTCCTATCCACAGTTACTTGGGAGTAAACCCCATTGACTATAGTAGGACTTAAGGGGAGACATGCAAATTGCTTTTACATCTTTATGTTAGTGGGTTTTGATCTAGTCTTGGTGATTTCACTTAACTGCTGTGATTTTTTTCTACATTTATGAAATGTAGTACAGAGGAATGTTGGTAACAGGGAGGTACTGAGAATATTGTATCAGCAGGAGACATAAAAACACTACATTTTCTGTCTATACTTTAGATTGGTGTTAACGACCTTAGTTCCAGCAACTCCTAATGAGGCGCATGAAATATTCTCTTATGTGTTGTCGCAGCATTGTGTATGCTGAAACTGCTGTGCCAGATTTTCACGTGGTTTGATGTTTGCATTTTGAAGGGGAGGGAGGAAGGCAAGAATCCTCCATACTTCTACTCTCTTCACCTATTCTCAATTATTATTTTTTTCACCAATCTGCTGCATGTGCTATTCAGTGCCACTTTCTTTTTTTATGTGAAATGCATTACCTGTTGGCAATCAGGAAATTGTATGATGAATACAATGATGTCACCGCTCCACATATCCCAACTAGTGACATGACATCACTGAGAGCCGAATGTCCTTATTCCCTTAAGTCTTAAAGGAAAGAAAGAAGAAACACTGTCCATCTTGTACTGTCACCTCATCTGCCTCTTGTCCTGCCTGTTAATACATTGTCCCCTTGATTCAGAGTGTGCATTTGGATAAATATCAAAATATACATTTGTTGAATATAATGAGAGTGGAGATAGTACTTTCAATGATATATGTATTCAGACCACACCAGACCAATGCATTCATGCCTCCATCCCACCCAATGAGTTAAAAAACTCGTACACCTGGCAAAAGGAACATCAGCAACGTTTTTTTACCCCTTCAATAGATTTTGCAAGAAAAAAATCCATTTAAATGCAATTTCTCAATAATTTGTATTCAGAATGTGGTTCATCACATCTGGTCTTTTTGAGATTGTCGGCCAAGGACTCTTTCAATATAGAGTTAAAAAATTAATACAGGACATCTGTTCAGAGTCGCCTGGTGTACTGTGATTCAGAAATAAATTCTTAAGCGCTTGAACTCAAATTTTGTGCCTGAAGGCTGAAAACAGCTGATGGAGGACTTCACTAGAGTGGAAAACACTGGAGGACTTCACACGTAGTGCTGGTGTTTCTTCTAAGTGCCTGATCATCTTATATTTCTGCAAGTTTGAGTGTATTCCCACATCTCAGGTAGCAGGAAGGTATTTTGGTTCTGTGCTGTCCGGATTACCAGTTAACTGAGGAGTAAACTATTCCTGTTCATTTTGGGTGCACTTGCACCAACCATCTAACACACTTTATTTAAAACTTGAAATAAACTGCTGTTTAAAAGGTTAGGTACGAATGAACTATTTGTACCTGAAAATATCCATGACAGTTTATAAGCCATTCACATCACTGGGTGGGGATGAAGATAAGTACCACAAGGATTAATGAACTATTTGTCCTTGTAAGCAAAGATCTCTCCAGGACCTTCATAACAAAGCTACAAATTTCTGGAATCTGGCAGAACCTGACCTGTGGTTGAAAAGGGAGTATAGTGTTCTACACTCCTATGGTAGATCAATTCAGTCAATCTACACAATGCACAGATTTTTAAAAGGCCGTAGAATAATAATCCCTTTTCCTGCTTCATCACAAGGCAATTGGTGCCCATGGCTATGTGTGTATGTGGGGTGGAGGTGATCCCCCCTCCACAGGTTAACTGCCAGTCCTAGAGTACTGTGCTCATCCCCGTTTCCAAGCCGTTAGACCCAGTGTTGTCCAAAGACATTTCCGTGGTCATTGGGCCAGCATGACTAGATGCTGAGGCGCATGGATGCTGTTACTTTCCCACCAAGTGGTACATGTTTATCTACTTGCATTTACATGCTTTCGAACTGCTAGGTTGGCAGGAACTGGGCTCACCCCATCTTGTGGGACCCGGGTCTCAAACTCTGGCCTGCTGGTTAACAGGCACAGTGTCTTAACCACTTGATGAATGTGTTTCTCTGCTTGGTGAGAATCTGTATCATTCCCCATTATTCTAGAATGCCATTGGAGAAGTTTTGTAGTCGATAAAACATCATGAGGAACAAACAGTTCTTTGGTGGATTGTCTAACACTTTCACATATACATTTCCTAAGAGGAAATATGTTGAAGTTTTTTCCTTCTTCTGCCCTGTAACAGGAGCAGATATGAACAGGTTGACCACAAGGCCAGATTAAGCTTTTAAATCTCTTGCTCTTTGAGTTATCCCCTCACATCCATCCATGTATCTCCATGTATCCCAAATTTGCAATGACCATGCATCGATATTTGGGGAGGAGGGTGGAAGGGTACATCTAGGCATCTATTCTGCTCATTTCCTCCCTGGCCTTGGCATTCAACACTTTTTGGAGCTAACCAACTAAATCCCTAAAAGCACATTCCTAACCATGTCTACTCAAAAGTAAGCCCCATTGTATTCAATAGGTCTTACTCACAGGAAAGTGTCTTTAGGATTGCAGCCTAAGTGATAAATTGACACTTGCCGTGAAGGTCAATTGAGGCTGCCAGGGAAGCCTTGCACTTACATTCAGCTGTTGGAGGAAGCCAGAAATAGCAAGTGGTGCAACTGAATGCTGGCTGAACAAACAGGTGCCTTCCTGCCATCCATGGCCCACATCCTCCTAGGAGTGTTGGGCTCCTCTCTAACAGCGCACTTGCACGGTGCTGTTTGTGGCTCCTCTCCTAGCAGCTGAGTATAAGCGCAAGGAGTCCTTGCTTACTGGAAAGGTCAGAGTGGAGGGTGGATGCCAGGATTGGCAGGAGAACCGTCAAGAATCCTGCCTGCTTTTTCTCCTGCAAAATAGGGAGTTTTGAAGATTCTCAGGCTGACCAATCCAGCAATCCTATGCACAGTAATACTCAGAAGGCAGCGCATGAAAGCACATGATCTGAGCACTATACCGAGGAGTGCTCCTGTTTCTTTTCCTGTGGAGGCCATCACCACCATAGTGAGAGCCCTCACTCTGGGGAGAACCTGGAAGTGATGTCACACTGTTAGGTGATGTCATGACATCAGTTCCCCAGGTATCACAGCAGCGCATTATGCGTCAGGTGCTACTTATTAAGCTGCTTTCACATGCTCAACTGAAGCCCAAAAAAATTTCCAAGAAAATCTTGCCCGATAATGTGACACGTTTATGGTTGCTATACTTTTGAGATACTCTGCTAATATATTGTGAGTTCAATAGGCAAACATTTTCTTTTGCAGAGCACATCACTGTACTTCAAAACAAAAAAAGCTTGACCTCCATTTGATGTCATTTTGATACACCAATGACATTGGGGTCCTTTGAGCCATGGCTTTTTTTAGTAACATAAATTGTCCTACTGACTGCACAGAATAAGAATCGATGTAAGAAGTGCATCTCAGCTGTATGATGAAAGCTGTTCTTTTCAGGATCATGGTAAACTAGTTTAAAGGTTCCGTTTAATCTTGTCTTTTTTCCAGCTACTGATCTGATTTCTTGAGTCTTAATTGAAATAAAAGCTATGTGGATCCTAAAGTATAGCACGGGTCTCTGATTGTTTGAAAGGCGTTTTTTTCCAGGGAGTGTCACGCTGCTGCACTGAATGAGGTTCTTGCAGGATTAGCTGTTTATTGATTTTATGTGAGCGCTAGTTTGATGGAAAGGGGGTGAGGAATGAATCCAGAGTGTGGCTGCAAACAACAGTATAGTCATCATTTCCTGTGCATTGGACAGATGGGGAAGATTATGTGAATCAGTGGCGTAGCTAGAGGGGGTGGATCTGTCAATCTTGGAGGGAGCCTCTGTGTGAGAAGCAAGGGGTCCCTCCCCTTCAGAGCCATTCCAGTTGGTGGGAGCAAAATGGAGCCAGAGGAAGCTGCTTGCTGTGGCTGGGAAAAGGATAAGTGGAATTCAACAGATCCGAACAGTTTATCATGCACCTGGGTTGTTATTTGCAACCAAGCAGTGGACTGTACTAGTTCATTTGCACCATTGTTCTGGATACAGAGACAGGCATCTCCCTGAAGTTCAACACATACATATAATCTCTGTAGAACACCATTGAAACTCCTGAGTTAACATGCCTCACCTACGTGTGTATTAACCTTTAGGATCCAATCCTGTATATGCAAAATATTATAGGGGTAGGGACCTTGCCTGCAGCTCTGTACCATGCTGCTTCTGCCTATATGATTTTCCAGCAGATGGGCAGGGTAGGGAACATTCACAGTGGCTGTGAATCACACCTAATCTGTTCAGCTTGAAAGATCCTGGCGTGGAACCAATTTGTACAGGCCCCATTGACATCTCTGAGGTTGGCTTAGGACCATCATGATTCTGATTGGCTCAGGGCCTCTTCCTGATTTTTAAATGTATCCACTATATGGTACATATGTTAATGTGACTGCTATTGAAAGCATCATTGATAAACAGGAATCCTGTTGCTCAAATCTCAACTTTTGACATAAACTCACCAACTTCATTGTACGCTTCAGTGTTTAACCAAATAAAGGTAAGATTATTTGCTCATTCTACTCAAATCCTTGTAAAAGAATGTTTACATAAGGATCTACATGCTTTAAAAGTAGGTGTCTTTATAGTACTACATGAAAAACAGCTTGAATAATAGCACTATGTGCTCACCTCTGCTCTGTGGGAATCACTGGAGCTGATTATGGGCCATACCCCCAAATCCAGAGTAACTACAGGAGCATGTAAGAGACTTTACGAGCACCATTAGTTACTGCATCACCTAGTGAAAACCTATGGGAAATTCATACTGGAATCCAGAGTAAGTTGTTCTTACACTGGAGCAAGGACCCACCGTAGTTACTCTGGATTTTGCCCTAAGTCTCCCATGTACTGGCCCATGTTCAGCTACATTCAGCCCCCAAATATGTGAAGTCTTATAATGAAACAAGAATGTTTTTTCTACAATAAAGCAATGATGTATGAAAGACAGTTGCAAATACAGGCATCCCCCACTTATTGGATGGGTTACGTACTGGAGCACCATCCAAAAGTGAAAACTGTTGAAAAGTTGAACTCAAGCTTTTTTGTTTAAAAATGTTTCCTCTAATGTTTTTTAGCTAGCAAACTGCAAATATTCCTTTTAATCTTGCAAATTCTTGCCGCCACAAAAATATTTCTGCAAATTGATTCTCATTATGACCCTCAGGAATGGGATTAGGCCAGGGAGAGGGCAATTTTTGCCTTTAGAACAGTAGGGAGAGGTTGAAAGAGTGGAACATGCATTGAATGAATGAGGTCTGGGTATAACTGAAAGGTGTTGAAAGAGAGGCAGGCCAAATGCCTGTCTGATCTGTGGCACTACGTTCCACTGTGGCTGCTTCTATCCTTACTCTCTGGATTTGGAAAAGAGGAAAATGGCCATGAGAGTAGTTCACCGCTCTTCTGTTCCATTCCCTTCTTCTATTTCAAACCCAAGGAGTAGGAAGATTAGTGAAGCAAGCACCTCAAGCCTACTCCGACCTTGTTATCTGCTGCTCTTGACCCCTTCAGTTTTTTATGCCATGGTTTCTGTCCATCGGTCTGTCTGTCCATGCATCCAATTTTATCCCCTTTCTCCACACCAAAGGGGACTCAAGGCGGCTTTCAGCGTAAAATATGAAAATACAATAAAAACAATTAAGCATTAAAAACAAAACAAAAATTATTTTAAAATGCCAGTCCTCAGAAATTAACTCAAGGCTTTCATAAATAAGGTCTTAAAGCCCTTAAGGCACAGTTACTCACTGTGCTGTACTCCTAGACATGTGTACTCAGCAGTTGGTCCCACTGCGTCCATGAGGCTTACTCCTAGATCAGTTGTAACCTTTTTAATCTCTGCTGGGATGGTCAGAGGCGATTCCAGCCAACCTATTCCATAAAGGGTGCAGTCCTAACCAGGTCTACTCAAAAGTATGCCCTATTGTATTCAATGAGACTTACTCCCAGGAAAGTGTCTTTAAGATTGCAGCCTAAGTCTGGTTTTGTTTGTAAAACATGAGGCGTTACATACTGATTGCTTGCCATTCGGAATGTATGCCCCATCGCCAAGGCCGTGACGAACCACACATTTCTTGTGTAGATCTATTTTTCAGTGTCTTAGAGCACAATACCTCACCGTGTCTACTCAAATGTAAGTCCCATTGTGTTCAATGGGTCTTACTCCCAGGAAAGTGTTTTTAGGATTGCAGCCTTAATTATAGCCAACAGAACTCTCACCTTAAATCAGAATGCTCTGAGTTGTACTATTTAGAGCGCAGGCCACGTCACTTTGTTAAAGACGACAAAAGAAGGAATGGTGGGAAAGGGGGGTTTGCCCTGTCGGAAGCGCCTCAAACAAGTCAGCCTGTTTTCAGGTGGCTTGTCCTCAATAGGTTCCTGGCCTCACTCCCAAGTAGCTGGCTGGGTGCCTAAAACGCCGTCTGTGAGGAAGTACTGAGCCCAACTTTGATTCAGTTGGCGTAGTTTTTTAGGCCAGGACTTTTATGCATTCAGCTATTTATATACTTAAGAGCTCTTGCAATATGAAAAAGCTTCATACTTCCCAATGTACGTCTCCATGAAAGGGCCTGAGAGGAAAACATTAAGTGTTTCTGTCAAGATTCCAGTCTGCGGTGTGGTACGATGTCATGGCCTATTAATTATGATCAAGAGACGGCGTAGCGGCTAAGAGATTGGATCGGGGCTTCCGCTGTTTGACTCTCTCCTCTGCTATGAATTCACCAAGTGCCTCTGGCAGGCCAAACCCTCTCCGCTTCCTTGCTGCAGGTTGGAGATAATAGTGCTGTTGTGAAAGGCAACCTTTAGATTACACCTCTGATGGCTGATGCATCCTTGGAAAACAATGCTACATATTATTCCATTATTTTTTATCCTGCCTTTCTTGGCTGTGGACTTGTCTTCTGATTCTCTGTAAAGCACAAAGCATGTACATGGTGAAAAATGCCGTATTGATGCAAATATA
Source organism: Cryptoblepharus egeriae (assembly GCA_030015325.1). Lineage (NCBI taxonomy): Eukaryota > Metazoa > Chordata > Lepidosauria > Squamata > Scincidae > Cryptoblepharus > Cryptoblepharus egeriae. Next base: position 24,096,950 of record JAREYC010000004.1, on the reverse strand, counting down.
ATGTGCAGCTTTTTCAGACAAATTCCAGGCTGAGAAAGCGGGTGCACACTATATTCAGTGGCGCATTATATTTACACACATAGGCAAATATAATGGGCCCTCCTTGAAGGGGGAAACAACAACTTTATTGTCAATGCATAAGTGTACAATGAGATTGGCTGAGCTTCCCTGAATGCATCCCCCAGCACAATACATCTGAATAACTCACAATGAACCCCATAAATCATATCTGCTGCCCCCCTGCTCCTCCTCCCCGACATGCTGGGTGGTGAAGCCTCTGGCCATCCCACCACTTGCACCAACAACGGGAGAGGGGCTATCCCTGGGACACTGTCCTGAACCCCCTCAGGGCTACTGCTTCCTGAAGGGTTCTACCCTTGTCCCTGCACAGCTCCTCAGCCTCACCTCCAGCCAGATGGCAGCCTCACTGCAGCCCCAATGGTGCCCTACAGAACCTCTGCAATCTGGCACCCTGCAGGAGCTACGGTCTCTAGACACAGAGGGGTGCAGGGACCAAACGGTCCCTCTCCAAGCACCCTGCACCCAGCCAGTCTCTACCTGTCTCCCTCTGTCCCCATACAGCCTGAGCAGAGGGAGCCCTGAGCCTTCCAGGCTCTCCAGAGGAAACTGGAGAAAATGGACAAAGGCACTTTAAGGGGATTCCTACTTAATAGAGCAGTCTCTTAGAGAACAATCCTAACCATGTTTACTCAATAGTAAGCCCCGTTATGTTCAATGTGTCTTACTCCCAGGAAAGTATTTTTAGGATTGCAGCCTTAGGATGCAATCCAAAGTAACTACAGGGAGTCCTTGCAGTGTAAGAACAACTTACTCTGGATTGCAATATGAATTTCCCATAGGTTTTCACGTGGTGTTGCAGTATAGTTACTCTGGATTGTAGGGTGGATAGTCCCTAAGGCTGTATTCTGCCCCCCTTACACAGGAGTGAGCCCCACTATTATAAAAAGGCTTACTTTAGAGTAGACATGCAAGGCTAGCAGAGCAATCCTAAGCAGATATAATCAGACGTCCCAGTGAGTTCAGTAGTGCTTATTCCTAGGAAAGTGTGGGTAGGATTGCAGCCTAGGTCTCTCAGGATCCTTTCCATTGCTCTCTTTACACAGGAGTGAGCCCCACTGAATCTAATAGGCTTACTTCAGAGCAGACATGCATGGGCTGGTCTCGGGAGAGCTGAGCAGGTGCTGCTGGTGTGCAAACTGGTTGTATCCTGGCAAGGACTAATTTTTTTGCTTTTTATCAAGACAATGCATGTATATCAAGTCAACATTTATTAGAAATGTTTGCTTGTCTTGCAAAATACTCTCAATCCAATGCTTTACTGTATTGTATGAAGCCATGATGAAACTTGCACTGACAACCTTTCTTGTGCATGGCCCCTCAAGCCAGCTGCATGCAGGTTGACAAAGTTTTGTGCTGATGGTCTTTATACAGCTCTGGCATCCAATGCGGAGAAGACAATCTGCACTAATGGGAATTTGGAGTTGTCCCAACACCAGTTATATTACCATTTTGGAATTCAGGGCCAGATATTCACAATTGGATGGCATTCAAATTCCACAGGTAAGCACAGATGTGACAACATGTGGACATATCCAACTGTTGCAACATCCCATGATGCAGACTGCCCAACTGTCCTTCACCTCTCTGCCAGTTGCAGACTGAAATGCTGTACATGCACCTGATGTATGTACTGAAATGCTGTACATACACTTGTAGGTATATTGGGTTGTGCTCACAAAGTTGGCTGACAGCCTCTTAAAATATTGTGTCGCTGAGTTTCTGCAATAATATGTCCATCATACTCCTTTTTTGCACCATGAAGATAATGAGCTGGCATTCTCATACATTCATATTCATCTGAGTATGAGATACATTTTCATACATGACTCATCTGAACACTAATTGTTAATGCAGTGGCTCCTTGAATGACAAATATCAGAGCACTCACTGAGCTGCTCCAATTACAGTATGCCAGAGGGGAAAAAACAATCGTGGGTGCTAAGATGTTAAAAAACATATTGAAGATGTTTTAAAAATCTTAAAATATAACATGTTTCAGAAACTGTTTTGGGGGGGTTTTGGAACCTAAAAATTTTCAATTATGGAGCATAAATGTATCTATTCCTTTCTCTCCTCACTGGAGGGGAAATGGGTTGTGCTTGTCAATCATACTTTAGCCAGAGAACAACAGTAATAAGAAACATTTTTTATTTGAGAAATTTATACCCCAATAGCTTACCAGTGTCCTCCTCTCATTTGGAACAGGCAGCACATGCGGAAGAGACCCCTCAGATGATCTGAGAGCTAGTATGTATAGAGGGAATGTATGTTATTGGCCCCAAATAACAAAGGCCTTAAAGGTTAGAATTAGCACCCTGAACTGGGATCAGAAGCGAATCAGCAGCTTTTGTGGCTGTTGAAACATTAGTCAATAAAGCAAAATGTCTTGATGAGTTTCAGTATTTCTTTTATTGCATTCGTTGTCTAACAACAATATTCATTGGCAATAAGTTTATATACACTAACAAACTAATCACAATTGTTTTATTTAAAAAAATTGTAAGAATACAAAGGGCAATTGGATTTTGTTTGTTTACTTTTAATGCCTCCAAGTAACCAAATGCAGAGAGATGTCATTTTTGTGGGTGGGAAGCTAATCATTAAAGAAGGATAAAATTAAGAAAGCACAAGCATACAAACCCAGACAGGGCACTGTGCCATCTTCCATGCAGATGATTTTGACACCTAGATGTACAAAACTTAAAAAAACCTGACAACATGCAATTCATACATTAGAAAAAAATAAAACCCAAACACAAGTCCTTTTCCCCTCCACTTTAGACTGACAAACTCATATTTTAAAGCAGTAAATCACAATGCACTTCTTGGGGGAATGGCATTTTAGCTGCCTTGTCTTAGTGATATGTAACACTGGTTTTTTGATGGTGATATGAATGGCAATATTGAATGAAAATAATTTTACAACAGCTGGAGCCGAGGTGGAGAAACTGCACTGCCATTTTCTGCATTGTCATTTTAAAGTTTTCACTAATATTTAAATGGTTTTTGCCTTTCTGAGTTATGTTTCAATAGCCTCAAATTCTCCCATTCTGAATATTCACACAGCACTTAATGAGTGCATGGAGAACAGAATTTGGCTGTTTACCAGTTTTGAGGCACCATTACAAGTCCATCCAAACTTACTGAACACCACAGCTTATTTTTAATATCCTAAAAGCTCATCCATCCAGCGTTATTATGTACACATTTCATTCATTTCACTGGAAATTGTGCAAGAGTCTGTGAGACCTTTTCATACCTGTGGCAAAGGAGCCGCTGTTACCGTGGCTTCTTCCTGAATTGTGAAGACAACATAAGAAGTTATGGAAGACATGCTGTGACTCCCCCATCAGAACAGAAACTAAGTTTCTAGTCTGGTGACATTTTCTAACGTCACCCTCCAATTTGGAAATGTAACACAGAAAGGTAACTTTGCAAAAATGGAGATTTTGCCAAGACAATTCTTGATGGAATATTTTCCTAAATCTCCAAGCCAAAGAAGCACCCACCATCACAAAAAACATACATCTAAATAAAATGCATGCACCTTACAGCACGATCTTTCAAGGGCTACAAAAAATCTACATTTTGTTCCCAATTAAAAATGTTTCATCTAGTTCCAGGAGAACCCTGGATGGCTCATTTTCATGGCTGTACAATCACAGCTTTCAAAATCCAACACTTTTCAAGTGTCAGAAAAAAATGGATTAAGAATGAAAAAAATTAACAAAAAGACAGTGAAATATTATTACAATGACCTTCAATCATATGTGTTATGATTCATTTCTGAAGTCACAGTCCACCCCAGGAAAAAGGCTGCTCACTGCTATCCAAAATAATTCAAGCATACATGTTACAAAATATGAAGAAGTGAAACTTCTTAATAGCAAATCTCTACTAAACTGATCTTGTCAAAAGACAACATGCGGAGAGACACCCAGGAAAAAAAACTTTGGGAAACAGAAATATTAAGAAAACATTTTCTTTTAAAATCTTGTGGTCCCTCATCAATATAAAATGTAACAGACCACTATTGCACTCATTAATGTGCAAGAATCAGTTAAATTACTGCCTTGTGTCAAAGAGCAAGTATAATTTCCTAGAAGTTTGCTTGAATAGTATCTCTCTGTAGGTTCCCTATATGCCTGAGCCTACAGTTTTACAGGTATGCATACCTCTTCAATACATACATGTTTGCAAATATATACTGACATGCAGAGATGTATTTTTAAACCAGCTCATCTCTGAAATCTTTCCAGTTTCTCAAATTATTTCATTATTCTGATTCAATTAAAAATAAGAAATACTTTCATGTTTCTGTCTGAATTGCAAGATTTTTTCTTTAATTAGTAGAATAATCCAAACTACGCAGCTTTTATGCAAGTTTTTAATACTTCTTTTTGGAATTTTGGAAAAAATTCTGAATTCCTTTATAAATACATAGGTAAACAAATGAACATTTCCAGAGATGGTTCATTCCTGTGGCAGAAAATATCTTAACTAAATGATCAATAAATAGTTCTATTTTAGAACTTAGAACTTTAGAACTTCTAATTCTAATTCAGAACTATATATGGCAACTCTCTTGAAATGGACCTTAGGACTTATGAATGGCTCATTATGTTGTAGGCATTTGAGTGACTGAAAGGAATTTGTTTAGGGTGTTGAATATGGAATGTAGAAAGGAATCTGAAGCATTAAATTCAATGCAAGCAAATCTGTGATTGAATGCAGAGGATGAAGGCAAGCTCAAGTGTCACTGCCTTGACTGAAAATCCTGAAAACATTTTTCAACTCATGTACCCTGTTTTTTTTTCAAAATCAGTTAAGTGAGCTGTGCAAACTGCCCATACCCTTTAATGTTGGTTTCTAGAGTAAACCAACATTTCCCTCTTTGGGTTCTAAGTTCTGCAAATCTGTTTCACCAACATGCAATACTAGTGCAACTAAATGAATTTTGCTCTCATCTCTTCTTAGTGACTTGTTCCCCAAACATGGTAGCCATAGCTTCTTGAAGAATTCCAAACATGCTTACATCAGACAGAGACAGACACTCTAAACTAAATGTTCAAGGGAATAAGCACTGTCTTCACAAGCTGCTTTGGCCATGAACAAAAAAGAACTAATTTGGAAACCATAGTCTGGGACAAGTTGTCTTCCATCAGTTCCAGCTTACAGCATATAGCGATTAGTACACCTAATACACTTTTAAGAATTTCTTTATCTGGTCTGGGATGTTTTGAAATTGGAAATATAAGAATTAATGGAAGTGAAGAAAAGTAAATCTTGTGGCCTTTTCTGCTTTTGCTATAATGCTCCATCAAGCTGTAGGCATCACTTATCACAAAAGGTGGCCTACCATTTCAACCTTAATATAGTCAACAATATTCCAGAGAGCCAAGAAATCTGGAATCTATCTACTCAAGGTTTGATTTTTAATCTGAGTTGGCTTCCAACGCCTTCAATAGCTATATGAATAGAGTAGAATCCATCTTTTCCCACCACAGTGAGGCAAGGAAAACAACTCCTCAAGATAAAGGGTATTGGCAACATTCATGCTCTTAGCACTTTTCCTATGATACTGGAAATACATTCCCTAGTGTATTTCAAGAGCAGACTGATTAGAAGCATTCTTAAAATATATTTTATGTTGTAAAGCTGCTAACATTTCCACAAATTTGAGAAAGCAAAAAATGAACATTTCTGCTATCTTAGAAAAAGAGCATGTAAAATATATATCTTGTCTTCACTAAGCTTCACCCAGTTGATACACATTAATCAATTTGCATTTTATGCTTGTCTTTCTTAAATTTTTTTCTTTTAGATATACAGTAAAGTGATTTAATTTTTTTCTTTAACAATCAGTTAAAAATTCAGTGCTCATTACGAAAAAGCAATAAAGAAGAAAACATAATAATTACACAGCATAATTGTTACCTGTAGAATAAAATCTGCCAGTTTACATTGTTCTAAAACAGTAGGAATGCAAAATCAATGTAAAATACAACATTGGCCGCAGGGGTCTTTAAAAAACAAAGACGACAACATAAATAATGTTAAATTGGGGTGCAGGGGATGTGCCTATAGACATTACTAATATATATATCCACTTTAAATTATCAACCTGTAAACATAACTTAAAAGAGAAAATGAGCATCTAATGGGGTTACCAACCTCATAGTTAAAATATTACATTTCCAGTTTCTCACAGATCTCCTTTTACTTAAATATTATTTTATAACCTCCTGAAGTAAACCTAAGAACACTAGTCCTGTTACACTGTTGAATAGGCCTCCTAGAGGAGAAAGCCTTTCTAGTTCATTGGTCCTTGTTGTAACAGTGCTCCCCCAGAGGTATCCTGTTCCCTAGTACAGTGTTACCCATGACAGAGCTTTTTTTTAAAACTCTAGCTAGAAATTAAACCCAGATGTTGCATCAAAACACAGAACAACTGACAGGTGATACAGCCTTTATCAAGCAGATAAATAGCAACACATTAAAAAAGCTATTGCTGCTGAAACGAAAACTTGATCTCCAGCACTAAAGGAACTTGTTTGCAGCATACCAGTGTTATTTCCAGGTAGGCTCTGAAGCTAATCTGTGGACCCTAGAACAAAGTGTACGAAGAACAGAATCCCTTTAAAAGTATTTGTCTGTTGAAACTTCTGGTTCTGAGTTCTGTGAAATAAAGCAACAATAACTATCCCAAAAATGAGCTGATCACAGAATAATTGTTCAGAATCAGAATCCTATTTGCATTTGTTGCATGTGTAAAAAGCCGCTAGAGCTCCATTGATTGGAGAAATATTGAAGGGCATGATCCAGCCAAAGTTGAGAACAGTACTTTCAAGTCCCATCAATTTCAATGGAAGGAGGAGTTAAGCAGGTATTCCAATCTCTCCCACTCAAAACCAGGCAACTTAAACCTATTGGACTTTGGATGGATCATGGCTTTGCTGTTTAAAGAGAGCAATTTCTTATAAAACCAAGGTATACAGGGTTTTTCACTAGCCCACATCTTTGAAACAGAACTTTCACCTCTGCTTAATAAAAGGCAGGATTTCACGTCTATATATATATATATATTTTAATGCATCCATCTACTACCAGACATTACTGTTTAAAATGCATTTTCTGAAAATGCATTTTTAAACTTTCTTTGAAAAGTGCGCATTCAGGAGGAAACACCTGTACTGGAATGCATTTGGGAAAAGTTGTGTGAGGAGGTCAAACCAGCTTTGTTATCACAGTCTTGTATTTGGCTTCACCTCATTACAAAAATGAACCAAGAGGTGAAGCATATTCCTTAAGAAAGGAACAAAAATAGTTTTCCGTCCATTATCAGTTGAGAAAAGGAGGCTCATAGAAGGCAGCTGAACACCAGAGCAGAAAGTAGGAAACTGGATCCTGAAGTCTCTGCTATAAGCCGGCCTAATCTCAGAATTTAAACTCTCTCAAAATGCCCAGGATGCCAGTGTTACTCTCCAGCAGTTAAGGCTTTGCTTCCTTCTTGAGCTAAAGTACTGTGCGGTTTCACAGGAGGAATAAAATGTAGTATCCTCCCTTCTGATGAGGATGCTGCTGCCTGTAACTTCCAGTGTATTGTTTCAAGTCTTGAGCAATGCTGCAGGTATCAACTCTCAGCATTAAGGTGAAGTGAAATCCACTTTCATGAGAAAAAAACCCTGACTATTTCAAAGCAGTACAAAGAAGACTGCTACTCTTGTGCACCTCAGTGGTGACTGATATGTGGAGCTAACTCCAGTTTACTCAGTGTTTGCAGAAGTTCAGTGAAGCTTTCCAAATTGTGCCCGTTTTGAGTGGCGGTTCTAAAATTAAGATCTAGCAAACATATAATACTGTGTCCTATGACTTACAAGAGGGACCAGATAAAACCAGCACAATGCAAATTTGAACAACTGTAAAGGGGGCTGAGGAAAATTCCTTCGCTGGTCCGATGTTGGAGAGTCCGCTTGCTACTACAGTAATAAGGAAATAAAATAAAATACAGCTGTGGTTGTTGGGCTGCTGAGCAGTTGATAAAGCACCACCATCACATTCTGCGACTGTGTAAAGTGTAGCTACACAGTGCATGTTTCCCATTTATTCGAGTTAAAGCCTCAGATATGGGTACAGAGCTCTGTGTAATGAAGACAAGAAAGATGGGAAGGAAACAGTATTCACTTATGTTTCTTCCCTAAAACTGTCTTCAGGTTCCTAACAGACTAGAGATCCTTACATGTCACTGCTTATTACTGCCCTCTGTTGGATCTGGCAAATGCTTCTCTGGCCTTTTGGACTTTCTCTGAAGCTGCTCTTTTTCTTTCTTCCTAAGTTTTTCCCTTTGCTTTTCCATTTTCTCTTGAGCTTTGCGGGCTCTCTCAATAGATGATTTCATTTCTTTAATTTTCTTTTTAATGATGGCTCTGTCCTGGGATGATGTCATGCCAAGGGCCTAGGATGAAGCAAAAAGAACAGCCAAGGTTAGATTTAGAGTCAGAGTAAAATTTAGGTGAGAGTAAAATTTCCTTTTAAAAAAGACATACATGTATTTACTCGAATATAATACACCATCAGATTTAATGTAAGCCCTGGTATTGGAGACTAAATTTGACTTAGAAAGGTGTGAATTATATTCGAGTAAATATGGTGCTATAATGCAGTGTATTGACCACAATCAGCTGCCTTCTCTTGAAAATAAGCTCAGTATTGCATACATTAGTGGCTCCTAAACATTTTGGGAACTTTCACTGGGAGCTACTTTAAATAACATTCTGTTGAGACCCATCTAGCTTTATGAACCTTAAAAAATATGTTTCATTTTACCAGCTGCTCAAGCCTCTGTTTTTATCCTTTTTAATACTGGGGGTGGGAATATCCTACTGGAGCAGTGCTAAAGGACAAGTAGTGAGGTCATGATTGGGCAACAGTAATTCCCTCTCACACTCTGTGGCTGTTTGTCTAATCCTTGAAGTGCATAGCCTAATCTGTCCTGTCAGTTTCACGACCCACCAAAAACCAGGTCATGCCCCACTGTTGGGTCCCAACCCACAGTTTGGGTAGCATTGGCATACAGCGACTGGCAGGAGTTATCCAGGATTTCAAGACTGTGGCAGGGGGCTTGCTTAGGACTACTTGGGGAAGCCACAGATTGAACCTGGAACCTGACATATACATAGCAGCGCTCAACCACTGAACTATAGCCATAGCCCCAAGTTGTAAGTAAAAAACCGTATCCTCCACAACTCAAGTTCCACCCCTTGCCAACTCTAACCAAAGTAACCCAAACTTATAGGAACTGGTAAAACTAGATCCCAGGTTTCCATGGTCTCCCCTACAAAAGGGCTGTTGCCCATCATTTAGTTTAGTTTTTTCAAAATCTGTCTTTTATTTAAGACATAAATAATATAGCTTATAGCTATATTATTTATGTCTTATAGCTCCAAAAAGCTATATGTCTTATAGCTCCAAAAAGCTCTCAAACAAACAAACAAACTCAAAACAAATTTAGTACAGAAATAATACATCTATGTGATACCAAGATCAATCATTCCTCCTTAGGAATATAGCAAACTGCAGCAGAAGCAGATCATGTGTTCACCTAGCTCTGTCCTGTCCAATTTTTATATCCTTCCTAAAGGAAAGAAACCCAAGGTGGCTATTATCCAATGGACAATAACTCTGATGATAGGAATGGTTATTGCAAAGACTTACACTAATAACACATCCCAGTAAAAGAAGGTTTGACAAATTTGTGAAGAGTAGGTCAATCAATGGCTATCAGTCAAGACAATTATGCACAGAGGAGCAACGAACAGCAGGAGAGGAAGTTGCTGCCTTCATGCACTGATTGTGAACTGTTTGTGAACTTCCTGGAAGCAGCTGGTGGCCAACATGGAAAGCCAGATAGTACATTTGTCCTTTAGACTGACGCAGCTCTACTTATGTTCTACAAGTTTGTTCAGGCATTTTCAACAGGTGTGGCAGGAATAGTGTGCAGATGTGCCGTGGAAGTCTGGTGCATGGTCATTTATCAGAAGCTCCCTCTGCCTTTTGCAGTGCAGTGTGCTTTGTCAATTGTCAAAAAATTGGTGGTAAACCTTTACAAATAGAATACCTTGTCAGTCTGCTGTGAGTTGAAAGAAATTGAAAAAACCTAGGCTAGTTCTTGAATTCTGTGTCTAGTCTAGTGCTAAGTGCAAAAGACATTAGGAAATGCTGTTAGATGGGATAATAGACAGACAGACATCAGGAGATGCCTTTAGATACTGAAGTATGGGATGGAACCAGTTTAGAATATCTTGCTGTGGCTCTCTTTGGGGAGTCATATGCTTTGTTTGCACACAAGGAAGAGAAAAAAGCATTTCGAACTTACTATATTCAATTTTCAAACTGCCACTGAAAAGGTTTATTCCATGTATTAAAGCCGTCCATTAGCTTCAAACATCCAGCATGATGTACTGAGGGTTTGTTTTTCAGAGACAATGTTGTCTTTGGAGTTCCAAATGTTATTACATCAGCAGCATAATCAAATTTTTCACCTATATGCACTATCTCTATTATTTAGTTTTGCTATTTTAGGTTTTTCTCCTGCTATAATTATTTTTCTTTCTTTATTTCTCTTGCTATCTTTTTTTCTTTCTTTTTTCATTCAAGAGGAAATTTCCATGCTGGATCCCGTAGTGACAAACACAATTTTGAATTTTATTTCTGAAAACAGATAATTACCTTAAGCTTACTACCATCCAGTAGAAAGAGACGCTCCCCATTGACATTCTGGGCACTGAATTCTGGAACATACTGTTCTAAATTCAGGCTCATTAGCCAGTTGGAAACCTGTTGCACAGTCCACTCTTGAACAGCACAGTTCAGGGATTGGCTGTGTTTTGGAGACTGTCCCTCATCGAGGATCTGTAACAAAAATTTGTTATGGTACAAAAACCAGGATCAATGATTTGTAACATTTAGAAAAGATTTTCCAGTGTGATCTAATCAATCAATCAATCAATCAATCAATCAATCAATCAATCAATCAATCAATCAATCAATCAATCTCTATAAGTCGCCTTCCTTAGCTTGGTCAGGTATGTTTTTCTATTTTCAACAATAAGCAGTCAAATGTTTCTGGAACACCCACAATTTATCACAAAGACTTCAACCTAATGGCCTCGCTCTACTATCTGAGCCTAGCATCTGGAACTGCCAGTTAGCATGGAGATACAGGAAACCACAAACATAGCCTAGAAATACATCTAATGTAAATACATAAAACTGAAGAGTTACTGATTTAATGACTGACTCACTCGCTCACTCACCAGCACCCAGCCAAAACAGCTGGACCTAGAAGTGTAAAATTTGGGAAGGGGATTCCTTCTGTCCTGGAGGCACCCACTAAAAACTGGTTTTTGGAAATTCCAACCAGAAGGAGATGAAAAGGGATGTAACACGTTTTCCTCCCTATACTTTCCATTGAAGAATCCCTGACGGATGAACACTATGCCCCAACACCCAGACCTAGAAGCATGAAATTTGGGAACTGTGTTCCTTATGTGATATGAAAATCATCAAGAACCAATTTCTAGAAATTTAATCCCTAAGGGGCTGAAAAAGGGGTGCAACACATTTTCAGCCTATAATTAACATTGGAGACTGATCTACACCCTGTCCCAAATTCTGCACCTTGGTAGGGGTGCCCACAATTGTGGGAGGATATTGCACAGGGTGGAGGCATATTGCACATGGGGGATGATGTGCATGGAGGGAAGATATGCATTTGCAGTCCTGGCATTGTGATGCACATGGAGGGACCCATGGCAGGGTGATGTGCAATGGGAATTTGATGTGCAATGGGTGGATGGCGTATGGGGGATATTTTACTCCCACAATGAGGGTACATTTAGCTAGTAAAAAAAATAAATATGTGCTCATTCATTTTCTGACTTGACAATCTGCACACATTTAAAAAGGTTCAGAATGGATAAAAACAGAAAGAAACAAGAGCCAACTGAAAATACATTGGACAATATGCAAAAAAAAACAAACAAACCAAGCAAAACCAAATAATCAGAAAATCACACCATTTAGCACACACCAATCTACTCAGGATGACTGAGTAGGCAGAATTGCTGGGTGCTTCTTTCCCAAGGGGAAAAAAGCATCTATGGGAGGCAGGATGATGATCCTGATTGGTCCTCGTTGCTGATAACAACAAAAGCATGCAGGGCCAAATGACATGATTAATATCAGGTCCAGTTTTGTCTCTGCAATTGTAAAAAACTCCCAAAACACAGATAAAGAGCTTTCAATGGAGAAACTCTGGGGAAGCCATGAATTAGCTTGAGCACAAAAGCAAACCTTTAAATAGAAAAGAGAGTCTCTGTTGTACAAGCCTCTTCTAAATAACTCACTATTGTCTCACCTCATCATCAATCATATCCAAACTCTGAAGAAGTCAGCAATAAAAGAAATAGAAAATAAAGTATTATGGGGCGAAATGCAGAACATATAAAGCAGTTTAAATAATTACAAAATTAGCAGGAGTCCAGCAACAACAATGGAGAAAGAAAACATCTGTTAAAATGGGAACCAAGTCCAAACTTTCTTATTTAGAGCTGGTAAGAGGTAATTTAGCATCTAGTTACTGATGTCCTCAAACCCAGTAGGTTTTACTGTAGTGTGATTATGAAGAATGAAAGGAAGAAACCAGAGTGGTTCCAATCATGAATATATTCAACTGGCCTGTGGTTATGCCATCTTGCTGAAATCAAAAGGACTGTTGAATTTTTCTCCCTCGTTGCCAGGGTGGTTCTTTGTTGGAAATACCATTCCCCAAAAGCCATATGTAAAGGGTATGGATTCCCTAACCTCAGATCTGGGAAACCATTCCTGGCCCAGACCTGCCCCATTAGACTCCTTGGACTTATCCCAGATAATGGCTGGGATAGTTCTGAAGAGATCCATTGGTGGCCCAGGAACCTGCTGAGATGAAAGTAGAAAAGATTTTTATTTAACTCTCCCTGGTTGACCATCATCACTGGATGCAATGTACAAGTACATCGTAGGAGGCTCCTGATCACAAATGCAGCATTTCAAAGACCATATTCAGTCATCCAATGTTAGCTCATTAACCAGCCGCAAGGGAGGATGGAACTTATTTCCCACCGCATAACTAGGACTCAAGTAAAGTACCTCATCAGAAGACAGTGCTATTGAGTGAGAAAATCCTGGTGTTTTCGGTTCTGTGCCTAACCCACTCAGATCAGCTGAACTAGTGCTGCTTGGACTGAAGTCATCATTGAAAGTGAAGTTCTGCAAGGGAACAAGAACAAAACCAAACCAATCAAAACAAAAGAGAACACTGTGACATTGCACAGGAGAATGGAACTTTTTTCCTGTTCAGAAAGCACCATTCAAGGTGATTTTGTCAATTCACTGAGACAGGAAAAAAGTCAAGGTGTTCCAGTTTTTAAAATTATGATTGAAAACAAGATGCAACGTTCTTAATATATGCCAACTGAGAAGATAGAGCTTCAAGTACTTGTAAAGCTACTGCAAATGCTGACAGCAGAGTTCCCATAGAAAAATCAGAAGCCTAGAAAAATCCTATGTCTCATAGAAAAATCCTATGTCTGCCTCTGTGACCAGAGTAGGTTGGCACAAACCAAAATAGTTTTAAGAACTCAAATGTCTGGACAACATGGATGGGAGAATAGCAGTCCCTGTTTGCAGGAACAGTTGTCAAGGATTATCTCTATGGTAGTGTACAGTACATGTAGCTCTGATCACAGAGAGGAATTTAAAGGTTATTTTCAGATATGGTCCTAAAAGATTGGCAAAAGCATGCTTACTCCATGATCTCAAGAAAACAAATTCTGTGACTCAAATCTTTGCTTTTAAAAACTACGGCCATAAAATCATTTGGTATGGAATATCCAAATGTACATCCTCACTATTGAGCCCAATGGCCAGCTACTACAAGCCACTTTTTTGTTTTGCTCATGCATGAGCTGGTGTGTCCACCTCAAATATATCACCAATTCCTCCCCCCAATGGAAAGTAAACCAAATTGGACATAGTTTTAAGACAAATTGTTTGCATGGTAGAAGTAGAGGCTCTGTCTTGGAAAGAGAATCTTTTTTTCTGTTGCAAATGAGTTGACTGTATGACCAACAAGCAACAATTTCCATTCCAAATAGGGATTTAAAAAATCACATTTTAAATGCAATTAACAACGTAGTCACATTTTGTAGCAATGGAAAACAACAAAGGAGCAGAAACATACATTTGGAAAACTTTATCCAAATTGCCATTAGGAATTCCGCAATGGCATATATCAGGTTTGAAACAACTCAACAAACAAACAAACAGTACCCCAAATCAGGAAGCTCATGAATCCTTTGAGGTTCATTAAAAACAAACCACACACTACTGAAAACCAACAATGGGCATGTTAACAATACATAAAACACAAGTCTGTTTTGAAGGTGAAATTAAAAGGTAAGCTGAAAAAAGAAAACCATTTGTATATTATGATTGCAGCCCTAAGCATACATACCTGGGAATAAGCTCCATTGAATAAAATGGAGTTTTACTTCTGAGTAAACATCTGCCCAATTGTGCTGTAAATTTAAACTTTTGTCTAAAGTACACTCAAAAATTATAATAAATTTTATTTTTTGCTAAAATGAAAGGAGAAATTTGAGAGCTTTTTTAAAAAAAAATAAGTCCTAAACTTTACAGCATACTTTTAAGTGATGTTAGTAAAACAGTTACAATGAATACCATTTATTACATTTTCATTTTTGCATATTTCTTTGCCAAAAGCCTACTTAGACCATCTCCTGGTCATTATCTGAAATTGTATTCTTGGTTCTTCTGTCCTGGAAATCTCCAATCAGAAGTTCAAACTATATAGGAGAGATTAGTGATTGCACAAGACTTTTTCTTTTAATGTTAACTGAAGCCACTGAAAGGTTGCCAATTTGCTCAAAAGGATTTTTAACTCCACTTAGGGCGCAATCCAGAGTAACTACGGGGAGTCCTTGCTCTGGTGTAAGAACAATTTGCTCTGGATTGTAATATGAATTTCCCATAGGTTTTCACTAGGTGGTGCAGTAACTACGGGTACACGTAATGTCTCTTACGTGCTCCCATAGTTACTCTGGATTGTAGGGTATGTCATTTTCCTGGTCTCCCCTCAAAAACACTGTGACTCCCACAACAGGAACGACACAGTACTCTATATTCTCCTAAACTCCTATACAGGAGTAGCAACAACTTCTGTGAGAGAAGACATTTTTCATAGGGACAACAACATCAAAAAGAGAAAGGCTAAAAAGGCCAACTATGCAATCCTAGGCATGTCTACTCAGAAGTATGGTCCACTGTGTTCAATGGACTTTACTTCCAGAAAAAGTGTGTATAGGATTGCAGCAAGAGGCTCTCTAAGCAAATTGCCATCTCCATACTCTGCCTCAGGTGCCAGGAGGACATTGGCCAACCCCAAGTAGTCTGGACTGCTATTTTCTACATGTCAGACGAACAAAGTATCAGTTCACAGGGCTTCAGTCTAGCTTCATAACCATCTATTTCTATTCCATTCACTGCTGCTGAGTTCAAAGCAATTTTCTAATCAGATGAAAGGCTTGCTTGGGTTTTCAATGGTTACTTTTTGCCAAGAAACACTGGCAAAAGGAGCAGTGGGAAAATTCAAATGCAATGAGAAAGAATAAGGCATACAACCAACAGACAGCAGGATTTCATCTGTACTGTAATTCATGTTCTTCTCTGATGTTAGGCAACACAAAGAGTGGTGATGACCCTGCTTTCAACTAAAGACTAGTAAAGACTAGTAAAGACTTTGAACTAATAAGCTAGCAGCACTTGATCCGCCAGTTCACGTGTTTCAACAGGGAAGAACTGCAGATTACTTTCAAATCTCCAAGAATCACTCCAAGTTAACACAATCAAGCTTCATAAAAAATATACACAAAATGAAAACAAAAATAATTAAGCTGTGAATTAAGCTTTCTGTTCTACACTGTTAAAAAGACAGTATTTGCAATTATTTGCTTTATTTTATCCTTTCACATTTAGTTTAAGTACTGCTTTATAAGAATTCCGTTCTTCTGGTTTTATTGCCATTAGTAACAAATTACAAATGCGGAACCATTTTGTTGTAGCTCTAGATTCTGTCTACTCCATACAACTGCTCCCAGAAAGTCTAATTAATGTATACAGTCAAATGCTCACATATTATTGAAAATCTATTCTTGTATCTTTGAGCGGTGATTTCAGAACAAGAGATAATCCCAGCTATTAGGCTTTCATTTTCACCTTTGTGTTGGTCATGAAATGCTCAGGAAACACTGCATACAGATGAAATCAATCACCAGTTTGTAAAGCACTTAAACACTGCTTCACAAAACAGGACTTGCAGGCTATCATGCTATAAGCAATATGCATATACATAGAAATAGAAACAACACTGAAACTCTGAAATAATTCAATTTCTCTTAGTTCAAAGAACTTCAAAATGGAATTAAATGCAATACCCAAGATGAACGACAGGAACATCTTGTCTGGTGGAAAGGAGCAGGAGAATGACAAAGAATAGGACAGATACAAAACAGCTGACATTTTTTATTTTGCCAGTATTTAGACAGATGAACTGATCTAGAACTTACAATAAATCACACTAAAAGCAATACCTTTTGTACATTTGAAAAATACTTCCTTGTACTTTCATAATTTGATAGAAATACCGTGATTCTGTAAAAGGAGGAAATTGAAGAGGGTTTTTTTCGGGGGGGGGGGGGGGTGGAGAAGTAGACACTGGAACAAGGGATCACTACCAATCACCTGGTTGAAATGGTGCCTATTGAAGCACTTGGGACTTAACAAATCTGCTCAAACTTATTACACTTAAATCCTATCTTTGCCATGGTACTCAAACTAGAAAACATGGACTGTCTTGTCAGGTAGTCTCCCACTGAGACAAATACCAGACCCAGGCCTGCTTAACTTCAGTAAATGCCCAATCCTGCCTAAATCTCCACCCCTGCCAATGCAGCTGCACCATGGGAGGATGTGCCATATCCTGTGGGGGACAGGGAGGGATAAGTTGTAGAGGTTTTCCCTAATTAAGGGAACATTTGTTCCCTTGCCAGGGGGTAAAGCCTTCCTGCTTTGCTGGGTCTGTGGATTTGGTAGCTCCCCTGTCTGGATCCAAATCTCCCACAGAACCACAACTCAGTTTGGAACCACTGCCTTATGTCAACAGCCCATCTTAAATTCATCTTTTTGTTGGCACGCCCATACTTCCTCATTTTCAGAGCTCCCATATGATTATTTCAATACAATAAATACAGAGAGGGCAGCAGTTACTTGAGGTGGTGAAGAACTTTTGGACTTGTATCTTAGTATGTACAAACCATGCAGGTTTATTTAAAACCTGAGTCATAACTTCATAGTGCTGCAAAATATGTTTATATCACTTCCAGATTGGACTCTGCAGTTTGGTATTAACGTATAAAATTACACAGAAAACATACATCAGAGAGACATAGAAGACAAAGGAGGGAAGACTTGCAACACTCCTAACATATTTCGCTGTACAGTTAACACACTGCATGATTACTGTCACATGGATCTTTCATTTAAGCCATTAATATCAGTCTCCTTTTGCCACTCCATATATTGCAGGTAAGTTGCTCTGCATTTTCTACCTTGCACCCTTTTTTAGCTGGACTTAGATTTTCAGATGAAGGATCAGTTGAGCTAGAAGGTGAAGGCAGATTGCTGGAAGAATTGGATCCCCTTCCACTCTCTCCATACCATGTAAAGGGGACACTGCTATGCGGGAGAGAGGAGGATCGCTTGAGTGCAGATGTGCTAGTTGCTGAGCACTCCAGAAGCTCCTTAGTTGTCCTGTTTAACACAAGCAGTGAGCATACAGATTAGACAATATGAACAAAAAGAATAGAGAACTCAAATAGTATCTTGGAGACACTTCTTAAACCTAAAGATATGGTATATATGGTATCCTTGAATACTAGCAATTTCTAAATTTATGCTATTTACGATTGGTATGTCTCATAGAAAAATCCTATGTCTGCCTCTGCCTCTATTTACTTGTGTCCAAAAATATTACCTGTTTTCCACAGTTTCTGCTATATTTTTATAATTCCATATGAATGACATTTCACTGTGATGCAAGTGATTGCTAGACAAGTAGGACACTAGTGAAATAGTATGATATCCATAAACTATAAAAAGTATATGCCCTTCAGCATTGGAATGGGTAGGTAATGTAAGTTCTAGGCTTGCTTTCCCAGGAAGTGACACTTTCCTGACTGTGGTTTTGCTATCATACTACTGTTAGGAGGGCTAAATTCGGACATACCTTATTAACAGTCTAACAACCCAATCCATGCATTTCTAACTCAAAAGTAAGTCCCACTACAGTTAATGGAGCTTTCACTCCCAGGAAAGTATGGATAGATTTATAGCATAACAGCTTTATTTCAACATGGCAAGGAAAGGCTGGTTCACTGTAGGCCAGAATGTGGAATCCTTTTTCTGGTGTAGGTATTAACAGTGACTCCAACATCTGAATGATGGTGCTTTAAGTTGATTGCAATAAACTGAAAACTTTCAACAGGGGATTTCTACAAAAGATAATGTTTATTGATTTTGTGACAGTGAACTTAACTGACATCTCAAGGGAAAGTTCTGATCTCAGGAAATTTTAATAAACTACATTTCCATAAATCCATAAACTACATTTGAATTTATTCTGCCTTATGGGAGAAAATAGCATAGTTTTCCATTTTTAAGGACTTTTATCCTTGAACAATAAACAATGTTCACTACTTTTGACATTTCAATACACTTATAGTTTAAATCAAAAATACAAATGTTACCTTATGTATTTTTCTATAGTTACTGCAAAAATATGTTCACAAACCTAGATCTTAAGTGTTTTTCAGGGTTCTAGATCTTTGAGATTTCAAGAAGATTATCAGGGGAAATTTGCTTTTCCTTGCTTTGTGAGGACTTAGGCTTATGAGCTTGAAGCAGGGATTATCCACAATGGACAACAAATAGTTTTTGAAATTAAGATGCCAGCAGTAAACAAGTTCTGATTCCAAATATGAGTAATAAAATAACAAATTCCACTGATTATGTTCAACCTCTTAACTGTTCCAAAAGAAGCTCTTCAGTTTCTGGCCAATGAGGAGAGGAGTTCCTAAAGTCATGCTTACTACAAGTAATTGCAAATGCTGCTGAGCATCATCACTCAGTTTTATGGGAATGCCACTTCGGGGAGAGCCAATCTGGAGCTGGATTTAGATGAGGGAAATCTGGATTCAGATACCCACTCAGGTCCGTGATTTGTTGGTGACTGGAGCATTTGTTGGTGACATTGTGAGAATAATAAAATGGGAAGGATACATATATTATCCTGAGCTCCTTGGAAGAAGGGTGTACAAATGTCGTGTTTGAAAGAGAAGTGCTGAGTGTCTACCCCTGGTTTTTAGCAATAGATGCTAAAAGCTAATGTTCTGCACAGCTGCAAGTTGTTCTTATGTATGCTGCACAGAGACCATGAAAGAATAATGAGCATGCCATTTAAACCCTATCAGTAAAAAAAATCTAGGAGAAAAAATGGTCCAGATAATTCTAAGACATTAAATGCTAGTTAGATGGTATGTGAATGTGGTCACAGAGTGAAATATGTGTTTGCCAAGGCAGCAGCTTAAAATAAAGGAGTTTCTTGCAGTTCTTGCAGAACTGAAGCATTCCCAATTTGCTTGGAGCTTAATTTAATGTGTGCACAAGGTATGCATGTGTGCACAAGGTATGCATGTGTGCACAAAGAAAAGTGTTCCCCTTAAATCAATATGAAAATAACTTCTGCACTGGCAAAATAATACATAAGGCATTCATCTGACAATGCAATTAATTCTACATCAGTCAGCATTGCTAATGAAATACCGGTAATTCTTTGTAACAGGATGCTGTCGAGGGATCACCACAGTCTGCTTTCCAACAGATTATTTAGTCTTGTACTGTAGTGAAAACATCTTTATAGATCACTAGAAGCAAATCCTTTGAAATGCAAAGCAAATTAAAGCACAGAGGGAGTCAGCAGTTAACCACTGCCTAGACAGGGTTGAACCTTTGTGTTTACTATATTAATATAGAAATCTTAAGGCTTTGGCATAAAACCAAAACAGAAATAAGAGTTTACTCTATTGGCATAAGCTGTATTATTGATTGATAACATTTGGCTTCAGAAAAAAGTTCCTTTAGTGGAGATATTGCCTTCTAAATGTTATCATTTGTTAAGTGTTATATTCAAGTTCATTTGGTAGACTTTATGGGCGCAATCCAGAGTAACTACAGGGAGTCTTTGCTCCGGTGTAAGAACAATTTACTCTGGATTGCAATATGAATTTCCTAAAGGTTTTCACTATGTGGTGCAGTAACTACGGGTGCACATAATATCTCTTATGTGCACCCGTAGTTACTCTGGATTGTAGGGTAAGTCTCAGACTACTGGAACATTTGGATTAAATTTGTAAATTTTTATAAAAAAGCAGGCCTCTGTCAGTCTTGAGAGACTAAGGTATCGTGCTCACTGCTGCATACGCTGCATGCGAAGCACGAAGGCCTGGGTTAGATTGTTATGGAGGATAGGCTGTTACCCAAGCAGCAAATCCCCCCTCTCCACGCCACTGAATTAGTCCAATGGAAAGGCAGAGCCAATATGATTGGATCCAGCTGGCATCACAGAGCTGGGCTAAGGACAGGAGCTCACCCTGTCTTGTGGGGCCGACCCGGGTCTCAAAACCTGGCCTGCTGGTTAACAGGCACGGTGTCTTAAACACTTGTGCCACCCATAACCCTAAAATAATCATTTTAATAATGATTTGAACCATTTAATAATGGCATTAAATAATATTATTTAATAATAATAATAATAATAATAATAATAATAATAATAATATGAATCATTTTAATAATGATTATTGAACCAACCTATGCAGTGCTGAGAATCTTAATAATTGACTAATGGTCAATGAAATCCTTGAGTTGAGTTGGTACAGGCATGCATGGAATTTGTGCATGCATGATACAAAGGGGTGATGCACTTGCCTCCTACACCAAGTCTTGCAAACTCTGGTGGTGCCCAGTGGTTAGTACTGCATTCTCAGTCTTTTCCCTTTAAAGTGGGACAAGTTGTAAACTATATGAATGTGATAATAAAAGATCTTTGCCTAATCCTTGACCAAAGGTGCAACACAAATTTAAAAATAATAATAATTTCTAGCATTTGTGGTTAATTCATACCTGCAGACAGTGGAGACCCTAACTATTTCTTTCTCTCTTCGTTTCTTGCCCTTGGTAGAACTTCTTCTCAAGGGCCCCCTATAACATTAAGAAAGTCAATATCTAAAAAGTAGCACATAATTTCAAAAGGCTTTAATCGGATATCTTATTAAAACCAAGATTTAAAAATGCTTACCGAAGATCCCCAAATTTCTGTTTTATTGTTCTTAGATGCCCCAGAGAAGGGCTGGATGCCCTTGCTGACTGAATGCCTGTTGCACCATCTAGGACATATTTGTGCATGGAGAAAAACAAGCAATTGCAATTTGAATTTTACTACGAAAATGGTAATTTCATTAGACATGCACTAGAATTTATGGAGTAAAAATATTGTTTTTATGTATCACAATTCAAGGATTTCTAAGATATATAAAATATTTTTACCACAGTCAGGATATAGGAAAAGCCATTGACTGTGATCCAGAAAGTGTGCACTCAGAATGCGCACATTGTGGGGTCAGTGTTGGCTTGACCTTTTTAGAATTGGGGGTTATTTTGGTGAAAACTTTAAAGACTACTTTACCTTCTATAGGGCAGTCTTTTCTCAATATACATTTTAATTTCATTAGAATTCAGCCCTGGGCATTAAGCAGATACAGCTTTATCATTAGAACAAGCACATCTCAATGGCTTCAGTTATTTGCCCAGCTTAATTCCATCTTAAGGGCAAAACACAACTCTTTTAATTTTTTTTTAATAAAAATTTGTATCCCGCCTTTCTCAGGCTGTCTAGCCCGACTCAAGGCAGCAGAAACATAAAAAACAATTAAAAACATAAATAATTAAATACAGTAAAAACAATTAAAACATATAGGCTAAAAGATACAGTAAAAACAATGCAATATATTTTTATATTATATAAAACAATATTGTAAAAACAATATAAAATATTTTACTTTGGAAGTATTCAAAGCCATAGCTTTCTATTTTCACTCAAAGTCCTTACTGTTGTCCAAAAAGATATACTGTCCAAGCACTATTTTATTACATCTTATTTTCTTTACTTCCATCTGACTACTTTCTATGCACATCCCTCGATGAGATAGAGGTGATTGTGTCAGCAAGGATTGGAGAACATTTTGCTACTGTTTTTCCCTGTTGTTTGTCTCTCCTTTTTGAACCAAGGTTTTTGAAAAATTTGCTATTTATGACAATTGGCCTAAACCATCTAGATATTGTGCAGAAGTAAAAGGAAAATACAGGCCCAGCCTATAGGCTTGCATACTATGCCATGCTGAAATGAAACACACTAGAACATCAAACTGAACATTAGAGGAAACTGAGTAATTTCCACGTGGTGTATGTATATGTGGCATGCTTCATTGCAGCATGAACAAGAGGAAGTGTTCCTTCAGGTGCCCAGTGCCCAAATCATGCACTGCTTCAAACCTTACCCAAAAAACATACTAGGAAATAACACAGGTCAAAAGGTAAAGGTGTAATGTGCTCTGATTCTGGGCCAGTGTAAGTCTGGGCCAGTGTGAATAGATGTCAAGGGTGGTTCCATGTATGACAGTAGTCCCGATTATTTTATATGGTAGGTGTACTTGGTCTTGTAGATTGTTCTGCATGTGCTTGAAGAAGCCACAGGGGCAAGGGCAACAGTGTTGCAATGTCCAACCCCATTGGTGATGTCTGATGTGGCTTTACAGCAGAGTAGCAGCGCATATTTTCCCCTTAAAAAAGGCTGCAGGTTGGGGAAGGAGTCTTTAGACTTGAGAAAATGTCATAAAGTAAGGGGACTATTAGTGGCTGCAGTACCACAAGATGGTGTGAGCTCCCATCCTTAGTGCAGCTGCTAACAGTTTGAAAGCATGCAAATGCAAGTGGATAAATAGATACCACCTTGGTGGAAAGGTAACAGTATTCTATGCACATGTGGGCCACATGTCCATGGAGGTAACTTTGGATAATGCTGGCTCCTTGACTCTAGAAATGAGGACTTTTAGCCCTTTAAATGGACTATTACGACTGTGATTTAAATATTTGTGAGCAGATAACTGCTAATTTGATGGGGAAAGGGAGACAACTGTGAAAACATTTGTAGTGACTGCTTTAAACAATATTCATATATGCACACATACAGTTATACCTTCTTCATGAGGGAAGACATTCCTGCTGATTGGATGATGCAAAGGTGATGCTTCATGGCTCTGACAGGATTTGGAAGGAGAGGAGAGTGGAGTATCTCCTCTGGAACACACACCACTCATGTACTGATGTTCTTCATCCTGAGGTCCAGCTATGTTGTCATATGCAAATGTTGCACTGCTAGCCACAGGGGAAAGGGAGGAAGCACCAGAATCTGATGCTGGCGAAGATGCTCGCATACACACAGGTAGAGGAGATTTTGTAAAATGCAATGGACTACTGTAACTGTATGGAGGCTGTTGATACAAGAGATTATGAAGCAGATTATGGCATTTGGGGACCAATCAGACAAGTTACTTTGAATGTGCAAATCCATTTTTAGTACCTGTTTTCCATCCCATGCTTCTTCTTTGGAGAACTATTCGATTAAACAACTCAATGTTTTGTCTGATGTCCATTTAAATCATTTTCAACAACTGATAATCAATTTCTTTGCATCACAGTATTTTTATATAAATTATCTGGACCAAGATAAATTACCTGCTAAATTGGTTTTGTGTTGTTTAAGAAAAATAGTTATAAACACATAAAAAAGGAAAGAAATACTGAATCAAAATTGCACAAAACTGCTTCAAGGAAATAGATGTTTTATCACCAAAGCACAAAAGCCCTGAGTAAAGTCTTCATTATCAAATGTCACCAGAGATGAGCACCAAATGAAGCCAGAATGACAACAAAAAAGTAGACAGAAGTAACAACTGATGAGAAGGGGGGAAAAACCACATCACCTTTCTTTCAAGACTGTCTTCTCCATCAGTGGAGCTGATGCTGTCATAAAGCCTTGTTCGGGTGGGTCTTGACCTTTTGTTCTTGACTGAAAGCTGCACTCTCGTCTTCAGCGCTTTAGAGTCCAACCTCTCTGTCTCAGGGACTGCTTCATTAAAATCTTCAGGAAAAAATAATAATATTTTTTAGCCATATCCATTTGACCTACTCTAGCCACATCCATTTGACTGTTTTAATATTCAGCAATGTGGCCTAAATATTGCTACATGAAACTTATGCAATGCCTCATCTGCATGCAAAGTTAGTAAGATGTCATGCACTTAAAGACAGAGGGAAGGATCTGTCTAGACGATTATCACTCGTGAACTGCAAGGTCGTGAACTGCATCAAAATTTGAACCACATTAGAAAATGAAACCTCAGGAGAACCTGCGTGTAAAACCAAAGAGCACAAGTTCACATGGCTAAGAAGGGTAGGACTTTGAAGGCAGAGGTTCTTGAACTTTATCACTGAATGAGAGTGAAGTCAAGTTAGCATAAACCTGATTATGATGATGTCAACTTGAGACTGTCATAGCCAATTCTGGGACCAGAGCCAGTATGTTTTATTTCATCACTATAGCTACCCATGTCCAAAAGATCTTCCCAAGGTTGTCTGAAACAATAATAGCCTTAATACCTCCCCAAGGGTACTTAGAGAGGATTTCAGTGTAAAAAGAGGGGCAGGAGAGTATTAACTCCTGAAGACAATTATGTTGGAGCAATTATTTATAGTCAAAGAAGTTTCAAGAACAAAAGCAACAGGCTAATAAGTATTAACATTTTGCCAAGTGAATGTTTTGCTTAGCTCTATGTGTTGAGAACAGTAGCTCAACAAGGAGTGGTGGGAATAGGATGGGATGATACAGAACAGTCTATGGTAACAGAAGCTGCTTTATACTGAACTGTCCAAAGAAATCTTCACTTGCACAGGTCGCTGCACTATACAGAGATAGAGCAGTGATCCACAGTTTGGTGTCATCAATACCAAATGGAAGCAACTGGAAGCAATTGGAAGCATCAATACCAACTGGAAGCAATACCAATTGGAAGCAAACCTTCCTCAAGGTTTCAAGCAAGGGTTTTTTCCCAGTCCTACCTGGAGATACCAAGTAGGTATTTTACCTGGGATGGCTGCAATGTCTGGATTGTAGAATGGGCAATAAGATCCAAACCCAATCAAAGACCTCGGGAGTAGCTTCCTAAGGAAGTGAGTAATTTTCAGTAGTGCTGGCCCACTTTCAATGGATTCAATGTTCTACTATGTAATATGTTGTGTCAATCTGAACACAGCCTTAATCTGCATTATAAGAACATCTGTTTAAATTATGAAAAGCACAGGAAAAAGAATCCAGGAGTGGAAGGGGAAGAGTTTGTTAGCCTGCCGTTCCTTTTCATATAGCACAAAATCTTAACTTTGAATGACATCATCACTGTACAATGCAACTGGAGCCATTCTTCTGTACATGCTACATCTGGAGCTCATTATCTGCATAATTATGTTACTCCCTCCCTTGCTACAGGAACTACAATCCTTCTCCTGTATCCATGTAAACATCTGGACACAGAAAACTAATTCTGACAAAATAATTCTACATGTGTGATCTTATAGGATGATTTTCAAAGTCACTTTAAACAACAAATGATTCAACCTGGGAAAAAAAGTTCTCCAAGTCATGTGTAAATAACATTACAAGGTACTTAAGAACATAAGAACAGCTTCCACTGGATCAGACCAAAGGCCCATCTAGTTCAGCTTCCTGTATCTCAGTGGCCCACCAGATTCCTTAGGGAGCACACAGACCTATATTCAGGTGCCTTTCCCTGCATATGACATTTTGAGGTTGCCTACATCCTGTACATATACTCAAGGTGCATGACTCAAGGTGCACAGAGTTGTTATGAGCAAATAACCTTTTGTTGTGTGTGGTTGTTTCCCCAAAGGAACTTTTTGCAAATATGTGACAGCTAATATTTTTTTCTGGTTATTACATAGTGATAGCCACATGCTTGATCACAATTAACATATTAGAAGTTTGCCTGCCTGTGTTTGCAAATGTTACTCTTCTTGGTATGACTCAATCAAAAAAATATGAAGGATGTAAATTTAAGAACATGTATGAGAATATAAGGGCATTTTTCACACTGTGGCTTGCTGATATGAGAAGCGCTTCCATGTAGGAAACAGCACGTAGACACAAAGGATAACTATATACATAGCACCATAACATCACATATAATGGAAAGAAATGGCAAATTATGGTGGTTCACAGCTGTATGATCACCATGTTTACATATGTGATATTTCATCTGAATTCCATGCTATTTCCCATATAGAAGTGCTTGTGTGTAAAACACCTTCAGGATGTATTGGGTACATTACACAGCAGCAACCGTGGACAATAGTGCCAGGTGACAGAACTTTTAGGCAAATTTGGGGTGCAATCCTATCTACACTTACTTGGGAGTAAGCCTTATTGATTATAATAGGACTTACTTCTAAGTACACATGGATAAGATTGGACTCTTGCAGAGTAATGTTTTTTGAAGAATTGCAGAGATTGTTGGCACAATCCTAACACAAGTCCCATCCTGGCCTGGAGATGATGCAGAAATGCCATAAAATACTGTATTTACTTGAATCCAACATTCACCTTTTTCAGCGGAATTCAGTCTCCAAAATCAGGGTGCACATTAGATTCGATGGTTAATTAAATTTAAGTAAATATGGTATTTTGATTATAAGTATAGGGTCTTTTTAGCCACACCAGATGCTGTTTTAGGACCTCCAATCAGAGCACAATACCATAGTCTTTCAAGGCTGAAGGATGCCAATGAATGAATAGGGTGCACATTAGATTCAAGTAAATATGGTATTTCTGTGGGGGGTTAGGGTAGTGCACAGATAATGTGCCAGCTTCCCCACACCACCAGGGGAATGGGTAGATGGGTGAGTTGTGTTGGCCTAAATTGGTTAGGATTGAGCCCTCACTGGGCCAGCCAATTGTCACAATGGATTTGGACTAACACTAAACTTCAAACCTTTCCTGTTCTAGGAAAGAACATACCAAAGACATTGTTTGGGTCTCCTCTCCCCTTTATAGCTCCTTCTGCAAACATGCACAGGATAAAGTTAATAGCTTATGGTTTCCTATCTTTAAACTTTTATATAATAAGGATATTTACTAAAAATAACTTTTTTTTGAAGCAGTGGCTCCCCTTAAAGTCATAGTGACACTCATAACGCCTTTTTCTTTTTTGAAACTCATTAGGTAAGAAGCTATTTCATAATTTTAGACTATTTTTTTACATAATATGAAATGTCTATGTTTCACTTATATAGATCCGCAATGTGGCAAAAGACAAGTTAGATCTATCATTGACATGAATGAGGGGGGAAATTCTTGTATGGGGCCTTTTTTGCATGCATGATGGGAGAAGATGTGCATTTAAATCCAGCTCTAACACAATCACATACAAAGCAGGAGAGGTACTGGACTTAGGGCTCAATTTTGTCCAATTTTCCAGTGCTAAGCCAACTTCAAATGTTCCCTGACCTTGAAGATGCTTCTGTGACTGCTCCCCCCCACCCCCCGGCAGGATGTAGTGCATGTCCGTTTGGCAGGATTATAGCAGCACTGAAATGTTGGATGGGATTGGTCCCTTCATTTTAACAGCAAATAGAGCATGCAGGTACAAGGTCCTAACACCTTCCTCTCCTGTGATTTAATCTCTCTGCATCTTTCTGTTCCACCTACCTTTTTCACTTTATGAAGAGTGAAAGGATAGGGCCTACCCATGAGGGTTTATAAACTAGACACTAACACAAGGGAGACGACAAAGACTGCAATCCTAAGCTCCAGTTAGGCTGGCCTAAGACCCGGCATAAGTCCAACGTTGACTTGGAGATGTCATAAAAGTGCCATAAGACACTTCTGCACCACTCTAGGAGGAGGATTAGGCCAGTGTACAGCCATGTGTTTGTCTCCCTACATCACCAAGGGAATGGGAACACCAATGAGTTATGCTGGTCAAGGTTAGGACTGCACCGAAAGAAAGAAAGAAAGAAAGAAAGAAAGAAAGAAAGAAAGAAAGAAAGAAAGAAAGAAAGAAAGAAAGAAAGAAAGAAAGCGCAAAGGCTTGTGCAATTGTTTGAAATACAGTTCTTAAAGTGTAGAGAATGTGGATCTCCTAACAATCATGTTTAGTTTGGCCCAAAATCATCTCAATTTTGCACTTTATATGTAAACTTCATTTTTTATACATATGCACAAGCAGACTTCCAAACACAAATACAATTATATTCCTGTGCTACTGTTTTATTTTTGTACACCAAAGAGACCGTTTGAAAACTGTGATATTTTTGGTCTCTTGTATATAGGGCAAATAGGTGTAAAACATACAAGAGAAGACACACTCTTCCTTAAATTTTTTATTAGCATGATATAGACACTGCATGGTGGTTTTACGGAACTTGCATGTATTGTGATGTTATTTGATAGCAGCATTTCAAAGGGATCATCACATTGTGTATAACATATTTAAAACATTAGCATCACTACAACCATTAGTACAGAGGCAGCCATCACACAGAGGCAACACAGATATCAAGTTTATCATCTGATTCACACAAACCTTGACTTAAGGCATCCAGGTTTTCCATTGTATCTCCTCTAGAGACATCTCCAGGAGGTGTTTGCTTTTCAAAAATGTTGTTGTTGTTGTTAACTTGGCTCCCATTTTGCTTTAGTAACTTGAAAACCTCTGTTTCCAATTCTCTGATCTAGGAGAAACACATCAATCAGGTCACAACAGTCTCTAACTTTTTGCGCTATGACCACAACCAACCAAGAACATATACTTAGTGAGGGTCTGTATGATAGACATCAAGAACTGCTTCGTCTTCTTTTCCAATAATAGGGACAATCTTCACACATAGCACTGCTGCTATTCATTCATTCATTCATTCAAAATACTGGATAATACCTTTTCACAAATTGCAACAAGGTTGCTATCAGCAATTTCAAAATGCAGTGAAGTCAGTATTATTGGAAAAAATCTATGCTTTCTTTCTCCCCTTGAAAGATTCAAGACAGCTTACAAAATTAATTAAAGCCATTTCTGCCCAACATTGCATGTACGTAACAAGGATCAAATGTGAACACCTGAGGGCTGGGCAGAAATGGGTTAAGTTTGCAATCCTATACACACCTATCTGAGAGTAAGCCCCACCGTCTATAATGGGATTTACTTCTGAGTAGACATGCACAGGTTTGGGTTGTAAAATGCATTGTTAATACATAAAATACTGCATCAATTAAAACAAGATTCAAAAGATGAAAAAATGAAACAAACTCAAATGTGAAGTAAAAAACCCAAGGCTTCACTTCCAGCAAAATACTGGAAAGGAATTGAGGAAGCTGCACAATTCCATGCAGACTTTTTGTAGTTGGGGGGACTGTGACCAAGAAGGCCTTCTCATGTCACTATCAACCCAGCCTCACTTGTGGGATGCACAAGAGAGCCTCCTTCCTTGATGGAGAAAATTTTCATTTATTTTTAGTGGAATAAGTAAACGTCTAAAACAGGGGTCCTCAAACTTTTTAAACAGGGGGCCGGTTCACTGTCCCTCAGACACTGTTGGGGGCCGGAGAGTGAGAGGACTTATGTAGGACAAAATGTAGGATGTCCTACATTTTAAAAATGTAGGACATGTTAAAATGAAGCAAAAATGCTTGTATTGCTTTCCTGTACTTAATTTCAACACTTTTGAAATAGAAAAACTTTTAACATGCCTGATTCTCACCCAGACATGCAAGACGCCCTCAAAGCAGTTTCCAGCAACATGTTACTTCAACATATTTAACTTAACATATTTTTCATGTCAGACTTAAGACATATAATTGTAAGACACCCTCAAAGAATTTTGAGGCAACACAAGGAATGTCAGTGACATGCACTGACACACACCATGCGCTCTCTCTCTCTCTCACACACACACACACACCCATGTATTCTTACACACACACACAAGCTCACCTCAATTTTGAGCTTGCTATTCAGGAATTTTGCCCAAGCCTATGCATGTCTACTCAGGTGTAAGGCCCATTAGAGTCCATGAGGCTTACTCCCAGGAAAGTGTTGATGGGAAGGTGGCCTTAATAGCCCAGCTCTCTGCTTGTCTACTCAGAAGTAAGCCCCTGGCAGCTGGGGGGCCGTGAGAGAGTGGCGGGAGGCACGCATGCCAGCCTCAAACCCCTGGTAACTGGGGCGGCCACGCAAGGGCAGTGAGAAGCACGCGCGCGCCAGCCTGAAGCCCTGGGACGGTCTCGAGAGAGCAGCAGGAGGCGTGCAGACCAGCCTCAACCTGGGCCCCTGGCAGCTGGGGCGGCCGTGCACTCCAGCCTGAAGCCCCTGCTCCAGCTGTGCACGCAACATTTTAAAAAAAAATTTTAAGGGCCAGCTTGAAGCTGCCCAAATTCCGGAGCCTGGATGGGCTCTCTCCCTTTGCACAGGGCTGCCATGACTGGTGGATCTTCGCCGCGGCAGCCTTGAACTGCCTCCAAGTGCCCACAAAGCACCTCCCAAACCCCCCCAAAAGACCGGCGGGCTGGATTGAGGTCTCTGGCGGGCCTGATCCGGCCCGCGGGCCTTAGTTTGAGGATCCCTGGTCTAAAACTACTTACACGAGCTTGTAAACCTTGAACTTCCACAAAGTGGGCTTTCTCCAAATCTTCTATTTTTTTCCTTTCCGCTTCCTGACGCTTGATAAACTCAAGTTCTCTTAGGGGAAAAATATATTTGCTGGTTAGAACAAATGGTAAACTGAAGCAAACTGGAAGCTGAAACAGGTAATGAAACCAGTTGCAGGAATGTTACATTTTCCAATGAAGTTCCATGGAAAATAATTACGGTAAGTTGATAAAATATTTTATGCTAATCTGACAATAATGAGCATACTGCAGCAAGATGAAAGGAAATGTGGAGCAGGCACATTTATATTAAAAGGAATGCACAGAAATTACATTTGTTAAAAAAAGATTAATCTAAACTGTCTTGCTTTCTTTATAAATTTATCTGAATTATATCTTGCTTTGTTAAAAAAAAACCTGTTAATGACTAGAGTTGAAATGGTAAAGCTAATAAATGCATGTGATTAGAAGTGTATTATGTAAACTGAAAGTCTATTATCTATCTACATTATTATGCTTATAAAAAGTTCCATAGTCAGATGATGGGCAAAGTAAAAAACAGTGTTAATCTTATACAACTATCTAGGTGTGTCAAAAGAAAATAAATCTTACAGATTAAACATTATTTAACTCAATATATCCCAAACTTTTGATAAATAAAACAAGCAGAAATGTTATTGTGAATTAAAAATGGAGGCTCATTTCATTCTGGAAGATACATATATTTTCTCTAGCAGCTTCCAGATGGTAGATTCATCCAAAAAGGTAGCACCATTTATCAAGATATTCTTCAACCCTTCTTGCAGCACACTTTCATGCCCTGGCACAAACTCTGAGAAGCAGTGCTGGAGGCAAGTTGGTGAGGGCCTGCTACAAAATGCTTCCAATAGGCCTCTGATGATACCCTCGTCTGTTGTATAGAGGGCTACCACAGCTAATTTTCAAAGAGTTCAGGTCAGCCCCATGCTAGGCTATATGAAGAGCATGGCTCCTTGGCCTGTGTCTAGTTAACCCAACAGCAGCCCTTTTGATGTTTTCGTTTCACAGTTACTACTTACTTTTGCTGAAAGTCCTTAATCAGCTTTTTTGCTTTGTTGTACTTCTTCTCCAGGGCTTGGTACTGGTTCTGGGTCTCCTTCAGATGTTCATTGACTGTGTGACAGAGGGTTTGAGCCTCAATCCAGTAGCTCTCAAGTTTCATCATTCTGTCTTTGTTTTCCTCAATGTTCTGCTGAAGTTGATTCTTCTCCAGCTCCCACCTCACTTTCTCATTCTCAGCTGCCTGTAACTGGATTCAGCAAAGCAGAAGCTTTTAGATTCGGGTTCAGCAGATTGGAAATAATTATGCATAAAGAAGATTGGCCTGTGCTACAATTGTTCAGAGACATCATTACTTAGCAACTTTTGTCATCCTTTGAGACAGCAGGGGATGAGACAGCACAGTGATGCTTAAAATAACAGCACCTGCATCAATGCACTGCAACTTTAGGGTTGAGAGGGGGTCACATATGCCTAACCCACATGACTAAGCTGCAATTAAATGATTTTGTTGTATTTAAGATGCACCATAAATCTATACTGAAAATGATGCTGTGGGATAGATGTTTTCTCCATAAATCTGTCCAATCTCCCTTCTAAGGAATCTAGGCCAGATTCCATCACTACATCTTGTGGTCTGTATTTTTGTACGATGTTCTACATTTAAACATTTCAATGTAAGAGCTTTTACAAAATGCTTAAAAGTTTTTCAATTTTGCATTTAAATTACTTGCCAAACTTCTAAGGAACACAATAGTGTGCAAAAGTTATTTTAATAGGCTTACAATGAAATACAAAGAAATAAGTAAGCAAAGTCCATAGAAAGTGGGTGAATTTTAAATTTCAGTGAAAACAATGAAACCACCACCTCACTGATTGATTGGCAAAAATTTGGATCATTAATATTGCAATCCTAGCAGACAGTATTATTGAAAATAAAGAACATGAGAAGATGTCAAGATATCAAGAACTGTAAGCAAAACTGGGGCATCTGTGGGAGCAGAAAATTAATTGTACCCATCAATGAATCCCTTGGAGCAATACCTAGAAGTCTTTTAGCAATGCATAAAGTTTCTTAACACTTTGACATTCTTGGCCTTGAGTAAATTACACGAGCTTAACTCCAGAAAACATTGCTTGGAATAATGTTTGAATGGTAAAAACCCAACTGTAATATGTCTAGGTTCTGTGGTCATATCTATGATTCCCAGGATCATGGTTAGGTCCCAAATTGCAGACTGTAAACAGCGCAGCATAGATTGTGATGAAGTACAAAAAAAATGTGCTTTTTTGCAATAGTTTTAAGAATTCTAGGAGGTTTTAAATCTTTTAATTACAGATTTAAAAATTACAAGCAAAAGTTTCTCCTTTGATGACCTCAATCAATAGCATTTGTACAGAGTGCGCAAAGCATTAATCCTTACAATAACTCTGTAAATCCACATATTGCGGCTGAGGTGGAGAAGCTTGCCCAACTCACCAAGTGAATTGATGACAAAAGTGAGATTCAAACCAGGGAAATCGTGATTTAAGAGCTCAAAGCCCAATCCTATTCAAATCTACTCAGAAGAAAGTATCACTGCAGTCAATGGAACTTATTTCCATGCAAGTGTAGATAGGATTGCAGCCTTGGGATCCAATCCTATTCAACATTCCAGCAACAATGCAGCCACAATGCAGCCTTAAAGTAAGGAAAGAGGAACCCTTCATGACTTCCCCACATCGCAGGATGCACTGTGCATGGGCCTAGCTGCTTCAATGATGATAAGTTGGATAGGATTGGATATTCAGTCCCCCATTAGGCCTTACCGGCACTGAAATTGAAAGGCTAATCATCACTGATGATGATTAGCCTTTCAATGGTGCATCTGACCTTATTCTGACATGAACAAAGATTTCCAGGCTTTTTGACATGAAGAAAAATAAGGCAGAGATAAATTGTAACAAAACAATTAAATTTTTACTGGAATTCACTTTTATATACCTGTCCCTGTAGGTCCACTGCACAAACATCAAGCGAGGACATAAACATTATGTCCTCATAGGCTTCAGACGCTTATTATTTTTTTTTTAAAAAAAGTCTACTTAATGTAACTTTAAAAAAAATCTCCAAATTCCAGTGAGAGGCAGAAACAGAAATGATTCATTTTTTTTGAAAAAATTTCCTTTAAAATATAGCAAATATATATCTCATAAAGGCTATGAACAAGAGAAGTTGATTAACATAATAAACACAAATCCTGTTTATTTAGAGAGCAAGGAGCATTTTTAAGACACAATTTTGAGTTACCTGCCTCATGCTGCATTGATTATATTAAAAAATTAATATCGTGTGCTCCTCAGAACTCAGAAAGCATGCAGCAATTTCTATTACATGTGAAAAGCAAATGCTCTGTTATTTCCAAATATGTGGGAAAGAAGTAAAGATTTAATACATAATTGCTGCTACTTTCTTGTAATAACAGTCTTCTTGATCCTACTGAGGCTTGAATAAAACAATCTGTACCAAAACAAGCTCTCCTGAGTGCTTTTCTAACTTGCTTTACTTTACGTCCCTTTGGATGCAACCTGCAGTTTCTGAAAACAACAACATTTGCCATTAAGAAGCCAGTAATGACGCTTACCTTTGTTTTCAGCTTCTGAATCTCAGCTTCTGTAACTGCATGTTTGATTTGCAACTGAAAATGGAAACCACAAAAGCGAACAAGTGAGCTGTGAGTGCCTGTGCTGAGATGTTTTTTTCCCTAAGACTTCTATGCTGCCACCTGAATGCTGTAGTGTAGTACACAGCAGAAGGCCCACAGGAGTGCTGCAGTGCAGTAGACTGTAAATTAAAATATCTAGCTTGGAAAATGACTCAGTCTGTGCAAGTTAATTAAAGAAAGTGTGGCTGGCCAGCCTTTCGGAATATCAGATGAGGATGCCCACTCAGCCTGGACAAGTCAAATGTCTTGGAGGAGGAGGAAGGACCAGCTGTCAGGCTCGGCTTGGTAGCCAGCCTGGATGCAAGCGTCCCAGTGCACAATAATATTCTTAGAAAGCCTCACTGCGTGGATTAAGCAGGCATGTCACTGCAGAGCACTGAATCAGATTAAAAGGCTTCAGAGGTACAAAAGGGATCACATACACACCATATATGATGAACCCAAAGAGGAAAACTCTTGACCCCTTAACCTGCAGTTAACTAATGGGATGGTTTTGCAATGCCAGATTTGACAGCAGGGACTCTGAAACATAAAGGATGAAAGAGATGCCTGGTTTATTTTCCTTTGTACCTACATCCTTCCTCCTGTCCAAATCTCTGAGAAAAAGGAAGCTGTAACTTTGGATCTCAGAACTGGCTATAACTGGGACAGTTTTCCCTCCAGGAACAGTTGTTTTTTCACATGGGCATCATTTGTTCCCTACTTATAAGGAGTCAACTACTTCAGATGCAAGAACAAAATCAGAGTTCAAGCTGATATCCAGAAGGGAGACTTCCCTGGTGGATAGTTTTCCACAGTGAGAAAACACTGGAATTTTAGTCTTTGTGAGCACAATCCTAACCATGTCTACTCAAATATAAGCCCCATTGTGTTCAATGGGTCTTTTTGGACATTTGGCAAGGGCTCTGCAAACATGGACACTCTGGCATGGCAGATGACAATGCCATGAGCTGTTGGGTGCACAGCAGAGTGGGTGGGAGGCTTTGCAGAGGGTAGATGACTTTTGGGTGTTAGGCCAAATCAGGCCCATGAGCCATAGACTATCTCTGATCTAGGGTAGTTCTAATAATCTCATTCCTTCACAGTTTTGTCTTCTTTGAGTAGCTGATGCACACCTTTGGAAATGATAAAGCTCTGCTTCCTCTCTCCCTCAGCACAGCCAGTCAGCAGCAAGTCACACACAATAAATTCATTTTCTGACAAACTCCATCCACTTCACTTTAACCTGACATTCTCTTTAAAAATAAAGTATTTTGGAATCTGCTTCCTCACAAATGTACATAATGAGTGTACGACTTTCTCCACATGGCAACACTCATGACCATGATGCTGGGAAAAGGCAAAAGGATTCCAACTGCACAAGAATACAGACGCAGCTTCCTTTTCCTCTTTGCCACGAATGGCTCCAGATTCATCTATTTATAGCTAGTCTGGTTGCTCAGAGTGTGCTCCAACCACACCTCTTCACCAACAGTATCCTGCCTGCATGTCATAGGTTCAAACATTATAGCCAGTTTACAGGGGGACAGAACCTCCTTTTTGCATAAACCCCATGAAATATAGGCTCCTCTGGAAGCAAAAGGAAAGTACAAAGCTCTTAGTTTTAGAACTGAAATCCATTTCTCCTGCAACATTTATTGTCCATTATTTTAAAAGATATTATGAAAGCATGAAAGTCAAGGACATAGCACACAATTCAGAATCACACACCATCATGATGATCACCATCATGATCATCACACACAATCACACACTAGAATCACACATCAGAATTATGATGGTCTGAAAAACTATAAGAGACTTCTGCATGCATTGAAGCATTCATATTCTGTGTTCAATTTCTACCACACAACTGCAAATCACAATGTATCACACAACAGCTTTGTCTATCTTTAAAAAAAAAGCAGGCCGCTGTCAGTCTTGGAAGACTATGGTATCGTGCTCAGCGCTGCATACACTGCATATGAAGCACGAAAGCCTGGGTTGGATTGTTATGGAGGATAGGCTGTTACCTAAGCAGCAAATCTCCCCTCTCCACACCACTGAATTACTCCAATGGAAAGGCAGAGCCAATACGATTGGATCCAGTTGGCGTCGCAGAGCTGGGCTAAGGACAGGAGCTCACCCTGTCTTGTGGGGCCGACCCGGGTCTTGAACCCTGGCCTGCTGGTTAACAGGCACAGTGTCTTAGCCACTTGCGCCACCCACAGCCCACAGTCTATCTTACCACATAACAAATACCCAAGAAAACTGTCTGGTAAATGAATTATACCAGTGGTTCTTAAACATTTAACATCAGAATCCACTTTTTACAATGAGAATTTGTCAGAGAAGTCATGACTAAACGTGACATCATCAAGCAGGAAACTTTTTGACATTCCTAGGCTACAATTGTATCCACATTTAATTGTATCCAGTATTATACTTAATTGTATCCAGCGTTAACTGGGTAAGTCATTATTAAAAGGATAAACATAGTTGCCTATTAAAAGAACATATCAGGAACACTTCCCCAGATGCAGTCCCTTTCAATGTCAGCATCATCTAATGTTTATATATATAATCTAATATATAAAAAAAAATTTAAATGAATGGGGACTCACCTACTGGATTCCAATCCACAGTTTGAGAAACACTGGATTACACAACAGGGTGGATGGCAGCTGTTTAGCTTCAAGCTAGCACATTTAAATGCCTTTCTAAAACAGTTCTATGAGCCAGTGGATTATATTTAGCTCATGAGATAAATAATGCAAAACAAACACAAAAACTCTCACACAGTTTTTATGAATTACAATCTGCTCAGGTACAGATGGCTTTATCAGTTTCTCCTGTGTTACTACACCAGGGTATCCTGTTATAAATACAAATAATAAACATTGCTCAGACAGACAACTGAATCAGAAAATGGCACAGCAGAATCCACTGATATAGTAGCGGAAACAAGACCCTCTCATGGTCAAATCAAACTGCATCCTGCGAAATTGTAAAGCCTTTTATCTAGCAAGAGAAAGCTGTTTTGCAATACACAATCAGCATGTTCCCTACAGAAGTAAAAATATACCACAAAAACATACAGAAATATCATTCCTAAACACACTATAGATAAAGAGCACAATCCTAACCATGTCTACTCAAAAGTAAGCCCCACTGTGTTCAATGAGTCTTACTCCCAGGAAAATGTCTTTAGGATTGCAGCCAAAATATCACTGAAGGCAATGGTACTTCCTTCTCAGTAAACATGCATTAGAACTGTGCTGTGAGGCCACTAGATTCTTGCCATCAAGGCTTTCTTCTGTCATTGCATGACAATGATAGCATGAGAGCAAAGGGATTTTTAATCAATTTATGTTGATCTTTGAAACAAGGAAAGCGAATCTGTCGCCTGGAGGTTGCCCAAGTGTGCAGTAACTCCAGAAGTATCTTGAAACAATAGAGGACGTGCACATTCAGCTATCCTGAGTTAAAAGTCAGGGCTAAAGGAGGTTCTAAAAGAATCTTGAGCAAACTGAGGAATGATAAAGGGAAAGAAAAAGGAAAGTATACTTCATCTTCTTTAGTTTTTTGAGTAATTGATCCTTAAAAGCACCTCTCTACTAATCAAGGCTCACACTAGCTCCATTATCAGAAAACCTGAAAGGCAAATAGCTAGATGTGACTAAGACGCATGAATACTTTGACAACGTATGTGAGCAAACAACATATAGCAGAAAATGTCTGCTTGGAGAGGAACATGCAAGAGAAAGGTCCAGATCCAATGGTTAGATCCAATGGTAAAAAGTTTCTGGAGAGCCTGGCTCCTTCTATCCCACCATGCCACAACTAGGTTCTCAAGTTTCTAGATCTCATTCCCAAAGTACAACCCAATTTTTTTAACAAAAGATTTCTTTCTACCTATTCCCATTGTGAATATGAAAACAATT
Organism: Cryptoblepharus egeriae; assembly: GCA_030015325.1. NCBI lineage: Eukaryota > Metazoa > Chordata > Lepidosauria > Squamata > Scincidae > Cryptoblepharus > Cryptoblepharus egeriae. The sequence goes on along the minus strand of JAREYC010000004.1, from coordinate 24,058,200 downwards.
TCAGAGTTAAAGAAATACTTCACACAAAATAGATTCATTCCTCTCAAATAGGAAATTCTGGGTAATCTTCATGTGGGCTTAACAGAGCTAGGACCTTTGTCACAGTTATTTTCTTTATATACATACATCAAGACAGACATGTATGCGCCATTGTCACAAATGGCAATGTATACGTTAGGTACAAAGAAGTGATATCTTTCAGAAAAGTGTCATGCCTTATGCAATGCCAAGATATAATAACATCAAGGTGCCTCACTGGATGTATTCACTGAGGAACTAACTGCACCTTGACGTATTTCAGAAACTGAAACCAACTGGATCTACCAGGTGACATGTCTGCTACTCCAGTCAGTGAAAGCTTTTAGAGAAATACTGTCAGATTTGTCATACTGATTTGTTTTGGGTGATTTAGTGAGACAGAAAAAAGGTCCATGACATTTTATCTGAATTTAAAACTGGAGATTATATAAGGTAAAGATAATAGCTGTACTCTGCAGGCTGTTGCTAGTCATGGGTGCAGTGCTCATCCCAATTCCAATGTCAGAGTCAGCAAGTATGTGGTCAGACACCTCTGTGATCAGGTGGCCAGAATAACTAGACACCAAAGGCATACGGAACATTGCTATCTTCTTACCAAAATGGTACCTACTGTATTTAGCAATTTGCACTTTAACATTCTTTTGAACTCCTAGGTTGGCAGGACCTGAGCAAGAGATGGGAGTTCACTCCATCTTGCAGTATTCTTGAACCACCGACTGCCAACCTTCAGGTCAACAATCACAGCATCTTAACTACTGATCCATTGCAGCCCATTAAGATTATATACACAAGTATTTTTACAACTTGTACACAAGTAAAAGTTTGTTTAGCTGCAAGAAAAAGTAGGATGAAATTCAAATTTGGAAAGACATCTGATTTATAACTGAGTTAAATGAACACTCTGTTATCCCCAACCATTTGTCATTGCGGCCTGCTCAGTAAGTGGTTTTCATGAATACAGATTTTGCTCTCACAAATAGCATTAGCTCATTTATGGATCACTGTCAAAACAACAGTGACCATTACAGCCACAGATGTTAAATGGAAGTGGCAAAATCTGTCACAGCTAACAATAGCAGGAATCCTTGTGCCATTTGCATATATTGATTTATTTGGACTACCGGGAAATCAATTAAATCAGAGAGAGAGAGAGAGAGAGAGAGAGAGAGAGAGGAATCCAGATAAGTGAAGAAGAGATAATGTGAATCAATAATGCTTGAATACTTACTCTGAGTACTCCAACTTACCTCTTTGAATTTGTGCGCTAGTTTGCTGGTGTCTAGCTCTGTTGGGGAAAACATGTCATCATTTTCAGGAAGCTCAAACACTTCAATGGCCATATCACCTCCTGGAAGTGCTGGTCCCATGTCATCCTCATCTTCATCAGTAGCATATTCCCCTGTCTTAAAAGCACGGAATTAAAGCATTTCTGATATTCTCTTTTATTAAAGACAGGTACTATACAGTTCTAGCTTATATATTTTAACAAAAACCCATCCAAAACAATTATCTGTATGGCAAGATGAGTCTGTTTAAAAAGACAGCATTGGCAGGAATCAGGAGTACAGTATTTTGAGAAATGTGACAAATAGGTGCAAATTCAAAATCCTAAAGATCTGGAGACATAGTAGAATTCAAATAGGTTAGACAAGAAATTTTTCAATTTACGTACAGAAATGTATTCACAAAAGGTTAAAAATGAATAAATACTTTTTAAATCAATGAGACAAGTGTCTAACATAAGGCAAAATATCAGTTAACATACAGTCCTTCTTAGTAATGGGCTACAAATCCAGCTACCTCCTCCTACTACCTGTAGTGACCAGTAGACACTGTGGATGGCCATGGCCAGAGAGCCTCCTTTCAACCCTTGCCTTGCTCTGGACTCCTGGTGAGAAGAGAGCTGTTTTTCCTGATCAGCAGTTCAATTTTTTTTGTCCAAGGACGGAAACTGCAGCCTAGTGCGCCTTCCTTGTTCCAACAGTGACTGCTCCTGACTGAGTCAGATGAAGACCAGTCACTGCCAGAAGGAACAAAGAAGGACAATACGAGGAACAAAGAAGGAAAATATCACACTGTATTTTCTTTGTTGTTCAACTTTGGTAAGGCAAAGAGGGGAAGCAACTATAATAATGAGTAGGCTGCTTTCTTGGGAGCACAGAGTAAAGCAAAGACTGAAAGCAGGCACTTTAACCATGTTTGTTTCCAGCAATCTATGGGTGAACTGGCACAGGAAGCAAGCAAAAGGAAATCCATGCAGCTAAGAGGATGATGTAGGGATAGGCTCTGTAAGACTACAAAGCCACTAAATTGATAGCTGGGTGCATATTTGAATCCAGGTATTTCTGGGGAATAAGCCCAAGATGCTATTCATAATGCCCTACAGGCTCTGTAAATTGTTGTGAGACTATTATGAAACTTGGCAGTGGCCTATACTTCCACTGAATAGCAAAGATGGATGGAAATGTAGAGAAGGGCCTTCTTGGTTTTATTACCCCAGTCATGAATTCTCTCCCCATCAAAGCTCACCTACTTTGATGCCCTCTCCTCAATAGTACAATCCATTTTTATTCTCTTAAGGTTTTTTAACTACATGATGTTCATGGCTTTTAAAAAAAATTGCTGGTATTTATCTATTTGAACAGTATTGTTATTGTGCTGTAATGTAGTTGTAAAGTCTTCTGGGAAATGTTTTTCATTAAAGGGCAGGCTATCAACTTATTTTAAATCATAACTTTAATTTACAAGATACGATGGTGCTGATTCACTACCCTTAATCCCAACAGTATATAAGTGTAGGTTAATGTTAACTCTGTCCACAGGGCTGAAAATACTATTGTGAAACCAAATGGCCTGCGTTGCCACTAAGGAGGCTTCATTCACCTACCAGCTGGCACTGTCAGGTAATGAGCACAGTAATGGATGGCCAAAGTTACAAGGTTTAGGCATAGCTAAACTGCATTTTATGAAGAGGACTGAAATCATAACCCACTACAACACTAAGCCCTGGCTGTGTCTCTTTGTATGAGGGGGTGATGGTTTTTTAAAGATAATATCTGGAGGCATATGGTAAAAGTAGTATTTGTAGGAAAGTATACTAATTTGAAAAACCGTTAACAAAAACATGAGTCACTGTTTTGAATCACCCCAGATAACTTCTCATGAATATGAAATGGTTTTAAAAAGAAGAGACAGATGTCCAAACTGTTGCATAATTCTGAGAAATTGAATATTAACAAAAAGAGAGAAGGCATGTAAAAATAGCAAAGCTTTAAATGTGCATTACAGGAACAACAGTTTTTGTTTTAGAGTTCAAACTAGAGTTTTACTTCATATAGGGCACAATCCTAGCCTATTAAGGTCAACACAAGCCATCCATCTCCTGTTTTCTGCAGTGTCATGGGGAGGCTGGTGCATGTCTGTGCATGACCTAACCGCCCCAGAAGTGGAGCAGAAGTGCACCCACAGGTCAGCACAGGTGACACCCACAGGTCAGCACAGGACTTGTGCCGACCTAACCAGGGATTAGTTGACTGTGCCACCATTGACTGTGCTGTCAGTGATTTTGCTACTTTAACGTACAAGGCATTATATTGATGATGTTCTTACAACAATTGTTTGATGATTTGGGTTTTATGGTTTAGTATTCATGGGGATAAGAATGGAGAGTAGAAGAGGTCCACCAGATGTCCACCAAGGCGAATGGGACCTGACAAATGATGGGGCATCAGAACCTCCAGGGAGGAGAATAAACCATTGGTGGGATCTTGGTGGGCGCAAGATCTCTACAAACTGATGGTTTCAATGTTTTTAAGGGTGTGGATGGGGAGGAAAGAAAATCCAAACATGGTCATGGGTGAGGGCAGGGCCTGGGATAGAGATTTTTCCTCCTTTAGGGTTGTTGGCTCCTCTTGGACTGCTGTTCTTCACTGCTCTGAGAGGAAACAGGAAGAATGGGGGAGAAACAGAAAGGTTTGGAATGCTTTCAAAGGGGAGGGAGGTGGGCCAGTTGCATATGGCAAGATTCCCTGTAAAACCTATGCTTTGCACCCCCTCTAGCTATGCCACTGCCCCCTTCAGTTTACTAGCAGTCACATGTAGGAAGCAGGGAAATGCTGAATATGATTATGTCACACCACACAGTCATCTGTATAACTGTTACAGGACAGACACATGAGAGAGATGTGGATCAGCAACAAGTACACATACCCTCCAATGTCTATCTCTGCCCTTAATAGGCTCAAAATAAATACAACAAACTGCTTGTTTCCCATGAAACCCTAGCATTCCTGTTCCAGTACCCGTTTTGGTGAAACCAGGTAAAAATATCCATCAAAATTCCCTCAGGCAATTTTTCGTACTGGAAAAGCAAACTCCAGCCTTTCACACCCCAATTAATCTCACTCAAATTAAAGAGTGAAAAAAGATGTGTGTCATCTTTTCAATTGCAATTAAATAGATGAGGGACTGTAGATATCTGATTTGTTTTGAAAGCGTACTGAGTAAAGAAACTTTTCATGATATTAGTGTAGCAGAAGTGACAAAATTATTTTTTCACAAACCTTTTTAAGGTAACATTTTTTATTTTTAGTGTGGTTGCCTAAGGCTCCAAGAAATCCTCTTTTGGCTCTCTAAAACCGTTGACAATATACATTATACAAGAACTGTACTATGTAATAATATCATGGTCAATAAACATATGCATTGTAATAAGTGTGACTACATTTGATGCTATGATTCTGGTGCAAAAAAAAATATCAACCAATTGCGATTTAATTCCTAACAAGCCTCAGTTCTTGTGCTGCAGCATCAGCAATAGGTGTTGAAAACATGCTCTAAGGTATGTTTGTGCAACCCAGATAGTTTTACATATAGGAACTACAGGGGATCCCATAACCATAGATCACATATCTGAGGATAAAGTTATCTATGGATTGGGTCCATCCTCAGCTTGTGCTCCCCACTCCTGGAGGGAATTCTGAGCTCAGCAGAAGCCAAAGACATCCATCCTCAATCTCTGCCAGGTCCATATTAAGCTGTGTAGCTCAAAACATGGGACTTCATGTTCTACTGAGAGACCAGAAGTGACATTAATGCCTTATTGCATTGGGAAGCCTGGAGAAGCTCTCCAAAGGAGGTAGGCATGCTACAGGGAGCCAGACCCAATCTGTGGGTAACCATAGACCCTTCTATGTAAAGTACTTTTTTGTTAGAAACCAGAATATAAATGTCACAGCAGCAAAAACAGCAACAATAATTCCTAAGAGTTATCTGATTGACAGTATGTTGTTCATGTTACAGTAAAGTTACTATCCTGTGCAAACATTCCTGAGTATAAGTCTTGTAGAGCACAGTGATTCTTATTTCTGAATAATGATTTAAAATTTTAAATAATATTTGTTTTAAAACTATTGCAGATCATTCTGAGAGTATATATAATTATACTAAATTTAATGTAAAAATATGTGGTATGAGAAGAAAGTGCTCTAATGAAGACAGATTTGTTTGTTTCACAGATTAGTTGGGATCTGGCTATGGGGTCACAATTAGGGTGATTACCAGGAAAAGCACCTGCAATTTACCAGCACTCCAGAGGTGATTACTTTTAATGTGAATTTATGTATTATTTATATGAATGACAAATATAAATGACAGTCTTGATGAAACAGAGATAGAATTTTTTCAAAATAGGTAATTCTTTTTTTGACACTGTAGAGTCAAGATAATTTTATTTCACCAATTTAATGTGGTGTTTCTGTCAGTGTATGGTGACAGCTTGTATTTACCAATATTTGAGAAATTAAGTAACTCCCTGACATGTAAATACCAACTGTTACCACACACAGGTGCATTCGCAAATCAACTTCACAGATGGAAAAATGATCCAGTAAAACCAACTTGTGATCATTTTACCACATGGGGAAAAAGTTAATCAGTTCTTGAAAGCCCTAAAATTGAGAATCTCCTGTTTGCTAGCATTTTTGGCCATCACTATCCAATGGTGAACAATTGCAACCCTACTGCAACCCTATTTCAAATGGAAAGGGTGGAAGTTTCAAGAACTGGCAATGGAAGGACCAAAGTTTACCTCATCGTCATCTGCATCGTATTGGGCATAATGTTGCTCCAACAGCTCTCTCTGGCGCCGTTCCTGCTCAAGGGTTTGGCTGATCAGCTGAGCCACCTCACTGACTTGTCCTGGCTTCTCTCTGCCAATTATAAACCTGGGGAGAAAAGCAGTAAACAAAAAGTCACATCCAGGCTTTTTGTACACCACCACCCAAGCCTACCTAAATTCCTCTACAGCAATGCAGAGGCGATGAAGTGACTATGGCTATAGGCTGTGGAGAATTTTCAGTTGTTGGAGGTCTCCTTGGGGCAAGGGGACACTTCTCTCTTGCCCTGGTGTGAGCAACAACAAATACACTGCTATCACATATACACAGTGTGAGTTGGATTCATTGATCATGGATATAAAGTTCCTACTGTTCTTCAGCTACACATGTCTGCCTTTAACAGAGGCACATGAATCTGATTGCTATTTCTAATTTGAATTATTCAGTACAAATCATCTGGATGCAGGCACATTATATAATTCAGTCAACAATATATGAAATAGTCGCAAGTTCTTCCCACCCCTGAAGGCACCATCTGAATTCCTTCCTCTATTGTCTCCCCTGAGTCTATTTCAGATAGTGAGCTCTTTATGGCAAGGACCTGTCTTCTCTTTTGTTGTAAAGTGTCATGCATGCTGACAGCACTTTATATAAAAAATAATAGTAATAATATAACAACTCAAAGTGGGAAATGTACTTCACTGGGAGGCTAAAAAGGGTAGCAGAGATACTCAAAGTCACAGATTAACATTAACCAACTGGCTGGGGATTATCGGGAATATATTTCTTTCTTAACGAATTGTGCATACATGAAGTCACCCAGCTAAAAGAAAAAGAAAAAAACAACAACATAATCCAATCTAAAACAATGAATTTAAGAGTGTGCTCTGGGAATAAATATACAGAAAACATAAAGGCCTGGGAAAACCACCAGAGTGACATCCATAATATAAGACAAAATATTAAATATAATTCCTGCTATTATTGTTCCCCAATCAGTAATAGCATATAGTCACAAAATATTGCAAAGAAGGTAGAATTCTTGTTTACTCAGAAATATGCATACACTTTCCTATTGAAGAGCAAAATGACTTATTAAAACAATAATGACATTCATTAAGAACCAGCCAGGTCACATATTTATTAGTGACTAATAGGTGTGTATGTGCATGTAAAATAAAACTGGGCAGAGGGAGGCCAGGTAAGGGGCGGGTATGACAGCAGATGCTGCCACTACTTTCCTATCCCCCTTCCTAGGCATGTAGGTCCTCCACAGATAAATCGAATCTATGCCACCTATTGAGCTGGTCTACGGAAGCTGCCGGAGTGCAACACAAGGTAAAGGAAAACTTGATCAAGGGATCAACTGATCAACAATTAAACAACTGATCAATCCCTGACATCAAGGAGATCTCCATCTGCCACCATGATCCCATGGAATACAATGATGGCTGTTTTGGTGCCATTGCATCACAGCATGGGCAGTTCCACTAGAATTGGACTATCAGATGAACTACTGGGAAATGATAAATCAGCTGGAAAAATATTATATCTGGCAAATTCAACAGCCCATCATCAACTCCTGTTCATCCTGATCAAACACTCTATTGAGTAAGAGGTAGTTCCATGCCTGAATGTATCCTGGTGTCCTGAATAATTCTGTCACTGCTGTTCATGCTCATTATCCTTTTAAGATAAAAGATTATCAGTGGATTGCTTCCACTGATGGATACCATTATACAGCCTTTGTGGAAAAACTGATAAATGATAAACATTTCATGTAACAAGGCTGTCATAAATTACAGCTGAAATTTTCATTTGATAGACACTATATGCTGGCCTTAATTGACCCTGATAGATCCAATCAAGAGTGAAGATAATATGGAATGGAGTTTCATTTGAATTACAAAGGTTGTTGTAAAAGGAAGATTCAGCAGCCTCTTGTATGATCTTTGGGTTGGGGTGTGTGTCAATTCCTGTCTAGAAACCTGTTTCATTGCCTGGTAAAGTGGGTACTGGACTATGATGACCCATATTTTCCAGCATACTTAAAATGATACTGTGAAAACATATTGCTGTAGAGTGGGAGGGAATTTTTAATGTGCAAAATTCTTAATAGTTTATTCTTGTTCTGATTATAAGAGAGAAACCAGCATTAAAAAGAAGCATAAAAGTTCTGAATTACTACCACTGAAGCATACAAGCGCTGCAATAAACTATGTTTTTATTACAATAAACTATGTTATTATTGTATACTTCCTCTTACTCATTCACTAGAACTAGATGTGTATGCAAGTCCTGGGAAGAGTATTCACAGCCATGCAATATGATTATGTAGAAAATATACAATAAACCATGAGGTCACATTGCAAGAATGGACAGACAATAAGCAAAGTCCACCAACAGGTTCTCTTACACAAGCCCCAAAGAAATATAAGGGCTCTGTGCAAGAATGTTTCCTGGTGCATTGTGCTTTTTGATAGTAATAATGTTGTAATATCAACATGATACTGTCTCTATATAAAACTGAAAAATCACTGACTGACTGACTGACTCACTCACTCACTCACTCATATCAATGCCCAGCCAAAACCGCCAGGCCTAGAAGTGTGAAATTTGGGGAGGGTGTTCTTTCTTGTGACAGAGGCAACCACTAAAAACCTGTTTTTGGAAATTCCAACCGTAAATGGGTGAAAAGGGGCGCAACAACATTGAAGAATCCCTGACTGAGGGACGCTGTACCCCAACCCCTAGTCCAAGAAGCATTAAATTTGGGGAGGGAGCTCCTTCTATTACAGCAATACTCACCAGGAACTGATGTTGAGAAATTTAACCCTTAAGGGGATGAAAAGGGATATAATGTGTTTTTATCATATCTAGTACTTAACATTGACGAATGAATGATCAACATCCAGCTGATGCACAGGGAGGGTGCACAGGAGGTGATGGTGCATGTGGAGGATGGTGCGCATGGGGGGATGGTACGCATGGAGAGGGTGGTGTAAAGGATGTTGCACATAGAGGAATGCACAGGGGGGTGTTGCATATGGTGCTCATGGGGGATGGTGCACATGAGGAGTTGATAAGCATGGGGATGTTGGGCATTGGGGTTGATTCGCATGGGGGATGCTGCGCATGGGTGATGTTGGGCATTGGGGTTGATGTGTATGGTCGAATGGTGCACATGGGGAAAGGTGCGCATGCGGGGACACACCATGGTGCGCATGGGCTGATGTTGTATGAGGGTATTGCACATGGGCGATGATTCACTTGGGGGATGATGCATTGGGGATGTTGCACATGGGGGACTGTGTATGGGGAGGGTGCGCATGTGGAATAGTGCGCATGGGGAGATGGTGCAAATGGAGGGCATGTTGTATGGGGGGTATTGTGCATGGGGGTGTTGCACATGAGGGGACGATTTGCGTGGGGGGAAGATGTGCATGGGGGACGATGCACTGTGGGGGGATGGCGAATGGGGGAATTTTACTTCTGCAATGCAGGTACATTTTCACTAGTATCAATATAAAACAGTCAGTTCAGATAACCAGGGTAGCCAAGTTATGGCTGAAGCTTATCCTCCTTGTCCAATTGCGTAGCAATGCATGAGGAAGGGGGCATGAACATAAGAACTCTGCTGGATCAGGCCAGAGGCACTTATCCAAGGAAGGTCAGTTAAGCATAAGGCAGGGGCCTGTGGTATGCATCACTGTGGCCAGTGGTGGGCTCCAGCAGGTTCGCACCTACTCTATAGAACCGGTTGTTAATGAGAGATAGCACATACAAAGTTTAAAAACAGCCATTTAAAAGTGGCTGCCAGATGGGCATAGAACCGGTTGTTAATTTCTTTTAATCCCATCCCTGAATGTGGCCCGTGGAAAGATCCCCTCAATCCTCCATCGCAAGCCTTATGTGTCTCTAATACACTCTTATGTGTAGATTTATTCAAATTTGAATAAGAAATTTTTCCAGCCCCCGACACAGTGTCAGATTCATGATGTGGCCCTCCTGCTGAAAAGTGTAGACACCCCTGATCTAAGGAGATACTTCCTGCATCTCACAGTGACCCAGAGTAGCTCACAGTGGAGCACAAAAGACAACAACATACCTGTATCCTGTTGCCACTCCCTTTCATATGATGATGGCAACCAATGCCAGCAACAACTAAAACAATTCTTCACACTATCCATTTGTAATATGGAAGTAACTAGTATGTTACAGGACAAAGAGGAACTGAGGAACTACAACAACAATTAAGCCATGAGAATTAGAAAATCAGTTGGAACATTGAAAGACAATATCTACATCCTGTTTTTGATCCCTCACTTCTCTACTGGAAGCCCTCATTCTTAGAGCACAATCCTAACCATGTCTACTCAAAACTAAGCCCACTGTGTTCGGTGGGTCTTACTCGCAGGATAGTGTCTTTAGGATTGCAGCCTAAATGACTTACCAAATAACGGGAATAATATTTTTAAAGTCACATTTAAATGGAAGTCATTTACAACTGAATATGTATGGAGCATCTCTATAGAGCATAATGTTCTGATCCAGGGGTGGAAAAGTCGTTTCATTCTGAACCAATAGCTGACCAGGCAATAAGTAAAATAATAAATGCTAATTTTATTGCAACAGAAAACGGGCTGCTTCAGGGAACAGTAGTTCCAGCAGTGATAAATCTCTGATATGAAGAAGACGCAGAATTCCACTTTACTAGATGCAACCAACAGAAGTTAGAGGAGGGTGGGGGAGAGATTTAAGTCACATCATGGAAATATAATTAAATGACAACCTTAGGAAACAAAATGACAAGTCAGATTATCTTAAAATAACATCAGCGTGATATACTGACACAGTATACCTTAATGTATATGAAGGGCTCAGGGAGGATGTCTGCCTAATGGCCAAAAACAACCTAAATACTATCAGCTGATTTATAGAAATGTATTAATTTATACATTTATATAAATGTGGATATACTAGATGAGATGGAAAAAGGCTAGCAGGAATTGTTCTTCCTATTAGAGGGCTTTTGACTTAATAAATTAGCTGAACTTACCCATTGTTGCAGGAGTAAAATTTCAAGATTTTACTGTGACAATGGGCCTTGGGCACCAGTGGGCACGGGAGAGCACCAGGAACCTGTCACTGACATTGGCGTGAGTGAGTGAGTCACTCAGTCAGTCAGCTTTCAATTTTATATATATAGAAGAGTGAGATTTCTCATAGCCAATTCTGCTGAAACCATCATCACAGCAGCCAAAAGAGGTCCTGGGGTTAATATGAATGAGTTTAGGATCATTATAGCCATCTCTGCAACTCACCACACACAATATAAATGGATACTTAGGGTAAAGGATAGAAGTCCATAAATCCAGTGGCCTGACAGCTAGGGCTGACCAGACTTCCTCTCTTTAAAACAGTGATTTTTAACCTTTTTCATCTCATGGCACACTAACAAGGCACTGAAATTGTCAAGGGACACCATCAGTTGTTTTTACCATTGACAAGGCACACCAGACTATTCAAATCCCCCAATTTTCCTATTAATTAATGATCTTTCTCAAATTCCTGTGGCACACCTGATGACTATCCGTGGCACACCAGTGTGCCATGGCACACTAGTTGAAATCACTGCTTTAAAGGAAGATATGTTTCTTTCTCCTGAAGTTTCTGCAAACTGCAGAGAAGCTGAATAGGAAAGGGATCTTGCACTGTGACAGACAAAATATTCAAGATTCTTTGCATATTTGAATTCTTTGGTATGCACATCTGCCCTTGTCTGGAACTCAGCATTACATCGGGTATACGTTTCTCCGTCAGGTTCTCAGCATATAAGAGAATAACTATTTTGGAATTTTAGGAGGAGAAACAGTTTAACCTGCTTAACCTTGATTTCCATGAACAGGCCTAAATCCCAGAGAAACAATCTTGCTTTAACTCCCACTTACAGTCCCCTTACAATTATTATAGCCAAAGTCTCCTAAAACTTTAAACCTCTCAATGGCTTTTCTTCACTAATTCAGCAATCTAGTGCAGACAAGATGTGAGTCTGGGGGAAGAGAAAAAGATAACTTTGATTCTGGCTTAAAACAAGGGGCAAGATACTGCAGTATGATGGCAGTGTGGGGAGTTGGGGCACAGATGCATACAGCTTGGACAAAAACATCTCCATGATGCTCTAGTCTAGAGGCTTCATCAAGAATTTATATATTTACATCTATGGTACATATTTTGAAAAAAATAACAGCGTCAGGGGAAAGTAAGGTGGGTGATTCATGGACGGTAATAATAAACCAGAAAATGAAGATAAGTGATTCAGGAGATCATGATATTTACACAAGGCGAAATTTTACTTGTTGCTATAGTTGTCAAGCTTAAATTTATGAGGCATGAAATTATTTTGATCTTTCTAAAAAGCACTAAATGCCATTGAAAAAGAAACCATTTCCAGATAGACTGGGCAAACATTTGGGAGCCTTTCTTTAATCATTCCTTCTAATAGAAGTTGACATGCAGTATTTCAAATGGATAATTCTGCCGCCGCTTCCTGTACAAAAAATTAGAGTAGTTCAAAAGGTAAATATGACATTTTTGTGCTCATGGTTTCTTCACTAGGTCAGTTAAAGACAGTTTGAGCTACATAATGTCCAGAAGCTACAATGAAGAATCTTTTCTAGGTCACTGACTTCATTTGTCAGGACCATTCAAAAAAAACTCATGAAGCTTCTGGCAGAGAGCAAAGTCAATCAACAGTAATACCCTGTAAGCTTTCCAAAGTGATAGCAATCAAATTATTTCAGAAAAATCAAATGAGCAATTGCAATTTAATTTCTTACAAAAGTGTCTTATTTTGTGCAATTTTTCAAACACAATTTCAAGCATATGAATCAAAATGTCTTTGAACACTATGCTGGGTACAAAAAAAATTGTAGGAAGAAATGCCTAAGTAATACCAGTGACATTGGAAGCTATGCATTTAGGTCCACTAAAAAGATAGATTTATAATAAAAATGGATAATGATACAAATGATTTAAAATTCAGGTGCTTTTGCAGTTGATGTAATAAAATCGAAATATAAATCTGTTACTTGGGTCATCATTCCTCTCAAACTGGATAGGAAAAAGAGCTGCCTGCTCAAATCTTCTTTATCTAGAATTGTTGCTTATACTGGTCAACGTTATGCTGACAATGCATTCCTCCTATCATCGGGATGAATGCATCTAATGCATCACGGGACATTATAGGGAATTGTACATTGTAATCCAATAGCAGCAGCAACCATTTTCTTTCATATAGTTGTAAGTAATTAAAGGCAACTGCTAAAGGGCCAAAAACATCTCCCTTGTACCTATAAAATGGGAAAGAAATCATGTTCTTGATGGGCTCTTGCCTTATGGCAAAGTTGTAGGAATAGGTATCTACCAAAGAGCTTAAAGCCCAATCCTATTCAGTTTCCCAGCACTGATGCCCCCCTTGAATAAGGAAATGTTCCCTAATCTTAAGGAGACATCTGCAATTGCCCCTCCACTGCAGAACGCAACACATGCCCTATTTTCATGGCTCCATGAAGCACTGAAAATTTGGATAGAATTAGGCCATCTATCTGTCACAGAGAATATTGTCACCTATGCAATGAAGAGATTCTGACTTGAGGAAAGAGATGCCTGACAATACACACAGATTTATATTGCTATATTATGATAGTTGTGGTGATGATGATTCTTCAATATTTTAAACCTCAATTGATTTTAAAAATCAATATTTTAAACCTCTATTATGACCCTGCCTGATAGTTATCTTGAATAATTAGTCTCAAATTGTAAATGTCTCAGTGTCTTTTGTTTTTTTCATACAAATGACTGTGCATTATTGTGATCATTTCAATTGTCTTTTAATAGCATCTTCTCTTGCTATGCAGAATGTTGCACAGTATTCCAAATTGATGTGTACAACTGATGAGATTACACTTTCTGATTTATTTTCCAAATCCCTTTTCTTTCTGTTGTACTGCAGTTGTTCACTGGCAGCCATCAATTCCTTTACTTTTAGATACTACACACTCATAACCTGAAGTGTCTAAGTGATGATTTTGACACTGGAGCTCGAAATTCAGGGTACAGAGTGCATTACTGTGAGGAAAGTAATACCAACTTCCAATAGTGCCCTAAAACTGAGAGATGCACTCAATGAAGGTTTTCAATGCTTACAAATATTTCATGAACTGTACAGGCTGATCACAAAAACAACTCTGTATTTCAATGTTTCACGATTATTTAGCTGCAGCCCCTGCTGGGTGGAGATAGCTTTGCTCAGTTATCCATGCTCTAGTAACATCAAGAGCAAAGTTGATTGCTACGGCAAAGGAGCTTCTTGGAAGACAGCTTGTTCGCATATACAGCAGCCAGCATAACTGGGCCCTGCTAAAAGGAAAAAAATTTCACTGGTATTGAAAGAACTTCAGTGGCCTTCAGCTTGTTTCCAAATACAGTACATCCAAAATGCTGATTTACTGGAAACTCTTTTCAGACTCAGACCAGAATATTGCCTGTTATTACAAGAACTGACTATTTTCTAAGGTCATCCTTTGAGGACTTAACTCCACCTTCTGAGGTTAAGCCAACAAAAGCTAAAGGACAGGACCTTCTCTGTGGTGGGGCCATGTCTGAGAATATTCTTCCTTAGAGACTGTTATAGAGCTGCCTTTATTATCCACAGGCAAATGGTTTTATTCTTCTGCATTTTTGGAGGCTAGTCTGTTTCATTGTTCCTGGTCTGGTCTATTTTAATGTAGTGTTTGTAATATCACAAATGTAAAACCATTTTACTGGAAGGTTTTAGTTTGGCTGTTTTAAGTTGTTTTTATTCTTTGTAAGGAGCCTGAAAACTATTTAAAAGCAGAAAGATGGAATATACTGTAAATATTTAAATTAAAAGAAAAGAACAGATTGCAGACACTTCTGATCTATTATTACAATTTCATGGGGTTCTGAGCTTTAGTATAAGACAGAAAATGAAACATCAACTACAGTGTAAAGGGATTAATTAGCCCTTTATCTTTAAAATGCAGAAAATAATAAGAAATAAATATAAACACATACAGAAAGCTGTACCGGAATAAATATTTTATCATAATTCACAAAATGACAGTGTGAGGACATTTCAGCAATATTTATTTTGAGATAAACTTTTTCATCAAAATATTCAGATTTTCATATGCTTCCTAACTATTACACTAGTATTTATAGCTGGTTTTACAGCAAAAGCTCACCATTCTTATGGTTACTACTAGCAACAGTCTCCAGGTTTATCAGCCTGACAAATGAGAACTGTCAGAAACTAGTAATCCCCACATAAGACATTTGGCAACATGAGCCGAGTAGCAACACTGCAACATCTAGCTGACTGCACTATTTTCTCACTAAAACTAATTGCAGATGGCACCAGTAGGGATATAGCTTAAAACAGCACAACAAAATCATACAGCAAGACACAAAAAGCTCTGGGTTGGTTCAAATAACACTGATTTGCATGGGTCAGCCCCAAATAATATGATTATGACTGTGGTTATTAGTAGCAGTAATATTAGGAATATTTATATACTGTTTTCCACAATAGTTCACAAACTGGTTCACATTGTAAAATAATCAATAAATGGTTCACTGTTCCCAAAGGGCTAAAAAATACAAAAGAGTTAACCAGCAATAGCCACTGGACAAAATATTGTGCTGGGGGGAAGAGAGACAGCTGCTCTCCCCTTCCTACATACAAAATAACAAAGATTTAAGTTCATGTCTTCACCAAAAATTTAGGACTATGTAGATAGGTTAGGTACAAACCGTTTACTTCACTGGGCCCCAGACTTATAGGGAAGGGGAGGGTACAGATCAAGCATACCACAAGAGCAAACATCTAGAAATAAATACAGATAAATCAAACATTTTATGTCTCAGTCCCTCTATAAGGCACCCCAGGGGTATTATTTTCCTGAATCCTTCTCCTTTTAAAATGAATTAATTGCAGCAAAACATTTCCTGTCCATGCATGTGTTTTCTGAGATCAGGAAGGAGCATCATCAAACATCATAGGCATGCCAGACTAAAAATATTCCCTGTATGCCTTTTGCACAGATTTACCTGACTTTTCCTTTGGTATTTCTGAGAACCGTTGCAGCAAAATTTTGTGTGACACCGACCAGACTGATCCCATCTACTTCTACAATTTGGTCGTTCACTCGGATCCTTTTGGGAAACATTAAAAAAATAGACGTCTAAGTAACACATAATCAAAATATTAAAAGTCAACAATTAACTTTTAATAAATTACTTTCCAACTGGAAACAAGAAATAATTTATTTATTTATTTATTTAAAAGATTTCTATCCCACCTTTCCCGTGTTAAAAAATAGATGCCCAAGGCAGCATGAAAAATTAACACACATACACCAAAGTCTGGAGGACATGTCAGAGGAAGGGGATGGCACCCTGCATGGCATCCAGATGTTATTATCTTCAGAGCAAACAGACATGTCCTTTTTATCTCCTTGTACTTGTACCAGCTAAACAGCTGGCACAGGTCTGAAGAGAATCATTGGTGGTTGAAATGCTTATGGATAAGGGAAATCCATAGGCAGTTAAGGGGCTTATGGAGAGATAAGGGAACTTATTTTTCTTTTTCCCACACCTCCCAATTGGTTCCTTCCCCCCTCCACTGTAGCATGAAGTAATATACACTGTACAAAGGCAGAAATGGTACAAAATAATCAGGGTCTGCAACAATTCTGACAATCAAATGGTAAAGCCCCTGAAGCAAAACTTCTCAGAAAGCCCTAAATGTGGGCACGGTCCATGAATATACAACTACAGAAGTCTTTAAAGTTCATGAGGAAAAGAAACTCATATCAAATTTAGCACTGCATACAGCAAACTTTAACAGTAGCATCCCAAAGGAAATGTGATATTACAGTCGTTATGTAAAAAAATGTTCAGGGTCATAAATGCAAACAGGATCTAAAGTGAAACCATTTAAGGAGTTCATAAACTTCAATTAGAATACTCAGTATGTGTATAATGTTTTTGACTTTTTGAAGTACAGTACTTTATATACATTGTAATTCTTCTAGAACCTTGAAGCAAAGCAAGTTATTATCTCCATGTTGGAGAAGGGCAGATGGTTGCTGAGGAAGTATGGTTTCACCAAGGGTAGCCCAGGAAGTTCAATTCAACTCTTGAATGACAGTAGTGACATTCAAACTGGGGACTTTCTGATCTGCATCTTAAGACCTACTCCTATACAACTTTCTATAGCTCATGAAGCTATGCAAACAGGTAGGTGTGAGTCACAGAGGGCTTCTCAAGGTAAGGGAATGTTTATTCTTTTACCTTGGAGCTGCATTATGGCTGCATTGGTGCTGGAAATTTGGGTAGATCTGGGCTCTCAATCTCTTCACCCTGACCCTGCAACTATACCTTCTCTCTACCTTCATGCTGAAGGTAACCCCGTTCTGTAAGGGGGTTAATTTGTGCACAATCCTGCCTTAGGGCAGTCACTTATAGGTTCACTGCAATCTATCTTTTGCTAAAACTCTTCTATAACTGTTGTATCCCCCACCTATGACCAAATAACTTATCTTCATGTTTTATATGACGTTTTATAGTTTTTAGATACATAGGTGCTATATAATGGAATGTTGCCTTTTCTTTGTAGAAACCACTTTAGAGTCCTTGTAAAGAATGATTTCTAAAAACTCTTCTCTTCAAAATCCTACAATATTCCTAAAGGTGTCAGGATAAAGCTTTGCAGGGGACACAAATAGCTGTGCTCAAGGAGGTGAAAATCTCATTCCACAAGTGGAAATCCAATCCACTGTTTGAAAACATATATAAATTTATGTAGTTGGTCAGAACCTGTGCAGGCAATATTCTATTAGTTCCTGCCTTACAGTACCTTTAAATTTATGATCAGGATGAGCTCATTGTACCTTTTTATCTGAGATGTTATTAAATTGATGGCCAATCCTATTCCTGCAGAGTTCTGGCACAGTGGCCAATGAGTTAACACTAGCTTTAAAAGCATGTCAAAAAGCACACTGTACCACCATGTGAATAAGGAGCACCAGAGGAAAGCCCTGCACTATTTCACTGGCAGCAGATCCCAAGCTGCAGCTGCTGACCCAAGCTGCAGCTGCTGACCCTATAGCACCAAATGCCTCGAGGGTGTTTGGGGTGAGGAAAGGGCAAGGAGGGACCAGTAGGGGGCCAATTCAGCAAAAGAGGCCTAAGCTGAACACAGTACTATTCTCCTTCCCAGGCCTGGAAGCCTGATATAGGGTTTCTTGGACTTGTGCCAGTGATTTGTTGGGTGTGGATCCAAATAGTCCTATTGAGCAGGCAAGGGCTCAAAATAGGATAAAAGAACAACTCTTGCTTTGGGTCAGCTGTATGGGTCATGAGGCCCTGCTGCACCAATTCTAGATAGGATTGAGGTGTAGGATAGTTGCATTTATAAGCAACAGAATTAAGTACACCAATCTATATCATACCAATTTTGTCCAGAATTACTATGTATAATGCTCTAAGATAATCGTGTAAAGCAACACCTAATGGTTGACATATAAAGACTAATGAATAAAATCCATTAACAAGGTTGCCTGTGCTGACTCTGTTGAAATGAATGGCAAAGGAGTGGTCTTATGAAGCATCCATTCATTTCTGTGGGTCTTATGCAACAAACTTTGCCAATTGATTCTGTTCATCATTTGTACCATACCCACACACACACCAAAGTGGGTATATGGGGATTTGAACCCTGATCTTCCTGCACTCTGGCTTCCACACCAGAGGGAGTGCTCCTAACCACTACACTACCCAGCTTCCATACAGGAGCTGGGTAGTGTAGTGGTTAAGAGCACCGCCTCTGGTGTGGAAGCCAGAGTGCAGGAAGATCAGGGTTCAAATCCCCATATACCCACTTGGGTTCAACCCTGGTCTAGAAACCTTCTACACCAGTAAGATGTCCTTGGGCAAGACCCCCTAATGCAGGGGTGTCCAACACCCGGCCCAGGATGAGGGTGGATGCGGCCCTCCTGCAAAGCTGGCCACCACCATGGGAAAAACCGGCTTTGTGGCAGCAGCCATTTTCAAATTTCGCGTGCTTCTCTGCACACTGCCCTGGGCGGCCGCCACAAAGTTGGTCTGCGCTGCCTGGCTCCTCCCCCAACCTGCCTCCTGGCACTCAGAGCACTTCAGGCCCCTGTAGACCTTGCAGTGCTCACCCACCTGTATCCCCCAAAAGCAGCCTCAGCCTTTAACCCAGCTGCTGGCTGCTGCCCTTGAAACCTATCAGAAGTAAGCCCCGTTAAAATCAATGAGGCTTACTCCCAAATTGCAGTCTGAGAGCC
This sequence comes from Cryptoblepharus egeriae, assembly GCA_030015325.1. NCBI lineage: Eukaryota > Metazoa > Chordata > Lepidosauria > Squamata > Scincidae > Cryptoblepharus > Cryptoblepharus egeriae. The sequence goes on along the minus strand of JAREYC010000004.1, from coordinate 24,038,645 downwards.
CAATGATGCGTAGGATGGGCTGTGATCCTCTCCAACCTTAACCTGGGAGATATGCTACAAACCTAACCATCTCTACTCACAAGTAAGGCCCACTGTACCCAGGGGGGGTCTTACTCCCAGGAAAGTATGTTCAGGATTGCAGCATATCTCCAAGGTTAAGCTTGGAGAGGATCACAGCCCATCCTATGCATCATGCCTCCTCAGAAGTAAGCCCCACTAATGTCAATGAGGCTTACTCCCAAGTTGCAGTCTGAGAGCCCAATCCTATCTACGGCTACTCAGCCGAAAACCCCATGATAATCAATGAGATTTACTCCCAAGATTTAGCTTGGAGAGGATCACTGCCCAACCTATGCATCATGCCTACTCAGAAGTAAGCACCATTAAAATCAATGAGACTTACTCCAAAGTTTAAAAATGTAGGACAAAATATAGGACATCCTACATTTTGTCCTACATTTTTTAAATAAAAGTTGTTAATATTTATGTGCGGCCAATTGGTGGAACTACAGAAGGGGGTGAAGATCAAAAACAAGTCTCGGATACTTAGAAAATATAAGGGCCTGACTCTACCTGAAGCCCTTGAGACTGCAAAACAAAGGCTCACAGCCCTGGCTGCCAGATTAAAGAGATATGCCAGAGAAGCAGAGGCTAGAAGGATAAACACCCTGTTCTCCAAAGAGCCATCCAAGGTATACTCTCAACTGCAGTGTAATAACATAGTAAGAACAGAACCCCCAGTAGTAGAAACTGAACAGTACTAGAAGTACATATGGGAGAAAGTGCAAACACCAGTGCAAAATGGCTACAAGAACTAAAAGCAAGCCACAGCAATCTCCCAGAACAAGAGCCAGTCACAATCACAACAGAAGATCCAGCAATGAATCAGCAATATGAAGAGCTGGACAGCTGGACAATACGAAGGGCTGGACTTACTGGCTAAAGAAGTTAACCGCACTGCATGAATGTCTAGCAGTACAAATGAACCAGCTGCTAGCAGCAGGCTCCCATCTAGGCTGGCTCACACAAGGAAGGACAGTACTGATTCAGAAAGACCCCCAAAAAGGAACAACACCATCAAATTATCGGCCTATAACCTGCCCCTCTTTCCACCTTGGAAAGTCCTATCAGGCATCATAGCCACTAAATTGCAAAAGCCTATGAGCCAATACATGAACACAGCTCAAAAGGGCATTGGGAAGAATACCAGGGGCTTAAAACATCAGCTGCTCATAGATAGTACTGAAACCCAAGACTCAAGAACTAGACAGACTAATCTGTGCACCGCTTGGATTGACTACAGGAAAGCCTATGACTCAATGCCACATACATGGATCTGTGAATGCCTGGTATTATAAAAAGTGAATAGGACCTTAATGACCTTCCTTAAGAACTCGATGGGGCTATGGAAAACAACAGCAGGAGTCAACACAAAAGCACAAGTATCTTTCAAGTGTGGCATATATCAAGGTGATGCACTGTCTCCCCTGCTGTTCTGCATAGGCCTGAATCTCCTAAGCCAAGTAATTGCAAAGACTGGATATGTATACAAGTTCAAGAGTGGACTTACCATCAGCCACCTCCTCTATATGGATGACATCAAGCTGTATGCCAAGAATGAACGAGACACTGACTCATTGATACATCTGACAAGGATCTACAGTGAGGATACTGGGATGTCATTTGGCCTGGATAAGTGCAGCCGAATGATAGTAAAGAGAGGAAAAGTGGTTAAGACCAGTGGGGTAGAACTACCAACAGGGTACATAACAGATGCAGAGACCATCTATAAATACCTAGGTATCCCACAATCCCACGGAAATCATGAAGAGGAGGCAAGGAAGACAGCAATATCCAAGTACCATCAAAGGATACGACAGAACCTGAAAAGCCAGCTTAATGGGAAAAATAAGATGCATGTCATCAATACATATGCGCTGCCAGTCAACAGATACCCTGCTGGTATAGTGAGTTGGCCACAGAAAGAAATGGAGGCGGCTGATGTGAAAACTCGGAAGCTCCTCACAATGTATAAGGGTTTCCACCCCAAGTCCAACATCCAGAGACTATACACTAGTCGGAGAGAAGGCGGCCAAGGTCTGATGAGCGTTAAAACTACTATCCTGGATGAAACTCAGAATATCCAGGAATACATCAGTGAGATGGCACCCAAAGATGAGCTGATGAGAGAATGTCTCCAGCAACAACAGCAACAGCAAATATGGAAGGAAGATCAAACTGAGGAAGTACCCTGGCAAAATAAGACCCTGCATGGGATGTACCATTGCCAGATAACCGAAGTTGCTGATATTGGGAAATCCTATCAGTGGCTGGAAAGAGCTGGCTTCAAAGACAGCACGGAAGCCCTCATCATGGCAGCACAAGAACAGACACTAAGTACCAAATCCATAGAAGCGAGGATTTTCCACACAAGAGAAGACCCAAAATGCAGGCTGTGCAGAGAAACCTCAGAGACAGTCCAACACATCGTGGCAGGGTGTAAGATGCAGGCAGGAACAGCATACACTGAATGGCACAACCAAGTAGCTGGCATCGGGTACAGGAACATTTGCTCAGCCTATGGACTAACCCCGCCCAAGACCAGATGGGAGACTCCTCAGAAGGTTGTGGAGAACAACAGGGCTAAGGTCCTGTGGGATTTCCATATCCAGACAGATAAGAAGGTACTGGCTAACCAGCCAGACATTGTGGTGGTAGATAAGACCCAGAAGACAACCTTGGTAATAGGTATACCAATACCGAATGACAGCAACATCAGGAAAAAAGAGCGTGAAAAGGTGGGAAAGTATCAGGGTTTGAAGGAGGAATTAGAAAGGATGTGGAAAGTGAAGGTGAATGTGATCCCAATAGTGACTGGAGCACTAGGGGCTGTGACACCCAAGCTGGAAGAATGGCTCCAGCAGATTCCAGGAAGCACATCAGAACACTTGATCCAGAAAAGTGCATTGCTAGGAACAGCTAAGATACTGTGCAGAACCCTCAAACTCCCAGGCCTCTGGTAGAGGACCCGAGATTGAGGATAACATACATATACCACCCATGGAGGGTGAGAAAACAATTTTATATATTGTCTATATATGCGTGTGTGTGTGTATAATTGTTTCTGAACAACACAATACGAAGTGTACAATATTTGTACACCAACTTTCACTCTGAATGCTAAGAAGTCTTAAAAAGGACCTGAATACAAAAAAATACAGATGATCCATCAATTCACAATTAAATTGCAGAGTTTTTTCTGTCTTGCATTTATGCTTGTCAGTACCTCCCTCCTGTTTCTGACTCATTTTTGGAAATACGTTTGATGATTTGGCACAGACTTCATAAAACATGTTCTTTTTCATCAGTTCCAAATAAGGAAGATATTTTCATAACCTCTATGCCTAGGCAGCTAAATTTTTAATTATATCCTTTTTTTAGCCGAGGGGAGGGCTTTTAAAGGAAATTGGTGTGTTAAAATGTATTATTTCGCTTTATCTTGATTTGGATAATTTTGCATTCCTGCCAGATGTGCAGTAGCATTTATGTAGGACTACACTAACACACTACACTACACTAATTCTGCGGCAATATTCGATTTCAATATTAGAACATGACATAATTGATTTATTTTCTTGACAAGCCAACATTGATACAGAGATATCGTCCACAGCATCCATCCTAATCCATGGAGATATTGGCCCCTATGCCAATTGGGGTGAATACTGCCCAATGCCACTGCCCAACCTAGTAAAACGTGCCCCACATCACACCTAAGAGCCTTTTTAAGGGCTGGAGAAGGCTGCTTCTTTTAGCTCTTTGAAGGCCTTTCAACCAAAAGCCATAAATGACATTAAAGGCCTTTAGAAGGCCTTTGGAAGGCCAGGGTGGTCATGTGCAGCCTCCCAGCCCTGAAAAACCTCCAAAAGGCCATCTAGTGTCACTTTTGGAAATGATGTTTTAAGGTCCTCAGAAGGCTGGCAATAGATAGCGAAGATCAGTGGTCTTCAAAGTGGGGTTTGGGACCCCCTTGGGGGCTGCAACTTCATTTCAGGGTGGTTGTGAAAAGCTGGATGCAGCCGTCTTGGAATCTGGCACTGGGCACATATAATGGAACTTCAAGCCATGACATCTATGCTGGGGAGTCCTGGACATACTGTCATTCTCAGAAGGGGGTCCCGGGCTGAAATGCTTGAATACCACTGGCGTAGATGGCACTGCTGCCCCCACATGCATGAACCTTGGGATATTTGCCACCTGTGCCAGTGACCCTGTGACCCTGTTCTATATGAAAAAGTGCCCCTTGAATATGACTCAGTATACTGCAGCACATCACTTATATAGAGAGCATTCCAATAAGGATCAATAGGGTCCTGTTGAGCACTTATGTCAAGGAAAGGAGAAGCACTGGATTGGGATATGAAAAACAAGTATGGATCTTTTATTCCTTCAATCCCTCATGCTGTCCATGCACAGACCAGTGCATATGCACACACACCAAGTAGAGGGGAAGAAACTGGGCTCTGTTGAGTACTACCCATCAAACATACGCACTGTACTTATGATTGCATGAAATATGCTACTTTTATTGCTTTTGGGCTGCCTTTTATTACACAGCATTTTTTTTAGAATTGGAAACACATATCTATATAATTTGTATTTTCTTGCCTAGTGTACCACAAGTCAGAAAGAGTAATTTATTTAAAATATTTATATCCCACCTTTCCTCACACAGGCAAGAGGAAGTCAAAGTAATACAGGGTTATTCAAAATGAATGGGACAAAAAGAAAACATACCTGTGCATTTCGTCCCATTCATTTTGAATCACCCTGAATTACAATTCAGCCCATCCATCCATCTCTAAATCTTTATTTATGTATACTGCTGGACCCAGAATTCACACAAAGTTGCATTTTCAGAAGTGTGAGGCTATTTCCTCGACACACAGAAGGCTTAAATTTGCTATAGATTTTGTGAGAAAACAGCCTAATTATTATAAAAGGGGCAAAACATCAAAATGGTTTTAAAATTTCAAACATATTTATGTACATGAATGTGACATATACAGGGGGTGCAAAAGATTTATAACGAAAAACAGCATCTCAATAAGGATGACATACAAATTACAATTTGATCTCTTACGTGCTCAAATTGCTGTCCTTCAGCTTTTACATTCTTAACTCTAACTTGCCAACCAGCATTTACACATTCTTGACACTTATAATTGTATACCTACTTTTGCACACCACCCCCATATTTACACATGCATATACATATATGTTGCAACAAGACAGCAGTAAACGTATACAGTAATTTTTATTTTTCCCGGCATGGAATTTTAGGATTACTTGTTAGATTTTGCTCTAATCTTCATTCTATAAGAACTATAATTTCCTTTTGGGTAGCCTATATAAACAATGTAGCATTTTGCTTTAAACTGCACTTTTAACAGTCAAGAGACATTTGTGGAAGTTATCTAAGAAAATAGGCATTGGTACTTCTCTCTCCAAACATTCTGTATTCTTTAGATAAAGCAACAGCGCAGGGTCAGAAACTGAAAAAGAATGCCACCTTCTTTCAAACATAACTGCCTTTTGTCCCGAAGGTATAATATCAGTACAGTGAGAACATCTAGAGTAAGCAAAACTTTTAATACACATGAAAGCTGTAGAGTGCACATAATGACTTCATAAAAGAGAAAAAAAATCCCCACCAGGGTAAGGGTACTGATTCATTCAGCACCCATCAAATTACATAGCAGCTTTCAAGAGAGACACTCAGGCTGCAATCCAAAAGACACTTTCCTGGGAGTAAGTCCCACTGAACAATGCCACAATGGAGCTAACTTTTGGGTAGACATGTACTGTCAAACATGAAGATGCTTTAATAATACCATTTTCATTGTACATAACAAGTGAAGTCTAGAATCATTTGCAGCAATCTGCTTTATGTGGTTAAAATGTAAAATACTGCAGAGAAATGTGAAACACTATGATAATTAACATTGAAAGACTAGGGCAGTTGAATCTCACCATGGATACTGTAGACTCAGCATCCAAAAAGGACCCTATCAGATCTGCCTCACAGGTGTGGGGTCTAGGATGACCAGCAGGTGGGGATTTGAGGATGTCAGCTCTACACAGAATATACAGGATTGCGGGATCTGGGGTGCCCTGATGTGTCACCTTATGGTCTCATGCAGAAGCAGAAAAAATGATGAGTCCAATGTGAAAAGTTGACCAGAGGGCACAGTGTACACTGCGTAGTACAAGGCCTACAAGACACTTTAGTCTAAGAAGTTTCATTGAAGTATACAACAGGATATTGCTGGGCAATAAATTTTCTGACCAGCTGTTCGGAACCTGCTTTATATTTTTGTCTAGAAGGTTCCTGGCAACCTAAAATCTGTTCTTGCAATGCTTCTCTGTCTCACTAGCAAAATCTGTTCTTGCAATGCTTCTCTGTCTCACTAGCAAACACAGATTTAAGCCTCCTACCTCTCATACTGGCAGAAATGTCTGCGATAATTCGTGCAGATTGTACGAAGGCTGTAAGGGAAAAGCCCCCACCCCAGAAGATAGAGTGTGTTACTAGCAGTGGCTGCTTGGTCAAGATCAGCCAGAAAACCTAGGTATAACCCCAGGACTCTAATATGTAGTGGGGTGTGTTGCACAGCTGCGGCAGCCAAGTCACTGCATGATATAAGCAGCATCTGGGACGGAGAGTTTTTGGGCTGAAGGAGAACAGGTTGGATGTAGGGATGTTTGACTAGTTAACTGACAGAATAACAGACTGATCATCGGATCTGTTGACAAACTGGCAAACTATTTAACAGACCTGTTAACTGACTAACAGGTTGATTTGCCAGGCTCACTGACTGGTGAATGGGCTACTATGGACTACTGGAATTGTGGCAGCTGGAAACTGCTGGTTGGTGGAGAACTGGGCGAGCTAATAAGCTAAAAAATAGAGTTAACTCCTCTGGGGACCTGGGCAAAATACACATTCAAGTGGGTTTTATTGTTTTAAACATCTACACTCAAAATAGATCTCAGAACACTTCAATGTCTAGTCAAATGATTGTAGAACAAAAACAGTGAACAAAATCAATCAGGTTCTGCATTTCAATACAATCACAATCCATACACATAATGGCAAATGAACTGTCCTCAAATTGAATTTCATTTACCTGTCATCTCTTTCTGCTGCACCTCCTTCTGTTACTGTTTTGACAAATATGCCCAGTTTCTCAAGGCCTGCATCTGCTCCAACTCCCATTCCAATAATGCTGATGCCAAGTCCATCTTCATCTGGGAAGCAGATAAATAAAAGTAGGGCCAAATTTTTTCAAATTAATTCTACTGTGTATAAAATTATGTCTGGTCTCCTATTCTCTGAGCAAGATTTGCCTTGACATTTTAATTTATCATTTTATAATTGCATGAAGAAGATGTAAACTAGCACAAGTGTCATTCTATAGTTATTCCTGATCAGAAAATCCTTTAAAGTGTCAGCAAGTTCCCCAGATTTCCATGTCATAATGAAGTTTTCCATTTTTCACTGTGGAAAGCAAAAGAGACCTATGTATCTATTTATGCTAAATCAGTTAAGTTCAGAACAGTGCTGGCCCAAAACATAGGCATTTAAGATTAGGAAGGAATGAAAAATGTTCATTGTTTTATAAGTTGAGGTGAAAACATGTCATACTACTTAACTTGCTTAATGAAACCAAACTTGCTTAATTAAAGAGCCACGTATGATAAACTTCAAATATTTGAAGCATTTTTGTTCTTAATACCATGCATACACTCATCATGAGGGTTAAACCTATGTTTTAATTAATCCAGTGGACTCTCAGTTGCTTTATTTCTTTCTTCTTTACTTTTCTATTCATTGTGTTAAAAATAGCTCAGCCAACATATTTCTCAGAGCCACAAATCATATATCAAAGAAACACATTTTGCATTCAAGCTGTGATTTGGCAACCCATGTTATATTCAGAATCATGATATGGATCAAAAAAATCATGATATGGATTAAAAAAAATCATTACTAGGTATGCCTCTACAAGGGCCCTTGAATTTTTTTTTTTCTAACACCACCAACCAGTTCCCTGGCAAGCCTCTTTGAAACTAAGAAAAGCAGTTTGTAACAAGTAAGAGGAGACTTCCCTTCCAAGGAAAGAGCAAAGAATAGATACACAAAGAAAGACTGGGGATGCCCAGATCTTCAAGCACATCTAAGGCAGCACTTGGGATTCAGGTCACTGGCTGAGAACTTGGCACAGTTAGGCTGCTTATATTAAACTGAAGCCAATCAGATTTAAGCAGCTTAACCATGTACAGGATTGTAGCTCAGGTGAAGTAACATGTTAACTCAGTTCTTTCCCCAAAATACAAAACAGAACATCCTTGAATTGCTTTTACCAAGTATACTACTGATTAGTTATTATGTCTACAAGGACAAAGACATTGCAGGCGCTTCCTGTCAATCTTTTAGATGTGTACAAACATTTTAATATACATTTTAAGAACTTTATATTTATAATAAAAACAAAAACAAGATAGCATGGGTAGAAAGTATACCTTTTTGAAGTTCTACCGGGAATAGCTCTAATTTCTCCACCCGTTTTTCTAGTTCATATTCAGCTGATGCAGCCACAGGATCAACTTCATCATTTCTTCGGTCATACTCTTCATTAGAGTATGTGCTAAAAACCTGTAAAGATATTGACAATAATGATCAGCTAAGTTCCGGACATTTACTACAAAGATTCACTGCCAAATTTGAAGAAAGTTAATAAGCCCTTACGCTCTGCTTTGTGGAATTCCCAGAAGGATTTGATTAGCCAATGTGAGAACTGAGAACAAGTCACTAGATTGACCTTGGGTCTGCTCCAGCAGTCCTCTTAATTTCTTTACGGAACATGTGTGGATACACAAATACATATACACATGTATTATTTTCTATATGGTAAGTTGACATTGCACTTCACAGGGGATCTTTAAGTTATCTACAACATGCAGTGACTTCTTAAGGATTCAGCATCATTTCTATGTAAAATCAAAGAGTGACTGACTGACTGACTCATCAATGCTCAGTCAAAACCATCAGACCTAGAAGCGTGAAATATGTGTAGGATATTTCTTCTGTGACGTAGAACCGATTTTTGTAAATTCAAACTGGAAGGGAGTGAAAAGGAGCACACTATGTTTTTGGCCCAATACTTAACATTGAAGAATCCTCAACTCATCAGAACCCAGAAAAAAGCCCAGATCTAGAGGTGTGAACAGTTTTTGGCATTTTCTTATGACTTTCTTCAGTTGATAACCATCATTCAAATACATGACATATTCATAGTCATTCTACTGTAATTTTTATGTATTTTGGCTGTGTGTTAATAAATTTGCATTATTTAGGCTTTTGTAAGTGATATTTATGTCGTTTTGGTGGCCATTTTGGATTTATAAGCTGAAAAACACTGGATTCCACTTTTCAATGGTTTTCATTTTTGGATGGTGCTCCAGTCCCTAATCTTTCTGTCTGTGGGAGATGCCTATACTTAACATTGAAGACTGACTGATCAAAACCGAACCCTGACCCCTGGATCTAAAAGCCTGAAATATGGGGATCATATTCCTTCTGTGATGTCAGGACCCACTAAAAACAAATTTGGAGCCTAGTGGGTGCCTGGTGCCTACTACCATCTGCTGCCCACTGGTGCCTGGTGGTACTCACTACATGCTGCTGCCTGGTGCCTCATGCCTGGTGTTGCCAGTGTCTAGGAAGGATGCCCGGTGCCCGGTAGTGCGTGTCCTCACTGCCCAGTGGTCCAGTGCCCAGTGATCCCCACTGCATGGTGGTGCCATTGCACAGTGGTGCCAGGTAAAGATGTCTGGTGATTGGTAGGAATGCCCAGTGCTCACTGACCACTGGTGCCCACTACCCACAGGTAGCTGGTACCCAGTAGTGCCCACAGGTGCTCAGTATTGCCCTCTGCCTGATGGTGTCCACTGTCCATTAATGCCTTCTGCATAATGATGCACGATGGGGATGCTTGGCGCCTGGTGGTGATGCTTGGTGCCTAGTGGTGCCTGCTGCCCACTGTACAGTGGTCCCCTGTAGTGACAACTACCCAATGGTGCCTGGTGCAGTTCTTACCCTTCAGTTTCCAGTGCCCATCAGTACCTGCTGGTGCCCAGCCATACCCAAGGGCCACAAATATTCTTGAAATTTTACTCCTGCAATGACAGGTCAATTCCACTAGTATTTCTAGGAGTGCTCTCTCACCCACAGTTATAAATGAATATATGTTTTAGAAGGATTATCATTCTGTTCCTTTTAATTATTAAAAACAAAGTGTGGTTCAAACCTTAAAATGAGCACAATCTTGACATTAAAGATTCATAACAATTTATAAATAAAAAACCATCCTGAGAGATAACTCGTGGTTGGTTTTGGACTATCATTAGTTATATTTTTATCAAACAAGCTAGCGTGATTTACTCATATTAAACTCCAGCTTTGAATAAATAAATAGCATTATATATTACTGTAGACTGAAGCCATATAAATTATTGCTTCGTGTACACAAAAGAGCATTTGGAATATGAGATGTTAAATATTTATTACATTTGAATACACTGAATTTCACAGCTCACCGTAGCAGACCAAAACGAAATGGCAACAAATTGTAAAAACAGTAGTTTGTTAACTATGCCAATATTACAGAACGCTCCTGAAAGCACAAGAGCCCAGTCCTAATCCAATCCTCATCCTACTCATGTATCAGCAAATCGGGGGTGGGGGTGATAATGTTGCAGTGGTCTTCACTGGGTATGTGAACAATTGTCAATTGTCCAATAACCCCTGAAATCCCCAAAGCTCTTCAGATATAGCTGCCACTTTATGTGGCAGAAATATGTGACACTTAATGAAGTAGAGTACAATCCTAAACTAGGTTGGCACATCTCATTTGTCTTCCCATCTCTGTGGTGATGTAGGGAGGCAAGAACATGTCTGTGCACTGGCCTAATCCCCCCCCCCCCCCGGAGTGGGACAGAAGTGCCTTATGGCACTTTTGTGACACCACCAGGCTAGCATGCCAGGGCTTTGGCCAGCCTAACTGGAGATTAGGATTTCAGCTCCAATTATATTACCAATCAAACTGATGCCCTACAAAAAAGTTGAACAAATGTGAACTATTTAAGACTACAATCCTATCAATAATATATAAAATATGGGGTTCAAATTGCGGGCAGAACTACATTTTAGATGGTGCTGTAGCTCATAATCACTTCGGATCTGAGCCTGGAGGTCACATGCTTTCCGAGAGGAGCAAAAGCTATTCCACATTTTCTTGGCAGGCTCTGCCACCAGCTTCATACTAGCAAGAATGTCAGGGCAACTCTACAATACCACTGGGAACATAAAGAAAGCAGCCATCATTCAAAGAACCCCCTGAAGTATTAAAAGGGTGCCATTAAAAATCCAGCTTATTGAAGGACCTCAAATGGAAAGTGTATTTTCTTTTAACAAAGTCACTCTGTTAAATTCATTGTTGTGTTATTCAAACTGAGCATAGCTGCTAGAATGAATTCTTTGGGCTGTTGTTTCTGACTATAAATTTATGCTGCAATTTCAGGCCAGAGGACATGTTTGGGCCAATCTGTACTTCTCTGGCAAGAATTTTTTTGGGAGAAGAGGGGGCTGTGAATATAGATTAACAGCTTTCTAGGAAACAGAAAGAAAATTTTTTCTTTAAAAAAGGTTCTGTAATATATATAAAATCAAAGAGTCACTGTGTGACTCACTGACTGACTCAGGGTGTAATCCTAACTTAGACTGGCACAACTCATTGGTCTTACTGTCTCCGTGGTGACATTTCTATGCACTGGCTGAACCCTCTCGCAGCAGTGGTGCAAAAGTATGTTACAGCATTTTTGTGACATTCCCAGGCCAGCCAGAATTATCTTGGGGCTTATCCCTAAATCCCAGCCTAACTGGGATTTAGGATTGCAGCCTCACTGACTCATCAACGCACAGCCCAAACCACCAGACCTAGAAATGTGAAATTTGGGAAGGGTATTTCATCTGCGATGCAGGCACCCACTAAGAACTGATTTTTAAAAAATTCAAACTGGAAGGGGGTGAAAAAAGGTATAATGTGTTTTCATCCCTATACACAACATTGAAGAATCCATGACTCATCAATGTCCAGCCCCAAACCCATGAACCTAGAAACATGAAATTTGGGGAGCATATTCCTTCTGTGATGTAAGGACCAGTAAGATGTCCAGTTCCTGTTGCTACAGCTGCTGCCTGATGGTGCCCAGTGCCTGGTAAGGATGCCCGGTGCTGTCCCCTGATACCCTCCAGTGCCAGTGCCTGTCTCTGCTGAGTGGTTTCCAGTGTCCACTAGTGCCTGGTGCTGCCCAGGTGTGCCTGGAGTCCACAAATATTCTTGAAATTTTGCTCCCACAATGATGGGTTTATTTTGCTAGTAACCAAATAAAAAACCAAACTATTTACTGAATAATTTTTTTAAAATTTTTGCATTGATACAGCAAAGTAGTACTAAATCCTGGAAATATTTTCTACACCAACTATTATTAATTCCTTTATATTTTGCTATGTACACATACAATTTTAAATTAAAAAAATTCATATTTAAGAGCCATTAGCCATTAGTTATTTCCTCTGTAAAATGCTTTGTGAACTTTTTGTTGAAAAGTGGTATATAAATACTGTTGATTGATTTTATAATCGGCACTATATGGAAAATAACTGTCCAAAGCGAACAGTTTTAATCACTGATGGTATGTAAAGCTTACTGTATAAGACGCATAAAAATCTACCATACTGAGCTTAAAGACTAATTAGGAAATGCCAAAAATTACAATATATTCTTTGCAATTCAGAAACTGTTTGGAGCATATTTTATGGCCTGTATAAAATGTTTCAGTACAAGGTGAACTGGGTTTTTCGGGTAAGTCCATATAGCTTTTACAAACTTCTTAGGACTCAATCTTATGCGTGTCTACTCAGAGCTAAGCCCCATTACAATCAATGGGGCTTACTCTGAGGTAAGTGTGGTTAGGATTGCAGCAGAGATGGGCCCAGCCTGCCCTAACGATCGGTTCTCTGGAACTGGGTGGGACCAGGCCAGGTTGGGGGTGGGGCCGAGGTCAGGGGGCAGGGCCAAAGGGCAGGGCCAGGAGAATTTTTTAAATTAAAAAAATTCCAAAAAATTTAAGCATGTGGCTTACCTCTGAGTAGACCTGCATATGACAGTGCTCTGAGGCTGCAGTCCTTTCCACACTGTCCTGGGAGTAAGTCCCATTGAGTGTCATGGGACTTACTTCTGAGTAGACCTGCATAGAATGCGGCTCTCAGCCTCCCCGGCCGGCCTGAGAGAGGCTGTGAGAGCACGTGGCGCCACACGGCTCCCTCTCAGCCTCCCCGGCCAGCCGGAGAGAAGCTGTGAGAGCGCGGTGGTGCCACGCGGGTCCCCCTCAGCCTCCCCAGCCGGCTGGAGAGAGGCTTACTTCTGAGTAGACCTGCATAGGATGTGCTCTGATACTGCAGCAGCCAGCTGAGCATCTTTTTATTTTCAAATCTGCCACCTCTAGTGGCAGTCCAGTGAAGCGCCCCAGAAGCCTCAGCGGCCGGGGAAAGAACACCGCTGAGGCTTCTGGGGCACTTCTCTGGACTACCGCTAGAGGTGGCAAATTTGAAAATTAAAAGATGATCAGCTGGCTGCTGCTGTGCGCAGCGCCAGCGAACTGGTTCGGCCGGTTTTGGGGGGGAATGGGAACTACCGGTTCCCAAGCATCGGACTGAACCGGCTTGGGCCCATATGTGAATTGCAGCCTTAAGCCTGTCTGGCACTTGGGCCAGCCTAATGCCAGATTGGCCAACCTAGCTGCACCAGAAAAGGCCTGGGTCAGCATAAGTCCACTTAGGCTAACCAAAGATAGATGGACCAGCATAGCAGTGCTAGGCTATGTAGCTCAGCAGGGACATGCTAAGAGTACGTTGAGGATGGCCTAGATCAATGCAGTTAGGCTGTATCTAGAGCCTATTTCCAGTGCAGACATAGCAGGCATAAATCTGAGTAGACCCGTAGGGGTCCATGATAAGCCAGAGTAAAAGTGGAAGCAAAAGAAGAAGTTATAAGTCTTAGGCTGGCCTAAGCACCACTCCTGCCTCTCAACCCCAGGACATAGCACAACAGCCCATCTCTGTACATGGTACAACTCCCACAGCCTTAGCCTAAATGTCAGCGTAGAGGTCTCTAGGCCCTGTGGATTTGGCCTGTCAGATTTGGTCTACCTTAGGCCAGTTTAGCTGGGCCATTCTCTCTGGCCTAAGTAAGGATTGCACCCTTAGTTGTTTAGATATTTGGCTTGTGGAAAAATATTCAATGTATTAGCATTATTATCACCATTAATTTACATTTGGAAACTATAATTTCTAAACAACTGAATCATTAATCATTAATGAATGATGTACAGAGATAATCAACATCTCCCTGAGGAAAAAAAATTAACATGATGCACACGTGGAGTGAAAAGCATCACTGTGGTTGCCTTCAGCAAGCATTCTTGTTGTCAGGGTAACAGATGAGAATGCGGTTCTCACTTTATGGTTATCTGCAACCTAAAAGAGCATCAAAGCCATCAAGAGGACGAAAAAGGGATGATTGCATTAAGGCTGAACTGTTTCAATTTGCCTGCAGGACCCGTGCTCAGAGCACTGTTTTAACATGAGATGCATTTATTTGAAAGAAATAAACAGTGATTGCGCAGAAGCAGTTGTTCATGTACTGTGGATATTTTCAGTGAGCACATTTAGGCTGTGCAATCCAAAACACACAAAGGATCCCTTCCTCCATATGCATATCCATATGCATACTAAGATGCCCAATCCTATCCAACTCTCTTGCGCTACTGCAAGTGTGCCAATTGGACACACACTGAATCATGTGGTAAGAGAAGCTATCATGGGAATGTTTGTTCCCTTACCATGTACAGTGGTGCCTCACTTTAAAAGCATAATTTGTTCCGGAGGCATGCTCTTTAAGTGAAATGCTCTTTAAGTGAAGCAGATTTTCCCATAGGAAATAATGGAAATTCAGACGATTGGTTCCACCGTCCCAAAAATATTCATATAAAAATATTAATTGGATGTAAAAATGATGACAAAACACTGGAATTGAATTCAAAACATGCATTCACTGTGCATGATCCTATAAAGTCTGCTTAGGCTGTAATCCTAAAGACACTTTCCTGGTAGTAGGACCGATTTAACACAGTGGGGCTTACTTCTGAATAGACATGCTTACGCTGCAATCAAAGATACTTTCCTGGGAGTAAGCCCCATTGAACACAATGAGGCTTACTTCAAAGTAGACATGGTTAGGATTATGCTTTCAGAGACAGGTCCCAATTTATGCCCTCTGGACTGGGGATACCTGCATGGAAGGGGTGATCAATGAAGTCTGCTTAGGCTGCAATTCTAAAGACATTTTCCTGGGAGCGAACACAATGGGGCTAACTTCGGAGTAGACATAGTCAGGAAGATGCAATCAAAGACACTTCCCTGGGACTAAGCCCCACTGAACCCAGGGGGCCACGGAGAAACAGGGAAGAGGCAGAGGGAAGTCCCCTCTTCCTTTTCGCATCTCCAACAGCCCCCTGACCCAGGGAGCTGTCAGAGGAACAGGGAAGAGGCAGAGGGGAGCCCGCTCCTCCTCCTCACTTCTCTGACAGCCAGAAGGAGTGGAGAAGAGGCAGAGGGGAGCCCCCTCCTCCTCACTTCTCTGATGGCCCGGAGGAGCAGGGAAGAGGCGGAGGGGAGCCCCCTCCTCCTCCTTCCCACTTCTCTGACAGCCCCCTGACCCAGGGAAGCAGGGAGGTGGGGCTAACCAGCGCTTGCCGGCTGCCTTTTAAAGTTTAAAGGACAGCCAGCAAATGCTCGTAAAGTGAACCTGCCTCACTAAGCAAGGCAGGCACCCTGCATAACAGAGTGCTCGCTAAGTGGAGCACTTGTTATGCGGGGCACTCGTTAAGCGAGGTACCACTGTAACTTGAAAGTTAGGATAGGACTAATTTCAATTTCAGTCAAAGAGGCTTACTCTCAGATAAGTATGTATAGGATTGCAGTCTTACTTGGAATTAAGTCATAGTGAACTCTTTGGAGCTTACTTCAAAGTATGTATGTATATATGATGGCACCAATCATCTGTGCTGGAGGTGGCCTTTTTTACTATTTTCAGGTGTTTGGAGGCTTGTGCTGATTAGGAGAGGGGTTTGCAGGCTCTTCAGACCACCTGGCAGGCTGGCACGACCCAATGTAAGGGGGGAAATTCACCCTCAGTGAATAAAAGAAAATTGTGTTGCAGCCTTTGTCACTCCTCCACAAACTCAAAATGGTTCCCAAACCCTTGAAGGGTTTGGGAATTACTGTGCTAAACTGAGAATACAAACACAAGCATAAACATATATCACTTTTACTTTTGTTGTGTATATCAGAAAATAGGCATCTTTCTTTAGAGTGTTTTCAGTTCTAATCTATATTTGTGACATACACTGCAATCCTTACTGTTTTGGCTGGCCTAAGGCCCGAGATTAGTCCTGTGTCACAAAAGTGCAGTAAGACACTTCTGCCCTGCTCCTGGGGTTAGGCCACTGAACAGGCATATGCTAATCTCCCCACACCATCACAGAAAGATAGGACAGGTGAATTAGTCTGGACTAAATTTCTTATACGCCCATATACCCCTGCATAGAATTACTGTACATCCCATCTTGCCAAAACTGGACTTCTAAATGCTCACAGAAAAACAAACTATCCTAATCAATTCTAAGTAATCCAAGAACTGTCTCAGCGGCACATCAACCAACACTCCCAACATCAATCTTGTAAAGTAGCAGTAGATCAAGTAAAAATAAAACTTGGTGATTTTTCAGCCAACCTTTTCTCAGAAATGGTAAAGCAGTTTTAACTGTAAAACAAGAACTTCGTTTTCTCAGCTATTCAACTACTGGGCATCTTTAAACATTCAGATCTGATCATTAAACCCCACGCTGTTACTTCAACTATTGGCTTTTGCTAAAGTTGGATCAATATTGCCATCCAATTAAACACATTGTATTTGCCTCAATTCTGTTGGTGTCCAATTAGACTTAGAAAAAATCTGGTTAGACATGGGTTAAGCATGATATCGTTTGCAAATATAAGTGGCCCTCACTGGTTCATGCAATTTTTTCTTGATTGTTTTAAGTTTTTAAAAGATAAATAAGGGCATAACCTAATTATCCATGGAATTTTCACCTGCAGTTTTATCTCAAACTGTTGCCAAGGAAAAATATGGTAATTTAAAGGGAAAAGTTATTTAACAAAAGCCTCATTAATGTGGCAGAGGGCAATAGGCAATCAGTCACTAAGTAATCACTAATTACACTCCAGGTGCTTAAAATAGCTTCACTCCAAGGCAAGTGACCTCTCCTTTTCCCCTGAGCACGTGAAAAAATGCAAACCCCTTCTTTGCATTTGAAAGGAGGAGGTCACTGCTCAGAGTGTAGCCTTTCTAAACTCTGGAGAGAGACTGAGTGTCTGCATTATGCCTCCGTTCCAAATTATAAAAGTCAACAAGTCTGTTATTAAATCACTGAGCAAAGGGATGTTATGTATATGAACTTTCTTCCTCATTATCACAGCAAGAACTAATATTTTGGCATTTCCAAAGTTTAGCATTTCATTGGTTAGGTTTCCAATCCTGAAAACCATACACGGGAGCCTTCAAAATGCTTTTGCACAAATTAAAGGATATTATAGAATGTTAAGTGGAGAAAGTTCCTTCTATTACTTCTAAGAGCAGAAGATGTTGCACTACCAAGAGTGGAAGATGTTGCATAACTTGTTGTACTACCACTTGCACAAAATGAAAAATTCTACAAGTGATCCTGCAATGTTACAGCACTCCACCTTAGACAAATTCATTCTGCAAGCATCTCTGTACATGCCACAATATGTTTTTATCAACAACTGAGAGTGTGGCTGGCTGACATCGCTTTGTCTGAATATCCTGCAGTTTAATCAAAGAAGAAACACTTCTATTTTTAGGAAACACAGATTATGGGTACTATGTCACAGACACTCTTTATCCCAAATTATGCTGATTTCAACAAGAAGTGAAATTTGCTTTATGATCTAGTATTGGGTTTTTTCCCCCATGCAGCCAAAGGAGGCTCTGGCTGCTTGGGGTTGTTGAGCTTTTATAGGAAATCAACTATAATTACAATAATTATCTTCACTAATTACAGCATGTAGTGCCTCAAACCTAAGTAAGGCCTGTGCTAGAGGAACAGTGGTGTAGGTTGCCAAAAAAACACTGTAAACTACTTTGTGGCAGGAATGACCAGAACTTTCCTGCACATTTCAACAGAGCAACACAGGTCTGTCAGACCAGGAACGTCCTGATTTTGAAGATCATGAATTGGAAGGGGATCAGGGAAGGTGGGGAAGGTGATTGAACAGAGTGCGGGTGGGTGGGCTGGGTCAATAGGGGCCCGGGGTAGTATTAGCAGCATTGGTGCATGCTGAATCCCAATGCATTTGCCAGGTCACATCCTCCTTCACATCATGGAGTTGCAACAGCAATATTTCTGGTTTATGTCCATGTTGATCAACTGCAACTGCTGTGGGTGATCTCAGGGCAAGGGACGAAATGTTATGTTTCCCCAAGGAAACCTCCAGCAGCAAAAAATTCACTGTGGCATGCAATATAGCCGCTGTACTGCTGTGGGGATTTACATTTTACTAGGCTGTAAGTATTCCTCTTTCAAAGCTTTCTTTGGATAGGAAGGATTCAGCTGAACACAAGAACTGACATGCTCTAGGTCAGGGGTCTCCAAGAGTTTTGGCAAGAGGGCCACATCATCTCTCTAACACTGTTGGGGACCGGAAAACTTATTTACATGTCAAATTTGAATAAATTTACATATAATATTGTATTAGAGACATTACGAGGCTTGCCCACGGGCCAGATGGAAGGATCTTATCCAAGGCCACACTGAGGCTTGCTGAGGGCCACTTTGTCCCCAGGGCCAGGGTTTGGAGACTCCTGCTCTAGATCAAAACATGAAATATATGTGAACTGTACAAGACTTTTGTGTCACACAGGATTCTGCACTTCTGTGTGAGCACAGTATGGCTGCAATCCTCCATAAATTAGGACAGCCTAGGCCCTGGCATAAGTATTGTGCTGACCTGAGGGAGCGACCTGGAGGAGGGTTAGGCAAGTGCTCAAATATTCGCTTGCCTCCCTACATCACCACAGGAATGGGAAGATTGATGAGTTGTGCTGGCCTAGGTTAGGATTACACATTATGTTAATTTTCCTTACATTTGAGGATATTCTTCTCCTTTTTATTACTGTCTTTTTAAGGGGCTGAGGGGCTTGCAAGCAAGACATCAATGTTCACCAATGTCCAAAGTTGCTAACTCTACATAATTATTATTTTAAAATTATTGAATGTAGTCACTATAAAAATATAAGACTAATAGTGAAAAGATACTGCTCCTGAAAACAGTATCAATCTCCATAGAAGTTTATCAGGCATATTAGCAGACTCAGCATAAGAAAAATATAGTTGTAACCATCGTCCAAAGTAAGACAATACTATTTTTATTAGAACTACATTAAATATCTCAGGAATATCCTAAAAAAGGTTTTACTCTGCCTTGGCTTTCATATTTCTTCCCAATGGACCAAAAAAACTACAGTTGATTTTTGTATGTTTTGGAGAGTTACACAAACCAGCACTGGTTGCTGTAATATCTCCAGATGACTGATACTTCTGAATTTCCAGGTTTGCAGCTACAGTGCCAGAGAAGTTAATATCTGAAATAACTAAGGGCGAAAATAGCAATACCAGCAGATGAGCGTTCCCAGATGAAGCTTCCTGCCACTATCTCTCAGTCACTATCTGTTCAAGTCACCTTCACTTGCTCAGGCCAGTAGGCTTGCATCAATGGTTTCTCATCACACTTTGGTTTTTCATTTTAACTAAGTCAAACACAACATGAATTTCCTGAGATAGGCAGAGAAACCTACTAGCAGAGGGATACATAATGACTGAAAGATATTTATATATCAAAGAGAAAATGTGATCATAGGCACTTCATAACATCAAAAGGCACTATAGCTAGAAATAAACCCTAAGACAAATTCAGTTTTAAAATATAATACAATCTATAATATAATCTTACATAAAAAAATATTTTTATAACTAATTTTAAAATGGAACTATTTTTGAACTAGATTAGACAAAAATAATTTCAAATGCATTAGCTGCAATATTATTGCATTGTGGCTTATTTATAGTAGCAATAATTCTGAATGAAGTTCTTACAATCTATTTTTAAGTCTTCAAACTAGAGATCTAACGGTGACAATACAAAGACTTTTAGTCTGAGCTTCAGCTGACTAACTGGACCAACTACCTGTACAATGTCTTGACAGGATTTGCCCTTTGCCTTTATGCGTCAACAAATATAGGTTTACACAAAGTAAAAAAGAAAAATGTACAGTTAACTGCAGGCACAGAGTTGGCACAGGTCTACTATCTGTTGTGGAACAGGAGACATATAAAGTGATAAGGGTAAATAATTCTTCTTTACCCTCTGCCCCTTCACAGTCTACACTTCCTCCCCACTGGATGCAGAGCCCCCTTTTTAGACATGACTGCACCAGCCTGGGCCGGGGTGGGGGGAGTTAATGCCAGCACTTTCTTCAGAATCATCTCCTAACAAAGCTTTGCTTAAAAAAAAACAGAACCTTCACAAAAACTGAGACGTTCCCTTCTTAACTTCAATGGCGGCTGCACAGGAGAGTATCTCAGTGGATGTATGCCCATTACAACTAGTATTATTGTATTTGGCATACTGCTTTGTTGTATTCGGCATACTGGTATCACAGCATTCATAAATATGTAAATTAAAGAACAATTATGCAGCAGCAAACAGAGTAAAAGAAAAGCTTTGTAACACAGAGCTCGAGAATTTTTCAAAGAAATCTTTCAAATAAATTCTATATGCTGCAGATTTTGCAGTGCTAGGAACAGTGGTTGCTTATTTTTTCCAGTGTGGTTTTAACTCAATTGCACCTTCAGGCAGAATTCATTTTGGCTGACTGAGTTTTTTTCCCTTCCTAATAATGTTTTTTGTATTCTTGCCCCATGTTCCTGTTTGCACAATGAACTGCATCCAAGCAAGATGTAAAGCTACATATAGTAAGCAAAGCAATGTTTATCCTTTAAATGCTCTTACCAAATGTATTACATTACATTTAATCACATCAGTGCCTCAAAAATCAGGCTGCTTTCTATTTCCAATAGAGTTTAGCCCCCTAATGCTTCCAAATATGGTATTTAGGACAAAAAAGGATGTGAAACAAGCCAAAAGAGGAGTTTATCTGGGAGAACTGCCTAGCTGGGATGGCAGTACCAGCTGTAAGTATAATTTAAAAAGAAAGACTAATGACTAGACAGCAAACAGGAGGTCACACAGACACATAGAAACATCAGCTGTCTAAACGAAACATATTCCGAAAAGATAATATAACAGGGTGGGTACTGAAGAAAATAAGCACAGCACATCCAACAGTTTAAGCCACTGATTCCAATATTATAGTATTTTCATTTAAAGGTCCTTTGTTAATTTCTGACCAACCCACAGGTTGGTCCCTATTGCTCATATGCTACTTGGGCAGAAATGGCTTAAATGGACAGTTTTTAGGAGCAGGTCATCCATAGGCCATGCCCAGCTTGACACAAAGACACACTTTTTCCAATCATTCATTCAAAAAAAAATCATAGAATCCTAGAGTTGGGAGGGACCCAGTAGGTCATTTAGTGCAATCCTCTGCCTGTAGCAGGAAATCCTCCTAGAGCACCTCCGACAGGTGCTCGTCAAGCCTCTGCATGAGGATCCCCAGTGAGGCAATCCCTTGGCAATCTGTTCCACAGCTGAACTGCCCTCAGCATCAGGAATTTTTTTCTTGATATCCAACCAGAATCTCCTTTCTTGCAGTTTGTACCCATTGGTTCTAGTTCAGATTTCAGAAGCAACTATGAACAAATGAGCCCTTCCTCCATATGACAGCCCTTCAGGTATGTGCAGTCATGTCTCCTCTCAGCCTTCTCTTCTCCAGGCTGACCAGACCAAGTTCCCCCAACCTTTCCTCATAGGGCTTCCCTTCCATCCCACTGATCATTCTTATCGCTCTCCTCTGGACTTGTTCCAGATTGGCTTTTTAAAACTGAGGTGCCCAGAACTGAACACAGTACTCAAGATATGGTCTAATGAACACAAAGAGATTGCTATGATGGACAGGCTTCCAAATCTCCAAAAACATTATACCTTCTCAGTTGGGCCAACCTATCTCTGCAACAAACGATTACCTTACCTGTCAGAGAAGGCTTCAGTATGACTTCAAAAAGGAGAGGCTTAAAAGTCAAATTATCTTGGAATAAACTGGACCTTTTCAAGGTAGGATTCAAAGATCATGCTGCTGGCCACTTGTATTATTATTATGGAAAATAAATAAGCACAACTACCACTGCCTTTCTGATGGCAGTCAAAACAAAGTGTTGCTAAAACAAAAGCTAGTAATGCCAAAAAAGCTAACATGTCAAGCCTAAGCATATATGGGAATCTTGAAAGCAGTTAGGGAACTGTGCTAGTAAAGGAAGTGGGATTCCAGATTGTAAGCACCTGTTCATATTTTGCAGCAAACAATAATGCTGATTCCAAGATACAAAAAATAAGCATCAAATACCAGCAATATCCACACCAGTAATTTGCTTTATCCAGTTCAGAGACACTGCACTGCATTGTAGCAGCACTTTTCTGAAATATTATGCTTGCAAAGGTTTCAAAACTGGCAAGTGTTTTTCCTCGGTGGAAGAAATCAGTCAACCAAAGCATAAAGAAATTCAGAACAGTAACACCCTGTTCCCCACCGTAACAGTACAGTGGTACCTCTCATAGCAAGCGCCAAACATAGTAAGCGTTTCACATAACAAGTCTAAATTTCCAAGGAATCTTGCTTCACATAACAAGTTCCGCTTCACTTAACAAGCACTTATGCAGCCCTGACGCTCCATGCGGAATCTATTTAAAAGGGCTGCCGGCCAGCGCTGCCTGGGGGTGCCAGAGGCAGCTGCCTCTAACTGCCCCCAAGTATCCCCACTGGACACCTTGAATCTCCAGCAGCAGCCCATGTAAGGCTCCCAGGAAAGTGTCTGTGATTGCAGCCTCCTAACCATGTCTACCTAGAAGTAAGCCCCACTGTGTTCAGTGGGGCTTACTCCCAGGAAAGTGTTTTAAGGACAAAAAAGCCTAAGTATATTTCATAGGATCAGCCTAAGTATAGGATCAGCCTAAGTATGCAGCCTAAGTATACTTCATAGGAACATGCACATTGAATGCATGTTATGAATTCAATTTCAGTGTTTTGTCATCATTTTTACATAGTTAATTTTTGGGGGGGATTGTGGAACCAATTGTCTTAGTTTCCATTGTTTCCTATGGGAAAATCTGCTTCACTCAAAGAGCATTTCACTTAAAGAGCATGCCTCTGGAACGTATTAAGCTCTTTATGTGAGGCACCACTATACTTGCAAAGTAGGGACTTAAAGCTGCAATTCCTAGTTGAACCTGGATGGAAGTTCCACTGAACTAAATGAGATAAGGGTTGCCATTATTTTCTTCCACAAGCTCAGGACAGGACCCTATGTCCCATTTACCAGTATGTGAGCACAATCCTCAAAAATCAGGACTGTTCCCATTTTTCGCGGTATGTGGCAACCCTAAATGAAACCTGCTTAGGAGGAAGAATGCCCAGGAATGATCAATAAGCTGGTTAAAGAGAAATCACAGTACATACAGTATGATTACATACAGATTACATACAGTATGATATCTTAGCTGGATTTGTCATTAAAGAACACTGGAAATTAACTGAAGCACTGGTACATAGAGGAACTGCAGGTTCAGATATCTGGTATATGTGCTTGGCTGAGGAGCCAATGGGGTGAAGTTCCCATCTATGGTATTATTAATGAATGTCTCTAAATCAGAATCCCCCATAAGCAAAACGATACCACAGCACTGCAGAGGCTTGGTTGGCCTTGGCTAGCCAGAATGGGCTTGGGGAACCCCTTTCTCCTGGTTGTCCAAACAGCCATCCAAAAATGTACTGCTGAAAGGGGGCTACAGCTGATCTGTAGCTCACAACATGTTGTGGTGAATCCCAGTGTATCATTTGTAGACAACTTGATTTTTGCCCTAAAGATGATGTGGTGTTGCCATAGTAATTCTGTTCAGTACTGGAACCTAAAAATATGTAGGCTGCTTTGAATAAATGTGTTGTCTCAAATTGAACTAAGTTGGGCTTCACATATTACAAATTAAGATGGCAATCCTAAACATACTCACCAGAGAATAAGACCTTTTTCAGTACAATAGGACTTATTTCTGAATAAGCAGGATAGGGTGGAGTATACTGCCTAATCTTGTGCATATCTACTTAGAAGTAAATCACATTATAGTAAATGGGGCTTATTCCTAAGTGCTGATAGGATACTAGCTGAAAGATGATAGTGTGAATACTTCTGAAACAGCTACATTCACACATTAACAAGACACAACACTGCTACATATTCTTACAGTGAAATGCATGTGTATGCTTCAAATCTGATAGCTTGTATTACAAGTACACTGAGCGAACATTCCCACTCCCTGATATGTGAAGTGACCCTGACACAATGAGGAAACCGGTATGGGAAAATTGAACTCAGCGGGAAGCCAAGTCTACAGCAAGCAGATAAACATTAACCTAGAACTTAATCTGTTAAAAATTTATGGGCTGAAGAAGGAAAGAGGACTTTTTGAACTGCAGGGCTTCAAAGGATCCTACCATAATCCAGTCCATCAACTCCACTGCAGTAAGGAATGAAATTATGAAAGTTTGCAAATATGCAACTGGCACATAACAGAGATGAAGTACGTAGTATTGCAAGGAAGTCATACAAAGAAAAAGTGAAATCAGTTATTTAGGGTTCAGTCCTTACCTAGGCTGGCACAACTGTTCTCGTTCCTATAGTGATATAGGGAGGCAAGCACATATCTGTGTCTAACCTCTCCTTCAGGAATGGTGCAGAAGTGCTTTACTGCACTTTTGTGAAACCCCCTGGCAAGCATAGTACTTGAGCCGGGGTTTAAGCAAATCTAACTGGATATTAGGATTGCAGCCTTGTACAGTACATAGGAGTCCTGATTTCACAAATCAAACCATTTTAGTAGAATTCAGTTCATGAATATTATTTTTCAAAAAAGATATTGCAGTAGGTCTCCAAACCTGCAAATTCAAATTCAACAAATTCAAATTTGATCCAAAGTCATATGCTTTGGTTTCATAGAGTGGAGGAAAAAAATTGGGGGAAGTTTTGTTTTGTTTTTTAATTCTTCCATTCCACATCTTAACCAAAACAAGAAAATCTGACAGGAGATGTACAGAACATTATTACATGTTATATCAGGCAACAGATTTCACACTGAAAGGCAATTAGGTGTTGACATCTCACACATTAAGCAACAAACATAAACCTTAACCTTGTAGCACATAAATGTTACAAAGGCTAAAATACAGTAGCATCCACAGGAGTTTATATCCACCAAACTGAACTTGTAAACCTTTTTTTAAATAACAGCGCTTCCGCTCCCCAACTTCACCTGACATCAAAGTAAGGTGAAATAATTTTGAGTTTCAAATGTGGCTGCCATGGGTGGGGGGGAGGGAGGAGGACACACTACCACATGATAAAACTCCTGCAGTTGTTACATTTGTGGAATACCTTAAAAGGACAATAACCTTAAAGGTACCTTAAAGGACGAGCAGCAGGCCTCCGTCAGTCTTGAAAGACTATGGTATCGTGCTCAGCGCTGCATATGCTACATGCGAAGCACAAAAGCCTGGGTTAGACTGTTATGGAGGATAGCAAATACCCCCACTCCACGCCACTGAATTAGCCCAATGGAAAGGCAGAGCTGATACGATTGGATCTGGCTGGCGTCGCAGAGCTGGGCTAAGGACAGGAGCTCACCCTGTCTTGTGGGGCCGACCCGGGTCTCGAACACTGGCCTGCTGGTTAACAGTCACAGTGTCTTAACCATTTGCGCCACCCAATTGTCCTTTAAAAGCCCTGTGGAATAATCCAATAACCAGGCATCCCTATCAGGCACCACTGGGCAGTGGACCCGGGGCACTGCTGGACACCCCTACCAGGTAGCAGGCATAGGACACCAGACACCTGGTGTTAGACACCAGCCATTAGGCATGATGAGGCACAGAGCAGTGGGCACCATCTGGTACCAGGCACCACAAGGCGGCAGCAGGCACCACCGGGCTTAACCAGGCATCCCTACCAAGCACCAGGCATCCCTGCCGGGCACCACACACCAGCAGGCAATGCTGGACAGCAGGCATCACCAGGAACCAAATCAGTTCTTAATGTGTCCTTATATCACAGAAGGAACACATTCCCCAAATTTCATGCTTCTAGGTCCAGGGGATAATACAATATAATATTTTCATTTTGAAATATGCCCTAATTTTTGTGAGCAGTATATATGGAAGATATATTTAAAAATATGTATTTAAAAAATATATATTTAAATTTTTTTAGATAGAAAGATAGATAGCATTTAATAATTTTTGGTCAATAGTGGTGTCACTTCCCATTTGTGTTACCTGAGCTCCTAAGGATAAAGAACTCCACTGCCTATACCCAGATATTTGTTTCCCGTAGTACTTCCCACTGCTGACGGTACAATTTTTTTTTGAACTTTTTATACTTTGGTTCTTTATCCTTAGGAGCTCTATAGTCCAACTAGTAGCTGCACATGTGATTGTTTTCTTATGAAATCAGATCCTTTTCTTATGAAACCAGATCCTTTCAAAGACTACACATTTATTACATGCCTTGTAAACTGATGTGCTATTTAGAGGAAATGCTCTAGGAACACTATTGCCAATTCCCTTCAGGAATACTTGTACGGTCCACTAGAGATGGAAAAGTCATCAGTAAACCTTCTTGCTGAACACTAATACAGGAAAATAATCTATTGAGAACAGCCCCCAGTGGCACATCCACAAGTAATCATGCCCCAGACCTAAATTACTATTGACTTCTTAATTGGCATAATCTGGAACAAAAGGACTGCACAACACACAAGAACTACACTAATTGCTTACTTGCTTATACATAAAATAAGGTATAGGCATATCTTTCTGACATGCTCCTTTTTGCTATTATCAGAAACCTAGCCTGCAACAAAAGAAGTGGAATGTAGCAGGTTCTGTCACTCTTGTGTTACAGTTCATGGTCAGCTTCTAGGAAGTGCCAGGCTCAGTCCTTGGCATCTCCAGGTAGAACTGGGAAAAATCACCATCTAAGACCCTGGAGAGCTATTCTCAATGGTCTGTCTCAAGATAAGGAAGGGGCATATATTTCAACATATATCACTGTGTGTTGTGCTGAACGGACATTGTGTGCTAAAATAACACTGCTCCTAAATATGCTCACACTGGCCTTAACCGGATACACTGTAGACTGCTCAGGGGCAGAATAACACATATCCCTTTCAACATAACTGCATCATACATCCAAATTAGGTACAAATACAATTTTTTTAATCCAGAAAAGGGAGGGGGAAAAGCAGCTGAATTTTATTTTGCTTATCTATGTTAAAGAGGTAAATGAAATTTCATAAACTGTTGTTTAAAACGTCCCCAAGTTTAAAAAAGCAGACTTTGATGCTATTATGATGTTATTTGGAAAAACCACTGCTGCATGTGTATGACACATGCCTTTAATTTAGAGATATGTGTATATACTAGATGAACACTGTAGTTTACCAGGCTGTTTTTCCACCAGCCATTCCCCATTTTACAGTTTACCACCTTGCACATACACACAGGAAAACCAACTAGGTAAAAGTCTTGGTATGAGCAAATTGTTGTTATATGCAAGTACAGCTCTTTGTCAGGTAAGTAAAGAGCACTCAACAATGTAGACTTTCAAAGTAAAAGAAAAACTGGAAAAATGCAGAGCAAAGGAAGAACAAAGGAGACATGAATAATTATAGGTTGCCACAGAATTAGACAGTGTGTCAGCAATGATCTCATGGCCTTCAAGTATATAAAAACAGTATTTTATTCCAAACTTCACAGGGGTTCCTTACACTGTGATATTTTCTCAACCACTTGCCAAACTTCCACATACTGTACTTGTTTGGCAAGTGGTTGAAAAAAAGCCATAGTGAAAGGATTAAGAATACATACATTCTTAATTACAGAGAGAGATGCAAAATAGAGCATCATTAAGAATGAATGCATTTGATCACCTACTAATTATAATCCATAGATAAGATCATTGTTTTGAAAAATTTTGAACAGTTATTTCATTGCCTCTATCACCACAAGGAAGGATCAAAATCACCCCCAAGTTATTAATGTAATTCTATCTTAACAGACTGCCCAGAAATTAGAACTCATGCAGTTTGTTCATTGCACTAGAATATCTTGATTTGCTTTTTGACCATTTGTATGCTGAAATACTTGAAAGAAGTAACAGTCAAAATGTGTTCCACATTCTGACTTTCAAAAGGAAATTTTGCTATTCTGCTTAATTTGAATTTTATGCCAGAAAAACCTTTTAAAACTTTGGAATATAGGAAAGATAAAATATAATGGATCTCATGGGATATCCTTATTTCACTAAAACATTAAATATAACTTCTGCATTTACCTAAGCACCCAACCAAGCACATGCTCAGTTGACCCACATCATATATACAGGTTATGTTCTTAAGTTAGAGTATGAAGCTATAATCACATATATTCAAACTTGATTGGGTACAGGACTGAAAGTACAGCTGGAGCTTGAAAGAGATGGTAGAAGGTAGCCATCTTCATACATGTCAGAAAACAAAACCAAAAGTCTATGACACTTTGAAGACTAACAAATATCGTATTTTCTCGAATCTAATCTGTCATTGAATCTAATGTGCACCCTGATTTTAAAAGGCATCAGATTTTTTTAAAAAAGGTTTACTGGCAATAATATGCAGCTGCAAAGAAGGTGCAACATTTAATTTTTCTGCATATAACAATGAGTTAAATGAAAATAATAAGACAATGTGTTTATCTTATAATTTTTATCTAACTTTCCTAATTTACACAACAATTGGTTTAGGTTACATTTTTTATTACAACGCAGTAAACTGATAAACTTAATACTGACCTATACTTATAATCAAAATACTGTATTTTCTCGAATCTAATGCACGGACGAATCTAATGTGCACCCCAATTTTGGAGAGTAAATTTTGCTAAAATTTAATGAGCGTTAGAGTTGAGTAAATGTAGTATTTGATGACACCAGGAATGCAGTGATTTAACAATAATTTTTAATGTTCTGATGGACTGATTTTTTTTCTATTTACGGTATGTGATTTGCTACTATGGCCACCAGGGGGAGTCTGTATTGATTTTGCCAATCAATATCACCCTCTGGATTCCACTTACAGGATTTTTTTTCCAAAGCAAGTAGAACTTGTTGCCAATACTGTATGCTGGTCTGTTATTTTTTTCTAGGAGACTTTAGGAAGCTCTCTAAGATGCTGTATGTGAACCTACTGGAACTTACATTTGAGTAAACATGCATATTGTTGCAAATTTAATTGCTAGAACGTTTAGTTTTGGAATTAAATGCTGGGTTGATGTATTTAATAACACAAAATAGTTCTCTCTTTGCAAGTTGGTACAGTACAACATAAAGATGGCATGTGAATATTATTCATTTAAGGGATTTATACCTCACCTTTCCCATGCCAAAGCAAATGTCCAAGCAAATGTCCACAATCCTAACCATGTCTACTCAAAAGTAAGCCCCACTGCGTTCAATGGGTCTTACTCCCAGGAAAGTGTCTTTAGGATTGCAGCCTTACAAAGTGTTTTATTTGTTTGTCCACACAACAACCCTGTGAAGTAGGTAAGGCTGAGAGTAAGTGACAGGCCCAAGGTTATCCAGGAAGCTTCATGGCTGAAAGGGGATTTGAACCTTGATCTTCCAGGTCTCAGTCCAAATCCTTAAACGTCTCAGATCTCATGAGATACCATATTTTTAATCTCATGCAAACCCAAATTACCTACTGCCCTCTTGCTCAAGAGGTTACATTAACTTTACTAATTTCTGGTGCAATGCTACCAATTTTCTGGCTCTGGAGTGAGGGTAATGCAACTTGAAGAGGCCTGTGTGACTGTCCCCCACCACAACCAATTGCAGGATGCATCATGTGCCCCACTAGCACAGCGATGCCGGTGCTTAGAAATTGGGTTAGGTTTGTGCCCCTTTCCGAACATTGTTATTTCAAATATTATGGCCACTGCAAATATAGCCAAATATTATAGCCACTGCAAAACATCATTTGTTGGGAAAACCAAACAAATGGGTGGTATAAAATTTATAGCTACATCTCTTGGCATGTGGCCAAAGGTTCTAAATGGTATTCTTTCCAGGAAGAGTAATATTTAAAAAATACAAATATAAAAAATAAAATATAACTCAAAAGTTATTATTACTTTTGGTGCCAGTGGAAACTATTAGAAATGAGATGTTTCTTAGAAATCTTCAGCAGCTTAACATACAATTACCCCAGCATATTGACTTTTCCAGTGGCTGTTTGTTGGTACTTCTTCTGCATCTTTTTGTTTGGTTGGTTTTGTGTTTTTTTTTAAGTTACCTTTTTCTGGAACAGGGAGCTATTATTTCTTTATTTAAGCATGCAAACTCCTTTGTGAATGTTTCTATTGAACAGCAATATGTAAACCTTTTTCTATCATCATCATCATCATCATCATCATCACCACCACCACCACACTGCTGTATGTCGATGAATACCAGTATTGTTCAGCATTCACATGCTGGATCAACAATCCTAATCTAATTCAATTATCTATTCCCAGTTGTGCCCAGATCCAGATATAACACAAATACTTGAGAAATCACATGTAATAATCACACCTCCAATCACTCAACCTGTTAATATGCATTTCACAACAATACAATGGTTCACAAGCTGGACAGTCTCTGTACCTGTGCCAGTATAACACATGGCTAAGGAATGGTGGCATTATAATTATTCACTGAGAACAATATCAAAACCTACATGACTGCACAGCTTGCAGGACAATGGCAAGAACAGCTGCAGAAGCTAATTTTAGCTGCAGGGCCTGTTGGTTGAAACAATTACAATATCACTAAGCAAAACTTCCTCTTTAAAATGCAAACTACAAGTTCAAGCACAGAGTAGCAGGTCTCAAGCATGGGACCTTTTAATTCAACAAAGAGAGGCATTCTCTGGAGAGGCGTAAAAAACAGAAAGAATGTAGATTAACTCATATTAGATATGCTCAAAAAGCATAGAAGCTATAAACTTGCACTCAGCTAATATATGAAACAGTAAAGAGCTACTTTTCTGTAGCTAAAGATGTACATTTCGGGTAATTTTATACAGAGATGAGGCATCCCTCAATTAGAGCCCCAAAATAAATGAACTTGGGGAAGAACTTCTTTTATTAGCATGGCTATATGTTAGGGCCATAGCTGGGATGGTGCAACAAGAGATTGTCACAATGCACCTAAGGTAAGGAGGGGTGCATAACTTGTTCAACATTTCCAATATGTACTAAAATTCTGGGGAGAAACATTGGAATTTTGCAGCCCAATCCAGAGCAACTAATCTGTCCACATAAGAGCCCTTAGGTTGCCCTATCTAACACTAGGTTGGAGCAACTGCAAGATGCTCCAGCCCAGTTACTCTGAAGGAGGCTTAAGGCAGAGCAAGGCAAGATAGGGTGCCCTAAGAGAGGTGGACCTGCTCTGCCCTAACTGGGGCAGCCTAAGCAGCTCAGGAGAGGCAAGTTGAGGGCATGTTTAGCATAGCCTAGGGCAGAGCACTTACTCTGTATCCAAAGCCTGTTTCCAAGGCAGAAATGCCCTCTTCCAGCCCTCAGAGTTATACCACCTCAGGAGCAGGTATAGTAATGAGTAGACCCATAGGGGTCCATGATAAGGCCCGAGTAAGAATGGCAGTGCTGACCAAAAATCTGAGTTCTTGGCCATCCTAGCTGCAACCCCTGCCTCTCAACCTCAGGATATGGAACAAACTACGGCTGCCCACAAACCTCAGGATACAGCAGGCCACTCCAAGAAGCCCCTTGTATTCACTGTAGAATGTACTGGCATCTCATCAGGGACTCCTTATAAGGCAGGCACCCAGTGGCGTCACCAGACTGGTGCGGCTGGTGTGGGCTGCATTGGGGATGCGCTCCGTATGGGGTGATGTGCCGGAGGAGTTTGACTGTCCTTTGGCAGGCCCCGGGCGTCAGCACCCCCATTCAGGCCTGCTCCAAGGCGGAGCAGCAGCCAGAAGCTGCCACTTGTCTGAGGAGCTGGCCTGAACGGCCATCTGAGGTACCCTGCGCAGAAACACACTGAGCATGCCGAACAGCTTCAGAGGAGACTTCCTTAGAGCAGAGAAAGTCCGCGCCTCTGCACAGCCATTCGGCCTCACTCAGGAGGCGGAGCGGCAGCCGAATGGCTTCAGAAAGAGTACTGCACAGGCACCAACTCTGACGCCTGCACAGTCTCCCCCGAAGCCAAAAGGCTTCAGAAAAGTACTGCGCAGGTGTCAGAGATGGTGCCTGCGCAGTACTCTTTCTGAAGCCAGTTGGCTTCAGAAACAACTGCGCAGGTGCCGAATTTGGTGACTGTGCAGTCCGGGGGGGGGGGGGGGCGTGCATCCCAGGGATGACGCACAGACTTCCGCACCAGGTGATGTGCAGAGTCATGTCACCACTATAGGCACCACAGCTGTTCCTTGTTCAGTGTGATCTGAGGGGTGTCTCCTCAGGAGCAAGTCTTCCCCTTGTGTCAATTACTCAGCATGCTCTGGAGCTGTTAGGGCAGCCCAGGCTTCCTGACTCTCTGGATTCAGCATAACTTTCTGCTCTGGATACAGAATAGTTAGGAGACTGCAGTTAGGTCAGAGCAGGCTGAATTTGCTCTGGATTGCAGCCATAGTCTCTTTCCTTTATAATTAAACTACAGTGGTACCTTGGTTTATGAGCATAATTCATTCCAGAAGCATGTACTCGTATGTAATCCAAAATGCTTGTACAGTATATTAAAGTGAATTTTCCCATAAGAAATAGTGGAAACTTAGATAATTTGTTCCACAACCAAAAAATATTCATATAAAAATGATTACAATACTATAATACAAAATAATAAATACAAAATATAAAGAAAAATTAAATAAATTAACCTTCACATAGGCTGCAATCCAAAATACACTTTCCTGGGAGTAAGCCTCATTGAATATAATGGAACTTACTTCTGAATAAACAGGCGTAGGATTGCACCCTTAATCTCCCAAACTGCATTATGCCCCCCTTACACAGGAGTGAGCCCAACTGATTATAGTAGGGCTTATTTTAGAATGGAACTGCAAAGCTTAGGTCTCTCAAGGCACAATCCAGAATAACTACGGGAGCATGTAAGAGACATTACGTGCACCCGTAGTTACTGCACCACCTAGCGAAAACCTATGGGAAATTCATATTGCAATACAGAGTAACTTGTTATTACTCCAAAGTAAGGACTCCCCATAGTTTGGATTTCACCCTAGGCTACTTTCCATTGCCCCTCCTTACAAAGGAGTGAGCCCCACTGACTGTAATAGGCTTACTTCAGAGTAGACATGCATAGGTTGGTCTCTCAGGAGAGGTTGAGCAGGTGCTGGTGGAGTGCTGAAACAGGCCATGACTAATTTTTTGCTTCTATTGCAGGAAAAAATTATTAGACATTTAATTCAATACAATACTATACAATACAATACTATTGTACAATACAATACAATACCCATAAAAGCAGGCCTCCGTCAGTCTTGAAAGACTATGGTATCATGCTCAGCGCTGCATACGCTGCATGCGAAGCACGAAAGCCTGGGTTTGATTGTTATGGAGGATAGGCTGTTACCCAAGCAGCAAATCCTCCCTCTCCACGCCACTGAATTAATGCAATGGAAAGGCAGAGCCAATACAATTGGATCCAGCTGGCGTTGCAGAGCTGGGCTAAGGACAGGGGCTCACCCTGTCTTGTGGGGCCGACCTGGGTCTCGAACTCTGGCCTGCTGGTTAACAGGCACAGTGTCTTAGCCACTTGCGCCACTCACAGCCCTAATGTACCCATATCGAGGGAGTAAAATACCTTCAACACGACATCCCTCAATGTGTGACATCTCCCTAACCCTGTGCGGGACACTCTCCTACCTCCATGCACCATCCCTCACAACCATGGGCACCCCCACAAGACAGGTGCAGAATTTGGGGCTAGGTGTTGATCAGTGTTGATCAATCTTCAATGTTAAGTATAGGACCTAGCCTTGCATTGTCTTCAAAGGACCTTAATTGGATCTGCATCAGTTCTTTGGCTAGTGTCAATCCAAGTTGATCCAGGGGGCAAATCAAGGCTAGTCCAGGGACATAGGATTTTATTGGAGATGCTACTGGCAATGGCTGCCGTCAGATCATCCTCAGCATGCACCTGGCCAGCTCCTGTTCCAGGGCCATAGGTGCGGGGCAGTCAGGGTGTGGCCCCTGCAGTGCCAGCCCCTCCTACAGTGTTGCCCCTCCTAACATTTTTCATAGACCTGTCCTTGTTTTTTCAGTCTCTTATCCTTCCAATGAATGTCCTCAATTTTGTTTTTTTGTTCCCTGTGTATTCACCCCTCCCTGCAGACAGTCTTGTCCAATCAGATGAGGTCAAGGCCAAGGGGAAATGAGCAATACCATTTTGCATTACAAGGGGGAGAAGGAACAAACTGAATTATGCCTGCTGATTGCCCAGTCTTTCCAAGGAGGGGCAAGGAAGATCATACCCATTACAGGGTTCTAAACCTATTATCTCTGGTCTTCTGGCATCAGTTGGGATGAGTTAGAGAATATTCTGTTCTGGATCATGCAAATAAATTATTACAAAAGCTGTTGATATTGGGGATGGGATGGGGAGTAATGTTTCTCTTTGTAGAAACCGTGGATATTTTTTCTTAAATTTAATGCTTGCTTGGAGGGGCAGGGGAATCCTTCCCTATTGAGGGACCACATGGGATCATCTGGGGCCTTTTCTTGGCTTTTAGAGTTCATTTAATGCAGGACAGCTATGTGGGAGGGTGGTGGTGGAGAGGAATCCTTACATATAGGGAACCACATGGAATATGGGACTTCACTGAATGCAGAACTTCTATGCTTGGGGTGGTGGGGAGAGTGGTGAGAGGGATCCTTACATATAGGGGACCACATGAAATATGAGGCCTTTTCTTAGCTTTTGTATTTTTGTAGGGATGAAGGCCTATGTATTGTGTTGGTGTGCAAAATGAAAAGATAAGTTGCATATTCTTTTTATGTAAACAAATACATACTATATGCAGAGATGCATTTATTCTATGCAAATTGTTAAATGGTATAGATATATATCAGTATAGTTACTTGGCATAATTGCCCCAACCCAAAGCAACTGTTCCCCCACTTCTAAATTCCTGGCTGTGGCCCTGTTCTATTCTTACCATCATCCTCCCTTGGACTGGCCAGGAATATGCCAACTTATCTCCTGTAAAGAGGGCTGGTTACTCTGTTGGCATATGCCAGAAAAGGCCAGTCAACTGTGCTTGTGGCCACAATCTATGGGTAATAGTAGCAGGTGATGTGGCTGTAGCCTGGGCCTAGATCTGATGGTTCACAAATTTTGTGAGTCCAAAGACCTAGGTAAGATTGGGCCATTTATGAGTAAAGCAAAGCAGTTTTGTATCACTCATATAGTTTGCTTTTAATCATGTTAACATTTCACTTTGTTGCAGGTACAACATAGAAAATAAGCAACCAAATATGTGAAAACCAAACTGGAGAAGCTGAATATTATTCCAATTGAAGGTGATGTCAGAAATGGCTCACCCACGGATAGCGGTTTATAAATTCATAATCTTCAGGCTTAATGTTGCTTAATTCAGTAAAGTGGCAAAATCTGACAATCACTGATTCACTAAATAGAGAAAAAGTATTTTCCAAATATATAATTGATGGAAGAGAAATTGTAAGGGCCGCTGCCAGTATGATGGCTAACCATGATTTAAAGATACATCACAAAATACCCTACCACCACATTCCTAAACCATGGTTCTGCATTATACTGGTTTTTCCCCATAGTTCAATTTATTGTGTACATACCGGTATATTAATGACAGGGAGGAAGAATAAATTTGCTATTTAAGCATCATCATCCTCAAAGGCATTCTAATGTAAAATTTAACTGCAGTGTGGAAGCACCTTTTACATAGTTACCCTCACCATCAACCAGGTTTGGAAATGGTCAAATGTAAATCCAATATGTAACTGAAAGGAAGTACACAAGACAGGAAGTACATTGGGAACAGAGTACACAATTCCAGAACATATTAATACATTAATATGTTTTGATTAATACATGATATTTGAACATTTTAATGTACCAATTACAACAAGAGTAATTATTGATCCACCTGGCAACATTCAGAAAGCTTTTGCAAGAAGATGAAATTTATTAGAAGAACTTGCTATGAGAAATGTTCCCTTCATTTAATTATGCTGGTTCTACAGCTAGTTCTATAGCAAATGTACCCAGCTGCTAGCAATGTAAGAGAAAGATCATATGCAGAATAATCTAAGAAATACAATTTTCTTCTTATAAATTAAAACCAACTATTTGATTTGACTAATTGAGTTACAGCCTGTACTTTATTAACCCCTAAGAATCTCTGAATTAAAATTTCATACACATTCTTCAAACTGGTAACAGAGAACAAATGGAGATAATTTTTGGGGGGAGGAGGTATTATTCAGATCAAGAATCTGACCAATGGTCTTCCTCCCAGCATTTAGGATTTAAAATAGAAGTAAGGATTTAAAATGGCCAGTTGGCAGATCATAAGCCCTGTACTGTTGTCAATGTGGGGGGTCATGTTTCTGGAAAGAGAGGTCAAAAGGAGATAAAAAGCAAGTTAATTTTTTCAGTGGGATCAAGACTTAAAACCCCAAATGAGAGAGATTAGTATGGCCCAGCTGTTAATCTGAATAGCAGGAGATAGCATTCTCTTACACGTAAATATTGGGTTGACAAGGATTTTGAAAATCAAAAATCAGCTTGCTGAAAAGGACATGTTTTGCAAAAATAAAAAATAAAGTAAGGAAGCTAGCTGCTTCCCTATCCCACTCTGAAACATAAGCTTCTCAGAATAGCAATTCACCTCCTACTAGGCTGCATGAAACAGCAGGGCCATTACAGTACATGCACCATAGAAACAGGTACAGCATGATTACTGCTCTTGGCTGTAATATAAAAGACTCAACCACTTCTAATCCTCCTACGCTAGTAAAATGCTATCAGACATCGGGGTCAAATATACCCCTTTTAGGGTGCAATCCCAACCTAGGCTGGCACAACTCGTTGGTCTTCCTGTTGCTGTGATAATCAGTGATGGGCTTCAAAGAAATTAAGAACCGGTTCTCTGCCCATCTGGCAGCCACTTTTAAATGGCTATTTTTAAACTTTATATGTCATATCTCTTGTTAAGAACCGGTTCTATAGAGTAGGTGTGAACCTGCTGGTGCCCACCACTGGTGATAATGTAGGGAGGCAAGCGCATGTTTGTGAACTGGCCTAACCTCCTGCAGGAGTGGTGCAGAAGTGCCATTACACTACTGTATTTTGGGGCTTATAAGACCCACAAGGGAGTGGAAATGTCTGTGGGTCTTATGGAGCAAAGAGGCCAATCCTGGAGCAACTTCTGCAGCTATGCTCCACCACCCAGACAGGGCAAGCCTATAGGAAGGCGAGGGAAACTGGGGAGGTGGGACAGTGACTTCCCCACAGGCTCCTCCCCCAAACAAACTACCGGTAATGGAACCCAGAGGATCAAGAGGAATAGCAGAGCATGGAGGCAGGCAGGCAATCAAAAACAAAGGGGCACTAGTGGGAAGAGGGGAGGAGAAAGCAACCCAGGAGAGAGAGGTCCCTGCTGCTGCAATCCTGTCCATCTTTTCCAGGGGTGGAGGAGGCTTGCAGTTGATGAGACATGCACAGGATCTGGTTCATAGGGATGCAATCCTATGCATCCTTTCCAGGGGTGGAGGAGGCTTGCACAGGATCTGTTCCTAGAGCTGCAAGGCTAAGCATTGCACAGCATGCACAGGATCTGGTCCTTAGTGCTGCAATCCTATGCATCTCTGCCTGCCTGTATCCCTCCCCACTTATCTGTCTGCCTGGATCCCCCATCCCCCAAAAGAAACACCCCCATCCTTCCCTATCTAACTGGATCCCTTCACCCTTCCCTACCTACCTGGATTCCCCCAACCCCCAAAAGAAATCCCCCTTCCCCAAACTTACCTGCCTCCTTGGACATTTGCAATGAGATTTGTGAAAAATGTTGGTGTCTGGTCATGTGCAATGAAATTTGTGCAAAAGTCACAAATCACTGACACTAATGATGAATTCTTAGGGTTTCCAGAAAATTAGAAGAGTGCTTGAACCTTAGTCTTTCCTCATTTTTGAATGACAGTGATGATGGTTCTTAATACCACTGTTTAATTTACATGGTTGTAATATTATTCTGCTATGTTTTATTAAATATATTAGTACACCATTTGGTTCAGAATTTCATTTTCTTGTTTTGCTCCTCTAAACTTTGGTGTGTCTTATGGTAAGGTATATCTTATAAGCCGCAAAATATGGGTACCTTTGTGAACCCCCCCCCCCGATCAGAATAGGACTTGTGCTGGGGGTTGGACCAGCCTAACTGGGATTTAGGATTGCAGCCCTCATCAGTTTTTTTTCAGTGGCTTTCCTGTTGGTCACTACTCCAACTCATGGACCCCTTTTTGATCCGGGGCCAAGGTACATTTTAGCCCCTACATCTGACCTGTTATGGGCTCAATTCATAGACATCCTGGTAGTATAATGGCAAGAAAATATATATTGTATATATGTTGTTTTCTGTTAAGGATATACAGTGGTACCTCTCATAACAAGCACCTCTCATAACAAGCACCTCACATAACAAGTGTTTCACATAACAAGGAATCCTGCTTCACATAACAAGTTCCGCTTCACTTAACAAGCAAGCGTGCTACGGGCACGTGTGCTATACAGCCCTGACACTCCGCGTAGAGGCTCTTTAAAAGGGCTGCGACCAGCACTGCTGCCTCTAACTGCCCCAATTTGGGGGCAGTTGCCTGGGGGTGCCAGAGGCAGCTGCTCCTAACTGCCCCCAAGTGCCCCCACTGGCCACCTTGAACCTCCAGCAGCAACCCAGGTAAGCCTCCCAGGAAAGCTTCCTAACCAAGTCTACCCAGAAGTAAGCCCCATTGTGTTAAATGGGGCTAAGTCCCAGGAAAATGTCTTTAGGATTGCAGTCTAAGTAGACTTTATAGGATCATGCAAATTGAATGCACATTTTGAATTCAATTACAGTGTTCTGTCATCATTTTTACATACAGTTAATATTTTTATATGAATATTTTGGGGTTGTGGAACCAATCAACTGAGCTTCCATTATTTCCTATGGGAAAATCTGCTTCACTTAAAGAGCATGACTCCGGAACGAATTAAGCTCTTTATGTTATGAGTAATGAGTACTGTAATGAGTTTCTAGATCTACTCAGAAAAAAGAGGTAGCGGTTTCCCTCTTATGATACTATATATTGTAAAGTGCAACATTAAACAGAAAAACAGAAGCTTCCTGCAAGATTAAAACATAACACCAATATGGAATTATAATGTATGCAAATATCTAGGACATCTATATTGGTTAATCTTATTATCCTGTAGTCTAGTGCATTGATTAATTCACTTGGTATGTTAAAAATGCCACCAAGTCTCACTTGGCAAAAGAAAGAATTACTTTTCACTCTCAAGTGGGTTTCTGCTTCATCACAAGCATGGGTAATGTCTAGATCAGGAATTACTGTGATTTAAAGCAGTCTATCTAACACCAGCCCGAGATAGATAAACAAAAGAAGCAAGCTAAACTATAAATCAAGAGTTGTTTTATTGCAAGTGTTTCCAGACTAGGAGTTAGCGCATTCAGGTGTCAACAGTGGCAACAGTGCTACAAGGAACCGGAGCAACTGGGCAGGTATGTCTAATTCCTGCCAAATGAAATCCAGTGGTGCTGTTATTGTCCTGGCAAAGAACCAGTCTACACATTGCACAGACTGGTAGTAAGCTGAAGTGGCAGGATGTTGGGCTGTTCCAAAACTGTTTAGACAGCAGGTGTGAGGTGGTATTTTTGAATGCTTCCCAATGCAAATAACTCACAGCATTTACTAAATGAGTACGTTGGAATAAAGATCTAGAGCAGACCTCACCCTGAGTCACTGGTTTATTATATTCAGGACCCATGTTCTACCATACCCACTGAAGATTGGGCAATAGCCCCAAGGTCCCAACCCCCACTTTGAATACCACTGCTCTAATGAGAAGCAGTTGCCAATGACCCAGTTGGTCAAGGGAGCCACCAGTTTAAAAAAATCGGGGAACACTGGCCATAGAACAGCTGCCACTCTGAAGTGGAAGAGAAAAAGTTGAACTTTTCAGCCAACTTTCCAGCACTTTCATAAGGGCAATGCAGCTCTGAAGTAAAGGAACAAATATTGACTTACCTGGAGGAGGCCTCTATGACTACCCCACAACTGCAGAATGCAACGTGTTCTCCCCTGGCACAGCTATGTCAGTGCTGGAAAGTTGGGTAGGACTGCACCACAGTCTCTTAGCCATACACTATACCACCTCATACATAAATATTCATGCAAACATTACATCGGACAGGGCTTATATACCCCTTAAAGCAGTACTAGTAATTTATTAAATGTATTATGCTCAAATTTTATGCATAATGCTGTGCTATTATGCTACTTAATATTTTATGCTATTCCATATTTATTTGCAACTATAACTGGTGAAATCACAGAGCTATAGCCTCAGAAAATTGGTTTGACTCAAGGGTCATGGCCTGAACAGAATTTGGACAGGAAGTTCCTCAGATCGTTGTGGTATTTCAGACTCACAAGAAAACCTCATGACATGAGTCTGATGCGTCTTCACATGAATAATCTTCTCATTTCATTTTGTCCTTTTAAAAAAAATACCACTTGTCAGTACATGGGCACCAATGACTCATTATTATTATTATTATTATTATTATCAAGAGGGCACCATTAGCAGGCCTCCATCAGTCTTGAAAGACTATGGT
This sequence comes from Cryptoblepharus egeriae, assembly GCA_030015325.1. NCBI lineage: Eukaryota > Metazoa > Chordata > Lepidosauria > Squamata > Scincidae > Cryptoblepharus > Cryptoblepharus egeriae. The sequence goes on along the minus strand of JAREYC010000004.1, from coordinate 23,997,169 downwards.
ATCATGCTCTGCATATGCTGCATGCGAAGCACGAAGGCCTGGGTAGATTGATATGGAGGATAGGCTGTTACCCAAGCAGCAAATCCCCCCTCTCCACGCCACTGAATTAGTCCAAAGGAAAGGCAGAGCTGATACGATTGGATCCAGCTGGTGTCTCAGAGCTGGGCTAAGGACAGGAGCTCACCCTGTCTTGTGGAGCCGACCAGGGTCTCGAACCCTGGCCTGCTGGTTAACAGGCACAGCGTCTTAACCACTTGCGCTTGCGCCACCCACAGCCCATAAGAGGGCACCAATGACTTATTAATTATTATTGTTGTTGTTGTTATTGTTATCAGTTATTATGATTAAATAGTAAACTTTTTTCCTTGCTAAATGCCCTGAATTAAAAAAAAATTTTAAAAAATAAAAATTTTACAAAATAAAATATAAAGCAAAAAGCCACTACCCCAAATTTTGCTTTTTAGCCATTGGCTTCTAATATTTATCACAAACATTTTTAAAACTTCTCAAAATAAATAGCAAAAAATACATCATTAAGTACTTTGTTCCCCCAGCATAACAAGCAAAGCTGGTGACAATAATTTGTTACTATTCTGCTGCTAAATTTCCTGGAGTCAATTCATGATGTACTTTAGATTAAGCAGGGAGCGGCATGCACTTATCAGTCAGAAAACATGGAAGTGTATCAAGGATGGGATTAACTTCCCCCTCCCCCAAGATGTTAAGCATTTAATTGGTTTTGAGGCTATAGGGCTTTATATGTGTAATATTGCAGATAATGTGCTTCTGCTGTATATAACCACTCTTTCTCACACAAAACTGCAATTGATAGATGATGGCAAACACAGAATGATTTGCTAATCCAGCCACAAAATACAAATAAAGAGGAAGTGGATAATCTTTTTTGCTGAAGAAGATTAACAGATGGCTAGACTGCAAGATCACTAAAGGCAGAAGGGCTCAACCAAAGAAAGTGATTCAGGATCTCTGGGTTGTTTTTAAGCAAATGTGTGGTCACAGTTGAACTCTCACGTATGCAGATAAGATAGGTTAGTACAGGTGTCCCTCATTATCCAGTAGGGTTCCGTTCCAGAACCTCCCATGGATTAAAAAAAATCAGTGTATAAGGAAAACAACAATGGAAAAATAGGTTTAAATATGCACTTCCATGTTTCTTGCTCCTCTGTTGCTCCTAACTGAACAAGATAGTGCCCCAATATTTGCAGGGCTTTGATTCTAAGCCTGAAAAAATGGAATGACTGCTTGCATGACTACCTCTCTACAACACTAGAAAAACAGTTTTTAAAACTGCTTTGCAGTGGCCGTTTGTGTTGAGTCAAATCAGTGTATAATCAAATTAGTGTATAACAAAGTTGCACCTCTACATAAGATAGTGTGCTTTACAGCCGTGTCACCACGGATGTGTGGTTGGAGGTGGAGGATGCTGCTCCATCTCAGAGCTGGCCAGAATGGCGCTGTGCGCAAAGATGCACTGTGCATGTCCACCTCTGGAGCAAGGCCCAATGGCTCTGCAGATGCACTGCGCATGTCCAAAGTCTCAGACATGTGCAGTGTGTCTCAGTGCAGCCATTTGTCCTCTCTAGTGAGGCCAAATGCCCACATAGAGGCGCAGGCCTCCTCCTCTCCAAGGAGGAAGTCTCCTCTGAAACCAACCAGCTTCAGAGGAGTCTGCGCATGCGCCAAAGCTGGCATGTACGTAGTGTCCTTCTGAGGCCAGCCAGCTTCAGAAGGGACATTGCACATGTGCCAACTTTGGCAAGTACACACGCCCCAGGGGTGACGCACTGCGCCCCGCACCGGGTGATGCACAGGGGCACATTGCCCCTGATGCTTTACATTTATTTCTTATTCTTGAGATATGGTTGTATTCACTTCCAATGTGCTAATATGCACTGGCATCATGATATAAAATGTTGTGTGGCCAATATGAAACAGGTCTGGTAGACTGCATCTCTTCCGATATGTTGGAGCCTTAAGTTTCCAAGGCACAAAAACCTGATACCTTGATTTTCAGACATCAGCAGTTGAAGCTTTTCATTGCAGAGACAGAATCACTCTCAACTACTGCTGATTCAACTCTGCTAAAGGAAGTATTGGAGGAGGGGCAGGAAGCTTGGTTCAAAAGTTACGAACCCTACAGACTGGAAGCAAATGAGAAGAGACATACTACATATGCATAATGAAACTCATTCCCAAGCTTAAACAAGGAGATTACAAAAATTGCAACTTTAATGCTTTTTCATGGGCCAGTTACACCCTTGCCTCCTACAGTGTTGTTCTCCAGTCAATTAAGAGTTACCTTCATGGTTGATATACTTCCAATATTATCTTATTATCCTCACCATTGGGAAGCTTCCACTGGTAAAACACACATAAAACTATTTTGCTAAAGCAATAAAGACTAGTGATAGTTGCATTCAGTTTAATAGTTATGAGGAGGGGTTATCAAACTTTTTGAAGGGGAAAGGGAAGAGTGAAGGCTGCAGGACAATCCTTGGATTGTGCTGCTAATGGAGGCAGGGACTCTTGGATTGTGCTGCTAATGGAGGCAGGGACTTTTGTAGTTAGGGGGAAACATCACTGGCTCCAGGAGGTGTGGGGAGCCCCATGAGGCTTTCTACAGGACTCACCAAGTCAACAAATAGTAAAAATAGGAGACAGTGAACCAGTTTGTGATTGTGAAACAAGAAATGGTTTCTAAATACTTATTTTTAATATTTAAAGTTTTGGGGAGCCCTGAAGAATCCGTTCTCAGTTTGAGAACTTCATATTACAAGAAGTATAATGTTTATACTTTGTTTAAAAATGGCACTTCCTGTAGACTGAAATATTCATACTCAAACTAAAACATAATACTTGCATTAAAAACAAGCTGACAAGCGTTTCTCTGCTGGCAGTAAAGATGCTTTCAGATATTATCTTTTTGTATTAACTACATCATGGCAATCAGGAATGGCAACTATCAGTAACAGGAAAAGTAAAATAATTAAAAGGAAAGTAACTAATGTTGAAACACTGAATTTATCAAAATATTGGATACAAATTTGCATTTTGAAGCCATCTTATCGGTATTTCAGTTTGCACATGCAAACAAAGTTTCCCAGGAAGTCATTATTCCCACATGGTTGCTTCAGTAGTAAATCAAAGTGCAATGTCAAACAATTCATCTGAATTATTAGGATTTTTCAATTTAGAATTTTCCAGAAAAACCACTTTCCAAACAATGAAATTGTTTTGCTGGGAAATTGCTGGGAAATTGGAACCTCATTTTGTGGGGCTGAGAATATCTGTTTGGTTTAAGAAGCCATTTGTATTATGGAGTTTTGGGAATAAAAGAGATTAAAAGGGAAAAGCTGAAGGTATACGTTTCCTTTTTGAAGGAAAACAAAAGCTATTATTTTAAAAATATGAATAAAAATAACATCAATAACAATAACATCAGTGGACAACCAACCAGCACACAACCATAATATAAAGTGGCAGTCATTCATATAATAGTTTTCAAAAGACTAAAAGGAAGCGACTCTAAGGAGCTAGTGTAGCCTAAAGCATTGGTTCCAAAAATCTTACAAGGGAGTTGGGAACCAGTTAAATTTTTGCTCAGCAGAGGAGTGGGGGCAGTGAGGATGCCAACTCCACAGCAATCATGCCACAGCCAGGGCACTCAGTTCCGCGTTACTCTCCTTAAGAGGGAATGGTCCTCTTCAGGATACCCTAGTGCAGTGATTTTCAACCAGTGTACCAAGGCACACTGGTGTTCCATGAGTGTGCCACAGGTATGCCATGGTATGGGAGTTTGGACAATTAATTTCTTTATTAAATAAACATCATTTATTAATAGGGTTATTGAGGAATTGATCCTCCCCATGAGCAGCATGGTGTGCCTTGTCAATGGTCAAACAACTGGTGGTGTTCCTTGACAATTTTAGCACCTGGTTGGTATGCCATGAGATGAAAAAGATTGAAAATAACTGCTCTAGTGGATCACAACCCACCAGTTTGGGAACCACTGGTGTAAAGGTTAATCCTCTAGATTAGAGCCAGAATCAAATCTCAACTTCTATATTCAGATTGCTGGATGACCTTGGGTCCTTCACTATTTCTCAGTATAACCCACATCCCAAATGAGGCTAAGAATCTGTGATGGTCCAGACCATACACCTTGTGGTAAAGTTGCAAGCTGGACAGGCACGGTGCAGGTAACCTCCCCAGCCATACCACAGGTTTCCCAAGATATTCTGGGATGATGTTTGGGGCGAAAATGTAAATAATGAGAGATATCAAACTAAATGAAGAACGTTGTCCTTCTAGCATTGTCTTGCCTACTCCTTCTAGTCCAGACATTCATTCCGTGATTATTTTAAAATATGAAAAGCAACCATTTGCATTTCAACGAGCTGGTTAAACAAGGTGCTCCAAATACAGCAAGTTTGGACTGTACACTGAAATAAATCAACACTGTGGTTACTAGAAGATTATTATATGTTTGCAAACTTCTGAATGCTCCTGTTTTATTTTTACAAAAGGCTACTGTAAATTGTCACATGGTAATCAGATCTGTCAAGTGTGGAGGAACAAGCTCCTTTTCAAAATTTTATGCTGCTAACAAAGCTTCTTATTCATTAGGCAGATTAACAACTGTTCTCTGAACATTTTTGCCCTATACAATGTATACCTAGTACAGATTTGGAGTTCTACATCAAATCAAAGGAATAAAGCATTATCCTCTTGCAAATATACAAAGAAAGAAAAAAACACAATGGATTGATGGAACAGGAGGGGGAATTCCAAACATGGTTCTCTTCAATGTTTTGAATATAGTCATGTTCTGGACATCAAAGCACAGTGAGACCTACAAATCTTAATAGAGATTACATTTTTCAGAAAGGCACAGGAGAAATTTGAATCCATTCTGTCTACATACAGCATTATTCACTGTGCAGGTCAAAGAATTTGTTTACAGAAAGAAGAGTGGTATTACTGTTAAGATACTTAAGCATTACTAGCTATCATTGCTCAAACTGGAGGAGGGAAAATAGTCACCATCTGCCTACTGCAAGATAATCAACCCTGAAAGTTTAAAAAAAAACAAGAGCAGCAAATATAAAATATACAATTAACAGAACCAGTTTGTCACACAAGATTTGAATCAGGTGTGCCAGAGGAGTTTGGGGGGATCATTTAGTAATAGGAAAATTAGCGGATTTGAACAGCCTGGTGTGCCTTGTCAATGGTAAAAACAACTGATGGTGTGCCTTGACAATTTCAGTGTCTTGTCAGTGTGTCATGAGATGAAAAAACTGAAAACCACTGATCTAGCTGTTCTTCAGCATCTCCAGCTCCCACAGCAGGGCAAGGAGAAGTCCCTTGGGGGTGGGGTGGCAAAGGAACCCACATGCTGGCTGGAAGACAGAAAAGACCCAGAGGAACCACTTGGCACAGTATGCCTCCCACCCAAAATAAAGATGGCTGGGGCAACAGTGATCCAATGCCACAGTTGTGTGGCAACCTGGACGCCTCTCCTTCAAGAGGGTCAGGCAGAGCAGGAGGAAATAATTTGGAGAAAGAAGCAATTGGAAAAAAATTCTTCACAGAATACATATAAATGTGCAGCAAGCTGCTCGTTCATGCACAGTACACAACACCTGCCCCCCCAAGTCAGTAGTACCCAAAGAAAGTGGTACTTAAAAAGCAACACAATTTTTTAAAATCCTGCTTTAAAACAAAGTATTGTATTATACAGGAAACCAAAACTGTTCCAACAAAAAGCAGACTAATGCCCCAGTTCTATCGTGGATTGGATCAGGTTGAAGAGGACTTTATGACTTTATGGTCCACAGTTTTTATGTTCCACTGTTGCAAAATGCAGCCTACAGCATTTTAGGTGTGCTGCTGTACAGACGTGCTGGAGGCTCACTACCACACCTGCAATAAAATGGATAAAATGAAATTCAGCCATCATACAAATCCACCCATGCACACAGGCCACAATACATGAATTCAGATCAATGGGTGGAGGTTGGGTGCACAGATGTGCACAATCACAATTCCTTCCTCACCACCAACACTGAATAAGAAAAAACTGTTAGAATTATAAATGTTGAACCAAGAAGCCCTCATTTTTGACCCTCTGGACAGATTCAAAACTGATCCACCACATCTTACTTCAGCCATATTATTTTGTTCTATTCATGCAGAATAACCCTGCAGAAAGCAGTCCAAGGAAAGCTACAGCAATGCTACCTGGCATATGGTTGGCCAGATCTAGAAATGGTGCTTTTTTAACAGTCTTACTGTCTGCAGTTATGTGCACATACATTTCACATTTATTGGAATCTGAAACAGACAGTTTTGCCTGCTGGAGTATCTCTAAGCTTTTAACAAGAAGCAAATAGAAAAAATGCTTAGCCAGAAAAACAAATGCACTTGCTCCCCTTGGGATAAAGTTATGTGCAACATATTACACCTGCAAATTTTGGTAACTCTTTTTAAAAAAAATTCAAGTGCTTTTTTCACAGTCCCTTGAGGAAAATAATATATTTGCAAAAGGACTGTTTTTAGGGAAAAAGCAAAGATGTGAAACAGGCAAATGTCAGGCTTTGTGGGATTGTAAATAGTGCTTCATTATAATCTCAGCCCTCAAGAAATTTTTTTTACTTTTTTGGGATCAAAAAACATTATTGCTGTTTTCAACTTTCAATCCTTAGGACTTCAACAGATTTGTAAACAACACCATAGAACTTTTTATTACTCTATCCCTAAGGGTGTCTCCAGCAATAAATTCCTGACCCACTTAAAAGCATGCATTGAACACTGGCAAAGACACATCCACAAGGTCTTAGATAAAATCAAAAATCCATTTGAAAAGATAAGAAGGCGAAAAATGGTCTATATTTCAAAACATGAGGGTCTACTCAATTTACAGCTGTCAATCATCAGGCTTTACAGGCACAAACTAAGCTGCCACAAAAAGTGGACAGGGATGAAGCACATTGCTTTATCTCCGGAAATGACAACTGTAGATACGGTAATATAAAGGCCGCAATAGATGAAAATGTACAAGAGTGGTCTAATTTTAAAATGAATGTAGGGGTATCCAATTAACTGATTTTGTCCATATCTAGAAAAACTGACCAATGAATACACTTGTGTCAGCAATTTTGTTCATGCAGGTCTGAGCAGACCCTGGAAGGCCAATCAAGGTCAGAAAGGAAGATAGGATATTGGTGGTACTGCTTCTGATCGGATAGGATATAGGATAGGATCGGATAGGATATAGGATACTGATAGGATATTAGTGGTACTCCCTTTTTCCATCCCTGCTCTGCCCTGTCCCCCTTCTCACTTTCTCTTCATAACTTTTACTTTTTTACATCAAAACACGGTTCACTTGAATGAGCAAACTGTGGTTTCTGCTTGTGAACCAATACTACCAATTTTTTCCCCAAAATTTAGTTTTTTTAGGTTGTGCTTTATCTTTTGTAAAGCTATTTTTTGTAAAAAATAAATTTATGATTTTTTGTTTTTATTGTAGTTGGGGGAAGGGAATTTTTTTGCTTTAACCATGTCTACTCAAAAATAAGCCCCATTGTGTTCAGCGGGTCTTACTCCCAGGAAAGCGTCTTTAGAATTGTAACCAAAGAGACACTCAGCTCACCATGCATGAGGAAACCCAATCAAAACAAATCTCAGTCCTTGTGTTTCAAGAGATACATTGAAATATCAGACTGTATTTCTTCACTCAATGAAGGCCTGCATTCAGAAATTAAACTTTTGTTGGATGCAAGCATGCAAGTTTGTTGCGTGGGCCGAAAGCTGGTGGGGAAATAACATTTCAGAAATTCCAAGTATAACACTATTGTCATTTTGTGGGAAGTATTCCACCTCCATTAAACCCTACTGTCACTGAGAAGTCAAAGAAAGCTATGTTAATGCATCAGCTTGGAGCCCAAAGAAATAGTTACCGTACTCCTTTTGTGCTCAGCTGAATGGTCTTTTTATATCACTTCACAGACTTCTACAATCAGGGCAACATTACCTTGCTTTTAACTGCATTTTAAATCTAAAGTGTATAGAGAACTAAGGCAAACACTTATACATTTCAAAATCAGCCAAGCACATAGAACACATCAATTTTTAACATTTGAAGTAGCTAATCTCCAGTAATAGGAAGTAACAACATTACTGGCTATTGTTTATTATAACCCACAAGCAATTTTCCCATTGCTTCCCATTTTGTCATGTATCTCAAATAGGTCTGAGAAGCAGCCCTGTACTGAGCCAATTTTAACCCAATTGTGTGATATAGATATTCCCAACTTTTATTGTCAGTAGTTAAAGGATATAGCATCGGAACAATGGATATAGAATTGGAACAATGCATAGTACTCCAGTTCGGGGTGGACAAACCCCAACCCATGGGCCTACTTCTTTTCACACTCCTATCAAAATAACACACTGACCACAAAGATCACAACCTTACACCCTTTTTTGGGTGAGTAGAGATAAATTAATGAACAGCCAGAAATATTTTGCAAAATGAACATCCTGCAGAATGGGAAAGCTGTTTCTCACATTAAAACTCAAATGTGCTGGGATCAGGCACAATAAGCACTTCGAAAACATCTGTGGTGGTGCGTGAGCTGCACCTTTGCCTGTGCAATAACTGGGTAGAACAACTTCCATACTAAAACAGTATGGAATCTATATGCAACTGAGGTTCAGCCAAATGTGTGCACATAATCCCTTTCCTTATAAATGAAACCTACTGAGTTGCTGATTCAAATTTAATGGTAGTTTTTTAAAAAAATATATGTATTGTTCTGAAATGAAAGCCAGAGTGGTATAGCAGTTTGGGAGTATAACTCAGACCTGGAAGATCCAGGTTCAAATCCCCACTTAGCAATGAAACTTGAGCTAATCCCTACCTTTAAGGGTGCAATCCTAACCAAGGCCGGCACATCTCATTGGTCTCCCTTTTCCTGTGGTGATGTAGGGAGGCGAGTACATGCCTGATTACTGGCTTAACCTTCCTCCGGGAATGGCAAAGTATCTTTCGGCACTTTTGTGACACCCCCAGGACAACACAGGACTTGTGCTAGGGCTTATGCTGTCCTAATTGGGGATTAGGATTGCAGCCTGTATCACCTTCCTTATTGCTGTGGGTTGCTGAGAGCAAGTGTTATCACTAACCTTCCACACAGAAAATGGATACCAGAAGAAAAAAATATATGTTGCTATGTTAATTCATCTATCATCTGTATCATATGATACAGTGTGGAGAAAAGGGATGATTTTAAATTTTTTCAATAGATACATAGAAGTACATCTAAATGGTCAAATCAGTCAGAAGTACAGGGTATAGGATCTACCACAAGTTTCTGCTGGTCTCACTACTTTTTAAAATTTATACATCAGACCTAGGAAGCACTTCTACAAAAAATTATATACGCTGATGACATTGTGCCAATTGAACAGTCTGAAGATTTTGATATTTCTGAAAAGCCCTTGAAAATGACTTATAGGAAATTGATAGGATTTTTTTTTTTTGGGGGGGGGGGGGTTTGGAGGCTTCAACCTAATATCAGTAGAAGAGCTTACTTTTGTTTAAATAACAAACAAGCTTATTATGTACCAAAAGTAGAATTTAGGAACCAGCTATAAAGTAAAACTGCAGTCCAAAATATCCAGAAGTGACTCTTGACTGGTCTTTAACTGACAAAGAACATTTTATAAAAACCATAGGCAAAATAAAAACTAAGAACAATATTTTACATAAACTTTCTGGCATCAGCTGGGGTGCAAGTGCCTCCATTCTCAGGACATCAGCTCTTGCCTTGGTGTACTCAGCAGCGCTAGTCGTGTGTGGCTGCTGTGCCCTTACAAACAGTGGATACCCAGCTCAACCATACCATGAAAGTAATATTCAGGACCATTAAATCAATGCCTTCCAACTGGCTACCAGTACTAGTATCTAGTATACCACCTCCAGGTCTTAGAAGACAACTAGCCTTAAAAAGCAAATAGCAAAAGTGTAGGAAAAACCAACTTCTACCTATTCATGAGGACTGCCATGATAAAATATTTAGACTCAAATTTTGGAATCCATCATGGAAATGAAGCTGCAATTAATATAAGAAATTTTGATATTGAGACAACCTGGTGCCAGGAGTGAGCAAATTCCAATCCAGATTTGTTTAATCTGGTGCCTGATCCAGTACAGCATCCCTATGACTTTGATTTTCCCAGGAGGAATTGGACAGCACTCTGTTGGATTCACACTAGCCATGGCAAATGCCAATATTGGAAATGCAAGTAGGGACTGGTTGACAACTCCAACTTTGACTGTAGGAATGTCCCACAAACATTACATCATATTGCAATCGAATGCCCCCTTAGAAGTACTCTGGCTCCCCCTCACAGGGTTGTTAGGAGGGGAAGGATTATGCACACCATATTGAGTTCCTTGAAAGTAGTGTAAGTATATGATATAAATAAATGTTATATCAGACATATCATTTCCCCATTACAGAATCATACTATTTCTGAATCATAGTATTAGTCCATCAAGGTTGCAGTTATCTACCCTCACTGATAACTTTCAAGGGTATGAAAAACTTTTAGTTTTTTGAGGACGTCCCTGCTATTTGAATTAAGGTGAATTATTTAAACGACATAATATTCAATATCCATCATCTTTACCCACTGCCTGCAAAAGGGAAAAAAACATACTGGCTTAAGGAATTTAAACCAACATACGGCATTTTAATTTAATTTTACTTTCTTAAAAAATGTGGCAGATTTGTGAAGTTTGATTTCATAAAATCATCTCCTGGGATTTTAGTCAATTACTTTAACTTTGGACACATAATGTATCGTATGTGGCCAAAACTATCTGCATCATTTTTAATTTATAGTATATGACTATAGTATAGTATATGACTAATAAAATTCCAAATTTAGCCATGGATATGGAAACTAGATATTTTTGGACCTGTCACATTAATGAAGTCTTGCCTCATGTTTGTGTCTGATATAGACAGCTCCCCAGGATAATATTTTTATTGAATAACCCTACAATCCAGAGTAACTACAGGAAGACATAAGAGGCACTTACTCTAGATTGCGCTATGCATTTCCCACAGGTTTCCCATAGGTGGAACCGTAACTACATTGGTGTAAAAGGGTCCGTAATTACTCTGGATTGTAGCCTAAGTTTGGGGTAAGTTGAGAAATGTTGGCTTGATTTAACTTGATCTGGCACCTAAATCAAGATCAAAAGCAGCCGTCCAAGTGCTTAAAGACAAGCTGCCACACTGACTGTGAAGGCTGAGGCCATGATTTATGCTACCCTCTCCATTATTGAGGGGTAGAGAATGGAAACTAGACAAGACCTCTGAACCAAAGCACCAGATAGTGAAACTTCCACTTGAGGCCCATTTGTCTCTTCTCACAGTAAATTTTTACCATCTAGTTTAAAACTTTTTTTGTTTGATTGAGCTTATGCACTAGTGTTAATCCTATTACTGTTTCCTATGTTCTCAATTGTCCATCATATTTGCATTGCAGCCTATTAGGTTTTGCTTCACTAGATTTATTGTTTTATTTTTATTGAATTATTGTATTTTCTTACAGTATGTCAGCCTTGAGTAGTTATGCAGTGCATAGATGCAATCCAACACAGGATGCTCCCTGTGGCCAGCCAGGATAGGCTAGCGCCTCTGACTGATGACAGAGCACTGGGGCCAGGGAGCCCCTCTCAGAGGAATCTATGAGAGTGCTCCCTGTCCCTTTCACCCTGTTGCTCAAGGATGCCTCTCCTAACTGGTGACATGAGCGCTATTGCTGGGAAACCCCCCTTGCAGGACCAGAGAGAGGGCTCTGCAGCTAATGCACAATGCACTTCATCTCCAGCCAGGTGAGGAACAGACCTGTTTAGGTGGTAACACAGTGGCTAGAGATGGTCTCCCTCCAGGTTGCTTGTATGGTGGCTTCCAGTCATAGTGTTCTACAGCCAGCCAGTGAGGTCCATTAACTCACCCAGTTGCCGGTGGCTGCATTCCAGGGGGAGGAGCTCTCCTTTCAGGTCACTGGAGACAAAGCTCTCCCTCCCACCCCACTGGTCTGTAGCAAAAAATTTCCCCAGGACCAGTCTCCAGTCCAAAATAGGTTGTAGATCACTGAGTAATAGGATCAGATGAGGTGGAAGAACAGTAATGCCAAGTTGAGAAATAGGGATAGCTGGAAGTAGAATGGTAATTGGCTTAAGAGAACATAGGATAAAAGACTGGTGAGTTGGTAAAAAAAATTGCACCGAAGAGGAATAAAACCAAGCACTTCTGGTTTAGTATCAGTATGAGGATAAAGTGACCAAAAATGGCAGAATCAAAAGGGGCAACTAATCATGGGGTTATAGTAAGAGGATGGGAAAGTAAGGAGAAAGAGGCAGATACCCACAGCGTAGTTATAGAGGGCCAAAAAAAGTAAACTCCATTACCATAACATAAAAAGTGCAAGAGCGGCATTCCTGAGTCCTGACAGAGATATAATGAAAGAGTTAGAGACAGCTGCCTGATGCTGAGAGGTCCTTATTAACCAAGAAGGGATTTTCCTCTACCTCTTAACATGTATAATTTGCAATTCTCTAAGGACCATAGAGGACCAATTCTCTAAGCAAACATTTCAAAATGCAAGACAGCCATTTCTTAGTCTAAGCACTTAAGTTTGCAGAGCTAAATTTAATTAACTTGATTCGTTTCTTTAAAAATTTCATGATTTGGGGAGGCAGGTAGATGTGCCCATTTGGCTCCCTACACCTGCTGGACTCCATCACTAAATTCAGGTAAGCCAGGAACTTCCCTCTTCGCCAGAAACACTGTGATCCTGGTGATCAAGTTGCTGCACTCCCCTACACCTGAATGCACTTAGGTGATTCCCTCCTCCTTTGGACCTTTGAAATTACTGTACTAATTAGTGAAGACTTACTGTAATGCTTTCTGATAAAATCTTTAAAGCAATGTGTTATTCTGAGATCATCCTTAAAGCACTTTGATTTGCATCATGTCATCATATCTGTGTGTGAGAGAGTGGGAAGAATAATGAGTGTAACATGTCATATTATAAAAAGGTATATCAAATTGCAGCTGTTTTCATCTTGGTTAGAAAAAGGTTCAGAACATGGGATGTGAGAGCATTCATCATTGAGATTAGGACAAATCAGAGAACATAAAAAGTAATTTTAGAAGTAACTTATCTTATTGAACCTACAACCCATCTGCGCACATCTTAAAGAACTTTCAGGCTCCAGAAGGCCTGAAAGATCTTAGAAAGATACTGCTGATCTTTCCAGAAAGCCTGAAAGATACTACTAGATCAAATGGGCTCTGACTCTCTTTGAGAATGCACTGGCTCCTTTGCCAATGGCTCCTTTGCACTGGAGAATGCACTGGCTCCTTTGAGAATGCATAGTGCCCAAACTGGGCACTAGGGCTTAGAGTTGCAACATTTTATTTCTGGCCCCTCTTGTGTTAAGAATTCCAAAGTCCTTTGGAGTTCAATGGGACTTAGGGTCCAAACTTGTCCCACTTCCCAGCACTGACACAGCCATGCTAACAGGACATGCACTATATCCTTTAGTGGGGGGCAATCATAGCAGCCTCCTCAAGGTAAAGGAATGAACAACTTACCCTGTTGTATAAGACCCATATGAAGCAAACAGGTACCAGAGAGATCAATATACAGACATCACAAAGAAAATGATGATGCCCATAGAGTAACCTTTCTACCATAAAGATAAAATCTCAATTTAACAGCAGTATTAAATACCAAGATGTCACACAAATAGCCAGTAAACTGGACCCTTTGGGCCAGTGGTCCTCAATGTTTTGAGGACCATGACCTGTGTCCATGGGGAAAAATTTTCAGTGACCGGGATGGGGGAAGGATGTGCATCCTCGCAGCTGGGGCAAACTGCGCGGGCACAGTCCAGCACTGGGCCATGCCTGCACAGCACCCCCGCCACAGGGCAAGCTGGGCATGAACATTTGAGGCTGTGCATGTCCATTTGAGGCCGGGCTGGGGTTCAGCACCTCCAGGGCTCCTGCCTCTGGTCTAGGACAGTCCTGGCACAAAGGCCAAGGCACCGCAGACCACACAGGGCCGCAGACGGGGGGCTGAGGACCCCTGAATTCAATGGGGGACTCCTGAATTTTAAGTTTATTTAGTCATAAGTAAGCAAGTTGTCATGTGACTTAACGGATGCTTATCTTTCAATTTAAAGAGCCAAACTCATTCACTTTGAGACAAAAATCACATATAAATAAATATATAATTAGACTACACCTCTATATGGGAAAAAACCAAGGATAATTAAAAAACTGGCTAAGGTTAACATCTGGAATCTTAAAGAAAGAAAATGCATCATTAATACTGCCAGCCCAATAGCAGGCTATTCGATATACCCAAAATATTATAATGTTCCAGGCTTCTGGGTCGGGCCCTACTGAAAAATACAGGACTCTAGTAATTAACACCAAGCCCAGCCAAGAAATAATAAGAATGACGTTCTTCAAGTGTGTAAGTAATTAACATATACTGTCTTAATGCTTAAGGAGAGGATTGTATTGTATTCCTGGGGAGAGGAGTGAATATTGAGCTTGCAAAGGCTGTCCCCTGGCCCTCTTACTGCAGAGAGAAGCAAAGCCTCTTTAAAAGACAGGTTAATTCATTATCACCTCCTCCACCTGCTGTGCTTTAGAAACTGGACTATGTACCTCCTCCACTTGATAAATGCCAGCCACCTCTGAGGACAAAAAGATAAATATATTAAAAATACTGCAACTTACATTGATCCCATGGGACAGTGAAGCACATATTGTTGTGATAACTGTAAATCTACTTTTGCATACACTCCTCCCATATAATAAAGCTGTGCCATAAATAAATTATCAAAGCTATGGCGGAACCCACATTCACAGTACCACTCAATCCCATCCGAAGGTTTGCTTCTGTTTCCAATGATGGAAGAAAAGATTAGTTAAGAAGACAGTGTCCAAAATTAATTCTCAGTATCAGTCTGGAAACAATTCAATGCTAACAGGAAGCAAACAGCAAGAGGAAGCAGACAACCCCCCATCCTGCTTCCTATTAGAGTCATGTTGTTTCAGGCCCCCTCAACCTGCTTGAAGTTAGCATTTGCAGATAGCAAAGATGCCAATAGTGTTTGCAGAGAACGCAATCAGATGCAGATAAGACATTTACATGGTGGGGAGAATTTGTGAACCATAGATAAGTGAAACCTCAGATACAAGATCCATGAATAGGGGATTCCTACAGCACAGTATTATATATGCATTGGGCAAATAATTATTATTAAAGCTTCAGGAAAAGTCTTTGAAACAATCTTTGAAACACAGGTTTTTTATTTGTTTTTGAGAAAAATGTGGCACCTAGGAACTAGTGCCAAAATTTAGAGCTAGTCTGATACTTTGGGTGTCTGTAAAGAACACAGATGATGATCCTAAAAGCAATACAATCCAGCTGCTTATCAAGCTCACAGACAATTCTACCAACAGTTCCCTAATTGCCTCAAGGTCTGTCACATCATTAAACCATTACTACTTTGTTCTACAAAAAAAAATTTGCTTTTTCCTGTACTGCCCTAAATTTGTATTTACCTTTGACAGTCAGGAACCTTTTAAACATCTGAAAAGCAAAAGCATGTTGAAAAACCATGTTAAATGTTTTCCATGAACGTTAATATTTTTTCTGAGCCTTCTAGTACTAAATGCTTTTAATGAAAACCTTATGCATTTCTTTCAGAACCATTCATAATTCAGTACTCAGTGCATTTCCATTAAAAAAAATAAATTACAAGGAGGAATAGTGCAAATGCAAATCGATGCTGCAGTAATCAAATAGAAAATGATCGTTTTCAGGAGAGTGCTTTTTCATGTTAAAGAATTTGTGGAGGCCACTATCAAACACTGAGAAAATATTTTAAAATAAATCACTACATGAGGCAGAATTAGTAGAAAATATCAGAAAAAAAATGAAAGGTCATGTGTTTTGATTAAAGAAACAAAGAAGATTCTTAATCATACTAGTCAGCCAATGCACATGGTTGAAGGGGCTTGGAAAATGAGACATCTGTTCAATATTTTTTTATCTGCACAGCGCCATATACAGTATGGCTGCATGCCTTAATAACTGCATCCCATCCCAATCCTTCACTGAATGTGAATTCATTTCAGCAGCCTTTTTAAATGGCTATCCACACTATGAAGCAAAAAGCCCTCAGATCCAGGAGCATATCTTTTACAATATTACAGTAGGTATAGTTATGTCAATTCAGGCAGGCAAAAAATAAATCTTACCTTCATAGTCTTAGAAGTTTTTGAATTTAACATACGTTAAAATTCAGGAAAAAGTAAGATACCTGTATATTTTTGTTTTGCTTCAAAAAATTTCTTTATATTTTGTATTTTCTTTTATTATTTTGCATTATATTACAATACTGTAATAATTTGTCTATGAATATTTTTGTGTTGTGGAAAGAATCTATTATTTCTTATGGGAAAATTTGCTTTGATATGCAAGTGTTTTGGCTTACAAGCATGCTTTCGGAATTATGCTCATAAACAAATGTACCACTGTACTAAGTCAGATCAATGGCCTGTCTAAATGTAGTGTACCCTGACTGGAAGCAGTTCCCCAGGGTTTTAGACAACGGTTTATCCTACTTTATTTACTTATTGATGCCAAGTATTCATAGGGAGTTTTCTACATGGCCTGCCTGCAATACCACTGACTAACAGGTCCTATCTTAATGTGATGAATGGCTATTTATTTCCTTCCAGAAAGAGCTCTTCATTTCATTTTTGAAGCCACACCAAGCTTCACAAGGGTTGTTTGCAGATAGCAAAGAATTTGAAAAGTCTCAGAATTCTCTCTACATTCATAAAGCTCCTTTAAATTCCATTCAATCCTTAGAAGTGCTTAAGATCTGATTGCACCTTTCAACATTTGTTTTCTTTCTCTTTCTCACTCCTCCTCTATTTTCTATTATTCCCCCTTTCTTCTTGTTCCTTCCAACTTTTTTTTTAATTTTTGGATTTCTATTGTAAATATCCTGAACAGGTTTTCTTCTTTTTTTAAAGAACCAAGCTGTTATTTTGGCACTTGTTAATTACATGAAAGTAAAATAGACAGATTAGAGTTTGGCCTTCTAGCTCATAATATATTTCTGACAGACACCACTGCTGAAGTGGCTGCCTGCTTGACAGCTGAACAATTCAAATGTGAAAACGGAGACCACAAGAATTCCAACTGAGCGGGTAAATAGGTCGCTGCTAGTCACTTGTGAATGTGCTTTGCTGAGAAACTTGCCCAGAGCTGTTTTGTACATTGATGGTGTTATACATAATATCCACAGTTTAAGCATTATTATCTACATATGGCAGCTGAGAAGCAGCTTGTCTAATGCCATCCATCCAATGAGTTTATAGAAAGCAAAAGTTCAAACTGGGAATCACAATTCAGTCTTTTATAGCACACATTTTCTCAGAAGTCTCATTGTTTCCAATGAGGCTTACTTCCAGGTAAGTAGCTACAGAACTGCAACCTTCACCATTATACAGAGTGGGCCAAAAGTGGGCTTACACTTAGTAGGTATAAACTTTACATTTAAAAAAAAACATTTTTTTAACATTTATATGTATTTGTTACAATTATATTTGTTCAGTACTGTTTATGTACATTTCCAAAACACAGATAAGGGATATAGAATACTGGTTTGGAATTACTGTTTGGAAAAATTAGATCTAAAACGTGAAACCAATAGTGAAACATCTGTAAGCCTACTTTTGGTCCACTCTGTACTACTACAGTAGTTGCAATATGAAGATGAGAAATAAATCCTATCCAGCTTTCCAGCATGGATGCAGCCATCCCAAGGGGACATGCACTGTACCCTGTGATTTGGGGACACTCACAGAGGCCTACTTAGATGTTCTCTTACTTAACTCAGGATTGCATTTGAACTAGAAAATTGGATAGCCTTAGGTTCTAAATCTGTAATCCTAACCTCTGATTGGGCCAGCATTAGCCCTGGCTTAAGTACTATGCTGATCTGAGGTATCACAAAGCACTTCTGCCCCACTCCTGGGGAAGTTTGGCCAGTGAACATGCATAAGCTAACTTCTCCACAGAACCATGGCTGAGTTAGGCCAGCTTAAATTGATTAGAATTCCACCCTAAGTGTGATAACCACCCACTATGTTTTGGTTCACAGCATTCAGACACATTGCCAGCAGGTCACTAAAAATTAAGGTGAGGGTTATCAGATATAAAGTTGGGCGGAATAGCTATACCTTTAACCAGTGCTTTTTCCCTAGAAATAAAGTGCTCATCATGAAGATGTTAATTGTAATCATAGGCATGTCTACTTGGAGGCCACAGAGGTGCCAGTACTCACCACAGAGGTGCTGGTACTCAGTACTGGTGAGTACCCCTTCAAAAAAAAAAAAACACCTGCTATTAACCATTGCACTGAAGAGGCAATTTTGGCAGGTGCAGCTTTTTAAACCCTTCCATGTTTAGCTGCCCCTGCCAGAATTCCCTCTTCTATGTAGAGGCACTTCTGTCCTATGTTGCATCTGGAACCCTATTTTTATATTCATATTTCGACAGATACAATTTTCTGCAGCATCAAGAGGTTGGTAAAAAACATTGGTTGCTGACTTCAGACTCCACATAGGTGTTGGTAATTTATCTACTTCATTAACAAGGTTATACCCAGCTTTCTGAAATGGCTCTTAATACAGGCTAGCAGCAGGAGCTCTCCTAATCACATTCTACCTGGGCTTATCCAAGAAAATACACATTTGACTTGCCCTGTTTGAATACAACCCATATTCTCTTGCCTAGATTAAAAAAATATTTCTTTTGGGGCTTTATCTCTTTCAGCCATCTAACCACACACTGCATGAGCTTCAGCAGAACCATAAACTGCTATTGATTCACAATTTTTAAGTGGTGTATGAGCCCACTAAGAAGCAACTATAACACAAGAAATAACTCTGCTGTTTTTTGGAAGCACCAAAGTATTTTTAATGCACTTTAGTCTATTCAGTGCTGCTCCCATATAATGTGTCTTTCCATAATGCACTCTGTTGCGCAGATATATGCATATGACAAGACAGGAGCTTATAACAATCAACTTGTACATAAGGCATACAGGTTAACTATGCTGAAGGAAGAAAGGCATTGCATCACATTGCTTTACTTTTTGCGTGATAATTAAGGATAAATACACTGCAATGGATCTCTTGAAGAGTTTATTGCAGGGTGCTGTCTATAGCATGTGCAAAGCCTCACTTGTGGTGAGCATTTGTCTGCAAGGACAAGCACTCATCATTGGTTGGGACAGAGTTAGGGTTTTACCCACATTATTGGTGGGGGTTTACTGACATAATTGACTCATATTTCAACGGCAGGGGGGATAATGTGTACAGACAAGAAAAGGGAAGGAAAGGCATAGATGGATAAATGCAGTTAAATAATTTTTTGTTCTACAATAGAACATTATCTACAAGTTTATGTATTCACTGCTTCTTTCCCTCCCCTTTGCTAATAAATAAAATGAGGGAAATATTCTGCCTCCAGATAAACCTCTGATCCTGCCACTTCTCTGCCAGAAATTTGGAAAGCATCGCCCTAACAGTATCTGAAAGCTTTGGACTACCTGAGGCAAAATTTCCAGCAGCCTCAATGTGTCCTTGAGATAAAGAAGCAGATAGATAACCATGCCTTTAAAAAAAAGAACAGAACACACACACACACACAGCAATAGCAACCCAAAACATGCAAGAGTAAATAAAACAACCTGTACAATATTTTAGACAATTCTTTTCATGAATATAAAAGGAATATATAAAGTACTTGTGGTTAGTCTTCTCTGCTGTAACCCATAAAAATAATCCCACCAGACTGGAAATTTTTGCTTCAAGTACTATTAGTTCCTTGCTGACAATTGTTAAGTCCTAGTCAAAACCACTGCAAACTGGTATGTCCTGATCCCAAAAACCGTAAGTGCAGCTGTCTACACTTTGCTACTGTTCTTTCCCAAGATGTGATCATCACACTCCTTTGCTCATTTAGAATCACACTCCTTTGCTCATTTAGATTCTCTCCCCTTTCCCTTTCACTTTTTAATGTTATTTTATTATAAGGCTGCAGAAAGGTCCTCAAAACTTTTAAATGCTGCATACAGCATTAAATATCTTCAGATGATTAAAAAGTAAAATATGATCACTTGAAGAAGTAGGCTGATGGGCCTCAAATGAGTTGGGAGGAGCCCTACTCCTCTTATCCAGATGATCAATATTCAGCAGCCAAATGCAGGAAGGGAAAGGATGAAGTAAGCGCCCCTTATGCCAACAGTCTTCTCACCCAATACTCTTTTAACTTCTGTGTTCTGTTGCTTGCTTTCATTTTCAAAATGAGATATAAATCAAAAAAGTGCCTTTCACATATAGTGTAGTTTAGTTCGTACAAAAATTATCTTGTTGGATAAAAGAAAGAAAATACAGTGGTGAATCACATAAAGAGCTTAATTCGTTCCAGAGGCATGCTCTTTAAGTGAAACGCTCTTTAAGTGAAACGGATTTTCCCATAGGAAATGATAGAAACTCAGACGATTGGCTCCATAACCCCCAAAATATTAACTAGATGTAAAAATAATGACAAAACACTGTAATTTAATTCAAAACATGCATTCAATGTGCATGATCCTATGAAGTCTACTTAGGCTGCAATCCTAAAGATACTTTCCTGGGAGTAAGCCCCATTTAACACAATGGGGCTTACTCCTGGGTAGACATGGTTAGGAGGCTGCAATCAAAGACACTTTCTTGGGAGTAAGTCCCATTTAACACAATGGGGCTTACTTCTGAGTAGACATAGTTAGGAGACTGCTATCAAAGACACTTTCATGGGAGGCTTACCTGGGCTGCTACTGGAGGTTCAATGTGGTCGGTGGGGGTACAGGGGGGCAGTTAGGGGCAGCTGCCTCTGGCACCTCCAGGCAACTGCCCCCAAGTTGGGGGCAGTTGCAGCAGCACTGGCCAGCAGCCCTTTTAAAGAGCCTCCATGCAAAGCATCAGAGCTGCATAGCACGCATGCCTTAACAAGCGAGCTTGGCTTGTTAAGTGAAGCGGAACTTGTTATGTGAAGCAAGATTTCTTGGAAATTTTTGCTTGTTATGTGAAATGCTTGTTAAGCGAGGTGCTTGTTAAGCGAGGTGCCACTGTACATAAATTATATATCTATTTGACCTGTCAAGCAAGTGTATTTGAATGAACAACTAATACTGCCCAATTTCCAATAAAGGATAATTGGACTGGGTCAATTCAAAGTCAACAGAGAGATAGAAATTAATTGCCTTTGTGTCTGCAAACATGATTAACTTCTGGAAATGATGTCTTTTCCCATTGATCCAATACAATTACAACAGTGGAGGAAAGATTGGCTAACCTTTTTCTCAAGGACTTCAGCAATCCTAATACTGTACAATGGCCTAACTTCATATTTATTGAGATATTAGTAAACACATGTAGGTATCTGAAGCACACAACTAACTACCCGTCTGTCTCCTACATATTGGCAGTCAGTCACATGATCCCTCTTGTTTAAGATTAAAAAGAATGTGGTGGGATAATACAGGTTCTTCTAACATCACCAACACAAAACTGTGTCCTTAGATTTTGAACTCTTGCTTTTTTATCTATTTCAAGAAACCAAAACCAAGCTTCTGTGGAGTATCCAAATAAGATATATTAGAGACAACTTCAAAGTATCTCTTTATGGCTGCAATCCTAAAGACACTTTCTTGGGAGTAGGACCCATTGAACACAATGGGGCTTACTTTTGAGTAGACATGGTTAGGATTGTGCTCTATATTGGGCACAATGGGGCTTACTTCGCAGTATGTATTCACAGGATGGTGCTGTTATAGTACAATTCTATGCACATCTAGTCAGAAGTAAGTCCCATTGTGTTCATTGTTCTCACAGTGCAAATTTTAAAACATGAAAAATACTTTAAAAAACACTCCAGTAAGCAAGCATGCAGTGATAATGTACAAAAAACATTACTTAACAGAGACATATTCTGAACTCTGAATCCAGCACCCCAAAGTCTAGTATGATAAATTAAACTGATTACTAAGCAGAGACCTTTATTTCATAACACAACGTATAGCATGCTATACAGGCTTAATGGAAATGCAATTTCAAAAGACTGTCATGGGTCATCAGTGGAAATAGAAATTGACAGGTACCCAGATACTAAAAACAAACTAGATAGAAAGTAGCTAGAGATTTTTTTTAAAGAACCAGGCCTTGGTTGTTTCTATAGTACTTTCAGATCTAGCAGTATGGAGTGGAAGATCAGGTCCTTCATGAAAGCCTTGTCCAAATGTGCTTTGGAACTCTGCTTCCCATTCTGACTTAATTGATTTCTAAAATAAGTGTTGTATGCTGGTAAGCACTACTCACAAGGGGAAGAAGACTCTTACCAAACACTGGATATGGCCTGGGGGACATAGTTTGGTGAAGGCTGAGTTCGGCCTGAGCCTGAACAATGCACACTGGCTTACTACAGGGCCATTGCCACAGCTAGCCCAGCGTGAGCCTATAATGGGCCAGCTTCAGCACTGGGCCCCTGTTCTGCAACCTTGCACTTACACGTACCACTGCACAGTGGAGAGGTAGATAAAGGCATGGGGGAGAGGTGAGGAGGCAGCATTCCAAGGTGGGAGGAGGTGGGGAACTGGGGACGGTGGGGAGGAAGCTTGTTGGGGGAGCAAGGCAGTTGGAGCGACTCCAGATTCTGAACTCTGTGTTGGGTCTTGAGGTCCAAAGTGAAGCTCTCCGATTCTGTACCAGCTCAAGGGCTGCCACATAATGAAGTAATGCCTTTGTGGGAGTACTTTCCTTATTTGGGTGGGACTGATGGCTTCCTGGGGCGTGCATGACAGCAGCAGCCATTTTGGCACCACAGTAGCCCTGAGTTCTGGGTAGTTCGGGATTTGGCTGCCCAGGGACCTAATTAATCAAATGCTCACACACATCTGTAAGAAGGGCAAAAATCTCCAATGATCTTTCCTCCAAAGAAAAGTCAGAACCCAGATAGTGCTGCACTCCTGGAACCTTACGCCACTCAGGGAAGTGAGGTATGAACACATAACATTAAAAACAAAAAACAAACAAGCATTTGTCAAACACATCCTTAAAATAATGTCTAGCTTTACTCAAAATCCACTTGGAGTTCTCAAACTACTATTCCAGGGTGTCCAAACCCCAGCTTGGGGTAGCCTGCAACAAGCCTCCATGTGACACATGGTAAGAGCCCTCTATCTGACCTAATCTGACAATCTATCTGACAAGCCCATAATCCACCAGAGGCTAGGGTAGAACCTGCAGAGGATATTCCAAGGGCTGGAATGCACCTCCTCTCTGTGTATAAAAGTGTTTATGAACTGGTTTGAAGATTCTCTTTCTGTGTGTGCGTGTGTTATAAAGAGTTTATGAACGGATTAATTCATTCATTTGTTTGTTTCCAATACAGTGGCGCCTCACGTAACAAGTTTAATTCGTTCCGGAGGCATGCTTGTTACATGAAACGCTCTTTATGTGAAGCAGATTTTCCCATAGGAAATAATGGAAACTCAGACGATTGGTTCCACAACCCTAAAAATATTTACTATTTATAAAAATGATTACAAAACACTGTAATAAAACACTGTAATATACAGTAACACACTACACTGCACTAAAGAACATTACTCCGGCCGCAAGTTTGACATGCCTGCTGTACAGTACTGAACTGTACTGTACCTTTGAAAACCTTCATGGCTGGTGTGAGCGTTACAGAGAGGGGGATGACTTTGGCTGCAATGGTAAAGACACTTTCCTGGGAGTAAGATCCATTGGACACAATGGGGCTTATGTCTGAGTAGACATGATTAGGATTGTGCTCTTTCACAATCACTAGTGGAATCACTGCTATCCTTTGCCTCAATGTAATCTTTGTCTTTTTGTGCAACTTCTAACATTCCCAAGCTGCTGATGGGAGCAGCACTAGAACACTGATCAGGCACACCTTCCATGCTGCCACACACAGATCCCACATTCAAACCTGGCTCAGGCTGCTCCTCCCAGACCCCTATGAGCTCCCTGGCCATGGAAGCCTATTCCAAACTTTGCCCAGGGCCCCACTGTAGCTCAAGCTAGTCCCCTCGTCTCGCCTGTGAGTTCCCTTACTGTGGAAGCCTCTTCCAAACTTCCGCAGACGTGCTCTTTACTCAAGTCAGTGCTCTTTATGCAAGTCAAAATTTCTGAGAAAATTTTGCTCTTTACACAAAACACTCTTTATTCAAGTCACTCTTTACTCAAGGTACCACTGTATATTCGTTTATGTAAATTTATGTAAATTATTTTTTCTGTGTGTATTTTATGTGTGTAAATTATGTTTTCTGTGTATTTTTTCTGGCCCTCCTCCCTTTTCTGGACACCCCTGCTCTATTCTTTTCTGGACACATTTTTTCTGGACACCCCTGCTCTATTCAAATGGCAATATGAATGGGTGCAGGTGGGAAAAGTAATCTTGACACATTCAACTTCCATGTTGGCTGGCAAGTTTCTGTATATCCCTAGCTGGCCTCAAAGCTCTTTCAGACCTTACAATGAATGTGTGGACTTACACTATACCCTTTTCTATAACATGTCTGAAATTGGATCAGTGTTACTGCCTTTCTTATGGCGATAATAAAATAACACAGTTATCAGGACCACCCAAACATAAAAAGTAGCATGTAAGCTTCCAAGTTCACCTGGGCTGAATAAACAAAAACAAGCCAAGAAGAGACCCCACAAAAATAGCAGTTCCAAAATTAGAAGGAAGATAAATATATTGCTTTACTTGAAGCCCCAATTTCTTACACAAAAATAGGCACAGTAATTTACAAGTGCTGCATGCATTCTCATACATGTTTATTCAGAAGCAATTCCCACTCTTCAAAAAAAGAATGCTGAGGATCCTTAATTAGAATGGCGCTGGTGTGAGAAGATCTCAGGCTGCAGACATACTGGGGAGCAATGGCTGTTTTCCCTTTTGAAAACATAAAAGCCAGATGTCCTTCAGATCTGCCTCCAGCACTAAGTAGAACCCAAGCGTGTGTTGTAAAGAATAAACAGAAAAGGGAAATGTGGTAGGCCTTGCATTAGAAAGTCTGCAGATTAATTTTGGATGATACAAACCCATTACCATGAGCTACTGTATTTCAGAGGTCAAGTACATGCTTTGCTTGCAGAAGGTTCCCTGTTTGATCCCTGGCATCTCTAGGTAGAGCAGGATGTTATCTATTTGACATCCTGGAAAGCCACTGTCAGTCAGCACTGAGCTAGTACAAACTAATGCCTGCCTGGCTCAATACAAAGTGGCTTTGTATGTTCAGAATCAAAGTAAAAATGAGTGACTGGCATTTTGAATATTATCAGGGTGGGCCAGTAATAAGGTAGGCTAAATCCCTGTAGTAAGCTGGCAGAGGAGCCTTACAACCTATGCCCCTCCATTTCCCCCAACCTGTCACCTGCTGACTGACCAATCTGGTTGCCCCATCTCTTCTCACATGCTCAGAGAACATGTGAGAAGATAATTGGAAGGACTTATCTATCCCTCCTCCAGCTTTGCTGCTGTCTTGTAAATGACCTTCAAAAAGGTTCTACTCCTGAAATTCTTCCCACCAAACCACTGAGCTGTTGTAGAGCTGGAGGAGTAGGAAGGTGATACAGATGGTGAGATTCATTGGTGGAGCAGAGGATGGCGATGTATAGGCACTATCACGGGGAAATAAGTATGTCAGTGGAAGCTGGGGTTTGGTTCAGGTGAAGAGCTCACAGAAAACTGGAAAACGTAACACTGAATAACAGGAAACTGAAGCGGAAGTGTCTACTACAACTGCTATTAAATGCTCATGAATAGTCACAATAGAACTATTTTTGACCACATGGCTTTCAAGCATTTGAAGAACATTTTTTTCCTTTTCAATTTCTTTATCTTAATCATTTTCAGTATACTACTTAATAATCTCAAGTGAGTTAGAATTGCTGTTAGATGCTTGAGAAAATATAAAAGTGGTCTCTGCTTAGCTATTCTTAAGTTGTGTGCAATTATCAGCATTTGTGTTCCGTGTCATTACAGGAATTTTTAAA
Source organism: Cryptoblepharus egeriae (assembly GCA_030015325.1). Classification (NCBI taxonomy): domain Eukaryota; kingdom Metazoa; phylum Chordata; class Lepidosauria; order Squamata; family Scincidae; genus Cryptoblepharus; species Cryptoblepharus egeriae. The sequence continues at coordinate 23,970,878 of JAREYC010000004.1, read as the reverse complement.
AAGGATATTGCTAGAGCTGTAAAAAAGTTATAGATATATTTAATATTTTCAGTGGAGAAGCAAAGATGTTTTAGCTCATGATCAGTCTGATTTTTGGGGCATTAATAAAATATTAATGTAAATAAGGGCAAAATTACCTGTTTAAAAATCTTAGTCCATATGTCTGTCAAAAGTTATTACTTTTATTTTTAAGTTATTTAAATTATTACTAGTTATTATTGTTTACTACTGAGCTAGAATCTTCAGCTCATTCTTGTACTCATCAACATACTCAAAGATGTCATGCTTTCAGAATAATTTTTACAGTTTTCTAACACTTTTCTAACAGTGCAAAGTATGTATAGATTTCAGCCAAATTTGGTGTGGTGGGGATCATACAGTTCATTCAGGCAATTACATGCATGTCCCAGTGACTGTGGGGCATCTGTTCCAGAACCCCTCATGGTTAACTGAACCCATGTGATAGGAGGGAATGCCCCCTGGATAGTGAGGGGAGCTCAGCTCCCCTCACCTCTGGAGGATCATCTGATCCCATAAGTAAAAATTCTACTTCCAGTTTCTCCATGAAACCTGAAATGTTTTAAATGTCTCGTTTGACATTGGAAGGTTCAGGAAAGCCTCCAATGCGCTCAAGAACTCTCTGGAGGCAAGTGGGAGCAGAGCTCCTCTTGATTCAGAAGGGGCAGACACACAGGAGGGGCTCCTGCAGACCAGAACCATGGAAAGGTGAATCCACAGGTACACTTGTGATTGAGCAATTCAGATATCTGCTTTATCTAAAGATGAATTATTTATGTGAGAGTTCTTGAACATAAACCAAGTTATAGTACACTAAATAAAAACCTATCCTAGTCTTTACTGTTTATTAAACAGGACCAAAAATGTATGCTCTTGTTTAAAATAGCTACAGCTCTTGTTCAAAATAACAATGGAAATAACAACTTGGCAAGGTTTATTCAACAGGAAATCTATCACGGCTGATAGACCTAAAACTAGTTCAGTCCGTTTTATTGTTTCAAAGGTATACACACATGTGTGGAAATCCTAGCTAAACTTGTACATCCTTTGTAACAGAAACCAACAACAAATAAATTGTACCGACTCAAAAAGATTAACAACTGCAGGAATAATTACTGTTCTTTCTAACAAAGACATGTGTAACCAACACATACCACAGCAAAATCAGGATACCCAAAAAGCAGGTTGCTCATAATTGAGCAGGTTGCTCATATTTTATTATATTCTTTCACTAAGGCTTCATAGAGCTGGTGGTGCTTTGTGGCTCAAAACAGGGATCCAGCAAGTAGGAGTAGTTTTTATACAACTGCTTATAATCCTCATGGTTTTATTTAGTCTAGCGTTGTTCTCACCAGTGTGGCAGCTATTAAGTCAAACAGGGGCACAGTACTCTGCTGCAGAATAGCTCAACCCTAGTGCAGATATTCTGAGAGTAAAGGCTAAGGCTCCTCATCTTGATCCTCTTAGATTCTGGAGTATGTTGTTGTTCCTGGTATTAATTTTAGTAGGCATGTTTTCTAGGTGTGTCTTATAAGAGGAAGTCCAATACTTGGCTGCCAAGTATCTCTTGAAGTGAAAGTAAATAGGCAGCATAAAGTGGGCAGAATGGGGTGGAGAAAGAACCAGGAAGTTTCTGGGCAGGGAGGGGGAAAGCAGGAGGTGAAATGGGAGAGATTGGGAATGGATCTCGGTGGCACCAGTATGCACCAGATTCTAACCCCTTCCCTCTCCCTTAATCTCCTTGGTTTTCTTCAAATATTCAGACTTGTTAAATGACTTGTGCCATAGGGTTAGTGAAATCTTAGCTCAGGGTATAGTATACAAGGCCTCTGGAGTGTGTCTACCCCCTAGCTGGATACAGCACATGGAGTGGTTGCATTGGCAAAGTGTGAATTTAGTAAGCTCTGGAATATAAGTAATCATAAGCTGCATCCTTGTATCCCTCACCTGCCTCCTGACTTGATTTTGTGGAAAGTTTCAATACTTCTCAGCTCTTTTCATAGATGATTTCTTTTACCTGCTTTGCTACTCTCCTATTGCTTTCCTAAAAATCTGACTCCATAGGAGCAGGGACTGAAGATTGAAAGGGGTCTCAGTATTCTCTAGGTTATAACATGTTATTAAACTATAATTCTTGGATGGGGGAAATATATTGCCATTATACGTATATGTGCAGTCCTCATTCAGTAACAAGTTAAATCCCCTTACATTGATGTTAAGTCTCTGGCTCTGCACGAGGTCTCCTGGCACTTGACTTTGCTCTTTAGCTGGCACAAATCCTAGGAGAAAAAGGAGGTTGCTGATGGAGGGAACAGTATCCAGTGTGCACCACCAATATGGACCCCACCTGTCCTGTAGCTTCCCCACCCCATTCCTCCCTCTCCACTCCTGCCACTGCAGCAAAGTCCAGTGACAGATGGAAAGCACTGCCACTTCTTGTGTGTTGTCAGTAACCATTTATGATAGTGGAACTCCACTGTTGCATAGGATTTGGCCTCAAACAAAAATAACTTACACAAAATTGGAATAAAGGATATTAATAAGGCATTGTTCTAAAGTGTATAATTTATGAGTGGCATAAAAGCAGGGATGGCATAAAGGTGAGCATGTTGGACAGCTGCAAGGCCCACACACTGGCACAGGACCCAGTCCTCTTTGCTCCTCACAGTCATTGCTTTGGCCTGTTTGCTCTTACCACATTGGTCAAAGAGGGATGAGCAAGAGATGAGCAATGGCTGCTTTATGCTTGCCTGCCAGCTCTATTCCTAGCAAATGAGCTGCCAAAAACAATGAAAGTGAGAAGGACAAGGTGCACCAAAGGGGGAGGGAACACACCAAGAGCATCTTCCCCAACAGCCCATGAAAACCTGGAAAGGTCCATGAAAACCTGACACTGCATAGAAGTCTGCTATTCTTGGTGGACTACCTGTCACTCCCTGGATACTCAATTCAAACTTTTTTTAAAATTAAAAACTACACAGTGATCTGTTTATAAAACGCTTAAGCTCACATGGCCTTTCCAGAGTGATCAGGAAAGTGACTGGCTAAGGCCAAGATAGTGGAGGGAAAAAAACAGGATGAACTGCAGATTGAGATCCCAGAGAAAAAAATGCAGCATTTAAATTCCTAGTCTTTTTTTTCCAAACCTCCCTTATGTTTGGTTAAGTAGCAATTAGGTTGCACAGAAGTAACAAGCCATTTTTTTCCTCCAGTACAATTCCTGCGACTTTTCATCTTCACAGTGCTGCGTGGAGGAAGCTGTGAGCCGAAAATAGCGAAGGCGACTCTCTTTCAAGTGAAAGCAGCTTAGCACAGAATTTTCCACTGGTGGCTGCCGCATTAGCCGCAAGATGGAACAAAAAGTTTAGAAGGACAATAGACTGACTCACTTCTACTCCCACTAGAACCAACGGGAGATGGTTGGGTTTTAAAAAAAATTAGAAACTAGATTTTGTGAACAGCAGTAAGAGACTCATTGCCTGTATCTGTTCAAAACATACTATGGGCGCAATCCAGAGTAACTACAGAGAGTCCTTTCTTTGACATAATCCAGAGAGTCCTCTGGATTACAATATGAATTTCATATAGGTTTTCACTAGGTGGTGCCATAACTACATTGACATAAATATCTCTTACACGCTCCCGTAGTTAATCTGGATTGTAAGGTATGCCACAGATGAGAAGAGAGACTCTGAAAGAAGTTGGATGTAGGTTTCATGGACTTTCGTTTCAATGTCACTGGATTTGGAGTCAGTGACTGTTGACAACTGAACATGATACAAACTGAGTTTGTCTTTAAAATTTAAAGAAAAATCATTGGTCCATCCAGCTCAATACAGTTAATGCTGAAGGTCAGAGGCTCTTCTGTTTTAGACAGGAATTTGTCTTTTTCCTGTCTGAAGGTGCAGTGATTTTCAGCTTTTTAAATTGCTGGGCACACTGACAAAGCACTAGTAAAGCACTCCATCAGTCTTTGACAGTTGATAAGGCACATCATGCTAAGAGCAAGGTCTTGCATCCCCCAGTGGTCCATGAACAAATGATTCTGCCCCAAACTCCTATGGCACATCTTCAGACCATCCACAGCACATCACTGTGTCCTGGCTTAGTGGCTGAATATGGATGTGCAATGGATTGAACATGGGATGACCCACAAGTAAAAAGTGCTCTGTCACTGACCAACAGCCCTTTCCTGAGCTAAGACCCTCCCTTAATATAATGACAGCTCCCTTTCTAAACTTCCCTTTCTAAAATAGTAACTGGGATTTTCCTAAAGTCTGTAGCATAGATTAAAAAGTTAAAATACCCCCTTCTCACAAACCACAGTCCCAATTGTGATCCCCATTCCCAGCTACTATTTAAAAAGAGAAAGAATTAATGAGAGCAAACTATATGTTTAACATCAAATGTTAAGGATAATGCAAAATTAAACTTTTTTTCATCTTGTCCAAATGGTCATTCCATCTGTAACACACAACTTTAGAAGATATTACTTGCTCATAGCCACCAACACAATGCAGTTCACTCATACCCAGATGTGTTGGGTGCATTCAGTTTCACACACAAATAATGAATCTACTCATCTCTAGATAAATTGTTTTCAACAGTAATCAGACTGGCATTGCCAAACAATACAACAATTGTCTAAAGAGAGTTTGTTTGTTTTGCTTAATTTATTTCCAGATACCCCCACCCCAATCAAGCTCAGCATTTGACTCTTTACAGTTTGTCAATTGTGGCTAAATTACTTAGCGGATAAATGATTACTGCAGCTGCAACAGAGATTACCAGATACAGTTCTCTACACTGATTAATTCTGGGTTTCTGAGCTGATATAATGGTGTCCCAAAACAACGTATGCCAGAATCTATATGGAAACGAGATTCAACCCATGTTCTTGCAATCCTGGCTCACAGTGACATTCAACCATACACAACCAAGCAATTTGAAACCATAAAATACAACTTGTTTACTACTTGGCTGCCAATCTTGTACTTTACTATTCATGTTGTTGTTTTAGTCTATAGAAGCTGAGAAAATCAACAGACATCTTTGAAGGATCAAGATACCCTATTGGGGACCTTTCATTCTCTAGTCCAGCAGTTCCCAAACTGTGTGTCGCAATGCCCCTGGGCACTACAAGGCACTTGTTGGTGCCTTCAAAGATGCTCACTGCCCAGCAGGGAGACCATGCTATGCTGTTTCAAACATTGAATGAAAGATCAGCATGGCAGAAAGATTTTCAGCAAGCATTAACAGAATACTTGGAAAAGCCCTCCTTCTCATCCTGGCAATTTGGTCCAGCAGCCTGCTTCCTATAGTGACTGATCAGCTACCTCTGGGAAGCCACAAAGCAGGAGAGAAAGAAACTCTTCTTTCAAAGGCATACTGCCTCTGAACCCAGAGGTAGTGCATGGCCATCACATTTTATTGTGGCTCTTGATCACCAACTTCTAGTGATCTCATTTGATCACCAACTCCTGCTTGGTTTTGTCAGTTCACTTTATGAACTATGTTCACTATGCCACCTTACTGACTTATCCAGCTTAGTTTCTAACAGTGGAAATTGAATCTGTAGTCTAGTGATACAATACCTAATTTGGTGCAGAAGATTTTAGGTTCAATATTAGCTGTCTCCAGGAAGAGCCAAGAAAGGCTACTGCCCTAAACTCTGGGGAGTCACTGCCAGTCACTATAAACAATGAAGAGCTATATGGACTTTAGCTCTGACTTAGTATTAGGCAGTTTTGTGTATTTGAACTATTTGGCTCTTGCCCTATGAATCTGGACTTGAATTAGAACCACTGATTTCTGAGCCAATTTCTGAGCTTGGCACTGAGTTCTGAGTTCTACACATCAAATTGTACCTGGCTACTTTCCTTTATTAGAAGTCTGAACACATTACAATGCTGACCTTATAGTTCAATCTGTATTTATTGTTTATATTATGCAAGCAAATTATTATAAAAGCTGCCTTCTATTATAAAGCTGTTATAATACTGTTAGGATATTTACTTAGTTCTTTTTAAAATGAGCAATACACTGAAAAAGTAAACCAATTGAAACTGTTTATACTGTTGTCTGCATAATCTGGGTGTATGTGTGAGAATGATCTAAAACAAGTCATAAAGAAAGAAAAAACGGTGCAATTCTAACCAATTTAGGCCAGCATAACTCATCTGTCTCCCCATTGCCATGGTGGTGTGGGAAGGCTGGTGACACCCTAAGGCCAGCACAGGACTTGTGCCAGCTTAACTGGAGGTTAGGATTGCATTCTGAATATACGGTATTTCTGCCTGTATTTCATTTGCACAAGAAAAATTATTAAACTTTTCAGGCAGCTGTTACTGATTCACAAAGGTAAGTTTAATGTCCAGCATCAGGAAAGCTCAATGTCTGTTCAATCGCTCATACTTTTAATACCCCAGAGTTTTACATAAGTAATTGTAAAGGACAGAAGAATTAAAGGAAGAATAGATTAGATAGCAGTATTCACATTATTTTTCCAAATTTAGGTACTATTTAGGGTCAAACGCATAACATTTTTCATTTCATCCTACAGCATGGTTCACAATCATATCAGGAAGTGATTGTTCAGCTCTAAAGTCCTGGAAACTTAAAATTTCATTCTAGGTGAGTAAGCTGGAGACAGGTGAGACTGACCTAGAGCATTCACACTGAATCCTACCCCCCTCCACCCCTAAACAGCTCAGCATTACATTGGGCTGCTCAGTTCTGTACCAGCTATTTCAAATACCCCATGTGACACGAGGTTAGGTCTTCTCCCCATAGAAAGTTCATGATTCACACAGTTCAGGCTCTTATGTCAGTTCACCAGCACAGTTTGCAATCATCCAAATAATACCATGCAGACAGCAAAGATTATTTCAAGTAGGGAGGGGGTTTTCTGGTCCACAGCTCAGCTATGACACTACATTTCTTCAGTCTATCATGCAAATGTAGAATACAGAATGCAAAAGGGTCTGAAGACCAGAGTTGGGGGAGAAGGGAGAGATTAGACTTTTATCACTATACATCCAAGGGAGGTAGAAGCTCTGACGTTGCCTTGCCTCCATCAGGGCTCTGGGCCTTTTAACTCAAACCTACCATCAAATATCCTGCAGCAATTATCTTTGCGTTCAGAAGGGTCCCTTGACAGTGTATGCTGACATGCGTTGGCAAGGAATCAGCACCTGGAAACCCAAAGATCAGATCTAAAGACTACAGATTGTTCTACTACCCCAATGTCCAGCACAGGGTAAAAAGGCTGCATGAAATAAACAGAGGCTGTGGCCATGGGACTTGCTGCCACTTTGGGAAGTAAGGTTGGTATCTAGCCAATCACCTTCCAAACATCTCCTCACATAGCAAAGGATTAACCCTTGCGAATTGGGTAAGAGACACATTTTCAAGAGGTTGTTCCTCTTTTATTCAGCAAGGGAAGAGTAATTCACCTTCCTCACCCCAGCAGTGTTTTTTCTATTGGCTATCTACTGGAATTATTTTGCATCTTTTTAGATTGTGAGTGTTTTGGGGACATTTTATTTTCTTTGTAAATCTCTCTGTGAACTTTTTGTTGAAAAGCCCTTCACAAATACCGTACGTTAATAAATAACAACTGCATTACAGCTGCCCACGCCTAACTTTCTCTTGATTGTTTTGAGGGCTCTTCTCCTATGGTCTGAAAACATGCCCTTGTTTCAGTCCTCTGCAGAAGCATTTAGTGGAGCCTGGGAACAATGATAGCCCCAACTTTCACATCCTGCCAAATCAGCCTCCTATATTTTTATGAATCACAGCTGAGCAACAGAAAGGAACCAGCAACAGCCCACTCCTCACCGACAAGGAGCAAAATCCGTACAGCAAAAGAACTGCAGTGGAGATGGTTTGAACGTGCTCTGGCTATGAGCACAATCCTAACCATGTATACTCAAAAGTAAGCCACACTGTGTTCAGTGGATTTTACTCCCACGAAAGTGTTAGGATGGCAGCTTACATGTTTTGATACTGTTGTGATCAACAATTAAACATGTTGGAACTTGGATGCAAAGCCTCCTGCAGGAGTCTGGAGGGCAGGGTGTCCAGACCCAGACTCTTTATCTGCCTTCTGTGATCCTTGCAAGTGGTGTGGTCTTGCCGTCTATCCTTTTCTCACTTATTTCCTCCCTCCAGACCATCAAAACAAGTGGATTTGTGTGCTCTGTATCAACCAATTGCAAACCATATTCCCCTCCACAAATCCATACAAAGAATAGTTCCACAAGTAGTAGAAATCTGACCATTCACAAAATCCACAAACTGTGTATTGTGAGTAAACTAACCATCTTCTGCTTCTGTATGTGTTCACTGAAAGCAACAGTCTAGTAGGTGGTGGATTAAAGCTCTGCTTTCTCCCCCACCCACTTTTCCAACAAAAGAGACCGGCGTTGGACTGAACTTAGGGTTTTGGGGGCACCTTTATATTTTTTATAACAATCTTACAGAACACCAACTAGATAATCAGTGCTAAACAGTGGATGTAGAATTGGAGAAAAATGCAAAGTGGTGGCTCAGTGGCCAGATTTACTGAGTATGCCTACTTAAAAATACAATCTATTATGATCAATGAGATTTACTCCCAGGAAAGTTGCCTACATGACTACAGCCCCATAGCATCCTACAAGCCATACACTACTGGTTTCCCAACTAGTGGGTTGCGACCAACCAGTGTAGGAAGTACTTAGCTCTGGCTTCTTGAGGGATTTGGGGAGAGGCAGCATGGTGATCCCTCCAGGGTAGCTTAATGACTACAGCCTCAGGGCTCACCAACCATACGCCATAAAACTCAGCTAAAAGCTATTTCCAGTTTTCAATCAAAAACAGAAAGTGGTTTTCAATAGTGATTTTTTGATGCTTTATTGCAAAGTTTCCTGCACCCTCCAGATGCTGGCAGCTGCTAAAATAAAGTGAAAAATCTCCCCCACCCCAAGAGCAGCGCAATACTGGGGATCGTGTTGCTGCCATAGCCCCTCCTTGCACATACTTAGAGTGTCCCAACTCCCTTGTAGGAGTTTAGGAAGCACTGCACTAGGAAAACCTCCATACAGTATACACATACAATTCAATATTCCATTTATTAGAGTAGGGATTCTAGCACAATGGCAGAGCTTCAGAAGGACTTTGCCAAAAGTAACCACTTAACCTTTTACTGGTTAAAGCACTTGAGATAATCTAGCATGCCAAAGATATGAGTATTTTACTGGCAGTTTTAAGCAACAGAAAATTGTCTTGCCACTCTTAAGAACAGTCTTAAGCCTGGGAGCACCAAAGCTGAGAAATCTACCACTTGCCTGAGTTTTGCACAACAAAATATAAATTCAACTGCAGTAATTTCTTCACTGTTGTTGCAATTGTTAAACAAGATAGAAAGTTGTTTGAATCTAATGGAAATCACCCAGAGACCTACCACTAGATTCCAAACTGCCTTGGGTTCATCCCTGAAACAGACTACAAATAAGAGACCGTCACAGCTTTTTCAATTACCTGAATTAAGCTCAATTTCACATTTAAAACAAAATTCATATCCTAAATTCTTCCAAAATATACAGTAACAGATACAGCTGGCCCCAATTCACAATGGACAACATCAGAGTTCATTTTTAAAACTGAAAACAACACCAAAGAGCTTAGGATTAAATATAATCAATAAAACATACCATAATTGGAGCTCTACTAAACTGAATTTTTCTATTTGCTGGGATGTCTTCTTCCTCTGGCAGCCCGGTAATTTCAGAACATTCTCTGTCAGGTTCATAATCATAGTTGTCATCGCTGTCCTCTTGTTCATCCTGTTCCGTTCCCGTCTCCCCCCAGTCGGAATTATATCTTGATCGTACCCTGTAGACATTGTAATCAGAGTGCATATACACATGGGAACTCTGAAAGTTATGCAAGTCTTCCTGTACCTCCTTCCCATTTGTGTCTTCACAGTGGGAACCAACAGATCGTGAAGCTTCAGTAACTGCAATGTCATCACAGGCTATTGAATTTCCTAATATTTCTGCAGTCTCAGCTCCATCCAAGATCCTCTTTGGCTGAGAAGGTGGGATTTCAGGCTCCGGGGTTGTTGTACCTCTGTCACAAGTCTCAACATAACTTTGTTGATCAAGTCTGTCCAATGACTCTGCTTTTGCTGCTTCACAGTCATTGATAGAATCATAATGCGCATCTTTATTCTGCACTCTACTTGTTTTTAAGTCAGGGAGAGTGCTTTTGGAAGATTCAATAATCCCTGGAGGAGATTTGCAAGTCTGCTGTGAGTTCTCAACAGATACTGAAGTGGTACTACTTTGTTTGGCTGCCAGAGGCCAAGCGGTAGCATCTTTTATGGGGCTAAAATCATCAAGGTTTGCAACACTGGGAGACAGTTTTGTGTCCACAGAAGACAGGTTTAGAGGATAGTGACCAGTGACAGAATACTCTTCATTGTTTTCAGCATTTTCCAAAACAGTTGCGCTCTGTGAATCAGTGTTTTCAAACACAGCACTAAGCTGACTCACAGTTGGAGAAATAGCCTCAGTCCTTGAACTAAGACTGTCCAGAGAGTCTGTGCTGCCCCTGTTAGACTTAGAGCTACACCACTCATCATGAAGTTCGGTATTAGAAGCAGATTTTTCTTTTTGGGGGGAACACCGATTGAGATGCCCTGTTTCATGAATATTCCTCTCAAACAACTTCCGTGTTTCAGTAAACTTAGAATAAGAAGGACCATCATGCATAGCATCAAACCTACTAATCCTTTCTGAAACTGATGATTCTAACTTCACAATTGATCCATCTCCTTTCTCCACAAATTCTTTGGGCCTAATTCTTCTTGGAGGAGATAGGGGACCACTCCTACCCTTGGTCTTTGCCAATTCGCCAGCACTTTTATTGGGTTCCATGCCCATTTGCATGAATAAATTTTTAATCCTGTTGACATTAGATCCATATTTCCTCCCCCGATTTTGCTGAGAGCCGTCTCCTTCTTCTTTTGTCTTTTGTTCTCCATCTGACTTGGGTTTATCAAAGGTGCTTTTCAGTGCTTGGAACTCAGTCCTATAAGCATTCCTGTGAGGAGAGGCACTTCGGAGGGTTGATCTTTCCCCTGAACACTCCGTTTTCATCATGTTTATTTTTGAAATGTTTTAGAAGTTTGAAAACCCATATACATAGTTGTTGTACCCACCTACTTCCAATAGAGATTGTGCAGATGAGGTTATAGGACACTGAATCTTGCCAAGGCCATGCTCAGAGGCAGAAGGCAATCCTCAGGAAGGAACTATGATTATGCTGGCTGCCAAGTCAGAAAACCCAAAGGGATAACAGGTATCTTGCAAAAGTTGATGTAACCTGCAATTACAAAGGAAGATTTTGATTGACATCTTGAGCTTCTAACACAAACCACAAAAAGTGTGGATTATGCTGTAATAGCACTACACATAGTTCCATCTCAGACACTAATGACACTTGAGCCTGGCAGCAGCTATGCGGCTGGAAGACCAGCTGGACAGTCCTAATAACCCCTGTTTTTTGAATGAAGAGCTCTTTGGAGGGAAGGCACAATACAAATGGAATAAATGACTGGATAACTCTGATGAAAAAAGTGACAGAACATTGACGTAGGTGGATAGGCCAAGTCCCTGCTTTAAAGGCAGATGGTCCCAAATCCCTGGCATCTCCAGGAACCAATGAGAAAGACCCAGTGGTGGGATTCAAATAAATTAACAACAGGTTCTTTGTCCTGATAACCTAAATTAATAACAGGTTCTATGTCCCATTAGTAACAGGTTCTCAGAACCAGGCGCTCATTAGCAAAGGGTTCAATAGAACCTGTGAGAATCCCCTGAAGCCCACCACTGGGACCCCTCTAACACCCTGGGTAACTACTCTATCTCCTGACCCAGATGGACTCATGATTTGAATCAGTATAGAACAGCTTCACCTGTTCACAGAATATCCAACAGACTTAATATAAGCATGGCTAAGAAGAAATCAATTTTAAATTCCAGTGCTTTGACATGGACGATATTACCTTTGGTTAACACACATGAACACATATGAGCATTCCTCTATGTGTTTCTATAATAGAATGATTATTCCATTTTAATTTTTTATTTCTAATTATTATTATCAAATTATAATTAATTATAATTATTATTATTATTCCAATAATTATACTATGTTCTACTGGTAAGACTGAGTTGCAATCCTTCACTTTTAAAAAGATAGTCTCTTCAAATCCTTTGATTGCTGGCATGGTAAAACAGCACAGAATCAGTGTGCGAGAAAACACAAAAATTACTCAGTCTAGGAAAGTCAGTGAAGTAGCAAGGTATAAAGGAACCAAATAACTCTCCTCTTCTACCTGTCCTTGCAATTCTGCAGCTTGCAGTGATTCTGATTTTTTTTAATTACACAAAAATACATAAGTTATTGAAAAACACAATTGTCCTGTCCCAATAACCTCTCTAACCCATCACTAAAGTTTCCTTCCAATGGTTGAAAAAGCGCCAAGCACCAGTGTCTGTCATCCCCTTACGAATATCAAAGGGTGGTGAGACTATTCATTGCAGCCAAGCCTGTGTGTGTCTGTGTATATGCCATGTGTTTGTCCATGTCCATATGTGTCTGTGGGTGGGGGTGGTGGTTTCTTTTGAAATGGCAGCACCTTGCACTCCCACTATATATATAGTAAGATATACTCCCACTGGAGTATCTGGGAAAATATATGTATTTTCCCAGAACCACCACCAAATGAATAAATTAATGCACTTGCCCCTAGAAATTAGGAGACACACACACACACCAGGTAAGTGTGAAGATCTCACACACACAATAGAGATAGATAATTTAGAGAGAAAGAATATATATAGAAATATTTTGTGTGTGTATATATATATACAGTACACACACACACACACACACACACACACACACACACATATATATATATATAGAGAGAGAGAGAGAGAGAGAATGCAAAGCAATAATGAACTTGCAGTAACCAAATAATGTGATCTGGTAAGATTTGCCTATCTCTCTTCTGGTGTATTTAGCATGACAAAGAACCAAAAGCTGCAATCCTATCTGCACTTACCTGGGAGTAAGCCCCATTGAATGTAATGGGACTTACTTCTGAGTAGACATGCCTAAGATTGGACTGCAAGGCAGGCACAATGGAACAAGGAGGGGGGAGGACACTCGCACACACAGAGGATGCAGGTTCAGTGTCTCCTTTTCCCAGGTTGGATCTCCATGGAATCTGCTTGGCTGATGACATGGATGTGGATCCCTGATCCCCGCAGGGAAGGAGCCGGGCTTGGAGGGTCCCTGGAAGGGTTTTGCTTCCAGTCTGAGCAAGCAGCCCTCCAGAAAAGCACCGGCAGCAGCGCCGCACCTGCCTCCGAAGAGGGACCGCGTCTCCCCCTAGCGCCTTCCTCCTGCCTGTCTGCCTCTTCCAGCGCACAGCCAGCCTTGCGCGCCCTCCTTGGGTCTCCAAGAGAGCCTCCTTGCGCCGAGCAAGCAGCATCCCCAGTCCCTCCCTAACAGAGAAACAGCCTCCCACTTTGGAGCCCACGTCTACTCAGAAGTAAGCCCCACTGTAGTCAATGGGGCTCACTCCTGGGTAAAACTCAACAAATCTACTCCAAGGAGTACATCTACTATCTACTGCAGTAGTTCTCTACTTCAAAAACATTTACTCCCAGGAAAATGTGGATAGGACTGAAGCCCAATCTTAAGCATGCCTACTCAGAAGTAAATTCCATCATAGTCAATGGGTCTTACTCCCAGGAAAATGTGGATTGGGTGGGAGCCCAATTTTATGCATGTCTACTGAGAAGAAAATTCCACCATAGTCAATGGGGTTTATTCCTAGGAAAATGTGGATAGGATTGGAGCCCAATCCTATGCATGTCTACTCAGAAGGAAGTTCAATTATAGTCAATGGGGCATACCCCAGGTAAGTGTGAAGAGGGCTGCAGCCTTTACAATCCTATGCAAGTCTACTCCTAGGAAAGTGTAGATAGTGTAGAAAGTGTAGATAGAAAGTGTAGATACTCCTAGGAAAGTGTAGATAGCATGGCGACCTAAGAGCCTAATCACAGGAATGTCTACACATAAGTAACTCCCATGATAGTCATCATAGTCAAGGCTTACTCCCAGTGTGGATAGGGTTAGGCCCACTGCACGCCTGTCTAATCAGATACAAGCCCCATGATAGTCAATGGAGCTTACTCACAGGGAAGTATGATTAGGATGGGAACCTCAGAGCTCAACCCTGAGCATGTCTACTCAGAAGTACGTCTCAAGAGAGTCAATGAGGGTTACTATCAGGAAAGTGTGGCTAAGATATAGAGCCAAATCCTATGTATGCTTCTGTTCAGTGAGGATAGAATGGGAGGAATGTCTACTTAGAAGCAAGTCCCTGATAGTCAATGGGGCTTACTCCCAGGGAAGTGCGCCTAGCAGGGGTGCCTCAGCCCACTCCATGCCTGTCTACTCAAAAGCAAGTCCCATGGTAGTCAATGGGGCTTACTCCCAGGGAAGTGTGCCTAGCATGGGTGCCTCAGCCCACTCCATGCCTGTCTACTCAGAAGCAAGTCCCATGATAGTCAATGGACTTACTCCCAGGGAAGTGTGCCTAGCATGGGTGCCTCAGCCCACGCCATGCCTGTCTACTCAGAAGCATGTCCCATGATAGTCAATGGGGCTTACTCCCAGGGAAGTGTGCTTAGCATGGGTTCCTCAGCCCACGCCATGCCTGTCTACTCAGAAGCAAGTCCCATGGGAGTCAATGGGCTTACTCCCAGGGAAGTGTGCCTAGCATGGGTGCTTCAGCCCACTCCATGCCTGTCTACTCACAAGCAAGTCCCATGGGAGTCAATGGGCTTACTCCCAGGGAAGTGTGCCTAGCATGGGTGCTTCAGCCCACTCCATGCCTGTCTACTCACAAGCAAGTCCCATGGGAGTCAATGGGCTTACTCCCAGGGAAGTGTGCCTAGCATGGGTGCTTCAGCCCACTCCATGCCTGTCTACTCACAAGCAAGTCCCATGGGAGTCAATGGGCTTACTCCCAGGGAAGTGCGCCTAGCATGGGTGCCTCAGCCCACTCCATGCCTGTCTACTCAGAAGCATGTCCCATGATAGTCAATGGGGCTTACTCCCAGGGAAGTGTGCTTAGCATGGGTGCCTCAGCCCACTCCATGCCTGTCTATTCAGAAGCAAGTCCCATGGGAGTCAATGGGCTTACTCACAGGGAAGTGTGCCTAGTCTGGAAGCCAGTCCCCTGAAGGGAGGCCCTTGAAAGGAAGCCTGGGAGGGGTGCAGAGGAGCCGGGCTGGTCCCAGAGAGTGGCCTCCGGAGGGCAGCCCAGCGCGTGAGGGCCGCCCGGGGAGAGTGTGAGGCGACCCACCTGCCTTGCCGGCCTCGCCGACGGTTGCTTGAGGCGGACGCCGCTGCTCCTCCACGCCATTGCAGGCGGCGAGTGGGAGGCTGCGCGGGGCGGTGGAGGCAGCAGGAGTTTCCCTCGGCCGGCTCCAGCCCCGCTTCCCGCCGCCACCTGCTGTCTGTCCCCTCATGGCCTCAGCGGCCCAGCCAGGGAGGAGGGTCTGGCAGGTGCCTCCGCTGCAGTGCTTCGCCCCGCTGAGGAGAGACAGGCGCCTCTCCCAGCACAGTCCCAGCCACGCTTTCCTGGGAGTAAGACCCATTCACTATCATGGGACTTACTTCTGAGTAGACATTCATGAGTAGACATTCCTCCCATTCAAGCTTCAAGCTGGGCCACACTTACTTAGGAGTAAGAACCATTGACCATAATGGAACTTGCTCCTGAGGAGGCATGTATGGATTGGGCTCGCAGGCTGTGATCCTAGCCACACTTACCTGGGAGTAAGGCCCATTGACCATAATAGGACTTGCTCCTGAGGAGGCATGTATGGATTGGGCTCGCAGGCTGTGATCCTAGCCACACTTACCTGGGAGTAAGGCCCATTGACCATAATAGGACTTGCTCCTGAGGAGGCATGTATGGATTGGGCTCGCAGGCTGTGATCCTAGCCACTTACCTGGGAATAAGGCTCATTGACCATAATAGGACTTGCTCCTGAGGAGGCATGTATGGATTGGGCTCGCAGGCTGTGATCCTAGCCACTTACCTGGGAATAAGGCTCACTGACCATAATAGGACTTGCTCCTGAGGAGGCATGTATGGATTGGGCTCGCAGGCTGTGATCCTAGCCACACTTACCTGGGAGTAAGGCCCATTGACCATAATAGGACTTGCTCCTGAGGAGACATGGATGAATTGGGCTCGCAGGCTGTGATCCTATCCACACTTACCTGGGAGTAAGACCCATTGATCATAATGGACTTACTTCAGAGGTGTCATGTATGGATTGGGCTTTTAGGCTGCAATTCTATTCATGCTTACCTGGGAGTAAACCCCATTGACTATAATGGACTTACTTCTGAGGTGTCCTGCATAGGCTTCGCCTCTCAGACTGCAATCCTATTGATGCTTACCTGGGAGTAAGCCCCATTGATTATCATGGGACCAGTGATGGGATTCAAAGAAATTAACAACCGGTTCTATGCCCATCTGGCAACCACTTTTAAATGAGTATTTTTAACCTTTATATGTCCTATCTCTCGTTAACGACCGGTTCTATAGAGTGGGTGCGAACCTGCTGGAGCCCACCACTGCATGGGACATCTGAGTAGACATGCATTGGATTGGGTTCTTGGGCAAATGTTCCCTTACTTTGAGGAGGCATCCCTGACTGTCCCAGCACGGCTGTGCACATCATGTTGGCAATGAGTACTGGCACTGGAAAGCTGGATAGGGCTGGGTGCAGGGGTGATGGACTCTGACATGCTGCACCCTTACATTTAGGGCTGCTGCTCAGAGATATGCCCTTGAGGAAGAGCATCCAGTCCCAAGAGAGGCCCTCTGCTCTGGATCTCTTCTTTAATTAACACTGCACAGATTAAAAAGTAACTGTGTCCCCTGTGGGTTATTCTGCTAGTCGTGACTGACTGTAG
Organism: Cryptoblepharus egeriae; assembly: GCA_030015325.1. NCBI lineage: Eukaryota > Metazoa > Chordata > Lepidosauria > Squamata > Scincidae > Cryptoblepharus > Cryptoblepharus egeriae. The sequence goes on along the minus strand of JAREYC010000004.1, from coordinate 23,953,799 downwards.
GGTGCACTGCTCATCCCTATTTCTAGAGCTATAGAGCCAGCGTTGTGCAACATATGGCCTGCACGTGAACAGAACACTGTTACCTTCTCACCAAAGTGGTACCTATTTATTTACTTGCATTTGCATTCTTTCAAACTGCTAGGTTGGCAGGAGCTGGGCTACAGACAGGAGCTCACTCCATCTTGCAGTACAGTACTTGGGTCTCGAACCGCTGACCTGCCGATTTTCAGTTTTTTATCTATTGATACAACACACCATAATGTTGGAAGGAAGCTCAAATCCTCCAATTGCCCTATTAATAAGTGACTTTTCCCAAAATTACACAGCATACCTGAGGGCCATCTGTGGCACAGGAGTGTGTCATGGTATACTAGTTGAAAATTAGTCCCTGAAATAATCCTCAGGGACTTCACACAGTGCCTTTGGAATCCATTGCCACAGTATGTGATAGGCCACTAGCCTGGGTGGCTTTAAAAGGGTTTTGGACAATCACAGAAGACAGGCCTATCAGTGGCTATCCCTACAATCTGGAGTAACTACGGGAGCACCTAAGAGACATTTATGTCTACATAATTATGACACCACCTAGTGAAAACCTTTGGGAAATTCATATTGCAATCAAGAGTAAATTGTTCTTACATCAGAGCAAGGACTCCCCATAGTTACTCTGGATTGCACCCTTGGTGCTATCTCTAGTTTCAGCCGCAGTTGTGGGGCCTTCCCCCAAGGAGACCTCTTCTACTGCACCCGGCACAACCACCAGGCTTAGGATGTTGTGTGTGAGCATTTGGGCTATTCCAGCAACACTTTACTTATGTCCTTATGAGTTGTAAATGGGAGCAATATTTGGTAAACTGTACACTGCATATTTCATTTCCCACATATTTGGCAAGCTAAAGGTATCTAATTCACAGTTCTAAAAGTTACAACTTAATTGAGAAGACATTAATATTTCAAAGATTGTCTTGGTTTAATTGAGATAATTGTCAGCTTAGAGACTGCATCAGAGAGGTTTTTGTTCTGACAAGGCAAGTTGCTAACAAAACTACTGTATATTATCAACAATTTATCATAAAGGGTCACTTCAGGCTAGTATTTGGCTGGCCATACAGTAACTGAATGGGTAAGTGCAGATGTTAAATTAATTCATATATTTATGGTGCAATCCTAACCAATTTAGGTTGGCCAAACTCACCTGTACTATCTTCCCATGGTGGTGTGGGGAGGTCAGCATATGCCTAGCCCCCCAGGAGTGGGAAGAAGTGCCTCACAACACTTTTGTGATTCCCCCAGTTCACACAGGATTTATGTCGGGTTTATGCCAACCTAAATGGAGATTAGGATTGCAGCCTTAGATACAGTATATTAAAAACAAACGACTGACTAATTCATCAACACCCAGCCCAAAGCCCTGGGAATATGAAATTTTGGGAGTTGCATTGTCCTTATACCAGTGCTGGAAATTTGGTTAGGATTGTATCCATAAGGACATAAGTAAAATGCCCCTATAACAGCCCAACTGCTCACAAGCAGCCTAATCCCAAACCTGGTGGCTCTACTGGATGCAATGCAAAAGATCTCCTTGGGGGAAGGCCCTACTACTGCTGCTGAAACTAGAGGTAGAGTCAGTGCCACAGATTCAAGTAATGTAGCAGATCCAAGTAGACCCTATGGATACTGAAACTCACAGATAACATTGACATGCACAAATAAAACTAGTCTTTGCTATTACAGAAAATAAGACAAAGGCTGCAATCCTAACCTCCAGTTAGGCTAGCCTAAGACCTGGCAAAAGTCCTGTGCCGACCTTGGGGTTGTCACAAAAGTGCTATAAGGCACTTTTGCATGACTCCTGGGGGTAAATTAGGCCAGTGCACAGACATACGCTTGCCTCCCTACATCACCAAGGGAACAGGGAGACCAGTGAGTTGTGCCGGCCTAAGATTGCACCAAAAGATACATTTCTTATTAAAATGTCACACAGAATATTTTTTTAAAATTCTGTTGGTATGCATGAACAAAGCACTTGTCTGCAAACTTGTCTTACTCAGTAGCTTAGGAGAGATCAGAAGTATTGCAGGCACCACAATGCGCTGAATAAGAAGCCTCTCCCACTCACTGTTGGAGCCATTCTGGGCAGTGATGGTAATACCAGCAACACTGTTTGGTTTGGCAAGCACATATGCATTGCTATCACTGCCTGGAATGGCTGGACAGCTAGTGGGAGGGGCTGCATACACTGTGCCTTGTGGCACCTGTAGTTCATACTGATTTGTCTCCTCTGGTTACACTACCTACCCCCTCTTACCCACAAGTCCTTAGAACCAACCTTGTGTGATCAGCAAATGGCACAGTTTGCTTTCCTGTTACATTTATATTCCAAAGCATATGGTTGATAGGCCCTTTACAAACGAATAATTGGAATAATCACATTTCATAGATGATCTTAGAATCAGAGAACTGGAAAAGAAGAAAAATAAACACAGTCCAGACCTTTGCCAATTCGCCCACAGGCTTTACTGCAAAGTAATTTACAAATCCATACCAAAGTGTGCAGAAAACAGGTGCATCACAGAAGTAAATAGCTTCAGGTTATATAAGCAAGGAAATCAAGCTGCATGCCATAGGAGAAAGTAAATTATTATACGGCAATTGGCTAATATTTGTGTGGCACCTCTTCTATCAACAGTGCCAATAGTGTGCAGTTAAGTAAAACTGGTTTTTGCTGAATGCATACAGTGTGCAAAATTAGCTTGACTTCATAAGTGCGGCTTTTAATAGCATTGTTTTCCATTGCTCCAAACACAAATGATATGTTAATATTTATTTCTAAGCCATTTTCAACTGAGGATCCCCAAATCAGATAAGAAAAATTACAAATTAAAATCAAACAAAATTTAAATGGTAACATAAGTAACAGCTGCAAGATAAGCTAAAATCATTAAACAACTAGCAAAAAGTGTACATTCATGGGTTGGAAAGCAAATACTTATAAAACATCTGATGGAAGGAAATACTATTAGTAAGAAAAAGAATGAGCCCCAAAATATTGATGCTATCCAAGGATAACTTCTGTACTGCATAAACAATTGTATTCCATAGTCCTCAGAAGATCTCAGCAGAGGTGGAAATGATGTCCAGTAAAACAGGATTGGTATGTTCAATTCAATTTCTCTTCTAAATTCTCTTACATATTAGTAGCATTGATAAGGCTAGAGGGATTATGAAATGTACTTCTTAATGCGATATAATAGTGGTTTTCAAACCTACAGGGAGCTGTTTCCTTGATAAGCCCTGTGTTCCCTAAGGAACCTCAAGCACTGTAGAAGAATTTGGGTTTTCTTAGGGCAATGAAACACAGTACAATGTACTGGCCAGACTTGCTTGACCTCATTATTGACCTGTGTCAACTGAAAGTGCACAATGAAGCATACCCAATACGCCTGTAGCTATACATTGCAGAGAATATTCTCTAATATTCAAATTGAAAAGCCTCAAAAATGCTAGCGAACCAGATTTCTGCAGAAGCCAGTTTAGAAAGAGGAAGGAAGAACAAGAAAGAAGGCTGAAATCTCCTTTCAGACCTCAGCAGCCAACAAATGAGGCATCTGATTGCAATGAGCTAAAGAAGTTCATAAAACTTCTGCATTTTCCCACAACATTAAGTAGGAGGAAGTGCAACAAAAAAGTGATTAAACAAGAGATCAAGTAGCCCTACAATCCAGAGTAACTATGGGAGCATGTAAGAGACATTTACGTTGAAGTAGTTACAGCACCACCTAGTGAAAACCTAAGGGAAATTCATATTGCAGTCCAGAGTAAATTGTTCTTATGTCAGAGCAAGGACTCCCCATAGTTACTTTGGATTGTGCCCTAAATATGAGACTTTCAATAAGACCATCATATATTGATCTAGACTAGAGATAAGTGATTTTGAAAGATATTTACAAAAGTCATTGCAATGCAACTTGAGCCCCTTTAACTACATATATTAGGCATGGAAGAGATTAACTAAAGGGAGAGTCTGTAGCACAGTGGTGGAGAATAAGCTTTGCATGGACAGTGTCCCAGGTACGATATTTATCTACCATTTCCAGGTAGGTCTGAGGGAAAATCCTTGCATGAAGCCCTGGAGTGGCAGTGTTGGAAATACTAAAAACAATGGGTTGGACGCAGAGGCATATATGAAAAGACAGACTTTTCATATAATCTTATGCGTGTCCTACCATTCAACTGCAGCGCTAGCATTCAAGTATAGGCAGAATAGTGTACATATAATGATAAAGAAAGCTGTATTCAGTGGCCTCTGTCAAGTATGGAAAGCAGTGTTATTTTCACTTTGTAGAACATTAATCAATGTCTATCATAAATGGATATTTTATCACATGAGGAGGTGTGATACTGCTTTTTCTCTTTGCTGCTCTCCTACACTAATGATACCAGCAGCAATGAGTAATGGCCACTCCTGATACAGTACTCTGATTTTCTACATCAAAAGCACTTCCATATAGAAGAGACATATGAAAGTAGTGTGCAGACTGCCAGATTTTTGCTTTCTTCCCAGCATGTATACTTGTTTGGATACCATTAGCTCTGCCTTTCCCCCAGCATGTATATTGAAGCTGGGAAAAGCTGCACATTTGATTGTCCCATGTGCCCATTTACTCAACATTCGCTTGTCTTCAAGGATAATGCTTTATATGTTGGAATATTATATCTGCCTTTCTGCCATTAATTTTAAGCTATAACTACTAAATGCAAAATTAGAAGAAACGGAAGAGGTTTATTTATTTAAAGGATTTATACCCAGTGGTGGGATTCAAATAAATTAACAACAGGTCCTCTGTCCATAAAACAACAGGTTCTTGTCCCATTAGTAACCAGTTCTCAGAACAAGGCACTCATTAGCAAAGGGTTCTATAGAAACTGTGAGAACACCCTGAAGCCCACCACAGTTTATACCCCCACCTTTCCCATCCCAAAGCAGATGTCCAAGGTGGCTTACAAAGTCTTTATTCTTTTGTCTTGACAACAATCTTGTGAGGTAGGTTGGGGCAGAGAGTGATTGAATGGTTCAAGGACACGGAGAAAGCTTCATGGCTAAGGGGGGATTTGAACTTGTATCTCAGTCCATCTCCCTAACCATTATACCATCCTTGCTCTCATTCTGGATCACAACATCATCCTGATGTTATGATGGTGCAGAATTTGATGCAAGAGGTTTTAAGTGGCCATCCCTAAAAGGTACATGTAGGAAATTAAATCAGGATTAAAATGGCTAATAGGATCTCTAGGTAAGTCTGGAAAAGTGCTCTGCCATAAACCCTGGAGAGCAATCACCAGCCAGAATAGACAACACTGTAGATTAGTGGTCAAATTCAGCATAAGATGACTTCCTGTGTTTGCATTTTCACAACTGTTTTGCCATACAATCTGTACAGGGTTTTTTTCTGTAAATCATCACCCCAAACTGCAGGCAAATGCATTCCCTCCTTGACTGCTGCTTTAACAGTGCCATTGACCCCATATGCTGCCTTCTGTTTTTAATTATGGCCATTTTTCATTGGACTCCACACACATCTGTGGAGCTGTCAGATCTCAGCCCTATATCCCTCGAGAGATGTGTAAATACTAGATGGAGGTTTGTAGAGTGTTTTGGTTCTTCAGCAACGGATTTTCCTTTCATCCTTTGCTTTTTAAAAGTCATTTGTGTTGTTTCTTGACAATCTTTCTGAGCAGCCACAGTGACTGCCAGGTTTTCTCAGTCTGGAAATGCACAGAGGAATCCATTAGCCTGTCAGTGAAGATCCACTCACTGACATACTGCAGGAGCCTTTTGTGAACAACTCATGAGCCACCTACCTTACACCTTGAAATCAGTTATTTTTAGCTAGTGGTACAAGTACATCAGGGAGCATCAGGTGGCCCCAATGCTATGGCACAGGTGGTTGTGGAGAACGGATGACAGCGCAGTAGTGGCAACCTGTGACCTACCCTTCCGGAGAAGTACAACTTGGGGAAGGAGCATTGGTGGGATTCAAATAAATTAACAACAGATTCTATGTCCTAATAACCTAAATGAACAACAGGTTCTATGTCCCAACAGTATTCAGTTCTCAGAACCAGGTGCTCATTAGCAAAAGGTTCTATAGAACCTGTGAGAACCCCCTGAAGCCCACCACTGGATAGAGCAAAAGTGTGATCAGAAGGCAGAAGCGACTGGAGAAGCCTTCCCAGTACTTAGGAACAACTTTGGAGCAAGCCACCCATTCCTGTGTTAAGCAACCTTTTTCTAATGATGGTGCCACTCATAAAAGTCTGCACTAAAGATCTCTGTGACAAGTGTGTCAAACTGCTACTTGAGATTGGTGCCAAACTGGTGATAAGGTCTTTCTGACTGACTGAACCCAATTCTATTTGTTTTCACAAAAGGCTAATTTTGGTAAAGCTGCTGTAATCTCCAGAATACAGCCAGAGTGCCTGATCAAGAAACTGCTTGCAAGGTAACATCAAGGTCATTCAGGGCCATAACAGAGCAATGGACTCAGACTATCAGTTTGTCCCATCAAATTCCTGATTAAATTTTACACTGCCTTTCTCAAGGACAGCACCCAAACCCTTTTGGATAAGTAAAAATGTGGCCATTGCTTCAGGCTAATGGAGCCTCCACACCCATGCTCCACCAGTGCATCACATCCTTACTTTTGTACCAGTGAAACTGATGCACCACCTATGCTGATGCCAGCTTCCAAAGATTACCACCTCAGGGCTAGGACTCGGCACCCAAAGCCAAAAGCTCTCAGCAGTAAAAGTGATCACCAGCCAATAGCAGGGTATTTCCGGGAGTAGGAAGGTATAAAGATGCAGAACTGGGTATGGGTAGAGCAGGGGGAGGAGAGGAGTGATCAGAGGGGATTGGAGATAGTGGCAGGTTCTGTTACCATATCCTGACTTCCTTCCCAGGAGGGGAAACCCAACATGTTTTTTCTTTAGTTTTGCACCAGCTCAACAGTAAGTGTAGATCCAAGGAGATCCAGTGCAACCATGTCGGTGTTCCATGGGGTAGCATTTGTTTGGGAGATCTGGTGCTGCTTCCTGCCCTATAGGATATAGTAGTAGTCATTTAGGTGCCACTGTGGCCTGGGTGCTAGGGAAGTAAAAGATTGGGCAGCTAATCATCTACTGAAAACCCAACAAGCCTTGAGAACCTGGAATAATACAAGTGACTCAATCTGAAATCTTGGCCTTTTGTCAATCTGAGATCCAATTTAAAAAAATATTGAGTGCAACCAAAATGTACTGCAAAATTTGACATGCTGAATCTGCACATTTAATTCCTTAAATGAGAGCTTCCTAGATGGGCCCTGAGTGTGCAGAGTGACCACATCTCTTTATTGCATTATTCTCCAAAATGTAGTCTAGATTATATTGTTTCCTCTGAGTAACAGCTTTGGAATAGTACCTGACTATGCATAGCTAACTATGCAGAGTAGCTCCTACCCCAATCTATCCACACACAGAGCATATGTGTATTGAGTGACTTTTTGAGACATTTAGGCCCAGGTGGAGAAGGTTGGGAGAGGTCAACAAACTGGTATACATTTACAGGAAAACTCATGAGCTAGCTGCTTGGGAGTGATCCCTGGCATGGCAAAGAGCTGAGCGCTGACAATGCTGTCTGTGTGTTTCAGTTCTTGTGTTTCTGCAGAACTGAAGAAAGGAAGCTGCTGGTATGCCTTCCTGAAAATGAGGGGATATCAATTTGCACAACTATCCAGGGTGTAATGAGGTTGGGGGATGCAGTTTTCCTTTTACAGATTGCCTTTCTCTCCCATCTAATCCCAGCTAATCATTCCAGATATCTTAGATTAGGAACAGGCCCTTTGACTCGGAGGACGTGGTTTTAGTCAGATTTGAGTCCTGTAATCATTTGTTTTATATGTTTACACACATTCAGGCTAAAATCCTAACTCTCAGGCAAGCTCAAGTCCCATGCTGTCCTGGGGGTGTTGCAAAGTGATGATTCTTCATCATGCCTGGGTGAGTTAGGCCAAGGTACAGACATGCATTGGCCTCCCAACATGGAAACACGGAGATGAATGAGTTGCGCTAGCCTCAGTTTGTTAGGATAGCATCCTCATTTTATTAAATTTTGTTTGGTGAGGTTACTGAGTTCACTCTGAAGTTTATTTACTAAGGCTGCAATCCTAAAGGCACTTTCTTGGGAGTAAGACCCACTGAAAGCAATGGGGCTTACTTTTGAGTAGACATGGTTAGGATTGTGCCATAAGTGGTGGTTGGACCCTGGGTTGGAGAATGAAGCTGCTGTTTTAGTCAGTCCCAGTTCCCACATGCCTCTAAAAGTTTTTCTTATTTAACAATTTTATTCAAAATTTTAGATATACATCCAAAATAACAATATGCCAATATTACACCTATAATACAATACAATATTCAATCCAAAATTTTATTCTCTATTCACACTTTAGACTTCCCACAGCTTCCCCCTTCCTCTCTATATAACATTAGATTCTTTTAATCATCAAATAACCAAACTAAATTTGTCCTACCTTTGCTTTTTCCCAAATAAAATTTAAATTTCCGCCAGTCCTTCTCATAATTCTCAACCATTTCATCTTTTAAACCTCTTGTAAGTTTATCCATTTCCATTATATATATCATCTTTTCCATCCATTTGTCTTTATTTGGTATCTTCTCTTGTCTCCAATATCTTGCATACACCATTTTTGCAGCTGTCGTCATATACTATATCTGAGTTCTATCTTCCAGCCACACTGTTTCTAATTTTAATCCTATTAGAAAAAAATATGTATTATCTCTTTAAAAACTTGTAGAGGCTTTAGAGGTTTCTAATGCCTCTAAAAGTTTTTAAAGAGATAATACATATTTCTGGCTGGAAGGGATTTTCAATGTTAATTCTGAGTAGATACTATTTTGACTTTCAGCACTGACTCTGGATCACAATATCCAATGAGTATATATACCGTTTGCCATGCATAAGCAGTTACCGAATGCTCAAATAATAGTTTCCTAATCTGTGTGAAGAGCATGGCCCAAATGCTACCTTTATGTCTTGAGGGTTTATATGCAACAGTGTTAAAATCTTTGTTTCATGTTTATTATCTCCAAAGTTGACGAAGCCAGTTGACGAAGCCATGAAATAATGCCATTTTACACAACTGTGGGTTTGCATGATTGTGTATGTCACCCATTATTTATAGGCTAAACTCATGGAAGTCAATAGCAGCACTCCCACAGCAAATTAACCAGCAGTTTCATGCCAGACCCAATTCTTTTTCCCTTTATAGTACGGAACTATTATTTGCTCCATCTGTTTGATGTACTGAATATGTGACTCATCCCCACTCTTTCCTCCTCCTTGGCCTCTGCTCAACTGTCCCATCTAACTGCCCTGGAACATCCTAAAGCAATATTCTTTCCCCCTCTTTTAAAATAAGAGACTGAGGACCCCATCATGGCCATCTTTCCAGAGTTGATGCAGCCAAGCTAATGGGATGTACGCAGCATCCTGCAGGGGAGACAGGCTGACCAGATGACAGGAATCTTCTTGCCAGAACTGGAAATGAAGCCCTGGAACCAGAAATCAGGAATTTGGGGCTTTTCCAGCCTTTTCCAGGGATTTTAGGCCTATTTTAGGCTTTTTAGGCTGCTGGTTAAAGGAGGAGAAGGGAGGGTAGGAAAGGAATTGTAGTCTTCGCCCCCCCAATGCTAAAGCCCATTTCCAAGCCATCAGTGGAAGAACGACATCTCCCAGCAATTATCGCACCAGATTCCCATTATGCAGCCTGCATCCCAGAGGCCCATGTAGGCCTCTAAATGGGCCTCTAAGTAGCCCTTCCCAAATGGCTGTGCCTGGCAGTGGCTCCAATCCCTGCAGAGAAAAAGATCTGGGGGAGGAAACTCTGATTGCTGTGCAAAGGAAGGAAGGAGGGAGCTCAGCTGAGGCTGCTGGAGAGCAGAGCAGAGCAGAGCAGGGGAAGGAGGGAACCTTGCATGTGGAGCTGTTCTGAAACTTTGCAGTGAGTGTTGTTTTGGAGAGAAAGTGGGGAGGAAGAAGTAATTTTTTTAAAGCAGGGTTGCCAACTGACCAGAGAAACACCAGCCTCTTCTGCTCCTGCACCTTTGTAGATGGATCCACCAATATCTACTTTGCATAAAAAATGTAATTCACAAGGGCTTGAGTTGCTCAGTGGGTGTTGCTGATTTTTCAAGTTGTGACAGGGAACCATGAATTTATTTAGTTAGCTTTTTTAAAAAGCAGTATACAAGCATTAAATATAACTGCTGACCCTTGAGACTCCATTTCCCAAAAGCCCCTGCTCTGATGACCTAGAAAAGATTATTGGGGAAAGTTCCAAAAAAAGAAGGAATCGGAAGGTTAGAGAGAGCAAGGCTGGTGAAGGATCAGTTAGGAACTTATGGAGAATCGTTACTAGCACAGCAGACAGGAAGGAAGCTGTCACCCCTTGACAGATATGCACTTAGACCACAATCCTAATCATGGCTACTAAGTTAGCCCCATTGTGTTCAATGGGTCTTACTCCCAGGAAAGTATGTTTAGGATTGCAGCCTTAAGGAGCCCAGCAACATAGACAGGTCCATCAGAAGTCACCTTGCCCTAGGGAGTCTCAACTCTGGAAATGCATACAGTGCAGAAATACTGAAGTTGTAGTATCAGGATTATAGAAGACACTATAGCAGAAAAGCCAAGGATATAATCTCTGTATCCAGATTAAGAGCACAATCCTAACCATGTCTACTCAAAAGTCAGCCCCATTGTGTTCAATGGGTCTTACTCCCAGGAAAGTGTCTTGAGGATTGCAGCATTAATCTCAAACGATGTGGCATACATATACCGTAATTGACATCAGATCCCCAGGAGGCCTAGTATATGTCCCAACATGACTCTTATCACTTGCCACCCAGATTGTCTATTTTTATACCTATGTTTCCACAGTTGTTAAAAATGAGTTGTTTTCATATTTTAGTAACTGTTTGTTTATCAAAAGCTCTTTTAAGATCCCATTTAAAAAATCATCTGAACTATTTAAATTTTAGAACTTCTTGCATGCTAGAGCTCTGTACCTTGTTAATATCCACCTATTTTGCTGTCATCCTGTTGGAATACATCATCCAAATTATATTGGTTTAAGTATCTGTTGTTTTTCATTATATAAAGCACTAGCCTCTTTTCATTACAATTCTTAATGTGCTAAGAAAAACAATCTAAAATACCACAAATCAATAAGTAAAGATAGTGTTGGCTTAATACCCAGATGTTTTTAAAAAGTGAAATTATGGGAAAAAATTTATTTTTAATACTCACATTTGAAGGTTGAAGGCCAAGGGGAGTTTTTTTTCTTGTACACATAGATCTCATTGCTTATTGTGGAGGAATCTTTTTTTAAAAAGTAGCTCTCTGAACTGTTTATTATGACATCAATACTTGCATCAGAGACAGAATTCTTTAACATCTTGCAAGCCAAATCAATGCATCCTTTCTCTTGCAAAAGTGATGAAGACTTTCATGGAGATATTGCTGGGATGTTACAATAGGGGTGTCCTATTTGAATTCTGTCCCTTAGGATGGAATCATGAGGCATCCACCTCACGATTATATCTGCCTATTTCCAGATATAGGTAAGATAGGTCCAGATATTGTAAGGACAGCTATTATGCATCATCTGGGCTAGTCGTGTGAAGTATTAACATACCCCTTAATATGGCTACAGGATTTTTCTCTTCCATTTTTGGAGAGTGCTTACATTTTCATTCTTTATAGCAGCATTTCTCAAACTGTGGGTCGGGACCACCAAATGGTTCAAGAGCCCATTTCTAGTGGGACACGTGGCACCTAGTTCAGTCAGATACCATTGAAAATACAGGGTACACAGCTACTGGGCAGGGCTGGTCCTGGTGGGAGAGAAGTCTGACCCTTTGCCCTGAAAAGGTGGAAGAAGAGATGCTGGAAAGAGGGGAGAGCTATTGGAGAAGGATTCAAGTCTGCATTCTGTTTGGACTTCCGAGCTGGTATATTTGAATCCCAAGTGATGCAAAATCATTGCACCAGTGCACTGGGTAATGGGACCTTTGGCTGATTGTGGCTTGAGTTTCAAGCCTAAATTGATATCATTTCTGGTCACGCCATCACTTCTGTAGGTAGGTTCAGGAGCTAAAAGTTTTGAGAAACACTGCTATATAGGTTTACCTATATAGGTTTACCATGGTTCATGGCAGAGCAAGCCTATATTTTTTTCAGCTGTTAGTCTTCAACAAACAGTGGATCAAGAACACTTCCAGCAAGAACACTTTGACACCTTTTCTTTTGTCACCTTTTGGTCTCTTATTCACATCTGAGCAAGTCCTATTCACCCTAACCAAGATGATGGAGTTCCTCATTGCTTATTCTTGTCGCTTTTATTAGCTTACACCTCTGTGCTCCCAACTATTAGTCTCCCACAAACACATTCTTTAGGTCAGTTTGAAGATACAAGATCATAAGGGTTGCACAGCGATCCAGAGCTCAATGTTCCCTCCAGTGCAGACACAGAGATATGAGGTCAATGAGAATTTCATTACTGTGGAAAGGATCAGCTCTGTACATGCCTTTGCACATGCACCGACTGTCATTGGAGTGTGCAAGACAAACTCGTGTATGGAGGAACTGAGATGTCTTTACAGTAAAGGAACTGCAAATTAAGGGAAATTGTCTTTTTTCTTTATGTACCCTTTTCAGGTATAATAATCCAGAAGGCGTCGTTCCTTTCCTAAAAAGCCATTATCCTGCAGGATCTACTGTGAAATGTGTGATGTTAAATATTTGGTCAGTAGTAAAGAACAGATATTCTTATTTTCTGTTTCAAGAATGCATGTGGCGGACTCTTTCATCTCCATGGAAACCATTGCCGGTGTCGTTTGTCGAACTAAAATGTCAACAATAGAAGGGAAGGGAGAAAACCCCGAGGATTTGAACATCGTCAAGTCCCTGGAGTGCTCTTAACTAAGCTGGAGATGCCTAATTATTGATTATTTAGGAGCATAATGAAATTAAAGAGGCAAGTAGAAAAGAAGATGGTTGTGGTACAAAATATTGACATTTGCTAGCCGTTGGTTTCTCATACACGGTTTCTGTGTTACGAGATGTACATATATGTTGTGTGCAGTGGTGGGATTCAAATCAGGTTCTATGTCCTAATAACCTAAATTAACAACAGGATCTATGTCCCATTAGTAACTGGTTCTCAGAACCAGGCGCTCAAAGGGTTCTATAGAACCTGTGAGAACCCCCTGAAGCCCACCACTGTAGTGTCAATTGCTTTATTTTCTTTCTCCTCCAAGGTTGTCAGTTGATCTTCTCCATAGTACTTGTTATGCCTGCCACCGGTACAGTACCCAGTACTGGGCCAAAATACAAGAAGAGTTCACCACATTAAATGGTATCTCCTGCACATTGCCAGTGCTGCCTGGTATGGCTCTGATAGCAAGTGGAAGGGGCTGCTTATACAGCATGTTGTGGCATATGTAGTACTTACCATTCCTCCACCTCCCACCAGCTACATGATCGGTCTTTAACTTAGATGACCATCTAAAAATAGCCTAATTTGCATAAATTATAATTGCCGGACAAAAAATCCGGTTGATCATCTAAGGGTTACGGCAGCAGAATAGAGTACAGTGGGCTCCTAGAGTTTTAAGAAAACACTCCCATGGCAAGCCAGAATAAGGATTTAATAGAACTGGAGCAGAAGGAGACAAATATTATGGTGTTCGGAGAAAACAAAAGAAAGGGTGTTAGGATGGGAAATGCAGTAGAAATAGACTGCACTGTAGGCTTTGGAAGAGAAGCAAATATTCTGAGAATGAATCCAAGTGATCTTGATCCATGAGATATAAAATACAGGGTGACCATATGTTCTCTTTTTCCAGGACATGCCCTCTTTTATAGCCCTATATCCTGAAAAAAAAATCTTCACTCTCCTTTTCCTTATGAGCAGGCAGCATGTAGCCTTCTTGTGATTAATAAACTGTACGTAATAAATTATATGTAATAGTTTTAAATTACATATAATTTAATCCAGAGTAACTATGGGGAGTCCTTGCTCCGGTGTAAGAACAATTTGCTCTGGATTGCAATATGAATTTCCCATGGGTTTTCACTGGGTGGTGCAGTAACTACGGGTGCACGTAATGTCTTTTACGTGCTCCCGTAGTTACTCTGGATTGTAGGGTTAATAAATAACATACAGCAGAATCCTAACCATGTCTACGCAAAAGTAAGCCCTGTTGTGTTCAATGGATCTTACTCCCAGGAAAGTGTCTTTAGGATTGCAGCAAATGTGTTTGCATCAAGCACATGAAATCAATATACAGTATATATATTACAGTATATATTAAAAATTTTTAGTTTTTATTTTGTCATATCCTACATTTTTTCTTGTGTGTCCTGCTCTGAGGGAGTCTTGTCCTCTTTTGTAGTTATGACATCTGGTCACCGTGCATAAAAGGCACCCATTGTTTAGAGACTGTTGCTTTATTCTTATGGACATAGAGAGTAATTAATACTCCTGAGCATGTTTATTTGATGTAATCTTCTCTTCCGAGTAAACATACTGAAAAGTCAGGATCTGCAATGTTAATAATGTCACAAGCAATGAAACTGAGCAGAAGGGATGCCACAGACAGGCGCCAAAGAGACTCTCTGCAATGAACCTATAGCAGCTTCACATCCGTCACTTAGGAGAAGATTCGTAATCATAATTCATTCCAGGAAATCACAATCGGTAGAACCCCAAGGTTGCAAACACAATGAATTATGTACAGCATGTTAGTTTCTAAATTTAAATGCAAGTTCCAAAAGGTTTTTCTCCAAGAAAGTTGCCAGTTTGTGGATCCCCAGAAATCATGAATATATTCCTTCTGCTCTGTACTTCTGACAGCTGTCATTCCCTAAAAAGATGTCACAGCGAAGCATTTATTTTTCAGTCCCACAATTGGCCTGTGGAGGGCTTCACAGCAGCATATTCAGCTACAGCATAAACAAAACTGGTCAGAGACGGAACTGCCTGGTAGGAAAGTGGGAAGAGGAGAGAAGCAATGTCAACTTTATGGTCAGTGAGTTCTGAGGTTAAGAAATAATGAAAAGTAATACTAACCCCTAGGAGATATATATATATATATATATATATATATATATATATATATAGATAGATAGATAGATAGAGATAGAGATAGAGATAGAGATAGAGATAGAGATAGAGATAGAGATAGAGATAGAGATATATAGATATAGATATAGATATAGATATAGATATAGATATAGATATATAAAATCCATTCTCTGACACTGATCCCTTCAATACACAAATCAACGCTGACTGAGGTTACATGGTAGGATAAAAGAAAATTTGGATATTTCATAATTTGCCACACGGTATGTGGGAAGGCACTGTCTATGTTATTTATTTCTATGTATTGGAAATTATTAGTTTGATTAACTGGTTTCATCCTATTTTCATCGTGAGGGAGGGGAGCATGGGCATATACATATACCTGACGTGGTGTGCTGAAGTACTGTCATCTAATCATGGTGAATTAAATGCTTTCAGTGGTGTGGATAAACGATCCCCTATGGGATGAGATGGCAAGCAGCAGTAGAGAATGCTAGGTGGGAGATGGCATGGTTGTGCTGCTGTACCTCCTTCATGCAATGAGGATGGACACAGTGGCATCCCTAGAGGGTCCAGAGCCCTGGGTACCTCCCTGAGAGGGGTGACATACTGGAGGTGAGCAGCCCTCACAAATCAACCCAGAAAGAAGTATCTGATAATTGCACTGGGTTTTATGGAAAGTGGAGCTGAGCTACACAGCTGCGTTTACTCTTGAGTAAGCAAAGATGCCTTGGTTCATGTTCAGGTCAAGCACTGAGGAATGCAAGGCCACCAGAATGGTCCCCATCCAGTGAAATTGGAGCTGAACAAGTTCTCCAAAAGACAGGCTCACCCCTTCCATCCAAAAAAGAATAAGAGATGCTTAATTGGTAAGGTGATTTTTTAAAATATGAAAATATTAATTAATAAATAGTGGTAATAATTAATTAAATAATTTTGATGTATGGGAGTGTCAAAAAATGTGTGGGCCCCAGATGCCAAATGACCGAGCTATGCCACTGAATGGGCCTCTTGGAGAATTGGAAAATCCAATCAAAAACAGTGGGTGTCTTGTGCAACAACCAGGCATTGGACTGGAAACAATAGCGGGTATCTTACAGGGTACTGTCCCAGTCCCATGGTTATATGTTTGAGATGTTCTTATTTGGCATGAGGATCCCAATATTTCATCTCAGACAGTATTAATATTTATTAACAATGCCAGTAGTCCTTATTATTCATAAGAAAATTATTTATAGGTAGGGAAGTTAGGAAGTCTGAGCTGCCCTAGCTGCTCCAGAGCATGCTAAGTAGGCACCAAGTCAGTGACACATGGGGAGGGCTTGCTCTCGAGGAGACCCCCTCAGATCACACTGAACAAGGAACAGCAGTGGTGTCTTCCTTATAAGGAGTTCCTGATGAGGCTGCCAGTACAGTCTACAGTGAATACAAGAGGCTTCTTGGTGCGTCCTGCTGTATCCCCAGGTTAGTGGACCGTCATAGTTGTGACATATCCTGAAGTTGAGAGGCAGGGGTTGCAGCTAGCGTGGCCAAGAACTCAGATTTTTGATCAACGCTGCCATTCTTACTCTGCCTTACCATGGACCCCTATGGGTCTACTCCAGGCTTGTCCAACAAGGGGACCCGAGGGCTGCATCTATGGGCTTTCTAAGCCAAATGCGGCCCTCAAGCCTCTTGTTGGACAAGCCTGGTCTACTCATTACTGTAGCTGCTGCTGAGGTGGTATAAATCTGAGGAGCTGGAAGAGGGCATTTCTGCCCTGGAAACAGACTCTCTGTTACTGTAACTGCTCTGTTACTGTAACTGCTCTGCCCCAGGCAATGCTAAACATGCCCTCAACATGCCTCTCCGCAATTGCCTAGGCTGCCCCAGTTAGCTCAGCCCAGGTCCACCTGTCTTGGGGCAGCCTATGTTGCCTTAGGCTGCCCCAAGACTTTTCTGGCGTAACTAGGGTGGCCCATCTTGCAATAACCCAGGTGCACTTCTGGATTGTGCCCTAAATCAGGCAAGTTGTTGAGACCTTATCAGATTTTTTACCGAGGGATTTCTATCACATCCATCTTTCTATCTATCCTATCACAGCTGTTCCTTGTTTAGTGTGATCTGAGGGGGGTCTCCTTGGGAGCAAGCCCTCCCCTGCTTTAACTGACTTGATGCCTACTGAGCATGTTCTGGAGCAGGTAGGGCAGCCTAGGCTTCCTGACTCTCTGGATCCAGCATAACATTCTGTTCTGGTTTCACAATAGTTGGGGCAGCCCAGCTAGGGAACTCCTCACTATCTCTGGATTGTGACCTAAGATGAGTTGATATAGATTTCTTATGTTGTCTTTGTGAAAAACTTACCCTTGTTATTATCAATCATAGCAAAAGAAGTAATACCTTTTACAGAAAAATCATACACTGTACTAAGATCAGTTTTATTTGTCCTCTGCCCGTATATACTATGCTAGTCCTCATGCCACCTATCTCACTTCTATTTAAAAGGGATGATTTTTCTGATTTACAGAAATTGAAATTTTTTTCTCAGTGATCGCTCAATTGTTATAATTGGAGATGGTTTCTAAATTTTTAATTTTAGTGTCTTCTAAGCATACCTAGAGCACAATCCTAACATTGTCTATTCAAAAGTAAGCCCACTGTGTTCAATGGGTCTTACTCCCAGGAAAGTGTCTTTAGGATTGCAGCCCTAGCTTATTTGTTAAGTTTACTATACTCAGTGTTCTGTGTTAATTTTTCATGCTCTTTTTAATTTTTATCCTATTTTTTGTCCTCCATGTTTTGTTTTGTAGTAGGCTAGATGCCAAATTTATTATTTATGCCAATAAAGGTTGTTGGATTGGGGAGAAATAGATACCATCAGATTTAAACTCTGTGAAACAATATTTTGCATTCCATTCTTTTCTGAACGTCTTCAAAAGTGTGAACACTTTTCTTTTTTGTAGCACCCATATTTGAAGTGGAGATGTTCTGCAGAGGAAAATACGCAGGATATCAACTTTTCTTGCCTTCTCTCTTCTGTTCTTTTAGAACCGAACTACTGTACTTGTACACATACTCATGCTAACTTGGGTAGTAAACCTGCATTATTTTTTCTATGCATATGTACTCAGATGCTGCATCTGAAAGTAAGCCTACTTGGTTTGGGTGCATAATACCAGTATGTTTGTATCAAGGTGAAAAGTCTGGAAACTGAATTATTCGACGTGGATAAGAAATAATCAGAGGGCCAAACTGAAGGCTGTCACAGACCATATCAGTATTTTTGACCTTATTTTGTCCATCTCTATCTATGTACTTTACTAATAAACATAAAGAGCTTACTATGTGTTTATGGGACAGTACTGAAACTGTTCATAAATACTTAAGCCAGATCAAGCCATGACCACTGTAATATTGTCAACAACACAGAGATGTATGGTGGTTTGGCTCTGGAACTGCTGGTTCAGCACTCAGAGTTGTGCCTGAAGTTGTTTTTCAATAATATTTTAAAAGCACTTTTCATTGCTTCCATTTTTGGATATGTACTGCATTCTCTCTCTCTCTCTCTCTCTCTCTCTCTCTGAACATGTGATAAATTTTCCAAGAGAGTTGCCAAGCTCAAACTAGTAATGCTTCTTCTCAAAATTCAGAGCTTTGTGCGTTTCAGAAGCAAAGCTTACCAAGAAAAAAATAAAAAAAATTCCCAAATCAAAGATTCAATACAGATGAATTAAATGCACTGCTTTAAAAACAGGAACACAATGATTTTCACTAAAATCCAACTTTGAAAGATGTTAACCTGTCTGTTTAGGGGAAAAAAACTAACATGGAGCTATAGAGTCTATGAAGCCGCATTAAAAGAACCGCCTTTATGACTCATTGCTTTAGTATGTTGGCAGTTTGGAAGGTCAGCCACTGACATTGGACAACACATAAGAAACGAAGAAGTCTTAAGAATGTTATGAAAGCAGTTATTGTACTTATGACTTGTTTATTCAAAACAATTAACAAGAAAGTGCTGATTGTTCTGTTACGTTTGCTGGGCAGCACATGGCCATCCAGTGAACTGGATGAGTGAGGAAGGATTTCTACATAAGATTTTTTCACCCATAAGTTCTACATTCTTCAATCATTTACTAAAGAGGTTACTTTTCTTGGTTAGTCGGTCATCTGTATCACTAGCGCTCTGACAAACAGTAAGGAGAATTGGATCTGTTTACCTGTATGGTTCATCGGTTGCAAAAATAGGATCATTCTCCTTCCCACTCAGCAGAGACAAAATAACTTATCATAGTTAATGATTGTCTTTACACATTTTCTGTCTATTTACCTGGGCAGATCCATGTACCACCCATACATACAATGGGTGGTTGTGGAATGGAACACAAAAGCAGCTTTATGGTTGTTTTAAAAAATACACATGATTATGGGCAAAATCCATTGCAGTTACAGGTCCACGCAGTTACTTCCCCCTCTAGTGTTATCTTATGAAAAGTCATGTTAACTGCTCCAGAGCAAGGGGCTTAATTTCACTTAAGGATATAGGCCTAAGTCTGAATCAAGGGAGCCATCCACCTGTCTTTGGAGATAGAATCATAGTATCCTAGAGCTGGAAGGGTCCCAGAGGGTCATCTAGTCCAACCCCCTACCTGTAGCATCTGATCCATGTATAGCTCCCGAAGATAGATAGCATACAAATGCCTTATTTGATTACTTTTACTGAATCAGAATGGTAGATAAACTAGGATAATGCATTTCTGACGGCACAATCCTAACCAATTTAGGCTGGCATAATTCACCTGTCTTTCTGTTCCTGTGGTGGTGTGGGGAGGCTGGTACATGTCTGTGCAATGGCCTAACCATCCTTCCCCCAAGATTTGTGCAGAAGTGCCTATGTCACTTTTGTGACATCCCCAAGACAGCACAGTACTTGTGCCAGGACTTATGCTGGCCTAATTGGGGTTTAGGATTGCAGCCCTATTTTCATATAATATTTTTGGCAGCAGGAATAATGTTGTTCAGCATTTCTTGAAAATGTGTCTCATATTTTATGTTCTGTATCTTAATGAACCAATAAGGGAAGGGAACTATCTGCTTCAAAGTCCAAACCTTACATTTTTAATCAATATTGTGCTGTATCAATTTTCCGCATTTTGGGTTCTTTTCCAACTTTCACCACAAAAATAAACAAATACATAAAATAATACAAAACAAAAAATGGCTACAAAGTACAAACACCACTGTTAATTCCTTCATTGGTACACAAGGGAAATCAGGGCATATATTTATCTTACTGATAAGGAACTCAGTCTTTAGGTGGTCTGCCCGCTGTTGGTTTTAGGAAACAAACAGGCCCTGAACATTCCTTACATGCCTTGCTGTGATTATTTTTTCAGAGACATGAAGGCAGTATAACAGAAGTATGGTATTGTATGTAAAACATAAATTTATTCTAATCCACTGTACAGTATAACGCTTTCCCATGAAATAGTTTTTGTATGATCACCTGTTCAGCTTGCCAAGACAGCTTAGAAGTAGTACCCACTAGATGGAGCACTCTGTTTAGCATCCCTCACCTTTGTTGCAAATTCATCTTTTCTAAAGGGTTAATTCAGACAGCAGTCTTATGCAAACTCAGTAGTGTATGTGATTGTGTGTCTCACCTGCCTCTTTGAAATAATAGGATATAGCCAGGGTGACCAGATGCTAAAGCCAGAATTCCCTGCCAAATCCTATCCCCCTAATTCCTATCCCCCTAAGCCAAAATTCCTAACCCCCCTCCCAAGCCAAAATTCCTACCCGGTTAAAAAAATGTAGAGCACCCCAAAAAATGTAGGACATGTTAAAATAAATAATCGTATTGGTTTCCTGTACTTAATTTCAACACTTTTAAAATTAAAAACCTTTTAACATGCATGATTCATTTCTGACCCAAACATGTAAGACTCCCTCAAAGCAACACAAGCCACATGCAAGTGAGTTCTACATACATAATTCTGACATGCACTCACTCATACACACATGCAAAAACACAGACACTCATGCAGGCATGCATACACACACTCATGCATGCATAAACACACACTCATGATGCATACGCACACTCATGCATGCATATACACACACTCATGCATACACACAAACACACTCACCTTGTGTGAGTGCAGAGAGCGGAGGGGTGCAGAAGTGGCAGAAGTCTTGCAGTGAGGCTGGGGAGGAAGCAGAAGTGTGGACTGGCTGGAGGAGGGAGGCGGCGTGGTGGATATGCGCTCACCACTGCGCTCGGCAGCTATCCCTTCCTCTCGTCAGCGAGGAAGGAGCAGGGAGGAGCAGGGAGGAGCAGGGAGGCTGCTGGCTCTCCCAGCTGGGTCTCCACACCTCACCTCCTCCTACCGTCACTCCACCTATGCCAGCCAGGCTATGCAGTTGGTGGCCGGGGGAGAGGTGCATAGGCACACTAGTTGGGAGAGGAGAGGCACAGAGACCCAGGCTGGGCTGGCCAGGACAGCCAGCAGCCTCTGTGCATCTCCTTCAGTGCACTTGCCAATGAGAGGAAGGGATAGCCAGCGAGCACAGCGGTGTAGTGCCAAATGTGCTGCAGGGGCCATGGAGGCTCTGGTCAGAGGCAGGCTTCCCCTGCCGCTTCCAGCCACCAAGGGAAGGTCCTGCCTCCCTCATTTATGCTCTGGGGGATTCCCAGAGTGGCACGCAATATCATGCAAAGCCAAAAATGGCTGATGGGACCGGACACGAATCCTGGAGAGGCCCAGGGGTTTTCCTACTCCTTGGAGGGGGTAGGCAAAACCTGAGCCACTTCGGGGAAAGCCAGATGTCTGGTCACCTTGGATGTAGCCTCCAAATGTGTTTCCAGATGGCAGCTGCCTTGGGTTGGTAGCACCAAACAGACTGTGAGGACAAAGAAAGATGGATCACATAGTAGGGAGAAGGTAGTATGATTATGTAGTTATGATTATGTAGCTTTCTCAGCTGCTGAAACCTCTGTGACTGTAATGGTTGTGCAGCACTGCCCCCCCCCATCAACAGGCTTTTTAACCATTGATGTGCATAGTCCTATCTGCCTCATCAGTTTGCAACCACCAAAGATGGAGTCCCCACTGTCTTTGATCCACAATTTTGGAGGATCCATAATTTTTAGACCTTTTCTTGTTGTTTGTTGTTTAGTCGTTCAGTTGTGTCCAATGCTTCATGACCTGGCCAGGCCCCCCCTTTCCTTCAACAGCTTCCAAAGTCCATCCAAACTCCTGTTCATTGCCTCGGTGACACTGTCCAACCACCTCATCCTCTGCCATCCCATTCTCCTTTTGCCTTCACCTTTTCCCAGCATCAGGCTCTTTTCTAAGGAGTCCTCCCTTCTTATGATGTGGCCAAAATATTTGAGCTTCAACTTCAGTATCTAACCTTCCAGTGAACAGTCAGGGTTGATTTCCTGGAGGATGGACTGATTTGGTCTCCTTGCTGTCCAAGAGACTCTCAAGAGTCTTCTCCAGCACCATAATTCAAAGGCACCTATCCTTCGGCTGTCAGCCTTTTTATGGTCCAGCTCTCACAGCCATACATTATTACAAGGAAAACCATAGCTTTAATTAGACAGATTTTTGTTGGCACTTTTGTTGGCACTCAACTTTTAATTAAGTTGTCTAGCCCTGTGATAGCTGTGATAGCTTTCCTCCCCAGAAGCAGGCATCTTTTGATTTGCACCGTCAGCAGTGATCTTAGAGCTCACTGCTCTGTCACAACTTCCATTTCTTCCCCTGCAATTTCTAGCAAGGTCCTTTTGAAATTTAGGGCACACCCTGCTATTCCTCACACAACCACTGTTGTATTTTTTAAAATGTACTCTTAATAATCCACTTTGATTTTGACCCTCCTGAATAATTTGCTGTCATCTTCCACTGTGATTGCTATGCTGCTGACCTGGAATGCCAGGTAGTTCGTGAAAAATAGCACCATCCCCAGTACTGTCCGCAGAGTAGATTAGATTGTTTTTGCAATCATGTCTTCTATGGTTTTAATGTTGCCTTTGCCACAAACTCACTGGCTGGCCTTCATCCAAAAACTCTCCAGTTCTTAACTCTCTAGGAGTAATACAGAAATACTGCAGTCCTGTATGTCTACTCAGAAATAATCCCATTAAATTACACAGGACAAATTCTCAGGAAAGTGTATATATTGGCTTGCAGCCTTATTTACCTTATATGGATGCTATAACCAATACAACAGGAAGTGATTTTATGTTCAAAAAATTCTATATAAATGCTAATAATTATTGCATATTATTGAGGGATCTCACTGCTTTTATCCTACCACTGAGACCATTTATTCCTGCTCTCTTCATTCAAATTTTCAGCCAGTTACTGATCACCATGAAGATCTTGACTTGTAAAGTCAACGTGGTGTCTTACAAAGATAATGACATTTATTTATTCTCCGGCAGATGGAATAGGAGTCCTTTAGAAAAACATTTTGTTACCAACTCCTAGTACTTGACTGATAAGCTTAATTTTTGTTTTATCATACAGTTTGATAAGCACGTTTTCTTTTTCCAAAAGCAAGATAAAACAATAAATACATTGCTGATAACACATAGATTTAAAAACAAAACATTTCGTTAACTGCAAGTTGGTGGAAAGGAACAGACTACAGATCAACTAGTGGGACACAAGAAAAAAACCTGCAGAATTAGGCCAAAGACCCATATCTACTTCCTCAGCCTGTTTCCTATAATGATCCATCAGCTCTCCTACAGTAGGTATGCAGAGTCACATTGCTGCCAAACATGGAGGTAGTGCACAGCTAGCCTGCTCTTCATTACTTTATCTAATCCTCTTTTAAAGCTATCGGCCATCCCTATGTCTTGTGGCAAGGAATTCCCCAGACAAGTTATGCTCTGTGTGACATGGTTAGTTTTTTTCATTGCCCCAAACCTTCAAGACATGCCATTGAATGACTTTAGTTATAAGATTGTGAGGGAGGGAGAAAAAACTCTCTACCCCTTTTCCAGTTGTGCAGGGAAAGTGGTCCAGTCCTCTGCTTTTGGATTGCTCACTTTTTCACACATAAAAATTCATAATCAATCCATGTAAATTCTTAATCCTGTAATTCAGTGTTTCTCAATGTTTGTCCTGCACCACACCACTTCCCATGGTCCACCTTTACAAAGTACTACATCCATATATCTTATTTACTCAAATATAATGCATCATATAATGCAACATACTGCATTATTCCCAGTATCCTGGGAATAAGTCTATACTTATAATCAAAATACTGTATTTACTCAATTCTAATTAACATCGCATATAACATGCACCTTGATTTGGGAGACTGAATTCGGCTGAAAAAGGTGAGCATTATATTTTAGTTAATACAGTATACTGTTTTGTTTTCATGTGGTTTTCATGTGGTTAATTACTTAATTCATTGGTACTCAAAGTGGGGGTTGGCTGGAACTCCATGGGGGGTGTCACAACCTTGGGTCAGGAGGGTTGCAAGAGGGTGGGATCCACCATCTGGAATTTGGCACTGGGTTTTCCTGGGAATAAGTCTCATTGAATGGGACAACGGGACTTATTTCTGAGTAGACATGGAATAGACATGGAAGAGCTCTGGCATCACAGTGATGTTACATCCTGGTAAGTTTGATACAGGGATGGGGTGGGTGAGAAGACAGATTTTAAAGTTTGAAAGTGGGTCCTGGGCTGAAATGTCCAATTACCACTGACCAGATTAATAACACTTATATTTATGTTATATATTTATATATCTAGAAAAGCAGGCCTCCGTCAGTCTTGGAAGACTATAGTATCGTGCTCGGCGCTGCATACGCTGCATGCGAAGCACGAAAGCCTGGGTTAGATTGTTATGGAGGAGAGGCTGTTACCCAAGCAGCAAATGCCCCCTCTCCACGCCACTGAATTAGTCCAAAGGAAAGGCAGAGCCAATACGATTGGATCCAGCTGGCGTTGCAGAGCTAGGCTAAGATCAGGAGCTCACCCTGTCTTGTGGGGCCGACCTGGGTCTCGAACCCTGGCCTGCTGGTTAACAGGCATAGTGTCTTAGCCACTTGTGCCACCTTCACAGTCCCTAATATTTATATATTAGTTTATATATTTATATATAACACTTATAAATAATAAAATAATAATTTCATGCAGTTAATTAATAACACTATATTACTTAGTATTTAATTGAAAATGATTACATATAATTTATTAACTACAAGGAAGCTACATAGACATGCTGCCTGGTCACAAGACAATTGAGGAGAATGTAGATTTTTTTTTCCAGGACACAAGGCTTAAAAAGGGGATGTGTCCTGGAAAAAGAGGACATATGCCAGCTCATATGGAAAAGGAGGACAATGATCCTCCACAAGACTAAAAAAGGAGACATGTCCTGGAAAGGGGGGGGGGACGACAAATGTTTACCCTGACAAGGAAAAGGAGGACAGTGAAGATTTTTCCCAGGACATGGGCTAAAAAAGAGGACATGTCCTGGAACATATGTCTGCACAGAAGGAAAAGGAGGACAATGATCCCCTACAAGACTAAAAAAAGGAGACATGTCCTGGAAAGGCGGGGACAAATGTTTACCCTGACAAGGAAAAGGAGGACAGTGAAGATTTTTCCCAGGACATGGGCTAAAAAAGAGGACATGTCCTGGAAGATATGTCTGCACAGAAGGAAAAGGAGGACAATAAAGATTTTTTTTCCTGGACACCAGACTAAAAAAGGGTGGATGTCCTGGAAAAGGGGACAGGGGTTGACCCTGTTCCAGGATTTGTGGCAGCAAAAGAGAGTCTGGAGCAGAAGCCCTGAAGCCAGGAGGGCACCCCAGGGTGCCAGATGAGGCTCTCCCAGCCCTGCCTCCCTCTTTGCCATGCAGTCTGTTGCCATGGAGAGGGAGGAGGGCCAGAGGGAGGGATGCTGCTGCTGCTGCTAGGAGGAGGATGCAGAGGTGGCAGCATCAGGAGGAGGAGGAGCAGCAGCAGCAGCAGCAGCAGGAGTCATGCAGCGCTGTGGAGCGGGCTCCTGGTCCCACCGAGCCTCCCTCCCCACCATCCTGCTGACAGGTTGGTCTGTGCTGAGCAGCCCCCCCCCTTGGGCCCCCTTCCCCCCCTCCCACTGCCCATCCTCTGGCTCTGGCCTCCTCTGCACCCTCTGCAGCCAGGGGGATCAGCCCCAGGCAGCAGCCCTTGGAAGAGGGCTCCCTTCTCACTCCACACCCTTCCCTTCCACCTTCCCCCCAGGTAGTGGCTGCAGAGAGCCCAGTCTGATGCCTCTCTACTCACAAGTCAGAGGGCTGCTTACCCCAGGGGAACTGAATGGGGTTCACTCCCAGGAAAGTGTGCATAGGATTGGGCTGAGTGGCAGTAAGGGACTGGAAATGTGTTTACTCAGAAGTAAAGCCCGTTGGAATCAATGGGGCTTACACCCAAGACAGTATGCACAGGATTGGGCTCAGTCAGAGCCCAGTCCCATGCCAGTTTACTCAGAAGTAAATCCCATTAGAATCAATAGGACTTTCTCCCATGCATGTGTGGGTAGGATTGGGATGAGTGGCAGTAAGAGAAGAAACAGGGAGTCCAGTCCTATGCATGTTTACTCAGAAGTAAATCCCATTGGAATCAATGGTACCCACACCAGGTCGGTGTGGATATGCACACTTTCCTGGTTGTAAGTTCCATTAGAGCAGGTTGACCCTATATCCTCTTTTTTCCAGGACACGTCCTGGATTTTACCCTTGAGTCCTTTAAAAAAACATGAATTATACATAATTATATGTAATGTAAAAGAAATAAATTATATGTAATAGTTTAAAATTTAATAATAAGTAATATAGTACTAACATGAAAACAATACATTTGTATTTTAGCTTTAATTGTGTCATGGCCTATATCTTTCTTGGATGTCCTACATTTTGGAGAGGGCTTGTCCTCGTTTGCGGCTTTGTCATATGGTCACCCTGCATTAAACATCCTTCTGTGTATTTCATGCATAGGATTGGGCTGTGGAATATTTCCAAACACTGTTGCCTTTCCTGGCTGGCTGCCTGCAGTGGTTCTCCTTAAGGGGAAAAATGAATAAATAGAGGCTTGTGGAACCTACAAGGAGGATGAATTCATCCATGCACTCAAAGTGCCAGTCTAGACATGGACTTGTTTCAAACCCAGTTCCTTTGATGCTACAATTATGTGTTACGCTATAAGGTCAACCACGATATTCAGATTTTTTCCCCTGCAATAGACTTCCTACAGAGACCCTTTGGGATTTTTCCCTCTTAGGGGAAAATCCAGAGTAACTACGGGGAGTCCTTGCTCAGGTGTAAGAACAATTTACGGTGGATTCCAATATGAATTTCCCATAGATTTTCACTAAGAGGTGCAGTTACTACAGGTGCACATAATGTCTCTTACGTGCTCCCGTAGTTACTCTGGATTTGGGGGTTCATGATTTTTCAAACCTCATTTGTTAGCAGTGACTGAGATTGTCGGAGAATGACAATCTTATAAAATAAGAGACATGAACTGTATGTAGATTTGGCACTGACAGGAGCACCTCATGTAGAATGAAATGAACTGAGGATTGCCTTATATAGGAAAAGGCCATCATGGGTTACAAGCTGTAATGGGTATGTGCAGCCTCCTGGTTTTAAAAGTACACAGCCATAATTGACATATGGAAGGAAGCGTACTAGGTGTAGGTGGCATATGGTGGGCCGCTGTGAGATGGAGGAAGCTGGGTTAGAGGTGCCTTTGACCTGATTCAGGAAGGCTCTTATGTTGTTATCTAAAGGTTAAATTTCAGAATGAGTAGATGCATTTTTACTGAAATGGGGTGAAAGTGATTTTTTTGTTTTCTTTCTCATGCCAGCAGGCCTCCGTCAGTCTTGGAAGACTATGGTATTGTGCTCGGTGCTGCATACGCTGCATGCGAAGCATGAAAGCCTGGGTTGGATTGTTATGGAGGATAGGCTGTTACCCAAGCAGCAAATCCCCCCTCTCCACGCCACTGAATTAGTCCAATGGAAAGGCAGAGCCAATATGATTGGATCCAGCTGGCGTTGCAGAGCTGGGCTAAGGACAGGAGCTCACCCTGTCTTGTGGGGCCGACCCAGGAATCGAACCCTGGCCTGCTGGTTAACAGGCACAGTGTCTTAGCCACTTGCACCACCCACAGCTCTGATGATGATTCCCGTGCCATACATCCCAAAAAACACAGGGACAATCTCAATTTGGGGGGATTTTGTTCATGTACTGGCAAATGGGACAGAGGATCATGTCCTGATTTTGTGGATAAGAATTATGGCAACCCTATATGAGTAGCACTGGATTGTGTGTGCTTTAGATCATTCTTGGTGGCTACAGATGATGATTAAGGTAAACCATATTCTTGTATAGTAGGTCCTTGCATCAGCTATGTGTTTACCCAGTACTTGGAATAACAGGCCCTTTTCCATCTTTGGTTGCAATCAGATAACCCTGGAAAACTTAGTCTGCAATTAGGGTTGCCATAATTCTCTTCCACAAAACTGGAACAGGACCCCCTGTCAAACGTGCCAGTATGTGAATATGTGAAACCGGGATAGCCCTGATTTTCTGGGACATACAGCAAATACGCTTGTGGTCCTAATCTCTAGTTAGGCCATCCTAACCCTTGGCATAAGTCTTGTGCTGATCTGGGGATGCCACAATAGTTCTGTAAGGCCCTTCTGTGCCATTCCTGGGGGAGGGTTAGGCCGGTGCACACACATGCACTTGCCTCCCTACATTACCACAGGAATGGAAAGACCAATGGGTTGTGCCAGCCTATGTTAGGATTGGACCCTTAGACAACCAAAGTGTGGTAACTCTTTAACCAAAAGGGGTTTACCAAAAATTTTTACATGCATGTAGACTCCAAAACAAATGAAAGAAATAATGTTGTGGTATGCATCTCAATCCCAATGCATGCTTAATTAGAAGTAAGGCCTACGGTGAGGTTTACTGTGGGTAAGCTTACTCTGCGGGGCTTACTCCTAGGTAAGCATGCATTGGATTGCATTATTAAGGCTGCATAGACTTAGATTACACTTTTAAAGAATGCAGTGAACTAGAAAGTGTTGTAGCCCATGGAATACTTGGTCTTTTTAGCAGAGAGTGACTACGGTATATTATTGGTTTTCTACTAGAGATCTATACAGTGGTGCCTCTCGTAACAAATTTAATTCGTTCCAGAGGCATGTTTGTTACATGAAACGTTCTTTATGTGAAGCGGATTTTCCCATAGGAAATAATGGAAACTCAGATGATTGGTTCCATTATATTCATATAAAAAATATATGGATTGGTTAAAAAATATTTGGATTGGTTCCAAAAATATTCATATAAAAATATTAACTAGATGTAAAAATGATGACAGAACACTGGAATTGAATTCAAAACATGCATTCAATGTGCATGATCCTATGAAGTCTATTTAGGCTGCAATGCTAAAGACACTTTCCTGGGAGTATGACCCACTTAACACAATGGGGCTTACTTCTGGGTAGACATGGTTAGGAGGCTGCAATCAAAGACATCTTCACAGTGTCTCCCCACTTTCTCCTTCTCTTCATCCTGAGCTTCTCTCTGCTCCCTTCTGGCTAGCCCTGAGCTGCTTCCCTCTTCTCCACTGCTCTTCTCTCCCTCTGCCCAGCGGACGCCCGGCCACAAGAGGAACAGCGCGGAAGTTTTGCTTTCACTATGGGCAGGTGTGCTAGGCAACCCTCATGCTTTTTAAAAGGGCTGCTGGCCAGCGCATCTGCCCCAACTGCCAACGGGTTTGTTTGTTACGTGAAGCACAGTTTGTTACGTGAAGCAGAATTTTTGTTTGTTACATGGAACATACTTTACGTGAGGCGTTTGTTATGTGAGGTGCCACTGTACTTATTTTGTTACATCTTATTTATTTATATCTTGCCTTTTCTTGTTATAGATGCTTAGGGTGACTTAGGAAATATTATCTAATATTAAATAAATATTAAAACTATGGACACAAAATGGCAGTGGCTAAAAACAAAATTTATGAGCAACAGCAATCTAAGAACCTTATATTGCCTTATACACTTTTTATGTTGTGCAGTTACTTCCTGATAGGATATGAGAAACAGTTTAAGGATAGATAGCATCCAACAGACTTAAAGGACGGAAAAAGGCCAGACAAAAAGGCAGGATATATAGCATGTACTTTAATAGTGGGCAGCACAATTCAGACTTGTGCTGGAACAGGTTGGCTGGCTTGCTTGCATGGTATGCAAGGCTAGGTTGAGCACGGTATGCAAGGCGAGGTTGAACCTCGGCATTCGTGTGGTTTTGTTCCAGGAATACACCAATTTTTGTGTTATACAAAATAATTTGTTTACCATGGTATCCAATGTACCAATTTTTCCAAGTCTTCAAACAGCTTCAGATGGGAGGCAGACACTTCTAACAGAATGGGAAGCAATTTGGGAGTCATTATTACTTGGTATTCATATGATAATCACAGGAGGGGTTTGCCTCCCAGCTGAAACCCAAAGGGAATCTGAAACTTTTTTTGGAAGCCATTGAAGCCTTTTTCCATCCAGATTAATTGCCTGCTTCATTATCATGGTAAGCATGTTGTTTTTAAGCTATTAACTACTGCTTAAATGATGTTTATCTATTAATTTAATGCACCACCTTGATCGCTGATGGAAAACACTGATAGTTAGGTTATACATGTATTGGGACTGCTGCTGCAATATTATGGGAATTGGGAAAGCTCACCACCTACTCTGTGGTAGGGCTGCAGCAGCCCCAATAGTCTTCTCAGGTCACCTCCTGAAGATGGCCTGGAGCTTACATTTGATCGGGCATAACTGCTGGTCCCACATCCCATTCCCTGCCCACCCCCACCTGCCCAAGAACACTTCCCCCATCTCCCTTCTGCCTTTCCCTCACCCTCCCCAAACCATGTGCTGGCCTATAAAGGGTTAACCAGAAGGAAAGGCAAGGAAAGTATATGTACATCAGACCTTTCATGCTACTTATGTTTGGATATGATATGTAGATATGATATGCATTGGAATTATGCTTTCTGGTCTTCTCCTCAGTACAGTGGTGCCTCACATAAAGAGCTTAATTTGTTCCAGAGGCATGCTCTTTAAGTGAAACGCTCTTTAAGTGAAGCGGATTTTTCCATAGCAAATAATGGAAACTCAGACGATTGGTTCCACAACCCCCAAAATATTCATATAAAACTATTAACTGGATGTAAAAATGAGGACAAAAGACTGGAATTGAATTCAAAACATGCATTCAATGTGCATGATCCTATGACGTCTACTTAGGCTGCAATCCTAAAGACACTTTCCTGGGAGACATGAAAAGACACTGAAAAGACACTTTTCTTTCTTTCCTGAAAAAAACACTTTTCTGGGTAGACATGGTTAATGAAGCTGAACTTATTATGTGAAGCAAGATTTCTTGGAAATTTTTGCTTGTTATGTGAAATGCTTGTTAAGCGAGGTACCACTGTATTTGCACATTTAGTTGAAGATATCAAAGGAGTTTATCTGATCTGTCCAATTTAAATGCCTGTTGCCAGTGCAGCTGAACCTACCGTGGTGGGGGCAATCCCATAGGTCTCCTCCAGGAAAGGGAACATTTCCTGGAGGATCAGGATTATTTCCTGGGGATCAGACACCACTGCTTCAATTGGTTTACTTGGACACGGTGTTGATTTTGCTGGTGCAAGTCTGAGTGGAAGGTGGTTCAAGGCTGGGAAGGGGAATATAATATTTCAAGACCTGCTACTGATGTCTACCTGTTACTGGCCTCAACACACCCACTCTCTGGTCTTCACCCCATTTCTCTTCCTCCCTCCTCTATTCTTGCATACCTACCCCCTGCTGACTTACTAGCTCTGCAGCTTTTCTGGAGGTTGCTGGCACACAACCATGTGATTTTGTGTCCACCATAAAGCATGCGCCACCAGAACATTAATTCTGGCTGTGCAGTAGTCCCCATAGGAGTAGGTCATGAGAGTATGGTCTCAGCA
The DNA here is from genome assembly GCA_030015325.1 of Cryptoblepharus egeriae. Taxonomy (NCBI): domain Eukaryota; kingdom Metazoa; phylum Chordata; class Lepidosauria; order Squamata; family Scincidae; genus Cryptoblepharus; species Cryptoblepharus egeriae. Next base: position 23,921,551 of record JAREYC010000004.1, on the reverse strand, counting down.
GGTCATGAGAGTATGGTCTCTTTCCATATGATCCAAACCCTGTCTTTTACAGGGTTCCCGCTTACATGGCAAAAGTTTGTATGCATAGAACCTTTTTACATGTAAGGTCTTTGCTGAGATCTCAGGCTGTACATGGAGAGGGTGGGGGGCATTAGAGCCAGTAGATATGGTCTTGCTGCAGCCGATAGATTTGCTATATACTGTATACATGAATATATAGTCAATAGAAAGCACTTGCTGCCACAGCAGATTGAAAGGGATTTTCTGCTTCCAATACCTGTTAACTGCAGTGACTGCCTCTGTTCAGGAACTGATGGGAATGAAAGAAATGTAGTGTTCTGGGAGAAAAAAGGAAAAGGAAATCCAACTCTCCCTAACATGAGAAAAAAGGAAAAAAAGCTTCAGTCTTGAATGAGTACCGGTAACTTGAAGAGATTAGCTTTCTCTGCCACTGCTAGCTTTCTAGGATCATCGTACACAGATGTTCTGAGACTGCAGTTGCATTTAAATCCAACCTTTAAAAAATACTGGATCACTGAGAAGATAATTGATATCAAGACCCACTTTCATAATTTCAAATCATACCACAGCCAGAAGGAATCTGGCACATCCCACAGGAATCGTAGATTCCTGATGGTGAATATAAATGACAGCTGGAATAAAATTTTCAGTTGGTGATGAAAAAGTAAACTGGGTTATTAGAATATGAAACAGGATTAATTTAATGTATGCAGGGGACAAAATTGGGGAAATCACACTTGTAAAAATACTAGCGTACAAAGTTTGAAGAGTACACTTCAGTGATGCGTTCAAGTCCTTAGCCACAAGTCATGTGTTGAGTCTTAATTCTCTACTTTCAAGTCAAGTTTAAATCCTTGCTCAAATTGTTGAGTCTCAAGTCATGACTCAAGACTCTGGGCTGAAAAGGAGAGGTGGTGATGGTTGATTGGAACATCCCAAGCACTGGCTGATCGGTGGCAATCAAAGTAAGCTGGGCAGCCTTGTTGCTAGTGGTTGTAATTTGACCAGCCAGAAAAAGCAGTCGGGAACTTCCCACTTGCCCAAGAGATCATGCTTACTTCTATATTGCCCAGGAGCTCTTGTGGTGCTATGCAGAACCACTGGTAAAGTTTGCAAGAACGCACACATACGAACAGAAACTTGGTTGTGAAAATTGCTTTGAATCCCAAATCAAGTCCAAGTAGCTGTCTCTCAGTCCCAAGCTGAGTATAGTTAGGGATGGATGGGACTGAGTCCCAAGCTGAGTCCAACTTTGGAGCAAATTGCAACAATTAGGCCTATATCACTAATACATTATGCAACAATTAGGCCTATATCGCTAATACATTATGCAGGGCACTGTATCCTAAGGACACTTGAATATGAGATAATTATCTGTTTCTGTAATAAACTGCTGTTACACTTAAACTATTGTGTCTATATATAAGTATCTTAAGCTATTGTGTGCATCCCACTTTAGCAGCATTCTGTCTTTGCAAGTCTGTATCCCCAATGGTGCCCAAACCCCTTAAGATCACATGCTGAACCTGCTGAAATCCTTTCTTCTACACAACTGTTAACGGGTCAGGAGTCCTAAAGATGAAAGTTTGGAATTCCCCAAAACATAATCAGTTCATTAGACGAGCAGGGCAACTTTGTGTACTTGAAACACATTTGGCCATTTGCATACCAAGGTCTAATCCTTATACAGATTTATCAGGCAGAACTGGAAAGAATAGGATTAGATTGCTAGAAGCCTCTTTATACTGAAATACAATTCAGGTAGTTAAATCCACATTCTTTTCTACACCTTTGCATTATATTGTTTCCAGACCCAGCTCTCAATTTCAAATGGGCCCCGTATCCATGGGGTTTGCATTCTGCCCCACTCTGTGGATATGGAAAATGCGGATACATCAAATCCTATTCAAGTAGCAGCCTCTGCACCCATTATCAGTTTTTCTTAGCAGTGGTTTTGTGAATCAATGGTTACCTAATCTTTTTATACAGTGACCAGCTTGTATACTCTTTCCCAGCTCACATCTGGAAATTCCATCCATTCCATAGAAATTCCATCCTATCTCCAATATTCTCTGCCAGGAGGGAAAAAATAGAACAATATAAGGAAAAACCCCACCATTTTAAGAAAAATTGAGCTCAGCATATTTAGACATGTTAATTTAATGCCATTAATTTTGTATTTTTCATTTAAATAATGTTCATTGCTTTAATCTGCGTTAGCGTTTTTGAAGTTGAAAAGCCAAGGGACACATGGCCTTTTATTCCTGAGAAACTGTTGATATGATGTTAATTCCTTTCTCTTGTATGTGTTTTATTTTGGAAAGCTTTTTTGTTACATTCTGCTGATGGCATAAATGGAGCAGTAAAATGGAAGACTAAACAAGTCATCAGTTATATTAGCAGCAGCGTAAAGGCTGCTGTGAAGGATGGTGAGTTTAGGTTGCAGATGTTTGGAATTAATCACCCTCCGCTTGAATATTACACGATGTCTCGGGCTGTGTGCGTTTTCCTAATAACATGACATGGATATAAGGGACAATTTTTCTAATCAACTAAACTTTAAAGGTCGTTCTAATCTTTTGTGAATTACTTGGCTCAGCATAATGGCTTTGTGTAAAGTATTGCATACCCTTGTTACTACCTATTTAAAACACATTTGTAATCTCACTTGTTTATAATAATAAATTGTCATCTTTATTATTCCTTTGCAGTAGTGTAATAAGTTGTGGACTTTTTAATGTCAAGACTGAAGTTGGGGAATCCTAGTTTTTAATCTAAGGAGGAGGAGACCAAACCCTCTTCAGATTAAGATGGGACTGTATTTTTTTAAAACTTTCCATACATATGCAACTTAGAGGGAAGGCTTGGAGGAAGTTTAGAGGGAAGGATTTCCACTGCAATGTAGACCTTATCAGTGTGAGCTAGAAAATCAGCAAATTGTCCACGGCCATTTACTACTTGATCAAAACCCTGTGATCATCCTGTGACCAGCTTCTTGATGCAGTTGCAGTTGTGTAAGCATTTGACCCCTTTCAGTGTTCTGTGTTAACAGAAGAAACGGTTGGTTTAGAAGGTTTGTTTGCCTAGAAAAGTGATTTTCAACAAGTGTGCCATGGTACACTTGTGTGCCATGGATAGTCCCCAGGTGTGCTGTGGGAGTTTGGGGAAGGTCATTAATAGGAAAATTGGGGGATTTGAATGGCCTGGTATGCCTTGTCAATGGTAAAAACAACTGATGATGTGCCTTGACAATTTCATTGCTTTGTTAGTGTGCTGCGAGATGAAAAAGGTTGAAAATCACTGGCTTAGAAACATCACTGGTGTGTGTTCATGTGCGCATGCACGTGTGTGCATAATGCTAAAATTGAAGGGTAATGCTGAAGTTGTGATGAATCTTGCATTCTCTAGCGATCATTAAGGTCTCTTAATGTACAAATCTAGACTGGGCTGATTAGCTGTTTTAAGGTGTGGGTTTTCCCCATTATGTTTCTCCACATGCACACAAATGTAGATAAAGGCACACAAAATCATACCAAATGGTGGGCCAGTTTCTGGAGTGCACAAACGATAGAAAACTAGTAGAATTTACCCTTTGTTGTGAGAGTAAAATTTAAAGATATTTGTGGTCATCAGGCATGGCTGGGGACTGGAGGGCACCTGCAGGCATAGGGTACCAACAGGAACAGGTAAACAGTCAGGTTGCAGACACCTGGGCAGTGGTAGGCAGTGGGAAGCAGGCACCCAGCAGATACTGGGCACTGATGAGTACAGGCTGGCAGTGGACACCACTGGGCACAAGGCACCATTGGCTACCATCAGATATTGCTGAGCAGTGGGCATCGATCACCACTGAGCAGCAGTCACCACTGGCCATTGGACATCATCAGGCATTGTGCATCCCGCCTGAGTACTTGGAACTGGGCATCCCTGCCAACCACCGGGTACCACCGGGCAACAGCAGGCACTGGGCAGTGGGTATCATTGGGCAGCAGGCACTAGCGGACAACATGCATCACCTGACACCAAATTGGTTCTTATCAGGTACTTTCATCAGAGAAGGAATATTCTCCCCAAATTTCACGCTTCTAGGTCTAGGGGTTTGGACTGGACATTGATGAGTCAGTGATTCTTCAATGTTAAGTTTTCACTTTTCACTCTTCTGGTTGGAATTTCTCAAAACTGGTTCTTAGTGGGTGTTTTAATCACAAAAGGAATACCCTTCCCAAATTTCATGCTTCTAGGTCCAGCTGTTTTGGCTGGGCACTGATCAGTGAGCGAGTGACTCTTTGATTTTATATACTGGTATATAGATATTCAGCCATACATTTTAAGTAATCCTTAATGTAATTGCAGTCACAAAAACCTCTTTTTAGCTGCAGTGTTAAAGCTTGTTAGCTGGGCAGTGTTTGCATTTCAAATTGAATTTTGGCTTTGATGAAGATGACAGGGAGCCTAAGGTGTCCTAAATCAGAATGGCCTATATTAATAAAAATTCCTGCTATTGATGGCACATTTGTCAATACACTAAAATGGTACGTAATAGGAGTTGTTTGATGGAAAGAAAAGATTAAATCAGAAGCTGCATCCCCAAGAAAAGTCTGAGTGTATTATGCATAATGTATTGTATTTAATTTAGACATTGCAGATTCTCTCTTGAGCTTGATCACTGACTTGATGGAAGCATGACTGGAGGAGATCAGTCGCATATCTTATAACACTTGGGGATGAAAAATACATATTCTGTTCCAGTTCTAGAAGATTTGTTGAGAGAACCTAATTATCCTATTACTTGTGAATCCTGCCTCCTGCTATTTGACCACAGCTTTCAAGCAAGCTTTTAAAAGGCAGCTGATTACTCACCATTGTCTTTTTTAAAATAACAATTTATGAAATCCTTGAATCTCATTACAGTATTACAGAATTGTCCAAATTCTGTATCATTTCATCGGATAGCTTGATGAAAGCGTTGATCCAATGTAAGGGGGCAGTGAAGAAGGCAAATTCCATGTTTAGGGTAATTAGAAAAGGCATTGAGAATAAAAAGGCAAAAATGATAATACCATTGTACAAATTGATGGTGAGGCCATCAGGAACAGGTACCTATTTTGGAGGACTGTGTCCAGTTCTGGTCACCCGATGCCAGAGTGGGCATCTGGATGCAGGTGTCATATGTGTTCCCTGAGGCATTTGGTTAGCCACTGTGTGATATAGGACTAGATGGGTCTTTGGCCTGATCCAGCAGATGCTGTTTTTACGTTTTTAAAAATATTAAAATCACCAAAAGGTAGTGACCTGGTATCCTAGATCCATTGCTGTGATAAGCTTGCATAAGTTTTATGGTAATTATTGAAATACACATGACAGATGGAAAGATAATTCTATGCAGTGGTGGGCTTCAGGGGGTTCTCACCGGCTCTATAGAACCCTTTGCTAATGAGCACCTGGTTCTAAGAACCAGTTACTAATGGGACATAGAACCTGTTGTTAATTTAGGTTATCAGGACATAGAACCTGTTGTTAATTTATCTGAAAACCACCAGTGTTTCTATGTGTATCTTGCTGCCTCATTTGGTTCCTTCTGAAAAAGGATCCAGTGTCTGAAGAAATGGATTGCAGTTAATAATAGTTAAGCATTAATTGCTAAATTATGGGTCAGCATTGCTGAAGAATCTGAGATGTAATTGAAAAGGATATATTGGGTTTTTAAAAAGAGGATATACAGCACCACACCGCCTCCTATGGTGTGTGATTCTTAATATTCATATTGGTTCTGATTCAGAGCTAGTCATGCAAGGCAGCTGGCAGCACACAGACTACACTTCTGACTTATCCTCCATTACCTTCCGGGAAGGTTTGGCTTCAATTCCCCATTACTCCTATACAGTTGGCTGCCACTGTCAAATTTGTTAGTCTCAAGATCTATCCCCATAGCACTTCTTAGCCTGGTAGGTTATCAGTCCAGCCAATGGATGCCCTTGCTCCATTGATCCAGCACAAACACAACCCCATCCGGTTGTCAATTAGCAGCTTCCTTATATAACACAGAGAAAATATTCCCTAATGCATGGGAAAAATGCAGAAACAGGGATAACAGAGAGCAGGAAAAGTATTTATAGCTATAAAATATAGTGCTGTACTCAAATGCCTTCTCACTGTTTTCCCTTCTAAACAAAAATCTTGTTTTGTTGTGTCTTTTTAAATTAAAATTAATTAATCTCAATTTTTAAAAAAAATTAATGTGTTAATTTTAACCAATTACTGCTGTAATCCTACACATACTTGCTTCAAAGTCAAATCAATTAAAATTAATGGACTGCTTAGGAGTAAGCATGGTTAGGATTAGGAAATTTTGGTCAATTTATTTTCTTCTTTTTATCAAAACATTATAAAAGCATGTTGTTTTTACCAACATACAGATGTGAAAATAATCACCCATTCTCTAAAAATGCAAAGATGTTTGGCTTCCATTGATGTGTACATGGGATGAACCATGAGCATAATTAAAAAGGAGAAACTTTTTTGTCCTGTTGTTAAACAGTGTTGTCTTTGTAACTTGTGTATTAATAAAAAAATCTAATTTTTGGTTTATATTTTCCAGAAATGCTTTGCTGTGATGAATGTATCTCCCTTTCGTAATTTTATCTCTGCTCTTCTGCTTTTCAGTGTACACAATTTTCTCGAAGGTACACTCTGACCGGAATGTGTACCCTTCCGCTGGAGTTCTTTTTGTTCATGTTTTGGAGCGAGAATACTTTAAGGGGGAGTTTCCTCCTTATCCAAAGCCTGGTAAGGGATGCTTGGAATCTTTTAAATATATTGTTTGGGAAAAGGAGTCCAACTTAATTTGAATCTATATATATATATAAAAGAGAAAAGTCACTGACTGACTGACTGACTGACTGACTGACTGACTCACTCACTGACTCATCACCGCCTTGCCAAAACTGCCGGCCCTAGAAGCGTGAAATTTGGGGAGGGTGTTCCTTCCGTGATTGAGGGGTGCACTAAGAATCGGTTTTCGGAAATTCCAACCGGAAGGGGGTGAAAAGGGGCGCAACGCGTTTTCCTCCCTATACTTTGCATTGAGAATTGCTGACTCAGCAACATTCTGCCCCAACTGCTGGGCCTGAAGCATGGAATTCTGGGAGTTCCTTCTGTCACCTGAACTCCCACCAAGAACCATCTGGAGAAATTTAACCCTTCAGGGGCTGAAAAGGGGTCAACATGTTTCTGTCCTATACTTAACATGGGAGACTGACCAACATCCAGCCAATTGGGTGCTCAGTACCTGGTGCACTGGGGGGATGTTGTTTGGAGGAAGAGGTTGCACTGGAAAGGATGCTGCACATGGGGGGAAGTTGCGCATGGGGGGATGATGCGCATATAGGAAAGTTGCGCATGGAGGGAAGTTGTGCAGGGGGAATGTTGCGCATGGGGGGAATGTTGCGCACGGGAGGATGTTGCGCACGGGGGGATGTTGCGCACAGGGGGAATGTTGCGCACGGGGGGAATGTTGCGCACGGAGGGAAGTTGCGCATGGGGGAATGTTGTGCATGGGGGAATGTTGCGCATGGGGGTAGGTTGTGCATGGGTTGTTGATGCGCCATGGGGGGATGTTATATGGGGAAATGTTACTACCGCAACGCAGGTACGCTTTTTGCTAGTAACTTTATAAAAGTAAAATTGGTGTAGCAGACTCGAGAGACTGAGCTCTTAACCAGAAACGTCCCAAGTTCAAAGTGTGAAATTTACAAAATGCTGTTCCTACGTAAGCCGCACTGAGACAAATGGAAACTGTTTGAGGCTGCAATCCTATACCCAGTTTCCTGAGAGTGAGCCCAATTGAATGCAGTGGGACTTTTGAGTATAGGATAGGATTGTATGAGTTCTATATAGATTATTTGGACAGCTGTGCAAACTTGCTATTCTGATTGCTCAACAAGAAATTACTTGAGAATTTCTTTCCTTTTCATTATGGACCGATGCTCAATAATTTTGAGAGTATCCCCCAAATCCAGAGTAACTACGAGAACATGTAAGAGACTTTACATGCACCCATAGTTACTGCACCACTTAGTGAAAACCTATGGGAAATTCATATTGGAATCCAGAGTAAGTTGTTCTTACACCAGAGCAAGGACTCCCTGTAGTTACTCTGAATTTTGCCCTATGTCTTATGATAGGGCACAAAAGTTGAGAAAGACAAAATAAAAGGGGTAGCATATAAACAGGCTAAGGCTTTCATGGCTGGTATCCATGCTGAAATTATTATTATTTATTATGCAAAGTTTTTTGGACTTGCACCCTGGTCTAGCTCCTGATAAACTAAACAAATTCTAAAAGAGGAGCTGGATGGGGCTAATTGACACTACACTGAAGCTAAAAATTCAAAACTAAAAGCTTCCTATTTAAATTACTTAGGGTTAGGTTTCCCTCTGATGCAAAGGGGGACGGAATGCATACACCTTTTACCATTGCCCAGAAGAGGAAATTTTGGCAGGTTCAACTTTTAAACACTTTCCTGTTTCAGCTGCACCTGTCAAAATTTCTTCTTCTGTACAGTGGTTAAATGTATAGACACTCTGTCCAATTTACCCTACAATCCAGAGTAACTACGGTAAGACGTAGGAGGCACTTACTCTGGATTTCTCTATGCATTTCCCATAGGTTTCTCATAGGTGGCAGCATAACTACGTCGGTGTAAAAGGTCCTGTAGTTACTCTAGATTGTAGCCTCAGTATCCAGCAACCTTACTGAAGGAATTCAGTTATAAAGAATTGAACTAGTCACAAGAGCTGGTATTCCAGTAGTCTTGTAACAAAATATCTTCTAAACTAATAAAGCTTATTATGCTTATTATTTTTATAAATAAGCTTGTTTAGTTGGTCCAGTTCAATATCGGGTTGTGTGACTGCTCCCATTCTTACACCACGCGAGGTTATCAGGGGAAAAGTGTGAATATATTGTGGCTGTGGGTTGTTAGTAGAAGAGCCCGTTGTGGATAAGATACGGGAGAATTCTTTGAATTGGAATCATTACCATTAAAAAGGGATTTCTTACATATGATGAAAGTGTTGGGAGTTTAGAATCCTCCCTTGTTATTGTTTAAAGAACAGCATGCAAGGACTAACAGAAAGGGAAGGTGTTAGGTTTTGCATAGTGTGATTGTTTAATCTGGCTGCCCCATCTACACTCCTTCCTCTACATTTCACAGGGTTTCAGAACGACAACCAGCCATCATCACTCTGACCAGTTGGATAGTTTATATGAAGTAAAAGATTGCTACTGGAGTGCTTTACTTGATTGGGGTCTTGTAAAAATAACTCCTTAATGTAAAACAGATAGCTGTATCTTTCATATAGCAACTTCTGTTAAAGACCCTACAATTTTCCTTGGGCTGACTGCCTTTTTCTATACCTTAAAAACAACTTCAGAGCCATCTCTGCATGTGTCGAAAGGTATTTGACTGACTTCCATCAAATAGGGTCTGACAATTTTAGCCAGGTTGTTGGAATATTGAAACATAACAGTACTTCTGGAAATGATGAATGCGTTAAACTTGTTTTCACTATGCAGAGATTGGGAGCGTGCTGTAAAACAGCTCAACAAAGTCTTTCAATTGCTACATCACCCCCTGTAAACTCAGTGGAATTTGTGCAGGAACCTGCAAGGGCCATTTGATGGCTGTTAGTACATCCTATAAAGGAGCACAATCATGTTTATTAGAAACTAGTAAAATGTACCCGTGTTGCCTCCATACACCATACCCCCAATGCGCATCAACCCTCCATGTGCAACATCCCTCATGTTCATCATCCCCACATGCATACCATCTAGCAATTTGGTGCCTAAGGCACTGGGAAGGAGGGTGCACATGGAGGATGGTGTGCATGTGGGTATGATGAGCATGAGGGATGTTGCACATGGGGGGTTGATGCGCATTGGGGGGTTGATGCTAGTCTCTAATAAATTTGGACTTGGTATACAAGCAATGTCTTGATAAACAAGCAAAAAAATAGTCCTGGCCAGGACGTGGTCAGTTTCAGCACTCCTCCAGCACCTGTTCAGCCTCTCCTAAGAGAACATCAGCCTATGCATATCTACTCTGAAGTAAGCCTATTATAATCAATGGGGCTCACTTCTATATATGGGGGGGCAACGTAAAGGAGCTTGAGAGACCTAGCCTTGCATGTCTACCCTGAAAAGGGGGTTGATGCGCATTGGGGGTATGGCGCACCATCCTCCATGTGCACTATCCCCCCCAGTGCGTCCTCCTTCCCAGTGCTTCAGGCACCAAATTGCTAGATGTTAATCAATATTCAGTGTTAAGTATAGGACTAAAACACATTGCACATTGCATATACTAAATCAGCTGTCCTATTTATACAGGTGAAATCAACAATGACCCTATAACATTTAACACAAACCTCATGGGTTATCCTGACAGACCTGGCTGGTTACGATATATTCAGAGAACACCTCACAGTGATGGAGTGTTGTATGGATCACCCACTTCAGAAAATGTGGGCAAGCCTACCATCATTGAGGTATGCAAACTACGTGGTTTGGATGCTGCATTAAATATCTGGACATAAACTCGACATGATGGGTAATGACAGATAATGGTACTGTACTCAAAATATTGAAAACTGCCAAGACATATATCTTTTGGCCTCATCTCATTTTAACCAGCACTTGTTTGTCTCAGCAACAGCATTGTTATACTGGTATATACAGGTATCAACACTAATATACAAATGCCCAAATGTTGGTGATGTCCTCTTAGGTTCCTTTTTTCAAGCTACAATCAACCTTTCCCCCAAATCCAGAGCAACTATGGGAGCGTGTAAGACACTTTATGTGCACCCGTAGTTACTGCACCACCTAGTGAAAACCTATGGGAAATTCATATTGGAATCCAGAGTAAGTTGTTCTTACATTGGAGCAAGGATTCCCTGTAGTTACTCTGGATTTTGCCCTTTGCCTTTGTCCATTTACAGGAACATGAAGACCCACAGCCAGTAACATTTTCAGTTTAAAAATATGTAGCTATTATTAAGCTAAAGAGATAAAATTTCATGATCATCTAACCATAATTTTCAAAGATTATTTAATTTTCAAATAAAAAGTCTGATTGTGGTTTTCCCAGTCCAAGTTGTTTTTCTGTTTTTATTCTGGTTTCTTTTTAAAATGTACTGTATTATTTGATTTTGTATCTCTGTTTAAATACTGTTTTTATTCATTTTTTCCCTCTGGTAGATCACAGCTTATAACAGGCGTACCTTTGAGACTGCAAGACATAATTTGATTATTAATATAATGTCCGGAGAAGGTATGTCTATAGCGCCTTTCTCAGCACTATACAAATGGTACAAAAAATTTCATGCTGTGTAAATATTTAAATGCAAAGTGCATTCTGTGATGGAGAAGAGGTATGAAAAGTTTATCTACATCCATTTAATCTTCAGTTGGCTATTTCAGTTTAAAGAAAACTTCTTGTTTCTCATAAAAATGCAGTTGAAATGTTACTGTTTGTATGAACAGGTTGTATAAAAAACATATATCTGCTGTGCTACAAGAAACTTCATGGAGGGCCAAATGACCATATATGTACCACATGTTTATTTATTTTATTTAATTAATTTTGGCTGCAATCCTAAAGACACTTTCCTGGGAGTAAGTCCCATTGGACACAATGGGGCTTACATCTGAGTAGACATGGTTAGGATTGTGCTCTTTTATCCCGCCTTTCCTCACCTGCAAGAGGGAGCTCAAGGCGGCTAACATCAGAAAGATAAAACACCATTAAAATAGACATATAAATATAGATTAAAACATAACTAAAATACAATTAAAATACAATTAGATTAAAACCGAGCACAATGAAAACAGATTAAAAATTTGTTAAAAACAATAAAATAGAACAATAAAAACTGCCCCCCAACCTCTGCCCCATTTAAAAATGCCCTTATATATATGTAGCACATAAGGCTGTGTTCTTCAAACTGGAGACCAATACGAACCCACCAAAGCTTCCCAATGTAGATGATGCTTAATTTTCACCAGGGGAGCCTTAACAAAGCATGTGTTTGCAGTAATAATAACTTGCAGTAATAATAATAATAATAAAATCTCAGAAATTATAGTACATAAAAGGAAGATGGACAGGGATTATGCACCCAGTGACTTATGGAGCAGTGTTATTTGTGAACTAAACAAGTGATTCAGTGCACTTATAATGCTTCCAATATTTTACCTTGATTAAGAGATCGGGACAGCAGAATTTGGTTGATTCTTAAATATCTTCTGTCTTTGAGATCTTTATAAACCTCATTTATTCAGAAAATATTTGGGATGCAGTATTTCCATAATGAAAAAATGATAGTGCTGGAATGCTGAGCCAGTATTTCGGCTATTTTGAAAATGAAAATTTTCAAAATTTATTTATTTTATTCTTAGAATTTCCTTTACTATATCAAGCGGAATTCTTCATAAAAAACATGAACGTTGAGGAAATGTTGGCAAGTGAAGTTCTTGGAGATTTTCTTGGAGCAGTAAAAAATGTGTGGCAGCCAGAGCGATTGAATGCCATAAACATCACCTCAGCTCTTGATCGGGGAGGCAGAGTCCCACTTCCTATTAATGATATGAAAGAAGGGTAAGTGAATTTATTCACTTCATTCAATTTCTTCTAACGTTTGTTGTTACACATTTAATGCCCAACAATATTTTGGAAACATTTTAAAAAAAATATTTACCATACAGCAATTACAATTGCTGGGAGATCCTTTGTGATGTCCAGCAGCCTGTAAGAGTGGACTTTTAACGCCCGGTGTTCAGGCTAGTCCTACATTGGTATCAGTAGATACTATTTTGCTTTCAGCCATAATTGCATTCCATTAGATTCCCTTTTTCACCCCATTAAATGGCAGAATGTGGTATGGTGTCTAAAACAATGCTTTCTGGGGTGACAATGAAGGAAACCTGGAAGTGGATCATTATAACAATATTCAGAGATGCTTGTTGGAGATGGTCTAGGAGGATTTCCTGCTTTAGGCAGGGGGTTCGACTAGATGATCTACTGGGCCCCTTCCAACTCTATGAATCTATGATTCCAGTGATTTTTTTTAATCCATGGAGATTAAAGATTAAAGATCCCAGATCAGCACAGTAATGAGGCACAGTCTGTATCTGGAAGTAAGAATGCAGTCTAACCCTACAGTCCAGAGCAACTACGGGTGCACATAAGAGACATTACATGCACCCATAGTTACTGCACCACCTAGTGAAAACCTATGAGAAATTCATATTGCAATCCAGAGCAAATTGTTCTTACACCGGAACAAGGACTCCCCGTAGTTACTCAGGATTGCACCCTTACTCAAAGTCTTCAGTGATAGGTTTTCTTCATTATGAGATCATGGAATCATAACATTGGAAGGTACTCAGTAGGTCATCTAGTCCAACCCCCTGATAAACAGACTGGGCAAGAGTCACTATGGGCAAATTCCAGAGTAACTATGGGGAGTCCTTGTTCCAGTGTAAGAACAACTTACTCTGGATTCCAATATGAATTTCCCATAGGTTTTCACTAGGTGGTGCAGTAACTACGGGTGCACGTAAAGTCTCTTATGTGCTCCCGTAGTTACTCTAGGTTTGCGGGTAATTCAAGTTTCTCTTTTATTTAGCAGGGGAAGAGTAACTGGCTGGCAAATTGAGTGATCATTGGAGTAGCAACTCCGGTCTCTCCTGGATGTCTCTTGATTTTTTTTCTGCGTAACTTTCAATCAAAACTGCTACTGAGACTGTTTTAGTTGCTCTAACTTTTTGTCTGCATTTAGGTATTATAGGGGGAGTCAGATGATGTCAATTTTCTGTAGCGCTCATGGGCTTTTGAAACTATTGATGATCCAAATCTGTTTCAACCATTATGAATTAGGGGATACAACATCTAGTTCTTGTTTGTCTATTTTGGTTTGGTGGTATAATGTTTCTAACCAACAAGAGTTACTGCCACAGGAATTCTGCAAGGTTCCATCTCGTCATTGGTGCTCTTTAATTTCTGTATGCAACTGCAGGGAGTGATCATATATAAGAATGGAGTGAGCATAATCAAGAGGCTGATGACATCCAATTCAGCCTTTCTTTATTTTTTTAATAAAGTCCAGATTCAGTTTCATTCCAAACTAATGCTTTAATTCTATAGAAGACGTGATGTATAGTTGACAGATTAAACTGTATCCAGATGTGGTTGATGGTGGGGAGATTCCTAGGGATGAAAATGTCCTCCTTTTGTTGGAATCTCTGTTGTGAAGAGCAAATGTGCAGACTGAGGGTTTTCCTGGATATTGCTTTGCTCCAGACACACTAAGTAATGGCAGTGAATTTTTTAAAACTTTGGCTAGTGAGGATCACAAAGGATCTCCCAAAGGATCTCCCAGCAATTTATAGTTTACAACACTTTACAATTATTGCACATGTGTGGGTAATCTCCCAGTTCTTCTTTAGTCCTTAACTGGTACTTGGAGAGCAGGCTGACCTCCCACAACCAATAGCTGCTGTAGATATAATTTCCATTTGATTTATGGGGTCAGTTCAAAAGTCCTTCTTATTATCTTTAAAGCTCAAAATAATCTTGGTGCGAGTTATTTTAGGGATTATGTTCTCCTACATGTTCCTTCCTGGTCTTTAAGGTTGCATATGTGACCTTCCTCGGTATACACTTTTTTGAAATGTTCAGTCTGTTGGATCTCAGAACTAGACTTTTTGTGTCATGGAACCCATACTTGGAATGCCATCTTTAAAGGTATTAGTTTGGTTCCTACTGTGGATACCTTCCATGTACATGATAAGGTATTATTTTTTTTCTAAAATCTCTCCCCAGGTATTCAAGATCTTTGGTCAGATTGTTATTATAGGCCAGATGGTCCTTTATATTTCTTCTTTAGCCTTGAGATGTCATTGCTTTCTTGTTCTTTGTATGCTCATTTTTATTCATGTTACATGATTTTTAATGTGTTAAGTATTTTAATTGATCACTTGTCTATTGCCCTCAGTAAAAAGGCAACAGCAACTCATCAGTTCATTAAAAATGCATTTCTTTTATGAAGCTAGTGGAAACAGGTGATAAATAGAAGTTTAATTAGGAAGAATTTATCACACTTGCATGTCAGAGCAAGTTAAATTTAAGTCTGGGAATGGTAGTGGTGGTGAGGGTTTGCAATTCAAATCAATTTTAGTGATTTAGCAGAATTTCTTTTATAAGTATTATTATATACATTTTTCAACAAAACAAGTTCACAAAGCCATATTATAGACAAAGTTAGATAATTCAGTGGCTCCATTTAAGACTCCCAATCCCAAAAGGCTTGTAATGTAAAAAATGATTCAAAAGAGCACCAGCAAACGGTCACTAGAAAAGACACTGTGCTGGGGTGAAAAGGGATTGGTGGTGTCACTCGGGTTTTGGGCTCGACTGGGTGATATGCATGGGAGCGATGGTGATTCCACTACTGGAGAAAATGTTTAAATCTTACAATTTCTGAATAATACTAGCATTTTTATATATCATTCATAATTTAATGCAAAATGCAATGAAACTTTGTTGAAAAAGCTCTAGTCTTTTGAGATTTATAACAAAAAGCAGTGTGGGGGGGCATTACCATGTCCATTTCTCTGACCACAGGATGGGAGAAGAACCATTATGGGGGAGATGTGCTGGCTTTAATGCTGCTGAAAAGGATTGTTATTCTCCCCTTGTGAAATAAGGGCATGGGATCAGCACTTGAGAAAAGTGTTTCTTGTCCTGTTTGCAAACAACAACTTTAAACAATTTAGATGTAGTTTTAGGGACAATTTTACAAAGCAGACCTTTGTATTGGAAAAGGTGCTTTTGTGAAATATTCAGATCACAACGCATGCACTGAATTTTCCTTTTGGCTTCCATGTGCCTACATTTGATTAAAATTGTGTCATTGACTACCCTAAATCTGTTAACATTTCTCTGCAGTGTCTATGTTATGGTTGGTGCAGATGTTACATTCTCCTCCTGCTTGCGGGAAGTTGAAAACCCACAAAATCAGCTGAGATGCAGTCAAGAAATGGAGCCTGTAATAACTTGTGATAAAAAGTTTCGTAGTCAGTTTAATATAGACTGGTGTAAGATCTCTTTGGTGAGTTCCTTGTATTGAAGAACTGAAAGCGCATATGTACATTTTGACTACATTGTGTATGTCCTGACTATAAAAGAGTCCCATCGAGATTCTGCAGATAAACCTCTGATATATCTTCTGTGGCTTCGATGAATACACAGTACATATACACAGAAGCATTTGGACATAATGTGTTATGTTTTATTTTTATTTTTTTAATTCACAAGGCAGGCAGGGCAATGGATCAAAAGCACTGAGAGTGCTAATGGCAATTTTCATATTTTAAGATCTAAATCTAAATCTGATTGATTTCCTGCGTCAGTAAAGTATGATTAGTAAAGTACCACATAATAGTGCTAAGTAAAAGTCTGGTGCTGGGTTGGGTATCCAGTTTCCTCTTCTGCATCATCAATTAGTTTACAAAATTATATTGGCAGTTGATTAGCAGAAATAATACCATATTTACTCAAGTCTAACATGCACCTTTTCAGCTGAATTTAGTCTCCAAAATTGGGGTGCACATTAGAGTTGATGATGCATTAGATTTGAGTAAATTTTGTATTTTGGTTATAAGCAGAGCTTTCTATCTGGAAAAAGATAGAAAAAGAAAGCAGAGCTTTCTATCTGATACTCACCACAGGTAATCTGCTTATGACAAATATTTATTAGCTGCGGGGGAGGGGGTGGAGTTGGAAAAAATGTGCTGGTACTGGGTACCAGTTAGTGCCCCAGAAAAAAAGCCATGGTTATAAGTATATATCAGTATTTAATGGTTTACTACATTGTAATAAAAGTAGTTCTTGTCACATAACTTGTATGCAGTAAAATAAAATTTTGCACCTGCTTTGCAGCTGCACATTACAATTGCCGGTAAACATTTTTTATCTCAAGCTGTTAAAAATTGGGGTGTGCATTAGATTTGATGAAACATTAGAGTAAATACAGTAATTTTCACCTAATTAAAGTTTTGTGGGGTTTGGTTTCTCAAAGATTCTCAAGAACTCATGGAGAGAGAGAGAGAGAGAGAGAGAGAGAGAGAGAGAGAGATCTATCAATTTTTTCAAGTTAATGGTGTGTCCTTCAGCATTTGGTTCTCTTCCCTCAAACCAGTTTTGGTTTACCAAATCCTGGTCTTGGTAACATCAATAAATGTGCAAAAATAGACATAACGGTAGCAGAATGGGAAATGATGTGTCAATGGGAGCAATGTACAGGTGTAGCCTAATTATATGTGATTTATTTATATGCAATTTTGTCTCCAAGTGACTGAGGTTGGCTCTTTAAATTCAAAGATAAGCCTCCCTTAAAGGAGCAGTTAATACCTTAACCAAGGCAGCTTGCTTACCATGGCAATGCGGCAGGCAGTTAAGCTTATCTTAAAGGTTGTGAACTTTTAGTTTCGTTTCTGTTCAGTTCCCCTCCCCAAAATGAGATAATAACTCAGTGTTTTTTAACCTGTGTGCCATGACACACTGGTGTGCCGCAGATAGTCCTCACATGTACCGTGGGAATTTGGAGATTGATATTTATTAATAGGAAAATTGGGGGATTTGAACCGTCTGGTGTGCCTTGTCAATGGTAAAAACAACTGATGGTGTGCCTTGACAATTTCAGTGCCTTGTTAAGTGTGCCATGATTTTGAGAACCAAATGTCCTGAATGAGGAGGGTCAACCTGTCTAAACTTTCTCAGCCCATCCCTGATACAAGCTGAAAATTGGAGACAACACTGACCAGTTATCTCCACTAAATGAATGATTGACATAGCTATCACTTATCATGCTGCCTGTATGCACCTTGGGATCATGTTCCACTTTATCAATCTGGTGCATTGATAGGATCCCTTTGATGTAAGAAAAGAAGTCTTGTGGTATTTCTGTCATCAATGCAGCATCAGTGCAATCCACATTTTGTTGTTTCTGTACTTAATTCAAATACCTTCTCATTTGCCTTGTTTCTTCATGATGTGGAGAAATTTAAATGTTTATAAATCAAGTCACTTAAAAATAAAAATTTGGCCATTTTTTTTACAATTGGTTTTGTGATTGAAATGGAAGCAAATTGGTGAAGATAGCTTGTCCCTTTGCTCTGGTAAGCGAAATTGTGTTATAGAAGGCACAGAAAGGTAAATACCTCTTGTACTTATAAAGGTAATTTTTGGTAAATGAAATAAAAAGGTGTTTTTGAAAGATAATAGTAATCCATCTGTACAGTGTAGTGCAGGTGGACCCTTGTTATCCATGGATCTTCCTTTCCCTGAATCCTTGTGGATACCGAATGAAGTCAAATTACACAAGTTAGTGATCTGTTTGTAATAAAATTGCCTTGTGTGAAATCTTATGTGATTAGCTGTAAATCAAATCACATAGATTTTGAGGTCTACTGAGCTCCAAATGTAACCTGAGCTGTTCTGTGGCCTGTTGAGATCAAATATGGCTCATAACCAGATAACTTGTGTTGAGATAAATCCATGCATAAGTAGGCTCAGCTTGTACTTTCTGTAAAGAACGTGTGTGTTATTTTTATAAAAAGTAGTGAGTGAATGAATGAATGAATGAATGAATGAATGAATGAATGTGGATTTGTTTTACTCTGCCCAACATGTTTCAGGGTATAGTTAGCTAAAGTTATCTTTGTCTTTTTTGATATCAGGTTGATAAAACTCAGCATGTTTCCACCTACCAAGAAGTAATCCGTGGAGAAGGCATATTGCCAGATGGTGGCGAGTACGAGCCACCTTCTGAAAATCTGAAAAGCAGAGATTATTATTCAGATTTCCTCATTACTCTAGCAATACCCTCTGCTATAGCCCTGGTGCTTTTCCTAATACTTGGTTATATTATGTGCTGCCGAAGGGAAGGAGTGTGAGTACTTCAAAACATTAATAAATGATTTGTATAATTTTGTAAGTCTATGAAGGACACGAAACATTTAGTAGATGAGCTTAATTCAGTTCATAAAAAATAGTTAAAATACTTTCTAAAACATGCAATACAATAGAATAGTCAATTCTGGGACTAGAAACTTGAACTGATGGCAAATTTCAATGCTGAGGAACTAATTTACAATATTTAACATGCCAATATTTTGAAAATAAATTCCAGGTTTAAAAAGTCTTTGCAAAGTAAAATAAATCTTACTGAGATTGTGAACTGAATTTAGGGGCATAAAAAGAGAACACATATAAAGAAAAGCAGCAAGTAACAATTCCTTCCATTTTACATGCACATGTTGTAGGAGTTTTTTAGCCCCGCATCTGTCCTTTAACCTGCATATTCACTCTTCTGTGTACGTGTCTTTCATCTATATCATCTCGTTATGTGATTTCATCCATGCTTCTCATAAAACATGTGGTAAATGCTCCTAAGTTGTATTTAATAGTCATGGTCCAAAGAAATGTGCTGCAGCAGGAAGCGTGTGCATAGCTTTCTTTGAAATGTTGCTGTGGCTCCTTCCATCACCGAAGCAAGCCTCTGTTTCATCCAGCTTACCTCTGACTATTACCTTTGACTATTCCGTGGCAAATCTTCAAAGGCAAGCCCAATTGCACATGATGATCATGCTTGCCTATGCGTGCAGCCTCTTTGGATCATGGACGATTGCAACAGGGTCAGCATTTCCATATCCCATTCTATTTCCATCAGCAGTTAGATTTAATGTTCCAAATATCAATGCTATTATTTAATTCATAAATTTTGTTTTATTTTTAGGGAAAAGAGAAACATGCAAACACCAGAGTAAGTGTCTTCTTTCCTGTTATTTTCTCCCATCATTTAATTTTCATTTCCCAGTAGCTTCTCATCCTCCATACATGTTGACCATCTTCATTCATCGTAACTTGTTCTTCATCTCTGGTGATGGCTGCTTTGAAAAATGTAGAGACTTGAGGTCAAAATAAAAAGGGCTTTAAATTCCATAATAGAACACATCAGAATCAGAATATTAAATATTCAGTTTAGGTTTGTGGTTTGTGGCTCTATACATCTATAAGACAATGAAAGTATTAAACACCCAGTTTCATTACAGGAATTCTATAAGCACAATTTGGGGTTTTTATGAATAATTATTATCCAATCACAAGAAGCCAATCATATAAAAAAACCTAAATCTTAAAGCTCATGAGCTTGCCAAAGTAAAATCAATGAAATATAATATTTGCAGTTGATTTTAGAGAATCTCAGCTCTTTTGGAGGGTGCTGAAAGGCACATACTCTAGAGCAAAGTATGTAGAGCATATACTCTTTGACTGTCCGTCATGAACAAGCAACGTATAGTCTTGGGAGGCTCATGCTGGACCACAGGCCAGTAATTCCAGGTGAGAGTGTGGAAAAAAATGTTGCTGAATTGCACTAATTACTGAAAAACCAAATTGTTTCTGTTGAAGAGAAGGTATGCTTATAGGAGGTAGACCTTCAGGATTTGCCCCTTTCCTAAATAAAAATAAAATTTTTTTTCTTTAAATCCAGTTTATATGTATTTTAATGTATTTTGTAAAAAAATTCATATGATGTTCTTACCCTGTCCATTTTTTTTTAAAAGACAGCACATTCTAATAAATATGACAAAGATAAAAATCTAATGTATTTTCTTTCTATGCAGCATCCAGCTGGTCCACCACAGTGCAATTCAGAAATCCACCAAAGAACTTCGGGAGATGTCAAAAAACAGGGAGATAGCCTGGCCTCTGTCGACACTACCTGTGTTTCACCCGGTCACGGGTGAGATTGTGCCACCTGTTCACCCAGACAGCTATGACAATACTAGCATGCCGCTGATGCAAACACAGCAGTAAGTATCCAAGTGGATGTCAGCAGTACAGATTTTTTAGAGTTTAGTTGTGAATTTGCTTGCTGTCCTTTTACTGTGGAGATGTCATTAGCAGTTCCGCAGTGAGAGGAAATTTGGGACTTTGATGAGACTTGGAAGACAATGCAGAGAACACGAAAACCACGTTTCCACCTTGGGTATCCTTTTTTTAGATAGAAAGGTGGGGTATAAATTAAAGTTAACAAACTGGAAAGAAACAGTCTAAGGAGAAGAAGCAACAGGGCCTCACTCCCTCTTGGATTCTACTTAGATCTGCTCCTACTCTGCGGATCATGAATGATGTAGCAGTTCCCTTAGCAAACTGGTATCTGCATTATCGGAGTCACAATATTGTCTTGAAAAGGGAAGCCATTCTCATTATTATTAGAATGGTACTGTGAGAATATTATCAATTATTAATATTGTTTGATGGGCAGTGTCTGTTGGGCATATCCATATGCAAGAGATGGCAAAGCAGCAGCTGATACTGGGGGAAGAATTTTCGTGCCACATTAATGCCCATAGAAAGCACACATTTCCCAAGCAGGGAGTAGCAGTCTTAACAGGAAAGAATGCAATTAAGGCTGCAATCCTAAAGACACTTTCCTGGGAGTAAGAACCATTGAACACAATGGGATTACTTTTGAGTAGACATGGTTAGGATTGTACTCTTAGTAGAACTGTATCTTGGAGAACAGGAACTACAATTTCCCACCCTAAATATCTCACATTCTGCTTCCAGCATTTCATTTGGTTCATTCTTGACTGATGATTCATATATATGTTCATGGTAAGTCTAGTAGATGAAGCTTAGGCTTGGCTCAAATAAAATTTGCCGTTTAAAAATTCCTCAAGAAATAGCATAGTGTAGCTTGTTCCGCAGAGTGGAAAATCATTTTTTTGCTACGCCATATTGTGCTCCTTTGCTCCCTCTGCTGGCTATTGAAAAACACTTAGGCTGCAATCCTAACCACACTTTCCTGGGAGTAAGTCCTACTGAACACAATGGGATTTAGTTCTGAGTAGACGTGCTTAGGAATGCACTGTTAATTGATTTATTTTCAATTAATATATTTCTAGAGATAGGTAGTTTTGTTTTAAAATTATCCCAAATTCAAAATTCGAGTGGTCCTAAGGGATGATTTGGTTTGGAAATAACGATAATAAGTGAAAATCAGTAATAGTGCATAGTGATGTGCGATCAACTGTAGTGAGGATTTTATTCCATGTAATGTCATGAAATATAAGAGAGACCATTTGTCACAATGAATGATTCAGGGTTTTTGTGGCTTAAATTTTCAGGGACTAGAAACAACTTCATGAATTGTTCTGTGATGCATTAGGTATCTAATACAGTTAAATCATTGTTCAGTCTGTCATCTCGGGGTGGATCACTGTCTCTCAGCAGTGTAGGCAAATATATGAAACTAGTGAAATGTACCTGCATTGCGGGAGTAAAATACCCCCATGCACACCCACCCTCCCAGTGCATCAGGCACTGGGACCAACTTGGCTGCTGATCAGTCAGTCTTCATTGCTAAGTAAACATGTTGCACCCCTTTTCACCCTCTTAAGGGTTAAATTTCTCAACATCGGTTCTTGGTGGGTGTTGATGTCGCAGAAGGAACAGCCTCCCTGAATTTTATTCTTCAGAGTCGAGGGGTTGGAGCAGAGCATTGATCAGTCAGGGATTCTTCAATGGAAAGTATGGAGATGAAAACTCGTTGTGCCCCTTTTCACCTCTTTCTGGTTGGAATTTCCCAAAATTGGTTCTTAGTGGGTGCCTCCATCATGGAAGGAACACCCTCCCCAAATTTCACACTTGTAGGTCCGGTGGTTTAGGCTGGGTGTTGATGAGTCAGTGAGTGACTCAGACTTTTCAGTTATATATATATATACTAGCGAAAACGTACCCGTGTTGCAGGAGTAAAATTCCCCTGTACGCCATCCCGACACTGCGCATCCATCCCCCATGCGCATCATCCCCCCATGCGCATCACTCTGCATATGTGGTCTTCTGCTGGTATGTTAAGGCCAGTACAAACCTCTACTCTGGCCTTAGCAAATCCTAGGCCATCACAAAGTGCTTTATGCTATTTTTGTTACAGCATGCTGGACCTTCATATCCTCAGAATTGCTCCATAAAGAGGTATAGGTGAATGTCAGCCAAATTAAAGCAAAAGCAAAATTTTTAAGCCGCAGTAGAAGGTCCAAAGTTGTTACAATGAATGCATTTAATATCTTAAATATTTGCTCCAATGAGCAAAACAATCAAGGATGCTTTAAAAAGAAAGGAAAAGGCCTACTTCAGATAGTTGCTTATAGTGGTGAATTGTAAGGATGCACCAAAGGAACTCCTGCAAACGTATATTCCATGATCTGTCAGGCTGTTATGATTTAGTTTTGATTTGATGCATTGGATGATTACTGTAGAAAGAAAAACTTATGATTTGTTTGTTGGATGAATACTGTAGATAGATCATCACTTTGAATCAAATACCTTTCTTTGAGCTCTTTTCATGCACAGAGCCAGTGAAATGTTTCCACCTATCACAAGCTATGTCATTATGTGACTATAGAGTAAAAATCTGTGTTCGAGTGAATTGTTTTATATTAGTATCCTACACTGGAACAGCTTTCCATTACAAAGAGAGGAGAAAACTCATCCGTATTTAAAATGAATTGCTTAAGATGTATTTAATTGCTTTCACTTCTAACCTTGACCTCATTAGTAATTATAGTTAATTACTGAGACTTTAATCATTTTTGGAACGTTGAAGACTCTTTACCTTTTTCTGGGCAGTGGTAATCCTTCTGGTGGTTAGTATTGATTTACACGACCAACATAATTTCTTAATCCTTCACAATGAATTGAGCTAAAATCTCAAAAAAGTGTGCACATTTTTTTCTTTGTAAGCATGCAGCAGTTTTCATGTTTCCGCAGAACAAACAATTGAATAATGGAATATTTTTAATATTACTATGAGAACTTGGAATTGCTCTGCAGAGCAAAACTGATATTTATGGTTTGAACATTACAGTTTGATGTATTAGCTTTATGTATTATATCATTATGTATATTATGTATATTGGATAAAACTGAAACTAGGAGCATTTGTATATGCTTCTGAATGCGCACAGTGCTCCGTGCGTTCTGTCTTGTCTGTCCTCTTATCACATGATAGCATCAGCCAAACAAAAAGGTTTGCCAAATGTTATGGTATTCACCTGAAAGAAAACAGGAGGTGAGTAAAGAATGATTTTTACTTACCTCCTTGCAAACCTACAGCTGACCTGTGGGTCTCCTTGGACATACCCTAGCATGGTGGTGTTGAAAATCAGACATCAGGATTAGGCTGTAAGGTACATAAGTACTATAATCCTTAGAATGGAACTGAGAAATTAGGCCAAGAGGCTCCAATACCTTAAGCCACGAGGCTCTACCAAGCTCCAATACCTTGACCTTTATCAGTGCAATCCTAAGCATGTTCAAAAGCAAGTCCTATTGTGCTTAATAGCACTGACTCCCAGGAAAGTGTGGTTAGGATTGCAGCTGAAAACCTGTCTCTTTTGGTCACCTGTGTGTGTTTCTGCTGCTTTTAAAAAAATATAAAAATTAAATTTAAAAGCTTTTTGCAGAATTGGAAGCTGAAAGGTTTTATTTTTTGTTCAGTTGCCATATTTTGTACCCTGTTTATTTTATAAGCTTCTGCTGTAAGCTGCTTTGGTTTAATTTTCAGGAAAACAGGATATACAGGTTCTTTAAATACATTTAAAATGTTTTTATTTGCTTATTAGGAACCTGCCCCATCAGACTCAGATTCCTCAGCAGCAAACAGAAGGTGACTTTTATTATTTTTTGAAAAACTAATTTGTGATCACACATGTTATTGTCCTGGATCGGGTTTTAGAGAGAGCACACCGGAAACACTGTGAGGTTGGTTAAGAGAACTATGCATCTGGCAGTAGAGAACAGAGGGAAATACTGCCATATTTGAAAGACGGCTGTGGAAGCTGTCACAGAATAAGGTGTCCTCCACGCATTGAAATCAATTAGGCAGCATGGAAATGTGCAAATGGTCATCACCAGAAAGCAGAATAGCGTGAAGTTTGCCATGAAAACTGTAGGATAGCTCAGTTAGTTTGCAGTAGGCACATTTCGTCAGTTTTTTTGGTGCTCCCTTTTAGGGAAAGTTGTGCATGAAATAAGTTTGAATGATAAAAGCCAGGTAAATCAGATGAAGGACACTTTTAAATGTTTACCATCACAAGAAGAATTGGGTGTATCTCAACTCGAGACAGACTTTAGAGGATGTTGTATTCAAAATTGTTGTTTTTTTGTTACTGCTTTCTGGGACTAAAGGAGAATTTCGTATGACAACATTTCAAAGGTTTGAGGCAAGTATTATCTTTCTGCTATTCCGGAGAACCACGGACACGTATTTATGTGTTAATTCTAGATTTGATCTATATGTTACCACATTCAAAGATAGCCCAAAGGCAATTTCCACAATTTCATATATAGCTTTAAACCCACATCCAGTTGAATTCTGATTCTTCTAAATATATTTCTCCGAATTGTCATTTACAGGTAAATGGTATTCCTGAAGAAAGGAAACTTACAGAGGCAATTAATTTGTAACTAAATAAAAGCAACCAAGATCATATCTCCTGATTTGCTCAAATGATGCATGAATTTTTCTGATGAAGCATGCATGCCCACAGTGTTGAATATTCCAGTGTCAAATCGTATCGTTTCCATATTACTAATGAACTGTTATCTTTTTGTACTTTGGAAATTTTCAACTATTTGTAAAATGCTAACTTTTGTATTTGCTACATTAAAATGGTCTTTAAAACAAATCAAGGGCATTCATTTTTTCTCTCCACAGTTCTTGAAGCAGAATTTTGATATGCAAAGGTATTTTACAGGTTTTTTGTTTTTGCTAGTCAGTTTAATACTTTTGCAGTTTTCCTATTGTGCCACACAAACAAAGCTAGTACAGTACACATAGTATTCAGTTTCAATGATTAACTAATGTACATGTCAGGAATTAAGTTACAGCATGTTGCATTTTGTGTTAGATGAAGGTGTTTCTTAGAAGGTATACTCAAGTTTCTTAGAAGCTATTTTCCCTTGTTGGGCAGGCCCACATGTCTTGCAAAAGTGCCATAAGGCACTCCCGTACCACTGTTGGGGGGACTGGCTGGTTCAAGGATTTATGCTGGCAGATTTCAGGGATTTGGAGGGGTAGGAGGGGAAATCTAGAGCAAGTGGGTACAGAGCCAAAGATGGGGATGGGACCCAGACATAAGCCAGATCACAACCTACTTCCTTGGGTGGCATAAAGCAGTTGCTAGAGGCGGCACAGAACCGGATAGACCCATTGAGGTTGCTGCAGCCTTACTTGGGAAAGGAGCAAACTTCTACTTGTCATGTTGTAGGGTGGCAGCAGCCTCAGCAAATACCTGCCTGCTGCAATGCAGGTTAGGATTGCATTGTGAGTTTTGCTGTGTTTGCTTATTTCCACAAAAACAATCTTTGACTTGATTCATCCAATGCCCTAAGAAAAGTGCTGTTTCTAAATTCAATAGACCAAAAACTGAATTACTATCAGAAACTAGTTTTAAATTATACCTTGATATGGATTTTTCTCCATCTATTCATTTTCAGTCTTGTACTTACAGTTTTTCAGGGCTAATTTCTGAGGCATTTCAAATTGATACATCTTTAGAGAAAATTTCATTAAAAACTAAGCATATCACTAAATTTTAATAGAACTTTTTTTAAAAAAACCCACACATACTCTTGCTTTACTTGGATGTTCCTTCCAGTACAAAAATAAGAACCCACAGCACATTTATTTAATGTTTAAATTACTTCATATTTTTCACATAACTTTAAAAGAAAATATATTTTATCTCACATACAGTAAATAGCAAACAAGTGCAATATTTCAAACTTAAAAAACTTTTAACCAAATCTGTACAACAGATAAATAAAATATCTACAATACTTGGTTTATAAACATAAAAATAAAAACAAGCTTCCACACCTAAGAAATGTTCTTTTACCGCTTAAGAATGGCATGAATGGTCAGTTGTACATGCAGCCCACAAATTGCCAACCATCACTACAGTGCTTCACAAAATCAAATTGACAAAATTAATCAAATTAACCAATTGGTGGCAGAGCGCAACGTTCCACACTCTTCAATATAAACAGGCAACCGAGAAAATAGAGACCTGTAAATTGTTATACTAACATAGCTAGCAAGACAGTTCAACTTAAACATTAAATGAAAGAATTCCATCGCTCTTTAGTGGAATTTCCCCCCTGGAATTAGTATTTAGTTTCATATGATTGGACTCTAGTCCATAAAGTCAGAATGTATCCATCCAAACATTATATAGTAAAAGGCTTGTTGTTTAATTCCATATAATTGCACATATGCGTGGAAAACAATACTGCCTATCAATTCTTCAAGTGCTAGAACAGTATGCAGCAAACAAGAATAGGAACAAGCTGCTAGCAGCCCAGAGCCAAGACCAAAGGAGCATGTTATATGTTTGCAAAGTTTCCGTAAACAGCAATCTAAACTTGCTTTTCAAGCTCCCAGTGATTGGACACAAGAGCTTTTTAATGGGAGAAAGTGCTACCACTGGGTTATGTAGATATTTCTTTTTCCCTATCCCAGAACATATGCTAATCAATCCTCAAACTTTTTTGAAGCTGGTTCTCCCTAAGAGCAGTCTAAGGACCTAAGAGTAGGCAGGACCTAAAAGGGAAACACAGCATGACATTTGCATATACATTAGTTCTTTTGGATTACAGCTCATATATTCTAAGATGCTGTCTAGGCTTTGTACTCTTATTACTTCAACTTATGTTTCTATCCTGTTTCCACAAAAACAAGGCTGGAATTATGAATTCAGCAAGATAAAAAAAAACCAGTGAGTTAAGTTTAATCTGCAGAATATAAACTGCAATCAGTTTCCTTCAATCTGAACTATTCTTCACATGTACAGAGCATGTATAAAATGGTGAAGAGGCAAAATTAGCCCAACAGCGACAATGAGAAATGAAAGTAACTGCACAATCCAGAGTAACTATGGGAGCTCTTATGTCAACGTAGTTATGGTGCCACCTAGTGGAAACCTATGGGAAATTCAGAGCAATCCAGAGTAAATTTTTCTTACATTGATTAAGAGCTCCCGTAGTTACTCTGGATTGTGCAGATAGTTTAAAATCCTAGGCACAAAAATAATGCAATATTCTTAAAGTTTAAATTCTAAAATTTTATAAGGAACTTGCTATATCACCAAATAGCTGCGTAAGATCATTCTATCCATTAGGATAGATGAATTTTCCATTCTTCTAAAGATTTATGCATAATACAATTTTAACTACAAGGATTTTGACATGCTTTTTATAACCCTATAAAAGGTTTGTAAAAAATGCTTTTTACAACCCTATAATGTGATAAAACCTATTTACTTATATTTGGCGATGGTTAATTTTTACTTTCTCTTGTTAGTAAGTCTTATGTGAGTTTTGAACTACTTCCTTCGAAAATGGGAAAAACAACCTTCACATGAGCCACATGATAGTCACAGTCATAGTCTTTTATATTTGTAGTGAATGCTATACAAGATCTTAATTCTTATTTTTGAAGGGAGGCTGGGAGGAGGAGGAGGAGGAACTTGGATTCTAGCTACATCTTTTTTCTACAAATGCAAGTCAGGTCCATAGCAGGAAGTGGAAGAGAGAATGGATGGGACAAAGGCAGGGAATTTTCATGTAACTTTAGAACTGAATATACGAAGATAAAAAAGCTGATTATGTAAATAAATGTAAACCAAAATGCTGAAAATACAAACTAGTTTTTGAGAATAATCAAAGACTATTCAAGCATTCTATATAAACATCATTCATGAAACTTGAGAATTACTGACAGTTATCTTCAATGAAATGCTATGCTAGAGAATTTGTAAACATGGATTTTAAGGTGATCATGTTTTCTGTAGTGCTTGAAGAGTTTCTTAGATATGTCTTTGCTATATTCAAAATAGTCATCATTAAAACAAATTGCTAACTTATGTTCAGAAACCTCCCAAATGCTATTAAGAAAAATGATCACACATCAATGCTTTTTAACTCCTACAGTTAGACTGGAATCTTTAACGACATTTACTGCGATGGTATAGTCCATTGACATTGGATGGACTTATTCTGTAAGCTCACTGTTGTGTGAAGACTAGAAGTTTAATTGCAGGTTAAAGTTACAGGGTTAGGTTGTTTTATGGTTTGCAGTTACCAGCTGCTCCTTAAAACATCCAAGCATATTAATTGGACTAGGCTAGTAATTATTAACAAATGTGATAATCCTTCAGGGTAAAGGAATGCAAGTCTCTGAATGCTTCGCTTAGCTTTCTCCATCTATCTTGAGACAGATCTGTAAACAGAAATAATGCTTCAGTAGAAAAGCTTTTTTCACATGCAGTTGGATGTGGTGTATTTCTGTTCCTGTTTCCTGGAAAAAAAAAGGGGTGGGGGAAATGCCCATGCAAAGTAGCGACAATTCCATCATATATTTGCTCAGTAGACTTCATTGAGGACAATGTTCTGGCACTGCTTGGACAAATAAACATTGTATAGAGTTTTTAATAATTCCAGTTAAGTTGTTCTTTTTCTTTCTTTCTTTTTGGCTCAGTCACATGCCTGAAGTTACTTTATTGAGTTCTAAGAATTAATTCCTTGATTGTTCTTGAATTGCTGATAAAAAGAGAAGACCAGAAAAAAATCCTCCTATGCATAGCAACCTCTTCAGCAGAATTGCATTATCTTTTGGAATTATAATCTGTGCAAGATCATTGGTGATGTGGGAAATTTCATGAGCCATACATACAAATATAAAAGTGCTGACAATAATGTTGAACATGGGATTTCCCGGAATGAGGACTAAGATCCCCTTGGTATCTGCTGCAAGCCAGATGTGGTACTGGCAGATGAAGAGCTGAAAATAAAATAAGAGTAGTTAGACAACTGTGCCTGTCCTGACATTAAGCATTAACCCATACGTAGGAGAGGTTTAAAACAGGTTTTTTTAATGGATAGCAGTGTTATCCTAAGATGGAGGGGCCAAAAATGGTGTTATGAGTTTTGAATTCCAAATTAATATTTTAAACCTTTTTAAAAGCATCTTTGAGTGTTATCACTGTTTAATGCCTGTAGCCATCAGCAGGCATAGCCACAGGCATAAAACATTTCTCTATCTTGTACACACACACCCCAAAGAGCACAAATACCTAGTCAACTATCTGAACTAAACTTACAGGGGCTGTTTAAGATTTGCATGCTTCTTATGTGAACTACTACAGTGAACCCAATACTGTCAAACACAAACACCTTCTTCTTCCTAATGTTTTTCCCATGCTATGGTCCATGTTTGGATGCAATATTGAGGGAGCTGGCTGGCCTGTCACCAATTATAACCTACTCAACTATTTGCATGCTTTTGAACAGCTAGTTTGCAGGAGCTGGGACAAGTAGTGGGAGCTCACTCAATCATATCTGTACCTCAGACCCAGAAGAATGTAAGTCAAAATGGACGCTTTTCAGGTTATTACCGCTTTGTGTTAACACTATTTGCAAATGCTTTGAAATGAAATGCAGGACAACTATGGACCAATAAGAATTTGCTTGAACAAGCAGCACTATCCAAAAGAACTACTGACACTCTGGTCACCCTCTTGTCAGAGACCTGCCATGAAACCAATTTTCACCATTCCCTATCTATGCTTTATGAAGTTCAAAATTTTACAAAATTTTACATTCTGACAAGATTTCACAACTTTTGTGCAAGGAAAAAAGGGATCAACCATTTCCCAAGATAATTAAAATTGTATTTCAGTTCTTTTGCAGCAACAAGTTCAAATGTTCAAGACTGAACAAAACAGCTGATCATAAGTCAATAAGCCTAGTTACTACATATGTACTAATCACATTGCTTCAGAATTCCTGCCATCCTAGCAGTTCAAAAGCTTGCAAATGCAAGTAGGTAAATAGGCACTTCTTTGGTGGGAAGATAAATAGCATTCCATGTGCCATGCTGGCCACATGACCATAGAGCCAGATAACGCTGGCTCTTTGGCCCCTGATGATGAGCACCACCCTATAAGCTGCTGGTCATGAGTACAGCCATTCAGGTCAGCTGGCAGGGCAACCTGCGAGGGTTTCTTTACCTATATATTCCTTAAACCAGAATGCTACTATTTCAAGCTACTTACTTCCAGAGAAATTTTGCCAAACCAGGCAAAAAAGGAACTGTATACAGAACGAGCATACCCAGGTATATTTCTTATGAAGATGAAAGCTAAGATCTGAAAGATAAACCAACTCTTGTTAAAAAATACAAAATAAACTGATTAAGTGTATTAGACTTATATTTCCTAATATTTCCACTTTTTTCAAAATCCATTGTTCAGACACCTAGGTTTTTGTAACAGAAAGATTATCACGGCAAAATAATCTGTTAGGGGCTGGTATCACTTTAAGCTCGAACCCCCCCTACTAAGCCATGTACAACTGGGAGTGCAGATCATCTTCCTACCTGCTGCCACTTCCAGAATTTCTGGAAGGAGAAGAAAAGGCTGCTGTGGCTCCAGCTTACCTCTACCAAGCGCAAGCCAGCAGGGTCAGGAGAATTGGAATCTTTTCTGCTATTTATGAACAACATGATGTGCAGCCACCACTGCTATTCATTTTAAGGAGACATGGAGCAGGGAAGCTGCATGCTTTGTTCTTTGTAAGTAAAAAAGGGAGAGAGGCATGCCTGCTCACCTCTCCCCTCCCCTAATGGGTTGAGGGTATACATACAGAGGCAACACTGAAGGTTTGGGTAGCACAAGGCAAGTGCTGCACTAATCCAGGGACAAACGCTTGTTATAGATAGGAAGTGTTTACTCAACTAAGTGCACCCACACTGGAACATTCTTGCTTTGTCAGATGTGCACTGTGTTTAACAAAGAAAAATGTATCGCTGCCTGTTTTCAATTCTGTATTACCTCTTGTTATGGTCATATTAGTTGGCTTTTCATGAAACCTACTCTTTATGCCCTATTTAACACAATTATGGAGAAAGATTATATCACAGGGAAGGATGGGAAAACAATTACCTGCACAACTGAAACAGAAGGATGCATTTCATTGCACTCAGTTTTGTTTTTACAGCTGCTTGCCCAGATAGAGTATGTCTAAAAAAATAAGCATGGATATAAACATATAACAAAAAAGTATTTTTTTAAGGTTGAGAATGAAATCAGTCAATTCAGAAGAGTATTATTGATTTGTTTGTTTTACAATATAGACTCAGGGATAGTTTTGTACTGAAATGCCCCTGACAATTACTTTCAGACAACTACAGTGGCGCCTCATGTTACAAATTTAAATTCGTTCCAGAGGCATGTTTCTTACTTGAAACGTTCTTTACGTGAAGTGGATTTTCCCATAGGAAATAATGGGAACTCAGATGACTGGGTCCAGAACCTAAAAAATATTCATATAAAAATATTAACTGGGTGTAAAAATGATGACAAAACACTGGAATTGAATTCCAAACATGCATTCAGAGTGCATGATCCTATGAAGTCTACTTAGGCTGCAGTCCTAAAGACACTTTCCTAGGAGTAAGCCCCATTTATCACAATGGGGCTTACTTCTGGGTAGATATGGTTAGGAGGCTGCAATCAAAGACACTTTCAAACTGTCTCCCCACTTACTCCTTCTCTTCATCCTGAGCCTTTCTTTCCCCTGCTCCCTTCTGGCTAACCCTGAGCTGCTTCCCTCTTCTCCACTGCTGTTCTCTCCCTCTGCCCAGTGGACTCCCGGCCACAGGAGGAACAGTGTGGAAGTGTTACTTTTGCTATGAGCAGATGCGCTAGGCAGCCCTGACACTTTTTTAAAGGGCTGCCAGCCAGCATGTCTGCCCCAACTGCCAACGAGTGTGTTTGTTACGTGAAGCACAGTTTGTTATGTGACTAGATAAATTTTTGTTTGTTATGTGGAACATACTTTATGTTAGGCATTTGTTATGTGAGGCGCCACTGTATTTGCTCAAGGAAGCTGGCAAAAAGTTACTGTCAGGAACATCAGTAGGCCCGCTGCTGGTCATTATGATGTGCCAGGATTTACTGTTTGTTTTCATGAAAGCTGCCACCACATCCCAAACAATCAAGACAATTGTTGAGAAAGCATTTGTGAAACTTACCAAAAAAGAAACAACTGAAATAAATAATAAAACATTTGAAACTTTGCTTGGGAATAGTGGCTCTCCTTTTCCTTCTGAGAGGACCTGCCGTTTCTGAAATGTCAGATAAATAAAAGCAAACAACATCCCATGAAAAACAACCTGCAAGGGAAAGGAAGAACTACTCAGTTGCAGCCTTTAGGAAATTTCAGCTGAATACAACAGTACAATACAGCCCACTAAATCAGCCATCCATAGTGTGTACAACCATCTATAATTTCCTAGACTTCAAAAGCCAATTCCAGTCCCATAAGGTTCAACAGGGAAAGGAGGAAGTCTTTTTGGGACAGACACATAGGAAGTAAAATGCCCATTGTATAGTCCAGTAGTCCACTTTTGTAATGTACTACGTCACAGTTTGCAAACCTCTACAGGGGACTTGAAGAGAAGGTAATTGTTTGTGTGGGCGGAGAGGGGGCATGATTGAAAATAAAATAAGATTTTCTTTGACATTATATAATAAACACTGTTCAGAAATACAATCAAAACTTCTGTGACTGAAATAATTTATTTGTTCCACTGATTTTTTTTCCTGTTACAGCTTAAAAGACAATATAGTTTGCTGTTACTTGCATAAGACTGGCAATCATGCTTTATATATACAACACATAAATTTATCACTTTAATTAAGTCATCATTAAAGCATTACTTACATATCGATCCAATTTCCACCGAAACCACCACTCATAGACACTTCCATTTAGTTCAAAAGCCTTGGACAATGGCCAAAGGGAAAAAATCTTTTCAAATGCACCCTATAAGACATAAATATGAAATAGACAACTCAGCTTGGTCAGTGGGCTCATCAGCAGAACAGTGTTTGGCAGAAGACAAACGTAGGTGCTCAATGCCTTATGCTAAAGCCCCAGCAGAATGGAATTTTGTTAAAATAGCAAGAATTTCACTAGTACTGAAAATATTTCATTCCCAAATATATATATATACAGCTATATGCACTGCTTAGAAGTTTTTAAGTGACAGTTTCAAATGGATTAACAGTACACATGCAGTTCTCTAGTCTGTGGATAGCCTGCTAAACAAAGCTGGAATCCCATCTTTCCACGATGGGTTTGTGTGTGTATATAGATTCATACACGCCCCTTATTTCCCCTTGAAACAGCTAATATGGGTACTTCTAGCATCTCTTACCAAATTTCACAGACAGATTTTGCATTAAACCAGGGCATGACACTTGTTATGCAAATACCTTCAGAGTGACTTTTATAAATATTTCTTTAAAACAAATATCTTGTAAAGCGGCATGTAAATATTTCTTCAGAACTGAAGTATTTTGGAGCCATGAAGTATTTTGGAGCCATGCTTTGGGATAAAATACCAGAAAGTAAAAACAATCTGGTTTTGATTTATTACACGGTTATATTTTACAATCAACACAATGCAGCAAAATTAAGGTTGTTCCAACTGCTACCAATGAGCATTAGTAAGCTCAGCAATATAGTGGTCTTCTTATACTGGTAGTGAGAGCATTTTTTTACTACAATCTGTAGACTTGTCTTCTCATTCAGGTGTGACTTTGTATTATTCTAGTGTTAGAAGAAATATTTTTTTCCCCAATGCATCAGTTTTTCTCCTCTAGTCAACAGTCAGTCTAGTCAACAGGTCAAACAAGGACAAGCAAGTAATGATCAAAAGGAGACAGCACCCTTTTCCACAAAACTGAACAGCCTGTCAACTGAAAAGCCCAATGCAAGTATAAGCTGGTGGGTTCTGTGAAAGCAGATGTTCCACCCCGAGGCCTTTGGATGAACTCAGGCATTCCAACACCCATTTCTAGGGACACAGTTAATTGATTTACCAAAGAATGAAAGCATATCAGTTGCTCTCCACAGATAACACACATTTATCGTCTACATCCTCAGGATCATTACCATGACTTCCCCATGGCTGCAGTTGCTTTTCCTGCAATCCTAACTTCCACTTAGGCCAATGTAAGCCCCAACATAAGTCCTGTGCTGACCTGGGGGTGTCACAGAAGTGCAATAAAATACTTCTGCCCCATACCTGGGGAGTTAGATCACTGTACAGGCATATGCTGACCTCCCCACACCATCACAGAAAGATAGGCCAGGTAAGTTAGGCTGGCCTAAATTTCTCAGGATTGTGGCCAAAGGCTTACTATAGTGGGACTTAGGGCACAATCCACAGTTAGGGCAGTGAGGAGTGCCCTGGCTGGGCTGCCCCAACTATTCTGAATCCAGAGTAGAAAGTTATGCTTCATCCAGAGAGTCAGGAGGCCTGCGCTGCCTGAGCTGCTCCAGATCATGCTCAGTAGGCACCAAGTTAGTAACACCCGGGGAGGGCTTGCTCCTGAGGAGACCCCCCTCTGATCACACTGAACAAGGAATAGCCGTGGTGCTAGCCTTATAAGGAGTCCTGACGAGACTGCCAGTACAGTCTACAGTGAATACAAGTGCTTTCTTTAAGTGGGCTGCTGTAGTTGTGCCATATCCTGAAGTTGAGACGCAGATTTTTGGTCAGCATTGCCATTATTACTCTTCCTTATCATGGACCTCTATGGATCTATGAATTACTATACCTGCTCCTGATGTGGTAACTCTGAGGAGCTGGATGAGGGCATTTCTGCCTTGGAAACAGGCTCTACGGAGTAACTGCTCTGCCCTGGGCAATGCTAAACAAGCCCTCAACATGCCTCTCCTGAACTGCCTAGGCTGGCCCAGCTTGGGCAGCCCAGGTCCACCTGTCTTGGGGCAGCCTGTGTTGTCTGAGGTTGCCTCAAGCCTTTTCCAGAGTAACTAGGGTGGCCCATCTTGCAGTTGGGTCAGCCCAGTGATAGACATGGTAACCCAAGTGCACTTCTGGATTGTGCTCTTAAGAGTAAACATCAGAGGCATGTACTGTAAATTTCTATTCAGAAGCCAGTCCAACACAAGTTAAACTGGACTAAGTCCCTAGCGATTGCGTATAGAACTTCTGCCTAAATGGTCTTAGGAAGATTTTGAATTCACTTCTTTTAAAAAGGTACTGTATTTTTCATATACTAAATGTATGAAATTATAGCTGAATATAAATTCAGCTTTTCATAATCTATCAGTCTCTTGTAATTATCTTGTAATCTATCAGACTCTTCACACTTGTAAAGTGTGCATACACAATACAAACCTGAGAATGTGCTAGAACATATATACAGATGAACAGGGAGACCAGTTTCAGCAGTAAACCAAAATGCCAGAAGCAACTGCCTGGGGAACAAGGTAAGATAACAAAGTGAGGCTTCCTTTTTGATTTTCATAACTTGACATTTCTGTCACCCACCCAGATCTGCCCACACACTCCTATGCTTCTTTATTATAAATCACTACCTTAGCATTAGCGTTAAACCAAAACAATGACGTCTCAAACAAGATTTTAAGCTCCCACAAAACATGCTCCTTATTTTTAGCTATTTTTCCCCCAGCTGGTTGTGCACAACTGAGGTTTGACTTTACCAAAGGTTTTGCCATGCAATTCTCTCTCTCTCAAACTATTGAGAGTACTGTGTATGAAAAGCTACAGTAATTCATAAGACTTCAATATGATTGCATGCAAACTAAAAGTGCTTAGCTACTTTAGCTAACTGACTGATTTCTATGCAAAAAGAAAATTTACCATTGGCTTTCTTCTGTACTATCTGAGGCCACAGAGCTAGTGTGAAATATATGATCATAAACCAGATGGTGACCAGAGGAACAAAGTAATAGAACTGGTAAGACCGATCCATCACTATACACAGCACCACGACCAGGAAATTCAGTCGAAATAAGACCTGTTGAGTATTGAAAGGGAAGCATTTTTCATTAAATGTATGTAATGAAAGGTAATTTTACAGTCACATTTTAGTGTGAGCTTCAATAAAGTTACTATTACATCAGAAATGATGAGCATTTGAGAACATGTGTATCTTTAATAATTTTTCTCCTTAGAT
The DNA here is from genome assembly GCA_030015325.1 of Cryptoblepharus egeriae. Lineage (NCBI taxonomy): Eukaryota > Metazoa > Chordata > Lepidosauria > Squamata > Scincidae > Cryptoblepharus > Cryptoblepharus egeriae. Next base: position 23,884,324 of record JAREYC010000004.1, on the reverse strand, counting down.
CAGTGGTTTTCAAACTTTTAGGTAGCTTTACTCCCTAAGATAATCTCTGATTGCGAGAAGATAGGGCAATGACATGATCCCCAGGACTGCACCTCTGTGGGGGTTGGGGGATACTATTTTAAACAGTCTTAAACCTGAACTGCTGCCAGGTTCTCAGGGTTGTGGGGAGCCCTGCACAGTATATTCAGGCCTCCCTGTGGCTTGAAAATAGTGAAAATAATGATTGCAATATAACCAGAAATTCCATGCCCACTTTAAACATATTTGCAATTTCATAATTTCCAAGCTGGATTACTACATCTATAGCAATAACATCCCTGAACTATTTTTTCTCCATTAAAAATGTTAAAAATATTTCTTACCTGACATACTCTATAAATGCCAAAATCTCCTTTAATCCAGAAGTATGAGAAATGCCCATACCCTGTTTGGAATAGATATGCAGCAACCAAGACACGAATGTGCATATATACAGGCAAAAACTGTGAAAGAAAGTATTATGTTAGTTTTTTAAGGTCAAGAACAAATCAGAACAAATCAGAGTAATTTAAAAATTTTTAAAAGATCAATGGAAAACATTAGAGAAATAAGGTGAGTACATCAGATTGTTTCAGTTCTGCTCTATAGCAGTGGTGGGCTCCAGCAGGCTCGCACCTACTCTATAGAACCGGTTGTTAACGAGAGATAGGCCATAGAAAGTTTTAAAATAGCCATTTAAAAGTGGCTGCCAGATGGGTATAGAACCAGTTGCTAATTTCTTTGAATCCATCACTGTTCTATAGGACTACCATGAAAACAGAGTTTTAAAGCTCAATTAATCCTTCTAACATGCAAAAAAACCTTTTTTAAGAGGTGAACAGATATACAGCCCTATACACAGTTTTGGGCATGCAGACAGAATCTGAGTAGAAGCACTAGTGAAACACGGAAAAAGAGGAACAGAACCCTTCCAACTCCTCTAGAAACTCTGCCCAGAAAGACAACATCAAAATGCCCCACAATCAGGTTAGAATCTAGGAACGAGAGGGTGAGGGTGGAGGAGTCAGTCAGCTACTACAAATCCAGTGTGGAAACTGGATTTTCCCCCCAGAAACTGTGTGGAAACTGTTTTTGTGGAAACTGTTTTTTCCCCATAAAAAAAACACTTCTGAGAACTATTGGATTAAGATTAAGGTCATTCTGGAAAAATAATCTATAAAAACAGAGTTAATAAATTCAAAATAATCTTTTAATATGTTAGCATCATTTTCATCTTCTTAGCATTAATCCCAATCCTGGCAGGGTCTGCTTTAGATTATTGATGTGACATGGGTAAATCTGGCCTGCCTGTTGGAGGGACCTGCCGACAGTTTAAATATGTTAGCATCATCCTCCATAATTAAATATTTAAGCTCTTACTGCTTTACTTTCTATATGAGGCAAATATTGGACATAAGTACTCATCTAAAGCATGCAAGAGTTCTGTGTGATTTTCATCTACTACCAGTCCTGGCACTCTTTCAAAATCTGATCCTGACCCCACCCCCTCAGAAACAGGACAGCTTCTGGCACACTGGGCTAAAACAGCTGAAAGTTGTATCCCCTCCATGAATAAAGAGAAATAATTTCAAGGAGAGAATTGAATCCACCCCCTGAAGCTTTTCAAATAAATTTGATTCTCAAAACAAAAGTATTTTAGTTGTTCACTTTTTTCTTAATGATAGATATGCCATTTCTTTTCTCCCCTAATAATTATGTTAAAAGTGAAATAAACTTACAGTGCTAGCTCCAGAGATATGATAAATCAAAATGACAAGTTGCATCCAGCCTTTCCACTCATCCGTCTGCTCCCTATTTAATACCTTCATCTATGCAAAACAAAACAAGTTTTGAAATTCCAACAAGTACAGACACCTCCCAACCATTTTTTAATTTTCTCAAACTACTTGGGGACAGGAAGAGGAGCCTAATGTATGCCCTGCTGGAAGTCCTCTCTCAGTTAAGCCCATCAGCTTTTAAAATATTTTTATTTTAAAGGCATCAACCTGCCTTGAGTCCAATGGAAATAGAAGCCTAAATAAATTAGAATAAGCAGATCTACAAGAATATGACACATAGCAACTTGGGAATGTGGTCTCAATTATATTCCTAACTCAGGATATTCTACTATGTTTGGGATTTACTATTTTATTTGAATTTATTTACATTCCTATTTGGCCATTCCTCCCCCCCTGAGCCTGTACCAGAACTCAAACAAACAAATTAAACAAAAGAGGTAATGGGTCTGTAATGTTTGCATTACTGGAGATGAATTTAAGCAATTGTCTCAAGTTAAGAGGCAAAAAGCACAGAGAAAAATAGATCTACTATACCTCTTTAGTATTTTCGGTATAAAATACCCCTAGTACCAGAATGTAAATAATTGGTATAAAGAAGGATGAATGAGTGTAAAACTTGTTTTCTTTCATGAACAGATTTGCTCGATCACACAGGTAGAAGTAAGCCATAATCAAACCAAGCTTGCATAAGCATTGCAGGAGTGTCTCTAGAGAAGAAACTGCTGGAGAATTAGTGGCTGGTTTTTTCTCCTCTCCACTTTCCATATCAGGGCATGGCTTGTTCTTCCGATGATAGTTACGACGAACAAGAAGTAGAATTAAATATCCAATTGCAGATAAAGTAAAAAAGCAGAAAGCTAGCTTTTGGATCAAAGTAACAGGAGGTTGAGGCTGGCAGCATGAACCATCAATAGGTTTCATAATCTTGTTGCAGTAGATGTTCATGAGGATCATTGCACTCTGTACAGAAAAAAATATAACACTAGTTGTTGAGATTTTGTACTATATGGAATTCACACTGATCGAACTAAATGACAGGATTAACACGAAAACACTAGAAGAATTTTTTCAGTTTTAAATAAAATATAATATTTTCACTACTGCTTTCTGAAAGAACAACACACAAAACTTAATTTGTTATCTTCAAGCAAAATCATACAAGAGCAGGAGACTCGTGCCTGAATTTGAGATGGTTTTTAACATGTAAAGATGCATATTTTTTTAAAAGCATATTTTAAAGAGGTTTTAAAAAACCTCCACACAACCACCAAAATAACAAAAGTCTCTTCATCAGTTTCCATGGATTCTACCATCTGCAGATCCTGAGACTGTGGACTGTAAGGCAGTTTCTGGCATGACTGGAAGTCACTTTTGAGTGATACAAAGACCCAACAAAAGCCCAACTCGCTTAACATTTGTGTACCCAATGGAAGCATTTGGAATGTTTCCACAATGTATTCTGTGGTGTGCTAGAGTAAAGGAAGGGGTTGTATACCTTAACCGTGACTCAGAAGTGGCTTGTGATTCTACAGTCAGCGTGGTTCGTGAAGCTAAAGTAGGAAACAAGTTTTAATACTTTTTAAAGTGGACTTGATCATCCACAGATTTTGGCATCCAGGTGGTTGTCAAAATGAAAACCAAACCATCAATGATTTTGAGTGCCCACACTTGGAAGACTATGGTATTGTGCTCAGCGCTGCATACGCTGCATGCGAAGCATGAAAGCCTGGTTTGGATTGTTATGGAGGATATGCTGTTACCCAAGTAGCAAATCCACCCTCTCCACGCCACTGAATTAGTCCAATGGAAAGGCAGAGCCCATACGGGGGTGCCCACACTAATCCTCCCCATATAGTAGATGGAGATAAAAAGGAAGACTTGGCTTGCTTCTTTATTGCTTCATGCTACTAACCACTGCACTACACCAACTCTGTCTCTGAGAATGTGTCAAACCCTACAATCCAGAGTAACTACGGGAGCACGTAAGAGACTTTACATGCACCCATAGTTACTGCACCAGCTAGTGAAAACCTATGGGAAATTCATATTGCAATCCAGAGCAAATTGTTCTTACACCGGAGCAAGGACTCCCCGTAGTTACTCAGGATTGCGCACATAGTTAATAAAATAGTAAGGAGCATTCAAGATTTAAAAAATTTCCATGAAAATGAAGTCCATTTTCCATGAAGTATGGAAACTAGAAATTCAGATTTTTCATATATAATATCATAATTACTTTGCAGGGCAAACTTTCTGCATTGTTGAAAAATATTCTTTTTTTCCAAATTGTAAATGAAAATGCAAAAGATATTTGAGTTTCTGCTTTAATATAAACTCCAACAAAAGATAATAAAGTTCATACTACTGGTCATTTTATGTTTTAGATTTCCAATACTTATCCCCGGTATTAATTCTAGAGGCTATTTTGATTTTAAAAAGAGGGTTACTCACTGTTTCTGTACTTGACTCTGGAAGATGTAAGCCATCTGTTGACTGAACTATGGTTTCTTCTGCTATCAACCTAGACGCGCTGAATACTTTTACTTTAGCTTTTGAATTTTTTGAGCTACTGTTCAGAATACTGATTGCGGCTTCATTGTAGGCATCTATTTTTTCATTAGTTATCATTTTCCTGCTTTCACTCAGCATCTCTTCATAAACTGGATCTGAATAGAAAAATAGTAAATCAGTACTCAACTACTCCTGCGTTGTTTATTTCTCATACTTTAATACATCTCTTCATCTCTAACAAGGTCAGGGTTGTATACATAGTTCCTTCCCTCCTTCTGACCTCAAAACCACATTGCGAGGTAGGTAAGGTTGAAAGCGGTTCACTGAAAATGAGCTTCATGTGACTATCACAGTTTGCACCACAGGGAGATTTATGGGGGTTGGGGGACAAACAAATATCCCAACCAACAAATCTATGGATAAAACAAAGCACTCTAGTCTCCCTCTTCATGCAGTATTTTACAGCCTTTAATCATGAGTAGATGTTGAAAACTTTGGCTTGGAATCTTTCCAGTCAACAGATGGATTCTCAAGGAGCCAGACCATGTTCTATGTGACATCTGTTCAAATGTCATGGGCATCAGCTCTTCTTTTAATAATGAGCATTAAGTTCTGACAAACTTGCTTAGAAATGGAGCACTAATCAGCATTCTAACCACCATGCAGAGCAAAATTCAGCAGCTGTTCCTGGCATGCATCCTAGGAAAAAAAACCTGGTATAAATATTCAGACCCGTTCTGAAGTTACATATATGATGCTTTTACCTTGTAAGACCCAGTAGACATCACTGCTCTTTGCCAGTTTTTCCAAAAGAGGTGCAACTGATGTGATATTGCTTTTGTACTGTGCAAGGGCTTCACTGCTTCCATTATGAATTTTGATAGACCACTGAATAATAAGAATATTAAATTGAAATTATAAGTAACTATTTTCAGAAAACTGGCTAAATAGCTGATTGAAATATTTTCACCTTTAAAATTCTGCTTAAGCAGAAACACACAGGAGGATACTGAGGTCTGCTCAATCAAATATGTACGGCTACTGCACGCTGCATTCTAGCTGAAGAGCTTTGCTGAGGATTTGAATTTAAAAGGCCATCATAAACTACTTAAAGTGTTTTGTTAATGATAAATGTTAATCGTATCACAGGACTGAAAGATAATACAGTGGCGCCTCATGTAAAGAATGCCTCATGTAAAGTATGTTTCATGTAACAAACAAAAATTTCTCTAGGATTCTGCTTCACGTAAAGAAAGTGCTTCACGTAAAGAACACATTTGTTGGCAGTTGGGGCAGACGCGCTGGCCGGCAGCCTGTTTAAAAAGCATCAAGGCTGCCTAGCGCACCTGCCCATAGTGAAAGCAACACTTCCATGCTGTTTCTCCTGTGGCCGGGCATCAGTTGGGCAGAGGGAGAGAAGAGCAGTGGAGAAGAAGACAGCAGCTCAGGGCTAGCCAGAAGGGAGCAGGGGAGAGAGAGGCTCAGGATGGAGAGAAGGAGAAAGTGGGGAGACACTTTGAAGGTGTCTTGGATTGCAGCCTCCTAACCATGTCTACTCAGAAGTAAGTCCAATTGTGTTAAATGGGTCTTACTCCCAGGAAAGTGTCTTTAGGACTGCAGCCTAAGTAGACTTCATAAGATCATGCACATTGAATGCATGTTTTGAATTCAATCCCAGTGTTCTGTCATCATTTTTACATCCAGTTAATATTTTTATATGAATATTTTATAAGAATATTTTTATATGAATCTTTGAACTCAAGAACCAATTGTCTTGAGTTTCCATTATTTCCTATGGGAAAATCTGCTTCACGTAAAGAATGTTTCACGTAAAGAACATGACTCCGGAACGAATTAAATTTGTTTCTTGAGGCGCCACTGTATACTCTTCCTACAGATGCCGCCTAGATAAATAACACCTTCCACTAGGACCAAAAGGAGTACCTGGAAGGTATGCAGGGGGAAACTTCATATGAAGAACACTGTAAAATTCAGAATAGAGTGAAAAACTCCATCTTGAAGTGCTCAAGGATTCACTGGGGAAGGCCTGTATCTGCTAATGTTCATAGGAGAGACACCTGTATTACCTAGGCTCACCAGGGCCTTGATGAACAAATCAGATAGTGAGTGGCTAGACTGATTGAATACTGGGAAGCCATGGGTGTTTTCTCAAAGGCTGTGGACTTTTTGTTCCTTTCTACTGGGGAAATTCCCAAGCCATGATGGGGCTTCCTAAAACTGTACTTGCTATTTTGCTGGTACAGACTTGAGAGACTAAGGGTTGGGCCTTCCGATTCAACATGGGAGTTCAGGACCTGGTGAAGCAGTGCTCCATCAGTCCCACTCCCTCCCATACTGCTTCTTTTCCACATCCCTATTCCACTTACTCCCTCACTTGCGCCAGCTACTTATGCCAGCCAGCACTACTGGAGCAATGGCTTCTCTTCATGGAGTCAATGCTGAGGCTCAGTATTGACTACTGTTGGCCTAACATTGGCAACTCTGCCTTTCAGGTGCTGCAGAAGTGCCTTATGGCACTAAAGTGTGCAACACTAAACTGTGTGCTGAAGCTCAATGCTGGCACTAAGAATCTTTCGTATTGGGCCATTAATTAAAAACTTGCTCCAGTCATTTGCTACTCTCAGACAGATTGCATCATCCTGACGCTTTCACGGAACTTTGGGCTCCAAATGGCCAGAAACTTTGAGAATGTGCCTTCCTAAAGATTTGGCTCAGAAGGATCTACATTGCTGTTCTTCATGATGGTCCTGTATGGCTGTCAGCCAAGCTCATGGAGGAATTTTTGGCACTTTACTGATGCTCAGAAATTTTGTTTGCAGATGAAGTTAAGTCTCATAAGCTGGGAGTTTTGCCTTTGTTCTTTTCTAACTGCTTCTGTATCTTTCCTAACAAGATACAGAAGGTTAATGCCCATCTAAAAATTGCCCAATTTGCATAAATTTGCATTTCCGGACTCTGGATCCGGATGGGCATCTAAGGGTTACAGTGCTTCCATTCTTCTCTTAGGCCTATATCCTAAAGTGAAATTAAGCCTCTTGCTCCAGAGCAGTTAAGATGACTTTCCATAACACTAGAGGGTGACGTAACTGCGTGGACCTGTAACTGCTATCGTCTTTGCCCTTAGTCTTAAACTTTTCAGCAGTGTGTGGTTACTGAGTGAGATAGCCAATTTCAATTCTGGTACTGACCACAATGTGTTTCTTGTCACAGTCCAGATAGGCAGGAAAGTTTGGGCTTCAGTGTACCTTTCTTTTCTCTTCTGGTCACCCTAGTTTGGTCTGGACTGGGAGTTATGGACAGAGATGACATGACACTTAAGACCAGTGTGATTCAAGATAGGAACATGAAGGTAGTGGCAGGTAAAAGACAATAAAAGGAGACAGAAGTAGATGTTGGAGTCGTAAGGAATTTTTCAGGAGATAAAATGAAGATTACTGTCCTCAGTTTCTACTTAGAACAATAAATAGCTATATGAAGAGCTTACCGTGGCTGCTCCTGCTATAATTATGTGAGGCTTTACAGAGGAAACCTGTAATACATAAGAGTATAAATAGTTCATTGTAGTGGATGACATCTTTGACGTCACAAGAAAAAAATCTGCATGCAGTTATTATATTATACAATTTATTTCAATTTCATGTTGAAAGGAAACAGTTTTCCAAGCACAAAACATTCTATTGGTGTTTTAGAGACATTATGAAATTAAGAGGCATGCATGCTTTTTGAAAAAAAATGTACTTCAGTAACCAATTTAACTTTAATACTGGGATCTGCTCAGGCAAATGTAGGTGCATTTGCAACTGCAATGAATCAGCTTCATGGCTGTGCACTGAATTCCTGTTAATTTCAATGGGATTGAAACACACTGTTCTCTGGATTGTGTCCCTACTATGTGTAATGGAAACATCTATTTTTAACAGTACTTAATTTCATAGTTGAGAAATATTTACGTATTGACTTACTATATAGAAGAAGAGTTGATATACAGAAGCATTATGAAATTTTTTTCTGCTTGGCCAAATTCTGACCTTCAATGAAATCATGCATCCATATCACAATTGCACTTTCATTTGTAATGGCATCATTTAAATCATATACCATCCGAGCATCTTGGACCTTCTCTGTTAAGCACCTATTACATAGTAAACCACTTTGCAAACAGTTAAGTATTTTTGAGATTTCTCCTATGGAGGTTGTACACAAACTCAGAATTTCCCTATCTACATATCAGTGTTCCTGTACACAAAACAACAACAAAACTTGTAAGCAACTGAAGGATTCATCATAGCTTTTTTACATGATAACAAAATACCAGATTCCTGTACTCCAGTATGGGAATACAGGTGGAGCCCAATTATTGCAGATTTTGCACCTGTGAATTTGGTTCAACAGGTGTTCTCTGTGCTGTGGTCTAGTTGCCTCCAAAAGAGGTGCTTCAGTTACCTCAGGAGACTCTTCTGAGGCTATGGTGGCTGCACCCATAGGTCTCTCAATGGCATAGAGAGGCATTTCCAGAAAACATGTTTAACAGTAACTGTTAACTTCTAGAAAACTTGACGTACCCTTCCAAGATCTCCAAGGCCATTCTATGACCTGTGGAGGCTGTGTGCAGGCAGCATGAGACTCAGAAAAGCCTCCAGAGAAGTGGCCTTTGAGAGGCCCACAGGGTCTGCATTTGACCTCCAGAAGCCATTCTGTTACCTGTGGAGGCTGTGAACAACCACCATGAATGAGTAGCTCTGGATGCCTCCGGAGGCATTCAGAGATAAGTGGAACCCAAATCCCAAAGGATTTCATTTCACTTGAAACTGTTATCAGTGAGGTTTCTAAGAACAGAATCCCTGCAGATAAAGAGGGTCAACCTGCATTCCCATTGGTTTACTGAAATATATTGCAATAAAGCCAGTTTATCCACACAACTCACTTCAGTCCAAGACTTGATACGCTGCTTCATAGAACCATTGACTTCTGGATACCACAGAAACTCCTGAGAGGAAGAAAAGGATATGTTGGAGGGTTCAGATGGAGTCTGAGAGAACCCAAGGGGAGCTCAGGGAGCCATGTTGAGCATAAATCATGGATGTAAAAATCAATGGATAAATCCTCTACCTGTATTTCAAAGCATTTATCCTACAATTATTCTGATATCAAGTAGTATAGCAAGGAAAAACAGACTAAAGTCAGCAAGCTTTTGCCAAGGACATACACCGTCAGTAACTGATACTTTAATCAATATGTCAGTTTCCTTACTTTATTATAGCCTAGAACAGCAGTTCCTAAAGTCCTCCTTGGATATTGGGAAAATGCTAAGTCTTGGTCCTGGAACTGGGGAGGATATACCAATGATACTATAGCAGTCATGGTGCCACAGGGACCCAGGGTTTTCTCCCCTTACCTGGAGGATCATGGTGGTCTTGGAGAGGGTCTGGGATCTCTGCAGCCCTGTCCTTGGGCAACAACAATGCTTGAAATTGCTCCAATCACAGAGGGCACTGTGGGTCTCTTGGACTCTCCCCAAGACTAGCGTGACCCTCCAGGTAAGGGGAAAAAATCTGTTTCCCATGGCACCACTGCAACACTCTTTGCAACACTCATTCCCCTTAAGGGCTGTTCCTGTGGTGGATCACAACTCATCATGTTGTGAACCACTGGCCCAGAAGAGTATATACATATAGATACTTACAACTTTTAGTTGGGCACCTTTGTCTTCAAAAGGAATGTTTCCATGCTGTCAACATAAGAAACACAAATTATACTACTTTCTAGGAATTCATAACATGCAAATTCCCCGAGTATTATTTGTAAATAAAAATACAGGACCCAGTCCTGCCCCCTCCAGAATGACCATCTCTTGAAGTGCCATGCAATTCCCAGTGTTTATTTCATTCTCAGTAGATATAGCATCATTTTAGCTAAACAGCTAGCACAATAAGATCCCTACATTCCAGGTCTATTGTTTTAACTATTTTACATCTCCCGATTCTCACATAATCGAATTTGAAACACAACTGCCAAGCTCCCCACTGTTCTTTCATCCAAAAGAGACTTCTTTTAACAGTTTCTTCCCCCATGTTCTTCCCCTCATAATGAAAGAGGATTCTTTATCTCTTCTACAGCAATGCCTGTATACCATAGCCCTTAAAAATTGTAATCTTTTCATTTTGTAAGTAACAAAAGGCTAAAATATGAAAATCATACCTTGTTTCCTTCCTCCTTAATCTGTGGGTTTATGAGTTTTACAAAGGAGTAAAATAGCTGACGAATTCTAGAATCGCCTACGAACGCAATATGCTTATCCACAAGGCAGTCTTTTGTTTCACTGTAACAGCAAATATTACATTTTATTTACCTTAAATATGAAAGTGCAAGGGTCATTTTTTTTTAAAAAAAGAGATCTATAATTTACAGGGTGAACCAAAAGTAGGTGGACACTTGGTGGAATAGGGTTTGTGTTCATTACTGTCCATCTACTTTTGGTTCACCCTGTAGTATAAAATATTAACCAATTCCTACAAAAAAGGCAACTTCTTCAGTGTTTGTCCCATGTGGTGATGGGGTCTACTTGTTGTGGATTGGGGTAATCAAATCCATGATGGCCATGACATGGGGAAACCTGGCCGGCCTGTCACCAGGACATAGGCTGCAATCCTAAAGACACTTTCCTAGGAGTAAGACCCATTGAACACAATGGGGCTTACTTTTGAGTAGACATGGTTAGGATTGTGCTCATAGGCTTTCCCACTGAAGTGGTACCTATTTATATATGCGTATTTACATGCTTTCAAACTGCAAGGTTGGCAGAAGCTGGCTAAGGAAAGGGGCTCACCCTATCTTGTAGTACTTGGGTCTTGAATTGAAGTATCACTTAAATCAATGGAACATTTCCAGATTGCTGCATTTAATAAGAAAATGATCCAAATATATATTTTGTGAATTTTTCAGTTACAAAAGAGTCTTACCATGTCTGCATTCAATTACTAATAAAAAGTTCTTCAACAATGTTTCATATTGTGCTTGCATTGGCAAGTAACCCACTGTCATGCACCAAAGAGGATGAGAGAAACTTGGAACTGTGCTGTACAGCCATGGGAAAAATCCCCTTGATCGTATCCAACCCAAGCTGAAAGGAAATGCTAAAAACTGGCTGTTTTGACAGTGGACAGTGCATGGAGCTTCCTGGCCATCATTTCCATAATCAAAACTGGTATAGCCTTTCATACTGTCTCTGGAAATTTGATGGCAGACATTAGCTGAATTTGAAGTGCCTCTATCAGAATAAGCCTGCAAATATTTGTCTGCAAATAAGTTGGGATTGGATCCCACCTTTCAAACCTGGTCTGTCTGGCATGGGAAAAAACTAGAATTCACCAGGGTCAGACATTATTGCAAATCCTAGCTTAATCTAAGCAAGGATTAGAAACACAATTGCACTTCCCCTTACATACAAAGGAGAGTGAGAAGCAATTGTACTTGACCCAAATAAATGCCACAGAGAACCAAAAGTAAACCATGGATCTGTGTAAAACTGAACCCGAACATTATCATTAATCTGTGTTTCACCTCTTAACCAGCTGGGCCACTACAACTCTCTTTGTTTCACCTCTACTAGTAATGGAGACCCACTAACGGTATACTGGTCTGGGACAATGGTGCAGCTAAGGTAGAAGGGGTAGCAGATGCACTGGGAAGCAAGCTTTAGGGATGCAACAAGCTGAGCTTGACACTAGTGGCTAAAAGTATGAAAAACAGAGTATGTGTGAAGAATAATACCATCATGTTATATAGCATTGGAAAGGTATTTTAGTTAGAATGCAATGAAACGAGCTGCATTCTATCAAAGGTTATAGCCAAATAACCAGAAAATTTTAACACAACTGCCCATGGAACAAAAAGTGCATTTCCTTAACTCAAAAATGATGAAAGAGACAAATTGCTCTGAGAGCCAATAAGATGTAATAATGATGCAGTATGGAAATCCTAATCATAAGGTGTTAATATGAATCTGCTCCTATTTCCTTAATAGAGTTACCCCTGCGAACTGGGTAAACATTCAGTTCTACGTGGTGCTCATCTTATATTTAGCACGGGAGATTAACTAATCCTCTTTGCCTCAGCACAGTATCTTTAACCAGAAAGGGGCACCATTTTATTTATTTACTTAATTAAATTTGATTGGGGGGGGGGGTTCTACAAAGTCTTCTTTGATCCCCAGACAGCATATAGATGTCTTAGCTATGCCACTAATTAGGGGAAGCAGCAGAGCAAATGGATGGTGAGCTGCCATGAAGGAGGAGGTGGGTTTTCCCCAATTTTCTTTTTTTTTAAAGCCCAAACATGATATCACTTCTGGTTGTGAAATCACTTCCAGGTTAACATTTTGAGTTTTTCACCAGGGTACATGAACATTAGCTACACCACTGGACTGGAACAGTATGCTCATCTAGCACAAACATGATATTGCCTTTCAAAGTTAGTTTTCAAAATTAAATCTAAAGGTACAGTATAATTATTAAGAATTCAGCATGTTACATCTACCCATGCATTCAGAATATTTTATTCAAGGTGAATATATAATGGCATAGTATCTTACCCTTGCTTATATTTATGCATCATACAGCTGTAAGGCTGCCATACTTTCTCCCCAAGAAATCTTCCACTGGAGAGAAGGTACTCACAAGTATCACCTCCTTTATAAAAAAGAAAAGAATGGGCTTGTAATTTAACTCTGGCATCAAAAAATAAATTCTTGTCATTCATTGCCTTTCAAAAATAGGAATTTACAAACAATCTGTAAACACTGGCAATTTGCAGTCAGAATAAATTGAGAAGTGTATTTAGGCTTCACTATACAAAATGCTAGAGAAACATGTTAGTATGCCCACTCTTTTTCTCACAGCACAGAATATAAAAATTCAAAGATTTGCTGTCTATCTCCCTTAAAGGCTGTGCAAAGTAAAAGACAATTTTTTTATATATAAAATGGAAGGTAGAGATGACACATTTCAATTTTGTTTCTTTAAACTTTAAAGCTCCATTTAGTTCTATTGTAGATGTAACACCCCTGAGAACAGAGATCCTATATGTCCTAACAGACTTCCTTTTCCCTAACTTCTGCCCCCACCATTAACACTTTGCATGCCAAATACTGCAAGGAATGGGAGAACTGTGTGCATCTCTACATTTCCTACTCAGTCATTTTTGTGTCAAAGTCAACACGTATACTGCCCGATACCTTAACAGACCACACACACATTACACTAGCTTTCCAATCAGTGCAAAATGCATAGCTTTGTCACTTCTGGGTTCAATGTCTTGTTGTTTGGTAGTGTTAGAAAAGGGAAAATCAGCAATACAGTTCCTTGTTTTGCAACCCATACTCAGGAAATTTTTAGGGGCTCTATGAGCCTAAGGGAGAGGGTCACTAGAAAAATATCCATCTTTGGCTACAATCCTAACCTCCAATTAGGCTGGTCTAAGCCGCACCACATCTTAAGTCCTCTGCTGACCTAGAGGTGTTACAAAAGGGCATTAAGACACTTTTGCACCACTCCTCTAGGAGGGTTAGGCCAGTGCAGAGACATGTGCTTGCCTCTCTACATCACCACGGGAATGGGAAAACCAATGAGTTGTGCCAGCCTAGATTAGGACTGTACCCTTAGTTACTTATACATTACTTATACTTGAGAAAGTTCAAAGATTTTTACAAAGGATGTTTGCTTGGAGCAAGTTTGTCTACCTCTGAAGTTAGTTGGAAGAAATTTGCATTCTGGTTTTGAAATGCTGGAAGAATAATAAGTCTGTTGTAACAAAAAATACCAAGAATTATTTAAATCATATGACAAGCTTTAAGGTAACCTAGGACTTTTGAATAGATGGAACAAGGCTCTCCTCATGATTGCCTTTCATGAGTTCTTACACTTTCCTTCAACTTGTCAGTTTTATGATTTTATACCTTTGTAAGACATCTTCTGTAAATATTTTTAGTGTGAAAACAAGATGTACTATATAAGAAGTTTCAAAGTTCCAGGTCCAAAATAGTGCTTTATTAATCAAAACACATACTCATCACATAGTCTAAAAAAGGCATTGTTTTGAAGTTAAGTTACTAGCATGAACTACTCCAGCAACATTAACAAAATACCAGAAGAGAAGTTTAGTTTCATTTGCATGCAATAAAGCCAGAAAGGCAGTGTTCAGGCAATCTAGCAGCAGTTGATAGTTGGGTCACCTCTACTGTGCCCTGAGGAATGAAGCTGGAAGAAAAGCTAATGAACAAAGGGCATTTCTACAAAATGAACAAAGGACATTTGCCTAGCAAACATGTGAAACACATCCACTTACAATAATTTTGATATGCTTTCCCTGCTCTTGGCCAGTTTTTAACCTATATGAAAATTAATAGCGTAAGATAATCTTTCTGGTGTTTGATTAATTTGAGTAGCAGATGTTAGTTAGTAAAGAGGCTTGACTGTGATCTGGTTCATCCAGTAGACTTACTGATGGACTATTATGTCTAATCCAGAAGAAAATAGAGCTGCATAAACAGAATCAGCACTAAACATATAAAGAAGACAGGCAAGCTTCTATTTACACAAAGTACTAAAAGCCTAAAACTGGGCTCATACTGCTGGTCCTCCAGAGCTAAGAGTCACACATGTGCCATAAAGCACATCTGCAATACCAAACACTGTTTTAAGCAGCAGCATATTAAAAAATATCTTAAAAGTCAAATGTATTGCTTCTGATATTGAAAATGCTTGACCAAAAACAACAACAACAAAAAAACCCAGTCATTTAGTAATGCTCATTAAGTTTAGAAAGAAAACATGTTCATGCAGTTCACAAAAATTAGCCAGTTTGAAACGTATTTGAGTTTTAAAATTACATACATTTTCCCATTTCACAAGTAATCTACCATTTCTTCCTCTTGGCCTTTAGGTTGCTAAATTCTTCACATTGTATTCTTTGAAAAAAATGAGGGTGATGCAAACATATGCAAAAAATAGAGTTGTAGGCTTCATGTTTTTGTTGTTAAAAACAAATACAAAAGCAATACTTTTAATAAAAATAGTATAGAGAGATGAAACATCACTTCCCTTGCTTCCTGCTACAGAAACTATGTTAGGGGAAAGTCTTTACAATATGTACATTGTGCAAAGGTTCTTATTTAAATATTTGTTGTGTCAAAACAATTTATGTTATGGTTACATAAAGAATAAGGGAAATAATATAAAGAGGGATAATTTCCTGTTGAAACTGCATAATTAGAATAGAACCTAATTAGAATAGAATAGTTAGAATAGAACATAATTAGAATAGAATAATTAGGTTAGAATAGAACATAATTAGAATAGAACCCAACACAGAGTACCAAAAGAATGGAGAAAGGGTGGTACCATCAAAAACCCATGGCCACCCAATAATGTCATTTGAGGAAAGTACTTTCTGTACATAATATGCTTACACTCAGGCTGCAATCCTAAAGACACTTTTTAGGGAGTATGACCCATTGAACACAACAGGACTTACTTTTGAGTAGATCTGGTTAGGATTGTGCTCTCAGTTGCACTCCTAAACAGTTTAGGCCAGCATAAATCACTTGGCATAACTTCTTGTGGTAGGGAGGACAGCGCATGCTTATGGACTATCCTAATCCACCCCCGCCTGGAGTGGGCTGAGCATGCACTGGTCTCCCCACATTACCACAGAAAGTTATGCCAGTTAGTTATGCTGGCCTAAATTGATTAGGATTGCACCCTATGAGAGCATTCCTGGATTACAACTACAGGTATGTATGTTTTGAGAAGGAAAGGGATAAAAATACTAGAATGCTTATTATGATAGACAGATAGATAGAGAGATATAAACTTATTTTCAATGAAAAATGTCTGAGGCTTTGAATTGAATGAATTCTTCCTGCTCACACAAGACTGTATCTCTTGATTTCAGTAGCTGATACAAAATTTTCAAGAGACACTTTTAATGTAATCTAAACACGATCATGCCATAGCATGGACTTCAATGAAAGGAATAATGTATCCATGGGAAGAAAGAATTGCTGTTTGTTTAGCTATTCATCTTGGCTTGGTTACTTAAGTATCCTTCTTTATACATTACAGAATGTACTTTAAAGAATGGTTGGTATTTTATTAATTTTCTTAGAAAAGATACTAGAATGCCTAGATGGTGTGGAATATTAACTTGTTTCTTTGAAATCAACATACAGGCAGCATGAATGGTTTGCAAGGCTTAGATTTTATTAAATTCCTGGTAAATTTTTCACGTGTGGATAAAAGGTTTTTGTATCACAGAAAAATCGTATACAGTGGCGCTTCACGTAACAAGCGCCTCACTTAAAGTATGTTTCACGTAACAAACAAAAATTTCTCTAGTATTCTGCTTCACATAACAAACTGTGCTTCATGTAACAAACATACTCGTTGGCAATTGGGGCAGACGCACTGGCCAGCAGCCCTTTTAAAAAGCATCAGGGCTGCCTAGCGCGTGTGCCCATAGCAAAAGCAACACTTCCACGCTGTTCCTCCTGTGGTCAGGTGTCCGCAGGGCAGAGGGAGAGAACAGCAGCGGAGAAGAGGGAAGCAGCTCAGGGCTAGTCAGAAGGGAGCAGGGGAGAGAGAGGCTCAGGATGAAGAGAAGGAGAAAGTGGGGAGACACTTTCAGAGTCTTGGATTACAGAAGGAAGTGTCTTGGATTGCAGCCTCCTAATATGTCACCCAGGAAAATATTTTTAGGATTGCAGCCTAAGTAGACTTCATAGGATCATGCACATTTAATGCATGTTTTGAATTCAATTCCAGTGTTTTGTCATCATTTTTACATCCAGTTAATATTTTTATATGAATATTTTTAGGGTTGTGGAACCAATTGTCTGAGTTTGCATTATTTCCTATGGGAAAATTCACTTCATGTAAAGAATGTTTCACATTATAAATATGCCTCTGGAATGAATTAAATTTGTTACGTGAGGCACCACTGTAGATAATATTGTTTCTGGAATAGCATTATGATTTGTATGGGTGCATTTGATAACCCTTCTGGATGCAGTTCTGCATAAGCTAAAAGATGCAGAACTTCATTCTCCTGTGTGAGCCACTGAACTGTTTAAGCTCATCTAAACACCTACATGGAAGTCAGGAAACTGAATTCATGCATCAGAATTCTCTGTACCAAACGGTGTTATCCCTGCCCAAATACTTATTAAGGGAGATAATCTTTTGTGTGTAGTACTCATGTGTGTATATGTGTAATTTGAAAAGCAACTAATGACAAAAATATTAGACATTTGGTATATGTTTTGCAGAACTGAGGTTTTTTATTGTAATGGAAGGAAATTACCAAATCAAGCACAAAATCTTAAACAGAATAGCATTCCATCAACTCTTGCTTTTACCATTTAAAAAACCCACTGGTTTTAACAACTGAGAAAATGCAAGTCTAAAGATAACCAATTATTACAAAACTGGCAGCTGACAAAACAGTATGATAGCTCTACTCTGGTTTTCTTTTTTCCAAGCATCTTGAAAAGAATGGATTTTAAAAGGAAAAGAAGCAGAGGTGGAGGACATCAGCCCTATTACTCCCAACCCTTCTCCACCACTACAAGTTAGCCCTCTCCAGCAACTCTCCATCACTACCACCAAAGGATTCAAAATAGGATTTCAAGTAGAGCCATAAACAAGAGAGTTAAGAATTTTCTCTGCCAGTTTCCAACTCAAAACTGGTCCTTGTCCAACCTGCTTTTCTTTATTTTCAAAATGTGATATAACAAATAGTCTGCACATTTCTGACTTTAATTGCATTTTGTGTCAAATGTTTTTAAGACTGACATCTGTATCTAGAAATTACAGGCAATATATTACTGGTCTAAGACACATCTTCCTTCACCTAAACCATAACCTCAAAAGGCAACTCCATTTAAGCACAAACACATATGGTAATGGATTAACTTAGAAAGTGCTAGCCAATGAGAATTCCCTCACCCCATGTAAGTTGCAGAAGCCTCCTCAGTCAATACTTTGCATCAGAGACAAATCTTCTGGAGGCCAGGCCAGGGGTGATGATGCAATGGTCAGGGTGTGATCTGTCCTGAACTATTTAGCTAGGAAGAATTTATTCAAAGAAAATCTTAAAAGATTTTGTAACATCAGAATAGTTATTTAACTATGAACTGTACATTTTCTGCATTATAGTGCAGATATAATATTCTAAAAATATCCCAAGTTTACCAAACCCAGCCAGCCTCTACTGAAACACACTTTCAGCTTTAAATCTTTTAAATGTTGGACATTAAGTTTATACACAGTATTGATATAAACCAGAGGAGAAGATTACATGACAGAAGGCAGCCGTTCTGTCATTAGTGCACATTGGTGACAGTGGGAATCACTGAAATGGTGATGTGGCACATATTTGAGATTGAAGCCATAGTGGTGATAATCTCAAAACTGCACAAGGAAGGTTTTAGACCACCTTCTATTTTTATGCCCAGGAAAATAAAAAAACCATAGCCTCTAGTCTCTGGCAGCCCTTAAGTGGGCAGGGGGTGCTAAGAATCTCCAGATCAGTCATGAGAAAAATAGCAACCTGGAATGTCCAAAGCTTATTTCAAAGAGGAAAAACACGTTATGCTATTAGGTAAATAATGAGACTAAACACTGTTCTCAGAATCAGCAAGCTATGTTGGCTCAATGTGGGGCAAAGCAAAGTCAATGGGTACCATATGTACTATTGAGGAAATAAACAGCCACGTCATCTGAACAGTGTAGGCTTCACTGTACATCCACTGTACACCCTGTTGCTGTCACAGAAATTGTGTCCATTTCAAACCAGGTTGTGATTCTTCAGTGAAACTCCCTTTTCACTCAATATAATCCAGGCTTATGCTCCCACAGACAATGAGATTGAGTTATTCTATGATCAAATAAAACCATGTCACACAAAACCATTTGAGATTATCATCATTATGGGTAATATGAATTACAAAGGTAGGAAAAGGAAGAAAAGCTTCCTGGTAGGGACCACAGTCTGAAAGGGGAGAACAGCTGATAAATAAAACCGTGTCACACAAAACCATTTGAGATTATCATCATTATGGGTAATATGAATTACAAAGGTAGGAAAAGGAAGAAAAGCTTCCTGGTAGGGACCACAGTCTGAAAGGGGAGAACAGCTGATTCAGTTCTGCCTAGAGGAAGGGATGATAATCTCTAATACATTCTTCCAACTCCCTCCCCACCGCCCTTATACCTGGACATCAAATGTTGATATAAGGAATCAGATTGACTATGTTACAGTCCAGAAAGGGTTTAGGAACTCTGTCAGGAATATTACAACCTACCCCAGAGAAGACATAAATTTTGACCATTAACCTATTAGGAAATATTGAGGAGAAGGTAAGTACTCAACTCAACAACTCTGAGATGCAAGCCCAGATACAAGAGGCACTGTGCCAAAAAGTTAAAACCATCCAAGGCACAGTAAACACACAAGATATTTAAAGATATTCAAAGAAGCTGCAAATGCAGTTAGCTGCACAGAGCTGAAGAAGACAGGAAGTAAGGCCACCAAGCTATGGATGAAAGAGTAAATCCTGCAGCTGATGGATCAAAGAAGAGCTTACAAAGGTAAAGATGTCATGATATACAGTGAATTACAGAGGCACATGCAGTGGTGTTGGAAAACGACAACACCGAATTACATTAGTCAGAAGGGGCAGCAGGTGTTCCAGCTGTGACAGTTGAAATATCAGTAGGAGCAAATTGACAGTTGCACACTCTCTCAAACCTCCAGACAAGCAGGACCTGCATTGGGCTCCTGATCCATTTAAGTGATATGGTCTCTGGTCAAAATGAATTGCTGTAAATATGAACCAAAAATGAATTTTGAATAAACTTTCCTGAAACTTGACTCTGGTCTCAGCCTAATTTTTATAAGCTATTGAACTTTAGGAAAAAGCCAGGGTGTGTCAGAGGACAGGCTCCTAAGTCACAGAAGGGGACTCTGTAGGATAATTACTCTGCTGAAATAAATTCCATCTTGATAAAAAATGTTCATACATTAATACTGAATTCTTCCCAATTAACATAGGGGAGTAAACTATATTAACAGTAAATTAACATAGGACCCGTCATTGTGGGAGTAAAATTTCAAGGTTATTTGTGGGCCCTGGGCATGGCTGGGCACCAGCAGGCCGTGGTACCTGAGAATTGGTGGTGACATAATGTCATTGATAACTACTTCCATAAGGTCCATTTCAGGCAGATCCACTTGCCATATCAATTCCAGGGCCACCAGAGAATGTGGTCCAATGTCATGGCACAGGCATCACTGCCCTAAAGCTGGCCTTATTTACATGAGGATACCTGCTTCCTTGAGCACTATACCTAGCACTACTATCTCCAGTCCTGATCTTTGCAAAAATATTTCTGTCCTGGAAAGCAGAAGTATAACACATGGTTAGGTAAAGGACCAACCCATTTTAAACAAGGAGACATGAAGAGCAAGTCTTTTCAAGCAAGGAGGATCTCTAACATTAACACCCAAGTCTTTAGCCTGTTAGGCATGAAAATGTGCATAAACACACCAAAACAACATCACCTTTCCAGCCCACATGATCTACCTCAATGATTCTTCAACCTTATGGTACACTAACAAGGTACTAAAACTGTCAAGAAACTGCTTTTTCGACAACTGACAAAGCATATTGTACTGCTGGGGGAGGCACCCATATCCCTCCATGACCCTAATAAATCCTCCCCAAGTTCTCATAGCACATCTGTAGGCCATTTCTGTCACACCAATGTACCATGGCACAGTGGCTGAAAAAACAGCTGACCTACCTTCTCTCTGTGTGTGCATGCCTGTGCAGCAACTCCTTCCCCAGACCTACCAACTCACTGGAAGGTTGGACAGGATTGGGACCCAATGCTACAATCCTATTCACACTTATTAACTGGGAAGAAGATGCATCGACTATAATGAAGCATGCATAATATTAATATGCACACTATATGGATGAAACATGCATCCTATAAAGCAGACATGCATAGTATTGGACTCTTCAGCTCAAATCCTGACAACTTTCCAGTATGGACACATGCTGCCAATGGCACATGTGCTGCCCCCTGCAATTTGGGGTGAGAGAGTCACAGAGGCCTCATTGTGGTAAATAAATATTTGGAGCTGCATTGTCCTTATCCCAGTGTCGGAAAGCTGGTCCAATGCTATGCATGCCTACTCAGATGCAAGCCCTATTAGAATCAATGAGGCTTACTTTTAGGAAAGTGTGGATAGGTTTGGATAGGACTGGACTAGTAATCCACCACAACCTAGGTAGGAGGACTGCTAAAATGAAAATCACTGCCTCCAGTGTGCATGTCAATCAGGCAGGGAAAATGCACTTCCTTGGTGCGGGTGGACAGGATGGTATAGAGCAGTGGTACTCAAGCATTTGAGTACCACTCAACTCCATCTGGCCAGGATGGTATAGAGCAGTGGTACTCAAGCATTTCAACCCAGGATCCCCTTTCAAACATAAAAATCTGTCTGGGATCCCCTCAGACTTTCCAGGGTGTGACATCACTACGATGCCCTAGCCCTAAAGGCAGTGCATGAATGCACATGAGGCAGTACGTAGTTGCCATTAAGCCCAGTAGATAGCAGAAGCCTCCCTAGCCCAAGTTACAGCACAAAGATTCACAAGAGACAGTGCATGTATGTTCCCTAGTCTAGGAGGTAGCATATGGATGCACAGGAGGAAGTGCATGGATATCCCCTAATCCATGAGACAGTGCATAGATTCACAGGAGTTAGTGAGTCTCCCTAGCCTTGGAGGCAGTGCATGGATACACAGGAGGGATCACATAGATGCCCTAAGCCTGAGACTGAACACAGATTCACAGGAGAGTGTGCATGGATATCCCCTAGTTCAAGAGGCAGCATATAGATTCAAAGGAAACAGTGCATGGATGTTACCTAGTCTAGGAGGCAGTGCATGGATGCACAGAAGACAGATACCCTCTAGCCTAGGAGGCAGCACATGGCTACTAGAGACAGCACATAGAGGCCCCCTAGCCCAGGAGGCAGAACATGGATGCACAGGAGGCAGTGCATGGATGCTCCATAACTCAAGAGGCAGTGCACAGGAGGCAGCACATAGATGCACAGGAGGCAGTGCATGGATGCTCCATAACTCAAGAGGCAGTGCACAGGAGGCAGCACATAGATGCACAGGAGGCAGTGCATGGATGCTCCCTAGCCCAGGAGGCAATGCATGGATGCTCCATAACTCAAGAGGCAGTGCACAGGAAGCAGCACATAGATGCACAGGAGGCAGTGCATGGATGCTCCATAACTCAAGAGGCAGTGCACAGGAGGCTGCGCATGGATGCACAGAAGACAGCGCACAGATGCCCATAAGGCAACACAGGTATGCACAGGAGGCATGGATGCTCCCTAGCCTAGGAGGAGGTGCATAGAGGCATAGGAGAGTGTGCATGGATGTTCCTAGCAGAAGAGGCAGTGCAGAGGAGGGAGGCAGTGCATGGATGCTCCTAGCCCAGGAGGCAGCACATGTGGGTGCCCCAGTGCAGGAGCCTGGAGGGTGCCAGGCCGCCCACAGTGACAGATCCCTGAGCAGTGGAGGGAGGGAGGAAGGCTGTGCCCCTGCAGCTCCTAGGGGTGGGCGGCAGCCTCTCCTCAGAGCCCCCTCAGGGCAGCCCCTCACCCTCCCTGCGCCGGACCGAGCGACAGACAGACCCACCTTGGTAGCGGCGGGAGGCGGCGTGGCAGGCGGCGAGGAGCAGGACGGCCCCGAGGGCGAGCGCCTTGGCGCTCCTCACGCTGAAGTAGTGGTTGATCTCCCGCTTGCCCAGGGTGTAGGCCAGGGCCGCCATCTTGGCTCCTCCATGACAACAGTGCGCGATGGAGCGGGCGGGAGCGCAGGGGCAGCAGCGGTGTCGGCAGCCCAGCGGGGACAGCGGGGACGGGGAGCGCGGCCACCGCAAGCCCGGCTGAAGCAGGCCCTGGTGGCGGTGGCGCTCGTCGCTCCCCGCGCCCTCTGCTCCCCTCAGCAGCGCGGCCGCCTCGCCTGCCGCCGCCGCCGCCTCCTCCTCCTCAGGGCGCCGTCGCTTCACCCCAGGAGGCCGAGCAGCAGCCCCCGCTTCTCCTTCTCCCTCCTGAGGCGGCCTCGGTTCCCCCCAAGAACAGTCAACCACAGCCTCCTCCGTCTCCCTTCGCTCCAGCGGATGGCCCGCTACCGCCCCCGGCGGTGCTGCTGCTGCTGCTGCTGCTGCCCGGGCATCTCCTCCCTCCTCAGCCGCAGCCATGAAGGGCGACCTCGGGTCACACTTGGAGGGATTCACAGGACTCTGAGGGGAAAAGAAATGGGGTTGAACAACACAGCTTGACCTCCTCTCACCCTCAGCCTTAAACACATCCTTTATATACTTTTGTTTTTAAGGGCAGCTTCCTCTTTCACCTGTCTGACACACCAATCCTATGCTTGTTTACTCAGAAGTAAGTCCCATTATAGTCAATGGGGCTTACTTCTATGTAAATATGGACGAGCATCTTCCATTAGCCAGGGAAGCCTGTTTGACACTTCCTCAGATGTGCTCTTCTTCCAAGACAATGCTCTTAAACTGAGTCAAAATTTATGAGAAAATCTTGCTCTTAATCCAAAACACTCTTAATCCAAGTCACTCTTAAACCAAGGTATCTTCTATATAAGTATTTTAAAATAGGGAGTTACTTTTCAATCACCCTGAATATAAAACTGAAAATTGACTGACTGACTGACTCATCAATGCCCAGCCAAAACCACCAGACCTAGAAGTGTGAACTTTGGGGAGGGTGTTCCTTCTGTGATGGAGGTACCCACTAAGAACCAGTTTTGGGAAATTCCAGTTGGAAGGAGGTGAAAAGAGGTGCAATGCGTTTTCCCCCCTATACTTTTACACTGAAGAATTGCTGACTGATTAATGGTGTATCCCAAACCCTGGACTAAGAAGCACCCTGCAGGGGTGCCCATAGTTGTGGTAGGATATTACATAGGGGAGGGGGAGAAGATGGTGTACAGGGTGAGGGTGTTGCACCTGTGGGGGTGTTGTGCAGGAGAGGAGCTTGCAGACAGGGCAGATGGCACACCAGGAGTAATTTACTCCTGTAACTTGGGTTCATTTTGCTAGTATATATAGATAAAAATGAAAAGTCACTGACTTGACTCAGGGCACAATCCACAGTAATTACAGGGAGTCCTTGCTCCGATGTAAGAACAATTTACTCTGGATTGCAATATGAATCTCCCATAGGTTTTCACTAGGTGGTGTTGTAACTACATCAACATAAATGTCTCTTACATGCTCCCGTTAGTACTGTAGATGTACTGTAGATGTAGTGACTCTGGATTGTAGGGTCAGGCTGCAATCCTAACTTTCATTTAGGCCAGCTGGCATAAGCCCTGGCGTAAGTCCCATGCTGATCTGGGGGTGTCACAAAAGTGTCATAAGGCACTTCTGCTGCACTCCTGAGGTGGGTAAAGCATATGCTGACCTTCCCACACCACTGCAGGAAGATATGTCTGGTGAGTTATGTTGGCCCAAATTGGTTAGGATTGTACCCTCAATGACTGACTCATCGACACCCAAACAAAACCACCAGACCGAGAATTGTGAAGTTTGGGGAGGGAATTCCTTCTTTGTTGTAGGCACCCACTAACAACTGGTTTTTAGAAATTAAAACTGTTTTGGGGGGAGGTGAAATGATTGCAATGAAGAATCCCTCACTCATCAATGCCCCGCCCAAACCCCCGACCTAGGGTAGTGAAACTTGGGGAGCATATTGAGCATATTTGGGGAGTGAAGCGAGCACCCACTAAGAAACAACTGGAGATGCTGCACACCTCACTGGAGACTGATGCAAGGACTGTTGGGGGAATTTGTCGGTTGGGGAGTGGCAGTTGGGAACAGAATGCAACAGGGAAAGAGCAGTGGGTCACTAGGTGGCTGGATGCTGGGGAAGGAAGGGGGAAATCTAGTTGTGTAACCGTTGTGCTCTGGGACCTGTGGAAACACAAGACTGCACATACTGTTGTTAATAATTAGTAAACTTTTATGATTTACCCAACCTTCCGGGGTGATGTTATCTGTTGGGGCTTCCTGGTTCCTAGAAGGATGGAGGAGAGTGTCTGAGGACCCTGATTAGTGGGTGGGAGTCAAAGGGAAACCCACAAAATTGTGGCCCGTACAGGAAAGACGGTGCTCCCCCTCATTGGATGTGCTGGTGGATGGAAGAACAGCGGTGTCTGGTGGGAACCTTGATCAACCAATGAACAAAACCATCTCCAGGGCAAGGAGGGCATCAGGCTGGGGATCCTCATCACTTTAAAGTGAAGAAGACGCAAGCAGAGGATGACCCGGAAGCATACTTTTATGGGTCCTCTTTTTGACTCCTAATCCCCTTTTTGATCCAAGGCCTGGGTCCAAATAACCCCCTAAATGTAGGAAAGAAAGCCTACAGGCTGGATAACTCGTTGTAAATGATTCCAAAGCTCAGCAATTCCTTTCTAGGACAACAGATGGCAGTCTGTAGCCACGTATTTCAAACAACTATTTTTTATAATCACATTTGCCAATTTGTTTCAATTCAAGCTAAACAAAGAAACAATACCTTTATTTCAAAAAGCCAAAGAATTGAACAAAATTAAGACAAAATTCTGTCATAATTGTCAGAATGAATTCAATGTTCAGAGAATTCAATTTACAAGCCAAGATTTCTGCAAGAGGGTCTGTAGGGATGCAGGCCTATGTGCTGTGTTGGTATTAAAAATGAAAAAGCCACATATGTAAACAAACACATTTTGTACACCAGTAAAGGTACTTGGCTTAATTGCCCCACTGAAACAATTGTGTCCCTCCTTCTACAATCCTTGCTACGGCCCTGGGAATACCCCAACGAAGTTCCAAGTACAGGAACTAGGCTAGGAAACAGACATTGGCAAACATTCCCAAATAATACTTCCTCAAAAGCTGGTTCTCTTTTATTTAGGGTTAAGGATTAACTTGCAGTGCTCCT
This sequence comes from Cryptoblepharus egeriae, assembly GCA_030015325.1. Classification (NCBI taxonomy): domain Eukaryota; kingdom Metazoa; phylum Chordata; class Lepidosauria; order Squamata; family Scincidae; genus Cryptoblepharus; species Cryptoblepharus egeriae. The sequence goes on along the minus strand of JAREYC010000004.1, from coordinate 23,857,883 downwards.
GTGTCTTTTATACCTGATATGCAGAAAATCAGTGGATGGAAGCCCAGCTGGTGAAAATCTGCCCACCATGCAGCTGTTAAAGGTACAAGAACCTTTCTAGATAAATTGGTGGCATCCTAATCTCAAGTGATATTTATATTTTCAAAGCAGGGGTTGATTTGGTAATTTTCAAGCAGAAGATGAATGTATAATTTTAAAAATAGGTTGTAATCTTTTAGTTGCTGTGTGATCTGTCTAGCTTTGTTTTTAAAATGAATTGGGGGAGGGGGGAGAGAAATAAATCCCATAATGTGTTCCATTTGTGCTTTGTCACATTCAACATGTGTCCTATCCCCAGTTGCCTTAAAATGATTCATTGAAGGCAGTGAGAACTGGATCCAGGCCAGCATTAGCTGCGAAAACAAATAGGGGAAGCAGGAGGAAAGGATGAACAAACCAAGCAAGGGGTAGGTAGCAACCACTTAGGTGTACACCTGTTGTCCCAGGGCTTTTCTGGACACACTTTGAAAAACACTGGTTTGCATTAATCACAGCACTATTATGGGAATATACTAGAGAAAGATGAGCAGAGCACAACAGGAATGGCACCATCATCAGCAGGACTGCTCCCAATATGCCTACAAAATGCTTTTCAGTAGGACCTTGGTGGAAAAGACATGGCAGGCTCAACAGCCGGCAAACTGTTAAACCTGTCTAGAGTGTACCTAATTCAATAATTTTCAATGTATTTCATCTCATGGCACATTGAGAAGGTGCTAAGTGTTGCAAACCTAACTTAGGCCAGCACAGCTCCTAGGTCTTCCCATTCCCATGGGGATGTAGGGAGATAGCATATCTGTGTGTGCTCTGGCATATCCCTCCCTCAAGAGTGGCATAGAACTATCTTATGGAACTATCTTATGGAACTATCTTTGTGACATCCCCAGATCAGCACAGGACTTATGCCAAGGTTTAGGCCAGCCTAACTGGAAGTTAAGATTGCAGCCTAAAATTGTCAAGGAATACCATCCATCTTTTGACAATCGAAAAGGCACACCTCTCTGCTGTCAAGGGCCCTACTAATAATTTAACCCACCCTCAAACTCCTGTAGCACACCTATGGACCTTTCACAGTTTAATATTGCTGACATAATGGCTTTAGCCATAAGCCTTCTCAAGAACTTTCTTAGAGATGATAGCTGCAATCATAATGACACTTTCCTGGGAGTAAGACCCATTGAACACAATATGGGACTTACTTTTGAGTAGACATGGTTAGGCTTGTGCTTTATCTGTAGCCATGTAAAGGCCACAGTTCCATATTTATTTTGGTGTAAGTTCTATTGAAAACAACTGCATTTGCTTCTCAGTAAACATGCATAAATTAGCCCTCTAATATAGCTTTTTAATTTTTAAGATTATTTTAAACCCATTTTCCTCTTGCCAGTTAGCAGTTCGAAAGCATGCAAATGCAAGTAGATAAATAGGTACCACCAGTGGTATGGCTAATGACCATGGTGCAAAGATCAAAATGTAGCCCCAGAGGTGATGTTACAACTGGAAGTGATGTCATCCTTGGGTAGTTTTAAAAAGAAAATTGGGGAAAAACCTGTCTCCTCCTCCTCAGCAGTTCACCACCTATTTGCTCTGCTAGTGACATAGCTAAAGCACCTGTTTGCTATCTGGAGTTGAAGAAGATTTTCTCCCCCACCTCTCACCCCGGCCTGCAACAACAAAATCAAATTTAATTAAGTAATAAAATGAAAATTTTGTCCCTTATTGATTAGGGAAACTGTGTTGGGACAATGAGGAATGGTTATTCTTTCTCTGCTAAATAGAAGAGGAGCACCACTTAGATGTGCCTGTATACCCAATAAGCATGGATAACTGTATTATTATGTTATATGTTCTGTATATGATACATGTACTGAGAACTGATTCATATTAACACCTTATTAGTTCTATACAGTATCAAAATTACATTTCATTGGCTCTCAGAGCAATCAGTAACAAGGGAAAATTTGAGTTAAGAGCATCCATTTTTGTTCCATCGGCTTGTGTTTTCATTTTCTGGTTAATTGGCCATAACTTTTGAAAGAATATAGATATTCCAAAGGCGTTTGTTTCATTGCATTCAGCATAACTACCTTTACAATGATATATAACATGATGGTGTTATCATTCATACATACTCAGTTTTTCACAATTTTGGTCATTAGTGTCAAGCTCAGCTTGTAGCGCCCCCCCCCCCCCCAAAGCTTGTAGCCTGGTGCAACTGCATCCCCTGCACTACCTTTAGCTATGCCACTGGGAACCACTTAGATGGGAAAAGCAACATCCTGGCGACAGGCTCCTGCAACAGGTCGGCAAGGTTTCCAGATGTCATGATTATCATGGATTGGAGGAAACTCCAATCCACAACAAGTGGACACTGTCTCATTGTACAAACACTGAAGAAGTTCCCTTTTTAATCCCATTTTCAATGTGGATGCATTTGTTTAAAGCTATTGCACTCAGAAGTGAAATGAGCTAGATCAGTGGTTCTCAATCTTACTAACGCCGTGACCCCTTTATAAGTTCCTCATGTTGTGGGGACCCCCAACCATAAAATTATTTTCGTTGCTACTTTATACCTGTAATTTTGCTACTGTTATGAATCGTAATGTAAATATCCGATATGCAGGATGTATTTTCATTGTTACAAATGAAATGTGTGTTCTATGCACAAAATGAACAAATGGGATTTATTTCAGAGTAGGAATGCATAGGATTGGGCCCTGAGGCTGTCAATCAGCCCCAGTGTGCGCCCAGCTACAGCTGGAGGTCTGACAAGCCTGACCTGGCCTCCTGCACCAGAGGTCTTTAGGCGACCCCCAGGAAAGCTCTAGGCGACCCCCAAAGGGGTCCCGACCCCCACTTTGAGAAACGCTGAGCTAGATAGTGCAACACCATGCAGTTAAGTTAGATGTAAAAATAAATACCAGGAGAAGAAAGCTCTCTAATAAAATTTGATTTTTGTGTCATGACTGTGGTGCATGTTTGAGAGCTATGGAGTGTGTGTGATGATGAGGTCTTGTACTTTAAAATGTACAGTTGTATGATAATATCTGTTATACCCATTATAACCTTTTGTGCTTTTGAAGAACTAGACAAAAATTATAGCTTAACGATACAGAGCCTTGCAGCCTGCAGGTGGGTTAAAAAAGGGATGTTTTGGTAATTTAGTATGGCTGCAATCTTAGAAACACTTTCCTGGAAGTAAGATCCATTGATCACAATGGGGCTTACTTTTGAATAGACATGGTTATGGCATTGAAAGGCACCACAGAGCTAAATATTCTCATAGCAGGGTCTGAAATAGTGCAAATTGAAGAGATGGGGTGGACTAAGGTTGTTCTTTTTTTGCTATTTGCTGGGATTGCTGTAACATAAGTATAATTTGCAAGACAAGAAATACCAATAAACTCTTAAGTACGGAGATAAATCATTGTGGAAATGCATCCAAATTTGTCTGGGTCTGGTCATTCTTTGCAGTAAACCAGCAAAGTCTGGCTACCAAAGTCTGGCCCTCAAAATGACCATTGTCTCAGACTACTGTCTCAGAAGGTGAAATTTTGTGAAAGCCACACCAAGATTTGTGAATTTAGGTGCCTTATAATCTGGAAATCCTACATTTTGGTTTGTAGGATAAAGAAGCATTCCAAAATGTGAGGATCCAAGATAAGATTCACTCCTGTTAAGCCCCATCATGATAACAAATTGTGGCATTCTGGAAAGATTTCAGTGATATCAGTATGAGAGCCAGTCTCATGTGTACAGAGGAAGCATGTGCTATAGATCTTCTGGGAGTACAGTACAATATATCTTTTTCAGACTGCATAGAAGAATTTCATGTTTGTATGTTCTTTCATTAAAAAAGAAAACTAATGAATGTAGGGAAGTTGGGTAAGAACAGTATTAGCAAGGTAGCTTTCTTTGGACAGGGAGTGTGAGGAGCATTTTGGCATGCAGTTTTCCCCCCTTCACTTTGATGGCTGTAGAAGTACTACCACTGTGTGTTTGTTGTTTTTGAATGTGCATATTGATGCTTTGATCAATAAGACTGGAACATCCTTATTTAAAAGTAAGTTCCACTGAGGGCAATGGCATGTGCTCCTATTAAAGCCTATTTTGTGTCAAGCTGTGTGAGATAGGGTTTAGACCAGGGGTGTGCAACCTTTTAGCTTCCCTGGGCAGCATTGGAAGATGAGTTGGTTTGGGTCACACATACGATATGTAATGGGCTGCACATAATGATAGCTGATCATCCAAAAAACCATAGAAAACATAGGCATGCATAGGATTGGCCTCTCAGACTGCAACCATAGCCACCTTTACTTGGGAATAAACCCCATTGACTTTAATGGGGCTTACTTCTGAGTAGGCATGCTGCATAGGATGGACTGCGATCCTCTACAAGCTTAACCATGGAGTAAGTCTCATTGGTTATAATGAGTATAATCTGAGTAGCCGTGCATAGCGGTGCATATAATCTCTACTGAGTAGCCATGCATAGGATTGGGCTTTCAGACTACTTTCCTTAGTTTTACTTCTCCTACTCCTCTTTACCTGGAGGTCAGTGGAGGAGAAATTAAAGGAGGCTGTGGGTGGGCGGCTTGCAGGTGATGGGCGGCTTGCAGTACCCAAAGCAGGCAGGAAGCAGTTGGTGCTGCGAGGTCCGCTGCTTGGCAGCACAGGCGGCCTGTGAGGAGTGCGCTCTTGAAGGCTGTTCCTTCTAGGCTGCCTGAGAATGCTCTGAGTGGCTGTTAAGCGGGGAGGGGAGGAGCTTTCTTCTCTCCTGTCTCACTCTTGTCCCGCCCAGATCCAGATCCAGGGAAAAAAGCAACGCACACAGCAGCATGCAAAATGTGAATTTGGAAGCCGCCACAAAGCTGGTTTTTCCAGTGGCGGCCACCATTTGCAGGAGAGTCACATTAATTTGCATCCTGGGCTGCGTGCAGCCCCCAGGCCGCATACTGGACAAGCCAGGTTTAGACCTTTTGGTTTAGATCTTTTGGCAGTGCGGTCTCAATAAGTTCAGCAGCAAAAGAGAACTATAAGAGCACAATCCTAACCATGTCTACTCAAAGCTACATTATGTTAGTTATTTATTTACGATCATGCTACATTATGTTCAATGGGCCTTACTCTCAGGAAATTGTCTTTAGGATTGCAGCCTATGTGGTTAAGCAGAAATACAAATATGCAGAGACCAGATTTGTGCAAATACTGTTCAACAGAATTGTGAGTTCTGGCTGATGACAAATGAATATATCAAGAAAAAGCAATTTTTTGTCTTTTTAAAATGATTCATTTTAAGAAGTGCTCACAAAATTTGGGGGATTAAAAAAGCAAAGTAGATGCTGGCTTTATGTACATAACTTGTTGGAAAGGGACATATTAACTGATGTTTTATAAGGAGCAAATTACAATTTCTTAACTCTTATAAAGTTGTTCTTAAAACATTCAGCAATCAGATCACTCAGATAAAAATGAAAAACTGGCATAAATGTGAGGCACACTTGAATGAACACTGAATCTTGCACCTTTTTTGTTTTGTTTTAATAGGTAAGAAAAGAGTAAGAAATACACATTAGGTGCCAAAAAAATCTATTGATTCACTTAAGCAAGTAACTTTACTCATTCAGTGGTTTCTTTTGGAACACTGGACATGCTTTATTTCAATTTTTCACAATTTATTTAAACATCTCACATATACAAAATAGGTACAATTTGTTTGTTGAGAAACGTTATTCTTTTTCTGCCCATTGTAGAGGATGAAAATGAGATTTAAAAGAACAATCACCTGATGTTGGAGAAGAAGTTGAAGATGGGGAAGAATGAGGAGAGGATTGATCCACATGCTTAAACTGGGGGTGAGATGGGTCATCTGATTATTTTGAGACAGATTCCAAAGAAACAATACAACTTAATACAGAAAAAAATGTTTTTTCCTCTCTCGAATGACACTAGCACCATTAAAGTTCAAGTATTGGTAACATACTTTAAAAATGAAATCAGCACCTTTTGATTCTGAATGGGTCCAAGAGCACCTCAGATATTTGTATAAGAATGTGGATCACACTTGGTTCAAGTGTAATGAGGTAGTTCAAACCTTTGGAAGCTGTGGTTTTAAACTTCCTCTGTGGAAGATATACAAAGGCCACAAGTGGTGCAAACTTTCAGGATTTTTTATTTGGTTGATTTTTTTTCTTTTTTTTAAATTTTTACACAAAGGCTGACATTTTCCACAACAAGGCGTTAAAATCTTGAAAGACTTCCAAATCCAGTAGGGGGGCTGTATTAAATTGCATTGCACAACGTTCCAATAAATCCTTTTCTTTCTCTTTCGCCCAGAGCTTAAGCAAGTAGATGAACAGAAGAAATGGAAGGAGTCAGCTTTCAGTATAAAAAGGAAATGGCAAAAGAGAGAATTTTTTTGGGTTTTGTTTTAAGTTAGTTTGAGTTCATTCATTTGAAACAGACTGGGCCAATGTCCAAACGGAATTCTTGGTCAGCATCACCAATGTCCAAAGGTGCAATGTCAAGGAATGGCAAGCGAGATGGCTTATTTGTTCTGTATTCAAAAACTGTTTTGCCCCAATTGTTGGTCTTTTTCTGAAAATTAATAAGAATTATGATTAGAATAATTACTGAGCCAATGTTTGATTCCTATTACCATGGGTACAATAAGGCCCCTACTTCAATGATCTGCCTTCTTCAAAATCCAACTCATATTTCACTGGCTTAGAACCTAGGAGACTCCATATGTTTCACTAAATTAATCATGTTACCAAGCATCCTGTCAATCAAATCAATCATGTTTCCAGCATCCCTTCAGCACTTGTAGTTATCCTCATCATCTTCGCACTACTGATATTTCAATTTCACTCTGGTTTCTGCACATTCATAGCACAGTGTTTTATCAGATATGCAAAGAAAGCAGGGACACTCCCCAAATACACACTTTTATGTCCCATATTTCTCAACCATATTTTTGAATTTTTGGAGAGGTGCTCCTCTCCTTTCAATTTGCACACATTGGTAAGAAAATGCCTGTAATGGGCATCCCATAAATACTAGCTCTCATAAATACTAGCTCTAATTCTGGTGGCAGTTTAAGAGCACAATCCTAACCATATCTACTCAAAAGTAAGTCCCATTGTGTTCAATGGGTCTTACTCTGAGGAAAGTGTCTTTAGGATTGCATCCTAAGAGCGCAATCCAGAGTAACTATGGGGAGTCCTTGCTCTTATATAAGAACAATTTACTCTGGATTGCAATATGAATTTCCCATAGGTTTTCACTAAGTGTGCCATAACTATGTCAATGTAAATGTATCTTGGGTGCTCCCATAGTTACTCTGGATTGTAAGAATAGTCAGCTAAAGGCAGTTATGTTGGCATTTCTGTAGACTGATTAACTGAAGGTGGTTGCACTCCAGAAATACTAAGTATCCTATGCACTGCAGGCTACCACCAATGGCTACTTGGGAAAAGTGAACTTTTATTCCCATCCCGTGAGTAAGTGGAGAAAGCCCTGCAATGGGGCTACTTAATTCTGAGGAAGTTCTAGAGCTGATGCAGAATAAACAGTGTCTGTGGAGTGCCAGAAGGCCTCTCACAGATGTTCAGGATCTGATGCAGTCAAGCTCTGCTGGACTTTCCCCTACCACTACATTACAGCATACTTGCAACACCCAGTGGCAGCAAAGTGCCAGCAGTCTATAGGATCTATAGGATCAGGCTGTAAGGGCCCAATCCTATCTAATTCCAGTACATATTACTGCATCCTGTGGTGCATCCTGTGGTGTATAGGCAGTCACAAAGTCCTCACAAAGTGAGGGGACATTTGTTCCCTTGGAGCTGCATTGTGACTGAACAAGTGATGAAAAGTTGGATAGGATTGAGCCCTTTGCTTGTATAAGCTGAATGAATGTAAAATCACTCACGATCAGTCAAGAACATTAGCAGTCTAGACTATTGGACTGAGAGTAACGGATGGAAACTTACAGAGCAGCCATCTTCAAGAACACTGTAAGTGAACCTGCTGTTGCCTTCAGCCCGTAGTTCGACATCGTTGGATCCCTGCAACATCACTGCCTTCTTAAGATTGCCTGTCTGCTCGTCCATGTAAGCAATGCTGTTCTTGCAGTGGTAAGTGATGTTCTGGGAAGCATGGTTAGCCAGTAGTCTCATGAAGGCAAGTTGAGTAGCCATGTCCTTGGGAGTCACACCTTCCTCATTGTACTCAAACTAAAAACAGAAGAGGAGAGAAAACTTTTATTTTAAAAAAGTTTTTTAGGGGCAGAGGTTGGTGGGCTCGTTTTATTGTTTTTAATCTATGTTGTTTTTTAGCTTGTATGTTTTAATTGTTTTTATCAAATTGTTCTATCTATGTTTTTAATTATGTTTTATGTCAGCCGCCCTGAGTCGGGCTAATTTGCCCAAGAAAGGCGGGATATAAATTTTTAAAATAAAATAAATCAAATAAATAAAAACCTTCATTTAAATAACAGGAAGATTGTAAAGTAAATTTTCCATATAATTTGATGATGGCTGGTCTGAGAAGATGCATGTTAGTAGGGTCATCATAAGAAAAAGCCCTGCTAGATCAGGACAAAGATTAAACTAGTCCAGCTTCCCTACTCTCACAGTGGCCCACTAGATGCCTCAAGGAGTACACAGGATACCTACACCCTGCTGCCCTCTACATCTGGAATTCTGAGGTTGCCTGTACCTAAAGATTGCACATACCAACCCTAGCTTGGAATCAATGATGGACTTTTCCTCTAGAAATTTATCCAATTCCTTAAAACCTTTGCATCTAGATGCCTTCACCACATCCTGTGGCAAGGAGTTCCACAATTTCAACATTCCAACACAAAAATTAATAAAATTCTATAACCTGATGTCACTTCAGGGATAATTTAAATACATAAATGAATGTATTAATCATGACATGATTAGTATGTATCAAAATGGGCATCACATGGTCATGCAGGTATGGTCATTCACTTGTATGTGAATGGGTGCTAAGGGAGGCATGGCAGTTGTTACAAAACTGTGAATACAGTAGTATGGAAAGACTGGTTTCCTTTTGGTTTCCATCTCATTATACTAGAACTTAGTGAAACCCATTGAAGCCTGGTTGAACAAAGGTTGAAGACTAAGAAAAATAATTATGCATCCCATGAAATAATTTTAGCATTCCAAAACTATGCTAGAATGTTGTTTCTCCTCAGCCTTCTCTGCCTCAGAGATTCATGAGAATAGAACCTCCAGCCTGCTTGCTTGATACAGAACGTGTGGACACCCCTTGCACACATCAAGGCTTTTGTGTAGATAGCTTGTGTGTTTTAAAGTCTACAGGGCTTTTGCCCTCACCTCTGTTGTGATAAGGTTTGCACCATTAAGTAACACACAGATCAAAATGCATGCAGTGCAGTCACTCACCTGAGTACCACCATTGATAGTTTCACCAAACCATACGTGTTTTTTCTCTGCAACATTCTTGCTAGAGTATCGGTTCTTAGCGATGGTGCTTTCTGAATTGGCATGGATGCAGGTCTCACCAGTGGAGAAGTCACAATACACACGAATGGCATCCATGGTGCAGCCTTGGTTAGGATCAACCCAATAGAATCCTGCCATTTTAAAAGAATGGTTTTAGTTTCATATTAGCATAACTGTATGGATGGATATGGATGCTTCTGAGCTGTTCAAAGTATTAACAGGAGTGCATGGATTCCTAAGAGCTGTTTAAAGTATTAATGCAGAAATCATGGGGATCATGCATTTACCTGTTACTAACAATTACATTTACATTGGGTTATTGATAGAAATGTCTGAAACTAGGTAGGATATTGAGTATCGATGAGCAGGTGGAAAGGGTCCATCAGTCTTTATAATATAAAAGAATATTATTATTATTAAGATTAATTATAAATATACTAGTGCTGCAATCCGATGCATACTGAACTTAATATGATGTACCTCTGACAACTGGATTATAAGCATATTATTTTAACAAAGAGCCATTCCTCTGAAATGCATCAGACATGAGATATTGTAAAACTGACTTATTTGGGGGCTGAATGCATTTATAAATTGAATTCCTTTAGTCAGTATATGCCAAATCAGAGGTAGCACCACAAATGAAATAAATAAGAGCAATTTTGTTACATAGATGGAAAGATGGTCCACCATGTGTTTGTATTTTCTACTGATTCACATAACTGACAGAGATGGCTACAAAACCAGTACAAACTGTTTGGTGGTGTGTTGAAGTGTGAAATTTGGGGAGGGTGTTCTTTCTGTGATGGAAGCACCCACTAAGAACTGGTTTTTGGAAATTCCAACTGGAAGGGGCTTAAAGGGGTGCAAAGTGTTTTCCTCCCTATACTTTACATTGAAGAATCCCTGACTAAGGGATGCTCTGCCCCAACCCCCAGACCTAGAAGCATGAAATTTGGGAAGGGTGTTCCTTATGTGACATGAACACCCACCAAGAACTGATGTTGAGAAATTTAACCTTTAAGGTGGTAAAAAGGGGTGCAATGTGTTTTTGTTCTATACTTAATATTGAAGACTGACTGATCAACATTCAGCCCATTTGGTGCCTTGTGCCTGACACTGGGAGGGATGGTGCACTGGGAGGATGTTGTGTGTGGGTGATGTGGTTGGGATTTGTTGTGCATGGGGGATTTTGTGCAGGATTGGTGTGCTTTGGGTGTAGTGCACATGGAGGTTTGAAGAGCATGGGAGGGTTGGTTCACATGGGAGTGTTGGTGTGCATGGGGGGATGGCACACAGGGCAGGTGGCACATGGAGGGTATTTTACTCCTGCAATGCGGGTACATTTTGATTGTTGCTCTTATAAAAGGATATCCTAGGCAAAAGGAAGGGCTTCTGCTGTGTGGATTCACCTGAGCACAAACTGGGTTATAAGTGGCACATGCAGACTGTGATTGCCTGTGCCACACATACAAGCAGAAATAAATTATCAAATTCAGCACAGAGCCAATTCATACCAGGCCGAGTACATAACCAGGGACTCATCAGTCAAGCACTGAACACAAACATACCACTGTTCCATTCTGGATGGCTGAGTCTTAAGTCACGGCAGGTGCGGGCTGGGTTCTTCTTTGAGCCTTCTGGGGACAGGAGGGTCTCAATTTGGTTGTTCAATGTTTTTAGAGTGGCATCAACTTCATAATCCTTAGGTCTGAGAGAAGGCTGATCGGCCCGATAGTATTCCATATCATAGCCAATTTCATATCCACCACCATTGGCACCAGGTGGGCCAGGAAGACCAGGTGGACCTGGTGGACCCTAAGAATGTCAAGAGAGGTAAAATGAGTATACATCTGTTTATATCAAGTTCACCTTGGTTCTGCAGAATTTCATGAGGAGACCTGAAACAGCTTGGGGGGACATTACATTTTATCAATAACCTGTATAGATGTGCTTGAAGCTAGTTATGTTTGGGAAAATGGTGATTGATACAGGATGTAAAATGTATATTCTTAAATCTGGAAACACTTACTGATCAGTGTGTGGATTCTTTATTTGCTCAACATTAGCATTGGCTTATCAAATCAGAAAGAATAACTTAGAAACATCTTGTTTAATGACAACTATGAGCACAATCCTAACCATGTCTACTCAAAAGTAAGCCCCACTGTGTTCAATGGGTCTTACTCCCAGGAAAGTGTCTTTAGGATTGCAGCCTATGTTATCTGGCTTAATTTGAAAATCTCTTTTCGACTAGTAGAATGAGACCAAAGTAATAGAGTCTTCAAATTTTTAAACTTTTCTCTCATACTGTAGTCTTAAACATAACCACTTGGAAAGTAGCCCTATTGAAAATCTATAGGACGTACTTTCAAACCATTTGGTTTAGGTACCAAACAGTGTCATATTGACGTTTATGCACTGTGGTAATTGACCCAGGTATACTATTCTTTCCGTTGCACCTCGAGGGTTTGTTTATCATGAAATCTGCTGTGGATCACTCAACAGAGACAATCTGGTTTGATTTTGTGACTTACTAGACAAGAAAAATTTAATAAATCACCATTGGGCAGAATGGTGGCTGGGGGTAGATGGTAAGGTAGAAAAATAAAAAGAGATATTTCACTGACATTTTTCATACATTGATTATCCCACTCTTATTCATGCTGACTGAGAGGAAAATCTCACTGTGTTCAATGGGATTTACTCTCAGGTTGCAACATAGGACTGCAGCCTCAGTGTTAAAAATTATCACTTCTATATTTCTATTCATACTTACAGAAGGTCCTGGGCTTCCCTGAGAACCACGCAGACCAGCAGGGCCAACAGGTCCAGGCATACCATTGCGGCCATCTTTTCCAGCAGGACCAGAAGGACCAGCAGGACCCTGGAATAGAAAAGGTCAAATAATGTAAATAGACAATATCATCATATGATATAATCACATATAAAGGTAAAGTTGTCCCCCGCAGATTGCCCTGCTAGTTGTGACCTACACGAAGGGAAGTCCATTATCCCTGTTACAAGACTTAAGAGCCGGTTGTCTGAAGGCATCTCTGTAGTCATATGGATGGCATGACTAAATGCTAAAGCACACGGAGTATAGTTACCTTCCCATCAAAATAGTAACTATTGACTTGATTTGCAATACATACTTCAGACTGCTAGGTAGTATATAATCACATATACTTGGATAGAATTGGATAGTTTCATATCCCACACAAATGGAGGTAATTCATCTAAAATTGTCATACCCTTGGGCCAGCAGGTCCAGTAACACCAGGTGATCCTTGTTCTCCATGATGACCCTGATGAGATATTAAAGAAAGGATATTAAAATAATTGTCAAAAACAGTAATATGATTTTAAAAATCTATTTCCATACATATTATGGCACCTTGTGGATTTTAACTGACTTGGAAAATGGCATGAATGTTAAGAAGTCACTCTTAAAAATGTGTGTGTGTGTGTGTGTGTGTGTGTGTGTGTGTGTGTGTTTTACATAGAGACTCCTCTTGTATGTGATATAAATACACAAAAAAGAAGAAAGTATAGCTTAGGAATTCAAGGTCCCTTACCCTCTCCACTGCAGAGCTAGCCCCTCACATAGCTGGGATCAGGGCACAGTTTCCAGTCTAGAAAATATGGTTCTAATCCACCACCGGCTTCATTAACAGGGTCCTTAATTCAGTGGCAAAGCATATGGCTGCAATCCTAACTTCCACTTAGACCAGCCTAAGCCCTGTTTGCTATTAATTCGCTATTTTTTCATTTTAATTGTAAACTGCTTTGTGAACTTTTTAGTTGAAAAGTGGTATATAAATACTGTAGCTATGTCCTATACTGCCCTGGGGGTGTCACAGAAGTACATTTTGCCCTAATTGGGGGTTAGATCAATGCACAGGCATACATTGCCTTCCCCACTCTATTACGGAAAGATATTCCAGGTGAGTTAGCCTAAATTTCCTAAATTTCTTAGGATTGTGCTCTATGTTTGGCATGCAAAAAGATCCAGGTTCCATGCCTGTTAACTCCAACTTAAAAGATCTCAGATATTAAGATGTCTGTCTGAGATTGTCTGAGACAAGCTGATGCCAAACATAGTAGATTACAAGGATCATATGAAGGGGGAGCAGGTGGTATATCTTAGACTACAATCCAGAGTAACTATGGGAAGACGTAAGAGGCACTTACTCTGGATTGCTCTATGCATTTCCCATAGGTGGCACTGTAACTATGTCGGTGTAAAAGGTCCTGTAGTTACTCTAGATTGTATCCATGACCTGATACGGTCAAAAAGGGGGCCAGGAGCCAAAGTAGGTGAGCCAGAAATTTCCTGGGATCTCAGAAAATATATATAATGTGAAGATTAGTATTCACATTTTGTGTAAGCCTGTGTATCTAGTATTGTAACTATGTAACTATGGGCAAAATCCAGAGTAACTATGGGGAGTCTTTGCTCCGGTTTAAGAACAATTTACTCTGGATTCCAATATGAATTTCCCATAGGTTTTCACTAGGAAGTGCAGTAACTATGGATGCACATAATGTATCTTACATGCTCCCATAGTTGCTCTGGATTTGGGGGTTAGTTACATATGTATCTATATAACTATGTATCTAGTATGTTGTAGTTTGTAGAAATTGTGATCCAATGTTCGTATGACATTATCATCCAATGGAGAAGGGAGGGGGCCCAAAAGGAACTTTGTGTCCCCTGATAAGATTCTGCTCAGTGGCCTGGGTAGATAATGCTGAGCTATATGAACCAACGATGCGGTTCAGTATAAGACAGCAGACAGGTATAACTTAATCACTGTATCGGATTTTTTCACCCAATTTTATCTCAGCGTGATGAGGTTGGTCCTTGAAATTAAAAGATCAACATCCTTTTAGGGACAAAAGTCTGTTCACTAAGGTTGTTTTTAAATGTTTCTTCTATATATACACTGCATATTATTGTCATGTTATTTATGTTGTCATCCGGCTCGAGTCAGTTTAACTAAGAAAGCTGGGGTAGAAATCCTATAAATAAATAAAAATAAATAAATTCAGTAGGCAATCAATTACCCTCTCCAGAGATTGGAAGAGCTTTGTTTCAGAAGATCTAGGGGGTAGACCTTTCCCTAACCACGAATGGTAAAGGAAAGAATGCAAAGCAATAAGTACTTTGCATTCTTTCACTACCGAAGGGGTAAGGAAGGGGTTTGCCTCCCCGGTGAGATGACGCTGTTCTAAACCCTGGAGAGGGAGAAGGAGGGTGACTGATTGCCTGCCTGCTGCATTACCGTGATAAGCAAATTATTTTTAAACAACTGCCTAATCTTTTAATGGCTTTTGTTTAAAGCACAAATGAACATAACTCTAGCAAATACCAAGACACAGTCTGCATATTCAAATACTGCAGTGCACTGTTCTCATAGTTGGAGGGACTTTCACAAAGGAAATGGCCTCAAGGGGAATATCTTCAAAAGGCTCTCAGTGCCTTGAGAGGCACCCAAGGCACCTGTTTGTTCATCCATTTGTGATTTCAGCTATTTTCATTATGTTTGTCCCTGTAGTTCAAACAAGAGACTTACAGCAATGCCAGGCAGTCCCTGAAGCCCATTGTGTCCTTTCAAACCAGGCATGCCTCTGGGTCCCTTGTCACCAGTAAGACCTTTCTCACCACGTGCACCTTGTACACCCTGTAAAAGGAAAAAAGGGAAAAGTTAAAAACTGGGTTTTTTCAAACTAGTTCTCCCTGCTGGGAGACACCTGCTGAACACCCCCTTAGATATCTTTTCAAGCCTTTTTTTCAAGCAAATATGTCCTTTCTACAAAGATTATTCTACTCATTAAGAATGGTGGCTGAAAAGTTGTTCAGGGGCCTTTCATTAATATTGATTTACACCATTCTGGATTTATTTTCTTTTTTTAATCTATGCTTATCTATAGGGACTATCTTCCTGTTCTATGCTAGCTTCAATAGGCACAGACCTCCTTTAGGTATTGTGGCTTATTTAAAGTTATATCCTGCTTTAACAGTGTTTGATACAGCAGGTTACATACATTTTTGTGACTTTGTAAATATATTTTTGTCATTTGCTTTTGTCCGTTTTCACCGGTTTAACAGTAACTTTTTTTTATAGGAGTTACACTGTGTGTCCTTTGAAAATTCCTACTGTCCCTACTATAGGGTCCCTACTGTCAAAACTTATAATCAAGGTGGAAAAGTACTACTATATTATACATCTCAAGCAAAATCTGATATTCCCCTACAATTCAAGCAAGCCCCAAATCTCCCATGAGGGTCATCCATACTTAGTTTCTAAATACATTTCAACTTTTTAAAAAAGAATAAAAACCAGACTTACAGGTTGACCTCTTGCACCAGCAGGACCAGCAGGACCAGCCATACCAACAGGACCCTAAAATGACACAAAGACACAGAAGTTGTGTATTATAAATTGTGTTGAAAAACCCTGACAAAAGAATGACTTAAAAGAGTGGTTTCAGATGTTGATTAACTTATATTAGCCCTTAATTTCTTTATAATGTGCAAATGAAACTTTATTTCCTGGAGAAATACACCACTAGTCCCCACGTTGAAATCTTACACATTTCATCTTGTGTGGCATGCTAATAGCTGAGAGTGGATCCTGCATGAAATGACTGGCAAAATGCCTGTGATGATCATCCAGAGGACAGTATTGTTTGTCACTCAATAAGGAGCTTGATAGTTGGAAGGGTTGACTCACTGTGTGATCCACTGGGGAAACTGGAAATGGACTCAGTAATTATATCTCAGCTTTTAGCCCTCTCTTTTGTTCTCCAGTGTACTATGTATAATACCACACTCTGTAGTTATTTATTTTATGCCAATAAATGTACTGTGTATGTAAATATATTTAATCCTGGAGGTGGAGGGAATGTGGTAATTCCACTTTATGCCTTGCAATGAAGTATGATGCTCAGTTCTCTTGCACTTCTTGTTCTCCTTGCTTTAGTGTAGGAGTGTCCAAACCCCAGCCTGGGGGCCAGATGTGGACCTTGGCAATCCTCAATGCAGCCCATGGAAATGCAGCCCTCCATCTGGCCCTCAGGCAGGTCTTATAATCCTCTGTATCTGATATACTCTTATATGTAAATTTATTCAAATTTGAAATGTAAATCATTTTTCCCAGGTCCCCAGCACAGTGACAGAGAGATGATGTGGCCTTCCTGCAAAAAAGATTGGACATCCCTGCTTTAGGAAACAAGCTACTTTTAGCAAATTGGAAGAATGAAAGAGTACAGGGAGAAATCCACAGATCCTATACTAGTGAATTCATTTATCCACTAATTAGGTTTGCAGGGCAGCCTGCACACCCCATGAAAGCAAAATGCAGTTCAAGAGTGAAAAAAGCAACTTGTGGTTAAAAAGTCACCCAATTTTTTTTACACTGGAAATCATATTTATTTTGCTCTGTCATTATGAGCCTGATAGAAGTGATATGTGAACTTGTGGGGTCTCTGCTGGGCTCAGAAGACTTGCCAGAGGCGGGGAGAGGGAGGAGACAGTCCCTAATATTGTTGGTTTCTGGAATGGAACCACCATGGATACTGTGGCATGCCAGTACTTGCTGTAGTTTTATTAGACACTATTTTTTGAGAAAATAGAGCAAACTCACCTGTTCTAAAGAAGTGTAATGATATATGCTGCAATCCTAACACCTAAGTAGGCTGGCATAAGCCACAGCACAAGATCTGTGCTGGCCTGGGGGTGTCAAAAATTGCTGCACCTTTTGCCCCACTCCTGGGGAAGGCTTAGGGTAGTGCACAGACATGCACTTGCCTCCCTACATCCCTATGGGAACAGGAAGATTTGTGTTGGCCTAGGTTAAAATTGTACCCATAGTGTAATAGTGTAATGCAGAGTGAGTCCACAGCCAAAATACTGAATAGAGTTCATAGCAGACAGAGAAAATGTGTGCTTGCATGCTTGTTCCATAGTGTAGAAAGATGAGAAAATGCTGTTGTGGTCAGAGGTTGAGTGTCATTCTGGATTATCTTTTATCATTATCAACTACCACAACAAAAGAATTTATGCCTTGCACTGATGTCCAACGTGCCATCAGGTTTACCACAATAACAAAACCATTTTGAAAATCCCACTAAATAAATAAATCTCAGTCCAATATAAAACTCCAACATGTAAATGAAAGGTAGCATCAAGATCATTTCCCAAAAGCCTTCCAAGAAAGACAAGCCTTTGTAATGCCATAAGAAAGACTGTTGGGAGAGCTCCCCTGAGAAGGGAGGTTATTCTGATTGTGGTTCAACATAGGGTTTCCATGCCCTCAATCAAGCCTGGAAAGGTCAGCCTCTATATACTGTACATAAG
The DNA here is from genome assembly GCA_030015325.1 of Cryptoblepharus egeriae. NCBI lineage: Eukaryota > Metazoa > Chordata > Lepidosauria > Squamata > Scincidae > Cryptoblepharus > Cryptoblepharus egeriae. The sequence continues at coordinate 23,839,985 of JAREYC010000004.1, read as the reverse complement.
AAAGACCTTATTTTAGATGCAGTTTTGTTTTACATAATTGATGATGGTTACGTACAGGTTCACCACGATTTCCAGGTCTGCCAGAGGGTCCAACAGCACCATGGGGTCCAGGAGCACCAAGAGAACCAGCAGGTCCAGGACTGCCAGGAGCACCCCGTTCACCCTAAAAATGATGAATGTGAAAGAAAATGGAGAACCTAGGTAAATATTTACAAACAGGCTCATTACAAGAACAGATCTAGAAAGATGGATAGCTTACCTTGTAACCAGGGGCACCATCACGGCCAGGAGAACCATCATTACCAGGATTTCCCTGTAAAGAAATATCAGATACTTTAAAAAACCTTTCCCTTTCTGTATGTGAATTCCCAGGATATTCTTTTAACACTACTCCCACAAAGCCCTAGAATAGGATTAAATCCTAAACTGCAGTATTGTTTTACAAAAGTATGCATAGCCTCTGATTACTCAAATCTGCAGGTACTTATAAATTTCTATTGATAACAGGGGCATAATGGAATAAAAGGGTGGGAAAGGAAGAGGATTAGAAGGGGATTAGAAGCTGGTGGAAGTGCGGAAGAGGCACCAGCAACAGCCTGCTCCCTGCATTGAAGCTAGGTGGGCTTGTCTCGTCACTGCTCCTATTCTTCCTCTGGCTCAGCAGACAGGCTCATGGCGGAGTGAGTCCTGCAGCTGGCTTTTCCCCACTGGGGTAGACTGGGCAGCTGTGCTTCACTCCCAAGCAGGAACCTCTCAAGCACAGGACTCCAAGGGTGCAAGCACTTCTGGCAGCTGACGTGGCTGATGTGGGACAGCAAGAAGGGTTGGGCACCTTCCAAGATGGCAGTGCCAAGCTTTTTGCGACCTTCCTTTGAAAAGAGGTTGTGACCTCTTTGAGGGGTCCCAATCCCCACTTGGAAAACCACTGAGTTAAGAGTGTTGGCCTAGAGCCAGGAAGAATGGAAACCTAATCCATGCAGCTATTAGCAATGAAGCTCACTGGATGAGGCTGAACCAATCTTTGTGACTCATGGAGTTATTGTAAGAATGAAAATCTGAAGGAGAAAACCATATATTTGTCACTCCAAGCTCCATGCATGAAGATGGAATAAAGATGCAAAAAATAAGTTTGTAGAAACATTTGACAGTGATTTCTTAAACACATTTCAAAGCAATTTTCAACCTTCATCCCATTAATTTATCCCATTTCTTTTCTGCTGATTAATCTACAGATTTCAGCTGCTCCTTGAAACATTGCTGAATAGTTTACATTTTTTAATTCATATTTTCCCAGGTTCCTTCATGTTTCCCCAGATTCCTCATGTTTTCAGACTAAAATGTAATGTATGTTTAAAATTTTTTAAAAAAGATTTACTTACATCACGTCCAGCTTCACCAGGGGCACCGTTCACACCAGGATTGCCAATAGGACCAGAAGGACCACGGGCACCTGGGGGACCAGAAATACCAGCAGGACCAGGCTCACCCTAGAAATTGAGAGTAGGTCATATATTTCACAGATGAGTTCATATTTTAAACTTGCAAAATATTCAGTGGGCCTCATTTAATTTGATTGCTATCTAACTTTTAGTTCATGCCAACTGTTTGTGCTAATTGCTGCAAACATTATAGAAGGGATGCAGTTTTTAATCAAAGGATTTAACAGTTGAGCAAAACCTACATCATCTCTAAGGATGCTGAACTCAGGAATTTGCACTTTTATAGCAAAAGCATTATCTAATGAATGGCGTATGTGTCTTTTGCATAAGTTCATGTACATATCACAGGGTCCAGATAAACAGACTGTATTCAGTCTGTGGATCTGAACACCCTGGCCTAAGTATATTCAATGCCTGGATGGGAGACCAACTGGGAAGGCTATGTTGAGATCCTAGTCAGATTATAGATGTAAAAAGTAATTATGTTGGACTAAAATTTCAAATTAGAAATGTGTCCACCCACCCATCTAACAGTATACATAAACAGGGGATCACACTCTCATCTATAATCAGAGACAAGGCTTTGGCTTGTGAAAAGAGATCTGCCTTATAATTCTTTTCTGCAAGTGTTCCATTTAAAGAAAATATGTAGAAAAGAATAATTACAGTAACTAATCAGGGGGAGAGAGCACCTCTCTCAAAGTCTCAAGCATTGGGGTTGTATGGTTAAGAAAAAAAGATGTAGGGAAATATACACTTTGGTATTGACCCAGTAGTATTTTTTATGTTCTTATGTATAGGTAAATAATAGGTTTCTAAAACACCCCAGATTTCAACAATGCCTTCAGCATGGACGATCTTTATTTCACATGAACACAGCTGTCACATTTTTGAAAGGCTGGGAAAATTTTTACTCACTAGAGCACCAGACATGCCTGGGAGACCACGTTCTCCTCTAGAGCCAGGAAGACCAAGGATACCAGGAGCTCCAAGAAGACCTTGAGGACCTGGGGAACCAGGAGGACCCTACATAAGAAGAAGCAGAATCAATTTTTCAGATTCTCTTGCTAGACTAGCAAACCTAATTTGTATAATTATAAACTTCTGTGTATTGTCCCTCTTGGCAACTTAATTTGTTCTCAGAATTTCACAGGTGCCTTCTGATGCTAGTAATAGCTACCCATGTGCAACAAATCCAATATTCTGCACATTGCATTAGAATCTGATTCTGTTTCTGATAGACTCAATCCTAACCAATTTTTAAGCTCTGACATAGCTGTGCCAAGGGGGCATTTCCTATATCCTGTAGTTGGAGATGTGGAGCAGACAGGGAGGAGGTGGAAGGAAGGGATTCTGGGGTGGGGAGGGCAATTAGTGGGCAGGACTCTGGTGGGCAGAGGGGAAAAGGATGTGGGGACACGATCTAGCACCAGATTCTAGCCCCACTCACCAGTCCCAGGCTGCTCTGGTTTGTGCCACTGATTTTGGTGGCACAAATCCAAGTAGCTCTATTAGGGGTACCCTAATTGGGGGTATGTACCCTATTAGGGGTAAGGAGGAAACTTTCCGCTTGTCTCATGCTGGCATAGACACAGCGCCAAACTTGTGATGGATGCAGTGCTGAATGCCAGCCAGCCAGTTCTAGTGTGTGTTAGGACTGTGCTTCTCATTGTCTAAATAAGGCTAGGAACCTTGAGCCATGATATCTGACAGGATCAGAGCAAATGTTAAATTTGCAAGAGATCCACAGTCATAAAAAAACTAGATTTGCCATCCACTGCATGTGGATGTAGATAGTTTGGAGGAATTGTTTCCACTTGGTCCTGAAGGCATTGCATTGGATTATAAAGCACATTCTAGGAATCCTATACATTAAAACCAAGATTTTTTAAAGAGCAATGTCTTTGTTAGTATTATTAGTCGTTGGATTTTTTTATTTTTGCTTGGCATAGTCAAAGCTTAGTACTTTCATATCCAAATGGTAGGTTCTTCCAAATGTTTAGTCAATGCCTATGCTTCTGTTTGCACATTCTGAAAGGTAAAGAGTGTATTTACATACTTTTAATATAGACTTTTAGGCTGAATTCATCAGTGTTTATGGAAATGCAGCAAAGCCTGATAAATGACTCTTTTACTATCCTTTGAAACGTAAGAAATTACTTACAGCAGCACCACCTTCTCCGCTTGGACCCTTCTCTCCACTGAAACCAGGTGGTCCAACAATACCAGATTCACCAGCACGACCAACTGGACCAGTGTCACCACGTGGGCCTCTAATTCCTTCTTTGCCAGCTGGGCCAGGGGGACCAGGGGGACCAGTGATACCCTAGGAATACAATACATATGTGATTACACAGTTCTGCTCCACTTCACTGCTTCACAGAGAACAGAAGAAATAATTAACAAAGAAATAATAATTATTACTAATAATCAAAGAAATAATAATTGACAAAGATATTTGGCCAAAGCTATGTAAGGCTGGACTTCTAATAAGCTATTTCCTGATAATTGCTCATAAATTGATTCTTACAGCTCAATATTTGCTTTGAAGGTTGGTCAGGTTCCACTGAGTTCAGCTCAGTTGATTCCCATGTAAGCATGCATTACAATGCAATCAATATCACGCTTACTGAGAAACATGTCTTGGATAACTCAGGGGGAAAACTTCCCAGTGCATATGTTTAGAATAGCACTGATAGGTAGTCTAAAAGTAAGGAATTCTGACCTGTAAGGAAGCAACATTCACAATCTAGTCCTCAGAAAGCTAAAGTTAGGATTCTATTTCTGATCATGCCCTGATATGAAGCCTTCATTTTCCCCAGTTTTCAACAGCTTTACAAGCTCCGTAACATATCTCTTTGACCCACTTAGATCTGTCAGTTGAACAGAAATAAGACTTTTTGCTATTTATTTCTGAAATGAATGGAAACAATCTTAAGAAAAATTTATCACCTACTCTTTGAAGTCTGAAATACTTTATGTTCAAGTTTGCCTTGGGCATAAGGTAAAATATAGCTCAAGCCAATTGAGCTCAGCCAGTCATAGCTCAATTCAATACAACTGCAATGTATACAGAACTGCAAATCCATATAAGGAACTGCAAATAAGGAAAACTGTTAATTATATCATGAAACTGCCTTATGCTCTCAGTCTAGTTATCCATCCATCTACCCTGGGTAACAGAGGCTCTCCAATTTCTCAGGGAGGGAGTTTTCCAAGTTCCGATTTCTAGGTTCTGCTATAAAATCATCTATTACTAAGCTATTAACCTTTTTCATAAGGCTACTTTGCATTTACAAAAGTTGAAATGGCAAAGGAAGGGTATGGCTAAGTCACTACTGATGTTCAAGGGCATTGATGCCCAAGAGCTTCAGAAGCTCAAGTTCTGAAAAGATAAAATACACTTCCTGCAATTAAAAAAACTTCAGTTTAACGTTCTCAGTGAACTGATTTTGTTGAATAAGAAACTTAAGACTTGAGAGACTTCTCTCTGTGACGGAAAGAAAAAGTGACTTAAGACCAGGCTCTTCTTAATGCAGTACGCAAGAAAGGAACCCTTTCCATAAACTTCTTGAAGAACATCTGTATTTCTGCTATGGAAACTGCACATGGTTTTGGGGGAAGTTATATAGTTATACTAAGATGACTCCATCTCAGCACTCATCAACATTTGACACAAAAATAAATGCCAAAAACCACTCTGGGATAGGGTTGCCATATGTCCTGGAAAACTGGGACTGTCTCAATTTTTAGGGATTGCAGTTACCGGCAAGTTTGATAGTGGATACTGTCTTGGTTTTGTGGAAGAGAATTATGGCAACTCTACTCCAGGGTCTAATACTTCCCTGCAAAGTTGTATCAGAAGCTGCAGGAAGTGGTAAAAAGCCGAGTGTGCTTAAGTGATGGATGGGAAAAAGTAGGTACCCCTTCCCATCAAACCAACTCTTCTTCACATTACTTTGGATGAAGGACAAACTTATTAGTTTACTGTGGCACATAGTCCAACCTTCTTCTGTCTGAACCTTACAGAAAATGTTAGGCTTGGCAACATATTCACGGAAGCTTATCTAACATCTTATTATATTGGAAGTTGCCTTAAGGTGTATATGCCCAATAGTGTGATATAATATTTTACATAAGTAAATAAATAAATATAGGAGTTCTAATAATGTTCCATGGGTCCCCCAGTGTAAAAGAATAACACCACTCTGCAGTAATTCTTTGAAAAGATGAATATGTGATTGAAAGTGGCTAATCTTTTTTGCCATCTAACCTTTAGGATTTATAGATTTCTTGAGAACTACTTACAGCAGGGCCAGGGGGTCCAACTCTACCAGCAGCACCAGGGAAACCAGTGGCTCCCTATAAGAAAAGAAGTGAGAGATTAAATTTGCCAAGTTGAACAATTTGCAATATAGGATTTGGAGAATATGTTTCTAGACTTACAGGTGGACCACCATCACCACGAGATCCAGCAGGACCAGGAGGACCAACGGGACCCTAGATGAAAGGAGAGAAAGAGGAAAAAGATGAAAACAACAGGTATCAGAAATGGATTAATGATGATTTCCATTACATTAATTGGAAGCAAGATTGGCCCTTACACCAGAGCTTAACAATGGTTTTACAGACTACTTTAGTGTAACAAATTGAACAATTTATTTGAGGAGAACCTCATATGACTTTCACCACAGAAATGAAGAAAGGCTTTTGGAGCACCATAAGTTTATATCCTGAGTTGTTCTCTTTTGACTTGCATATGGTGGCCTTCTATTTTGGGACAGGAGTTGATGGGCATTCCAAAGACTTTTTAAAAAGTTATAAACTTTGTTTTGGAGAGAGCTTACACTGCCCATAATATGAGAGAACAACTTCTTTTGATAAATGGTTGTTTCATAAACTACATGGGAGGCAAGTGACATTTGAATAACCAACTAGCGCCATTAATGGAAATTGATTTTATTTATTTATTTATTTATTCAATTTATTCAATTTATTTATTTATTTACTCAATTTATACCCCGCCTATCCTCCCCCATAAGGGGGAGCCCAAGGTGGCTAACATTAAAGAATAAAACATCATTAAAATTGCTAATAAATACAAATTAAAACATCATTAAAATACAATTAAAATACAATTAGAATTATAAAACTAGGAACAATTAAAAACAAGCTAAAAACATTTGTTAAAACAATAAAATACAACACTAATGCACTGCCCCCCACCCTCTGCCCCGTTTAAAATGCTTTTTTAAAATAAAAGGTCTTAAGGCTCCGCCTGAAGCTCTGTACTGAGGGAGCTTTCCTAAGTTCTATGGGGAGGGAGTTCCAAAGCCGGGGTGCCACCACCGAGAAGGCCCTATCTCTGGCCGCCACACCTCTCACATCTTTTAGTGGCGGCACAGTCAGTAGGGCCCCCTCAGATGACCTTAGGTGACGGGTCGGATTGTACAGAAGAAGGCGGTCTGTACCATAAATATGTAATTTATGGCAATTACATATGATAACATCAGTAATAAATCAGGAATAATAATCTTACTATTGGTCTGTCAGTGGTTCCCAAACTGGTGGGTTGTGACTCTCCAGTTTTGGAAGCACTGTTCTTTGCCCTTCTAAGAGGAGGGAGGAAGGAAGGCAGCAGTGTGATCTCCAGGACTGCATTGCTTCTGAGCAGAAAAAGAGGAAGGTTTCCTATCTATTTGTGCTCTTAATAATCTGATGCTTCCTGATGTGTCCTTTACGCACTGAGAAGTTTCCCTCTTCTAGGTTGAAAGGTGTATGGGACTTTGATCACATTTAGTGACGATTTAAGACCAAATAATGAGTTTCAAAAAGTCTCTAGACCAATTTATCTGGAATCTCTGTAATTTAACCATATCAGTGATATTGCATGTTTGTACCTAGTCTGAACTGTCTGACAAATTTATTTGATGCAAATTTAGCTAGAACTGTCTGTTTATATGTTCAAATGTCACATTCTTTTTCTCTATCCTCCATTTGTATATATAAACAACTTTTATAAAAAAGGTAAATTTCTTTCTATTTGGAACATATCCTTAAAACAATACTAATGAATTTACTTTTGCTTCTATCTGTGAAGATTTGATCCTTGTAAGAGAATGAGGTAGTCAATATACTATTTGCATCTGAGCAGTAAAGAATGAAGCTACATGAAATCTGCACAGACTGTAGTTTGGTCAGAGGTATAGAAAAGGATGAGGTTCACTGTACTCACGGCAGGGCCAGCATTTCCAACAGCGCCAACAGCACCCTGTGGGCCAACTTCTCCTTTAGGGCCTCTTTGACCTCTTTCTCCTTTAGCCCCAGTCTGACCAGCTGCACCCTTAAAAAGTCAAGAGTGAAAGAGATTTAACATACATTGCAACTCCAGACCAGCAAAAGAAGAGAACAAATCTTTCTTCTAATACTTACAGGAGGGCCAGCAAATCCAGGAGGACCAGCAGGGCCAGTTTCACCACGTTCACCCTATAGCGGGAAGGAAAAATGCATAACACAATGAGAAAAACAAACCCTCTCTCTTTGCTAATGGTCTCTTAAATGTGAAACTGTTACATTTTAGAAGAAGAACCTAGTTCTTAACTTACTGGTGTTCCACGTGGACCAGCAGGACCAGATGGGCCAGCAGAACCAGCTTCACCCTAAAACACATGAAGCAACAGTGTTATTAAAGTAATAACCGCCCATTAGTAGGATATCAAACAGACCAAAATAGATTATTGGCACAGAAATGTCTTCATAAGAGTAGAACTATAGCAAGTAGCTCTAAATGACCTAACAAAGAAAAGCAAGTACAGTACTTGCTAGAAACAAAGTTACAAAAATCAGTTTGACATTTTTCTCCGCTCCTAAGCCTAACAAAAGCCTGAGCAAAACTCATCCATCAATATCTTTTTGTCCTAACCTCCTAACCTTCAGTTATGCCGGTGTCAGCCCCAGTGTAAGTCCTACTCTGACCTGGGGGTGTCACAAAAATGGCGTTAAGGCACTTCTGCCCCACTGTTGGGGGGTTAGGACACTGCACAGGCATATGGCAATCTCCTCACATCACCATGGGAAGATATGACAGCTGAGTTATACTCGCCTAAATTGGTTAGGATTGCACCCTCAGTTCCCTTAAATACAGTTCATCCTCCACATCTTTTTCATCTTAGCCTTAGATAAAATCTGCTGCAGTCCTACGCTAGAAGCTCTGCCAGGGATCTGCATATAACCTTGCCAAAAAATAACTGTTTTAAGGCAGTATGTATAATGGTTAGAGAGATGAACTGCAATCTGGAAGAAACAGGTTCAAATCCCCCCTCAGTCATGAAGCTTTGTGGGTGACCTTGGGCCAGTCACTCCCTCTCAGCCTCACCTACCTCACAGGCTTGTTGTGAGGAGAAAGGATAAAAACTTCGTAAGACACCTTGGGCATTTGCATTAGCATTGGAAAGGTGAGAAATAAATAAATAAATAAATCCTGTGCGGAACTTGAATGAAGTAGTTAAAGTAAAGGTTCAATAGACAACACACCTTCCAAATGCATAAAGGGCAACATGACCTCTTTTCAGTGTTGTGTAGATTTGTATACAGGATTGTACCTAATTGTACCAAATTAAACCTAATTGTAGATTTGCATACAAGATTGTACCAACAAGATTGTACCTAATCAAATGTACCGAATCAAAAATTACCATATTTACTCTAATATAATATGCTATTGAATCTAAAGCTCACTCCTATTTTAAAAAACTTGAGATTTAAAAAGATGTTTACTGGCAATTGTAATTTGCAACTGCAAAGCAGGTGCAAAATTTAATTTTATTGCATACAATAATTAGTAATTTAATAATACTAATATGACAATAGGTTTATGTAATGATTTTTACCTAATTGCTCTAACTTTATACAACAATGGGTTTCTGTTACGTTTTTATTACAATATAGTTAACTGTTTAACTAAATATCAATCTATACTTATAAAAATACCATATTTACGCAAATCTAATGTGCCCTCAGATCTAATACACACCCTAATTTTGTAGACTAAATTCAGCTGAAAAGAGGGAGTTTAAGATTTGAGTAAATAGGGAACATGATTTCTTCTCCTATTCTGTTCTGAGTAATCTGTTCAGCATGTTAAATTTGGCTTGTTTAACAACCAGAAACAAAAGAGCTATTCTAACCATGCACAAGGCTCAATGTACTTAGTAGGATTTTTTAACCCTTTTGGGAAATAGATCCCTCTCACAATACCTTTTCAGAAAGTACCCTCAATTTCATAGTTGGCTGGCTGTGTGCTTAAGATTGGAGGGGGAAGGGAAGATGAGTGTTGCCATTTTAAAAAAATCAAAGCTCTGTGTCAAAATATTGCATCAAGTTCTTGCTTCTTTCGTCAAGCTTCTTGGGTACTGTGTCAAGCTATTGCTTGTGTCAAGCTTTTATAGTAACCATAAATCAAAACCATGGCTGGCGCAGCCATGATGCTACCTGATGTGGTTTGCAGATGGCAGATACCAAGGGCATGAAGGGACAGTGGATTCTGGGTGCTCTATACAGGTCTGCCACCACTTCCCTTTAGCTTGCAATTGTTATTATTACTACTAATAATAACAATTATAGTAGAGTTCTATAGTAGAGTTCTGTTTTATAAATAACAATTTATAGTAGAGTTTAAACAACTGATTACACCCAACCAACAACAAATAGTACAATCCTATACATGTCTACTAAGAGGTTCATTGAGACTCAGAAAAGTATGCATAGGATTATTGCCCAAGTTGGTTACAGGTCTTGGTTCTTTATAGATTAAACAAATAAATAAACAAGATTTATTGTTCTCCATCTCTCCATGTTGCAGTGAGCAAGTTATTCCACTATCTATAAAATGGGATTATTAATGACTTACTTGATAAATATTGGAAAACAGACTTGACTCCCAAGTGCTATAGAAATCACACATTCTATTCAACCTGGTTGTCAGGAACAAGCCTAGAAAGCATCTGAAAAAAACTGATACTCACCCTTTCACCAGCACTTCCAGCAGGGCCAGGGGATCCAACAGCACCGGGAGCACCCTGAAGATCAAGGAGAACCATATGTTTGAATATTTTTCAGGTCATATAAGAAGAATATTTGTTAATTAAAATAAAACTGCTCATATGAACAAATTCAAACATGTGAAAGTCTCAAATTATCTCAAGTTTTTGTTTAAAAATCCTAGTTAGATTCTGTATGAAATCTATGTCACAATTATCATGATTAGAGCACAATCCTAACCATGTCTCCTCAAAAGTAAGTCCTATTGTGTTCAATAGATTTTACTCCCAGGAAAGTGTCTTTAGGATGCAGTCTTAGTTATATTTTTCATTGGTATTTTAAGCAATTTTAACTACACAGTTTGAGTAATTAAAGTAGCCATGCTAATAAGTAAAAAACTATTTTTTACTAGATTCAGAAAGTAGAAAATCTATTCAACCCCATAAATGTTGTGTCTCAATTCATTCATACCACAGTAAGTTAAAAGAAGGGATGGTTGATGCATTTTGCCATAAATATAACTCTAGAAAGAAGGTATGCCCTCATGACCTGCTTGTGAGCTACTCAGAAGCAACTGCTTGGCCACTGTGAGAAACAGGATACTGGGCTTGATGGACATTTGACTCATGTGGGCCCATCCTATCTAAGACCAGTTCTGACAGAACACACATTCTGCCAGTACAGGTTGCCACAATAACACCATAAAATGCTTTGACCATGCAATCCTATCCCCTGGATAGGTTAACACAAGTTCCAACACTAGCCTGTGCTGGCCTGGGGGTGTCACAGAAAGCACTACTGTGCCACTTCTGGGAGGTTAGGCCAGTGTACACACATATGCTGGACTCCACATGCCGTTGGAATGGGAATGTAGGAGACTTGTGCTGGCCTAAATTGGATTGCAGTGATCATGCTCAGCAGATGACATGTTTGGTGACAGCACACATAAAATCTTAATCTCCTTCCCAGGTCATATCCACCTGCACTTTGGTCTTGCACCAGCGATATCACTGGCACGTCTGAATTTACCCATAGTGGCTAATAGTCTGCAACTTGGTCTTGCACCAGCGATATCATTGGCATGTCTGAATTAACTCATTGTGGGTACTGCGTTGACAAATGTCTTTTTACTTTGAGGAGACCTCAAGCAGCTGAAAATCCCCTATGTAGCAGTGTAGCTGGTACCAATACATCACCATGCAAGGATTTAGTTTGGATTAAGTGCACATTTCTTGGAAATAAAGCATACTTACACGTGAACCATCTCTTCCTGTTGTTCCAGGTTCACCTCTGAAGCCTGGTGGACCCTAAAATGAAGAAAACAGCACAAATTCATGTAATATGAGCATTTAACTGGAAATTAATGGAGCTATTTTATATAGCAATGGTTCCTAAAATTTCTTACGAATGAGGCATACAAATGGGATTTTCATTGGGTTTATTTTTTTACAGCGCCTGAAGATACAATTTTCCTACTCATAAAAAATACCATGAGAGAAACTTAAGCCAACATTGTCACTGTCTCTGGCTGATCTGTGGTTACCATTCATACAGCAGAGGCACTTAAGAAAAACACTAATAAAGAACTTTCTTGGTTGACCCATAAGAATCACCCTTACTGACCTGCTTGGTTTGCAATTGCAACTTGTTGCAACTGGTCTTTGGTGGGAAAGCAAGTTCCCAACTGGAATGAATTTTCTTTGAATTTATCACAGCCTAATGCAATTGACTGAAGCAATTAGACTAAAATTAAGTTTTAATGAAGTAAAGTAAAATAGTGTTGGATTGTTGATTTGTCTGTAAAAGACAACCTAAGTTTGTTCTCCTTTAAGTGCCTTGAACTGAGTGAAATCTTAATATAAAGAATATATGAAATCTAAATATAAAGAACATATCATAACTGTACTTATGACATTTTTCCTAGTGCAGATATACCATCATGTTTACTTAGATGCTCTGCTTTGATGACTGAATGCAAAAATGAAAATGATTGATGGAAGAACAATGAGGAAACCAAACCAGTATATTCAGTTTAAGATGTTCTTACTGCTGCTGAAAATGATATTAAATGACAAGAAAAGCCTCATCGTAAGCAAGATGCTTGAGGGAAAATGGGAACCATCAAGAAATATAATAAGCCCTGAAAAGGCAAATCTAAGCAGGTTTTTCCACATGACTCATAGGGTTTAGGGAAGATTTAAGTGAAAGGCAGCGGTGTGTCAGCTTTAAATTTGAATAAAGGAAAATTCACCTGCAAAGCTATCTGTGGGGTTCACATATAACATCTAGTTCTTACCACTTGCCCCTCAAACCTTGAGCAGTATTCCATTACAGTACATATGTGGTATATATAATAATGCCACCTCCATTGTCATTGTCATCTGTTAATGGCTGCTACATGTTGCTTATCTAAACTGATAAACAGGATTTTTAAAAAAAGATATGTAAGCTGCCTTGAGCCTTTGAGTTACCATGGGAAAGGCATGATATAAATCCCTTAAATGAATGAATGAATGAATGAATAAATAAATAAATAATAACCATGAGTGGTAGCAATAGGGACATTATAGTCACATATTTCTCTTGCAATGTATCATTGGGTGACTCCGAAATCTAGTGATTTTTTAAAAATATATAATACTTTTTATACAGTGAATCCTTACTGAAGATTGCTGGGTTATTAAAGAAGGGTTTGGTTGGGTTATGAAGCATTCTGGGAAACAGAATGGGTGAATGATTAAATTAAAGGGAATACAAGGAGAATAACAGGCACACATTTTCCCTGAGCAGGTCCTATAACACTCTCACTACAAGCCAGGAGGAAAGCCTTGCACTTACCTAGTCAAGTCTATCATCATGAGCCGAGATGTTCTCAGCAAGACCTTCTAGTGTTTTACTTTAGAAATATACACAGTACATCCTGATGAAACAATACTGAGTTTTCAGCCTTTGCACCTCTTAGTCAAACCAGGAGGTGTCCTAATCCTAATCTCCAGCTCATTTTTTTTCAGTGTCTTGTCACAGGGTTTTTGGACTGCCCTCAAACCTTTTGTCTTATTAATGCTGAGTATATTATGGTAGCTGAATAAGAGTTTGGGGGAAGGTCTAGTTAGGTTTCCAATGTCTATCATTTATTTAAATCCTCTTCTTTACAGCTGTATCTTTACTCAGGAAAGTGCAGATAACAGAAACCATTCTCCATCATGCCCCTTTAAATGCAGAGGATTTTATCCTATCACCAAAGTGCATGCAGAGATTTTATCTCCAAAACCCTGAATGGTAGAGAGCCATTCTATACGTTATAAAGAATGAATGGGTAGACTAAAAAAAGCAAAGCAGGCCTCCGTCAGTCGTGAAAGACTATGGTATTGTGCCCGGCGCTGCATACGCTGCATGCGAAGCACGAAAGCCTGGGTTGGATTGTTATGGAGGATAGGCTGGTACCCAAGCAGCAAATCCCCCCTCTCCACGCCACTGAATTAGTCCAATGGAAAGGCAGAGCCAATACGATTGGATCCAGCTGGCGTTGCAGAGCTGGGCTAAGGACAGGAGCTCACCCTGTCTTGTGGGGCCGACCCAGGTCTCGAAACCTGGCCTGCTGGTTAACAGGCACAGCATCTTAATACGCAGGGTGACCTCATAGAATTGAGGACAAAGTGCCTTTACGTTTAACCATTGCATAAAAGAGGGAATTAAGGCAGGTTCAGCTCATCATAGAAGGCTTTTAAAAGCAGCACTTGCCTAAATTCCCTCTTCTATATAATACTTAAGGATACAGGCACTCTGTCCTCCATTCTATATGGTCACCATAACAGCTTGCAGAGAGGACGTCATCCTCAACTGTTCCTTCAAGGTCATAAAACAAACCAACCTCACTCCATATATAATAAATAAGCAAGTCATGCCAAATCTTTTTCTCTGATGTAAACATACCAGGAAATTCATCTAATAATTTGTTGGGCCCCCACAGAAAACAGATTTTGTTTCTTACTGTCTTACCTTTTCACCTTTGCCTCCTGGAATGCCAGCAACACCTCTCTCACCGGGGATTCCACTAGGACCAGCTGGGCCTGGAGTACCAAGTGCACCGGCATTACCAGGTTCACCCTTAAAAAATAAATAAAATGCCATGAGTTATTTTTTAAAAGACCTTTTTAGTGGGGTGGGGAAAATGAGCACCTCATTGCATTGCACATTGTACCACATTGCATTTTAGTGGAGTGGGGTGAGGGAAATTGCTCTACTGGCCATCTGTTTTCTATGTGCTGTGATTTAACTTATTAATTTTCTGACATACACACCATTTCCAAATTCTGCTGTGTATCCACTGGAAGAGAATGGAATTGATTGGAGTGCTATTCTCATTCATCATGCATGTCATGAACACCAGTTTTTCTGCTACGATTATTTGTCTCATACACCGCTTAACACTGTTGGTTGAACTGAATCTGCAGGCTCCAATTGTAGTACTAGATTGTATGTTTTAAATTGTTTTTAGCATTGTGTTTATTTTTGATGAAAATGTTAAAGCCATCTTGGGCATTTGCTTTGGCAAAGGTAAAGCAAGGTATAAAATTTTCTTAAAAACAAACTTCCAGCAAACTTCCACAATTCGACATTAAAATGGACAAGCACCCACTCCATGTACAATTCTGAATGGTTTTACTAAAACGGATCCATCTGGTGGATGTGATATTCAGAATTTTAAACAGTATCCCTGGCCATTCTGGCCAGTATTCAGGGTCACCAAGGATCACTAGGTAATTTTTCCGCAATTCTTGAGGATCTTGGAAACTGCTGTGCACGTTCAACTGCTGTACTATATATAACTCTGATGGTTTATGAACACGTCATTTTCTGGGGGCCCTCTGCACTTCTCCATCTCCATGGAGAGGCTATCTCCATCACCTTGAGGGTGATTGCATTAGTTAAAAATATATAATAAATAAACACACGGGAAGCACATATCCTTTTAAAAAGGGTTTAAATTCACAAGGATTTGGAGGGTCTGGCCCCAAGGAGATCTAAGCTAGGGGTTGAAAGTGAGGGTGATCAAGTATCCTTGTCACGCTTCATCAAATGGAACATTAGCCATGCTACAACTGACTGGCACAATATCTTCCTCCTCTCGGGTCTTGCAGTTCCCAACCAGTCTCTCATTCTTTTGCCAAGATTCCATATAATTCTGAATGCTCTTTGTGCCTGCTCAGAGGTCTTTCTTTGCTAATCTCTCTTCTGGAATTCTTAAATCTTCATTTGCTCACAGGAAGTTGCCTTATACACTGTTAGTCCACTAAGGCTACAATATCAACCAGTTAGGCTTGCATAAGCCCTCACACAAGTCCCATGCTCGTCTGGGGGTGTCAAAAAATTGCTGTAGGGCATTTTTGCCCCACTCCTGGGGGATGGTTAGGCCAGTGCACAGATATGCACTTGTCTTCCTATATCACCACAGGAATGGGAAGTCTGATGAGTTGTGCCAGCCTAGGTTAGGATTGCACCTTAATCCACTTATCCGATTGGCAGCTGTAGAACATCTCAGAATATATACAACCTTATAAACTGAAGAACTGAGACTGGGACCTGTGTGCCAAACATGAGCCTTGTCACTGAGCTATGGTTCCTTCATCAGTCCTCCTCCTATCTCCTCCCCAGTTCTTCCTTCTCCCATATTTCTTCGCTGGTTCATTGTTGTAAAAACAGCTTTCATCTTTACTTCTTTCTAGTTCCACCCTCTTCTTTACCATCCATACTCGTCTAGCTTCCTTGAACTCTTTTCTGCTACTTCTTGCTATCTCCATCACCTTGTCACTGAGCTATGGTTCCTTCATCAGTCCTCCTCCTATCTCCTCTCCAATTCTTCCTTCTCCCATATTTTTTCACTGATTCATTGTTGTAAAAACAGCTTTCATCTTTACTTCTTTCTAGTTCCACCCTCTTCTTTACCATCCATACACGTCTAGCTTCCTTGAACTCTTTTCTGCTACTTCTTGCTATCTCCATCACCTTGTCACTGAGCTATGGTTCCTTCATCAGTCCTCCTCCTATCTCCTCTCCAATTCTTCCTTCTCCCATATTTTTTCACTGGTTCATTGTTGTAAAAACAGCTTTCATCTTTACTTCTTTCTAGTTCTACCCTCTTCTTTACCATCCATACACGTCTAGCTTCCTTGAACTCTTTTCTGCTACTTCTTGCTATCTCCATCACCTTGAGGGTGACTGCATTAGTTAAAAATGTGTGCTGCAGTACAAAGAGGGTTATAGAATTGTGAAGTGAACCCTCTTTTTTCCACTCCCAAATCTGCAGTCTGTCTTTTATAAAGTGCTTTCTAAATCCAAACAAGGGGTGTATGTCACTGCCACTATATGAGCTGACAGAATAAGGGTAAAAACAGGTCCTGATATGAGAGTGCATGATGGAAAAGCTGCACCAGCACTGGGTTTTCCAAGTGTCAAAAACTGGGCTCCCATCACTACACAGTAGCCCGAGAAAAAGAAGGTTGTATATCACAGATGCAACTTCTAGTACCTGCACAGGCAAAAGAAGGCAATAAAAACCCAGCCAAATCTCGGAAGGCTTAAATACTGTGACATACAGTTAATTGCACAGATGATCCCCATTTCTATACTCTGAGAAAAGCAGCTTCACAGAGATATTGTTATTTGCATCTGTTGAGGATTTACACATGTGAGGATGTTGCCACCAGCATGCTATGAAGTTCTGGCATCAAGGAGATGAGACTGCCCTCCCCAGGATTTTAGAAAAACAGCAACTGCTCCTGCCTTACCTTGTTACCATCAGGTCCTGGTGGACCAGATGGGCCACGGCTTCCAATAGAGCCTACAGGACCAACGGCGCCACTTTCACCTGGAGGACCACGTTCACCCTACAGGAAACATTTTCAGTGAGGTTTCAGTGAGGTTTCTTAGGGTTCAGAATTTTTTAGGGTGAGAAAGTTTAGCATTTAATATTCCTCTTCAGTGGTGCAATGGAACTGACGTAAGTTACCCTGCTTTCCATGGGAGGATTTTGGCTGCTGAAAGTCTCTTGGGGTTAGGAAACACTTGTTCCCTTAACCTGATATTAGCCCCAACAGCCATGATGGATCAATTTGGACTATATTGAACTGCGTCAGCAGATCAGGGATGGGAAGAGTTATAGGACAGGGCATCCGTCTTCAAAATCTCTGGTGGAGTTTGAGCTGCAGTAAATGTTGATACAGTAGGTTGGGGGAAGACAGTGAACCAATCCCCAGAATGACACCACCATGGGCGCAGAGCGGGAGGGCTATTCTTAGATAAGCTTTACCTTGTACTGGGGTTGGGGGGGTATGGAAAGTGGCTTGCAATCACTTTTTGCACTCTTTTCAAGCTGCATGAAGTCCTGAAGACTCCAATGGGGCTTTCCAAATAGTGCCCCTTAGAGCTGTCCCCAGAGATTCCTCTGTGGGGCTCTAAGGTAACAGTAAAGGGTTTTCACAATGACCTAGTCAATATGCCAATATCACAAGGACTACCAATATGCCAACACGACTGATTTCCCCCTCCTTGGGTCTATTCTATCCACCCCCTGCCCTATCATAACTCTATCACTACCCCATTTAAAGTACAGTGAACCATAAACTTACTCTTGGGCCAGCAGGACCAGGGATACCAAAGTCGCCATGAAGGCCCTGTGTGCAAAAGAGAAAACAGTTAAAATATTGTTCTTACTATGTAAGAATTCTTTTAGTTATCGACTATTCTTGTCCTCTGAGATAAAAGATGACAAGACATTAGGGTTGCCATATGTCCCGAAAAACAGGGACACTCCTTATTTTGGGGGATTGTGTTCACATACTGGCAAATGGGACACAGAGAACTGTCCCAATTTTGTGAAAGAGAATTATGGCAACCCTACAAGAAAATAAAAACTGTGATGTTCCAGCTTTCTGGTTTGCTACTTGGACATAATAATGATTCCAGAGCAGGATTCTTCTTAGTGCTATTACACAAGCAAAGGGGCCACTCTTTCTGTTGCCAGATAGGAAGTTTGGCCACTCATTTGGTCCATGTTACCCATAGGGTCTACCTTCCTATGTGCGACGGAGGATTGCTATCATCACTTACTCTTTCTCCTGGTTTGCCAGCTTCTCCAACTGGGCCTGAGGGTCCAGGAAGGCCCTAAATAAAAATAAATGAGAGAAATAAGAACAAAGATAGTGCTGTGTAATTCTTTTCAACATATTAAGTGGTGATAAATCAGCTCACAGGTCTTGGATTAAGGTACTTGTAAGGAACTTAATTAGAATGGGAACCTAAAGTATGAAGATTTCAACATCTTATAAACTCAGTTCAAAGGCCATCAAAAGTAATCTGAGCATTTGTTCGATCACTATGGCTTATTCAAACCAATCTATTTTTTTAACTTTTGGGAGAGAATACCACCACTTTTAAGGTTGATATTCCTCCCTCCTGCTTTGAAATGTTATCTTCTAATGTTGCCATCATTCAACTTTCAATGACATGTCCCAGCTCCAAGCTAGATCTTGGGGGAACCTGCATGTTTTGTAAAACTGGCTTGACACATTCATCTATAAAACTGGTTGAGTGTTTGGATTATATTTAATACCAAAAGGAGCAAGTAGAGAAGAGAACAAACCTTGCCCCTTCTGCTCCCTTATCTCACTGTCAGCACAGTCCTAACTAAATCTCCAGCACTGACGCAGCTGGATGGAGAATAAACTACTTAAAAGAGGTTGGTGTGCCGTAATGCTAGAATTCACCCTAGTAAGAATGACATATAATCAGGCCCCAAAGTGTTGGATTCTAGGCAAATGACAGTCATATTAGTATGTTCAGTTATATTAACTGAACCCTTAATTGAATTATTAACTATTAACTTAGTTCAGCCAAAGAAACCCGATGAGCACCCAACAATGATTAAATATATGCATGTTCAGTTTCATATAAAATTGTTGCCAGATTATCTACTCTGCTAGGTCTAGCTCCATTCTAAGCTATCACAATTCTTAGCCAGCAAATTTTTCAAGATGTAAGCGATAATTCTATTTAGCAACTGTGTCTTAGCAAGGTAGCTCTGGTGGCTCTTTACTGAGATTTCTATTAGCAGCTTTGGTAGGTGTTAGAATTTATAGGGTGGAACATGATGCCCAAATACCTTGCAAGACAGTATGCTGCATCTCCGTGTATTTACAGGTTTCTAGCTACAGAGTTCAAATTCTGCCTTCACATTTAGCATTGAAACAGTCATATTAAGTTCTGTATACTTACTTGGAAGCCAGGAGGACCAGATGGACCAGGTTCACCCTTGGGACCAGGGTTGCCCTAGATAAAAAGACCAGGAAACATCTATTATTCATGGGATTTTTGTTCTGTTTTTCAAACCGAGGGGCATTCTACAGCAGTGGTTCTCAAAGTGGGGGAAAGGATCCCCCTCGGGGTTGCATTTCAGGAAGGTTGCAAAACTTTGGGTATTGCCATCTTGAAATGAAGAACTTAGGCTGTCTTCCAGGGAGTAGGTCTCATTGAATACAATGAGGCTTACTTCCGAGTAAACGTGGAGGAGTTCTGGCATCACAGTGATGTAATTCCTGTTTGATGTCGCTTCTAGCCATGACATCACTGAAATGAATGGGCAGATATTGACTGGCAAATGGGCAAATGGATTCTAGATGTTGAAGCTCTATATTTGCGACAAAGATTAACAATGTATGTACTTACAACAACACCTGGTGGTCCTTGAGCTCCATTGTTTCCTTCAGGACCAGGTGGACCCTAGAAATACAGAAGTTGAATAACAAAAGGTTAGCACAGTCTTCCTCTGAAATACATACAATCCTTTTTTTAATTGCTTGTCTAATATTGAATAGCCACAAATTGTAGGCCTGATCAAAGAATAATGGCCCAATTCTTATCAAAGTTTAACTGTTGTTCCGATGGTGGAATATCATTATGGCTATTGCAACTATTGTCCTAAATGAATATTGCCCTAAATGATCTTCCTGGCAATTGAATGTCCTTTATGGCCTTTGCCAGTCAGCAGTGAGTTCAAAACAGCCTCAAGTGCAGTGGCACATGGAATGTCTGTTGAACTAGGTAGATCAACTGGGGAGGGGGGAAAGAAAGGGGGCATCAGGATTGGGTGTATGCTGGAGACTGGAAGACACGGCACCCGATGCAGGCAACTTCCACTGGTTGCTAACCCTCTGCTAGCTGTCAAGCCATGTTCTCTCCAAAGGAGCTGGCAGGTCCGAAGAGACTCATTGGCAGTTGAGGAGCTTATAGAAAGATAGGGGAGAATATATTCTCTTCCCAATTTCCCCCAACATGATGCAGCACAAGCATTTTTGGTGCAGTGAGGTGGAAAGGATTGGACTTGGCTGTTCAAAAACTCTTCTCCTATCAAATGGCATTTACACTGGAATCACTTCTACTACAGGAAAGTTTACTTTTGGCATGTTTAAACACACATCTATGTTCATTGTAAGTATTGATACTGAGGAAAAAATCCTCACAGTGGAGTATAAGATTTTAGCTCCTGGCTGTTGGCAGGGGAATTTAGATAATGAACTGATTTTTTTTAATCATATACATTATTTTGATTAACTTGCAAATTACATAACAAGCTATAAAACCATGTCAAATCATTGGCCCGTCTGTCACAGTGCATGGATAGTAACTGTCCAGTGTTCCAGACTGAGTTTTTTTTTAAAAATTCCTGCTTGGAAAAACTTGGAATTCACACAAAGTGTACACCCTACTACTGAGCAATGGCCCTTCTCCTACTGGAGTTTGACAATTATATGTCATGCAACCCTAAGTAAGGTTCATCATACATGGATACATGGAAGCACATACCCGTGGGCCAGTAACTCCAACATGACCTCTGTCTCCAGGTTTGCCAGGTTCACCCTATGAAAGAAAGCAAAAGAAAATTAAAATGTCGTTTGAACAAAACATAGCTATACTCAGTTTATTCTGCTTATGAAGCATTGGTCTTGTACATTTTGCCAAACTCTCTCATACCATCTGAGATGCTGTATAATGCTAGTAAATTCACAGATGAACTGGAAGGAAATCAACAAATCACCATGCCTTTAACACTTTACCCCCTCTATATGAATATGCTCTAGAAGGATTTCCTTCTACAGGCAGGGGGTTGAACTAGATGACCTACTGGGTCCCTCGGTCCAACTCTAGGATTCTATATAATTTATCCCACAGAGGTGCTTGCTAAGTCTTGTCTTATTCCTCCAGGGAAGGAAGATTGGAAGTTTAACGTAGTTAATGTGGAAGGTAAGCATGTCAGATTTGACTGGACTTCTCTGATCAACCATAAGTTCACTGGCAGTACAATCCTCCAGTATATATGTTTAGTTGGAAGCCCCACTTTGTTCAATAGGGCATAATTGCAGGTAAATGTCCATAAGACTACAGCTTAAGTGACCTTGGCCTCTGTCTGAGCAGGATGACAGAGGCTTGTAGGACATCCAAGAGAATGTAGGACATGAAAAACGAAACCTAAAAACATTCATTTCTTGTGGTTAATTTAAAAGCTACTTTACTTACTGAATTTAAAGCTACCGGTATATTACATATAATTTATTGCATTATATGACTGTAAATAAATATTGCAATTCATTGACTGTAAGAAGGCTATGGAATGCATGCTCACAGGGAAAAGGAAGACTTTTATTTTTTTTTCCAGGACATGAGGCTAAAAAAGAGGCTATGTCCTGGAAAAAAGAGGCATCAAGGCACTCTGTGAGTGATCATTTTCTCTCTGTCAGGCCTCCCTTACAAGGTGATGGTGAGGTCCAAGTGCATAATCCTAAGAATTTTAGGTCAGCCTAAATTACCTGGCCTATCTTGCCATGATGTTATGGGTAGGTCAGCAAATGCCTGTGCAATGACCACCCACCAAGGAGTGGGGCAGAAGTGACTTACTGTACAAATGTGACAACCGCCAGTTAGAACAGGACTTATGCTGGAGCTTAGGCCGGCCTAAGTGGAGGTGACAATTGCAGCCTAAGTGGTGTAATGACATACTGTGCTTATTGATGGTATTATGGATACAAAAGGTAATCTTTATAAAAATAAATTCCATAACTTCCAAGAGTAGAATTTTCTACTGTGGTTTAGCCCTACAATCCAGAGTAATTACAGGAAGATGTAAGAAGCACTTACTCTGGATTGCTCTATGCCTTTCCCATAGGTTTCCCATAGGTGGCACTGTAACTACATCGGTGTAAAAGGTCTGGCAGTTACTCTGGATTGTAGCCTAAATGTTTTTTATTAGCTACATTTTTCCCAAATTCTTTCCCTATGAAACTTAGGGCAGCATCTACATGGTGTTTCCAGGCAGTCACTTGGACACTAACACATCTGGGAGAGGGTTCTCATAGAGGATGTTGTAAAAGTGTCATGAGGCACTTCTGTGCCACCCACCGTCCAGTCAGGTCAGTGCACAGAGGTTTGCTGATCTAGCCAGGCTGCCCTGCAACTTTGTGAAGACGACACAAGGGAAGACTTGCACTGGCTTTTCCAGACCAGTGCAGGGTCTGATGAGAAGGGGAGAAGGTGGGGAGAAGGTAGAGGTGGCATTCGGAGTGGGAAAGGGTGGGCAGAGGGCAGGCCTGGGGTAGGAGGGTGGGGAGTGGGAGGCTAGGTTTGGATTTGGCCTCTGCTTCCATCTCCCCAGGCTTAGGCTACTTCTGGAGATGGCCTAAGTCTGAGGAGACCTATAAGGCTGGTGCAGTCCTATCATGGGGAATGGGACAAGCTTCCCTCGTGGTACTCAGCAGCTGTCCAAATACTTGCGCTGGGTTATATCCCATCAGACTATTGGTGGGGAATCACAGGAAGCTGCTTTATAGTCAGACTATTTCAAAAGTGGAAGAGCATTTTAGGGAGATCACTCTTATATTCATTACTGGGATATCATGGTGAGGAAAAAGTAATTGCAATTGTGACAGACTTACATTGGGTCCTTTTGGTCCTGGGAATCCAATGTTGCCAATTTCACCTCTTGGGCCAGCTGGGCCAGCAGGGCCAGGACGACCATCAGCACCAGGCAATCCCTAGAAGGGAAGATCATGATTTTTATTATTGGTACATTGCTTTATTGCATTATCTGCATTGCACTGTCCTCTTCAGTAGAACCCACCCTTTAGACTCCATTGTCTCTCAGTTTCCTAGGTGCATGGCAGTTCAAGCTGTAGGACAGTTTTAAAAGCCATATGAGGCAGTTGTATATATACACCTGTTGCACTACCATTACAGGTGTGGAGCCTGGAGCACTAAGTTAAGGTTCCACAGACAGCACAGCTATCATTCCTAAATAGACTAAATAGACTATTCTTAAATAGACCTTTATTGTACCAGGATAGAGACCACAAGGCAAGAATTGATCACAGGAGAGACCCAGGTTCCTGCTAAACAACGACCTTAATGGGTGATCTTGGGAAAATCACCATCTTGCAGAATCATCTGTTGCCAGGATAAACATGATACAAATTTTAAAGCTTTTAATATACTAGATGCCGCCACAGAAACAGTTCATAAGAATATAAGTGCTACTTATAGGAACATTTTTTTAAAAAACATAATAAATCATGGGATACTTACAGTGAGACCTTCTTTGCCAGCAGGACCTGGGCTTCCAGACTGACCTGGGAGTCCCTAAAAAGCATAGAAATGTCATCTTAATCTGCTCTTGTTTGAGACTGGAATGCAATTTAATTCTCTCTCTTTGGTTGCAATCCTATCCACACTTTCCTGGAAGTAAGCCACACTGATTATAATGAGACTTACTTCCAAGTAGGCATGACTACTCCCTGCTAACTGAGCAAGAGGCACTCTTTCAAGTGGGTGTTCCTCTTTTATTTAGCAGGGGGAGAGTAACTGGCCCCACAAACCCCAGCAATGTCTGTTCTAGTGGCTTCTGCTGGTGTTCTTTTTTACATTTTAGATTGTGAGCCCTTTTGGGACAGGGACCCATTAGCTATTAATTAGCTATTATTATTTTTCCATTTTCTTTGTAAACCGCTTTGTGAACTTCTTAGTTGAAAAGCGGTATATAAATTCTGTAGATAGATGAGTAGCATTGGGCACTCTCTCTCTCATGCACACACAAACGAATGCATGCATGTGTGCATGCACGCGTGCACACACACACACACACACAGAGTGTGCTGTTTTCTGCCAATCCAATATACATGGATGAGATAGTAATTTATATTACATTTATATCCTTCCTCTGTTTCATGACACATAACTCAAGGCAGAATATATGGTATTATCAGTTGGTCTCTCATCCAGACACAGGCCTTGTTTAATTCAACATGCATGATGTAGCTGTAGACCAGATACACTAAGCCAAATTAACCAATGAGAGTATGTCTGATTGAACACAAATGTCATTGATTGACTTGGCTTAGAGTATTTGGTCTATAGGCCTGATCACTAAAAAAATCCTGAACCTATATTAATCTTAATCAAGCCCTTTCGTTTTCTGACATAGGTATTATTTTTAAAATAAACAAACAAAAATGCCCATTTATTTCCCTGCAAAATCACATCACCTTCCATACCCTGTTCCCTGCAAAATCACATCACCTTCCATACCCTGTTCCCTGCAAAATCACATCACCTTCCATACTCACCCTTGCACCCATGAGGCCAGGTTCACCAGGCCGACCAGCATCTCCATTGGGACCTTTTGCACCTGCAGCACCAGTAGCACCACGATTGCCAGGAGCGCCCTGCAAAGAAACACATCAAATTTGCAATAAGATCACTATCATTCTGGCTTTGGGGAAAAAACATGATGTGACTAATTGTAGGCTTGTGGGTTTCAAAAATAAAACAAAAACTTACTATGACACCAGCTCTACCATCAGCTCCAGGGAGACCACGAGATCCAGGAACACCCTATGAAGAAGGAATAAAAAAAGATCACATAAAATTTGTTCAGAAATGGAAAACAGATTTAGCTAGTTCAAACAGAGCTTGCCAACAAGGGATTTAAAATGGAATGTTTGGCATTTGTAATCGGGGAAAATGGTGAGCATCCCTTAGTTCTGGGGGTATGGAGCTCCTGAAAAAGTTACAAAATGGAAATTCTTCTTCCCTTTCTGATAGACCTTGAATTCAATATGCCCACAGGTCACCAGAGAGAAGTTAAAAGGTGAGGGTATGCCCAAAGGTTACTAGTGGTGGTCTACTCTGCATGCTATACAGAACCCCATAGAACATACGCCTGTACACCTGTCAGGTTCATTCAGTTCACAAAGTGAGGTACATGACACAAGACACTGCTGAATAATGAATCAGATCATTGATGTAGCTAGCACAGCATTATCTGAGCTAACTCACAACTCTCCAAGATTCCAGATAAAACTCTTTTTCTGTCCCACATGAGGATGTCAGCACTGATCCTAGAATTTTCTGCATGCAAGTAGGTGTTCCACCACTTTGAAATGATTCCTCCTTAGATTAAGAACATAAGAGATCTGCTGGATCAGGCCAAAGGCCCATCTAATTCAGCTTTCTGTATTTCACAGTAGCCCACCAAGTTCAAGTTATACAAGTTCTTCAGCCTTCACTACCCATGTAGACTCGTGTGGTCCCCTTTTGTCAGTGGGAACTAGCAGAGACAGAAGGCAGGCTGAAGCACCCCTCAAAATTGAACTGATTACTGCACTGAGGATGCAATCCTAATCCACAGTTAAGCTGGCATAAGTTTCTGACTCTCTGCAATATAATACCACCCATTTCTAGCACATGAGAAAAGAAGATTTAAATAATGTTCCCACCATGTGCTTTACTTCACTCACACTGCAATTTTAACCTCCGATTAGGCTATCATAAATCCTGGCATGTGCTGCCCTGGGGGTGTCGTAAAAGTGGGTAAGGCACTTCTGCACCACTCCTGGGGAAGTTAGGCCAGTGCACAAACATGTGCCAGCTTCTCCATACCACAACAGGAATGGGGAGTGGGTGAGTTGTGCCGGCCTAAATTGGTTAGGATTGCTCCTAAGACTTAATCAGGTTCTAGATGAAAAATCCCATCCCTCCTAACCGATGTACATTTAGAAGATCACAAGCAAATGTTCATCATGTACCAAGATTGATCCAATCTTGGCCTTTTCATTTACTAATGCCAGCAAAGGGCCCAATTCTATCCTATCCAGCAAAAGGCCCAATCCTTTCTGCATCTTCCAGGGCTGCATCTTCCAGGGCAGATCCTGCCATGCCATCTGCATCTTCCAGGGCAGATCCTGCCATGCCAACAGGTCATGCATCCCGGAGTGAGGTGGGCAGTCACAGAGGCCTCCTTAAGGTAGGGGAATGCTTGCTTCCTAACTCTGAGACTGCATCGTGGCTGTGTTGAATAGAATTGGGCCCAAATTCTAAATAGGCTTAAGTATCTGTATATTTTTAAAGCACTGGTAACACAGAGCCCCCTTGAGCAATGGTAAATGCATAATTTTAATTGATTCCTTGGTATTTTCCATTTTGTTATTTCTAGAGCATGTAAGGTACGTACTCTTAAACCAGCTGGGCCAGGAACTCCAGTGGATCCAGGCTCACCATTGACACCCCTCTTGCCTTCCTCTCCACTTGGACCAGCAGGGCCAGAAGGGCCAGCAGAACCCTAGGATTAAAATGATCATTATGTATAACAGGCAATACTGGGGAAAACTGCATTTTCACTAAACATACTCCTCCACGATGTGTCACAATACTTACAGGTTCACCCTTGTTTCCAGTTTCTCCCTTGGATCCAGCTGGACCAGGCTCACCCTAAGTCAAACATAAGAATAGTTTCCAGCAGTGAGTACTCTAGGATAACTTTCATTTCATTTTTCTCAGTTTTGAGTACATTTTCTTCAAAAACTGCAACAGCCAATGGTCTAATGTGTGTACAATTCATTTATATTGTTGTTATAATCATCCAAATGTGGCTGTTCCTAGCCTAGATGACTAGAACTATGAAGCAGAGGAAGGGTTTCTTCTTTCTGCAGTCATTACAATATATTGGATGAGAGACTGAGTACAGAGATGGGAAAACTCAGGGACGTGTGCCATGTCCCTAGTGGTAACACATCTTCCAGCTGTGTCCCAGACAGTCATGTGTTGATGAAGGAACATTACAGATATATAACATGGAAGGGAGCTCTATAATTCTTGCTCCTGTATTATATATGGACACCCGGTCTTTACCGTGAAAACTGAACACACATTTGCTGGGGCATGACTACAGTCACAGCAGTATAAGGAGATGTGGCAAATGGGCATAGCATATTTATTTAGCATATGGGAAATACAGGGACATATGGTAAGTCAAATGTTAATATCCAGTCCACCTAGGTATTCAAGTACAGAGTGGTCTATATTGAAAACAATCAGACATTGGGCTGGTGTAAGCTCTTGATGGACACTTGGACACAATGTGGTGAATATTTTGTTGAGGAGCACCACCATCTACTGAGGGGCAGATACAAGACCCCACTTAAACAGTGAGCCCTGGCAGACACTGTGCTGGGTACAGATCCTGCAAAGCATAGTACCTATCCTTTCCATATACATATACCTTTCATAGTACCTATACCTTTCATAGCATAGTACCTGCATAGCATAGTACCTATACCTTTCAAAGGTTTAATAAATGTAGTGAAAGAAAGGGCCAAGTGGTTGACTTCATTCTTCTTTTGGCTTTTCATATGCAACAGGGAGACAATAATATCAGTTTGTCTCAGCCTATCGGTCTATGTATGTTTTGATTACTTAAATCCTAAAGAAAAGAAATAAATATCAAATAACTTCTCTTTTCACCCCAGGATGGCATTTTTTCCAGAGGCTGCTGCTGGTGTTTCTTTTGCATCTGTTCTTAGATGCCTTCAAAGGCAGGGAACCATGTATTAAATTTATTTTGCTATATAAATCTCCTGTGAACTACTCTTATTGAAAAGCGGTACATAAATATTCTTAATAATAATAACTTATTGACGTTCAATATCAAGAGTTGTTGTCCAATGGTACTGCATCAATGAAAGGCATGGCCCTAAACAGTTCACTATCTCTAGTCACCACAACTTGGCTGAAGTTTAGGAATGTAGCAAGAGTGACAAATGTTGTGCTATGCACTTGTCACAACAGTGCATCTATTCAGCTGTCATAAGCCTGTGTAAGCTGAGATGCAGGAAGGTACGAGAGCAGGATCCTGGAATGGTCACTGTCATGCACCAAAAATGACTGCCAACTGCAGTGTGTGCTGTTAAATTGTGTACTGATGCTTTTATGCAAACTGAAGCAACTACAAAAAGAGAGGAGCTCTGTTCCAAACAAGATCACTTACAACGAGTCCTCTAGCACCAGCAGGACCAGATGGACCAGATGGACCTGGGATACCACGAGGACCTGGCAGGCCAGGAGCACCAGCTACACCAGGAAGACCCTGTCCAGAAAGAATAAAGAAAAGAACGTATGATAATCATATTATGTGCTTGGCTACAACAACTTTAAGTATCCCCAATGGAAACTTCTCCCTTCAAGCTAGATATACTTACAGCTGCACCTTTAGCACCAGGGATGCCATTGGCACCAGGGTTACCCTACAAAGAAAAGCAAAAGAATTGTTTTAAATGTCCACATTTTACTCACATTCCCTGGTCTTAGGAACCCACATTTCGCAACATCAGGAGTTAAATTTAACTTACTGCTGGGCCAACAGGACCAGAAACACCAGGAAGTCCAATTTCACCACGTGGTCCAGCAGGGCCAGAGGGACCAGGAGCACCAGGAGATCCAACTTCACCCTGATTGACAATGAGACATTTGGCATTTAAAAAATCTTTAAGTATGAGATGCTTTCATACTTTAAGTATGCTATCGAACTGCTATTAAATCCTAGTATGAGATGGTCTACCAGCATAAATTATATGCTGGCTCTAAGAATAACAATGATAATATCAGTACAGTTATTGATAATATCAATATCGTCCAAATAGGACACTGTGTACTCAAGTTCCAAATCCTGTCTGAAAACCCTGCAGACCATCTTCCAAATGGTTTCTAAGAAGTGAGTTCAGTGGCAGATCAAAGTGGACCTTGGTCACATCAGCTTCTATTGCATCCTATTGCCCTATTCTGGCTTTGACATGTCCCCAGAAGGTCCCTCAAAGCTCAAAGATTTGGTACAGCTTTGAGGAGATTCAAAGGGGACCAGCAACGTGGTGAGAGCTTGTGAACTGACCAAAAAAAGTGATTGCCTTGACAATTTTAGCATCTTTTCAGTTTGCAGTATGATGAAAAAGGTTGAAAATTGCTCAGCTAGATGCAAACCAGTTCCAGTCCTCTGGGAGTTGTGTGAATTGACACTCTGATATTTGCGATGGCTTCCATAGTGTGACGCTCTCCAATAAGAAGTTGCCTTACACTGAATCAGTCCAGTGTACCTACATTCTAGTCCAGTCCACTGAATCAGTACCAGGTACCTACATTAAAATAGTCCCCAGGCTCTCAAACAGATTATCTACCCAAGAACCATATAAGTGAGGAACCTTTATTTTCTGAAATAGATGTTCCACATTATGATATGGCCATTCCCAAGGCACCATTACTCAGGCCTGTCAAACAGAATAGGCATTGCTCTTCAAACTGTACAGCTATAATATTACTATATCAGGAAGTACTTATGGTTAAATTGTCGCTGAATATTTTGCTAAGCATTGTGCAGGAGAATATCTTTTAGGCAGCTGCCCTAGGGTTGAAAATATACACACCTTGGCTCCAGGAGCACCTGGGAATCCGGAAGGACCAGCAGCACCAATAGGACCCTACAAAGAGGGAAAAACAAATTCTTAAAAGGTTTTCAGATACAAGTTCTCTGCTGAAACAAGCAGACAGAACAGAACAAGTCTATTTGAATCCATGGGCACCATACTATTTGAAATACTGAAGTTTCAAAATACCGTATATTGCTAACTTTATAGTATACTTAAATAGTATACTTTATAGTATACTTGTAATATATGGTATACAGTAGCAAAATACAGTGTATTACTTATGAGATTTAAAACTAAAAACTAAATTTGAAACTGTATATGGTATACAGTAGCAAAATACAGTATATTACTTATGAGATTTGAAACGAAAATTGCAGAGATTATGCATGATCATTACAAGGGTAGAAAATTGTTTATGTGATAAAGGAATGTTGGTCAAATAATGTCCAATGTAAGCATCTCCTGCTTCTTGCCATCAGAGCCATTCTTGGCAGAGACAGCAACATTCAGGCACTTGCAAAACCAAATGGCATCTATTGTGTACTGCCTTCAACTCCTGCAGTACTTTTGGCTCTCTTTTAGTTATGCTACTGCATAGAAATACTGTATAAGAAATTGCTTTACATGGAGTCAGACCATTGCTCTAACTAACTCCCTAATGTTGATACAGTTTTTCAAGGTTTTAGGCAGGAAATTTTCTCTGTCCTAAATGGAGATGCTAAATTTTTCATGTTCTAATCTAGAGGGTATTTTCAGTACTGTAAATTACTGAAGGGTATACTTTTGCATCTGTGACTTAGCATTTGCAACCCTTCTGCAGCTTGGCTGGGGAAAATTCAGCCTCCTGACCTATTAAAGTGCCCGTTCCTATGCATGTTTACTCAAGTAAATCCATTTATTGTTGATGGGGCTTACTCTGAAGAAATTGTGGATACGATTGTAGCTAAAGCCTTTCGAAGCATGGGACTGCAACTAATAGCAGCTAAGTTTGAATTAAATAGCCTGGGGAAATTCTCTAACAAAAGTATTTTGCCTCAGACACTGTATTAGCACCTTGTTAGTACCTACTGGTAATTAGAAATAACAAGCTTTTGTTTTCCAAGATTCTCTTTGAGCAATCCAAAACGGGCAGCGAAAGAGATGGGACAGATAACAGAGAGAAACTGTAGTGAGAGTGAACATCTATGAGTAATGCAGGAAAGGATGATAAATAAAATATTTAAGGTTTAAACTTACAGCGGGGCCAGTGGGGCCAGAGCTACCATCACTGCCACGAGCACCCTAAGAAAAATAAATGCACATTTTAATGTCTTATATGGCATTATATGCCAAATTTTAATGTTTTATATGTCATATATGACATTATATAATATAATGTCTTATATTATAGAAGTAGATAATAACTTACAACTGGACCAGGAGCACCAACTCTTCCCCTTTCACCAGGGAGGCCACGAGCACCCTAAAAGCAAGCACATGGAAAGGGTGTCTCAATAATACACATACTGTATATATAGTGTAGCATAATGTGACTTACCCTACAATCCAGAGTAACTACGGGAGCACGTAAGAGACATTACATATACCCGTAGTTACTGCACCACCTGGTGAAAACATATGGGAAATTCATATTGCAATCCAGAGGAAGTTGTTCTTACACCAGAGCAAGGACTCCCTGTAGTTACTCTGGATTGTGCCCGTAGCCTTGAGCTAAGTTATCTACACAACTTCTATTGAACTGAAGATTGATAGATGCACCTAGTGCAGGATTGCACCATTACTGCAGCCTTCATAAAATTTGTATCAAACATTATTTCACTTTAGCATTGACTACTACATGAAGACATTTGATTTTAATGCTGCTGACTAGTAGCAAACAGTAGACTAAGTAGTTTGCAAAGTCTGAAAAGGAAATACTTACAGATTGTCCAGGTGTACCATTTTCACCAGGAGCACCAGGTTCACCCTATAAAGAACAAATACTACTCAGTCAGCATAGGCTTTTGGTTATCCTTTCATTATAATACTCTTCTGCAAAAGATTTAACAAGATGGGCAGTCCAAGCTAGTCCATCTAATTCTGCACTGCACAAAATTTTACCTAGTTCTTCAGAAAAGAAAATAACAAAACAATTGTTAATTTAAAAGAACAATAAAATACATATTAGCTCCAAACCAGGGAAAGTTGGTTACATTTACTGTACATGATTTCTGAATCCACAGGACAGATCAGTTACAAATAAATCATATTGATTTCACTGGGACGTCATTGATTATGTTGAACTGGAATTAGAATGCTTTTCCAACAGAAGATACCAAGTGCTGTTCTATATAGTTATATCAGCCTAGGTAGGCGGAGCCACAAATCAGGTTAACCTAGTATAGGTCAGAACTTATGGATTTTGTATTCATGGATTTGACTTAACATGAGTCTCTGATGGTACAGTGTGAGATCCAAACATGTCCTGACTCATAATTTTCATTATCTATGGGTTTTGGCACCTGCAGGGATTCTGGAAATGGAACCCAGAGGTGCATAACAAGGCATGACCTGCATATATAAATTTAAATCAAAGTAATCCTACTGCTCTTGTTGATGTTAGTGCAGAATATAAAACTGATTCTGAAGAAGCTATTTGAACCTATTAAATGAAACTGGAAATTTGCCTGAAGTGACATAATCCTTTTTTTCACTTCGTTCCTTTCTTAGTTGGTCTCAGAGAACAATTCATCTTCTTGAAATAGTTACAATAAAGGGGACTTTGAACACCATTCTTTGTACTGATTGTCAACACTGATTGGGGTCAATGGTGCAACCAATGTAATTTTATTTTTTGGTTAATTTTCTATTTTTAGAAATTTTCTATTTTTAACAAGCTATCTGCTTGGACCTTTTTTCTGATACTTTGACGAATACAGCAAATCTATCAGGCATGGAAATCTAGAATTTCAACATGCAAAATCTACCTTATTCATTTCAGTGGAGGAAGAAAATACATTCAGTTTTGGACACATGGGTCTGTTCCTTTCATTGAAAGTGCTTAGTGTCCTGGACCAGGGCCAGAAAGGATGGTGTAGAAGAATCAGGTTCATATCCCTACTCAATCATGAGTTTGACTTTGGGCTAATCACTCTGTCTCAGCCTCACCTGCCTACCTAATGGGCTCCTCCGGGGGTTGTTTTGAGGACTAAAAGGAAGGAACTACCGGTATATACATCACCCTGAGCTCCTTGGAGGAAGAGTGTATAATGAATGAAGTATTATCTGTTATAACTTTATTTGAATGACATTTCCTATCTACGTTCAGTCTACCAAGGAGCACAGACCTGCACCAGTCAATTGTTTTTTTAGAAGAAAGTACAATGTTTAATCTAAAGGGCTGACACGCATATGGCCCCATGATGTAGGATGTACATGAGGAACATCTGGCTGTCTTTTCTCCACTGTGAAACAGAGCATATGTATGTATATTTCCATGTCTGGGATTTTTTCTCTTTACTAAGAGCTAACATAGTCTGGGAAATCATAGTCTGGGAAATCATAGTCTGAATTTGGAAAGCCTGTATTTAAAGGAAAGCTAATGCATGAAGCAGTTCGAGCAATTCAATAGCCTTGGGCTTCTGAGAACCTTGGGCCTTCAGTAGCCTTTGGCCACTAGGCCTCTGAGAACTATATTACTGAAACTATGTCTTCTCCTCCCCATCATTTCCCCTTTCCGTTTAGAGCTGACCTAGCCTACCTCACCAGAGAAGAGGACTAAAGGTCCTTATACAGGGAGCAGCAAGTATCTGGTAACAAATATGGAAAAATGTAGTTTAAAAAACAACTATGGCAGAATATAGGGCAGTTTGACCTCAGAACATGGTTTGAGGGATTGGGAGAGATCAAAAAGGCTATGGGTGGAACACTTTCTATATTGACAATCTGAGTATAGAAATCAGAACTGGAAGCTTGGAGCATTTTGGTTGCTTATTTTTATACTTAATATAGATTCAGATTTTTATACTTAATATAGATTGATCTTGATCTTTGAAGACTGAATCCAGTTATTGTTTCATAGGTTGGTTTGACTTAAGTGGACCTACCATCAGTAGTAAATTATATCACAAGCTGATATGATTATTACCTTAATGCCTGCAGCACCAGGTTCTCCTTTCCGTCCATCCAAACCATTGTGACCCTGTCATGAATAAAAAAATAATTATTGTTAAAAACATCCCCTAATTTTTTTTATCTAAACAAAATTCTTTCATGGTTTCATAAATGCTCCTGTTGGTGGTGAGAAGAATTGGGTAGAGCTGAAAGAGAAGACCCTTGAATGGGGAGGGTGAGATGGGAAATTCTACTACCAAGTACACCTAAGAGTACTGGTTAGACGGAAGGAATACCTTCAAAAATATATTTGATTTGGAAAAAAAATCTGCAAAAGTGATTTTTGAAATGTCAGGGGCATTTGCAATTGCATGTGTGGGGAGGAGAGGTTCTTGTTATGTGTCTTCCATTTGTGTAACATCCACTATCCAGTGGGTTTGGATAAAAGAAGCCCAACCACAACTCAGGAAAATACTCACAGTTGTAAAAGGCATGTATGTTGTCCCCCCCAACTGAATGCTGCAATTTAGCACTTGCTAATCTATTCTAGTTGACAATGCTAATTTACAACGCTTCAGCCATGGCGATGTGGTCATTTGAGCAACTATTGCTTTAACTTAAGGACATACTCTACAATCCAGAGTAACTATGGGAGCACATAAGACATTTACGTTGACGTAGGTACTGCAACACCTAGAGAAAACCTATGGGAAATTCATATTACAATCCAGAGTAAATTGTTCTTATGTCGAAGCAAGGACTTCCCGTTGTTACTCTGGATTGTGCCCATAATCTTTTTCAATTGTTTTATATTATTATTTGAATAAAAATATTGTGGAGAGGAACTGAGTGATGTCTGTGAGGTGCATGTGACCAGAAAATGTGACCAAAAAACATTTTCCTCAGCTCTGTGTTCCTGATTGATATTTGTCTCCTAACTGAAATTTGCCTCTTCCACTGCCTCAGTCTGCTAGTATCACTGCTGAGGGGAAAATATGAAATGTGTACCAATAGACTATGGCTGGACAGCCACAGAGAGTCTCCTGAACATAACTGGAAGTGCCTTCTGGCCAAATCCTGAAGGCCTTCTGTGCTGCAGGAAAGTCACATGCACACCTCAGAAGGCCTCCCTGATGCTTCTGGAAGGCATTTCTGCTTTGACAAAGAAACAGAAGTGCCTTCCAGTCATGTCTGGTAGATCAGAGGAGGCCAGGAGTTGCATGCAAAATCCAGAGGGCTGGGCAAAGGTCCAGGATAAGTTGTAGCCCTGACAAGCCCCCTGTGGTTTTAATTTGGGGTCCTGAAACTGATTCCCCACAGATATTGAGGGTGCACTTTTGGTTCCTGTGAGATGCTTACCCTTATTCCTTTGAAGCCAGGCAGACCAGGAGTTCCAGGAAAGCCACGAGCACCCTTTAAAAAAAGAAGAAAAGAAAGAAGTCTTAAATTAAAACCAATCAATATGGACCATATAAAGCTGTCTCATTATGAGTTTGGATGTATTTCTACACGAAGTGGTGGTAGCTTTTGTATGTGTCTTTTTTATCTCGATGTAGAGGGGCCAGAGATTGACCTTGTACCTTTCTAAATGCACAAGATGTGGTCCACAACTGAGCCAAGGTTTCATTTCCAAAACATAAGGTAAATGGGTTCAACATATTTGAGAAGGGATTTATGAGATAAAGTTGTTAACCCATCACCTCAAATGCAGCTGTTAAAGCCACCTAACAGAGCACTTTCACACACAGGACTGAAGGAGTCTGTTGACTCAATCCACCACACATTAGTCATTGCTGCGCAAAATGGCCCCTATAATAAGTACGAGGGGCCACATGCATGTTGTGTTATGATGCCTACAATACTAACCTACTGAATATACATGGTCTAAAACAGTGGTGTCCAACCTTTTAACTTCATGGCGCCTGGACCTTTAACAAGCTGGTAAAAGAGGGAATTTCAGCAGGTATAGCTTGTAATCTGTGGGATGAAAAGCTGGACCTGCTGAAATTTCCTCCTCTGCATACTTGTTAAAGGTCCTGGAGCTTTGAAGTTGAAAGATTGGACACCCTGGTTTAAAATATGACAGAACACATATAAGGGCAAATAATTCAGTCCCCCCTAAAGTTATACCCAGAGCCAATTAACCGAATAAAAGGACAACATGAGATAAAATATTTACCTGAGGGCCAGGAACACCACGCTCACCAGATCTTCCAGGTTTTCCAGGATGGCCCTTAAAAATAAGGGTGAATTTGATTTTTGTGTGCAAAACAGCAAATTGTTCATATTTAACATACCTACTTGCAGAGCAAGTTAAAATACATTTTAAGACTATATTTCCCTTACATTTTTATGACTCAGGCTGCAATCCTTACCTCCACTTAGGCTGGCATAAGTAGTAGGCTAAGTCCTTTGCTGACCTGGAGGATGTCACAAAAATGTCATAAGGCACTTCTGCCCTGGGGGGCAGATAGGCCATGCACAGGCATACACTGACCTCCCTGCATCACTACAGGAAGATATGCCAGGTGAGTTAGGCCAGCCTAAATTGATTAGGATTGCACCCTAAAGATGGTCTACCTGCCCATGACAGCCATCTAGGTGCCCACCTTTGTCCACCCACCTCAACTGATCCTTGTCCTCGGGATTCCCAGATTCAAAAAGTGGGGGAATGGAATTGAATAGAGGAGGACCGGACAGTTGTGGCAAGGGTGATAAATGATGCTCTAGTCCAAAACTCTCATCTTCTCTACACCTCTTCACAATCTTCTTCTTCCTTGTTCAATCAAATGACAGGATGAAAAGAATGGTTGTGGCAGCAGTTGGCATGTCCCTGGATGAAGAAGGCATTGGGGGACCATCTTAGGTGCTGAGTCGTGCTGGTATCATTGCTCCCTTGAAGCTATGCAGCCACACAGTTCAAAACTGGGCAAAGCTGAGCCCTTCATAGCTAGAAATCTTTCAACAGCGTATGATATCATCACTCTGCACCCAGAAAGAATTCCAAGCTGCTGCACAGTCAATGAAGGTATCCATGTAGTGGTATGGATCCCTTTTTCTAGGGATGGCTCTACTTTGAAACTAAGAAAATTACATTAATTCTAAGAAAACTCTGAGTGCAATCTTAAGTGGTCCTTGGACTTGTGCAAGTCCCTTGTGTTGGCCTGGGAGGATCAGAAGCATGCCATAAAGCATGTTTGCACATATTCCTGGTCAGTTGGGCCAATGCAAGGATGTGCACCAGCCAATGGACGCTGTATTCAGCTTCTGCAGTGCTGAATTAGGGTAATCTGCGCTGGGGACATTGTTTCAGGGGAAGGGATTGGAGAGGAGTGGTGGTGAATAGAGCTGTGGGCTAGCAGCATGGCAGGTTCATGACCTGGAATTTGTGATGGATCCCAACCCCATTCCTGGGCAACCTGGGGCATCTCCTCTTTGGGTGGTACAGATCTGAGTAGCTCCATTGGAGTTGCTGCAGCTCTATCAGGTAAGGGGAAGCAACTCCAAATTCATACCAGATATGGGGCAGGCATGCCTGCCTCCCTGGTCCAGCATATGTTAGAATTGCACTATTATTGAAAAACGTCCCTCATATAGGGTATTTCTTGATTTTATGAATGCAGTAAGAATTTTTCCTTACAATTCAATTTTTTTTTTAAATTCACCAGAAAATTTGAAACTAAAAATGCCACAGAACTGTAGAGTACTATAAACTCATTTATTCAAAGTGTATAGGAAACCATCTCAAACATTTTGGTCCCAATGCAGTCCCCCATTACCAGTGCCAACATAGCTGTGCCAAAAAGCAAGAACTGCATCCTATGGTGGGGATGTCCCAAAGGTGAATGGACAATTTTTATTTACTTGCATGTAAAACTTGGAGCTGTGTATGGTTTTCTTTGGATGTACACCTACCATTTTGGGGAGTATAAGGAGGGAAAATGGGGTAGAAATAGTTTTAAAAGGGGGGATAAGTTCCAGTGTGCATTTCTGCTGCTGGATCCACTTCCTCCTACCACCTCCTCCTCAACCCCTCCAATCCCCAACCAACCCTGTTGGTGACTTTCTGATGCCAGAGGATCTGGGAAGGCTGCTTCCAGATAGCTGACACCCCTCACAATTTCTGGCAGTGGCCTGATAGCGTGCTGTAGAGTATCATGTAAGTTGGGGTACATTGCTAGAACAGAAGTTTCTGCAGCGGAGCCTGATGATAGGATTGGGATTTTTGATAATCAGAAGCTTGCATATACAGAAATATGGTGGTCCTGTGGAAATCCTGAGAGGTAATCCTGAGATATAGAATTACCTAATTTTCTTAAAATTGCTGTACAAAGGAATACTTACATCTTCACCAGCTTTTCCAGGTGGACCAGGAGGACCACGAGCACCCTGAGGACCCTGGGGGAAGATGACAATAAACAGTTAATTTGAAACAAAATGATGAGAATTGGTTTATTTCATATTACACATGGTCCAGTGACTGATCTGATTGAATCTTCATCCTTTAAAGGATGCTTTACTTGTGATTTTTGTGTTTCAGAAACTGAAAAGTCTTAATGTTCATTACAGAGCCCTTGCTTAGATTCTTTGGCAAATGTATACAAAGAGATCAGCATAAGATTATGTATTTAATATTTAGTTTATAAGGGCATTTTATCTTCCCTCTTCACTCAATAGCTTAGAACAAAGCTTAGAACAATTAAAATATCAGTTTAGATGCTTACAGTAGAACAATTAAAACATCAGTTGTAAATGTCCCCCAAAGAGAGAAAAAACCTCTTCAACAATAGATATCACAGAATCACAGAGCTGGAGGGGACCTTGAAGGACCATCCATCACCTTGAAGCAGGAAATCTAGAAGTAGACCAGGGCTTGGCAACCTTCTTTTGCAGAGGAGCAATACACCAAGTTTATCAATAGTAAGAATGTGTATGTATTCAATAGGTGTGAACCTACCAAACCACACACCTAGAGATAGATAATAAAGAATGTGATGGGCCTGGCATGGAGAAGCAATGCCCAGATAGTGAATGACATCCAAAGGTACATTCTGCCCTTGGTCTGCTTACATTGTAAGCCTTGCAAAGATAGATTTACAAACTTGAACTCTTTTTTATGACTGCTGCAGGCCTGATGGGTTTATTGATTTGGGACTATGGGCCAGATGATTTTGAGTGGCAGGCCAGATCTGGTCCATGTGGGCTGTAGCTTGCCTATCTCTGAATTAGATAGTTATATATGCAAGGGTACCAAATATTAACCATACACTCTCATCTTATGACTTTAAAAAAAAACTGAACTTGAGTCTTTCTTAGCAGTCCGACCCTCTCTCTCACTTGAGATTTCAAAATTCAGGAAAAATCCATTCTTCTCTGTTTCCACTGGTTCTCACACATACATTTTGGAAGAATACTTCCATGCAAATTGATAAGTTCAGAATTTCGATAATTCTCACAATAAAAATTTATTAAAATTTTTAATAATTATAACGGAAGTTTCCTACAAAGAGATTGATTGAAAGCATGGTGAAAATATATGCTTACTTACTGTTTGACCAGGTTCACCGGGTTCACCAGCAGGTCCTTGGTGGCCTGGGCTGCCCTAAAGTGGGAATAAGAAGCTTTCTTCAGTTTTGTGTACTGTGTGAAAAAGGTGAGCACTTTTCTAGAGATGGGAATGTTTGGAGAAGAAACCTGGGAATGACTGCAAAGTGGTCACAGGAAGAGGAGCAAAAAGAATAACCTAGCAAGAGGAATCCTAATCCAGAAGGACTTGGAGATTCAGGCAGTGGTTTTAACTCAAAGTGGCAAAAACAGATGACTAATACGGACATGTAGAGATACCAGCTATGCACTGTGTGTACTTTGGCTCCCTTAAATGGATATTATAAGGCACGATTTTGGGGAAAATGCAAAAGAGGAGAAGCAGGGCCAAGGAGGATTCCCTTCCCCACTATGATAGGAAATTGAAAAAAATATATAACATATCAGGTCTTAACTGAGATATGTTACTTAAGAGATCTGTCAGATCGGTAACAGATTTAACACATTGCACACCATTATACTTGACTAGCGAAAAGTGTACCCGTGTTGCGGGAGTAACATTTCCCCATATTTCATCCCCCCATGGCGCATCAACACCCCGTGCGCAAGTTCCCCCCCTGCGCATGTTCCCCCCCGCGCAAGTTCTCCCAGGCACAAGTTCCCCCCATGCGCAACTTCCCCCATGCGCAATTTTCCCCATACGCAACTTCTCCCATGCGCAACTTCCCCCATGCGCAACTTTCCCCGTGCGCAACTTTCCTCCATGTGCATCATCCCCCCATGTGCAACTTCCCCATGCACAACTTCCCCCATGCACAGCTTCCCCCATGCGCAACTTTCCTCCATGCGCAACTTTCCCCATGCGCAACTTCCTCCCATGCGCAATTTTCCCCATGCGCAACTTTCCCCCGTGCGCAACTTTCCCCCGTGCGCAACTTCCTCCCATGCGCAACTTTCCTCCATGCGTAATTTTTCCCCCATGCGCAACTTCCTCCCATGCGCAACCTCCCCCATGCGCAACTTTCCCCATGTGCAACTTTTCCCATGCGCAACTTCCTCCCATGCGCAATTTTCCTCCCATATGCAACTTTGCCCCTGCGCAACTTTCCTACATGCGCAACTTTCCTACATGTGCAACTTCCCCTCATGCGCAATTTGCCCTCATGCGCACATCCTCGCCAGCGCAACCTCTTCCTCCAAACAACATCCCCCAGTGCACCAGGGTCTGAGCACCAAACTGGCTGGATGTTGTTCAGTCTCCCATGTTAAGTATAGGACAAAAACATGTCTCCTTTTCAGCCCCTGAAGGGTTACATTTCTCCACATGGTTCTTGGTGGGTGTTCAGGTGACAGAAGGATCCCTCCCAGAATTCCATGCTTCAGGCCCAGCAGTTGGGGCGGAATGTTGATGAGTCATCAATTCTCCAATGCAAAGTATAGGGAGGAAAACGCGTTGCACCCCTTTTCACCCCCTTCCCATTCACCCCTTTCCCCCTTCCGTTCTAGGCCCACCGGTTTTGGCAGGGTGGTGATGAGTCAGTCAGTCAGTGAGTCAGTGAGTCAGTCAGTCAGTGACTTTTCTCTTTTATATATATAGATTAAGCAATAGAGAATATCAATTGCCAAACAGGATTATTTGGTTAATGATTACTTGGGCAATCCTTAGTATTTGAAACTGATGTTTAAATACACATCTATGTTATATTGGTTTTTATATTTATTGGTTCTCTTTTTCGCTCAATGGCAATGATAAAAATATACTTACAGGGGGACCAGTTGATCCTGGTGGGCCTCTGGGTCCCATTATACCCTGGAAAAAGATATTGCAATGGCTCATTAAGTGCAACAGAATGAACATCAGATGATCTCACAGCATGTTTTCAATATCACTTGCCTGAAATTCAAGCACAATTTAGGTTAAATGATGGAAAATAATAAAAATAATATTTGCAAAATTCGTATTTCTATTAAAAT
Source organism: Cryptoblepharus egeriae (assembly GCA_030015325.1). Taxonomy (NCBI): domain Eukaryota; kingdom Metazoa; phylum Chordata; class Lepidosauria; order Squamata; family Scincidae; genus Cryptoblepharus; species Cryptoblepharus egeriae. Next base: position 23,798,104 of record JAREYC010000004.1, on the reverse strand, counting down.
AACAATAGTAATAGCAGAAACAAGTTCCATTACTTTTGTACCACTGCAGAGAGTGAAACACATGAATATGGATTTGGCTTTCACTACAGTAGACTAGTTATTAGCAGGGATCAGGCAAGTCGAGTACTGCCTAAAAGGTCCGTGGCCATCAAAGGCCAAATGGGCTGACCTCAATTCTGGTGGAGTGGAGCAGTGGTGGAGCCAGTGGGAAGGCCTGAAGATTGGGAATAGAGGAGCAAAATCCCCATAGCTTAGGCTTCTAGGGGCCCCAAGCAAGGCATCTCAATTTCAGCCTACCACATGCTGTGAATCCACTACATCTTTAAACCACTTTAAATGCACTTTTATTATCCCAAAGCATTCTATAGACTCCAGAAAGCATAGGGGGAAAATCTGTCCACTGAAATTTCAGTCTGTACACTGGAAATCTGTACATTGAAATTTCAATCTGTACATTGAAAGTGTTTTAAAGTGTATTTTGTGGAAATACAGAACAGGTCTCAGCACAGCACTAACATGTATTTGCACAATTCAAACATGGGAAAGTGAACCTTACACCTTCACAACGTTACTACTAGGGCCTAGCAGCTGTTTGCAGGATTCTTAGACCCTCGTAGTAAACTCCACCGAAACTCTTTAGACACACAATCTAGTATGTGCATAAATCATATAGCATTGGATCAAGTCTACCTATCTTTTGGCATTGTTTAAACGTGAAATTAACAGTTCAAAGTACACATATAAGACCAGAGCACAGAAAAGACTTAAAAGATTGAAAAGGCCAGGTACGGTACATATTTTTTTCCCCCAAAACCATCACAAAATAACGAGGAAAGATAGTGAAAGCTATTGTATTGACTTGAATCTAATGCTCACCTTTTTCAGCTGAATTTACCCTACAATCCAGAGTAACTATGGGAGCACGTAAGAGACTTTACGTGCACCCGTAGTTACTGCACCACCTAGTGAAAACCTATGGGGAATTCATATTGCAATCCAGAGCAAATTGTTCTTACACCGGAGCAAGGACTCCCCGTAGTTACTCAGGATTGCGCCCTTAGTCTCTGAAATCAGAATGCGCATTAGATTCGATGGTTAATTAGATTTGAGTAAATGTGGTATTTTGATTATAAGTATAGTATGTGCATTAGATTTTTCAAGGAAGGAAATGATCCCATTCTGATAAATGTCTTTATTTTTAATCTTGCTCATGCTTACTGAAACAGTCAATTTAAAACTTGTTTGTTTGTAAAAATGTAATAACATCTGGGTTATAGGAAATTTTTTTAAAAGGGTGCATAGTTGAGCATCTTGACCCAGTCTTAATGCCAGCTCTCAGAGGCCCTGCTATTGGGAAGAAGGCAGTACGTGCTATGGGGACGAGGATGACCAAAGCAGGCTTTTCTTTAGGGTCAGGCACAGGAATAGATTATGAGCACAGTGCTAGTTGTAATTGATCTGCAATCTGTAGTCAGATCTATGATCAACCTGTAATCTGTATGTTCTAATATGGGCAGAGGCCATCAGTTGGATTACAATGTACTGCAGAAACCAAGGGGATGGAGGGGCTGAAGAAAGGCCAAGTCAAAATGTTACTGCTTAATTTTACCCAAATTTATCCATCTTTACTCAAGAGATTCTAGAGAGATTCAACTAGCCTAAATTTTCTGGCTTTGAGAAAATGCAACAACCTAACTTAAGGCACAATCCTATGCATGCCTACTCAGAAGTAAGCCCCAACATAGTCAGTGGGGCTTACTCCCAGAAAAATGTGGATAGGATTGCAGTCCTAATTGGTTAGGTTTTGCTCTGTTTGACTAGCAGCCTTACTAATTTGACGTTTAGGAACAAGAAGGCAGAGAAAATGGGAGGTACTTTAATTTGTCCGTTTCGCATAATTATGAATAACTATAGAGGTAGTTTTTTGTTTTCTTTTCAGCCTGATGATTGAAGCCAATATAATTTAATAGCAGTATATATACTGTAATTATATTTAAGCAATACACAGTAATTTAATATTGACAGTATTGTATGATTAGGGCTTTGAGTTTGATTTTTCTAACATCAATATTATGTGTGTCCAAAGTGTAGCATGGTACTGAAGAGGGGAAGTGGATGACTTTAACCATCCCTTTCCGTTGCTCGTCCAATCTGGATCATCTATCTACCAATCTGGATCATCTATCTATCATTCTATTTACACTAGAACAATGGTTCCCAAATTATCAGAAAGTTTGAGAACCAAGGTAAATTGTTGCAAGAGATGGGCAAGGTAGCAAAGTGATCCTCAGGATGACATTTTTGCCTAAGATAGGATGGGGTTCCACATATCTACTGTCAGCAGCAGCCTCTGAAGAGGTCTGGGGAGCATGGGAACGTCTGTGCAAGGCTCACCAGGCCTCACAAAGTCTTTAAAAAGTACAACAACAACTGCTTGGGAAGCCCCCCAGAGATGTCCACTCCATCTCTCTGGACCCAAGGAGGACGCTGCTGGCTATTGGTAAGTTGAATCAAATCTCCTGAACCTGGCAGCAGCATGGTCCTGGGAAATGTGTTGCTGCCTTCTCCCCAGAGATGCCAAAGAATCAAGTTGTGAGGCTACTTCAGGGTGACCATATGACTGGAAAAACCTGGATTTGTCTGGATTTTTAGCCTCCTGTCCGGGTATCCTACATTTTGGCTTCATTGTCCTAGATTTTGGCTTCATTTTTGAACTTTGTGATGGTGTGCAGTACACCATAAAGTCATATGTCATTGGATTCATATTGAAGAGCAGAATCCAATGCTAAAATTGGTTTTGAGACATCTCCTTCCTCTCAAAAGTTAAGGCCAAAAAAACCGAAAAACAAAAAATATAAAAGCAAAAAAATTTTTTTGGCAATTTTTTAAAGAGGGTAGCAATTTTGGCCTTCGGGTTCAGGAATTTTGGGTTTTGCATCTGGTCACCCTGGGCTACTTCCCTACTTTGGGAGGAGACAAAAATCACTTTCTCCTAGGGAGCTGCTGGCAGTAGCCTGCAGCAGCTCAGGATACCACAGCAGCCATTTTGGTGCTGCAGTAGTCCTGGCGCTGCAAGAACCTTAGGATTGGGCTTTGAGGCAGAATAGTTCATTTCAGGATCCTGTGTAACTTGTGCTCACAAGAAACTGCTTTATACCAAATCTAACAACTGATCTTTCTAGCCCAGAACTGCTAATAGCTCTTTAGAGTTTTAGACAATATTTTCCCCTCTGCCTTACTTGGAGATGCTAAGGATTGAACAGGAGACCTTCTGCAAGCAAAGTGCTATTATGTAGATTCCCACTAAGCAAACTGGGAAAGTTAGATTTCCCAGAAAGCAAATTATGTTAAAATGAAATAAATGGGATTATAACAGTGCTATCCTAAGCATGTCTACTCAGAAGTTAGTCCCACTGTGTTCAATAGTACTTACTCCCAGGAATGTGTGGTTAGGATTGCAGCCTAAATGCAATAAATTCTTAAGATCAGGATATAAACCTCAGTTTAATGAAATATAGATGCATCTAAGGTTTTCATCCTCATGCAGCAGTTGTAAGCAAATGTACTTAGAAGTAAATTCCTCTGAAATCAATGGGCCTTCTTTCCAAATACGTTAAATTTTAAAATCAATGGGGGAGAAACCTGTTCCCAGACCACCCCACCTCCACAGACACATAAATGAAATCCACAGGTGGGGGCAAACAGAGGACATCTTGACATGACCAGAAGCACATTCCAGTTGCATATGAACGGGTCTCAGAAAATATCCAAGTTGCAACCAGAAGGCTCTTCTGGTTGTATCTGTGAGGTTGAGAGACTCCAGCATAGGGATTGTAGTCTTACAGGGAAAGAACATGCTGCAGACAGAATTGAACTTAAGAATCTAGCTATCTGTCCATCTGTCTGTCTGTCTGTCTTGTCTGTCTGTCTGTCTGTCTACAGTATTTATATATCCCTTTTCAACTAAAAAACTCAGAGTGTTTACAAAGAAAATGAAATTATTGGCTAATGGATCCCTGTCACAAAAAGGGCTCACAATCTAAAAAGGTACAAGACAACACCAGCAGAAGCCAATATTACAGACATTGCTGGGGCTGAAGAAGGCCATTTACTCTTTCCCTGCTAAAAAAAAAAAAAAGAGGATCGCCTACCTGGAAGAGTGCCTCTTGTCCCGTTAGAGTTGCAGGCAAAGAGTTCAACCTGTCCAACTAAAGTTACAGGCAATACATACTGCCTGTATTTTTCCCCCAAGAAATTAAGAAATGTTCACAAACTGCTTTATTCCTAATTACTTTTGCTTGGAGTTAAGGCTCAGTATCTTTCATATCTTTCATATACTTACTCTTTGGAATGCATGGGTCTAGCATTGTGGTCAAACAGTGAGCTCAGGTAAGAAATGCAGACCAGCTCCTGAAATGGGCGACAACCATCCACCTAACTTGGCAGGTGGAACATCTAGTTTTGCATAGCCTTGCACTGCTAGTTATCTTGTGAGTGTATACAACTTCTGTACAGCATGTATAGCTTCAGTACAATGAGTATTCCAAAGCACTTCCATTTTCCTGGGGATTGTGACACTTTCCTCACCCCTCGCCTACAAAGACTTACTGACCCTACAATCCAGAGTAACTATGACATAAGAAGAAGACGTAAGAGGCACTTACTCTGGATTGCTCTATGCATTTCCCATAGGTGGCACCATAACTACTTTAGTGTAAAAAAATCCCATTACTCTGGATTGTAGCCTTAGGAAGTAAATCTTCCTTAAAAAGAACAGGTTATTATGATCCAATTCATCCATGATCAACCAAGAATACCAAAGGAACTTGAGAATCAACCAAGAATACTAAAGGAAACTTGATTTGTAGATACAGTTGTATGATAATTTAAAGGAACAATGTACTTACCATAGGTCCAGGGCCAAAATCAGCTGCTTTGGATCCATCGTATTGAGCTGCAAAGTTCTGTAGAAGATGAAAAGTACAACTTGTATCACAATGAAGTAAAACTTTTAGTATAATGGATGCTTCTTTAGCATTCAAATAATATCACAAATAAGCAGGCCTCCGTCAGTCTTGAAAGACTATGGTATCATGCTCAGCGCTGCATACGCTGCACGCAAAGCATGAAAGCCTGGGTTGAATTGTTATGGAGGATAGGCTGTTACCCAAGCAGCAAATCCCCCCTCTCCACGCCACTGAATTAGTCCAATGGAAAGGCAGAGCCAATACGATTGGATCCAGCTGGTGTCGCAGAGCTGGGCTAAGGACAGGAGCTCACCCTGTCTTGTGGGGCCGACCCGGGTCTCGAACCCTGGCCTGCTGGTTAACAGGCACAGCGTCTTAACCGCTTGCGCCACCCACAGTCCTTAATATCACAAATAAGATATGTAAAAACAGTGATTCCCAAACTTGTGGGTTGTGACCCACAAGCCAATGAAGTACTTGTCCTGCTGCTTTAAGGGGTGGGATTGCATTGCTGCCAGGAATATGAGGTGTTTTTTTATTTACATACAATCAGTATAGTCATCCTGAGGAGTCTACACCGCCCTCTATAGGGTTCCCCTTACGTGCAAATGTTTAAAGAAAGGGCATTTCCAACAGGAAGGATCCTTTTTTTCCTTTTTAAAGACTTTTGCAGGAATAGGGAGCCCTGCAGAGGGTCCCCACACCTCTAGACCCCCATGACTGCAGCACTTGCTGTACGTAGGTTTTAAAAAAAACCCTCCCATTCCTTGTAGCAGCACAATCCTGGCGACTGCATTGCTGTCCCACACCTATACACAAATGCTACTGAGTAGACATGCACAGGATTATATTGTAAAAGCAATACTACTTTAGGAAAGCTGGCAAAACACTGGTCATGGTATTTAGGGATGTAAATCGCAGGCCTAAACTGTTGAGTAAAACTGATTACACAAAGAGGGGCAATGGGATTTACACTGAATTAAGTAGGTTAATAACTAATTACATTTGAATCTTTCTGCTTGCTGTCCAGTTCTGGCCATTGGGTCCCACAGTTCATCTTTCCTAATAAGGCTGGCTAGGATAGAAAATTAATTGTGGAATGGACTGTATATGGCTTCATGTTCTTTCCACAAAATGATCTGATTTGATGCTGAATGCCAACTATTCTCAAAGGGAGCCATATGCCCACCTTCCTGGTGCTCTGGCAAATCTGAAGTTAGGTTACAGATGGAAAATCAAAAATTATAAATTATTTTCAGTGTATCTGTTTGCATTGTATCTGTTTGCATACCTGGGGCCCTGTATCCTTTTGGCTCCCAAGAGGAGTAAAGAAAAGATGCCAGATGATTGCAACAGTAGTGTTGCATTAATTGCAAAAAGACTACAATAATACTGTTGCACTGATTAATTTTAATTGATATTTATTCGAAAATCTGCAAGGGATGACATTTTTTTAAAACGTGGGCTAGAAACTTTTCCCATACACTCTTGGCAACAAATTTGCATTGTGGGAGTATTACAGACATGCAAAACCAGTAGCTAAAAGCGTGAGTGACCTTGGGGCCTGATTCATCTCTATGAGCTCATTTAATTAAACTCCCTGTAGAGAAACAGTTCTTTAGTTGACACAGTAAAAGGACAAAGAAAAAAAGAAAGTCGAGACAGTTGATTAAACTTGTCTTGATTGAATATTTATAGTTTATTAAGAATGTTTCCACCTAAGAGCCACAGTGGCACTTTGAGGAAACACCTCCAAAGATATGGTTACAGGTATTGTTTGACCGCATTTTTACTGTGCTAGGCCCTTTCTGATTTGCTAGATATTTATTTGTATCACAAAATGCATAATCCATCTCCAAAGAAGTCGAATAAAACGTTTAATGCCTTACTCCGCCAAGACCGGGAGGACCAGGAGGCCCTGGGGGCCCTGGTGGACCATCATCTCCATCTCTGCCTGGTGCACCTGGTGGACCCTATGATAAAAATATATAATATTAATGTTAAAAATTAGAAATAATTGCAGCAGGTTTCAAAGCAGTTCAGTCAAGGTGCTCCATCACAGTCCAACCTATCTGTTTTATATACCTGACAATTTTTGAAAATGACATTGCTTATAGATTCATGGCACTTGAAGATTTACTGGCCTTAACATGGAGGGAAGGATGGCCATGTTAAATGTCTGAGAACATATTAACACTAGGGTCTTACCCCCAAATCCAGAGTAACTACGGGAGCACGTAAGAGACTTTACGTGCACCCGTAGTTACTGCACCACCTAGTGAAAACCTATGGGAAATTCATATTGGAATCCAGCGTAAGTTGTTCTTACACCGGAGCAAGGACTCCCCATAGTTACTCTGGATTTTGCCCTTAGTCACAATGAGATTTATAATGGTTTTTAAGAATAAAACAAAGCAGATGTAGTAATTCAAAGTAACACATTTCTGAACTACATAATAAAGTAACAGGAATGAAAACAAAATAGTCTCTATTTTTCAGGAGTCTTCCTTTGCTGCAGTTGCTGATGCATGCAATGTAAACAAATTATGCATTAATCTGATTAATACATAGTATTGTATTGTATGTATATTGTATAATAATACTATTGTATACATAGTATTGTTTTGCAATAGATAAAATCTTTGTCAGCATTTTACTCAGCCTGTTTGATTAAATATCTTTTAGTTGCTAACATGATGATCCATCAAGCACATCATGACATCCATGTATCAGACAATTATTAACAGAGAATATCTGTTCCAATTATAAGAGGATCAAAGTCTGGCCACCAGTTTTTCATGACTGATAGCAAGTTTTCATGGCTTTGTTATCAAATATACTTTTTCAGGATAGGTAGATGGTCATTTTAATGGTGTATGATCATTTTAATGGTGTTTTATTCTCATTGATGTTAGCTGCCTTGAGCTCCCTCTTTCAGGTGAGGAAAGGCGGGATACAAATTAATTAAAATAAATAAATAAAATAAATGGAAAATGGTTGATTTGATGATGGTATCCTGATGGTGAATGTTGAAATGGGTAAATGTGCTGGTGGGACAGATTTCTAAGCATTTATTTCATATCAACCATCTCAAATGAAGGGCTTGCTTCCTTAGCACATAGTATTTCTATATCAGACCCGATTCTTAGGTTGACTAGAAATCAGATCAGTTTCCATAGGGCTACTGAAAGCAATCCTGAAGTTTCAACAAGGCCTCCAGGCATCACGTGATATTGGAAAAGAAAAGCTACTGTAAGTGTTGGCAATCCGAGAACTGCATAGCTTGTGACCAAGCCAAATGCATCACATGAAATATGTGCAGCACCCTATCAGAAATTCAGTGACTGCTTATGTTGCCTGTCTGGGCCTATAACCAGAGAGCAATGACAAAGAAGGAGACTCTTATCTAATGTATTGTAGGCCAGAAAACATCGCTGGAAAAGTTGAGTGTGCTTCGTAGGTCATAACTCATACAATCCTACATGCCATAGTGATTACTTCTTTGTAGGCTTTTACTGTAGGAAGAATGGACTTTAATAGTGAGTCTTGAAGCACATTGTCCAATTCTATACTGCCTAATGCCCTTAGGCTGGTTCATACATTACAGGGTGGCAAATTCACTGTAAATTCACTTGGTGACAGGAATCTATACATTGCTCCCTCACACGTGTTGATATCATTTGTGGAAAATATGCATTTGTAATGATTATACACATTACATTTCTACATATCCTATATATATTTAAAATAACATGGAAAGAAGCCTTTAGTCACTTAGCAAGTGCCTATCTGAAGGGTTAGCCATTATTTCTCTAATCTTTGTAACAGAAATCCCATAAAGACCATCTGATTTCTCAAATTGTCTTCTCAAATTTCTCAATGGCTTCCTTGCTTCTTACTTTGAACAGGCAAGAGCTATCCCAGTGAACTATCAGAAAACTCCTCTTAGGTCATTCATCTTCATGGGGAGACATCACTTCTCCAGATCACACTGATAACACAAACATACAGGTCCTATCACCTATTCTCCCTCTGGTCACCATCAATGGTGCACTCCATGGAGATGAACAACTGAAGATGCCTAAAATGAATGCTATATCTACATGAATGACCTGAGGTAGGGTTACCATATCTCCCCCAAAACAGGGACAATCCCAATGTTGGGGTATTGTGTTCAGTTACTGGCAAATGGGACTATGGGTCCTGTCCCAATTTTGTGGAAGAGAATTATGGCAACCTGAGTAGATCTCAGCATTTATATGTATCTGCCGCTATGGTCCTGAAAGCAGCAGTCTTCACACAGTGGCAGCAATGTAGCGATAAAAGTACACCTGCATTGAGTGATAGCATGGTGACTATATTTGCTGGTTGCCTGTGAGCCAGCATTGGACACAAAGGCTTCTTCTCCAGCTTGTAAGGATTATTTGGAGTGAGTTGTTACTCTGACGTAGATAGTATTAGCATAATCAGCAAATACAAGGAAAAGGCAAGATTCCTTTTACACCTTTGAGATGTGTATTCTGTGGATATGCTTTAAAAACCATTATATTGATAAGATCTTCAGCATGCACTTTGTATAATTCCAACATTCTCTTCCTCATCAATCTGCCATGAACCCTTACTGATCACTTTGTAATGAATCAGACCCCCCAGTTAATATTTTTCTTATTTTTTGTCAACAAATCTGAAATGTTAGTACTGATCATTCAAAGAAATTTGTGAAAGATTTGGAGATAATTTCAATTCTGTGCAACTGACCTGTCATGCCACTATAAAGATATTCCAAATCTGACGTCATTTAAAGCTATACAACTCAATTGACCTCACTGGCATGTCACCAACCAGCAGCACAATACTTTTTACAAGTCAAAGTGATCAGTACTGCAAATGACTACAACCACAATTATCCAAATTGTGCAAGAATACAGAAAAAACAAGAGGGGTGACCAGAATTTTAAATAAGTGGAGTGCCTTCTCACATACATATATCACAGAGATATATGGGAGCATGTAATGATTTTAGATAATCAGGAGATTGACTATTAAAGTTCAGTTAATTGAGGTTTTGCACTCTCTATTGAGTAAATAATCTTTCTTATTTATTTAGCAGTTATTCAAATGTAACAAGAAAAATGCACATAATCATAGTACTTTACCCTTTCTCCTCGGGGCCCTTTTGGTCCTTTGGGGCCCTGAAAAAAATAAAAATATTTTTACTTCTTGCTCTTTAACTGCTAATGGTTGCTACTAATGGTTTTTAGTTATGTCTTAATTGCTTACGAATTGTTTTTATATATTTTATATATTTTTGTAAGCCATTTGTTTGCTCATTGGAAGAAAAGTGAGATAAAAATTGAACAAATGTATGAGCTTCTGAAACAAACAAATCCACTGACTATTTTTAAGTATATAAATCAATAGTCACAGCAAGACATAATTCACAATTGTCCTGCAGTATATAGCAGATGAACATATGAGTACTTTCATAGAAACTGCTCTGTTGATATACAAACTAAAATCTTTTGATTAACTCTTCATTAAAGTCTCCATCATTAAACTGATACCCATCTAATTTTGAAAACCATCATTTGTGCTCCTTAAACATTAATGCTTGCGGGTACCTTTGCATAACCTCCCATTCAGGTAATGTCTGCAATTATGGGATACAGATAACCTCTGAGACAGCTGAAACTTTCAGATGAAAACCTGCTTTTTAAAAGTTTGCTCTTTCTGTGAATACCTATTTAGCTTTCATGGAAAGTGGATCCTGCATACTGGATCCTGACAGTTCACTTATACCTGATTCTTGAAGACATCAGAAGTTCCATTAAATTCAGTGAAACTCAGGTAAGGTCCTAACTAATGCTATCCAGAATTATTTGGGAACAAGCCCGACTGTAGTTAGTGGAACTTCTGAATAAGCATGAACAGCATCTCAGCCATATTCCATAGGATGTATACTTTCCTGGGAGAAAACATCATTGAATACAGTAAGGTCTCTTGAGTACATATGCAAAACACTGCACTCAGTTAGTTTAGGATTAATGGATTTGCACGTTTCAAGTTTCGATTTATATTAAAACAAAGAATACATGAAAACATGGTTTTTTCTATTTAAAAAACCTATCTAATCTGCTATTGGCCTCTGCTCTAGTATTAGAGCAGATCCCTATTGAATGATACTTCCCCAAATATCATATATAAAAATCACTTAAAATTGCTTACCCTCTGTCCTGCCCTTGCCTAGAAAGGAATGAATACAAAATTAGAGAAAATCTAAAAATATGAATATTTCAATTCAATATAAGTTATGAAGCAAAGTGTAATACTTATTTAGCAGAGAAAAAAAACTAAAAGTATTAGTATTTACTACATCATGCAAATGAGACATTACAAAAGTCATACCTGGACTCATCCATGCTATTTGATGCAATGATTTTTAAAAAATACTTTGGTTTTAAAATCTGGTTCGCAATATCCCAAACTTCCAGGCATGCAGTGTGATTTGCTGCTATAGCTTTGCTATCCCATGTTACATTCACCTATGAAGGTAGCTTTTTATAAGGACAGCCCATTAGGAAATTAGGGGTGGATACATTTTGGGGCAGACCTCAGAGTATTCAGTAAGCAGCATCTTGACCATGCACTTCTTGGGAAGAGCAGTTAGTAATAGGTGATTCTGAAGAATTACAATATATTCTGTTAAATTAGGCTGCAATTGTATTTTGACAAAAATTGTACTGACCTCATTTACATCTGAAAAAAGAAAAAAGGAAAAAAGAAAAATAATAATTTGTAAGCTATAGAACATTTTGTATGTAACGTGTTGCAATTATTATTCCTACCTGAATAGTATATAAGATTAATAGAGCATCCAATGTGAAGCTGAATAAATTCTGATAATTGTTGGAATTTGGTACTGCTATAAGGTGCATTTTTTTGGGAAGACTTTTTTCTTTCTATATGAGCATCTCAAAAGTTCTGATTTTAATGTATATATTTATAAATGGCTTCAGTTTGTTTTGTAAGAGTCAGAGTAAGGATCTAAGGGCCTGTGTTGGTCCAGTCACAAAGGGCACACAGCATGTTGCTGTGACTGCCCAGAATGGCTCTGATGGCAGGTGGGAAGGGCTGCTTACACAGCAGCACCTCCAGTACTACAAAGTTACCATCCCCTTCCTGTAGTTATGCTACTGCTCTGCCTTCCCACTGTAATCCACAAAACACTCCTACAGGTGAAAAGCATGAGATGATGCATCTCGGTGATATGGCATGAGAGTATGCACCTCGAAAGCAAAGAGGTAATACTCCAACCAGACACAGAAGTGCTCTCTGGATCCCATCCTGCTGTTCCATGAAGTTTTATCAAGCAAGATTATTTCTAGGAAGAAATAATCTTTCCAGCCAGTATGGCTGCAATCCTAAGAGCACTTTCCTAGGTGTAAGCCCCATTAAACTTAATGGTATTTACATCTGAGAAGGCATGAATAGGATTGCACTGGAAGTCTGTTATCAAACGCAACATGTTTAACATTTGAGCATGGAATGATTCAAGTTTTGTATTATTCTTGTCAATAATATTTAAGCTAATTTTGTTGGAAGGCTTCTTGATTGAGCCATTTCATCATACGACAGTCCTGGATTTCTGAAATTTAGGAATCCTGAAATGTGAGATTCTGAAACTGAGAGACAGAGGAACCAAACCTATCCAGATTTTCAGCATCAATACAGCCACAATGCAGCCCAGAGGTAAGGGATCAAATTGAGGAGGCCTTCATGACCGCCTCCTACTGTAGGATGTGGGAATGGCAGAGCTGTACCAGTATTGGAAAGTTGAATAGGATTGGGCCCTGAGAATGCAATTCTATGTGCTGATATCAGGGAGTGAACCACACTGAACACAATGGAACTACTTCTGTGTAGACATGCTTAGCACTGGATTGGAAGAGATCTCCAGAAATCTTAAATACTGATTTGGAGTTTAAAAATAGGAATTATTTACACACAGATGCAGTACAGAAAGCCCCAAATCTATTATAGTCCAGGATCTAGAGAACTGTGCAATTAAATGGGGATTTGTATGAGAGTCCCTCAAATAGTAGTATCCTGACAGTAGTAAACCACTTTTATAAATAAGCAGGTTTTCAAAAATATTTTTAACATAGCATAGTGGTTGGTGGGGATGGGGAAGGTTGGTTCTGCTGTTTGAAGGAAAAGGTTGAAAATCTCATAGGGCGTGCATAAAACAATGCTTTGGATTACAGCTATATGTAACGTTACTGTCAGATAAAATGTATATTTTGAAGGAATTTTTAAAGAGGTCTGTGGATGCATCCTTCATGTCAGCCTTGCAGAGAGGGCTGGATGTGAAACCTCCTGTGCTACTCCTCCAGCAGTTCCATTTCCCTGCTTCATGTGTAAGGTGCAATGAGAACTTGGCTTATTATAGAAGGAATGAGACCAGAAGCTGCCATATTATTGTCCTATTTACCAAAGAAAGGAAATTTCTGCTGGAGGAGCTGAGAAAATTCTGTCCACCTCTCTGCCAGGCAGAGCATCAAACTATAAAGCATGGCACATGGATAGGAAGCACTTTTTCAAGTGGGTGCTCCTCTTTTATTAGTAGAGGGAGAGTAAGTGGCCCTCCTCACACCAGAAGTGTCTTTTCTATTGACTGCGTACTTGTATTCTTTTGTATCTTTTAAGATTATGAACTTTTTGGGATAGGGAGCCATGTTATTGGATTTTCTCTATGAACCACTTTGTGAACTTTCTCTGAAAAGTGGTATATAAACATTGTTAATAATTACTAATAATTGGCAGCATCACTACATACAGATAACTATAGGAAGCCTATCTGCTTGCATGACTACGCCAATAGGGCATCTAAGTGGTGAATGATTCTAAAAATTGTTGAGTGCTCTGGATAAATAGCTAAGTTCAAAAGTGCATTTAATCAGAATTGCTCTCAAATTGCTTGCTAAGACTCTATTATTATCTTGCTAATTTCTCAAATTTGAATGATTGATGACTATGCAGAATTGGAATAAGGCTTATGCTAATAGAAATCAGGATAATACAATTGGGAAAAGAGGTAATCATAGAAATGGTGCATTTTATGCATTCTCATGATCTAAAGGAGCAAGTGATTAAACTAAAATTATGCATTTTCATATGGTGCATCATTAGGCACTCTCTTTGCACATGTTTGCTTGCTGGGAATGGAGAGATGGCTTATCAATGAATTGCAATGCTAGTACAAGAGTACAGTTTTCTATGACTCCCCGAGGTTTGTGAAAACTGCTTTTCTTTCTCCTTGCCACCAGGCGGAGTAGTAAATTTGAGTTCTGCATAGGTACAGCTATAGAAGTATTTAACTGATAATATGGATCAAAAGAGTTAAAAAGACAAAGGACCCATATTTTTGTCATTAATCTCATTAATAACCCTCATAGAATCCCAGATGCCTCTGCTTGTCTAGCTGTCTGTCAAACAGTGTATTTGCTCTTTTTGTTATATTGTTAAGAGTTGCTGTAGGCAAAATACTGTACTCTATTTGAGTTACTGATGTATGGATGTGCCACGTATGGATATGCCCACTTATTTAAAGGTCAATAACTTGCATGTATTTGAGAAGCACAATACATGTACAATGATAATGTACCTGACAGTGATGAAGTAATAATAATAATTTCTCTGGAGTGATGGTGTAGCAAAGGTTTTGAGTCACACATAAAACTCTCTCTCTCTCTCTCTCTCTCTCTCTCTCTCCAGTGTAATAGCAAGTTCTCACACTATTTGTAAGTTACCTATCCTTACACTAGAGGCCTATTCTTACACTGTAAAATATGTCTGGTAAAATATTGCCTTACTCAGTGTGATGAAAATGATGAATTGATTCGAGAGTTTGGTTTGGTTTGGACCCTGGATCTATGCCCAGTTTGGGGGCATAAATGGCCCCCCCCTCTGGATGGCATGGACACATTAGGATCACTAAGCCAGGCCTACCTCTGAGGATACTGTTGAGGATTAGACAAAGGTCTGACCTTATACTGGGGTACTAATGTAATTATATCTTCACTAGAGCCAACTCGATAAAAGCAGTGCAGACTTATTAGGTACTCACAGTATTCTAGAAATAGGGACATCTGGGCTAAGGTTAAATATGATTTCAGAACATGTTATCTAGGTATATAAGATGAATGTGGAACCGATTGCCATTGTGGCATTTTATTAGAAAAACCCTAATTTTGGAGATTTTTTCCCTCTAATCTTTTCTACCAGAAGGGGTCACTAAAGCATGATAAATTATGACAGAAAATGCCTGGAATATCCATTAAGCATATTTGTCTCTTGAACAAAAAAGATCAGGAAAAAGTCAATTTTCCCCCATAACTGTTGCTAGTGTTTCTTGTCCTTCTCTAAATACATCAAAATAAAACAATTTGGACAACTTATCAGAAAACAATTTCTCCTAAAGAATCTCCCCTTTCTGTATTATTGTGCTCTCTGATTTACTAACTAAAGGTTCTCATAAATGATTTCTTTTCCTCCCCACACTGGTCCTTTGGGACACCCCATACACAAAATTGGGTGCTCTGCACTCTACCCTCTAGAGGGCGCACCTTGAGCATCCTTTTTGCTCCAGCTCAACACAAAGATCATGTACAACGCCCTAGAAAAGTGCCTATTCTTAAGTTGCTGTTGCTAGAGCTTTTTATTTCTCTGAATCCCCCAAAATATGGAATAAAAAGCCCCCCTCTGTTATTTCCAAGGGGGTGATGTTGATGCTTTCAGCATGTCAGTGTTTACTCCATGTAGACCAATTGCTGTTGGGCTTTTCCCCCATTCCCTCAACTTTAAAAAAAAAATGTAATAAGTTAAAAAAATAAAAAAATTAACCCTTGGCTTTAAAAAGAGGGCGGGGTTTGTGGGGGAGGGGGGAAACTGCTTGGCTCTTTGCCAGCTTTGCCACATCTGAGCCAAGGGTAGGACTGTGGGGGCGGAGGTGCACACTCAGTGTGCAATGAGATAATTATATTTATACACAGTTATTCCAATTATATATATATGTGCAACAGTATAAACTGTTGCTCTTATTGTTGTACTTCTAAACAGTGTAAATTGTTGCACTTCTTAACAGTATAAATTGTGGCAATTAAACGGTTGCACTTATAAACAGTATAAACTGTTGCGCTTATTGTTGTATACTTAAATTGTTGTTCTTCTGTTGCGATCATTGTTGCACTGATTGTTGCACTTATACACTATAAATTGCTGCAAGTATACTGCTTATAATAACAAGTCTAACCTCTTGTGTGTTTTGGAAAATGGGAAGATGTGAGTTATGTTCCATGAGATGTAGAGATCAAACCACTGAGTATCATCAGTCCAAACTCCCAAACCACTGAAGATCATCACTCCAAGAAGTCAAATTTCTAGTAGAGAGGAGTTCCACAGGCTCTGAAACTGCCCAGATCCAAGCTGTTGATATTTTTTCCTTACCCAAAAGGAAATCTAAGGAGGAAATCAAGGGCTGCAGGACAGTATCCCAGTCCCCCCAACCTCCCCAAGTCCAAACAATCTGAAGGCACTTACATTGACTGGTTGTTAGGCATGAAGTTACTGCGAGCAGCAACAAAATCCGTGTATCCACAAAGCTGAGCATGTCTACAGGCTAGACATGCAGACTCCTTGTGTATTGCAGAGTCCCTGGGTCGGTGGTGAGCAAATTACCTATGGGATGCAGGCATACAGTCTTGCTGGTGGTAACTCCAAACCTTAAGCGGAAAACCTGCTGTTGCTGCTGCTGCCCGGGATGCTAAAATAATCCAGCCCTTGATGGCCCTATTTATACCAGCAGGAGGTTCCCTTCCCCAGGCAGAGCCTTCGAATGCGTCTTAGCCAATGGGAGGGCAGGGAATCTGGCTGGGAGGGGGGCTGAGAGGAGCCCTCCTCTCTCTCTCTCTCTCTCCAACCTGTCCCCCAGCAGTTTTTTGGCAGGACTGGGATGCTGGGAGGGAAAGAGGCAGGACGTGGGGCTCTTAAATTGGTTCCATTCTTTTTGAGGACGTGGACATTTTGAGGCTTTATAAAGGAAAATCTGACTGGCTGTCTGGATACTTTGACTTTTTCCCCCCATTCTTTTTAACCCTCCTCTCCCCACATATTCTGTCTGATTCCAACCCACTACTTCCCAGCTACTGTGGGCCATACAAGCAATACTGCCAGGCCTGGAAGAGCCTTCAAAGAAGGAGCTGTCCAGGTCCTGCCATCCAGGTGGAAGAGAAGAGTGGATAGAAGGCGGGGAAGGTGGCCTACCTGGGAACCCAAGACAACTCACCTGGTGACTGTGGATGCCCTACTGGACACTCCTGAAGCTTCACCAGGTGACTTGGAACAGCCTTACCTGGGCATCACAGACAGGTCATCCAATAGCTTTGGATCCACCAGACAGATTACCTGGTGACTTTGAACACCCTTACCTGGGCATCACAGACAGCTCATCTGATGACTTTGGACACTCCTACCTGGGCATCACAGACAGCTTTGGATACCCCTACTTGGGCACACCAGAAAGCTTATCTTGTTGAACACCTCTACCTGGCCATCACAAGCAGCTCACCTGGTTACTTTGAACACCTTGGCATTCATCAGTCTTGAAAGACAATGGCATTGTGCTCGACGCTGCATGCGAAACATGAAGGCCTGGGTAGATTGATATGGAGGATAGGCTGTTACCCAAGCAGCAAATCCCCCCTCTCCATGCCACTGAAATAGTCCAATGGAATGGCAGAGCCGATACGATTGGTTCCAGCTGCATCATAGAGCTAGGCTAAGGAGCTCACCCTATCTTGTGGGGAACCAGATCTCAAACCCTGGCCTTCTGGTTAATAGGCACAGTGTCTTAACCACTTGCGTCACCCAAAGCCCACTTTGGACACCATGGGCATCACATCCAGTAACTTTTGTTATACCTACTTGGGCACTCAGACAGTTTACCTGGTTACTTTGGATGCCTCTACCTCAGCATTACCTTTGGCTTACCTGTTTCTTCTGTGATTTCATGTAAAGCAATGAGCTTTGCCATTGCTAGTCCAGTCAAATCTGGATGATGCCACATAGTTCTTCCTCTCTTGCATTGTCATATTAGTGGAACTACTCAGGAGTAAAGTTTTGATCTGTAGGCTGAAGCTATCATATAATAATCTTTTTCTGTATGTGAATTCAGAAGCCCTCTCCCAGTAGTGCCTCCTCACATCCATCCTCCCCATCATCCCCACAACTAAAATACCACTACTGTTGCAATAGGAACTATTACAGCCCAGTCCACATCAGGGAGCCTAGAAAGACACCACGAACAGCTGCCAGTGTGTTATTATCACCTTCACAAGTTAGAGGTGGCTTTTCCTTTTGTTCATTGACAATTTTGTTTAAAAAAAGTGACTCCACATTTCCACCTTCCAATCCAAGGCATTGTTACAAGCTCAGCTCTAAAATAGCCTTGGGTTCTCTCTCCCTCCCTCCCTCCCTCCCTCCCTCTCTCTCTCTCTCTCTCTCTCTGTGTGTGTTTTAAAAATTTTGTTTGTGGGAAAGCAACCTATTGATGCAGCAGCATATGATCATTTATCTTCAACTCTCCTTTGAAGGTCCTGATCTCATCTATCTTCACCAGCAGCCTGTGAGCTGGAATGGTACCACAATTTTAATTCCATTTTACAGATGAGAAAACTGAGACTTTCCAAGCTGAGACTGAGCACGGATCTGTTCTTTTAGTCTACAGTAATTCATCTGATTCTATTTCAACCCTCTTCTCCCAAAATCTTTTTAGGCACAGAATCCTTATCGTGATTTTGACAGCTGAAGGGAGCTGGGAAAGGGGTTGTCTGGAAGAATTCAGCAGGATCTACCATTAATTCTGAATCCATTTCCTTAGAAATACCTTCCGCTTTTTTTGAAAAAGGTCCTACTTCCCAGAAAGTATGCTTAAGATTTCAATCAGAGAATTGAATCCAAATGGATCCTCCTTCTTTTCCCCCTACCCAGGTTTCTTCACCTCCTCAGATTGGCTGGGAGGTCTTGCCTCATCTACAGCTCTCCAGATCTCCCCACCTCCATCAGTTTCTTTCTGCAGTGGCTGACGTGGTCACCCTTAATTGCCAAGCCTCTGTCTCTCCAGTGGGGTGTCTCTTCCTTCTTGTCCATCCTTCAGAGAGGCAGCCACTTTGGCACGTCAAGCTGGAGAGCTGATCCACCCCTGGCAGAGGCACTCCAATTCTTGAGCTGCTTCCCTTCCCCAAGACTCCAAAGTGGGAACATAACTCACTTCATTCCCCCCACCCCCACCAAGGGGTGGGAGAAAAAGAAGTATGCAGGCTATAGTTCTTCCACTCCTCCCACCATCCCTTTTCCTTTTTCTGTTTCTTTTTCTCTTTTTTTCTTACAGGCAAAGAAATTCTTGTCCAGTCAGACTAGCAGCAACAAGTTAGAAGAGCAACAACTTTAGAATATAACAAACTCTCTATAGCCTAGTTTTGGCATGCTTTCAAAGTTTGGAAATGGAGATGCAAGAACAAAGATGAAAGTGTTTCTGAGCATGTGCAGAGCTCCCTTTTCCTTACCATTCAGTAAGCACAGCCATTCCAACACAGATATAGTGTAACTTCTCTTCCTTCAGTCTTTCCTTGACACCCACCTTTCCCCATTTCTTATGCTCTAAATCAGTGATTTTCAATCATTGTGCCATGGTACTCGGATACGGCACAGATGGTCTGCAAGTGTGCCACAAGACTTTGAGGTGGGTCATTGTAGGGCAGTGGGTTCTCAAACTTCCTAATGCCGCCATGACCCCTTAATGCAGTTCCTCATGTTGTGGGGACCCCCAGCCATAAAATTATTTTAGTTGCTACTTCATAACTGTAATTTTGCTACTGTTATGATTAGTAATGCAAATATCTGATATGCAGGATGTATTTTTGTTGTTACAAATTGAACATAATTAAAGCATAGTGATTAATCATAAAAACAATACGTAATGATAGATAGATAGATAGATAGATAGATAGATAGATAGATAGATAGATAGATAGATAGATAGATAGATAGATGTGGCATATTTAAGAGGGGGTGACTGGGAAGGAAGGAAGGAAGGAAGAAAGAAAGAAAGAAAGAAAGAAAAAGAAAGAAAGAAAGAAAGAAAGAAAAAGAAAGAAAGAAAGGGAGGGAGGGAGGGAGGGAGGAGGGAGGAAGGAGGGGGGAGGGAGGGAGGAATGGGAAGGTAAGTACCTGGGTGAGAGGATTGGAATCACAGGCAGCAGAGCCAGCCACTGTTTCCTGGGAGTAAGTCCCATTCACTATCATGGGACTGACTTCTGAATAGACATAATAAATACTGTAGATAGCCATGCATTGAACTGGGCTCCAAGGCTGCAATCCTTCCTGTCCGCAAGGCTCCACATTGTCTCACAGCTGCTCAGAGACTCCTTCTGAGCTGCTTCTCAGCTGCTTCTTCCAGCCACAGTGGCTCCAGCGTTTCTGCCAGGTCTTCCCACCTGGCCCCCTGCACCAGGAGTCTTTAGGCGACCCCCAGGAAAGCTCCAGGCGACCCCCAAAGGGGTCCCAACCCCCACTTTGAGAAACGCTGTTGTAGGGCAATTGGGGGATTTGAGCCCTCTACCAGCAGCATGGTGTGCTTTGTCAATGTGTGCTTTGGTCAAACAACTGATGGTGCACCTTGACAATTGGAGCACCTTTTTGGTGTACTATAACTGCTCAGAAGAAATTCTGGGATCTGTTGCTTTTAATTTCCTTCAATTCGGTATATCCAAGTAGAATCAAAACCACAGATCCTTGCAGCATACTGATTGGTTCTGGCAGTGGCATCACAAAGTGCAAAAAGCCAGCAATCACCTACTGATGGACTTCTTCCCATGATGGGCTTCCTCCAGGACATGACAATGCTCCATGTGGTGGGCATGGTGATCAGGCATGGGCTGACACTGGTTCGGACTGGATCGGCCGAACCGGATATTACCATCAGCCCGCCGGTCGCGATCTGGTTGTTGTGGGGGCTGGCCATAAAGGTCGAACTGGTTCGGGAGTCGCTGTGGCCACCATTCCCCCGCTGGCTGGGAGGGCTCTGAGGCGCGCTTGCTCCACTGCGCCCCCAGAGCCCGCCTTCCCCTGCTGGCTGGGAGGGCTCTGTGGCGTGCGCGCTCCACCGAGCACCCAGAGCCCTCCTTCTCCTGCTGGCCAGGAGGGCTCTGAGGCGCGCGCGCTCCACTGCGCCCCCAGAGCCCGCCTTCCCCCGCTGGCCGGGAGGGCTCTTCCAGGCCAGTCTGGAGAGGACTTCAGCCTCAGAGCACCATCCTATGCAGGTCTACTCAGAGGTAAGCACAATTTTTTTTATTTTTTAATTTAAAAAATTATCCCTGGCCCCGCAGCTGGCCCTACCCCCTGACCTCGGCCCCGCCCCTAACCTTGCCTGGCTCTGCCCACTTCCGGAGAACCGGTTGCTGGAGCCAGGCCTGCCCACCTCTGATGGTGATGTACCATTGCCCCACCCCAAAGGGTGTTTTGCTATAAAGTTTAATAGAACTGAAGTATTTCAACATGGGTTGTTTCATTGCATTCTACATGAATTATATTTAACACAATTGTATTATATATAATTATATAATACAAAGATATATAAAATTTTGGCAAGTAATGGTGTCACTCCTTATGTGTGCATCACTACATCAACATGCACACCCAGACCCTTGTGATGCCATGATTATGGACATGTTCAGAAGTTTTCATTGCTCTTGGTACAACATTGAGACATTAAAGATAGGTCTCTGGTGAAAATTTTCCAAACTGCTAGTTTTGCTCCCTTTCTTTCCCAACTTATTTTGTGAGGGGAGGAGCAAAACCAGTCATATGGAAGACTGGACACAGATGGTGCCAAGATGACCCTTATTATGGGTAAAACACATTTCAGAGGAGACTAGCTCCACTCATAATTGGTGTGGCTTTTATGAACTGAAAAAGTTCCTTCCTACAGCATACATAATGAAATTGTATGCTGTCTCTAATGAAGAGATCAGAAATTGCAGACAAGCTTTCCTGAACACATCTTGTCACTACTATTGATCTTCCTTTACAGTAGTCAGTCACTGTATGACTATCAGGACAATCCAGAGCAACTAATCTGTCCACATAAGAGCCCTTAGGTTGCCCTATCTAACACTAGGTTGGAGCAACTGCAAGATGCTCCAGCCCAGTTACTCTGAAGGAGGCTTAGGGCAGAGCAAGGCAAGATAGGGTGCCCTAAGAGAGGTGGACCTGCTCTGCCCTAACTGGGGCAGCCTAAGCAGCTCAGGAGAGGCAAGTTGAGGGCATGTTTAGCATTGCCTAGGGCAGAGCAGTTACTCTGTATCCAGAGCCTGTTTCCAAGGCAGAAATGCCCTCTTCCAGCCCTCAGAGTTATACCACCTCAGGAGCAGGTATAGTAATGAGTAGACCCATAGGGGTCCATGATAAGGCCCGAGTAAGAATGGCAGTGTTGACTAAAAATCTGAGTTCTTGGCCAGCCTAGCTGCAACCCCTGCCTCTCAACCTCAGGATATGGAACAAACTACAGCTGCCCACAAACCTCAGGATACAGCAGGCCACTCCAAGAAGCCCCTTGTATTCACCGTAGAATGTACTGGCATCTCATCAGGGACTCCTTATAAGGCAGGCACCCAGTGGCGTCACCAGACTGGTGCGGCTGGTGTGGGCTGCATTGGGTGATGCGCTCCGTATGGGGTGATGTGCCGGAGGAGTTTGACTGTCCTTTGGCAGGCCCCGGGCGTCAGCACTCCCATTCAGCCCTGCTCCAAGGCGGAGCAGCAGCCAGAAGCTGCCACTTGTCTGAGGAGCTGGCCTGAACGGCCAACTGAGGTGCACTGCGCAGAAACACACTGAGCATGCCGAACAGCTTCAGAGGAGACTTCCTTAGAGCAGAGAAAGTCCGCTCCTCTGCACAGCTATTCGGCCTCACTCAGGAGGCGGAGCGGCAGCCGAATGGCTTCAGAAAGAGTACTGCACAGGCACCAACTCTGACGCCTGCACGGTCTCCCCCGAAGCCAAAAGGGTTCAGAAAAGTACTGCGCAGGTGTCAGAGATGGTGCCTGCACAGTACTCTTTCTGAAGCCAGTTGGCTTCAGAAACAACTGCGCAGGCGCCAACTTTGGTGACTGCACAGTCCAGGTAGGGGGGGCGCGCATCCCAGGGATGACGCACAGACTTCTGTACCAGGTGATGTGCAGAGTCATGTCACCACTGTAGGCACCACAGCTGTTCCTTGTTCAGTGTGATCTGAGGGGTGTCTCCTCAGGAGCAAGTCTTCCCCTTGTATCAATTACTTAGCATGCTCTGGAGCAGTTAGGGCAGCCCAGGCTTCCTGACTCTCTGGATTCAGCATAACTTACTGCTCTGGATACAGAATAGTTAGGAGAGTGCAGTTAGGTCAGAGCAGGCTGAATTTGCTCTGGATTGTGTCCTTAATAAGCTACAATCCAGAGTAACAACAGGACCTTTTACACTGACATAGTTAAGGTGCCACCTATGGGAAACCTATGGGAAATGCATAGAACAATCCAGAGTAAGTGCCTTTTACGTCTTCCTGTAGTTACTCTGGATTGTAGAGTCAGTGTGCTCTAGATCACCCATGTTCAAGTGGGACAATAACACTTTGCGAACTTAAACTACTTTGTGAACTTGGTAGTTGAAAAGTGGTATATAAATACTGTAAATAATGTAGATACATAGAAAATCAGTGACCTGCAGGAGATGGTTGTGTATCATTGAGTATTACCTCAAGAATACACTGGAATCCTTGGTACGTCTATCAGTATTTAATAGAATATAATAATTAATAGAATACGCTGGAATCCTTGGAAAGAATTAATTGATGGCAGCAGTTCTGAAGACCACTGCACTTGAGTGTATAGACTCCTTAAACTGAAGGGCTCTCTATACAGAACAATATTGTAAAGATCCTTATTGGGCTTAAGACAACCTGCCTATGGGCAAAATCCAGAGCAGTTATGGGTCCACGCAGTTACGTCACCCTCTAGTGTTATCTTATGGAAAGTCACTTTAACTGCTCCGGAGCAAAGGGCTTAATTTGACTTTAGGATATGGGCCTATGTAAATCACCTTGAATAATGTCTGATGAGCAATCTGATGATGAGAAAGATGGTACTATATATAAATACAGCAACCTTATGCACCAAACCATACATGAGATTGCAGTCTCAGGCCACTTGAATAAACAGGTTTGTACAATAGTGTTCGAGCTTGACCCGTTTGATTAACTGTAATTTTGTCCTTAAAAAATTGTCTTATATTGTAGCAGAATCGTTATCAAAGGATTGCGCATGGGGGAAGTTGTGCATGGGACGTTGATGTGCATTTGAAAACAAGGTTAAATCGGAGAAATGCATGGAAGTTCAACTAATTAGAACTGTCAGATCCATTCCTCTTATAATTTATTTATTTAAGGTTGAGCAGCATTGTACAAGCCTGGTTTCTCAAACGGACCGATGCAGCAATCTCATGCACTCTTCGATAGCCAGTTTCATCAAACACTAAGGAGTTGACCCAATAGGAAACGGTTGAAAGAGAAAACATTTTTTTTAACCAAAGGCCAGAGGTGGGCAAATCCAGTGCAGCTTGACTTAAGTCACAAATGTCTGCCTCAAAACTTGACTAAAAAATGAGTCCTAATTTGCCCCAAATGATTCTAAGCTTTCCAGAGTGTCTTAGAACTATAAAATATTTATATTGTTTTCTGTTAAAAAGTCAGCTGCAGAAAAATGGAGCTGCTGCTTGTGTGTGCGCATGTGTGTGTGTATTGGAGCGGATTCCCAGTATGACCCAATTTTTTGAAACTCTACTTAGAAGTAGTCCCATTACATCCAGGCATTCAACTTCCTCTTCCCCCATCCGCCTTCTCCCCTCACTTGTCCTCACTTCATCCAATAATAATCTATTCTTTCAAAGGTGGGCAAGATAGCCCTCGCCAGCTTCTCTCCCACCCCCATCTTCTGCTTGATGCAAAACCAAAACATTAACCCTACTCTGCCTCCTGGTCAAAACTTCTCTGCCACTTGCCCAGTCTAAAAGTTGGTCCCACAAGGTCTTCCATGCACCAGAAAAGTAAGCAAGCACATTCAGACAAAGACAGATGTGAGTCTGCATGTGCATAGACAGTGCTGCACCATTGACCTCAGACTCAAATCAGTACTGGAGTCTTACTCTACAATCTAGATTAACTACGGGAGCATATAAGAGACATTACATGCACACATAGTTACTGCTCCACCTAGTGAAAACCTATGGGAAATTCATATTGCAATCCAGAGTAAATTGTTCTTACACCGGAGCAAGGACTCCCCATAGTTACTCTGGATTGCGCCCATAGAATCATAGAAGGGACCTAATCAGTGATGGTCTTCAAATAAATTAAGAACCAGTTCTCTGCCCATCTGGCAGCCACTTTTAAATGGTTATTTTTAAACTTTATATGTCCTATCTCTCGTTAACAACCGGTTCTATAGAGTAGGTGCGAACCTGCTGGAGCCCACCACTGGACCTAATAGAGAAGGAAGCTAATAGGTCATCTAGTCCAACTCCCTGCCTGTAGCAGGAATTGAGTCTCCAGGCTTAATGTGTTACTTACACGTTATTTCCAACATAAATAAATGTGGCAGTGCCAGTGGTGAGGTAAATGAGGACAGTCACAGAATCATAGCATTGAAAAGGACCTAGTAATACGTCATCTTGTCCAGGGATCTCCAAACCTTGGCCCTTCAGACAGATGTGGCCCTCAGCAAGCCTCCACTGGTTCTCAGCAAGCCCCTCCATCTGGCGGCTGTGCAAACCCTGTAATCCTCAAGAGGTGAGGGGAGCATTGCCCTCTACACCTGGGGAGGGTATTTTGAGGACTGGGGAGGCTGCAGACACAATCTTTCTCTGTGTATGAAAGTACTTATGAACTGGTTTGAAGATAATCTCTCTTGGTGTGTTGGAAATTGTTTATGATCTGAATTGAATTCATTCATTCACTCACATTCTGTCACTAATTTATGCCTATTTATTCAAATTTGAAATATAAATCAATTCTATTTTTTTTCTTCCAGCCCCCAACATAGTATCAGAAAGATGATGTGGCCTCTTGCCAAAAAATATAGAGACGCTTGATTTAGTCCAACCCCCTACCATTAGCAAGAGTCCTCCTAAAGCATCTCTGACAGATGCTTGTTGAGCCTCTGCTTGAAGACCTCCAGTGAGGGAGAGTCCCTCATTTTCCTTGGTAATCTATTCCACTACCGGACTGCTATCACCATCAGGAATTTTTTGGTGCTATCTTACCAAAATGCCTTTTCTTCAAGTTTGTACCTGCTGGTTCTAGAGGTCCTTCTTCCAAATGCATCCCTTCTTCCAAATGACAGCCTTCAGGAATCTGAAGAGTGTGATCATGTCTCCTCTCTGCCTTCTCTTCTCCAGGCTGAACATGCCAACATACCCTCAAACTTTCTACATAGGGCTTCCCTTCCAGCCCACTGATCATCCTTGTCCCTCTCCTCTGAACTTGATCTAGTTTGGCTGCATCTATGTTCAAGTGAGGTGTGAAGATCTGGACACAGTACTTTATGAGAGGTTTAACCAATGCAGAATAAAGAGGAACGAAAACTTTTCATCATGCTACCCCACCATGAAATTAAAAACTTAGCCACAAGTTCTTTTCAAAAAGGCTCTTCAGACTAGAATGAGTACCTAATTTTCCATATAACCTACTTATACATAAATTCATGCTAGTTCACAGGCATCCGTGCGCACACCCACAAGCATATGACTCCAGCCACATATCATTCCACTATCAGAATGTTACCATAAACAAAGCATGTTCTCTACAGATATAAAATTGAAAAGTCATGATTCACTCAATGACTGACTGACTGACTGACTGACTCACTCACTCACTCACTCACTCACTCATCAACACCCTGCCAAAACCATGAGATCTAGAAGAGTGAAATATGTGGAGGGTGTTCCTTTCATGACTGAGGCACCTGCTGAGAACCAGTGTTTGGAAATTCCAATTGGAAGGGGGTGAAATGGGGCGCATTGCATTTTCTTCCCTATACTTTCCACTGAAGTATCCTTGAATGAGGGATGCTCTGCCCCAACCCCAGCACCTAGAAGCGTGAAATTCAGGGAGGGTGTTCCTTCTGTTATATCAACACCCACCAAGAACTAATGTTGAGAAATTTTACCCTTAAGAGGCTGAAAAGGGGTGCAATGTGTTTTTGTCCTACACTTAACTGCGTCTTGACCAGCCAATTTGGTGCTCAGTGCCTGGTGCAAGGGGGTGATGTTTTGGGGAGGAGTGTCATGTATGGAGGGGTTGATACACATGGGGGAGATGTGCATGGGGGTGATGTGCATGGAAGGTGATGCGCATGATTGCGTGATGCACATGGGGGTGATGCGCATGGGTTAGTGATGCACATGGGTGGGTGTTGCACATGCGTGGGTGTTGCGCATGGGGGGTGTTGTGCATGGGGTGTTGCGCATGGGGATAATGTGCATAGGAGGTGATGCATATGGGTGGTTGATGTGTATGGGTGGTTGATGCACCTGGGGGATGATGTGCATGGGGGGTTATGCACATGGAGGGTTGGTGTGCATGGGTGATTGATGTGCATGGAGGTTGATGCGCATGGGGTGGATGCACATGTGGGAATGATGCAAATGGGGTGATGATGAACATTTGGGGTTGATGCACATGGGGGATGATGCGCATGGGGGATGATGTGCGTGGGGGGTTTGATGCGCAGTGGGAGATGGTGTATGGGGGAATTTTAGTCCCACAAAGCAGGTACGTTTTCGCTAGTCCCCCCCAAAACCCTAAGGCGATCAAACCCCCATGTGCTTTGTGCAGTTTCTATGAAGATTGTGTGATTCTAAACAGAATCAGGTTTGTTTAATAACTGGTCTCAATCTAACTGCTTAATTCCGCTTGGTATGAGGTTGAGTTTTAAGCATCTACCAGCTACGGCAAGAGGAAGGAACTGCACCAGAGCATGCATGTCACAGCTTGAAGGGAACTGAATTTTTCTTCTTAGCTTTGAGAATGAGAAAATTACTTTTTTCACAGCTGTTTCCAGGTGCATATATTGTGTTGGAAAGTACTTGATGTCGTTACATTCCGGAGATGATCTTGAAGAGTGTGCTGGCCTAGATGAACTGCCAGACTCTCATATTTCTCTTCTCCCTCCAAACTGCTGAAAGCAAAAGTCAGACCTATTGCTGCAAATAAAGCATTTATTAAAAAGGCACACTGCTGCACAAGCAGGAAAAAAGGTCTGCAAAAGGTTTGCAACCCTGCAGCTCAGTGGGGCTTATTTTTGGGTAAGAGGCATGGGATCAAACTCCATTGAAACAACAGATCCAAGTGTATATGTAGTGCTAGACTTGGAAGGAGCAAGTTGCCTCTGAGATTTTTATATGCATGCTTATTAAAGTATGGGCTGGTTCATGCGGATTTGCTGGAGATGGTGCAATCTTCCCTTTATGCACTTACCATCTTATCCCATACAGGCTTAAATAGTTACTGCACTAGAAGAAAATTCTTCAGGAATGATTCATATGGCTATTATGGCACGATCAACTCTGTACTTTTCTAAGACTCAGGGATCTCACTTTTTAGCATTCCAGGAAAACTGCATTTCCCAGACATCTACAAGTTCCAAGATGTAATTCAAGACCTGCCCTCATCTAAAGTGCTGCACCAATAAGCGCAGGAATGATTTTCTTCCTTCTGTGAAGCAGAACATGGTCAATGATGTGCAACCTGGTAATGATTTCCAGATCATCCACCATTTTATCTCACTATGTCCTGACCTCAACAGGCCTTCAACCCACTATCCTTGGATTTTGACCCACAGTTTGGGAAACACTGGTGTAAAAAAATCCACTTTGCTGGTAAGTCATCCCAACTTTACAGGGGTTTCCCACCAAAGAGCCCTGTGGAGCCCACCAAAGACACTTTATTCAGGGATCCCTCAAACCTGGAACCAATTCTGGTGACATCTTCCTAGGCTTCAAGTGGTTGCCCCATTTCAAAGTGTTGGTTTTGTGATTTTAAAAGTCCTAACAATCTTGGACCTGTTCTGAATTAGATCTACAGATGAATCCAAACAAAATGGTTACTCAAAACATGTAACTTACACAAAGCTGTAACATAGATTGATTTCTGTATTGCCCTTTGTACACTCAGAAAGCTGAACTAGAAGCTAAAATAAAAACGGAAAAGAAGGAAATCTCTCTGAAAGAAATCACCAAAGTGGAAAGAGATCACTCAGGCTGACCACAAGAATTCCTGCTTCTAATGAAGAGTAATGTCAGAGACTCCAGAGAAACCTCCTTTAACTTGATGAAACCATGTCTGAAAGAAGCACTGAGGCTGATTCAGATCTACATATGGTAATTGATTAACAACAATGGAAAGGCAGAATATCAATCTTGGGAGAGGAATGTCCAGACAAGGCATTTACTCTAAAATCACCACTGGTTTTTATGGCATATCTACATCACCATGACTAAACCATGGCTATATTTTGTTTTCCCCATTGCCATCTATGCCTTCTTAGACTGCAGAAATTCTGACCATAACAGTACAGTTATCTCCACAGGTGTAGATCACCTTACTTTTTGATGCGGGCAGTGCCATAGCATGCAGGGGAAACCACTGTTAGGCATCTATAGAGTTCAACATATATTCAGTAGGGACAATCCAGAGTTCTGGACTTCTTTTCCAGCAAGTGTAGTAATATCAGCAGGAGCACCTAAGTGCTGCCTTTAAAACTTTTTTCAAAGGACAGTAACTAAAAAGTATAAGACATTATGTAATTTGTCTAGGGGCAGATGTTAATGATAAGGTTATGAGTAAGCAAACCTCATAGTGATTTATAGTTTTCAGGAACCTCCAATTTGGCCCACAGGCAAATTGTGTTTTACAAATAAGCTGAGTAAAATTCATTTATTCCTGTCAGTTCAATTTCTAAGGTATTCATTTATGTTAATTTGAATTATGTTAATTTAATTTGTTATTTTGTTCATATACGTTTCAAATTTGAAATGTACAATAATTCTTTTTTCCTGGTCCCTGACACAGTGTTGGAGATATGATGTGGCCCTCTTGCCAAAATGTTTGCCCACCCTTGTTTAGGACATTACTTTTTTTAAGGGCCGTCTGAGAGATTACATGTTCATGTTACATTAAGGCACATTAAGGCTATAATCCTATGCAAGTGTAGGGATTTTATTTTACACATTTGTGTAAAATTTGTCTCAAACTACTGGACGTAAGCCAAGACTCTAGGATGAAAGAGCTATCAGCCCAGTCTTATGCCTTTCCTCCCCACCAATGCACCATGCTAAAATGCTCACCCTGCACCTGCAAGAAAGGTGTGCAGTCCTGGAAGTCTACTCCAGGTAAGTGTCTTTGGCACAAAGCGGTCACTTTCTTCCTTAAAACTTTACCACCTCATTCTGTTGTACATGTAGATCTGTGGTTGGCTTTCTTCACAGGGCACTTGGAGCTACATAGCCTCTGTGTAGCAGAAAGGTCAGTCTCAGTGACTTAACGTATTTAACCTTGTCACTACCAGGATCCTTTGGAAGGAGCATTATTTTTTTAGGTTACAGATGCTACTATGAGCCATGTCAGTAGCATGAATTATGAAATGTTCATTACAGCAAGAAATGTGTATTAGCTTATGAAATAGTGCGCATAAATATTGTTGCAAGCATTTCATTTATTGTCCAGAACAGCAGCTGCAATTACAATAGCTAGGAGGACAATTACCATGTCTATCTGGCACACTGCTTCTTTGCATCCAGTGAATCACCATGAATTATTGTCTCTCCATGGTCCATAAAACAGTTTGACTGGAGAAGGTTGCTGCAGATTTGTAAGGGGTGGGTGTAAACTGAACTCCAGCAAGGTGACTGATGTGGATAATGCAGACAGAGCATGAGCCCAAATCCTTAGCAGTTTGCATATTAAAAACCCACCATAGTATTGATTCACACCTTTACGAAAACATGGAGCAGTGTGTGTGTGTTTGTTTATTCATTCATTCATTCATTCATTTATAGACTGCCTTTTTCCATTCTTAAGCAAATGCCCAAGACAGCTTGCAAAGCTTTAGTTCCTTCCCTCCTATTGTCTTCACAACAACCCTGTGAGGTTGAAAGTGAGTGAATGGCCCAAGGTCACCCAGGAAGCTTCTGTGGCAAAGGAGGGATTTGAACCAGGTCTAACTCCCTAACCACTACACCATCCTAGCTTTCTGTGCAATCTAACTCGTGTTTCCTTGATTGGAAAAGGAAAAAGCAAAAAAAAAAAAATGGAAGAGAAGAGGAAGAGGGGACAAAAAGAGAGGTGAGATGTTGAAGATGCAATCCTAGATATTCTTTCTCATGAATTTGATGTCATCTGTCAAACTGCTGCCTGAAGCAACTGCCTCAGTTGACCTCATAGATAGGACCAACCTTGCCCTGAGGCATCATTTTTGTTTAGTTTTACCAAAAAAAGCAGACTTTTTATTAAAACCAAATTGGTGGAATAGGGTTGAGCTAATATAGGTAATCCCCACTTTCTGATAGTTCATTTTCTGACAATCCACTCTTTCAGCATCTTTCAATTCTACCTGGAACTCATTCATTCAATGCATGTTCTGCTCTTTCAACTTCTTTCTGCTGTTCTAAAGGCCAAAATTGATCTATGCTGTGTTTAGCTCCTGTCTAATCCCATTTCCAAAGGAGAAGGAGAATCTATCTGCAGAAATGTCTGTGTGGTAGCAGGAATTTGCAAGATAAAAGGTGCATTTGCAATTTGCTAGCTTAAAAAGCATTGAAAGCAACATTTATAAACTATAAAAAATTGGGTTCTGCTTTTCAACGGTTTTCACTTTTGGACGGGGCTCCAGTCTCTAACCTGTCTAATAAATGGAAGATCCGTATAATAAGGTAAATGATAATCAATTCAGCCACTGTTTAAATGTAGAACGTCCCAGGCTCAAGGCTCCAGCCTCTCCAGTTCAAAGACTCGGAAACCTCTCAATGAACTGCTACTGATCTGGGCTGCAATCCTAAAGACACTTTCCTGGGAGTAAGACCCATTGAACACAATGGGGCTTACGTTTGAGTAGACATGGTTAGGATTGTGCCCTTAGACAATATTGGTTGAGATAGATCAGTATTAGGAAGAGTCACATGTAGTTTGTATGGTTATAAATCAAGAGTGTAGCATCCATGTTATGCTAGACAGCTAGATCTATCTACATGGGGCTAGATCTAGATGGGACTTGATCCCATCTAGGAAGAAACCCTGAATATATAGATGTAACCAGAGCCATGGGAGAATGTTAAGACTAATGCACAATTCTATCTCAGAATGCATTTTTATGATCCAGGTCTTAGCTCTTTAACTCTTTCCGGCCAGCAAGTTCTCCAGAATAAAAAATCTTTGGCTGCAAATCCTAATCTCCAATTAGGCCAGCATAATCCTGAGCACAAGTCTTGTACTGGCCTGGGGGTGGCACAAAAGTGCTGTAAGGCACATCTGCACCACTCCTGGAAGATGGTCAGGCCAGTGCACAAACATCCGCTTTCCTCCCTATAAGTGGCATAGCTAGGAAAGTGCAGGGGATGCAGTTGCACTGAGCTACAACCATTAGGGAGGCTACAAACTGAGCTTGACATTAGTAGCTACAATTGTGAAAAACAGGATATGTATGAAAGATAATACCATCATGTTATATATCGTTTGAAAGTTAATTTTATGCTGAATGCAATGAAATATCTATTTCTATATTCTATATATTATATTGAGATATTCTATCAAGACTTATGGCCAATTAACCAGAAAGTGGATTTAAAAAAATCAAATGTTCCTATGATACTGATTGCTCTGAGAGCCAATGAGATGTAGTTCTGATACTGTATGGAACAAATAAGATATTAATATAAATCAGCTCTCCTTTCCATATACATATATCATTATACAGTTATCCATGCTAATTGGATGTACAGGCACTTCAAAGTGGTGCTCCTCTTGTATTTAGGAGGGGAAGAAGAACAATTCTTTTTTCCCCTAGCACAGTTTCCCTAACCAATAAGATGCAATTTTCATTTTTCTACTTAATTAAATTTGATTTTGTTTTTGCGGGAGAAATTAATTTTTTTAAAACTTCTGGTTGCAACACCACGTCCAGGGCAATGTTTTGAGCTTTGCACTGGGCTACATGATCATTAGCTATGCCACTGCCTATTTATATACTTGCATTTAATTGCTTTCAAACTGCTAAATTGGCAGGAGCTGGGCAAGAGATGGGTACACCTGCAGTACTCAGGTCTCAAACTACCAATCTACAGGTCAACAAGCAAGTGTATTTAACCACTGATCCACTACATTGCAAAGTTCCATGTGCTTTCGCCGTTGCTTTCTTAGTGCTAACATCCCAACAGCAATCCAAGCCGTGTCTGGGTTTTACTCTCAGTGTGATCTGGGCAACTGCCATTTTGTGGGCTGCCCTTGATACATTGCAGCTGGCTTCAGGCATGCATTTTCTTTCAAACCCCACCAACAATTTCCTGCTATTGCCTTCTCCCCCATTCATATACCTCCGCCTCCCCTGCCTGGTTTGCAATGTCCTCGTGATTTCAGGCTTAAGGTATTTTTTATTTTAAAACTTACCTAAGTTACAGACTAACAAAAGAGGTTTCAATTGGAAACAATTCAGAACAAAACAAAAGCTTTAAGTAGGATGGCAATTACCGTACCTCCCTTCGTACACTATTTACAGAAACACAGTCAGTGGGTTTGAACAAGGATCCTTGGGTTTCTCCTTACTGGGATTCTGGACTATGGTTGCAATCGTAAAGACACTTTCATGGGAGACAGAGTAAGACCCATTTAATACAATGGGGCTTCCTTTTGAATAGACATGATTAGAATTCTGCTCTACACAATCCTAACCATGGGAGTTCCCAAAGTAATGCCCGAAGATATGCTTGTGCCTACAGAGGCACTGGCATACCTGAGGGGTTGGGGTGGGCAAATACCCCATGCGGCACCCCAGTGGGGGTGGCATAATTGCTCTTCCCCCTCCACAATTTTGGAAGGACTCTTTTTTGCCCAGCTGTTGAGACTTAAGAATGCCATCTGTAGCATTTCTGGTCCCTAGATGCCCACTTGCTGCAACTGTTTCTACCTAGTTTCTATCCCCCCAGGATTTCATGGGATTATGTTAAAGGAAAAAGGATTATAAAAGAGGAAAGTACAGAGAGCAGAGTGGAAGCTGAGTATTTTCCTCCTCAGAGTATGTGAAAGATTACAAGACTGACAGAAGGAAGGTAGGTCGATAGTAGGTACACATATATGGAAGGGTGGAAAGTGTGTCTCATATTTATGCCAATAAAGATAAATTAATTGATTATTTTCTCATTTCTGTACCTACTCTTAGCGATTATTTTGAAGTTGCCCCTGCAATCTCTTTTTAGAATCCCTATAGCATCCACAGGCTGCACAAAGGTGGGTACCCCAACATAGGCCTATTGAGAGTGAATTGCAAAGAAATAAGTCTGCAGCATGGACTAGACGGAGCGTGAAATCTCTCTCACTCATACAAACATAAGCGCACACATATACCGGTACACACACTCACACACACCCATCATGGCTCGTAACCTGTGATGGTGCTTTTCATCACAGAATTTCTCCAATCCTTCTTAAAGGCATTAGGCTAGATGCCATCACCATATCCTGTGGCAGGGAGTTCCACAGACCAACTGCATATTGGGTAAATAAATATTTTCTCTTCTCCGTCCTAACCCTCCCAACATTCAATTTTAATAGATGTCCCCTAGTTCTGGTGTTACATGAAAGGGAAAAGAACATCTATCTATAAACTCTATCCATCCCTTGCATAATTTTGTACGTCTCTCACCCCCTGGTGTGTTTAATGTAATACAAAGTTTTGCATACCCTCTCAGTCTGGTATACTGTGATGTACACATTCATTCATTCATTCATTGACCTTTATTAGGCATAAGACAAAACCATTCAGTGACAAATATAATAAAATGAATTCAATAAAATATGAACAACTACTGTAAATACAAGGTCAAAATAAATTATAAAAGAGGAGATGTAAATGATATAAAATCTCGCAGACAAATTAGATAAGATTTGTGCATCTCTTGAACACTTCTAAGAAATAATCACTGACAGAGATGAGAACATCCAAACTATCTGAAGATAATAGCCAGCAAATTTTGGCAACATCCTGCTTGTACCGTAAATTAAATAAAAAGTGAGATAAAAATCTGGCTCTTATATTGGTGTAGTGGGGACAATATTAAAGGATATGTATAAGTGACTCAGTGGTCCCTAACTGGCATGAGCAATTGGTAGTAGGCAATAACTGATGATGAAATTTAAAAACAAATTCACGTGTGGGAAAGGCATTACTGCGAGCCAAAGACAGCACGCGGCACCTCTGTGGGTCGAGGATTAGAGACAAATATTTAGGGCATAAACCTAAGACAGGAGATAATTGAAAAAAGAGGGGGGAAGAGAATTTATTCACTGCTGCTATAATAGTTTGGCATTCTATATCAGAAAGTCTCTGAATAATTATCCGCTTAGTTGTCGATAAATCATTATTGCCTAAAAGAGGCAGATACAAGCCAATAGAGCGAAGTTTATCGATAAATCTATGAAACGCTGATGATTGCCATGAATCAGTAAGGAGATCATGTAGAAGGGGAGCATGGCTGGCATTAAAACATACATTTAACCAGAACTTTATGCAGGCACGCCATGCGAGGTATTCCATCCTATATTGTCCGGCCTCCAAACAGAGGGCAGCGAAGGAAACACAATGAGCAAAGCCGAAGATTTTATATAAAAAAGTGGATTGAACTCTTTCAATCTCAATGTTAAAGCCAGAGTGCCAGATGGGACTACCAAATAAAAGTTGAGCTGAAACTTTGGCGTTAAAAATACGTAAAGATGCGGGAATGTACTGATTGCCTTTAAGAAAGAAAAAACGTGAAATAGCAAAGGAAGTAATTTTTGCCGAATTAATAGCTGATCTACAATGAGATGCCCATGACAGATGTGTTGAAAAGTCAGACCTAAATACTTGAATGCTCTGACTTGTTGAATCTCTTCGTTATGGAATATCCAGATCCGGCGTTTCCAAACTCTCTCATACACTAAGATTTTTGAATCCCAAGAAATCCCCCCCTTGGATTTTGACTTGACCTCTACTATGAATATTCATCTGGATGCCTCCTTGAAGACCTCCAAGCCTGTTCTCCTGTGATGTACTCTAAAACATTGCATCTCCATGGTGGGGAAGGCACTTCAAACTAGAATATAGATTGATGTAACATGAAAGTTCAAAACTGTCTTTGGGTAGCCTCCCTTGCAGCTGCCAGTCTACAATTTCCCATTATCTCTTGTGAGTTTGCTGCATTTACTTATAAAAACAGAAGTCTCCAAAATGAAAATGCCACAGCAAGGCACACCCTAAGGCCAGTATAATAGCTATTTAGCTTTCAATGAAAGCCATCTGACTCATGATTTTTTGACCAAACACATCAAGAAAACTCTAAATATATATATGTTATTCCAGGCTCTGAGAAGGAGAGGCTGGAACTATGGTCTGGGATAGTCTGGGATAGGCAGCTAGTGGTGGTCTTTTATTTAAAGCACACATCTCAACCTTCATTTTACACTTCAGTAGCAGTAGATTTGTGGTAACTGAATTGTTTTCTCTGTAGGTCTCGAACATGATTGTCATCAACATGTTCAGTAAAGCATTCCTGCAGAAATGTGTGTGCAGTAAATATTGGGCTTTTATGAAGCCTTGTTTAATATGTGGCAAAATGATACATTTTTCCTACAATAACAAATCTTGATCTACCTTGATGAATTCAGACTTGTGAATACAAGCTTCCTTCGTTATAAAACTGTACTCCAACATGAAGCAAGTCAGATCCTTCAGATCCAGCTTGTATGGGAACCTTTCTCATCCCTGTCAACTTTCCTGGTAGCGACGGGAAATTCTCTCTGGAGACATCTATGCAAGACCTATTTGTTCCAGAACCTAGAAATTACAATGACAGCATCCAATATTTATAGAGCCTTGAAAAATATAGTTCTCCAGCTCACCCAAGTAAATACTTTGGATTTAAGTGCATCGGAAGACCACATCATTCAGAATCAGCATTTGAGGCACCAGGGAGTGAAGCCTTTCTGTAGCTGCTGAATAAATTTGGAGAGAGGACAGGGTAGGGAGGAAGGTTGTGAGTCACTATGTTGAATTCTGAATTGAGCTGAGGGATGTTTATTCCTTGCTGTGAGTTCTTTAAATCTGCATGACAGGCAGCAATTCAGGTGAAAATTTCCTCAGGATGAAATTACCCTAATGGGAACAGTGGCAGTCACTGAATTTTTGTGGTTTTGAGAAGGTCAGCGTGAGCACCATGACCTCAATGTCTGATCTGTTTGCACATGGAAAACAGGGTTGCCAACTTCCTAGAATCCTAGAATCCTAGAGTTGGAAGGGACCCAGTAGGTCATCTAGCCCAACCCCCTGCCTTTAGCAGGAAATCTTGGGGCACTCCATTCGAGAATGATCCAGGTTGACTCAGAACCATTTACTAAAACCCTTTGAGTGCAATCTTTGAGCCAGTTGCAGATCCACCTAATGACTGCCTTGTCTAATCCATATTTTTCCAACTTCCCAATTAAGATGTCATGTGGAACCTTGTCAATTGCTTTGCTAAAGTCAGGATAAATTACATCCACAGCATTGCTATGTCCAGTAAGCTCTTAACCTGATTGAAAAAGAAGATCAGATTTATCTGGCAAGATTTATTCTTGGTAAATCCATGCTGGGTTCTGCAGAAGTTGGCATTGAGTTTGAAGTCAATTTTCACTCAAAATGGCCTGGATGAGACCAACAGAGATCAATCTGGAGACCATCTTGGGGATCAGCAGACTTTCTCAAGGGCTTGGGGTTTGCCACTAGGGGTGCAATAGCAGCGGTAAGGCTTCTTTTCACTGCCACCATCAGATCATCTTGATCCAGTATTTTATAAACAGGCATGAAAGAAATTCCCATTCTCCCTGGCAGCATTTTTGTTTCTGTGCCCTCAAGGAAACACAAATGATGCTGAAAAGTTTGCAATAGGACCTAATGGAAGGTATGAATTTTGCTCACACGCATTTTGAGTGGGGACCAATGAAGCAGAGCTAGCAAGTGTGCCTTGCAATGAAAAGATGCATGGCAAGGTCCCCTGTGACGCCTTTTTCCTAAGTGAGCATGCGTTCCTATGGTGTGATGGTTCATCTGAGCCACGTCTACTCAGAATTCAGGGCGGGCTTTGCAGAGCCTTGGTTTGGCTTCCTCCCAGCAAGTCAGCGATGTGGCACTCTTGCTACTGTTGCAAAAAAGGCACAACAAAAATTCTTCTCTCATTACGTTTCTTTCCTTAGTCACCAAGTATACCGTAGGCCAGCCCATAGTATTCATATTTATGATTTCAAAAGATTTTGCTCCAGAGAGATGTTCCATCATGCCCTAATATGAAAAATCTACAGTACTCACATTTAAGTTATAAAGGTGATTGGAGACTGGTAGCTTAGCCCATGTTTACAAAGTAAACAAAGTCAGTCATTAAGTTGTCGAAATCTATCCTCCTTCTATGAAAGCAATTTTTAGAATGGACACAAATTTTTACAGGGCATCAAACTACACAAAATATAAGGAAAATGTCAGGAAATAACCAAGTCAGGGCAACAATAAAAACTGTCATCAAAAGTGACATTTCAGCCGTCCTCTGGTTCTTCTGCATCATCTTTTCTTTATTAATCCTTTTTTAAATTTGAGATATCCAGGGTGACCATATGTTCCATTTTTTCCCCAAGGACATGTCCTGGATTTTGGCCATGAGTCCTAGAAAAAATTTCAATGACTTTCTTTTCCTTGTAAGGTGTCAGCAGGAAGCCTTCTTATAATTAATAAATTATATGCAGTAAATGATACATAATAATTTTAAATTTAATAATGTAACATAGTGTTTAAATTAAGCATACAAAAGCAATATATATGAGTATTTTTAGCTTTCATTTTGTCATGTCCTACATTTTGAGGCGGGCCATGTCCTCTTTTTTTGGCGATGACATATGGTCACCCTGGGAAATATCAAGAACTGAATGTGGGATTTTTTTTCAAACTTAAGTAGTGAAGCACAGGAAGGAAGCAGTCTCCCCATAAAACTCATTTGAATGTTCCAGATGATCTTATTTGAAACAATTTTATTGTCAAAGTTTCATTACATTATGGCTGGAATCCTAAGGATACTTTCCTGGGAGTAAGACCCATTGATCACAACGGGGCTAACTTTTGAGTAGATATGGTTAGGATTCAATCCTATGCCTCTTTGTACTCAAGGTCCAATAGGACTTGTCCACTAATGAAGGGTTTTGTAGTGGTTCTCAAACTTGTTAGCAACAGGACCAACTTTTGAGAATGACAGTGTGACCAGGACCCATTGGAAGTGACATTATCAAACAGGATGTGCAGTTATTGTGACATCAAAGCCTCTTGCTTTCCTGAGAATTGAATATTAATATTTTTCAATAACAAAGGGTGCAATCTTAATCTAGTCGGCTCATCAGTCTTCTCATTCCTATGGTGATGTAGGGAGGCAAGCACATGTCTATGAACTAGCCTAACCCTCCCACAGGAGTGTCACAGAAGTGTCTCTGGATACTTTGTGACACCCCCACATCAGCGCAGGACTTGTGCCAAGGCTTACGCCTACCTAACTGAAGGTTAGGATTGCAGCCAATGTTAATCAGAAAGGAAAAAAGAGCCACTTCCTCCCTCTTTTCTCCTTCCCTCCCAGTATGATGTGATACCTGAAGCCACCATCAGGAAAG
Organism: Cryptoblepharus egeriae; assembly: GCA_030015325.1. NCBI lineage: Eukaryota > Metazoa > Chordata > Lepidosauria > Squamata > Scincidae > Cryptoblepharus > Cryptoblepharus egeriae. The sequence goes on along the minus strand of JAREYC010000004.1, from coordinate 23,758,075 downwards.
ACTGGATGGAGCAGCCTAATGGTGTATTGATGAGATCATCAAGATGGAAGGGATGAACAGTCTCCGTTGATGTGAAGCTCTGTTAAAAACTGTCCCAAAAAATGGTACATGTGGAAATCTGGAAATGCTTTCAACTAGATAGATTTTAGAGATGACGCTGGAACAAACCGTCTCTGCCATTTTTGACTGATGAAATTGCACTGAACTTACTTGCAGTAAATATCTGGCCCTTTAAATATATTGTATAGGGCAGGGCAGGCAATTGCTGCCTTTTGTTGGAAAGCCAAAGTGAAGTATAACTTAAAGCAAAAACAGATGTTGCTGATTGTAGTTTGGCTGTAGAGTCCATATGTTTCCATACATTATGCAGCATTTGTGGGTGGAGGGACATCCCCGAAGACGTAAAGCCTTGCACCGAGCAGGCCTCAAGTGTTGAGTACGTTATTTTTTCCTCCTTGGTGTTACTTATGGTGCATTTTCATCTTTGAATTTTTTCCCCATTTTTTTCCTCGCTGCACATTGTGCGTATTCACTCTTAAGTGACTGCAAATATCATTGCTTCTCTTAAGTATCCCAAGTTTAATCTTTCAAACTTCAGTAGTAAGATTCTGCAGAAAACCAAACACGTACAATGGGCAGAAACATTTTTTTCCCCTTTGTCAAGCCAGTAAAGTTTAGAAAGCCTGGAGAACTGAGAATCCAGGGTGGGAGGACTTCAAGGGCTGACAGCGTGGAGCAGGAACTTATTTTCTGTGCGCTGTGGTTTTGGAACGCCGACCAAGAGCAAAATAACATTTCCAGAAAAAACAGAATCCTGGCCAATCTAAGCAAGATACTTAAAGTGAGCAAAGCAAAGCAAGAGCCTGTTAACATTGCATAGCAAGAGACCGTGTTTTCTTTTCCAGCCTTCTGCACTAGGAAACTTTGTCTGGAGGATACAAAAGGAACAAATGAGAATAAACAGCTTGCTGAGACTCCACTGAGCGTATGCAAGACAGGGCATCCTGCAGCAGATGTACCACTTTGTCTCTTTTATGGGGTATTAGCAAGGATAACTGCACCTAGAGTTGCCATAATTCTCTTCCACAAAATTGGGACAGGCCCCTCTATCACATTTGCCAGTATTTGAACATAATCCCCAACAATATGGATTGTCCCTGTTTTTGGGGACATATGGCAACTCTAGCTGCACCCTATTTATATATTTTGCAACATCCTTTGTTTTCATAAATCTCTCCTTGGGAGCTCAATTTCAGGTGTAATGGAAAATGTATCGGGTAGATGTTTGTCAGAGTGAGGCTGCAATCCTAACCACACTTTCCTGGGAATAAGCCCCATTGAACACAAAAGGACTTACTTCTGAGTAGACATGCATAGGATTGTGCCCTGAGTGTGTGAGGATAGAGGGACAGCACTGTCCCTGCCTTCTATGTGAGTTTGGTGTAGCCTTGCCATATGTTCCCAAAAACAGGGATAGTCCCAATTTGCGGAGATTGTGTTCACATACTGGCAAGTGGGACACAGAGAACTGTCTCGAATTTGTGGAAGAAAATTATGGCAACCTAGTTTGATGGGATGTCTGAAAACAGCTGCAGCCGTACAAACTCAGAGTGTACAGGCTATATCTGTGTGATCATCATGAGTAGATAAGGGGTGTGATTGTGTAGATTGTGTATACACTTCATGCTTGTATTGGTTCACATATTCTACCAAATTGGGCCTGTGTCACGTCTGTGCTGCATCATCTGCGCTGCTTATTTGTTTGTTTCAGGCATAAGTCCATATGCTGGTTGTTACCTTTCAAGTCCTATATAGCTTACATCCTAGGAACTTGAAATATTATTTTTTTCCATATGAATCTGTCATTGGGAGAGGCCCTCTTACATATGCCATTCATCAGAGGGTGTAGAAGTCCTCCACCTGATGAAAGGTCCTACTGGAGGAGATTCATATGGCCTACCTTGGTTATTTTCTACCCTAATGCTAAAACATTTCATCTTCAGCAGTCAATTGGCTTGGCTTGGTTGTATCTTGCTGGAGCTCACGTCTGTGAGCTATTTCTGCCACGGTCTCCACAGCGCATCTACAGCACAGAATATCATTTTTGGATATTGCAGTGCGTAGCACCTGTCCAGACACAACTGCCAACTCACTACCTGCCCACTTTTCAAAGATAGTGGAGTACTTACCTGGATGTTCAGATGCCTATTGCCAAGGATTGACAACAAGCAGCTTGCTGCATCATTATCCAGAATTTGGTAATATGGAAATATTTGTCTGAGACTGAAGGTCTTGAATGGTGGGCAGATGTTGGTTGACATTTGTTTCTCAAAGACCAGATTGAGGAATCTTTCTTCCTTATCCCTCACTTCCTTCCCTCCATCCCTCTGTGTGGCAGTGCAACACCTCTACTGGATCATCCTTGTACCACTCATATTGGATGAAATCAACTAATACGACCAGTGGATACAACCACCCAATGGAACCATGCACTATTCAAGGATGTCAAAGAAGGACATGGTTGACCTGTAGCATACAGGACTATTATTGCACTCTGATCAGTTTGAAGTTCCTTATCAGCTCTTTGGTATTGTCAGTATTGATTATCTTTAAATAGCCTGAAATGCAGTCAAATACCAGGCATTTGTCCATCCATCTATTCACCCATCTATCCAATTTTTTTATATTGCACTTCTTCCCCCTTTCTGTACTCACAACAACCCTGTTAGGTAGGTGAGGCTGACAGATAGTCCAAGGTCACCCAAGGAAGCTTTGTTTTTGCATAGGGATTTGAACCTGGCTCTTCCAATTCTAATTCCAACTTCTAACCCTGCACAATCCTGATTCTGTAATGTTTCTGATTACAGACCACATGGACCACTTTTGGGTCTAACCTCCAGTAGTGATTTCCAATAGTCATGGCTGTTTGGTGTTCCCCCTGGGTCTTTCAGGATTTGGTAATGTCAGAAGCTGAATACATGCTTTTTAAAAAATGGATTTTTTAAAAAGGAAACCTGCGGGTAAGACAAATGAATTTCACTCTCCCAGTCCAAAGTTCTGGCTGAGACACACATATATAAATATGAGAACAACCTCCTCCCCTTCTCCCCTACCTCAGCCCTCGACCAAGACGTTGATGAGCCATATATGGGCTTATCACATGACGGGCCTGGAATTTGAGCATGAGCATTTTTTTCATTAACCTAGAAACAGCTGCCAGCTGAATACTGCGGTCTGAAGAAATGCTTCAATATATAAGCAAAACCATATGGAAAGAATGATCACATCACCACCAGTCTTATTCCCCCCTCCCCAAATGAGGTGTGCTTCATCTACACATCATGGGGAGCCTTAACCACTATTTCTCAGGCAGTGAGGAACGTTGTTGCCCCGGCAATTTCTTAGAGAGCTGGAAGGGATGTGAAGAGGAACAAAGCAACATTCAGAAGTCATTAAAAGAGGAGGTGGGTTTGGTTACTCTGTTCTCTCCTATAGTATTGGCCTGATTTTGCTCTTCTTGAAGTTAAAGGATCTCTGTTGCAAGCTTTCTACAGACATACAAGAGGACAGACCATGTTTTCTTTAGAATTCTGCTGCCGAACATTTTCAAGGAGCTGGAAGATACCATGGAACTGCCAGAAAGCATATCATGCACTATTAAATTCAAGTTAAATTACTTTTGACGCAAACAGATATCATTTTTTGGAAGTACAAGCTCTTGCATCAGAGAACTCAGACATCTGTGAGTGACCCCAAGAAATCCTAAGATCAGGCAAGTGTAGGTATCATACCAGTCCAATGGCGCCACTAGGGTTTGCATCACCTAGTACAAGAGGCCAGTGCAACATCCTTGTGATGGACTCCTCCCCAGGTATAGGCAATCAATTGATCAGATACACATCAAAATCACACTCCAGCTGCTACGTGACCTCAAGTGGCTATTTGCAGATATGCAGATTGCAAACCTTTTTTGATGAAGGCCTGCAGTGATTCACACCTGGAAGTGAACAGCCAACAAATGTTCTTGTCACAATGAGGTGGGCTATCACACTCTGCATTCGCTGACACTTCCAAATCAGTTGTAGGGGAACGCAGACTGTGACAGCCTCATTGTGACAAGGGCAATTTTTGTATCTTTTGTTATTCTCCAACAATAGAATAAAAACAATAAAGACAAAACAAAAAGCAAATCTTTACAGGATTACAGCCAAAGGTTGCTCTGCATTGTTTGGAATTGAGTTTCGGATCTGGCATATCGCTGGGTTCTAGTCCTGCATTTCAGGACCATCCTGTGCCTGTGCTTCCCCACCTGGAACACTTCCCACCTCCACACTCCTCTCCCCTCCCCTCTCAAACCTCCATCTTGGCCAAGCTTGGACATTGTGGAGTTCCTGACTTCTGCCACCATGGTGGCTGATTCAATCTCCATGGGCTGGAGGGCTTTATGGCATATTTGAGATCTACCTGGGCTAGAGCAAGAAACTTGAGTGGTCCGGTGTAATAAATGTGCTGTCTATGTGGGGCTGCCCCCAAAGGTGATTGAGAAGTGCAAAATGGGGAGATCCAGAAGGTTACTGGAGCTAAGCAATATATTCTGTTTGAGTGCAGCTTTGGTGGCTGCCCATTCATTACTGATCTCAATTCAAGGTGCTTGAATTGACCTTTAAAGCCCTTCATGGTTTGGGTCTAGTTGACTTGCGGGAACACTTTCTCCCAAACATTCTGGTCTGTTCTCCCAGGTCATTTGAAGAGGCTCTCCTACAAGTGCCTGCCTTTGTGGAATTATTATGGAATTATTTTTATTATCATTCCACAATTATGAAATTATGGAACTAACTTGTCCCTCACTGCTTCTTGAAGAGGACTCAGAATAGTTCACCTGGAATTTGAGTGATGGGTTGACATCTGCCATCTGTGCCTCTGTAATAGTGTTTTGGTTTTGCTGCTTCCTTCCAGTTCTAATAGTTGCTTGCAATAGTTTATCATTTTTATTTACAGTTTATTTTATCTGTTGCTTTTACACATCGCACATTTTATTGTGGAACTTTAAAAGCTGCCTTGGGCATTTGCTTCAGCATGGAAAAGGTGTGATATAATTTTACATACATACATGGATGGATGGATGGATGGATGGACAGATTGATAAATTGATAGATAGATGGAGAGGAGTGCTGAACACTCTTCTGACCTCTTCAGAGGAAAAGTTGAATATAAATGTGCAGAACAATGATGGCATACTTTTTCTCTGAAAAAAAATTATAAGTTCAATTTATATTACATTCAGAATATTTTCTCTTAATATTATCAAAGATGGCAGATGGAAACAGTAGAAGAATTGAAGAAAATTGATATTTCAAATGCAAAAAAGCTATTCTGACCAAAATCTACAAATGAATTTCCTACATCTAGTTTGCATACAGCTTTAAGTACATGTTTCATTTGTGGTTTGATTGGATCCTTAAAATATATGGAGGTAAATACCATCCACCTCATGTTATTCCAGAGTAAACAGGATCAGCTTAAGTGAGTTGTTTACATGTCAGGGCTTTCAAAGTAGATACTCAAATAAAACTTACTGCTCAGGCCCCAGCGATACTAATTTAAAAAGCAAATATTGACCAAAAAATTCTATTTCCTCAGGTATGGCATACAGATCTTAACTTCTCATCCAGAAATTAAGATTAGCATAAATATAGTTCTACTGAGGCAGTTGCCATGAACCAAAGAATGATAATATCTCACATCTCTATATACCTAAAAGCTTTGACCTGTATGTATGTATGTATGTATGTATGTATGTATGTATGTATGTATGTATGTATGTATCTTCTGGCCCACATTCCACTCCAACATTCCAACTGTCATTTCCAGCAGCCTCAGGGACAGAGATGAGGCCAGGCTGAGGAGAGGGAAGGTAGGTCACCATGGGGCAGTGTACATAGATAGAGGTTTCTGTACTCTCCCCTGGGACCCATTAGCTATTAATTAGGTTTTAATTTTTTCATTTTCTTTGTAAACCATGATGTGAACTTTTCAGTTGAAAAGTGGTATATAAATACTGTAGATAGATAATACTGTAGATAATCTACCCATTTCATGGAAAACTATTTTTTTTCACTGTTGTTATATTGTTAACTTCCTCAAACTTTCACACAATTCTATCCAGTAGCATTCCAAGAAGGGGATACAGCATGGGGTCCCTCAATGCAACCTCCTCCTCCCTGTCGGAGGTCTTTTGAGCAATGAGAGCAAAATGGAGGAGACAGCTTATATGGTATCATATAGTGGACACCATATAAGCAGTTTGTGAGGAGGTGTTCGGATTGGGTGGCCACTTCTTCATTATGTAATTGTGTTCTGTGAATTGTGAAGGAATATATCTCCGACCTGCCTAGAAAATGCCTTGAAAATTATCCTACCTAGAAAGTAGTGAGAAGTATAGAAGACATAATTATGATGTTTCTTCAGTTTGTATAGTATTTATTCTGCATCACTTTAAGACTGCTGCACTGCAAGGATTCCAGCAATCCTGCTCTGTAAGGATTGCTGATGTGGCATCAGGAATGTCAAGTCTCAGTTATTTCTTCTCTAGCTGGTGAAACTGAAGGTGTTCCTGTTACCACCGCCTCTTCTTTTTCTCTACACACGTGGCAGCTGATCGTGCCACAGTCATGAAGTATGAATAGTCAGCGCATCACAGAAGTCCACTTTGGATTATCTCTAACTGCAGCGTCACTCTCAAACTGATGAAAGGACATCAAGAGTAATACTGCTGTGACTTGAAGTACACACCCTGCATACAAGCTCTCACTGAGGATGGAATGAGCATTCCACTTGTGCAAAGGACTCCTTCCACACGTGCAAAGACCTTTTGTGTGAGCCAAACATCCCTTCCATTTATGGAAGGAGCTTGATCTTGGGCTTATGGAAATCTAACTCTGGATCTGTTTCTTGTGAAGGGAAAATGGTTTATTCCTGAGAACATTTAAGCACTCTCTCATGCTCTGAATAAATTAGTGTTAACACCCTCCTCCCCATATGGTCTATTTTCCTAGGGTCAGGGTGACCAGATGCCTGAATCTAAAAAGGAGGACAAGGTCTTGGATTCCTCTCAGCTTGGCCTTCCTGGCGGACAATGGCACATTTGCCTACTCATGAGTAAAGCTGTGAGATTGGGCACTTTCACTTTCCCATAGAGCACAATGCATTTTTTTATTTTTTGTTTTTTGGTCATAAATTTTTGAAAGGAAGGAGATATTTCAGAACCGATTTTTGCATTAGATTCTGCTCTTCAATTCAAATCCAATGACATATGACATGATGGGGTACTTTACACCATTGCAACGTTCCAAAATGGAGCCCTTTTGGAGGACACCAAGACAGAAGGCTAAAAAAAGAAGACAAATCCGAAAAAATCCGGTCATATGATCACCCTGCCTAGGGTTGCCATATGTTCCAAAAAACAGGGACAATCCTGATTTTTATGGATTGTGTTCACATATGGACATATGGGACGGAAGGTCCTGTGGTGATTTTGTAGAAGAGAATTATGGCAATCCACATCATCCAGAGGAGCTTGAATCTGATGAGGTTCGCTGCAGTCAACTAGGCATCTTCTCTTAGTATTTTTCACTCCATCAAATTTTTTTTAACTTAACAAACCATTTGCATGTCACACTCAGATAGCTGAGTTGCCAATATTCTTCTTCCCTGATGAGATGAGTTGAGAATGGAATGCATTTTTCTATCTACTTTTCAAAGGGTTTTAAATAGAGATTTTGGCATCCTAATGTAATGTGATCCGTCTAATTTGGACCATGTCCTTCCTCTATCAACCTCAGGGTGATGTCCATGACTCCTCCCTCTCCTTTAATCCTCACAACAACCCTGAAAGATAGCCTGAGAAACAGTAATTGGCCCATGTTCATCCAGTTGCATTCTGAATGAGCAGAAATTTGAACCCCGAAGTCTATCTAATGCCCTGATAACAACATAATAATAACTCTTGCTAACATTAAGAAGCCATGTCAGTTAAGTGGTTAAGTGTCATGAGTTGAGTTCATGATGGAAACAAAAGGGGGGGGGAGGAATGAAAGCACAGATTTATCACAATCCTTTCTCCGTGGAAAATGCTTCATATAGGTACAGAATTATCCTTTGAAAGGAGAACTGCATCTCACCACCCAAAGGCACAAGCACACAGTTGTGAAAGAAAGACTAACAAGCACCAAATGTTCAAATTTATAAAGCTGGGAAAAATATGTTTGCTCTTTTCTTTTTCGTTGCCGTCATACAAACATGGTATGTGGCAGTCTTTGGATTTAAAATGGGAGCTGGTTCTCAGAGCTGTAAACGTTCTCATCTGGAAAACATATGCAGCTTTAGACAGGAGAGAGTCCTAGAGTTGGATATGCTGCTGGCTTATACTAAGATAAAAGGAATCTCATGCAGGCAGTCTGCCAGAGAAGACTTTTTTCACTTTGTGACGTGTCAAGGAGATGGAAATCAGGCTGTATATTAGGATTGCTTACAGAGGAGCAAATGCTGGGGTGGAATCTGCAGATCGCCTTTGCTCAAGTCTTTACACATTGGCTTTGTAGGGCAAATCCAGTTTTAAGAGGAAAGAAAGGTATTTTATTAACAAGCTTAGCATTTGCAGAACTAGTCAAAACATGAGAAGGCTTTCTATGAAACTTTTCAAAAATGCAGGTTTTGCTTCCCTGGGTGCATTGTCGATATTTTTGAGATGTTAAAGTTTCTCAGCTCTAGGCATGCCTACTTAAAAGGAAGTACCACTGAGTTTAGTAGACCTTCCACCTTAAGTGGTAAAAGACATGAATACTTGTGGAGCAAACCTGCCCTTTTGGAAAATGTACACCATTTATTTTGGATTGGGGGATTGGAGGAAGCCCAATGTTTCTCCCCAAGTCTTGAATGCTCATGTAAATGAGGGAATGAGCTTGGAGGGAATAGGGGCTGTGGGTGGCGCAGATGGTTAAGACACTGTGCCTGTTAACCAACAGGCCAGGGTTTGAGACCCGGGTCGGCCCCACAAGACAGGGTGAGCTCCTGTCCTTAGCCCAGCTCTGCGACGCCAGCTGGATCCAATCGTATTGGCTCTGCCTTTCCATTGGACTAATTCAGTGGCGTGGAGAGGGGGGATTTGCTGCTTGGGTAACAGCCTATCCTCCATAACAATCCAACCCAGGCTTTCGTGCTTCGCATGCAGCGTATGCAGCACCGAGCACGATACTATAGTCTTTCAAGACTGACGGAGGCCTGCTGAGCTTGGAAGGACCCATGTCACATGCTCATATCTCCTTAACCCTGTGGGGTTTGTTGGACAGAATAGTCTGAACCAGCCCAGTTTGAGCAATGGCAGTCAAACATTACTCTGCAACAGTTCCTTGGTTTCTATCTTTGCTAAAAGAATATTTCAGTTTCAGTGAGCAGCACATTCTTGGCATTCCTTCAGAGAGCTCCAAAAAAACAACGGAGATCCAAATTCCCCCCTCTTCTCAAAAGGCAAAATGAAAAATTATGCCTATTCCTCAAGAGGTGGAGTTATGGGTATAGTGAACTATTTCCTAGGCCGCTGTAGGGAGTCTGTTTCCACTGATGTGGGGATCTTTATTCTTTGTCCTAAGGACCCTTGTTAAGTTTGCAACTCTATACCCTTTGAATAGGGCTGCAATCTTAAAGTCACTTTCCTAGGAGTAAGACCCATTGATCACAATGGGGCTGACTTTTGAGTATTAATGGTTAGGATTGTGTTCTTAGTCCCACTGAAAAAAGAAGTGTAGGATTAGAATACCACAGCACAATAGATTCTATGTGTGCTCCACACACCATACTACCTTGACCTTCTGATGATTGTATTTTTCAAATTACTCGTAGTATTTTCCAATTCACACCTCAGTCTCTGAACCACTACTCTACACTAGGCATATGGTAACATAATGTATGCAGAAATTATGGAGTAATATACTGTATGTAAATTCAATGATCAGTCTCCTCTGGTTGCAGTTCTCATGTCTACACAGAAGTCAATCCCACAATAGTAAAGCTTAATCAAACATGAGGATAGGATTGCAAACTCTTTTTACCAGTTGTCTTCTGAGTGGACTACAGAATATCCCAGTTGATCCTTCGAGAATGCCTCATCATCCTCTGAGGTTTATGATTCCCTCCATCCAGAGCAGATTATTTTCTTTGTAAGGGGTTTCCTTTCTGCCCTGCACCTTATGGACTGACTTTGCTTTTATGAAAGATATTTGCTAATAACTGGAAAGAGAGAGCCCTCTATAGAGTAAAGGAAAAATATTAAGTGCCTCCAAACATATTCTGTTACAGTTCCACAAAGAATGCTTCATATCTTACAAGGAAATATTTGCCGATTTGCCATTATTATTCATCCCATCAACATTCTGGAACTAAAACTAAAGCACAAAATTGAATTCCCAGTCCAGGTTCCAAATTTTCCCCCACTGAACAGGAGTTACAGTGTTGGACAACACAAACTTATGCAGCTCTACTCAGAAGTAGGCATCGTTGTTTAAAGTTGGGCTTATTCCCAGGTGGGCTTGTTCCAAAACTTATTAATAAGTTGGGGTTATTCCCTGTAAAATGTGCAGCATCTGAGCCCTATGGACGGCCCTTGCTCATGGTAGGTGTCACAAACACAGGCCACAGTGCCAAAGCTAGACAGCACTGAGCACCAGTCCAACGTAGGTGCTCCACAGCTTAGTGGTTGCCCAGACTGCTGGGGAGTGGAGAGGTAAGTGGAGGCATGGGGGGAAAGTAGGGAGAAGGTGTTCTGGGGTGAGGGAGATGGAGACAAGGGAGTAGAGGGAAGGCAAAGCAGGACAAGGCTCTTGATTCTAATCTAATCTAAATAAGCTCTGCAACCAGACATTGAGTATAGGATATGGCGGAGCAGAACTCTGCTGGTCCCATTCTCCTCATGGGTTGCTTCCTCCCCCACACCATTCAAGCACTCTCTGCTTCCCCCCAATACCACTGGCCAGTTTGAGACCCAAGTATTGTATGACAGAGTGAGCTCCTGTTACTTGACCAACACCTGCCAACCTAGCAGGTTGAAAGCATGTCAATGCAAATACATAAATAGGTACCGCTTCAGTGCAAAGGTAACCATGTTTCATGCACCTTTGGTGTTTAGTCATGCTGGCTACTTGACTATGGAGATGTCTTCAGACAATACTGGATCTTCAGCTTTGTAACGGCGATGAGCAATCCCCTTGGAGTAAGTCACAGCTAGCTGCGCAACCTATGGGGGACAACTGCTCCACTAGCATTGTGAATGCTGCAGCTTTAAAATTTAATTTTTTTTCATTTTTTCCCTTTTGACTTCTATATGATTTTCTTTTGCTTCTTTCAAAACTCTGCCATGGCAGCTGAGAAAGTAGACGGCAACCATTTTATTCCTCCAACTCATCACATACTTATATAACCAAAGTCAAGTCTGGTTTGCATTAGAAGAAAGAGGAGGGCTCAAAGTAACTGGTTTTCAGTGCTAAGAAGACCAAAAATCTGTCTGGAACCAGAGCCAAAACAACAGCATAAAAGGAAGGCAGCTGGCAGTCATTAAGGAAAACTAGCAGCGGACAATGATTAAAACAAGATGGAATTTCAACTTTAAGGGGGAGGAGTTGAAATTATGCATATGCAAGTTAAAAAATTCACTCATTTTATAGTTTCCCAAAACAATTCCAGCTACCTGCAATTCTCCTTCCCTCCCTCAACCCCTGAAACTGCCCACCTCTGGACTTTTTGAATTGCTCTGAGTCCTTCTTCTCCAATCTATCCTTACTAGTCAGTGCTGGACAATTTAGGGTGCAATCCTAACCCCGTTAAGCTAGCATAAATCCTTACTGACCTGGGGGCATCACAAAAGTGCTGTAAGACACTTCTGTGCCACTCCTGGGAGGTGGTTACGCCGGTGCACAGACATGCACTTGCCTCCCTACATCACCACATGAATGGGAAGATCAATGAGTTGTGGTTAGAATTGCAGCCTTTAGGTGCAATCTTAAAGACACTTTCCTGGGAGTAAGTCCCACTGAACACAATGAGGCTAACTTTTGAGTAGACATGGTTAGGATTGCACCCTTTATCACTTAAATAACTACTAAAGCATTTATTCGCATTCCTAATAAGATGCTTATAAGAAAGATAATTCTGGGCATTCACTTTGCTTACTATCATTGAACTTGAGGGTCCATCATATCCTACTTTTTCTCTATGATTGATAATCTTTTCCTCAATCACCTATCCTAGGTGATCCTTAAAATCTATCCTTAAAATCTCCTAAGTGTCCTTGGGGTGCAATACAAAGGTATGTTCTCCAGAGAGCATTTATAAATGCCACAACCTGCTACAACAATAAGCAGGTTGTGACTTCCTATTCCAATTTTTACCCTACCATTTGTTAACGAAGCTTCCATTTTCAGCTTTTCAATGACTGCTCCAAAGTCTATGTGATTCCTGTAATTATGGTTTGAAGTATAGGCACACAAACATTCCAAGTAACCATCCATTACCTTTGAACATGTCATTAGAGAGTGAAGTGCAGAGGCCTGCTTCACTGGTCCCCAACCTCAAAGAGTAAGTTGACAACAAGGCAGCAAAGCTCAATATAGATCAGTGGAAACTGAACTCCTCCATTCTTTGTACTGCAAAGTTCTACATAACTCAAAGATCTGAGGCAAGTTTAGCATGCCCAAGAGGCACAGTGATCATTGCAATGAGATCTAGAACAGAGTTAAGCAATTTGTAGGGAAGGAACCACTCTACTAATTAACAATTAGAAAATATCTGCTTTGCATTGTTTCTAACCCTGGTTAAGCTATTTTTGTCTAATGTTGCATATACCCAACAGGGATTCTGTGGACTGGGCAGAAATAGGTTAAACAGAATCACATGGGTGGTCTTGGCTTTGCTGACAAGCTTTCACCAACTTTGAATTGCATGGATTGCTTCTACTCTCTAGACACTTGAACTTTCAGAGGGAGAAATCTCCAACCTCCGTTTTAGAAGGGAGATTTCTGGTAAAGAAAAGAAATCTTCCTCTCCGCCTCTGCGCAGATAAGAGGCTTTTCCTTATTCCATCAGGATTCTGGTTATAGCCTTGTTTGCCTTGATCTGGTTCTAATATCTTCTGGTCCCTCTCGGTGAATTGGGGTTAAGCCACATTTTCTTCAATGATGAGGATCTGATCTGTGATTGCAAAAGAATGAATAAGTGGCTTTTACTATCCGTTAACATCTATAGGCTGCAATCCTAAGCACACTTTCCTGGAAGTAAGATTCATTGAACACAATGGGGCTTACTACTGAGTAGACAAGGTTAGATAAACAGCTTGCATTCTCAGAAGATCCATCTGTGCATAAGGCTGTAGGTTTTGTTCCTGTGTCTATAAGTTACAGCAAAATCTCTTTGAACATGAACATTGGATTACAGCTGGCCAGAAAAAACTTCAGTCTTAGAACATGGTTTTCTTTTGTTTTTCTTTTGACTATGGTATTACTGTTAATTATAATGCAAGAACCTCTCAATATAGCCTTGCCGTGTATCATAAACTAACATCAGTATGTTTGGATTTAAAAGAGAGTGATTTAGAGATACGCAACTATTTAAAGCAAATGTTGGAGCAGTTGTTCCAACAGATAGTATAGAATCAAAGTACATTAGAACTATCACACTAGCCACTAATATTTCATCAGGACATGTGTAGATGGTTTTCATGTTTGACGGATATGCAATAGAGGTATAACCATTTATGATGCACTTGTTTTTGGGTCTAAAAACTACTACAGTTTTTGAATAAACTGGTTTCACATTTTTTAATGAACTTCTTAAATGTTTGAAGGGTACTATACAAACATTAGCAAAATCTACAAAAGACCTGGATTTGCTGGCTTTTTGATGGACAAGGAATATATGGAACTTCAGTTTGACAGAGAATCACATAGAGACATACATATCTGGGTGGCCTGGCATTAGGCTGGGCCATTTGGGAGTGGGATTGGGATCAGGCAATGATGGATCCTGGCACCACCCCCCTCTCAGGCCCAGCCTACCCACAAGCACCTCCATTGCCCACCCTCCCCAAAGTCCTAACCAAAACTACATCCCAGCAGCCCACCAGCAGTATATGGATTCCAACATGGATTCTAGTTGTGAAAGCCTTAACTTTTAATGTCCTTCACTTTACTGGATGCGGTTTTTTAAAATACCCTGTCAGGGTCATACCATCAAAGTTTATGGTCTGCAAGACTAAGTTGTATGAATTTAAATCTTACAAATGGATCCCATATTTGTTTCACAAATAATCCCATGGATCAGGAATTTTTGTATATTTGCTGAGCAACTAACAGCTTTATGCACATATCCATAAAAGGGACAAGTTTCTAAAGTGTAGTACAAAATCAGACTTACCACCAATAGTCAAAAGACCTAGATGAAATATGAAAAAATGGGTAAGGGAGGTGATGTGGCTGAGTGTAATACCAGTAATTTGGGATGGAAGACTAGAATGAACAACTATATTTCAAATCCTAAGTTCTAAATAAAGGTTTGCTAAATGATATAGTAAGAGTTCCAGCTCAGAGTCATACCACTTTTTACCAGTCCTACAATGCTATGAATAGCAATTACCATAACCATCAAGTTACGGTATGTAAATAGTACAGGGAACATTTGGGAAAAGAAGAGATCATTTCCTGATCTCTTCTTTGTGATAAAGACTCATATATATGTGGAGGGTTCAGATAAGATTAGGCATTACAGATATTTTCCTTTTAAACTAAAAGAGGGTGCACAAGAGCATTGGTGATCCTGGACCCAGTGTCTCCGAGGGTCATGGTTCCAAACTGCAGCCCCAAGCAGGAGATGGGGCAAGTAAAAGGAACTTAGGCTGCAATCCTAAACACACTTTCTTGAGAGTAAGGGTGCAATCCTAACCTCGGCTGGCACAACTCAGTTTTCCCATTCCCATGGTGATGTAGGGAGGTAAGTGCATGTATTTGGACTGGCCTAACCCTCCCCTAGATGTAGCTCAGAAGTGCGACACTTTTGTGACACTCACAGGCCAGCATGGGACTTGTGCTGGGGCTTATGCCAGCCTAACTGTGGGTTAGGATTGCAGCCTAAGGGTGCAATCCTAACCATGTCAACTCAAAAGCCTAACCCATGTGGGTTAGGATTGCAGCCTAAGGGTGCAATCCTAACCATGTCTACTTTTGTTCAATGGATCTTACTCCCAGGAAAGTGTCTTTAGGATTGCAGCCTAAGGACTAAGCCTATGTGTCTTTAGGATTGCAGCCATAGAACAGAATGGGACTTATTTCTGAGTTGATAGGATTGCACCCTAAGTCTGTCTCGAACCACCAATCTGCTGAACTTCAGGCAGACAATCACAGCATCTTTAACCACCGAGCCACCTTTTATAATATCCTTTTACAATCTCTTTAATTGCATGCATCGGCCTCCTTCAGTTTTGAAAGGCTATGGTATCATGCTCTGAGTGTCCTCTCCAGAGCATGATGGCCTGGGTAGATTAGTATGGAGGATAGACTGTTACCCAAACAGCAAATCCACCCTCTCCACGTCACTGAAACTGGAATGACAGAGCCGATACAGCTGCATTGCAGGAGTTACCAGAATGTGGTTGTACACAGTCACAAACTGCTTCCGGGACTCTGGCTCTGGATTTTGCCTTGAGGTTGACTTCTGAGGCCTGAAGCACTCCTGAAGGCAGTGCAGGTTTGAGGTGGGAGTTTTCCTTCTTCAGGCAACCCACGTTCAGTGGGATTCCACTGAAAACCAGATATATTTATCTGGTAAACTGTACCAGAGGCCATTGTGTCACATGGACTCATTCTGAGTCATAGCAGACTCTCATTTAAAGGTAAACGTGTCTCCCACAGGTTATACTCAGTGGTGGGCTCCAGCAGGTTTGCACCTACTCTATAGAACTGGTTGTTAACGAGAGATAGGACATAGAAAGTTTAAAAATAGCCATTTAGAAGTGGCTGCTAGATGGGCATAGAACCGGTTGTTAATTTTTTGGATCCCATCACTGGTTATACTGCTATTCATGACTGACTGTAGGGTGCAGTTGTCATCAGTTTCTAAGCCTTTAGAGCCAGTGTTGTCCAAAGACACTTTCGTGCTCATTGGGCCAGCATGACTGCTGCAGGCACACGAAATGCTGTTTTATCTTCCCACCGAGGTGACACCTATTTATTTACTTGCATTTCCATGCTTTCAAACTGCTAGTTTGGCAGGAGCTGGGCTAAGGACAGGAGCTCTCCCTGTCTTGTAGGACCCAGATCTCGAACCCTGGCCTACTGGTTAACATGCACAGTGTCTTAACCACTTATGCAAGACTTTCATTTAGAAAGAGTTAGTATTTCTCCTCTGGGTGATCACCCAAATCAGGAATAGCAATGTCTGAAAAATGTCTGTACAGTATAGCAATGTCTGTAAAATACATTAGGATCCTTTCAGGGGAAGGAAAACTGGATTTTCATAGAATGAAAAATTACAGGAGCGATGAATGGACATCTAAGCATTACTGAATTTCATCTGAGATTGTGGATAAATCTATAGTTGCTTAAAAACCCTAACAGGAAAGACCTTCATTGTTTTATCCCTCATAGGGCACAATCCAGAAGTGCCCTTGGGTTACCCTATCTATCACTGGGCTGACCCAACTGCAAGATGGGCCACCCTAGTTATTCTGGAAAAGGCTTGGGGCAGAGCAAGGCAACCTAGGCTGCCCTAAGACAGATGGAGCTGGGCTGCCCTTGCTGGGGTAGTCTATGAAGTTCTGGAGAGGTATATTAAGGGCATGTTTAGCATTGCCAGGGCAGAGTAGTTACTCTGTATCCAGAGACTGTTTCCAGGGCAAAAATGCATTCTTCCAGCTCCGCAGTTATACCACCTCAGGAGCAGGTAAAGTAATGAGTAGACCCATAGGGATCCATGATAAGCCAGAGTAAGAAAGGCAGTTTGACAAAAAAAATCTGAGTTCTTGGCCAGCCTACCTGCACCCCTGCCTCTCAACCCCAGGATTTGGCACAACCACGGCAGCCCACTAACCTGTGGATACAGCAGGCCAGTCCAAGCAATCCCCTTGCAGCCACCCTTCATTAGAGGTACTGCTGTAATGCATTCTTCTGCTGCAGCTGTTTAATTGGTTGTCAGAAACTTCTGTGGCAGGCACCACATCTGTTCCTTGTTCAGTGTGATCTGAGGGGGGGGGGTCTCCTCAGGAGTGAGCCCTCCCCTGCTGTCACTGACTTGGTGCCTACTGAGCAGTTAGGTGTCTGGAGCAGTTAGGGCAGCCCAGGTTTCCTGACTCTCTGGATCACCACATCACATGCAAATCAACATCAGGCAAGACAATTTTAGCCTTTAGACCAGCAGAGAGAGTGGAGCATGTGTGGAGTGGAGCATGTGTTGAAAGAGTGGAGCATGTGTTGAAAGAATGAATTCTGGGTATAATTGAAAGGTGTTGAAAGAGTAGAATCCTCTGAAAATGAACTGTCAAAAAGTGGGGGATGCCTATATGAAGGAAAAATAAAACAAATGACATTGAGCCTTTCAGCATTGCAAGACTGCTAGCCTAACTTGCCTGAATTTTTAAAGGGAAGTGTTTCAAGACCAGTAGGATCTTTTATGTAGCCTTGGGTCCTTACACCTTCCATTTTGGAGATGTAATCTTGATACAATCCTTATCTCTTAATTGAAATGGCATCACTGCTCAAAAGGGGATTCCCCTATTCACCCTTGTGTTTTCAGGTTTCATTAAAATCTTATAACTTGATCATTTTCTGAATGAAGTTCTTATAGGTTGGCTTGAAGTGGGCTTTCAAGAGCGTCTGTGTTTTTATCTCAAATAGTTGCTGAAGAGAGATTTTAACTGAGAGAAGAAAAAGATGAGGGCCTTCACTTTAAAAGCTGTCTGCATCTGGATTCAGGTAAGACTGTAACCTTGTTAATGCTGCACAAAATAGTCATTTATTGTGTTTATGGGATGCGGTAGATCGGGATCTCCAACGTTTTTGGTAGAAGGGCCACATCATCTCTCTGTGGGACAGAAAACTAAATTCCACTTCAAATTTGAATACATTTACATAAATGTACATGTAAGAATGCATTGGATGACAGGACTTGCCCAAGGGCTGGATAGAGCAGTGGTGGGATTTAAATAATTAACAACAGGTTCTATGTCCCATTTGTAACTGGTTCTCAAAACCAGGTGCTCATTAGCAAAGGGTTCTATAGAATCTGTGAGAACCCCCTGAAGCCCACCACTGGCTAGAGGGATCTTGCTGGGGGCCACATTGTGGCTCATTGAGGGCTGCATTTGGCCCCCGGGCTGGGGTTTGGAGACCCCTTTATAGCTAAGACATGAGAGAAATATCCATGGAAGAACCGATATATACTAAGTAAACCAGATGATGAATGCATGAAAAAAAAAAACTAAACTAGAGTGTGAGAGAGCAAGTAACAGGGAAAACAGACAAAGAAATGGGAAGGCGAGAGGAAGGGAAGGAGTAAAGTGAAGAGGCCAATATTGGGGGAGGATAATTCTACAGTCAGTGAGATCATCTCAGTTTGAAGACCTTTCATGAGAAATGCTGAAAGTAGGCCACAAAAGTATCAGTAGAAATCTAAGTGGCTTTTCAGTGACAATGCAGAATATTATAGGAGAGGCAAGATCTCCTTGCTTTGGCTGGAGGTAGCATGCTGCAGATCTTCCATTTTAAACATCTGGCTTGGTTTGTGTAGAAGTTTTCTTGCATGGGAATGCATAGCTTCCAGAGGATCTTCAACATACAGGTCTTGTGAAGGGGAACCGGCTTCAGAGGAAATGTGTCCTCCGTGGACAATATTTATTTCATTTATTATTCAGTTTGTATTCCAGAAGGACACCCAGCACGACTTCTGGCAATATCCCCATTTTCTGACCCAGGATAACTTTGAATGAGAAAGCAGATCCATACTGCAAATGGAGATGAAGCCTGGAGGGGAGGATATGAGAATCCTTCTCATCCTAAAAAGTTGGTGCCAAACTTTTCAGCACCAGGATGACTTTTCAAAATGACATGATTGAGACGTACAAAATTATGCAAGGGATTGATAGATTTGATAGAGGGATGCTCTTTTCCCTTTTACATAACACGAGAACTAGGTGACATCCATTAAAATTGAATCTTGGGGCAGTTAGAAAAGAAAGGATTTCTTTACCCAGCATGTAATTAGTCTGTGGAACTCCCTGCCACAGGATGGGGTGATGGCAACTATCCTCAATGCTTTTAAGAAGGGTTTGAAAGGACCATCATGAATTACAAGCCATGATTGGAGTGTGTGTGTGTGTGTGTGTGTGTGTTTTTGTGTGTGTGTGTGTGTGTGTGTGTGTGTTGACATATAGGCCACCTCAAAATACCAAATATAGAGGCTTACCTTTGAGTAGACATGGTTAGGATTGTGCTCTTTATCAGTTTTCTCCCTACCATATTTAAAGTGCATTGCTGGTGCACTTCTGGCACACAGCTTTGCCTCCTCTAACTGGTCTGAAAGTAGAGGGGAAGGAGGGAGATGGTTTTTCTGTCCATCAACACTTGGTAGGTCCAACCAGGCCTCACTTGTGATATCACCAGGTCCTATATCTTGAATCTCAGGTTTTGCATGTTCTAACCAGGGACAGCCCTTAATTGCAAGACTGGTAAGGTTAAGACTTTCTGCCACAATGCTTTTCCACTCAGCAGTTGGACAACATGGGAGGTGAACTCTTTGAAAACATTTTTAATTAAATGTTTAAAATTTCATTGAATTTATGTAATGGTTCAGGATGAGTGGGTGGGAAGTTCTGTTGCTTATCTCTAATAATATCAGGGGCACATAACAGGACATGCTTCACAGCCATTTCAGTAGCAATTGTTGCATTTTCTGAAGTTGAATAACTTTTTTCCCCAGTTACAAATTCACTGCAATGTGTGCTGGGGAAATTCCTAGTCTCTATTGCAGAGAATTGTTGTATTGCAGAGTTATATTACTGATACCTGCTTTAACTTATTACATTAAAAAAAAAGTGTGGATTACAGTATATTGTTTTGGCTTCCATTATCTCCGATCTCCATAGGTTTTTCTTTTTGTTGGAGTTTATATGTTGCGCTGGCTAAGGAAAGGCTACAATAATTTTTTAGGCTGTCATGTCCCAACAGTGGAAAGAGTTAAGAGAAATTAACTTTTCCAAGGTAATCTGATCACCAATATAGCCATACAAGGATTTGAACCTGGCTCTTCTGATGTAAAGTAGCAGGATCTCAAACAAGGGTCTCAGCACCTAGGCCCAAACACCAAACATTTCTTTTTACCACTCAGTGAGAACTTTCTTAGTAGTATAGGATGATTTTGATGATTTTGACACTGAAAAAAACTCAGCCACGTAGACTGAATTGAAGAAGGAGGGAGGGTAAAAAAAACTCTGTAGAGCCAGATCTGTTGGCCGGAGTGCAGTTCACATCCCTTTTAAGGAAAGAAAGTGCTGGCAAATGGGATGACGAGGGGAAGCCGGTATCATTTTCAGCTTTTGCAAGGAAATGGGGTGTAGACATGAAAGGATAACTTCTTGCAAGCTAACTAACTCATATTCCCTGCTGTCAAAGCAGTGGCAAAAGAATTTGTCGTAGAAAAAATGTATTCTGTTCATACCCAGTTCTTCACATCTTCAAATACCTGCAAAATCTCATTGCTCAATTTGTCCTCATCACCCAATTCCTAACCACACTTTTTTTCATCTCTGAAAAAAGCAAAGCCATTCTCGTTCCTATTTTTCACTCCTCCCGTTTTTTTCCTTTATAACTGTCCCACATAGCTTTAACAGACCGTCGTTCTGGGTTTGCCAGTTAAAATCCAGTTTCCACGAAACGACATATGGTTTTCATTAAGGCACCTTGTTGGGGGGATTTCTTAAAGTGACAGTAACATACATGGCTTTTGAAATAGCTGACGATCTGGCGTTAACCAAATTTTAAAGAATCTTCACCACTTCTGTTTACATCAACCAAATAATTCCAGGCAAAATCTTTCTAAGGCTGAGAATTGTTGAAGTTAAAACTAATTAAAGACACTTTCCTGGGAGTAAGATCCACTGAACACAATGGGGTTTACTTTTGAGTAGACATGGATTGTGCTCTAAGCTTGTTTGTGTGTCCTTTTATTTATGGAAAAAAGATGGTCCTTCTGAGACTTGTTTCCCTTCAGCTCACACTGGTTTCCTATATATATATATATGCAATCCATACATGCGAACTTTCAGGAACAGTATATGTCTTTTATTTCCCACCACCTTTTCTTATGAAAGACTGGTTTCTCCCACTTCTGTTTTTAGTGCTAAAAGTTCCAGTGGGAGTCCAAATACCTTGCCATTTTCCAGAAAAGAAAGACTTATTTTAAGTGCCCCATGATCTATTATGGCAGATCTCAGTGGATCCTTTTAGGGCAGCAGAATTGTTGTGCCATTGCTTTTGAGGACAAGAATGTACTTGTCCTGCATCATGAATTTCATATAATTCACCCATGGTAATGTCTTGAAAGCTGAACATATTATTAAGATACATAGCCTAACCCTATATTTCAGGGGTCTGCTGCACTGGACATGAAAGGCCATTTGTATGGCATCACACGACGACTGACAGAGGCCTGCTTAAAACACGACCATCAAAGATGAAATCAGTGTTCATCAAATTTGATAGGACTCACATTAACCATGGAACTGATCACTTTTCTGAGAGTAAAAGTGCACAATGAGCACAATGGAGCTTACTTCTGTGTAGTCATGGTTAGGATAGCAGTCATTGTCAATTTAAAGAGTGTCTCTGAACATGTTGAAAATGCACTCAGCTTATTGCTGAGTATTCACAAGGTTTTCTAAGCAGACTAAAACTATAGAACACTTTATTTTATAAACTAAGCCTCACAAGACAAAGCCAGCAGCCAACCCAGTAGGACCTGAGACTGCACTTCCAAGAGGATGCACATTAGTCCAGAGCATGGGTCTCCACTCCTCTTGTTCTGCTGCCTGCAGTTCATAGGACTTTGTTTGGTAGTTGTTAAAATGCTTCTGCCTTAACTCTCGAAAGTAAATCACAGCCCAAGCCTCTGTTATATTTTTAACTCTCTCGTTTTCGTCACATAACCTCTCTTTTTTTGGTCATCTAACCACTCAATATTACAGGGTGTATCCAACTTCGGCAGAACCCTGAA
The DNA here is from genome assembly GCA_030015325.1 of Cryptoblepharus egeriae. Lineage (NCBI taxonomy): Eukaryota > Metazoa > Chordata > Lepidosauria > Squamata > Scincidae > Cryptoblepharus > Cryptoblepharus egeriae. Next base: position 23,735,776 of record JAREYC010000004.1, on the reverse strand, counting down.
GCCAATTGTTTTTAAAGCAATTTTCCAAAGAACTGCAGGTTTTTGCTCCAGAGGCTGCAGGATGCCACGTCAGTCTCTGGTTTTTCAAGGCAGAGATATGCCTCTCTCTCTATGCTTGTGTCGTTCTTGATGTGGTTCTGGCTGGTATCTCCCTACTGGAATTTCCTTCTCCTACTGTAAAGGATTTGTAGTGAGCATTATGCGGAGGAGGATGCTTCTAAAAGGCAAAACTGAAACAAAGGGACCACCTAGTGTTCTTTGTACTGTACTTCCCACAAAATGATGCAAGACATTTGGAAAGTGGAACCCTTCTAGCACTGAAATAAAGGGGTATATAAAGGGAGCTGTGCGTGATTTGACAAACTTTGCACAAGTGTGATGCAATGCCTCAGAAGCCTGGCGCAATTGCAAGTTGCAAATCTTAATTTATATATATTTAATATATATAAAAAGTCACTGACTGATTGACTTACTGACTGACTGACTCATCAATGTCCAGCCAAAACCACCAGATCTAGAAGTGTGAAATTTGGGGGGAGTCTTCCCTCTGTGATGTAGGCACCCAATAAGAACCGATTTTACAAATTCAAACCTGAGTTTGGAATTTGAATTTGCCAGGTGGTGCTCACTGATGCCTAGTGGTGCTCAGTAGGGATGCCTGATGCTCAGTAGGGATGCCCCATGCCTGGAGTTGCCCAGTGGTACCGCTACCCACTGATCAGTTGAGCCCAATAACAATGCAAGGCACTCAGTAAGGATGCCCAATGCCTGTTGGTGCCTGCTGCCTGGTGATGCCTGATGCCCCCTGGTGACCAATGGTGCCTGCTATCGGGTGATACTTCATGGAACCCACTGCCTAATGGTGCCCAGTGCTTGCTAGGTATGCCTGGTGCCCACTGATGCCCACTGATGCCCAGTGCCCGGTGGTGCCTGCTGCCCACTGCACAGTGGTGCCAGTGGTACCCAGTGTTGCCCGCTGCCCACTGTGCAGTGGTTCCTGGTGGTGACCAACGCCCAGTGGTGTTTGGTAAGGATGCTCAGTAGGGATGCTCAGTGCCCACTGGTGCCTGGTGGTGCCTGCTGCTATGGTGCCTGGTGGTACTCATTGCCTAATGGTGCCCAGTGCTTGCTAGGGATGCCCAGTGCTCACTGGTGCCCTGTGATGCCCACTGCCCATTGCATGGTGCTCGCTGCCCATTGCATGGTGGTGCATAGTGGTGCCCAGTGGTGCCTGGTAAGGATGTCCAGTAGTCAGTAGGGATGCCCAGTGCCCACTACTCATTGGTACCTGGTGGTGGCTGGAGGATGGTGCTAGCTTCCCTGTGGCGCCTGCCCGGTGTTCACCAGTTCCCACTGCCTGGTGGTGCATGGTGCCACTGCTGCCTGCTGCCCACTGCATAGCAGTGCCTACTGGTGCCCGCTACTTGGTGGTGCCCAGTAGGGATGCCTTGTTTTTGCTGCGGCTCGCTGCTGCCCGCCGATGCCCCCTGTTAACTTTAGGTGTCTGTTGGTGCCCAGCAGTGCCCAGTGCCTGATGGTGCCCAGTGCCAGTATCCAGCATTGCCCATCAGTGCCCAGACCACAAAAGTATTCTAGAAATTTTACTCCCACAGTGGCGGGTTCATTCTTCTAGTAACTACAATAGTAACTTGTCCTCTAGTAACTTGTCCTCTAAGGAGTTAGTAACTTGTCCTCTTAGGAACTCAGGACAGCATTCATCCCACCCCTGGGTGACCAGATGCCAAACCAAAATTCATGAAGCCCATGGCCAAAATTCCTACCCCTAAGCCAAGCCTCCCTGTCCTCAAAATGGCCTCATGAAGGTGGGGAGCAGACCTCATTGAGGATTGTAGGGCTTTCCTGAAGGCTAGATGGAGCATTGCTGAGGGCCACATCCGGCCCCAGGGCCAGGGTTTTGAGACCCAGGAGCAGAAATGTCTCAGGCAGCCTCCCGGCCAATCAGCAGTGCTCTCCCCACCCCCTCCCTGCAGTGCGATGAGGCAACAAAGGCCCCTCCAACTGCGGGTGTTGTTGTGTGGTTGTCAAGGCAAAGGTTCTGAACCCTTAACTGCTGAGCCTGGACAGTTGGCAGCAGCAAGGCAGGCAGAGCAGAGCACAGCTGAGCCAGGCACCGCCAGGCGGACCCCCTCAGGCAACCAGGCGGTGGCTACCAACCCTCCCCTGCTACCCTTCCTGCCTATCTCTCCAGCCTCCTGCATCCTCAGTGTGCTGAGCCCTCATGAGGGAGACCCACAGCCAGAGGACCCTGCTCCGGACGCCCGGCTTCCCCACCCTCCCTGCCTCCAGGGTATCCAGGCAGCATGGCCCACACAGCACCCTCCCGAGCTCCCCACGCCCATCCGGAGGCTCCCCACTCCACTTGAGGCCATGCAGGCAGCAGGGAGCTCCGGTGCCCTGTGCCTCAGAGCCTGGCCTGGGATGGGCAGGGCTGCGGGAATGGTCGGGGGAGCAGCTCCATGGCTGGGCTTACCAGGTGGTCAGGGCTCCTGCGGTGGTGGTAGGTAGGTAGTTTGGTAGATACATACATACATACACACACATACATACAATAGGTTGGTAGATACATACGGTAGGTAGGTAGGTTGGTAGATACATACATACATACATACATACACACACACACACACACGGTAGGTAGGTAGATATGTACATACAATAGATACATACGGTAGATAGGTAGGTAGGTGTATATATATATATAAGGTAGATAGATGGACAGATAGATAGATAGATAGATAGATAGATAGATAGATAGATAGATAGATAGATAGATAGATAGATAGATACATATATACATACGGTAGGTAGGTAGATAGATAGATACATACATACATTAGATGGATGGATGGATGGATGGATGGATGGATGGACAGATGGATAGATGGATGGATAGATGGATAGATGGGTAGATGGATGGATGGATAGATGGATAGATAGATTAGATAGATAGATAGATAGATAGATAGATAGATAGATAGATAGATAGATAGATAGATAGATAGATAGATAGATAGGAGCTCCAGCACACCTGACATGCTCTGCCATGGACCCGCTTCTCTGGCCAGTGCCTGCGGCTCTGCCCACCCAGTCCAGGCTCTGGGGTGCAGGGTAGCCGGACCTCCCTGTTGCCTGTGCAGCCTCATGCAGAGTGGGGCAGCCTCCGTACAGGTGAAGGGAACTTAGGTGGGCACTGCATGAGTTGTGCTTTCCTGGACACCTGGAGGCAGGTAGGACAGGGAACCCGGACCACCAAGGGTGAGGGAGGGCTGGGCAGGAGGGTCCTCTGGAGCAGGACTCAGAGAGCCCCTTTATGGGTCTAGGTCTCTGTCATCACCCCCTAGGCAATGGTTCTCAAAGTGGGGGATGGGACCCCGTGAGAGGGGTTTCCACTTCATTTCAGGGAGATGCACAAAGTTGGGTGTCGCCATTTTGAAATCTGCACTGGGTCCCACCATCTTGCAATGGGGCACTCAGGATTCTTTCCTGGGAATAAGTCTCATTGAACACAATGTATTTCTGTGTAATCATGGATGAGGAGCTCTGGCATCACAGTGATGTCCCTTCCTTCCCTCTTCGGTCCATGACCCACTTCTGGATGGTCCTGGAGAGATTTGTCATTCTCAGAAGGGGGTCCCGGGTTGAAATGTTTGAGAACCACTGCCCCAAAGACACCAGGAGCAGCAGGAGGCTCAGCACACGCTCAAGATGCAGAGGCTGGAGAAAACTCCCCATTCTAAACCTTTCCCTCAATCCTGAGAAAGTCACCACCAAGACCCCTGCAGCCAAACATGGGGTAGGTGTCTGAGGGCTGCTGTTGGAATGTATGGGGGACATTTTCTTTATCCCAAGCTATGTATTTCCATTATTAGCCCTGATGTGCTTGTATTTACTCAAGAAATATGTTCTGTGAGCAGGGTGAACACATGCCATCTTTTTCCAGGACATATCCTCTTTTTAGCCTCTTTTTAATCTTCATTGTCCTCCTTTTCCATGTGAGCAGGTAGCAAGTAGCCTTCCCATAATTAATAAATCAAATAAATTATATGCAATTGTTTTAAATTAATAATAATATAATATAATAATTTAATAATAATTAATGTCATAATTTATATAATAAGTTATTAATATAAAATTAATTAATATAAATTAATCAGAAGAAAGCAATATATTGCATTTTCTCAAATCTAATTAACCATTGAATCTAATGCACACCCTGATTTTGGAGACTGAATTTGGCTGGAAAAGTTGAGCGTTATATTCGAGTAAATACAGGATATATGGCTTTCATTTTCTAATGTCCTACATTTTTCTTATGTGTCTTATGTTTTGGGGAACACTTGTCCTCTTTTTGTGGTTATGATCAGTGGTCACCATGCCAGTGAGAGACTGTGGTTCTGGGAAAGGGGGACGCATTTCCCTGCTTTGGTCCCCAGGATGATCTGTTGAAGTGGATGCAGCCCACCTTTCAGGGATTGGGAAAGAAGGAGTATACACAGCCCATGCTGTTCACCCTCTCATGCACCTCCAAATAACTTCTGGGGTGTCCCAGTTCAGACTGGACATTCCCTGCAGCTGCCCTATATGGAACAGAATACTTCTACCTGCTGATCTTTAATTCGCTAAAGATTTCTACTTGTGTGTGTGCCTCGCACAGTGTGCAGCTTGCGGGGTATCTAGTTTCAGGCCCAAGTTACATTTTCCATTTACAGTAGTTGTGGGTGGTGCTCTGCCAAAATATTCTTCAGGTCCTGCAAGGCTACAGCTTATTCTATAGCACCTCAGCCAGCAGCTCTTCGGGCACTAAACACAAGCCAAGGGTCTTGGGAATCTCTGCTTCCTTTCAGCTCTGCTTCAAATTCTCACCCTCCTTCTCTCTTTTCCTCAGGATGCCGTGGAGGATCCGGTGTGTTGGCATTAGCCTTTGGGTAGAAGGCTCCACCATCAAGAAAAACCTACGAAGAACAAGGGTGGCCCACAGCAACCCCAGACCTCTAAACTGACTTATCAGCTTGGTAAGCACAATAACGCCTGAGCCCCTGCATGAAAGTGGAAGACATCAGCCTGTTGCCCTGGGAAGGAGAACAAACCAAAGAGAAGGCTTCTTCAGCTAAAGTGACTTCTTCAACTTCAAGAGCAGTCAAACTGCACCACCAAAACCAGAACTGCCTCACAGGATGGTGTTGAAGGCCCACAGCTTGGGAGAAGCTGTGTCAAATCCAACTCCCAGAGGCTGACTGCAGACCCACAGAAGTCCACTCCTGACCATGCCAGTGTCTCCAAGCACAATGTTGTGATGGTGCAATGCCTGGCAAAGGAACTCAAGTGCCTCACTGGCTTAAATGTCAACTGGGTTGGTAATCACAGGAGCCCCCGAATATCTATCACATGCTGGACTGCAGGAGATGGGAAGATAACATACCCAGTTGCCCCTTGGGAAGAGAATAAAACCAAGGGGAAGGCTTCTTCAGCTAAGATCAGTTCTTCAACTAGATCCATCTGCCCAAGAAACCAGAACTGCCTAAAAGGAAAGTGATGATGGCACATAGAATGGATACCTCAGTCTGCGGTCAACCCAGGGGAGAACCTGGCATCTCCAGCTTCTGTCTAGTCAATTTCAACTCCCAGAATATGACCACAGGCCTTGAGGAGTTTGCTCCACCACATGCCAATGTCTCCATGTGCATCCATAAGATGGTGCAGTGCCTGGCAAATGAACTCAAGTGCTTCAACTGGCTTAGCGTTGTGGTAATCACAGTAGCCCCTGAGCACTTACCCCTGTTGGGCTGCAGGAAACAGACCCACTCACCCCTGGAAAAGTTAGCAAAACCAAAGAGAAAGCTTCTTCAGCTAAAGTCATTTGTACAACTTCAACTAGCATCAAGCTGCCGAAAAAACCAGAACTTCCTAAAACAGGGATGTTAAACATGCAGCCCAAGGGCCGCATGTGGCCCTTTACAGGCACACGTGCGGCCCTCAAATAATCTCCCCATACCCAGAAGCAGCTCAGTAATGGTGGCAGCACACTTTTGAGCTGGAGAAAGAGCCCAGGATGAAGGAGGGCTCATGCACAGCAGCAGCAGCTTCCGAGGGTAGGAGAAAGAGCCCAGGAGAAAGGAGGGCACTTCTGAGTAGACATACAAAAAATTGCATTGCGGTCCTTGGGAGACACCATTAATGCTAATGTGGCCCTCTGTATGAAATGAGTTTGACACTCCTGGCCTAACAGGACAGTGTTGATGGCACATAGCATGGTTCACTCAACTGTCGACCCAAAGGAGAAGTTGGCATGCTTGGATTCTCTTGTCAAATCCCAGAACATCGGACATGACCCATACAATATGCTCAGCACATGCCTGCCAGAGCTGATGCAATTGCCTGGGACCCAAGTGCCTTGCTTATATACTGAGAGGGGCATGTACACTGTCCTACTGCCTCACTAATCATATAAAGCTGCCATATACTGAGCCAAATTATGGTCCATCTAATCATGGTTCACCATGGAGTGTGGTGACTCTCTTTTCCTGCCTCACTGGCAATTGACCTTGGGATCTGTGACAGGTACAGGATCTGTGATACTTAAAAGCAACAACTTTCCACTGTGGAACAGTATTGTCTTTCTGACAGTGGTAACCAAACTGCTTCACATGGGAGCATGAACCTCTGCAGTGAGGATCTGCGTCACTGAACACAGAAGATCCTTTTCACCATCTTGGCTAATAACTGTCAATAGACCTCCTGAATTTGTCTAATCATCTTTACAAAATGGTTTAAGCTAAGCAGCTAACACCACATCTTGCATCAGTGAATTTCAAAAATTCCTTACACATTGTTCACAATGTTCTGACTCTCCTGCCATCAACTGGTATAGATTCAGTTGTAAAAAGAGAAGGAGTGGTCTAGCTATCTTCTGAATATTATGTGTAAATTTCTTTTTCTACCATAAAAACCCAAGTGCTTAAGGCTTTCCTTGCAGGGTAGATGTTCCAACCCCTTGAATATGTGGCCAACCCTTTTCTGCACCTATTCATAAATAAATATTTCCAGTATATGAATTTTAAGAACCAGGAATCAGTCTATATCTTGTGATTTTTTCAAATATTGAAATTAGAAAATGTAAAATTACATAGAGTGCAATGTTAACCATGTTTTCCTAGGAGTAAACCCAATTGATTATAATGGGACATTTCTGAGAATACATGCCTGAGATTGGGTTCAGGAGTTGTAATACAGTACAACTGTAGTTCCCAAGGGTAACCCGGGGAAGTTGCTAGGACCTTTACGGGTACTAAAAAAATGAATAATGGCAGAAAAAAGGCAAGTCTGTATTAGGATGCCTTGTGGGGCTGACAAGGCAGGAAGGAAGGTAGACTAGTTGACTGCAAAAGTTCCACCATTTGCTAGTTTCTGTACATCACTCCATGTATAAACAGCTGCAGGGCGCAATCCAGAGTAACTACAGGGAGTCTTTGCTCTGGTGTAAGAACGATTTACTGTGGATTGCAATATGAATTTCCCATAGGTTTTTACTAGGTGGTGCAGTAATCATGGGTGCATGTCATGTCTCTTATGTGCTCCCGTAGTTACTCTGGATTGTAGGGATAGATACAGATATAATACAGTAGTTGAAAACAAAAACAAAAAATTGAATTTTACAAACATGAGGATATGGAAATGGGCTCCCAGGGGGTTAACACACAGCATGGCTTACTTGACTGCCAACCCAAAGGAGAAGTTGGCATGCATGGATTCTCGTGTCAAATCCCAGAATCTGATCACAGTCCTACAGGACTCCGTTCCCATCATGCCAGTCTCTCACTATTCACCAGTAAGATGCCTGGGAAAGAAACTCAAGTGCATCATTTTTACATCCAGTTAATATTTTTATACAAATATTTTGAGGGTTGTTGAACCAATTATCTGAGTTTCCATTATTTCCTATGGGAAAATCCGCTTCACTTGAAGAGCGTTTCACTTAGCATGCCTCCAGAATGAATTTAGCTCTTAATGTGAGGCACCACTGTATATCTTTTGTACAAAAATGTAAAGAGATTGGAAGGGTTTTGGCTGTTCATGGCGGCCAAACTGAGGAGATGGTTGGACTACATGACCTCTAAATTCCCTACCAGCTTCACAATCTGTGATAGTTGTATTATATACAATATGACAAGTCTGTGCTTACATGAGAAGCAGAAGGATCAAGTAGGACAGCATTGCAGTTACCTTCCATACCACATGGTGTCTGCATTGTCAAAGAAAAGAAGAAAAAAGGAAAACTTTCTTTATCTTATCAAAAGAAGGATTTAGAGAAGCAAGAAAGCGTATGGTGTGACAATAAAAAAACGAGACTGTGGAAGCCACACTCATGCCTCAATGCCAATTGGCTAACCACTTATGTCACTGTGCGTGGTGGAGCTGGAGATAACAGGGACAGCATGTGGGCCCAGGAGGTGAGACCCAGGCCTCCATGGGACCGGGTGCTGGAGTCTACCAAGAACGACCGGGTTCACTGGTCTGACTCCTACTGGGACCTCTTATGGCTCTATTGCGCAGGGAGGACTGGGGTGTACCCCGGACGTCCGATTTCAGCTAGAGCCAATCCGGGAGTCTCCCGCGCACCCAGATCACTCTGAGGTGGGCAGCAGGAGCGGAAAGGGAGGGGGATCGGGAGATGTATATAAGGAGGATGAGGGGGAGGTCGGGGCAGTTGGAGGAGGACGGGAGATGAAAGAAGGAACATCCAGCGCCGGTTGCTGTCCAGTTGCCGCCTTCCCCTAAAGAGAGAAAGAAAGAGTCAAGCGGAGTGACTGTTGTAAGGACTCTGGATTATTTGTTGGGATTATAAGCTCTGGATTATAAACTTACCTGTTGGGGCTCCTGTTGAGCTGTTTATTGATACTCACCTGACGAAGACCCTGGAGTAAGGGTTACCTGTGGAGAGAAAGATAAGAGACAGAAGTTAGTTGAACAGCAACTAACAAACATACAAACGGGGTGAAGTAACCTGCCTGGACTGAATTGAACCAAAGACTAAGGGACTCTAAAATTGTGTTGATGGTATGCTGTAGAGAAAACCCCCTCATCCTCCCTTGTAATCCTATGTAATTAAGCCTGCGCTACCTGTCTCCCTGTCTGTCTCAATATTAAGAATATAAACATTTGTTGATCATACTCACCTGCATGGACATTCCTTCCTTGCGAAGTTCCAAGGCTAGAGAGCCATGGCTGAGGACAGATGCTGTGAGTCAGATATTGAGGTATCCTTGGCGGGGGACAGTGAGGGTCTGGACACTGTGTTAGAAGTTTACAGAGTTTACTGCAGCCATGATAATGTGCAAAGCTGTTGTTCAGTAGCCTTCAGACCCTGTCCTGCTCACTAATTACTTCACAGTACACACTGTTAGCTTAATTACACTGATCCTTTAAGCATCATTTCGGACCAATATGTTGGTCTTCTGAAAGCGCAGAATGATTTTATGCCATGGCTATCCTCCCTTCTAGAAGGTTGATCCCACTATTTATTACAGGGAAAATGCTGGTGCTGCCCTGCAGTACATCCATAGGTGACACTACTACGTATATGGCTTCAAAATAAGTGTGGGCAATTGTCTGTGATGGTTTAAATACACTGTAGGGTGTGCAAATGGAAGAATAGCACACTCTAGTGGTAGAAATGATTCCATAGTTCATGTCACTGTTTTTATTCCCAAGACAGAATGGTAATTATTAAAAATCTGCAATCCAAGGTCAGCAAATGTTTTATTGCAGTGGTACTCAAAGTGGAGGTTGGAACATAAGAACGTATAAGAAAATATAGAAGTACTGACATAAGAACATAAAAGTCCCAGTGGATCAGACCAAAAACCCATCTAGTCCAGCTTCCTGTATCTCATAATGGTCCATCAGATGCCTCAGGGAGCACACAAGGATGACAAGATAACTGCATCCAGTTGCCACTGCCTTATATCTAGCATATAATTTATTAATTATTACATGATCATAAGGAAAAGGTGGACATTGAAGTTTTCCAAGGAAACAGAGTTAAAATCCAGGACACGTCCAGGAAAAAGAGGACATGTCCTCCTTTATAAAGCATGATATAAAAGGAAAGGTCAGCATCTTGGGGGGGTCAGAAGATAGTATGTCCTGCCACAGAAGCTTATTGGTTTCTTCATTTTGAAGAAATGCTATTTCAGTGGATTATGTCTGTGGTCTGTAGACCTTCTCTGTGGAAGTAAATCAGGCTACAGGTACTTAACATTCATAAGATGCATCCTTTTGGGGGAAAAAATTATTATTCACATTTCCAAAAGGCAGACAAGTTAATTGCACACGTCAGGCTGTAACATCCTTGCGGGTCCCAATTAAACAGACATCCTTCTTTTCTGAGTTGATGTTGTGTGGTGTGTTCTGGTGGGCTGTTTTCAGCTTGACTGATGAGTTGCAGTGTTTCATTTGGAGGGCAGGGAGCTCTTCCCATCCTTTGGCCTTTCACTTCACAGGTTCCTGAAGTGACTGGGGAGCTCCCATTAAAATTCAAACATGATATTTAATATTCTTATGCAATTTGTGCTGGACCCTCATTTCAATAATTTTAAATGTATTAATCCACAGAAGTCTAGAGCTGGCAGTTTCAGCAAAGGGCAGTAACCTATGATGATAGAGCAGTTGTATTACCTTGCATGCTGAAACCATTCGACTTTTTTTAAAAAGCATCTGGTATGTACCTGATTACTTGTCCAGACCTTAAAGTCCTCCATCCTCCTATACAAAAATTTGTATAGGAGGATGTATAGGAGGATCCTCCTTTTTTTCTTATTTCTACACTTAAGTCTAGTTTCATGCTTGGATTTCTACAGAATTAGTGTTCTCATAATGGAATGCACTTTACGGTGTTGTAGAATCTGTTATAGTGTTATAGAGGCACATAGGTGTGCACTGCTGTGCAACTTTTGCAGATGGCAGTGGCCAGGAAAAGTGCTGCTGATGTCCGTAAGTTTCGTAAGTAGGGTATAACAGGGTAGGGGTGAATTGGGGAGGATCAGACAGGTAACCATTCTGCTTCCATGGTTCATCTCAGACTTTCACCATTGATATTGTTGGTGCAAGTCTGTATTGACCCTTTGAGGTTGCTGGAACATATCCTGACAAGCGTCCCCTGAGGATACCTCTAGTTACCAACTCCCATCCCTGCAAGATTCAGTCGAGCTCATTCAGCACCATTGCTTCATTGTATGGAAATTTAGCTAGGATTAGGCTGTTAATGTAACATTTTCTTTGGTCCAGATTCAAAATAATTCACACTGATTTGCACGTGACTCTGTTTAACAAATGAAATGAGAGAGATTTGGATAGAAGAGAGCGAAGGTGACCAAACCATAATCCTAACTCATGGTTAGTCCTGCACAAGTCCTGTGCTGGCTTGAGAGTGTTTCAGGGTTATACTCTGGGTTATGCCAATGCACAGACACGTGTCAGCCTCCTCACACCACTGCAGGTGCAAAAAGATAGATTAGTTGTGCTGGCTTAAATTTATATACCTCTACAGTATTTTCTCCTAGGGTGCAATCCTAACCTACAATTCATCAGTCTTTCCATTCCCATAATGATGTAGGGAGGCAAGTGTATGTCTGTGAATGGCCTAACCCTCTCCCAGAAGTGCTTTATAGCACTTTAGTGACACCCCCAGGTCAGCACAGAGCCAGCCTAACTGGAGATTAGGATTGCAGCCCTAGTTTGGCATTCTTTCAGATGCCATTCCTTTCCAGTGCATTTCTTACAGCCTTCCCAGCAACAAATATAAATGCCTGAAGGCACCTGTAGTTGTACAGCCTGCGCCAATGTGCATGTGTTACTTATAGAACGGTTTCTATGGTTATGAAGAGTGTGGCGAGGTTTGTACGCTGCAAAGTGTCTCACAAAAATATCTGCTTATCCTGGAATGCCCAGGTGGCAGTAAAATGCTTTTCCACCTCATTACCAAGTGTCAGGGATCTCACAGCATGCTTAATTGTGTGATAAAAACCTAACAGGCCTGGAAAAACCCTCCAGAGCAGTGATTTCCAACCTTTTTTTTATCTCATGGCACACTTAACAAGACACCGATACTGTCAAGGCACACCATCAATTGTTTTTACCAATGACAAGGCACACCAGACTGTTCAAATCCCCCAATTTTTCTATTATTGAATGTCTATCTTCAAATTCCTGTGGCACACCTGAGGACTATCTGTGGCACACCAGTGGGCCACGGCACACTGGTTGAAAATCACTGCTCCAGAGGTTTGGCTGTGCTCACTTACTAGGTCATAAGCCACGGCAAGGGAAGACAATATCTGTCATTTGTAGTCTGCTGTCTGTTTAGCAACATGCCTGCTATGGGCTACTTTCCCCCCAGTCTATATTTGGTATCATGGTCTCTGTGCCAAAATATCCAGGCACAGAATTGCTCTTCAGAGCACAATCCTAACCATGTCTACTCTGAAGTAAGCCCCATTGTATTCAATGGGTCTTACTCCCAGGAAAATGTCTTTAGGATTGCAGCCAATGGCTCTGTCAGGTTTTGATTGTTGTTTGCTTTAATAGAAGCTGGATGAATTTTAGGAAATTGGACATCCCTGATGGCAGGAAATGTATTGATACATTCACAGATGTGAAAGCGCACAGCACTGCTTCATGGGGACAGTAATCAGTAGTCTTGATGTGACATGATTTGTCTTTTCAAGCAGATGAAAATGTTTCAAGCAAGAATGCTGGCCATCATTAGCGAGCACAAGTAACCATTAAAAAACCCACACCATGAAATAGCCGCAATAAAATACACTTCTTAGAATGTAGGGAAGTTTTTGCAGTATGACAGTAAACAATTTTCTAATTAGAGCTCAATGGTCTTTTCCACATTGTCGAAATAAATTGGCACCGTCCTCTTGCACTGATCCCATTAATGTTAATTGCCAAGGAAATATTCCTTGCATTTTGTGCCGATGAAATTGAACAGAAGGCAGAAAGTTTTTGCTTTCTGACCAGACCTGAAGATCTCTAATAGAAAAAGTTTGTACGTTTTAAAAATTTTAATAGCATTATTAGTCTATAGGTAAAAGCAATGGTTAGTATTTTAAGGGTGCAATCCAGTGGTGGGCTCCAGCAGGTTCGCACCTACTCTATAGAACCGGTTGTTAATGAGAGATAGGACATATAAAGTTTAAAAATAGCCATTTAAAAGTGGCTGCCAGACGAGCATAGAACTGGTTGTTAATTTCTTTGAATCCCATCACTGGTGCAATCCTAACCAATTTAGGCCAGCACTACTCTGGTGCTGTGGGGAGGCCAGTGCATGTCTGCGAATTGGCCTAACCCACCCAGGAGTGGGGCAGAAGTGCCTTATATCACTTTTGTGACATCCCTAGGCGAGCACAGGACTTGTGCCAGGACTTATGGCAGACTAACTGCAGCTTAGGATTGCAGCCTTAGACCACAATTCTAATCATGTCTATTCAAAAGGAAGCCCCATTGTGTTCAGTTGGGTCTTACTCTTAGGAAAGTTTCTTTAGGATTGTAGCCTTAGTGCAAAAAGTTTTAAAAGAATATTGAAAACATTATTTCATCCTATTTTTTAACAATTAAAAGTTGAAATTTGAAAAAACAACATTTTGGCAAAAAATTATTTAATATCATATGTTTGTCTCATCAATGTTAATGTTCAGCATTCACTTTAAGTAACAAAATAGCAGAGGCAGCATTAGTCTTTGAAAAAATCTTCTACACTTGGAGCTAATTAAGACCAATTAATTATGGTTCCCTCTGCCATACGTCAGCCCTTCAGGTATTTGAAGAGCATGGCCACATCTGCTCTTAACCTTTTCTTCTTCAATGTCCCTTGACCTTTCCTCACCAGTCCTCTGATTATCCTTACTGATCTTTTCTGAAACTTCTCCAGTTAGGATGCATCTTTCCAAAAGTGAGGATAGTATACCAGGTGAGGTCTGACCAAAGCAAAGTAAGACCACATCTGGAGTATTGTGTCCAAATCTGAAGTACAGGAATTCTGTACTCTTTCACGTCAGGTTGTGGGTGGAGAGTAATATCTAATACTTCCAAATGCATAATATATTCCCCATCATTATGCATAATGAACACAATGGAGGTAAAGTCAGGCTAGACCCTATAAACAGGACCTTTTTAATTAAATTAAATTAAATTTATTTAGGGCACAATCCAGAGTAACTACGGGGAATCCTTGCTCCGGTGTAAGAACAACTTACTCTGGATTGCAATATGAATTTCCCATAGATTTTCACTAGGTGGTGCAGTAATGTCTCTTAGGTGCTCCCGTAGTTACTCTGGATTATAGAGTGAGTTAGGGCACAATCCAGAGTAACTACGGGGAATCCTTGCTCCAGTGTAAGAGCAATTTGCTCTGGATTGCGGTATGAATTTCCCATAGGTTTTCACTAGGTGGTGCAGTAACTACAGGTACATGTAATGTCTCTTACGTGCTCCCGTAGTTACTCTGGATTGTAGGGTTAGTTATTTACATGGGGAGGCTTCCCAACTTCAGCCTGGAGTGGCTTAGTCCAGAATTCAATTGACCACTTCACTCTGCATATGGATCATGTCTTATTAATTCCCAAATGTGGTATAATATCTACTTTCATGTAGGCAAAGTAAGTTTCTGTGGTTGAATGGAAAGCTAACTTGTGCCAAAAATGTACCCAAAGCTCCAATAGGTGGCATTGTTCAACTTTGTATCCATTAGTCCTACAATAAAGCAACCAGGATTTATTTTTGTTTTGTTTCAGTGAATGTATATGGGTTTGAATACCTCTTACTATGTCAACGTCACTCAAATTCAGATAATAAAAAGTGTTTGCATGTGAGCATCTTAGATTCAGGCCATTCCTGCAGATTCAGGCCATTCTAGCAGTAATGTGGGTTGATGGGATTAAGATGTAATATAGGGATGATGCTGTGAGGTTGCCAAACTGGTTCATAAGCCATATATAACTAGCAGTTCTAGAAAGGGAATAAATCAGAATTCACAAGTCCTTTGGGGTAGGCTAAGGTGGTAAGAGGGACTTGTATTTTCTATTTCCCATTCCCACGCCTCTGAAAGAAGGTAGCAGTCGTGCAAATTATGAGACTCCAAGGTAAGGGTTACCCATGTATTGCAGCCTGCGTTGAAGGAAGAAGCAGGCATACTCAGTGGTAGTGGTAGAATTATGGCCCAACCACCACCCGCTATATGAAGATACTCTCAAGTGTACATTTAGAAAATTTACTTCAGCTCATTCTAGGCTAGTTCACATGAGCCTTATTTACACCTCAATGACCACATCATCAATTGATAACATGCATGTGTGAATGTGAATTTAAACCATGAATAGAATTTTTTAAAAATATTTCCAGGTGCATCTACAAGCACAGTACTTTCCAGTAAAGGCATTTCACACAGTTGCAAGTTATGAACCCTACAATCCAGAGTAACTACAGGAGCACGCAAGAGACATTACGTGCACCCGTAGTTATGACACCACCTAGTGAAAACCTATGGGAAATTCATATGGCAATCCACAGAAAATTATTATTACACCGGAGCAAAGATTCCCTGTAGTTACTCTGGATTGTGCCCAAAATGTGTTTAGTAATCAAGTGATGACAAATAAAGTGATTGCATGGATTTGTTTATGCTCTGAAGATATAGTGCTGAAGAACTACCTTCTTTAATTACACTGGATGTATGGTCATGATGAGATCCTTCCACTCCTGTCACCGCCACCCACTATGGCAGCAATCCTAAAGACACTTTCCTGGGAGTAAGACCCATTGAGCACTATTGGGCTTACTCCTGAGGAGACATGGTTAGGATTTCAGCCAATGGCAGCCTGGTCCCTGATGGATTCCACCACAACGGCAGCCCTGATGGATTCTTACTCTCGCCCAACCTGTCTCTGGTAATGCCCACCATCCAGGGCACTGACACACCCCAGCATGGGAGGAAGGGCATCAGGGGGGTGATATGTTGTATGGGTGACTGATAGTGATACCACTGTTATTATGGGCATCATTAAACTACTGAGAAAGTCCCCCAAAATACATCAGATTACAATATTAAGTTGCTTTTTGAGCTAACAAAGCTTTTTCAGAGAATCGACAGCTCCTTTCTCACAGTACGATATGAAACTACTGATTTCAATAATAGTTGTGTTTTTTTTTTTAAATTGCATATGAATTATATTGTGGAGGAAAGTAAGTTGGTTACTATTCACAGGTTTCCTAGCAACAATGTATGATGCGGAGGAAGGAATGATTGAGGCTGAAAGCAAATGACTTTTTGATGCGGAAGACACACCACAACACACCAAAACAAAAAAAGAGTGAAAAATTGACTTTATTTACAGTGTTTTGGAGGAACAAGCTCCGGGGCCAATAATAAAGGAACTTGTAAAAGAAATACGAAATTACATCAGTAAAGAAATGGGAGATTCACATTTTTTGAAAACATGGTAGATCAAAATCTTGTAAGTCTTCAAAATCCAGACAGATAAGAAATGGGTACACAATACACCAAATATAACCGTGGTTGAGAAGAAACTTATGATGCTTATTGATGTGGCTGTTCCGGGAGATAACCGAATGAAGGGGAAACAATTGGAAAAAAAATCACCAAATACAAAGATCTGGAAATTGAAACACAGTACCTTTGGGGATTGAAAACAACCACCAACCCTGTTGTCATTGGTGCACTAGGCTCAATCCCAAAGTCCTTAAGAAATATCTAGCCAATAAAGACACTAAAAACGTAACAGTTGAACAATTGCATCGAGTTGTACAACTAGTAACAGGGTGCGTTATATGGCAATATCTCAGTAGTTCTTAAATTCTTGCATAGAGTTTGAAACAGCGAGCATACAAAAACCCAGGCCAAACATGTGGTGAGCACCACAATCATAAAAATTTGTCTGATACAGTAAAACCTTGGATTGAGAGCATTTCGAATTGGGAGTGTTTTGCATGACAACAAACATTTCTAATAAATTTTGTCTTGCAATACAAGTGATGTCTTGTAATACTAGCAAAAAATTGTCCTGACCAGGATACAGCTGGTTTCATTGCTCCACCAGCACCTGCACCTCCTCTCCTGAGAGAGCAGCCTATGCATGTCTACTCTGAAGTAAGCTTATTACAGTGAATGGAGCTCATTCCTATGTGATTGAAGCAATGGAAAGGAGCCTCAGAGATCTAGCCTTGCATGTCTACTCTGAACATATATCTGATATCTGCTCTGATCATATATATACTAAACTGCACATGGATTTCAACCCCCAGGGACCTCATTCAGTACGCTGTTGCTAAAGCTTATTATCCCTCCTAAAATGCTTGTGGAAGTATGTATGCCTCTTTAATTCAACTTCACTGATTTTTTTGGGGAGTTGTTTTGCCCCAGAAGAAACAACATTCAATGCTCAGTTAATTTTAGCAGCATGACATTTATCCATCCTCTGCTGTACAGAAAACGATTACTGTACTTATGAAGAACGAAAGTGTAAACTGAAACAGTTGTCAAGCTCTGTACAAAAAATGCAAAAGTGTCATTTGCCTGCCAAACGGGCAAAGGAAAACATATTAAATGTGTTGCTCTGGGCTAGGGAGACTGGTCAATGCAATTCGTATCGAAACTCCGATCAAATGTCCATTCAAGGTTTACTGATATAAATCGGCAAAAATGATTTCGGTAAAAAGCATGTTATAAAATGCTGGAAATCTTGAAGTCTGGCACCACCAGGAAATGATTAGAACTGATAACGATGCCAGGAAGACCCTGCAACAAAGGCACAAGCGTTTCCAAAAAAGTAATCAGTGCTTGAACAGCTTCTCAGATCGCTATAATGAAGCTATTTGATCAAAAGCAAAATCATGAATCATTTAGACTGCTGCTGAAACAGCAGTTTTGTAATGACAATGGTGCTAATTTAGGGTGCAATCCACCTCCCACTGACTTCAGTGGCAAAACTCCTGTGGAGCTAATTGAAACTGTAGGTACCAAAGTGATCTTCAGAAAAAAACAGATTTCTAATACCAAATGCATGGACAAAACTCCTAAGGGATGACAGGATGCTACAATCAAATATAAACGTGACTTGCAAATTAGACTTTTGTCCAAAGGCAAGAAAATGGGATGAGAAGAAATGGAGGGTCTGATACAGAATTTCAGCTATACAGGCATCCCCCACTTATTGGATGGATTAGGAACTAGAGCACCATCAAAAAGTAAAAACCGTTGAAACAAGGAACCCAGTCTTTTTCAGCTTGCAAATGCAAAATGGCCACCAAAAAAGACATAAATATCATTTGCAAAAGCCTAATTAACACATATTTATTAACACATAGCCAGAATACATAACAAATTACAGTAAAATGAGCAAAGGCATTTGTGAGCACTTAATATCTTAAGTATTTGAATGATGATTATTTACTAAAGAAAGTCATAAGGAAATGCCAAAAACAGTTTGATCACCATGTCACATGCATGGTGAAGACATTAGGGAACATTAGGGAAGACAATTTTGGCCTTTAGATAAGCAGAGATAGGTTGAAAGAGTGCAGCATATGTTTAACGAATGAGTCCTGGGTATAATTGAAAGACGTTGAAAGAGCGGAACCATAAGAAAACAAACCGTAAGAAAGTGGGGGTCACCTGTACATATGAAGACACCTTGGACTTAGAATGGTTGACTGACTAGCTCCTCAAGCCAATTGTTAGGCAAGAAATCCCTTGGGCTCTTCCTCCTGACCTCCCCCAGCAATGAAAATATTAGAAATCCAAATCTTTGTCCAGTGATGTTCTTGAGATCCTATCAAAATCCAGCTAAAGAGTTTTCTTCTTGCTGCTTGCTCTTTGCAATGTCATGTAATGGGGCATGAGCACTGCTCCCTAGAGTTGGTCATGACTAGCAGGACAACTTGCAAAGGACACCTTTACCTTTTATATTTTAGTCTGCAATTCTTTACAGCAGTTCTCAAACTGTGGGTCAGTGGCCCACCAGTGGGTCACAACTTAGTTTATGGTGTTTTGTGAAACTGAGAGCATATAAGGTTATGTGCATCAAGGGTTAAACAACCTACTTGGGGGAAGCACTTCTGCCCAATCACCATTTTACACATCAATCAATCGACAGTATTTATACGCAGCTTTAACATGAAGGTGCTAAAATTGGCACAACCCTAGGTAAGGAGGGATGCGCTGGGCACATTGCAAGTGCCAGGTGGTCTTAGGCCAGAGTTTTGAGTTCTGGTCTGGCCACAAATTTGAATCCTGCACTGTCACACATTTTCTGCAGCTTTTATGTGATAACCAGTTCCCTGCCTATGCAACGATATGGAAGGGATCCAATGGCTACTGGTCTGCTGGTGACCAGGAGACACGTTGTCTGGCCTTATATCAAGGGGATGAATGAGGGTGTAAAACCTAAAAGCACTTTCCTGGAAGTAATCCTCACTGAACTCAATGGAACTTACTTCTGGAATAGGGTTGCACTGTGAGATCCATTATCCTGTCCAAATTTCCAGTGCTGATGTAGCTGATACATTCATTGCATACTGCAGTGGTGGGACAGTCAGAGAGGTCTCCTCGAGATAAAGGACCATTTGTTCCCTTACTTTGGGACGTCATTATGGGCACAATCCAGAGTAACTACGGGGAGTCCTTGCTCTGGTGTAAGAACAATTTGCTCTGGATTGCAACATAAATTTTACCATAGGTTTTCAGTAGGTGGTGCAGTAACTACGGGTACACATAATATCTCTTACGTGCTCCCGTAGTTACTCTGGATTGTAGGCTATGTCTTTGTTGGCACCAGAACATTGGCTAGAATTGGCTCCTTAGTCCCTTGTGATGCTATGGGGAATTATAGAGCCAAACGCGTGCCTTGATATATTTCCACATGGCTGTTTTCTGTAGGTTTTATCAGAAGGTGCTTTCCTTTCGCAGATGCTCCGATTTCTGCTTCAATTAAAGACCAGGATTGCCTTCAAAATTGAATTTATTTTTTAGCGGATCAGTTCAGGTTCAGTTCTCCTTTTTGCTGCTTCTAGGCAACAGTTCACTCTTGAGTAATGGAAGCAAAGCTCTTGCCCGGTGTGAGTGTAAGTAGTAAGATCCTGAGTAAGATCGCTTGAAGGTCTTGAAAAAGCAGGTGAAGAAGAAGGGCTGAAAGCCTTGTAAAATAATTTAATTTGCTTGTTAATCCAATTCTTTGGGTAGCCCAAAGTAATGGTTTCTTTTTCAACACTGTGTTTTTAAAACATTCCGGGACTAGATTAGCCTGCAGCTCTTTTTGCAGACTTACAGACTTAGTAAAAATGTAGGAGTCATTACCAGATGGCTTCAGGAAGTTTGGTTAAGAACTATAACCATTAGTCTTCTATAGCTGACATGGATCTCTGTCTTCCAACCTCCCCTTTATCCAGATTGTGGCTTATCCAATTTTGGGCAGTTAAGGCTGACTATCTTCTAACCTCTACCAGCCAATAGTATGCATCTCAACCAACAGTGCATGGGCTACA
Organism: Cryptoblepharus egeriae; assembly: GCA_030015325.1. Classification (NCBI taxonomy): domain Eukaryota; kingdom Metazoa; phylum Chordata; class Lepidosauria; order Squamata; family Scincidae; genus Cryptoblepharus; species Cryptoblepharus egeriae. Next base: position 23,715,196 of record JAREYC010000004.1, on the reverse strand, counting down.
TGTAGGAGCAACCAGACAATCTAGGAAAAGTATTTAAAAATCTTTGTAACCTCCTGGTAGACCACTTGGCCTTCTATAAGACCTGAGCCCGCAATTTGGGTGGCATACATCTGAGGAGGTGAAACCTCCTGAAAAGAGGGGATAAGAGCCTGGTGATTGTTGTCATCACTATCTTGCATCCTCCCCCTAAATTGTCCCCAACCTGGGCCGTACTAAACCCCATTTTCCTGAACTGACCCTGCCACAGACCTACCTTTTCCAGTGAAGGATACCCAACCTGGCATACCCAACCCACAGAAAAACAGCAACTTTACACTATTATTCTTGGACTTACAGGGGGCATGGGGTTTGCAAGATCTGCCACTGCAAGGCCTTGATAGGATTGGGTTGCTGGACATCTGTCTGCAAAACTTAGCAGTTGCTGATCTCGGATGTCATGAAGTCAGTGATGGTCTAAAACCATCTAATGTCAGAGACACAGTGTTAAATTCTATCTCTCCTTTCGCAATGATGTGCCAAACTCTGCTTCTCTCACTCTCCAATGTTCTAGCTCAGCACTCTTGTTCTCCATATGGCCTCCTCTATTCACCTCTTCTTTTCCAGTCCAGGAAATGGAAGGAGAAGAAGGAGCAGTGGAGGCAAGCCGGCAGACAGAAATGGGCACCTCTCACCAATTTGCTACCTGATGCAAACATTTCAGTTGGCCTCATAGATAGACCTGTCCTCCATGACCTCAAAAAACCAAATGAGTCAATAGGATTTATTTCTCTGGCAAACAGTAACAATGTCAATAAAGTCATTTGGAAAGAGCACTGAAGTCAGACTTCTTTGGCTTCTACAGACAGAGACCTGAGGGCACGTCTACCATACATATCAAGTTTATACCAGCTAAAGTGTCAGAGCTTCCCCAAACTCTGGGACTGAAGCTTGCTAAGAATTACAGAGATCTGTTTGAGATCTCTAGACCTCAGCAAAGAATTACAGCTTGCAGGCTTTCCTATGGAGATATGACTTTTAAATTAGATCACCTGGAAGTAATTTGTCTCAAGAAACATGTGTCTCAAGAAACATGACTATGGTTGCAATCCTCAAGACACTTTCCTGGGAGTAAGACCCATTGAACACAATGGGTCTTACTTTTGAGTAGACATGCTTAGGATTGCAGTCTTAGCAAATGCTGTTCAGGCATTTTGTAACTGAGCAGGTAATGCAATCCATGACTGTTTCTAATGGTCCACAGCAACTAAAGTGATATTTTGTTCCACCTCACTTACTAAATATTTGCCTCATTACAGGACAATACAAGAGCAAGGTCGCATTCCTGCCTTTTTTGGAACCAGTACAGGTAAGCAAACAACAGGATGTCTCATAATTTATGGGCCACAAAGAGCCACAGAGAGCAGGGTGACCATACAGAAGGGAGGACAGAGTGCCTTTACCTTTAACCATTGCATAGAAGAAACTGAGGCAGGTTTATGTCATCATAGAAGGGTTTCAAAAGCTGCACCTGCCTCAGTTCCCTCTTCTATGCAATAACCATTCTTGTTAGCAAAGAAAACTTCCAAATATTAGTTTCATTTACATCATTTGGCTTTGCTGCACAGCACAATTTCTTGTCAAAGCAAGATGGATGCATGCAGTTAAGATATTTAAATGTAAGAAAAAATTATTTTCCAGTCCGATTGATGTCTTTTTACTGAGCATATCCAATTAAGGATGCTCTTGCAAGCTATACATTTGTAATTGAGGACTAGGACAGAGCATGAGATGGTGTTGGTTTGCAACAATGCAATGCTTAGTGTTGCAATCCTGAATTTCTAATCGTGTGTTTAGCACTGACTGCATTCTGCAGGTGAATTCTTGTTGCAGACCAAAAAAGTACAATATGAGATGCTAATTAATCACTTGGTATTTAAGACATTTAGTATCTACAGTATGGAAGATGTCCTTCAGCGCAAACATATCTGTTAGATAAAAAGAATGAATAAGAACTCCCCTTCCTTGAAGTTGCTGGTTTATTTTTAAGATGATACGCCATGCAGAAAGCTTCCAAGTTGTAAAGTAGTTGTTATCAGACTTCATGTTATCACTGAAAAGACACATCCTTTGCTGCCGACCAAGATTTACGTAAGTAACTTTAAGGTGGTTAATTAAATAACCTCAATGTATACAATGTAAAGTAACCTCAATATACACAATGCTTGTTGTCATCGTGAGGTGACTTTCATAGACACCTCTTGTCTGGAAAGAATTTGACTTACCTTTACTGAAGACACAAAAGTAAAGAATGGGAGCAATATTTTCATTATATTGTTTCTTGATAGGACTAGTAAGTTTATTGAGGACTAGTAAGAAGAGTTTTAACTGAAGGAGTGTGTGCCTCAGATAAGTGCCTTTCCCTACAATCCAGAGTAACTACAGGAGCACGTAAGAGACTTTACGTGCACCCGTAGTTACTGCACCACCTAGTGAAAACCTATGGGAAATTCATATTGCAATCCAGAGCAAGTTGTTCTTACACCAGAGCAAGGACTCCCTGTAGTTACTCAGGATTGCGCCCTTAGATAAGTGTCATTCAGATAAGTGCCTGGCATTGATCTCCAAATGTTAATGTACTGCAGATATAGGTTCAATGATGGTGGACATATTTTGTAGCTATATTTTGTAAAGCAGAATGAAGATCTCTGTTTGTGTTTCTATGTGTATATGTGTGTGTGTGTTCTTATTGGCCCACCATTTGATGGTGGCAGTATTACCAGAATAAAATTACCAGCACTAAATTACCAGCACTAAAATTTCAATTTAATATTCATTAAATAATACTAATTTAATTAATTCAAAATTAGTATTACCAGCACTAAAATTTCAAATAGGTTTCTCCACCAATCCATTCCAACCTGTCTTGCAGCACATTAACAATTAGAGATAAATTCCTTTTTCAGGAAACAACAGTTGGCACATCATAGATGTGTGCTGTTTTCATTTCCTTCTTTGGAAAGTTCCTGAATCCATAATAATGATATATGGATTATCTCTCTCTGCCTTCTTGTGCCCCATTTTATCAGCCTCCAGGAAGCATAAAGCAAATGGGGGGAGGAACATGCATGCTTTCAGACTTTTAGGATTGGTAGAATTCTGAACAATTGGAGATAGAGATGTGGAGTATAAATACAGTATTTTAAATAAATAAAAGGGAAATTTGGCTCACAATTTGGGGATCACTGGTAAAGGGACCTCAACAAATATGAGAGCTGTCATGCAAACATCTAGAAACCAGGGGATTGCGTCCAAGCCAAAGTTGTCAAACTTTAATAAGTATTTTATTGTCCAACATATTTTGATGTTGTTTGTTCTGGTTGCTGAACTCCTGTTGTTGCTGCAGGAGTATTATTTTTCCATGTGGGTAACCAGATGTGATGCTGGTGTGGAATTGACTAGGAGGTATCATATGCAGTGGTGGGCTCCAGCAGGTTCACACCTACTCTGTAGAACCGGTTGTTAACAAGAGATAGGACATATAAAGTTTAAAAATAGCCATTTAAAAGTGGCTGCCAGATGGGCAGAGAACCGGTTGTTAATTTCATTGAATCCCATCACTGATCATATGTGTTGATGCAACTGTGTTGCCACTTTGTTCATCTGTTGTGCAATATGTGGCTGATTTGGGGGCAGAAGAAATTGTGCACTCTGCCAAAGCATATGAATGTCAGTGAAATATGTTCAATGACATTTCTCTTGCCTCTTTGAGCATCTGTTTCTGACTTTCACTTACTTGACTGACAAGTGTGTGATGTGAGTAATTCTACTTGCCTCCAGTTATATAAATGATTGACGGTTTTTAAGTGTCACCACACAATTTCATTCCAAGTCCTTCATCCTCATCTGTAGCATCCTGACATCCTTTTAGATATTTGGAAACTGTCAACATAACACAGTTTTCTAAATTTCTCTTTGATCGGGTAGAATATAGCTCAGCTCTTTTTGGTCTTACCTTAGATGATTGGTCTCCCAGAGATGTGTGCCACTTTAAAAACTAATAGCTTTATTGTGGCACACATTTTTGTGGTTAAAGATCACTTTATCAGACTTCAGGGCACAATCCTAACCAATTTAGGCCAGCATAATTCACCTTCTCCCCATTTCCAAAGTTGTGTGGGGAGATTAGCACATGTCTGTGAACTGGCCTAACCCCCACAAGTGCTGCTGTAGTGCCTTTCGTGACACCCCTTGGCCAGCACAGGACTTGTGCTAAGTTTTACACTGGCCTAACTGGGGATTAGGATTGCAACCACGGTGCATATAGTGCACATGTGCATACTGTGAACTATCATTGCTGTTGAAGAGGAAGACAGCCCAACTGGGATAGGGGGTACCTGCCAATGTTGTTCTGGCCAGGTGTCATCCAGGGACAGGACTGTGGAATAGGCCACAATTTGGGACAAGACGAGTGGAATCTGAATACGTGTAAGAATGATGTTGGCCCATGTGGATGGGCATGAGGACAGTGGAGGAAGGGAGGAGGAGATATAAAGAAAGTGAATGAGAAACATTAAGAATAGCGAAAGACTGAGAGACTAAGAAGGGGAGGAGGAAGCAAAAAAGGAAATATCAAGAGAAAGGTAAGAGAGGTCATAGAGCAAAAGAGAACAGCAGAAGGAGAAGACTTGAAGAGGTAGAGGTGTGATGATCTTGCTGGTGCCCTATAAGAGGGATAGACAGCTCACTATCTCCCGTGTTATGGCTGGTTCTCGTCCCTGGAGGGCAACAGCATCAACCCTAAGTGGGAGGAAGGACCAACCCTTCCTCAACAAATATGAGGAATTTTGTGATATCTATGATGGGGCAGCATAGAAGGATATGGTGGAAAGAGGGATTTTACCTAAGCTCAGAGAATGGTGAGGGAATGTAGGTGTAGGATGAGAGAGTCAGAACACATAGGATATCACTTCCCATGAATGGACAAAGAAAGACTGATGTTTGTGACTCCTGAAAGACTGATGTTCAAAGCAGCCAGGCAGCCTCAACACTTTCGTTAGAGACGTGGAATTCCATGGGGCTTTCTTTTCACGTTAGGCTGTTCCTAAGGCAGTGGGATGTGGGAGGACTCCATGGTGAGGTTACAGTATTTGCACAGTGACAACAGTAAAGGTTTACAAGAAAATCTTCCATCATTTAGTGGCACTAATTAACCACCTCCTAAGAAAAATGGAAACTTGATCTTGATTGAATCCTTAATCAACAGCATAAAATTGTGTAGCTAAGGCACAGAGTTTCCTGGGAGATTAAAATAGGCCTTCATTAATTACGAGACAGAACCATTTTTAATTCATTTTTTTCTTGAGTAGAGACAGACTTGTTTCCTATGTAGATAGCACAAAAATATTATTGACATGGTGGTCATATATCCCATTAGGGGATGAGCTGTTAAATGAGCCCCTGATGGGAAGGTCACTAAGGGTTGCAGGGAAAATCTTAGGGTGGTAGAGTGGATTCAGTGATGGTCCATGCCTCCCTAATGCTTGAAATCCCACCAATTTCCCCTCTCCTGCCATTTTGCTTTGCATACACATGCATATGCCCTGGTGCAGAGAAGAGGGAATAGAGGCTTGCCCACACCCCTGTCCTTCTCTTACCTTGAGTGCAACCTCTGACCACCACACCTGTTTCAAATGAACCAACAGGAGAAGCAGAGCATGCTTTCATTGAATTATAGAATGAGAAGGGACCTAATACGTCATCTAGTCCAACCACCGTCCATTTCCAACAGGTGCTCTGCTTCAAGCCTTTGCTTGAAGATCCTCAGTGAAGGAGAGTCCACCACCTCCCTTAGTAATCTATTCCATTGCCAAACTGCTCTCACCAATTCTTTTCTTCCTGATATCCAATTTCTTCCTGCTCTCTTTTCTTCCTGATATCCAATTGGAATCTTCTTTCTTGCATTTTAATCCCCGCTTTGTAGTTCTGCTTTCAGAGGCATTTCAGAACAAATGCCTTTTTCCATATGACAGCCCTAAAATATTTCATCATTTGAAAGCAGAACAGTACAGAGCCCTTCATAATACTGAATATAACTCACAGTCCAAAACTGGTGTTTATGAATTCCTGTCTTCACCGATTCTGGAAGAACCTTAAAAAAAGTGGGGCAACCCCAAAGATAACCATCATATATAACCATCATATATGACAGGTTGACAATGCCTAGCTTGATGGGCCACAAATAATGCAGTTCGACATAACATTATTTTAATACAAGTAGGCTCCCAGTCAAGAGCTGGATGTTTGCTTCTTGATTAAAATCTAGAAATCACCATTGAAGCCAGTCTTAAAAGTAGTCATGGTGAGATCATTTGAGGACCTTTGTGAACCTGCTGCTTTTTCAGCTATCCAATGTTTGAACTAGTGGAAACAATGAAATAAAAATGCTAGGTGCCATAAAAATTCTTCCACATTACAGGGAAAGGGCATAGTTTACTTAGTTTACTCTATCAGATATCCCAAATTGGTGTCCTTTAACTCAGCTGCCATGTTCTTTGAACCATGTTATATATTTCCATGTCACTGGAAACCATGACTTTTTACCATGTATACCTCAAATAATGCACGACCTTTATTCTGAAAGGAAACAAAACCATAATCCTTGTCTAACTGCCCAATCCTATTCTGCACCACTGGCACCAATACAGCAACACTAAAGTTGCACACACCTCATCCAATGGTGGTGAAGTGACTGGATAAGCAGGAGATAAGGAAAATAAGCAGAACACCTTCTTCACCATGGTAGTATATTGCTGAATGGTAGTATGGTATAAGGTAGTATATAGTATGGTAGTGTTGCTGAATGTTCTGTTGTAGTTTACAGAGCAATTACACAAAAAGGAAATAAGCAAGGATTGGTCAACATTTACAAAGTTGGATAAGTAATACAGAAAAGAAGTTGACAGGAAAACACTAATTACTAATGTTGTGAAAAGTCTTGTGGGACTTGACTCAAGTTGACTCTAGAGTCACTGATCCTCCTTGTATTGAAAACGAGTTATAACAGGAGTATTTTATTCGCTGTCGAGTCACCTCTTTGCAACCCTATAGGACGTTCAGTCATTGACGTTGAGTCTTTTAAAAGCCTGCTAAGGAAAAAAAGGCTCTCTTTAAATACTCAATGTACATTGGTGTTCTCTGGAAAAAGTTTCCCACTATCTCTCCCCCTATGTAAATAAGGAGGGGAAGATGGGAGGAACTGTTAGAGAGCAAGAGAATAAGAAAGCACACCCTAGAAACAGGGAGAATAGGCTACTTTAATGTGAACCTCTAGTTAGTGAAAACTCTAGTTAATGAGAGTTTCATATCCACTACTTGCAAATCAAAGTCAGCGAAAAACACTGGGAATATAAATGGGAATGAGATATATATGTTACAATTCTGTTACTGTATGGAACAAATAAGGTGTTTACATGAATCGGCTCTCATTCCCATATATATATATATATATATATATATATATATATATATATATATATATATATATATATATATATATATATATATATATATATATGTATGTATGTATGTATGTATATATGTATGTATATATGTATGTATATATGTATGTATATATGTATATATGTGTGTGTGTGTATGTGTGTGTGTATGTATGTGTGTGTGTGTGTATATATGTATATGTATATGTATTCCCCCCCCCACACATATATATATGGGAATGAGAGCCGATTCATGTAAACACCTTATTTGTTCCATACAGTAACAGAATTGCATCTCTGCTTCTCAGAGCAATCAGTATCATGGGAATGTTGAGGTAAGAAAATCCACTTTTTGTTCCATAGGTTTTTGTGTTTGCATTTTCTGGTTATTTGGACGTAACATAGATATTCCAGTGCAGTTTGTTTAATTGCATTCTGCATTAAATTACCTTTTCCAACAATATATAACATGATGGTATTATCATTCATATATAGCCCGTTTTTCACAATTTTAGCTGCTAGTGTCAACCCCTAAAGGTTGTAGTCTGGTGAAAAATGCAACCCCCTAGCTTTGCCACTGGTTCACAGGAAGAAGCACACACACTGTTCCTCCTCACATAGGGTCTTCCCTATGTGCACAATGCACTAGATCTAAGGGGTGTCATTCTGACATCTGAATGGGAAGAGGAAGATGCTGGTGGAGCTTGACTTGCAGAGTGGAGGAAGGAATATTTTTGTTCTAATGAGCATAACGGCAGTGTATGAAGTAGGTGTGGCCCTGTCCTCACCCATCATTGGACATGGGATAGGGGGTCAGTCCAGTTCATACTTATTTGTGCAGTTGATAAGCTTCTTTAATGTACCTGCTATATCAATAGTGCAATTTTAACGCTTATTGAATCAGGTGTCAAGATGATTAATTATACATTTAGTGGCTACAACTCTGTTCCAAACTGTATTTCCCATATGTTAGAAATGAAGTGAGAAGCACTGAAGGGAATAGAACCTGTTTGTCCGCTTCTGTTTTGACACAGGGAAAAATAGAAGCAATTGAATTGATAAAAACGTATTATTGGAACAGGGTGCATTTCTTGATGAAAAATATTAGTGGATAATGTTCTGTACTGTGAGTGAGAAACCCACTAAAATAATTTCATTCTGAAGTGTTACAAAAGTACTCCATACTCCAGGCAGGTGGAAGAAAAAATTTGCTCCTATCAGAGTGTTAAGATATTAATTTTCAGGTAATCATTTAGAAATTTTCTCACTCTTTGAGACGGCAGTTGATAATAGAGAAATGCAAGAAATAATTATTGAGAAACCACTCATTTCTTTCACTAGCTCTGCTTTTCCACATAGGTTTTGTTAATTACAGCAGCAAAAATTGGAAGGGAACAAGCTATAAAGGTAACTGCAGGCGACAGTTTGCAATAATTTATTTGAAAACAAAATCCCTGTTACTCAGGGTCCAATCCTATCCAACTTTCCATTGCTGATGCAGCTGCGCCAATGGGGTGTGCATTTCTGTCTGCCGTGGTGAAGTCATAGATTCTTTCTCAAATAAGAGAATTGGTTCCCTTTCCGTGGGACAGCATTACAGCTGGAAGTTGGATAGGATTGGGCCCAGAGTCCTTTCCATCCACATGTATGTAGACATACAAGCAATCCTCACTTTTGCGATGGAATCTCTGACGTCTGGTGGTGCAGCTGTACTGTGTGGAGGCAACTGGAGAGTAACTGAAACAAACTAATTCAGGTATGTTGAAGGATTATTTACAATTTTGGGAACAAGAAAAAAGCAATATAATCCATTTCTATGATTTGAAATTGACGAGAGCTACAAAAGAGAGGGGGGAAGAGAGATTTTGTTGAACAGTGATATGTAGGCATTGATCATATAAAAAAATTGGAACATGACATGCCACCCAGAGATGTAGTTAAGAGAAAACAAATAATTTTTATTGATGTGGGTGAGACAATCAAATTGAAGAAAAACAATTGGAAAAGATCACAAAGTACAACAACCAAGAAATTGAAGTACACTGCCTTTGGAGAAGGAAAACAACCACAAATTGTTTTTAGTGCACCAGGTACAATCTCCAAACCCTTTAAGGATGTAGATCTAGGAAGTTAATGTGTCTCTGGAGCATGCTAAGAGTGTCAATTGCAGCCACTGGAAGAGGAACAAGTATGGCAATATTAGGTCTCAGACTGGAGAGGCAAACCTGGGGATTGGGTCCTTTGACCAAACAAGCTTATTTAAATGTGATGCCTAGCTGTTCCTGTTTTCATGCAAGGTGTCGGCATATGCGACAGTGAATATTGGAAAGCATTCTCCCCATGGCTTTTCATGGGAGGCGGAAGAAAAAGAAAAGGAAAAATGGGCTTTTGAATTGTTTTTTGGCTTCTTGCTCTTCTGATATTAATCTGAGATTATAAAAAATATGTGTCTAGTACTCCAATGAGAATAAGGGACTTCTGCAACACATCCCCGTGTGCAGAAAAGAGTGCAGAAGCTTCTGTGTGCAGAAGCACACAGCCAATTTATTCCATAGTATCTTGATTAATATCAGTGTATCTCCTTCAAGATAAGCAGATTGTAGCTTGTATTGTTTTCCCCAATAATCCCTGTATAATAGTATCTTGTACTATTGATTTCTTTAAATTGGCAAAATCTCTGGGGAATAGGGCCAAGTCCTTTGAAATGCATTCATCTATTGAAAAGCCTTTGCCTGCATGCTGGACAGACAAAAAAGGTGGCTTCGAAGCTTAAATGGCATCTTCTCCAACATTACAATTTCTCATAAACTTACAGGATATACAAGCTGATTAATGGTGGATGAATTGTTATGCTATTTAGCAGGGTCTGTGCCCTTTCCAAATTGTAGCCTATCCAGTGGAGTGGCAGGGGATAGGATTGGGCCCCTTTTGTTGGTAATTTTAATTTTTTAGTTTTAGTGTTATGCTAGTTTTATTGTCACATCTATATTGTTCACTGTGTTTGGGGGGTGGAGAAAAAATGAAACAGAAAAATGAAGTAGCAACATTTTTTAAAAAAAATGTATCAATAGCATAGCGCAAATGTTTATTAAAGCAACCCAGCAGTCTTAGTCAAGTGTGCAGAGCCAAGTGCTGCAATAGAAACCAGCATGCTCCCTCTTCCAGATGAATGTTACAATATGTGCCAGCGAGGTTTCCTTGTGCATGTGTTTGTTGTGCTGGATTTGGCTCCTTGCATCCTTGTGAGACACATGGAGGAAGCAGATTGCTGATAGCAGTGCCAGGTTTGGATACAGCACCAAATCTGACGGATTAAATGTGACAGGTTTGTGCACAGAGCCTCTGACCCTCTTTGACAGAAATGGCTGCGTACATCGAGGATGTTATGCGTAGCATGCGCCACTTCATTTGCATAAGGCATAGTGGCAGGTGATTGTCTTCTGGAACTACGCCAAAATAGCAATGCAAATGTGTGGATGACAGAGAAGGTTGTCACAAAGCCAAGAAAATAATCAGTGCTCAGCCATAGCCATCCAGCCATGAACTATGTGATTATGAAGGGTACAAGGATAGGTAGGCCACTGCACAGGTTTTAATATGAGAGCCTACTTTTTGAGATAGAAATATGCAACAGACTAAGCGCAGTGATTCTCAGTCTTCCTAACACCGTGACCCCTTTATAAGTTCCTCATGTTGTGGGGACCCCCAACCATAAAATTATTTTCATTGCTACTTTATAACTGTAATTTTGCTACTGTTATGAATTGTAATGTAAATATCTGATATGCAGGATGTATTTTCATTGTTACAAATGAAACGTGTGTTCTATGCACACATTGAACACAATGGGATTTATTTCAGAGTAGGCATGCATAGGATTGGGCCCTGAGGCTGTCAGTCAGCCCCAGTGTGAGCGCAGCTACAGCCTGAGGTCTGGCAAGCCTGACCTGGCCCCCTGCACTAGGCGACCCCCAGGAGAGCTCTAGGCGACCCCCACTTTGAGAAACGCTGGATTAAGGGGAGATATTCTCACAGTGGCTGCTTTTTCCAGCTGTTGGCTAAAATGCCAAGTTGTTGCTGATCCTTCATCATGGATGCTACCAATGCCAATGGTGACATGGGTTCAAAAGTTCTGTTGGGTCAGTGTTTTTCATCCTGTGTGCTGCAGATAGACCTCAGGTGTGCCACCGAAATCTGGGGATAGACATTCATAGGAAATAATAGGAAAATTGGGGAAGTAATAGGAAAATTGGGGAATTTGTACAGTCTGGTGTGCCTTGTCAGTGGTACAAACAACTGATGGTGTGCCTTGACAATTTCAGTAAGATGTAAAAGGTTGAAAATCACTGTGTTGGGTGGATGAAGCTTCTGATGAGTCTGGGCTCTTTGCGGGTGCCAAACCTGGCCCACTCTCATGCAACCCTGTTTATGACTGCACCCGAGTCTAAGAAAATGGGACAGCCAAGCTGTTCATCACAGAACAGAAGCTACCAGTGTGGTTTTCTGTTGCACCCCATATTAGAATAGCCACTGAGCCTATGGGCAAGTGCTGTTGCATAGCAGTCTAGGGGTTCTTAATATGGCTGAGTGGTGACTGAAAGTATGCTTGCTGGTGGATCCCACTGAGTGGTAGCTGAGGAAGAAGGAAATCAAGGGTGTGATCCGGAGATAGTGCTCCAATGTGTTGTGGCTTAACCCAGGACCTAATGATTACACAATGATTACAACAATAATTCCAGCCCAGGGACACCAATGTAGTCAAATGTAGTGCTGTCAACATCTACCAGGAAGGTCACCAACCTCATTTTCCCTCTTAGAGAAAATTTCAAAGTAGAAATAAATAACAGGAGAAGAAGGCATTTGAATGAAGGCATCAAAGTTTATTTTGTTGGTATGGCTTTAGTGGGACATGGCTATGAGCTATGGCTATAGGGGATATTACAGTGATCTGAGACGCACTTCCTAATTTAGCACCACAGCACTGCTTGTACGAGGCTTGCACCAGCACTCTTTTCCCTGACATTTTAAGTAAGGAGGAGGAAGTGTAGTTTCACACAGTTCTGTGTTTATGTTGACATCGTGTGGATGTGTGTGTCAGGCCTTTCCACACAGATTATCATGTTGATAGGATGGAGGAAAATGTGTAAATGCTTTTGTACTAAGGCCATGTTAGTTTGCAAGCCACATCAGCCTCGCATGTCTTGTGTGAATGGTGTTACTTTATACTTGAAGTGAGATGAGAAGGTTATTATAGGTAACCCTTAGATGACCAACCGGATTTTTTGTCCGGCAATTATAATTTATGCAAATTAGGCTATTTTTAGATGGTCATCTAGACCGTCATTAGATGGTCATCTAATATATCCTCCTATATTACCTTCTTCCAATACATTGTGTTGGAGAAAAATTGGAAACCCTTTACTATCACTTTAGGGCTGCTATGAACCTATGGGTGGGAAATGACATAGCAATGTCAAGCAGGTCCTTCTGCCAACCTATGTATTGTCATTAGAATGTCTGAAGAATGTCCTCAGCTATACAATTTAGTAATGTTCTTGTATAGAGACCTCTGAAAGTGCGGTGGTACCTTGGTTCACAAGCATAACTTGATCCAGAAGCATGCTTGTAAACCAAAATACTTGTATATCAAAGCCAAATTCTCCCATAAGAAATAATGGAAACTCAGATGATTTGTTCCACAACTCAAAACTATTCATATAAAAACGATTACAATACTGTCATATAATACAAAATAATAAAGAAAAGACAAAATATCAAGAAAAATAAAACAAATTAACCTGCACTTACAGTGCAATCCTAAACATATCTACTAAGAAGCCAGTCCCATTGTGTTCAATAGTACTTACTCCCAGGAAAGTATGATTAGGATTGAGCCTTAGAGCACAATCCTAACCAGGTCTACTAAAAAGTAAGCCCCATTCTGTTCAATGGGACTCCCAGAAAAGTGTCTTTAGGATTGCAACCTTTGTCACTCGGGTCTCTCAGGTGGCATTTTGTCCCCTTACACAGGAGTGTCTCACTGATTATTACAGGGCTTACTTAAAGTAGACATGCAAGGCTAGGGCTGCAATCATAAACACATTTTCCTGGGAGTAAGACCCATTAAATACAATGGGGCTTACCTTTAAGTAAACAGGATTGAGTGAGACCCACTGATTATAATAGTGCTTACTTTGGAGTAGACATGCAAGACCTCCTTACACAGAGTGAGCCCCACTGATTATAAGAGGACTTCAGAGTAGATATGCATAGTCTGGTCTTTTGGAAGGGGTTAAGCAGATGACTAACCTGGCTGGAATGACTTTTTGCTTGTTTATCAAGACATTGCTTGTTACTCTCAATCCAAAGTCGTACTGTATAGCTAAAAGTTATCACTAGCCTAAGACCTTCTGGTTCCTAAAGCAATGCATGAAATAGTTTTAATGCATTACACAATAAAACTCTCATACTAGATGCCAGAGTATGATTAATTCATTATTCAGACCTTTTGTTCCTTTCTGAAAACATGTCCTAAAAAACAAGTAGAAGAAGATATTTTTATCTCCCCATGGATCTCGCTCAAATGACTCCAGATCCCTAAAGACAACCATGCACATGAGTTTTGTTGCCTGCACATGGTTTCACTGCCTCAGAGTATCACCGCCTCAGAGAAATAAAATCAGATTGTGTTTCATCACTACCGAGCATCATGTTGACCCTTTGGTCAGTAAAAACCTTCTCAAGGTTGTTTAGATCTTAAATGCTGTAGTCAAGCACAAAAGCTACTTTTTTTTTTGCTTGTTCTTCATCGTTTTCCTAATTTTTTTTCTTGCTTTGGTTCAAGAAGGTACAGATAGGTGTCAATCTAGTCTTCGGTACTGCCGGAAAATATTCTTTTCAGATATAGAAGCAATGGGAACAGACCAGTGGGAGAAAGATAGAAACCAAGATTCATTAACTTAGCACAACTAATAATCCCCCAAATCAGGGGTCTCCAAAACATATCCCGGGGCCACATCTATTCTGCTGTAAGATTTTATCCGGCACATAGCAAATTAAGGGCACAATCCAGCGTAAACACGGAAGCACTTAAGAGACATTACGTGCACCCTTAGTTACTACACCACCTACTGAAAACCTATGGGAAATTCATATTGCAATCCAGAGTAACTTGTTCTTAGAAGTTACTCTGTAGTCCCTGTAGTTACTCTGGATGTCAATATATTTTCCCCCAGCAACATAATCTGACAGTTAATATGTGCAGGTCAGTTCAGCGCACTCCTTTTCATATGTTCACAGAGGTATCAGCCTGGCTAACCCACATTTTCCATCACAGCTGGGCCATATATTTTAAAAGCCTAGCAGGCCTCCATCAGTCTTTAAAGACTATGGTATCATGCTTGGCACTGCATACGCAGCATGAAAGCATGAAAGCCTGGGTTGGATTGTTATGGAGGATAGGCTGTTACCCAAGCAGCAAATCCCCTGCTCTCCACACTCTTCCTCACTCTTGCAAGTGAAACCCCCATATTAGCCGGCATCCATCAGTCTTGAGAGACTATCCCTACAATCCAGAGTAACTACAGGAGCTAGTAAGAGACATTACATGTAGTTACTGCACCACCTTACACCGGAGCAAGGACTCCCTGTAATTCCTCTGGATTGCACCCTAAGGTATCGTGCTCAATGATGCATGCATAGCACAAAGGCCTGGGTAGATTGTTATGGAGGATAGGCTGTTACCCAAGCAGCAAATCTCCCCCTCTCCATGCCACTGAATTAGTCCAATGGAAAGGCAGAGCTGATACGATTGGATCCAGCTGGCGTCGCAGAGCTGGGCTAAGGACAGGAGCTCACCCTGTCTTGTGGGGCCAATCCGGGTCTCGAACCCTGGCCTGCTGGTTAACAGGCACCACTTGCGCCACCCACAGCCTTTGAAAGCCTAAAACCATAACTATTCAATGTAATTCTCAATGTTGTTGAAAAAACACTGCCAGTGTTAAAATAAACAAATAAAACAAATAACGATAAAACAAACCAGGTTTCCCTCTGCATGAAGTGGTGCCTCTATGTACTCTACAATTATGTCACAGTCCCTTCAAGTCATGCGTCCTAACATTTAACCTTTTCAGATAAAGAAAAACTTGCAGATTTGTGACCTGAAAACACAAATGCCATTCATACTACATAGTGAGAAATTTGCTCAAATTAAGTACAATGATTTTCCAAGGGAAAAATTGCTGAACCCATCCCATGATCTTGAAATGTCTTATCAAATAGCAGAGTGTAATTGGAGTTAAAAGTGTCATTGACAATTTGCACATCTGTTCCTCTGGGGCAAAACATTTCAGACATGTGAACACCATGTCAGTTTTCAATACGCATTCATACCAATGGTGGCATATTTCTCCTTGCCACTAAAAGTTTCTTGTAGGGAAGCAAGTTTTGAAAGATTAACTTGGAAGATGTAGAGAAAATATAGTTATGGCCTTAAGACAGTCAATCATTATCTATTTTTGTCCTGTTAGGTCTTTAACAGCCCAATCCTATGAGGACCATACTCCCAAATCCAGAGTAACTACGGGAGCACGTAAAAGACTTTACATGCACCCATAGTTACTGCATTCCCTATTGAAAACCTATGGGAAATTCATATTGGAATCCAGAGTAAATTGTTCTTACACCGGAGCAAGGAATCCCCGTAGTTACTCTGGATTTTGCCCTTAGGCTTCTGGAAATGCGTTTCAGCATTGTAAGTACCTTTATGGTTGTCGCAAAACACAACATGCTGTGTTGCACAACTGGAAGGCTGCCACAAGTAGTGAGCCTCTGCAACAGGACAACAATGGTCCATCCATGTTTTGTGGCTTTTAAGTCGGCACATGGAGAATAGACCCATGATGGTGGTGGAGGCTTACCCTGGGCAAGGAAACAACTTTACCCAGACGAGACCTCCAAGACTTCCTTTACTGAGACAAAACCTCCAAGACTGCTTTTCCCCACATGGTGCAGCATATGGTCTGATGGCACAGCTGCATTGGCATGGGTGGTATTTGATAGGATTGGGTATTAGGGAAGAGAAATTGAAGCTGTAGATGCTAAGACTCTTGACACTTTAAAATAGTACATGTTTCCCCCCACCGCCAGGGTGACCATATGCTATAACCAAAAAAAGGAGAAGACCCTCCCAAATGTAGGACACTCCAGAAAAATGTAGGCTGTGACAAAATTAAAGCTAAATCACTCAAGAATATTGCTTTCATGTGGTTAATTAAAACATGAAATTGCTTATTATTACGTACTTAAACCTTTACTTATTATTTACTTATGATTCAATTTAAAACTATTTTATGTATTTTATTTGTAATTTATTGCATTTACTTTTTGAGTTGCAAGAAGGCAAATGGTGCCTACTCACAAGGAAAGGAGGATCATGAAGATTTTTTTCTCAGGTCATGAGGCTTAAAAAAGGACATGTCCTGGAAAAAGAGGCATTTGGTCACCCTGACCCACCTACCCTCCTAGTGCTATGCTTCAATTTCCACTATTAAAATTCCTGTTTCCAATAAATGAGACTAAAGTTTAGTGTTCACATTTCATCTCCTGAATTCTGAACCTATGTATTGCATAATCTGGTAGCATGAACCTAGAAGCATGATCTGGTAGCATGAACAAGATCCCACCTTAAATAGGTGCAGTCTGTCAAGTTCTTGTCTTCTCGGCTGCTTCTAACTTTGCTGTCTGGCTTCATGGAAACATCCAGACTTCTTTTGAGAGGTAGGTAATTAATACCTATCTTAGAACAGCATTTAACCTCTCATCATAAATCTCTTTTTAATAGATGATTCTGACAAAGTGTGTAAATAATAAGTTCTCGTATGAATGTTCACTTTTCTTAAATACAGTTTTCACATTTCTTATGAGTCAGGCACCCTCACCCTGTAACTCTTCCTCTATAATTAATGGCAAGACGTCATTTGAGCTTATTCCTGCTTGTGCTTGTCAAACCAGGTTGGTGGAGCTGAGAGCAGTTGTTGGCACATGGTCAAAACTTGATTTTTGATAACTTCATCTGAGTGTAATCTTAATATTTTATCCCTGTTGCTGTGTGTTTCAGGAGGGTGCCCAATCCAAAACCCACCTGTTGAATCACCAGATTTAGATGCCCTATGATTTCTGTTTCTACTAGGAACCTAGAGTATAATTTTTTTTGGCATTGCATACTCCAATCTCATGAAGTATAAATAAGGTTGCAATCCTAAAGACACTTTTCTGGAAGTAAGGCCCATATCCTAAAGTCAAATTAAGCCCTTTGCTCCGGAGCAGTTAAGGTAACTTTCCATAAGATAACACTAGAGGGTGAAGTAACTGCGTGGACCTGTAACTACTCTGGATTTTGCCCTATGTCTCACTGAACACAATGGGGCTTACTCCTGAGTAGACATTGATAGGATTGTACTCCAAGTGTTGCACTAGAACAGGTGCCTTTTCTGGGGAAAAACAGGCTGCTGTTATTGAAGCCACTAGAGTTGCTGGATCACTTCTCCTTACAGCATCCATGTTGGAAGTCTTGATATATGGGAGCCCAAGGTGATGCATGTCTATTCAGAAGTAAGTCCCATTATGGCCAATGTCATTCCAAGGTAGGGTTGCCATATGTCCTGAAAAACAGAGCCAATCCCATTTTGGGGGAATTGTGTTCACATACTGACAAACGGGACAGAGGGTCCTATCCTGATTTTATGGAAGAGAATTATAGCAACCCTATTCCAAGGTAAGTGTAGATAGCCTGAGAAATAGAGCACTGAGGCCAAGGGCAGCAGAGCATTTGCATAACATATGAAGAGTCCTGCTGGATCAGACCCTACTACTCCTCTATCTCACAGTGGCCCACCAGATACCTATATCCTTTTGCCACTTCCTTGCATTCAGAGATAATAACATAATTCCAGAAATAGCAGTTGCATATACTCATCATGGTGTGTAACCTGCACTGGACTTTTCCTTCATAAATCTATCCAATTTCCTCTTAAAGGCATCTAGCCCAGGTACCACAACCACATCCTGTGGCAAGCCATTCTACGGATTGTCTAACATGCTGGGTAAAAGAGTATTTCTTTATTGCTACGAGCTTACCTCTGCACTTCATCTCTTAACCAGCATTGTGAACACATGTTTTTGCATGCTCATGAATCATGATTGCAGGTCTATCTCAAACACCTTAAAAAAGTAAAACTTTAAAATTGTTCGCTGTGGAAATTACTAAACAGCAGTCCATCACAGCTATTTATCCTGAACGTCATGTCTAGTAATTACTTCCTCCCTCTGATACTCTAATCTGTGTGTGAAAATCTGCATCTTGTAGCCATACTTCTTTCCAAGTAGCATGAGGCATGGTGATATTTATTTTATATTTCTTCCAATACATACATGCGCACACACACGTACACACACACACACGCACACACACAAAGGAATAAGAATACAAATCTACAAAGAATGTTTTATTGAAAGCACATTTTGGCATCAATGGTTGGACAAGCATCACAAATACATGTCTTCATATAAACAGTCTTACCAAGCCAAGCTGCCAGTTTCCAAGGTGCATAGAAATATTGGTAGCTTCTGGAGAACTTGGCTTCTATTAGGCAACTACGGTATTTTTCCAAGAGTGCAGCTACTCTAGAGGGCAGTATCTTAACACTAAACAACTGCTCGAGTGCCTATTTTGCAGAGATAACTAAAGGAACCCCTCAAATCTGTTTGCCTTGTGAGCTACACAAGATTATGAAGGAGATTCCCTAAAAGAGCCTAGGCTCTTGCAGTGTTCCTAGTCTGAGAAAATGGATTTAAATTTCTATTTTAGGGTCAATTTCATTACATTTGCTTTAGATTTTGGATTTATCATGGTCAGGGACAACTATGGAGGTTGAACATAGGCATTCTTTGGTGAGTGACCTTGGTCCAACCCTGACCTTGTCTTTGCCAGTGCAAATCTCTTGGAGTGTTGTGAACATGCTCTAAAGCATGTTTCTGACTACGCTGGAGGAAGCTAGCTTGACGCAAGGACACGTCAACCACCCCATGCTGCATCCAAACCATGGGTCAGTAAGCACCAGCTGAGGTAGGACACTATAGGAGGTTGGAAAGGGAGATTAGAGGATGGAACAAGGGTATTTTGGGGCAGGGGGAAGATGGGCTGCAGGAAGGTCCAGGCTTAGAAAAAGTGTAGGACTAGTCTTGGAAATTTAGGTCAAATCTAACCCTCTCCCAGTTAGCGCACACTGGGCTGACACTGGATTTGCATTACATTGGGCTATTCAGATTTGTATCAGAAATTTTAAGGTTGCTGAAAAGGTTGCATGTGACATGGGATAAGGGAATAAATATCTCCTTACTCCAAGTTGTGCAACAGCCACCTTCTTACCTGTGATGGTGCATGTGAGTTGGCATACCTGTACCACAATGATTTTCCAATCTGTTTCATCTCATGGCACACCATCAGTTGCTTTTACCATTGACAAGGCACACCATGCTGTTCAAATCCCCAAGTTTTCTTATTAATAAATGTCCCTCCTCACATTCCTGCAGCACACCTGAGCACTATCTATGGCACACTAGCGTGCCATAGCACACTGGTTGAAAATAACTGCTGTATCAGGACAGGTTAGGATTGTGTGTTGAGAGGTTACCGTAATATCTACACAAGACACATGCATATCTGTCATGCTTGATGGTTTATGTGCTTTTGGTATGTGTACCTGTCCATGTTCAAAAGGTAACAAGATAATTAATGCCAAGAGTAACTGTTGTGACACATATATGTCAGGGGAGCAGGGAGAAACAGAATTTTTCACTTCCCATTCCTTCTCACCTCTTGTGGGCCAATAACAAAATCTGTGATATGTCAGAGGTTGTGATGAGAGCTTTTTGAATTTAGGTCATGCACTAATTCTGCTTTGAGGATAAATGCTTTCTGTATTTATAAGGCCTCAATGTTTTGCTTTGTTCTAAGCATCCAACTAATGCTTAGGAAGCAGTCTTGAGCTCTGAACAATTTAAGGAAGAGGGCTTTGAACAATGCCTGTAGAAATACATGATTCTAAAAGGACCTTTCCCAAGGCAATCATGTGCCGACAAATTAGATTTCATTTTTTCCTGGCCTCTGTATATCTGATGCTTCCAACTGACCAGAGGCTAGCAGCTGCTGCCTTGTAACTTGGGAAGAGGCTGATACAGTCAGGCAGATGCCTTTGAATGTATAACAGCTGCCTTGTTATGTGATGCCCTTTTTAACTTTGGAACATGTCCTGTTCAATTTATCCCTTGCTTGCCTTCACCTTCCCCGTTGACCAAAACTACCCATCTGCAGAAAATGAAATAACATAGCAGGCATCTCTGGCTAGCTAGTGCACACTCATCTGATTAATTGTGTCTGTCACATGGTTTCCGTCCTGTTTGCAAGCGGAGATGATAGCTTTTTTAATTATCAAATTAAAATTATCAAATCTGATAATTATCAAATCTGTTCTGGTATCAGAGAGTTGTTTGCACTGAAGGAATGTAAGTTTGCACCACCTCTTTGGACCACGAACACCATTTCACAGCCTAGACCTTGATTAAACACTTCAAAATTGTGCCATGTTATTACTGTTAACAGAGGAAGTGTGGCTTTTGGCTTGCTTTGGTGTCTATTTTTCATGATAAATTGAGCCACCAGATGGAAAAGACAAAATAGAAGCATCTCTTGCAAAATTCTTTTATGACTTACTATATTATCTCCTTCAGCAGCAAAAAGATAGATCAGAAATCTATTTTTATTCCAGCAGAGGTTTATACACCAAATAATTGCACCTCCTCCCCCCCTAGACAGGATGAGAAGCAGATTAACTGGGATTGTCATTATAAACTGAATAACACACATGCAAAGAGAGAGAAAAAATCTCTGCTGTGAGACAAGCCATGAGGGTTGTGTGACCATATATAGATGTAGATATGGACAACCTCAAAATGCCAAATGGGCATGGAGGGAAGTTGCGCATGGGGGGGGGGGGTTGATGCGCATGGGGGTTGATGCCGATGTCTTATGTGCTCCCTGTGGCAACTGGTAGGCTGTTATGTGATATAGGAAGCTAGACAAGATGGGCCTCTAGCCTGATCCAGTGCAGGATCTTCTTATCTATATATATAAAAGAGAAAAGTCACTGACTGACTGACTGACGGACTGACACATCACTGCCCTGCCAAAACTTCTGGCCCTAGAAGTGTGAAATTTGGGGTGGGTGTTCCTTCCGTGAGGGAGGGGTGCACTAAGAACCAGTTTTCGGAAATTCCAACCGGAAGGGGGTGAAAAGGGGCACAATGCATTTTCCTCCATATACTTTGCATTGGAGAATTGCTGACTCAGCAACATTCTGCCCCAACTGCTGGGCCTGAAGCATGGAATTCTGGGAGTTCCTTCTGTCACCTGAACACCCACCAAGAACCATCTGGAGAAATTAACCCTTCAGGGGCTGAAAAGGGGGCAACGTGTTTCTGTCCTATACTTAACATGGGAGACTGACCAACCTCCAGCCAATTTGGTGCTTGGTGCCTGGTGCACTGGGGGGACGTTGTTAGAGGAAGAGGTTGCACTGGCGAGGATGCTGTGCTTGAGGGGAAGTTGCGTGTGGGGGGAAGTTGCGCGTGGGGGTTGATGTGCATGGTGGAAGTTGCGCATGGGGGGTTGATGCACACGGGGGGAAGTTGCACATGGAGGGTTGATGCAAATAGGGGGATGTCATACAGGAGAATTTTACTCCCGCAACACTGGTACACTTTTCGCTCGTTTTCTTATAAGTACCTTCTCCCACACTGGCCTGTGCATGCACTCCAGATTGGACAGCTGCTTTCATATTTTAATTAAAGAACAAAAACCAACCTCAAGGGAAAAAAACAATCAAATCACATTAGTGGCTTTCATCTACTTGATTTTAAAGGTAGGGAATTGACATCAAGAGCAGATTGGTTTATTCACATTTTAAGAAATATTGAATATCTCCAGCAACCCTGACAATTGAAACATTTATTTTTGCAGATAGCAGAGGAGGAAAAAACACACTAAGAGATAATTTCGTTTTTGTGGCATCTTTTCTGACATCTTATGTTCTTGAGGACAATGGAAGACCTGCCTGCATAGTAAGTGAAAGCCCTTCATTGATCATTTTTAACTCCCAGTATGGATGGGCTGGGATTCATTCAGGAAGTGTGGATTTATTTAGCACTGAAAATTGCCATGACATATAGACATTCTGTATTCAGTTTAGTCTCTGCAGTAAATGACGGTGAGAACTGAAAAGTCCAGGCCTGGGTCAAGTACAGATCAAGTGCTCTTTTGAAAGCAGTTACCTAGGCTTGAGCCACATTAATTGCCGGAGCCTTTTGGAAATGTGTCATTCTATGAAGATGAGTCATGAAAAGCATCTATGAAGAGCTTGTTGTCCATTATGTATTTCACTGTCTTTCAAAAAAAATGAGAAGCTAACAGCAATGTGTGGTATCCATAACCATGGAACATTCCTGACCTCCTCAGTGTCAGGCTACTGTGGGCCATGAGGAAAATTCCTACCTTCTCATGACACTTTATTTCTTTCCCTCTCCTCAAGAATGCATTGGATGTTAGTGCTGTTCAGTGTTGATGGGTTGACCTGACTAGACAGATCTCCTAGATCCTTGCCCAATACCAATCCTTGATGCCAGCTCTGTGCCCTCTACTTCCCACAGTGGTCCTTTACATCCACTTGAATATTTATTGAAAATGGCATTCAGGGCAAGCACTTAAATTTTGTCCCTATCCAAACAGAAAAGGAGAAACCATGCGATGAGAAGCCAGATCTGTTCATCTAATAAAGTGAAAAATAAAAATTTTCCCCCAAGCATTTACCATTTTTTGGAGTTCCCTTTAAAATGGTGCAATAATATGCCATCAATAGAAAATGGGCTTGGTCTACAGGTGACACCCAGCACAGGTGCCACACACTAGATATGTCACTACATGCTGCATGCACCTCCTGAAATGTTACTCCTAAGAATTGGGGACTCCTTGAGAATGGGACATGGTGTTGCCTAATGGTATGTGTTGCATGTGTTTGTGTGGCACTGGCTGCAGGCTAAGTGAACCTGATCCAGACGAAACACATGTTGCTTTTTCTTGAGCTGTTGTCAAGAGAAGAGTTTCAGAAGTACCCAACCACAGCCTTACCAAAGGCGTTTCATATCCACCAGAAATGGGCAATTGGAATAACCATCATTCAGGATGCATCCTAGTGTAAATGCAAGGAGTGCAGTGAGCACCTATTACAACACAGTTGGGCTCTGTGCAAGGCTAGACTCTGTGTAAGGATATGGTAAAAACTTCTTTTCAATTCTGATCATAGATCCCCAAAAGTGTAATCTCTTTGTGACTAATATAGTGTATCTGATAGCAGCCCATTTACACTATGTATCTCATCAGCAAAACAGGAATCAGTGTTTCTCCCCACCACCCCCACAGGTATCTAGGACAATTAATCTACTTTTTCTTTTTCAGTGATTTTGCCTCTAAACCTTAATGTTAAGGCCAGTATTTATGCCACTATTCGAATACAAAGCAATGAATGCAGCACTGAACAGCTCTTATCAGAATAATTAATGCTCAAGATAGAAGATAGTTTAGAGTTCTGTGATTGCCTAAGGTTAACTTTTACTTGTGTTGAATTATCAAAGGGACCTGAAAATGAATTTCTGTGATGTGCCTGGAAGATTTAGCAGACTTGGAGCCCACATATATCCTTACCCCCCTTCCTGTCAATGCAGCCATACCAAAATTTTATGTGCTGTATTCAGTGTGGGTGGGTGGATTGGAAGATTTGGAGGGAGAAAGGGAAATTATTTCCTCTCCACAAGCCTCCCACTTGCTACTGGATTTCCTTGGAGTTATGCCAGGTCTTTAGCTGGCATAAGCCAAAGAGGAGAAAGAGGCAGGGACAGTTAGGTTGGTATAGTGCAGGGCGTACTGACGTTGCCGTGCACCCATGCACGCATGTGGCATGACGTCATCACGCACATAAGCTCTTCACAGCCAGCCCGAAAAACCCTCCGCATGCACAGCTCAGCAACTCAGTCAACTGAGGGCACTGTGGTGGAAGTGCTAGGTGGGTGGGCACACTTGGGCCCACCAGTGCATATGCACCATGGCACAAGACACCTTATGCTATATGTATGTAACTCCACTAGTGTAGTGGTTTGGGAGTTGGACTAAGACCTGGAAAATCCAGGTTCAAATTCCTTCTTCGCCACTCACTTTCAGTCTCACCTACCTCACACGGTTGTTGTGAATGACAGCAGGAGGAGAGACACTAAAGTATTGTAAACTACTTTGGGCATTTGCTTTAGCATGGGGAAGGTGGTGTATACACCCCTTAAATAAACTAACAAACAGAGGGGATAGGATATGGTGAACTCCAGTGGTGCTGGATCCATTCTCTCCTGCCCTGCCCAGTTACTCCCCATCCACCCTACTGCTTGCTGCCTTACCTGGTTTGGTGAACATGATAGGATCTGATGGTGGAGTTTTGATGCTGCTTCTTACATAAATGGCCATAAACAGAGCACTGTACTCTCTGCCAGAAATCACTTTGCTACAGTGGAAGTCAGTAAAAGTCACAGCAGTTTTGATGGGCTCTGCATGATAGAAAATCATTAAAAGGATTGTGCAATATATACTTTCCTGGGAACCCAATGGAACATTTTCAGAGTAGCTGTGCAAAGAATTGTACTGTTAAGATACAATTGTCGGATACAGGAGGATTTCAGTATATGAGATACTTGATTAGAATTTTAGGTACGCTTGATTAAAATTTTAGGCACATTTTATTCATGAGCACCACACGTCCTTCAGCATAAATGTGTGTGAGTTGCAAATTGCCATTCTCTTGTGTTTCAGTTTCTTTTAAAAAGCCGCAGACTATTGCTTAAGAATTAATTACACAGGGATGTGTTCATTATGATGCCGTTTGGACATACATCAACCCCTTTGAGGCCAGAGTTCAGAATCTAAGGGGCTCAGGGCAATCTCTTCTTGACACTTCACAAAATTGCACCATGCCAGTAACTCAATTTAAATAACAAATTGAATGATGAAAACAACCCATTTTACCTGTTGGCACTTTTTTGCTGGTGCAGAGGCTCAGAGAAATAGGGAAAAAATTGAATGAAAGTCACAGCAATTGTCCACAGAAACAAAAAGTCTTCCCTCCTCCTAAATATTCTCCTTTTAACAGCCTAATCCTAAGGGTTAACTGCCAGTACTTCATACTGAGGACAGTCAGTATTGAGGGTGCAATCCCAATCCCCAGTGAGTGAGGCCAGTATACGTCTTTGCATAAGTTATGTGTTGGCCTGTGGGTGTCACAAAACAGCCATAAAGCAGTTCTGCGTTACTCTTAGGGAAGTTAGGCTAGTGCACAGGCAATGTGCCAGCCTCCCCACACCACCATGGGAAGTTACGCCAGGTGAGTTATGCCAGCCTAAATTAGTTAGGATTGCACCCTGGATTTTGCAAACATGCTGTAAAAGATAGTTGTGTCCCCTGCAGTGTCCTCCTACTGCACTATATGGCTGCTGTAATGTATGGCTGCCACAAAAAGTGCTACAGGCTATTGCTGTTGGCTACTCAGGAGAAGTGGGCTTTTGTACATGACCTTCCTTTCAGTAAGTGAAGTCGCCTTGCTATGTTACTACTCAATTCTGCAGCAGTTCTGGAATCCATGGGATTCCATGTTCTAGAATCCATAGGAAGGCCCCACATAGTTGTTCCCAGGGTGACTATATGTCTTCTTTTTCCATGAAAAAAGAGTTTTTCTTTGTTTCCTGGAAAAAACCCTCAATGTACTCCTTTTTCTTGTAAGCAGGCAGCATGTAGACTTCTTGTAATCAATAAATTAGATGCAATAAATTATATATTTGTACATGTTTTGTATTTGTACAAGTATACATTATGTATTTGTACATGTATTTGTATGTATGTATTTGTACATTACAAATTGTACATTACATTGTAAATTATATGTATTTGTACATGTATACATTATGTATTATGTATATGTATTATATGAATATTGTATTTTAAATACAATAATGAGTAAATAGTATTATAATAAGCACACATATGAACGTTTTTCACTTTCCTTTTGTCGTGTCCTACATTTTTCTTGGGTGTCTTACAATTGGGGGGCCCAGTCCTCTTTTTTTGTTATGGCATATGGTCACCCTGAGTTTTTTTCAGGACTTGGCAGAGCTGAGCCCCACCAGTCCTGCTCCCTCCAACCCCCCTCTGTCCCTTCCACACCTGCTCCTCATCCTCACTCCATCTCCCCAACCCTACTAAACCTCCTCTCCACCTCTCCCTATATCCCCACTCACTGCTCCGCTACTTGGCCAACACTGGGATAGCACTGGAGACCACAAACATGCTTTATGGCACATTTGTGACCCCCAGAGTAGCGGCATGCCAGTGATAAGCCCTTAGGATTGGGTTGTGCAGCACTATAGCAACTTGTGAGATGACTCCTGATTCTGGAGAGCCTGATAAGACAATAAAGAAGACAAATAACTATTATGGCAGGGAATGGATATTAAATAATTTTTAACAAGTTGTCAGACCCAAGCTGCTTAAACTGCTCAGAGATCAACAGAGCTATGGGTATAGTTTGGTTTATGTGAAATTTAATATTCTCAGCTTTTTAAAATGTAAAAGTACAATGTCTTTATATGCTACTAGGACAGTCTGATATCTAGAGATTTATTTTGCCATTTGGACTATTTTAGATAGGGTTGGCCCATTCCGGAGGCCAACTGAGCCTCAGACAGTAATTTAATAGGATGGAGCTCAGCTACACCAGGTGTTCCTCCACTGATCCTCTTCCTCCACACTACGGGGACTTTCCAGGCATTTTTTCCATCTGTATATTTTCTCTTCTCCTCCTCTTCCTTTTCCAGCCAAGGTGGTGAAAAAAATGACTGGCACATCACCAGATAAAGGGAGGGCTGCATCTTAAGTACCTGAGCATCTTGGGCCAGTCTTGATTTTGGTTGCTTTCAGAAACTGATGCTGAAATTCCAGCTTATAATGGATGGCAATTGACATTATATTTAATAATTTAATTCTTATTTAAGACAAGGGACTCACAAGAGCACTACTCTAAATCAATGAGACCAGACTCAAGATCTACAGCAGTTATAAAAGCAGGGTCCACATACATCATTTGCTTTTTTGTGTGCAGAGAGGAATGGATTTTGCTTCTTCAGCTATCAGTATATAATTTGTGTTTCAGACAGATGGTCTAATGTATAGCAGACTGCTGTTCAGCTCCACACATATTGCCTCCTGAAGTGCTGATCTGTATCACACTGGATATTTACTGCCAGAGTGTTATCTAAAATGAGAAAGTAAAACAAGGCTGTTTTCTGGTCACAAATAAAACCGGACAGTGTCCAGGGTAGATTAAAACTTCATTTTACCTGCAGTGTATCACCCACATGATAAATGCCTTTACATTTCATATGAACATTTTATTGGAAAGTGGTATGTCATAATAGTAATAATATTTTTTTCTAATTTTTGCAAAGGTAGAACTACAATACTGGATTTTTGTGGGGACTGGAACATCACTAAATAAATGGGTGCTCAAATGGCATTTATTCCTACTTATGGCTTGGCCTTGCAAGACTCCATTTGAGGGGTGGACTGCATTTTAAGGAGAAAAGCTGTTCAAGTAATTGCAAGGAGATACTTGGCAACTAATTTACACAATCAGTCTCACTGAAATCAGTGAGATATAAGCAGGTAGTTGAACATTCAGGCCCCATCAATTTCAACTGGACTTAAATAGTTCTAGTTTTCTAAAAGCTGCACATAGACTTTGGCACAAATCCTCAGAATGCATCCATATTAGCACGGAAATACAGCAATACTTGGTAATATATGTCTATTACACTGATCAACAAGGTGTAGATATCTGACATCATGGTTACATTTTATAATGCAGTTTTACGTTCTTATTTCAAATCTGAAAACCGTTTTGCTGTATCACGTCAGGTTTCGAAGATATCACAGGGAGGCCTCCATCAGTCTTGAGAGACTATGGTATCGTGCTCGGCGCTGCATACGCTGCATGCGAAGCACGAAAGCCTGGGTTGGATTCTTATGGAGGATAGGCTGTTACCCAAGCAGCAAATCCCCCCTCTCCACGCCACTGAATTAGTCCAATGGAAAAGCAGAGCCAATACGATTGGATCCAGCTGGTGTTGCAGAGCTGGGCTAAGGACAGGAGCTCACCCTGTCTTGTGGGGCCAACCCGGGTCTTGAACCCTGGCCTGCTGGTTAACAGGCACAGCGTCTTAACTGCTTGCACCAGAAAATACATATTTTATATGGAACACCTTTCGTTGAATATGTTTTTGTCGGTTTTCGTTATTTGTAATGCAACTCAATTTGTGTTTTCGACGATTTTGAAATCATACACCAGGTACGATTGCACCAGGTACAACGACTTCGCACTTTCAGCACAGACACAAAGAACTTGTGCAGTTCTTTGCAATGAGTGACAGTTTTTGTTACTGCATGGACGTCCAAGGTCTCAGGGTGGAACACAGCATTGAAGAATGGCGAATGTTCATTGATTCGTCAAAGACAAGTCTAAAGGCAGTATTATTACACAACGGTAACAGATATACATCAGTACCAGTTGGTTATTCTACCCACCTGAAAGAGACGTATGAAACCATGTCGCTACTTCTTGACAAAATACGCTATCGCGACTACAACTGGCATATCTGTGGTGATTTAAAAGTTATCACTATTCTCATGGGAATGCAGAGTGGGTCCACAAAGTACTGCTGCTTTATCTGCGAGTGGGACAGCAGAGATAGGAAGCACCATTATATAAATAACAAGTGGCCCATCAGAGATAAAAGGCAGCCAGGAAGTAAAAACGTCCTTCGTGTGCCATTGGTTGAGTGTGACAAAGTTATCATGCCTCCACTTCTTATAAAGCTGGGGCTCATGAAGAACTTTGTGAAGGCACTAGATAACAACTCAGATGCTTTTCGGTACCTGTGCAACAAGTTTCTGGAGTTGAGTTATGCAAAAGTGAAAGAAGGTATGTTCATAGGTCCACAAATAAGGAAGATCATTGCTGACAGCCACTTCGAAGACTTACTGGGTGATACTGAAAGTGGTACTGGGTGATATCTCAAGAACGGTGGGTGATAGAGACAAACGGTTTGCATATTCTGAATCAGCATGTCTCAATTGTCTTAGAATGCATGTTGGATACCAAGATATCCGCCGAAAGTTTTTTTTTGTTTATCAGTGTTATGGACTATATCTGTATGACTATAACCATATTGTCGTATGGCTATAGACAGTCTAAATCCACTGAAGTATACTAACTAGTGATTTAGCCTTTTAACAGAAATACCCCAGTTTTAGCTGCTGCTTTAACTCAAAATACTCATGGATACTCATGGATAGAGTTTTGTACACCAGGAATTCATCAGTATTGTTATACATTGTGTACCAGGTTTTTCATATATATTTAAAATATATGTAAAAATACAGATGGCCAAATTTCGGTGGGCAGTTAACATGCATTGACATCAACAGAACATATGCAAATTCAGCAGTCCAGAACGGTGGCATATTTAAAGCCCATTTATCATCAAATTTCACTCTTATTAAAGTCAGTAGCAAAACTATGGCTGCAATCCTAAGCTCCACTTAGGCCGGCTGTCCTGAGGGTGTCACAGAAGTGCTCAAAGACACTTCTGCATCACTCCTAGGGGAGAGTTAGGCCAGTGTACAGACAAGAGCTTGCCATCCTACATAACCAGGGGAATAGGAAGACCGATGACAATGAGTTATGCTGGCCTAGGTTAGGATTGCACAGTATGTGATTTAATGGCCCAGAGTTAAAATCAATAGACTTTATTATTAATCAATCAATAAACTGATCAATAAATCAATATATTGAAATAAAGAAATCAATAAATCCTTATGATTAAACCTCAAATAAGAGATATGAGATGTCTATAGATAATTCATTCCTACAAGAATCCCCCTATTGTCAGGGCCAGCTCCTGAAAATTAGCTGCATCAAGTGCAACACCGAAAGACTTCCCTCCTATACACTTTGCAGTTCTTCATATTTCAAATATTTCCCTTTTTGTTCCTTTTTTGTTAAGATTAGTGGGGTAGACCTGGTAGAAGAAAGCAACATGGTGCCATTTCACCTTTCTCTCATTCATTGGAGGATGCTGGTTGCATTTTCCTTGAGAATTGGTTCACAAACTACTTCCTGAAACATCTCTCTTAACCTGCTCAGTGGTAGGGCCAGCCCTGGTACCAGCTATTATTACTGCCATTTTTCAGGAAGAAACCCAAGGCTCAACATGCCTTTGCTTGAGGTCACCCAGTCAATCCAAATTTGGATTCGGGTTTGAATCTAGACTTTACTTTGTCTGAGCCTCTCTGAACTCTATTTATTAAACTACAATAACAAACTATGGCCCCAGACCCTGACACAGTATCTGTTTTCTCATTACTTGCTTTGATTTGATGTATGGAGGCCATATCCAGCAAAGCTGCAAGAGCCAAATCATATTTTACCCATAAGAGGACTCTTTAGTCACGCTTCCTGCTGGGCTGTGGTTTTGGAGTGGTTTTGAAGTTACTTGAAGTGGCAAGCAAGCAAAGGTTACTCTGGAAAGTACTGTCTGCCTGGTAAGAACACTTGTTTCCAGGAAAGGTCTGGGTTAATTGATTTTGAATTCAATACTGAGAAAAGGTGCCTACTTTAACTCGCCTTCAGCAGTTTGAGCTTCTGGAAAGCACATGGCTTATTGTGGGGACAAGAGAAATTTGACTTGGACTTTGGAAAATGCTACACAACAGGCACAGCACTTGTGTATCAATAACCTGTTCTATAATTATCAAATGATCATTACTTCCCTATTTCCAAACACATGTAAGGTCAAACTGTCCTTGAGTGATGGGAAAAGAAAAATAAACCCAAGAAATGTGGTTTTCTGCCTTACATAAACTCCATGTTGGCCAGCTAATAAAGGAATTGATGCTTACAGAGCAATTTTTCAACTGCTTTATCCATTTCCAATAGAGGAAAAAGAAACAAAAATAGATCCAAAAACAGCTGTAATTCTTGCAAATTTATATTAATGCCAGAATGTTTTGGTGTTTAGAGAGATCTGTTCCCAAGGACATTCTCTGACATTCTCTTTTGCTACTGCCCACTATTCTGAGTAGTAGACGGAGGTCTGAGATCTGGCTGCTACAAGATGTTGTGAGATCAAGACAAATGCAGCCCTCGATGAGCTTCCGCCCAGCCCACGGAAAAGCCCTGAAATCCTCCAGAGGTCACCTCTAGAGGTCTCTGTACCTGAGGAGGGTATGTTGAGGGCTGGGGAGGCTGCACACACTTCTCTATATGTATGAAAGTGTTGATGAACTGGTTTGAAGATCACCCTCTGTGTGTGTGCTGGAAAGCATTTATGAACTGATCTGAATTCATTCATTTACAAGTTCCATCACTAATATAGTATACTTGTTAATGTAAATTTATCCAAATTTGAAATGTAAATCAATTCTTTTTTTTTCTTCCACCCCCTTCACAGTATCAGAAAGATGATGTGGCTGTCCTGCCCCAAAAAGTTTAGAGAACCTGATTTAATGGGATTAATTTATTATTTTTTGCAAGGAAGGGAGCTCATTACTTTGCTCGAGGTCCAGTAGGTGGCACTCTGTGGAAGGGATTGGCGTTCAGGGTGCCTGTCCCTCTCACTGGAATGCAGATCCATCCCAAGGCCACTCCATTTCGGAAACATTCAAGAGACTTAGATCCATAAACTTTTTTTGCCCTCTGGATATTATGCTATGTGATGGTCCCAATGGTTTCCTATCACTCTGTAGCTATTCGAAAGCAGACAGCCGAAGGGAAGCTGCAAGTCCAGATAAATGAGCTACTAGTATTTGTATTTATTACTGTCTTGGTTTTGGCAGGCAGGTAATAACAGGCTTAGTTCCTTTTGCTCAAGGGAATTCTCCATTAATATACCAAGAGTCTCTCTCTCTCTCTCTCTCTCTCTCAGAAATAACTGTACCCTAGCTTCCCATATGCTAAAGAAAATGTCAAATCAGAAACTCACACGTTAATTATCCTATCCACTATCCAGCTAAGACTATCCATCCTATCCCATTAGAGTTAAAGACATAGTTGTCTGTGTGTACCTGCAAACAAGGTACACTAGTACCTCTTGATATGCATAACCCATGGATCTAAGAGCTTATTGGAAGGATGGCATTT
Organism: Cryptoblepharus egeriae; assembly: GCA_030015325.1. Lineage (NCBI taxonomy): Eukaryota > Metazoa > Chordata > Lepidosauria > Squamata > Scincidae > Cryptoblepharus > Cryptoblepharus egeriae. The sequence continues at coordinate 23,682,324 of JAREYC010000004.1, read as the reverse complement.
TAATATCTTTCCTTCATGGTGGAATGCTCTCAAGGCAGCATACCTGGAGTTTCCAGATGTTCATCCATCAAGATACTGGCCAGATTTGGACATGTTATGCTTCAGTAAGGCAGCTGGTATCATGTGTCCTCAGTTTATGCCTTAAGATAGGAAATGATCTGTCCAATTGCCAGTGTCACTCATGGTGACACTGTTTCAGGTTTCAGCCCAACCAAAAGCTGGAATCAAGGAAGTCAAAACTATGGATTAAATGGGTCAACTCTTTAATGAATTAGGAGTTGCCAGAATTCATTAAAGCCAGAATTTAGGAACCAAGGATGACAGACGGGAACACATTAGTGTCAATGAGATCTATTGCTCAGATAGTCCACTCCCCAAATAGGGTGATCCATTACATTCCTTCCTATTTCAGAAGATCCCAAAGGCCAGCCTGGGGGTGCATCCCAAAGTGCCAGTCAAGAACCTGAGACCTCCTTTCCTCCTGTCATGATGCTCCAGTCCAGGCTGTCATGCTGGCAGTTTGTCACATGCACCACTGCTCACAGAACCTTTCAACTCCAGCTTGCCCAGCTTCTGGTACTTCCTTTGAGCTAAAGCAAGTTGCAAGAATGTCCTGCAGTGATCAAAGTCAGTTTGATGATAAGGCCTCTACAGAGATATGGTCCAATTACGCCCATTCCTGATGCTGGCTGGGACCTGAAGCTTCCAGATAGGACTTAGAAATACTGATAGCCCTGATAGCTCTCGCCTGCCTTATATCCAATTCTGAGCTGGATGGACCAATGATCTGACCTAGAACTGGAAATCTCATAGGATAGGTCTTACCACTAAATTTTCTGTTTTTAAAATAAAAGTTACATATTTTCACTGTCTTTAATAAATCAGACTGAAAAGTATAGAATTTGGTAGGGAGACATTTGCACTTCTTCTTGTGGTCCAATTAGTGTATGATACTATCTGGGACAGATAAGTAAGGATCTCCTCTATCTTGAATTTTCTATGAAAGCACCTGTATTTTCTATGCATTCACTGTGATCCATTGCCTTAATTTTGAATAATACTACTTTCACAAAAGTTCCAGTTGAATGAATGAAAGACACAAAAGAGGAGAGTATTTTTCCCTTTGATACGTAGTATGAACATCTGAACATTTTCAGTTTCTCAAGAATCAGCAGGGTAGGTCTGCTATGTTTTAGTTTTTGACAATGGACACCAGAGGGATGCCATGCCATATACCCCTCCAGAAACCTTATGAATTCTCATATATCAGTTGCAGTCTTACTCCTTACCAAAGCAAGTGCAGCTGAATGATCAGCCCTCAATGGCTTCAACCCACTATGGTTTGATAATAATTTATATAAACCTACACACTTGACTGTGAACTGAGAACTCAGAAATTAAATCCATAAATTTGAAGTCATTAAAAGGATTTACAAAGTTCTGTTGCCAGCAGTGCATTGTTTAAATGAATACAGTTTTGCTGTATTATTCAGTATAATTAGATGCCACCTCAACACTTACTATTTATTCTCATAACTAGTGGGTTAAAATGCAAAAGCAGCAGATGATGTGGAAAGGAAGATTTCTTTCTGGGGAGAAAGACATTTTTTAATTCTTTCAGATTATTTTCAGAACCTAACAGAGATCCCTGATTTTTTTCATGTTCCAGGAATATGGTGTAATAAAATGAGCCTTATATTTTTATTGAATCCTCAGCAATATATATTTTTAATCCAGTAATTAAAAATAAATAAAGTGGACAGGAAGTTTTAACGAGTAATCAGCAACATTTATGGTTCAGAGAAAATCTGCTCTATGTCAAAAGAAATTAGACTTATCTAACACAGTATTTCCATTTGCCTTCCAAATTGTATGCAAATTAATAATAAATAGAAGAATGTCTTTTGAAAAGAAACATGATTTATTCAGACCCAGTGGCAACTGTCTTTCAACATAAAGAAAATCAAGTGCTTGGAGGTCGATCCCAGTTAGGCATTTAGATGCAGTGTGCCTGTGATTCCCTTCGGAGAACAAGCTCATTCTTCAGGGTTAACGCTATATGTCCAGATGACAGTCATCCTGTGATGAAGGTCAAAAGTACATGTGTTGTGAAAAACGATCACAGTATGGTCTCTCTTTCTTAAAACAAAGCAAGTCATTGGGAATTGCTCCTAATCTAGAATGGGACATGGGAAGAAACAAGATTAGCCCTACAATCCAGAGTAACTATGGGAGAATGTAAGAAACATTTACGTTGATGTAGATACGGCACAACCTAGTGAAATCCTATGGGAAATTCACATTGCAATCCAGAGTAAATTGTTCTTATGTTGGAGCAAGGACTCCCCATAGCTACTCTGGATTGCACCCTGTGTTTGTAAATGGAAGCTCAGGGCGTCCACTAACATTGAGTTGTGGGAAAGTTAGAACAGACGATAAAAAATATTTCTTTACTCAGCATGTAATTGATTTCCAACAAGATGTGGTCATGGCATCTGGACTGGATGCCCTTAAAAGCAGATTGAACAGATTTATGGAGGAAAAGTCCATCACAGGCTACAAACCATGATGAGTATAAACTTCTAGTTTTAGAATCAGGCTAACTCTGAATGCCAAATTCAAGGGGGTGGCAACAGGATATAGGTATCTTGAGTGCTCTCTCTGGCATCTGGTGGGCCACAGATACAGATACTGTGTCTGTGATCTGGTTGGTCGCAGATACTGTGAGATACAAGAAACTGGACTAGATGGGCCTTTGGCCACATCTAGAGAGGCTGTTCTTATGTTCTTGTGGAGTCTTGAGAACATGGATACATTGTGTGGGCTTGACTATTCTGACAGCTTGAGCACCAACAGAACTGGCAATCAACCACTTTGCCTTCAAAGGCCATCTGATTGTAAATCCCCTCTCCCCGTCTTTATGAGCATCAACATTTTTCCAGCTCCATCTGAAATATGAACAAGGAAATGTTTTATGCAAACGTGTACTCATTTGGGGGGGAGAAAAGCTCAAGGCCACTTGTGCAGTACCTACTTGGATTCTTTTATGCAGATATCCTTGTTTTGGAAAAGAAAAATATCCTAAATGTGGCTCGAGATTAGCATATAATACCTCCCTTCAGTCACATAATACCTGGCCACCTGTCACTTGAATGTTAAACAAAGTAGTTAGCATCTGTCATGTGTGGTTCATTCCCTCTTGCAGCCTGTCCTCTGTGAAATATTGAGAGTTCTGAATTAGACACAACCGCACTTCAGATATAAATACTGTGTTCCACTGACATAAAGACACTCAGAGAACGGATGGGGAAAAGCCTATTCTCACAACAGTTTTAAACATACCTTGTTTCTTGTCAGGTCTAATTTAGCAGCCCGCAAAAGTAGGGAAGGAAATGATTTAATTTTTAAAAATGCAGGATTTTCACCTTGGTCGGTGGCATCGCTATACTATAGTGCTGGTGGCGAACATCGCTGATGTGCTTTATGGCATTTCTGCAATGCTTAGGGCTGGCGTTGGACCAACACTGATCGCACAGGATCAGGCCCATAATCAGGTGTGGCTCATTGTGCATATGCGTGTATACTCTGTGTGTGTGTGTGTCATGAGAAAGAGAGTGCATTTGCACACATTTGTGTGCCTGTGTCATAACAAGATCCTGCTCCTTAAAATTAACCACTATGCACTGTTTCAGTTCCTATCTTGAAGCTTAAAATCTAAAATAGACACGATAGAAGAAGGAGAAGAAGATGAGAATATGCAGTTTGCTCTCAGGCAATTCATAGTTTGTAGTCAGATTCAGCTTTTGATTCAAATCATGGTTTCTTGTTACATCTGAGCATAGACATTGTAATGGTGGTGGTTGGTATATCTGTGCAGTGGCTTAACCCACTCAGGATTGGTGCCGAAGTGCCTTAAGGTGCTTTTGCAATACCCCCAAGGCCAGCATGAACTTGTGTTGCAACTTGTGATATAGGATTCTTTTCAAATCAGGTCCAAGTTCAGGATCAGGAAACATTTTCAGTTTGACTTTTCGTTCAGCCTTTTCGCAGCTTCCCGAATTACACTGCCAGTTTGTATGCGAAACCTCAGTGGGCTTCAGTTATCAGACACATTTCAGAGTCAACTCTCCACTGAAAATGAGGTGACGGATGGCTTTGATCTGAAGGGCTGAGTGTCAGCCTGAAAAGGATCAAATCATTTAAGCATCTAAACTAGCAGATGAAAAATACAAAAGTGTCGCAACGGAGGAAAAAGCAGAGAGACAAAGCAATACTGATATTCTCTCCAGGTTTAGGAGGTGCTCTGTATAGTTGGTTTTATTTGTGGACACAAATGTGTAGATAGAGATGTGGGCAGGGGATCAGTCCCGTAAGGGGATCATTCCAATATGGTCTCTTCCAATGGAAGACAGATATTAAAAAATCTATTATTATTATTATTATTATTATTATTATTATTATTATTATTATTATTATTATTATTATTATTATTATTATTCAGAGGCAGATGCCATCAGGAAGCACAGCAGATAGCTTTGTCCCAGTATACTTCAGATCCTGATGCTGACCCTGAACATGTCTCTCAGTACAACCCTATGCATGTCTACTCAGAAATCCATCACATTGTGTTCAGTGGGCCTTACTCCTAGGTGAGGAAGTACTATATACAATTGCACCATTAGGGACCAATCCTATCCAGGTTTTCAGTGCCAGTTCAGCCAAGCCAATGAGAAGTGCAGTACATCCTGAGGTGGTGGGACAGTCACAGCGGCCTCCTCAAGGGAAGGAATATTTACCTCTGACCTGCATTGCTGCTGCACCAGTGTTATAAAGTCCAGCAGTGTGTTATGGCAGCTCAGTTTTCAACCCAGCACAAAGGGCCTTGTCCATGACTTCTAGTGACTGGGAGCACAATCCTAATCAATTTAGGCCAGCACAACGCACCCATCTCCCTGTCCGTGTAGCGGCCTAAACCTGCAAGGAGTGATGCAGAATCTAAAATAGATTTTTATGATATCCCCAGTATCATTTTTATGATACCCCCAGGCGAACATATCACTTGTGGCTTTCTGGGGGTTAGGATTGCAGCCTGGGCTGTATATTTCCTACTCTGTCCTGATCCTGCTTTCTTTAGCTCTAGCTACAGTATTTATATACCACTTTTCAACTGAAAAGTTCACAAAGCGGTTACAAGAAAATGAAAAATAATAGCTAAGCAATAGCTACATTAGCTAAGTAATAGCTAATGGAAAAAACTATATAGCACTGTAGAGAGACAATTTGGGGGGGGGGTTTGGAAATAACCCCCCCCCCCAATGCTCCAAAGCAGAGGCGGTGTAAATTCATCCTACAGCTTTACAACATCGTGACTCATCATGACGTTGTATCCGGATGTTCAATGATGATGACATCCCACCATAGCCAAGCCAAACATCTGGATTGTCCAGATGTTCGGGACAATGGAGCATGGAGCTCAGCAGGAATATGGGCAGCTGTCTCAGCCTTGGAGAGAACAATTTACCAAAGCTGCTGTCTCAAGCTCTGAACAGAAGCAATCCACTCAGGATACACAGCAATGTTTTATTGCAGGTCCCTGTTTGTCCTACAACTGTTAGCTAAAGGCATAACTATTGCCAGCAGGGGAAAAGAGAGTGCCTAAAACCCATTTAGACTCTGCGCTATATTTCAGGACTGCTGGAATGTCAGTGATCCACCTGAGATTCAAGAACAACCACAGTGAAAAAGAAAAACCAATAAAAACAGCATACAAGTAATGGGAGAAGGTACTCTAAGCACAATGTATCTTGCGGGGCGTGTTCTGATTGAGAGGACATTTTGAATTACCATATTTACTCAAATCTAATGCTCTGTTTTTCCAGCCAAATTTACCCTACAATCCAGAGTAACTACGGGAGCATGTGAGAGATATTACGTGCACCCATAGTTACAGCTAGTGAAAACCTATGGAAAATTCATATTGCAATCCAGAGTAAATTGTTCTTACACTGGAGCAAGGACTCCCTGTAGTTACTCTGGATTGCGCCCTTAGATTCAGTGCACCTTAGATTCAGTGGTGAATTCAATTAGAGTAAATACAGTATTTTGATTATAAGTATTGTTATACTTATACTTTGATTGTTGTATAAAGTAGTGTAATTTGGTAAAAGTAGTGCAATTTGGTAGTTGTCATATTATTGTCATGTTTCTCATTGTTGTATGCGGTAAAATTAAATTCACCTGCTTTGCAGCTGCACATTATAATCACCAGTAAACATTTTTTTAATCTCAAGCCTTTTAAAATTGAGGTGCACATTAGATTTGAGTAAATACAGTATTATGACCTCTTTTAGAGCCTACATAGGACTTTTAAAACATACATATCAATGGATAAATAGGGACAGAACTGGAGCTGGGGAGAGATGTGGTAAGTATCGCATGTACTGCAATGTGCTAAGCACATTGGTGTGGGAGTCATTTGGGGCAGTGATGGCAATATACCATCGCTGATAGTGAGGTGGAGGGGCCATTTTCACAGCTCATTATAGAGCAGTGGTTCTCAAAGTGGGGGTCAGGACCTTCTTGGGTATGGCAACTTCATTTCACGGGAGTCATGAAAAGTTGGGTGCCGCCATGTTGGTATCTGGCCCTTGGCACTGCCATCTTGGAATGGGACACTCAGGCTGCAATCCATATTTTCCTGGAAATAATTTTCACTGAACACAATGGGACTTCTGAGTAGACATGGAGTAGCTTTGGCATCACAATGATGTCACTCCCTCTTTGATGTTACTTCCAGCCATGACATCATTTCCAGGTTGATGACATAACTTCTGGGAGGTCCCAGATAGAGTGTCATTCTCAGAAGGGGGTCCTGGCCTGAAATGTTCGAGAACCACAGAAGTAGAGCATGCTGTACTTATTGTGCTGCCCTGGTTGTTCCGACTCTGAGTAGGAGCAAAAAGTATGCTGAAAAGAAGCATTTTATAAATTAAAAAACACTGTGTTGTTAAAGTGAGAGGTTTCAGCTCTAAAATAGTGAAAGTGATTGGAAAGTTGTGCTTTGAATTTCTTTGGAGTTCAAAGGCGCATGTTTGGAAATCAAAAGCTACTGTTCACCTGAATAATACAACACAGCCCCTTTAGACCTGAGACATATTGCTGATTGATTTAAGCATTCTTTAAAAGCTTAAATCCAAGCATGTGATTTAAACTGATTTAAAGCATGTGCTTCACACACTTGACAAGGATAGTTAGAAATCCTCCCAGGTTTCTACAGGTCTATTTACCATTAGTATTTAGTGCTTGACTTGCGAGCCAATCTCATTTAACAATAAATAAATGGCTAACTAGCCCTTTCACAATAAAATGCCCCAGGTTTCAATTGCATTTTCTTTTTTCTTATTATTCTGCTTTTAATTTCCGGTCTATTTGTTCTCATAATCCCTGAGAGCATCTCTGAGGCCCCAAGAGCAAAAGACAAGAAGGTGCTTGCAGTGATTTACAATGAGATGTTTGTTGTGGTCCCATTGTGTGTGCCAATGAGTAAATACAATTTATTTCTCTATTTGAAATGTTCTTGGCTTTTGGAAAAACTCATTCGAATTGTGAATCTTCCAGACTGATTTCCTGCTTTGGTTGCTTGATTTATTGCTTGTCTGACAAGCTTCCATTTATAAATCAGTGCAATGGCCTTGTACTGCCTTTTTGCTCTCAGATACACTGCTGTCACTCCTGTGGCAGGAGGCCACATTCCAAATGACCAGTGCAGATGGGTTATTTCATTAACATTTTGCTCTTCTCTGGGGTCTTCACATTTTATAATGGTCTATCGTCAGGCCACTGAGCATTTTGTATCTGAAGTATGTACTTGACAATCTACCTTCTTTGTGCAGGTTCAGGCAGGCAGCAAATAGGAGCTTTTTCCAGCCTATTGACAGGATATCATTCAAAGTTTTGATGGCCAGCCCATGTAAGTAAATGTAAAGTTATGCACATGGAGCAAAGAATCCTAACTTTACATATAAGTTAATGGGTGCTGAACTTTTGAGGACAGGTAAAAGTAAAGGTCTAGGGGTACTAGTGGATAACTTGATGAAAGCGTCATCCCAAAGTGAAGAAGAGAAGGCAATGAAGAAGGTAAATTCCATGCTTAGTGTCATTAGGAAAGTGATTGAGAATAAAACGGCAAAATCGATGATGCCATTGTACTAATCAATGGTAAGGCTACATTTGGAGTACTATGTCCAGTTCTGGTTGCCACATCTCAAAAAGTATATGGAAGAAGGTTCAGAGGAGAGTGACTAAAATGGTTGATGGTCTGGGATACTTTCCATATGAAGAAAGACTACAGTTTTGGGGGTTCTTCAGCCTAGAAAAGAGGCGCTTGAGGGGGGACATGATTGAGACATACAAAATTATGCAGGGGATGGACAGAGTGCATAGAGAGATGCTTTTTTCCCTTTCATGTAACTCCAGAACTAGGGGACATCCACTAAAATTGAATATTGGGAGGGTTAGGACAGAAAAAAAGAAATATTTCTTTACCAGCATGTTTTTGGCCTGTTGAACTCCCTGCCACAGGATGTGGTGATGGCATCTAGCCTCAACACCTTTAAGAAGGGATTGGAGGAAATTCCTAGTGGAAAGGACCATCACAGGCTACAGGCCATGAGAGGTATGTCTTGATTTGGACAACTTCAACATGCCAGATGCGGGGAGGCACCTGGATGCAGGTATCATATGTGTTCCCTAAGGCATGTGGTGGGTCACTGTGTGATACAAGAAGCTGGACTAGATGGGCTTTTGGCCTGATCCTATGGAGGCTCTTCTTATGTTTATGTTCTTACCCAGGGCTAAATGTCAAATACTACCTCCTTTTACCCCATGATATACGAGCCTCTGTTCCCACACACTGTCCAATGTGCTAGGTAATGTTCTTAATGTTTGTCTCCTGCTGTGCCATTTTTATGGTCTGCCTATTGGAAGGACCACCAGATGTGGAAGAACCACATCCTCACCAGTTACTTCTGGGTTGGGAAACCAGCTATGACAAAAATCATAAGAGGCTGAGGTTGGATAGGAGAATGTGAAAACTTTCTTTTACAGTTTTGCCAGCCAAGCCTTCTGCTGCTGTTTGTTGCATTGCATCACTGGGCTTGCATGCTGCTGAGTGGCAGAAGTCCAGAGGTCCCATGAGTACCACTAGAAACCACTGGTACTCCTCAGATTTATACCACCTCAGGAGCAGGTATAGAAATGAGTCGAGGTCCATGATAAGGACCCCATAGGGGTCCATGATAAGGCAGAGTAAGAATGGCAGCATTGACCCAAAATCTGAGTTCTTGGCCAGCCTAGCTGCAATCCCTGCAGGATATGGCACAACTACAGCAACCCACCAACCTGGGGAAACAGCAGGCTACTCCAAAAAGCCCCTTGTATTCACTGTAGACTGTTCTGGCATCTCATCAGAGACTCCTTATAAGGCGGCACCACAGCTGTTCTTTGTTCAGTGTGATCTGAGAGGGGTCTCCTCAGGAGCAAGCCCTCCCGAGGTGTCACTGACTTGGTGCCTACTGAGCATGCTCTGGAGCAGCTAGGGCAGCCCAGGCTTCCTGCTTCTCTGTATGTAGCATAACGTTCTGCTCTGGATTCAGAATAGTTGGGGAAGCCCAGCTAGGGCACTCCTCACTGCCCTAACTCTGCATTGTGCCCTAAGCCCAACATTGTATCCTGTTTAGTGAATCAGGAAGAGAACCACAATGGCTGCTGGAAACAGGTCTTTAAGGCTACTGAAGTGGCAGAGATGTACATATCCAAAGCTCTCCATATTGGTTCCAAGAACCCTTCTGCTTCACTTTTGATTTAAGCAACCAAATATCCAAACTCATATCTACTCATATCTACTAAAATAGCCAAACTCATATCTACTAAAAGCAGGCCTCCGTCAGTCTTGAAAGACTATGGTATCATGTTCAGCGCTGCATACGCTGTATGCGAAGCATGAAAGCCTGGGTTAGATTGTTATGGAGGATAGGCTGTTCCCCAAGCAGCAAATCCCCCCCTCTCCATGCTACTGAATTAGTCCAATGGAAAGGCAGAGCCAATACAATTGGATCCAGCTGCGTTGCAGAGCTGGGCTAAGGACAGGAGCTCACCCTGTCTTGTGGGGCCGACCTGGGTCTCGAACCCTGGCCTGCTGTTTAACAGACACAGCGACTTAACCACTTGCGCCACCCACAGCCCTTACTCATATCTACTATGTCTACATAAAAACCTTAATCTTTGTGTTATTGTGTCCAATGCTGTACTGCATTCAGCCACTAGATGGGGAGTGGAATCTGTGAGGAAGACTGCTTGCTGGGGTATAATTTTTTACAGATGAATATTGTTATATTGAACTTCAAGCAACAGCTGCAGGCTGTTACTAGTAAAATCATAGGAGCTCCTCAGGATCTTTGGTTTATCCAGTCACATTCATGATCACATCTGGAATTCAGAAGATTTGCCTTGCCAGTTTATGATTTCAGTCTAGTCCGTTGTCTACTAAAAAGGACCTGCTAAATGCTCAAAAGCAAATCCTTGGTTATTAGATCTTGCCTTTTCTACCATTTGTGGTTGTTTACTTTCCCGATCAGTGACGCTTCTTCCATCACCCTACTAAGTAATGCCCAGGAATGAAACATGGACGAGCATATCATAGATTAATTGGTCAAATTTGCATATGTAATACTAAAAGAATAATTCATTAGAAGCCTGCCTCTTTGGGGCCATTGCCTCACTCCTTTTGTTTTATGAACCTACATGCATAAAATTGCTATGAGCCTTCCAATTCTTAATAGATTTCAAAAGAGTGTAAATATTATAATTAAAATGTGCTGTTCTAAACCATTCTGAACCACAGACACTTGTTGAAAGAAGGCTCTGTCACAACTTGTTTCACATATGTGCAGTGGATCATTAATTGATTTCCCCCCCTCACTTGCATATACAGTAATAGTCTTGTGTGCATATCAACAGTTCATTCTAAATGTTTGGCTGATTGTTGTGGCTGACATTTTGTGTTGCACACATTTTGTGCTGCAGTGTTGTGCTGGAGATAAGCTGCAGGCAGCTACTGAATGCTTGGAATTGGACGGAGATCATGAACCAGGTTAGTCACAGCAAACTCGATTTTTCGCTCTCTATAAGGCCAGGTTTATGCAGTAGGAGGGTGGAAAATGTCAGACAGACCAGGTGTATCTAGAGCTCTTAGGGAAAACTCAATCTATGAGGGTGTCCCATAAATTACTGTACTGGATGACACCAACACTACTGACACCACTGCCTCCTCAAATATATCTTCTCAGGAATCAGAGCTATGGGGCCTCAGAGGTGAATTTCAAATGAATTTATTTAGGATCAATAAATGCCTAGCTCTTTACTTAAAAATTGCAAACAGAATGTCCCTTTCAATTGAGTATTTTTAAATTTTTAAATTTTTTACTGTTAGAGACGCTTGGGGTACTCTGCAGAAGCATCTGCAGGGCTCCCTGAATCTCCTAGAGGATAGCACTTTCTTAAGTAAATGGAAAAACTCCTCTTACCTGGCAGCAGTGTGATCCTGGGGACCACATTGCTGCCTTCCCCCCCCCCATCCATCAGTTAGGAGGCCAAACATGACCCACTAGTTTGGGAACAATTGTTATAGTCCATTATGTTTCAGGATGGAAAGTTTAGTTGCTGGAATATCATGAGAAACGCACCCTCTAATGCAGCATGAAATTCTCTGCCAGTCTCTCCACCAAACTAAGGAAATGAGTTCCAATGTATACTATTATTTGAGCAAGACCTTGATGGGCTTCACTAGATTGGTGCAATATAGCGGTCTTCAGGTTATTTGCCCTCTCTGCTGAATAAGGTTAAACTGATTTTTCATATAAAAAAGAATGTGTCCAGGGACTACTTCCTCTCATTTTTCATCTTTAGTCTTCAGATGAGTTCTGATTTTGTAACAAATTTTGTATAAAAATTGTTCAAAACCTAAAAAAAATAAGTTGCGGGACATGCATTGTTTAGTTTAATCTATCATTTCATAGGTAAATATCCTAGAAATCTTATCACATGTGGTTCACTTTGAAGTATACAAATGAAATATACAAAATATACAAAATATACATAATGAAGTATACGAGGATTGTATACTGCCTTGAGGTCCCCCCCAGTATAAAGGCGGGATATAAATAAAGTATTATTATTATTATGTACTATTTCACAGTCGCCAGGTGTTTGTCTGGAATTGGCTCTATTGTGTTTTGGTTCCTATCCAAGGAACTAGGAATCACAAAGATATCTCAATATGTGTGAAGTTCCCAGGAGTGCTGCTTTTTGTAACTGAGCAGTTGTGATCTTCTGGAGGCCCTTTTAGATGTTCCTGAAGACTTACCGTAATGGAATTGCTCCAGCAGCACCTACTATTATTGGAATAACAGTGGCTTTCTTTTCCCAGATTATCTGAATTTCTATCTGTAGGTCCTTATAACGCATGATCTTCTCATGCTCTTTCTCTTGAAGCCAACAATCTCTGGATATTGCAATGTCAATTATCCAGACCTGTTTTCCCTCATTATTACAGTATTATTATATTGTGCGCTGCAACGTTTATGTGTGAAGTTTAACAGAGAAATGGACCAGATTTTTTTTTCCCCTAATAACAGTGCCAGTCCTCCCCTTGTCAGTGGAGGGATGACCTTCTAGCAGTCATCATCCTTGATCATTACCTTGCTATAATTACATTTTTTATTTATTATGTGAGTGAAAGATACTTTTACTCTTCCAAATGGAGAACTATGTTTTGGCATGTCTGGTGAAAATTTAAGTTGCATAATTTATTTTTTACATTACAAAAAATGAGATTGATTCCATGGTACCAGCAAGGATTATGCAAGGTTGACAAATGCGGAAAGAGATGTTAATGAGAACATCCATACCACAAAGGGACAGGATGAGAAAACAGATGTTTCGCTGGTTCAGTGATTTTCAGCCAGGGTGCTGTGGCACACTGGTGTACCATGGCTAATCCTCAGGTGTGCCATGGGAATTTGGAGATTGACATTAATTAATAGGAAAACTGGGAGATTTGAATAGCCTGGTGTGCCTTGTCATTGGTAAAAACAATTAATTGTATGCCTTGAAAATTTCAGTGCCTTAGTGTGAAAAAGGTTGAAAAAGGTGAAAAAGGTTGAAAATCACTGCCCTAGTTTATCATGGACTAAGATGCTTTTGAATACAGAAAGCATTACAATACGTAAACGTAATATATATAAAACGAAAGCAACAAAATGTACTGGTGGTGTTTATGTCACATGCAACCAACAGCCATGTAGCTATCTGGGGTGTCATTGGAAATTTTATTTTAAGTTTTGGATGTAATCAAAGTCGACTGTGTTTTAAAATTGAAAGGTAAATAAATATTTTACCAATGAATTATGGCTATTTTTCTTAATCATGAATAATTGACACATGCATGCCACTGAGTCTTCATTTATTTATTACTGCATTTGCAAAATGTATTTTCCATTTCCAAAGACACTTGGATAATGTAAAAGAAATTCCAGCTTACTCTAAAAGTATTATTTGCCCCAATTATAAAATGTTAAAACACTGATTGCATTTAAAAAGGTTACAACCTGTCAAAACTATTGGCAGGTAAATGATTATTTTAAACATGATCAAATGTCCCCAAAACCTGGACATTAATGAAGTGAGAGCTATTTCCTTTCTTTTTTAACATCCCACCAGCCGAAAGCACATCAGGGCATTGATCCATAAAAAATGCTAAAAATAAAATGATTAAGAGCATGGGCAGGGCTGTGGGTGGCACAAGTGGCTAAGACACTGTGCTTGTTAACCAGCAGGCCAGGGTTCGGGACCCGGGTCGACACCACAACACAGGGTGAGCTCCTGTCCTTAGTCCAGCTGTGCGATGCCAGCTGGATCCAATCGTATTGGCTCTGCCTTTCCATTGGACTAATTCAGTGGCATGGAGAGGGGGGATTTGCTGCTTGGGTAACAGCCTATCCTCCATAACAGTCTAACCCAGACTTTCGTGCTTCGCATGCAGTGTATGCAGCGCCAAGCACGATACCATAGTCTTCCAAGACTGACGGAGGCCTGCTTTAAGGGCATGGGCTTAATGATTAAAATGATTAATGATTAAAATAATTAATGATTAAAATGAAAATGATTAAAATCAGCATGGGCTGATGGGGAGAGGCAGGTCCAGGACCCCAAAATTATGGTAGGTCTTAGTAGTCCTGTTCCCAGGTAACATGGAGCAGACTGTGCCATTTCTTGAGGTAGTGCAGATCCTCTGATCTGCATTGCGGCCTCTGAGGATATAGCAGGGTAAGAGGAAAAATTTCCCCATGCTTTGGGCTGGGCCAAAGCCTGTTTGTAAGCACACAAGCCTGTTTGTTCCAGTGCAAGTTCGGACTGCACTGCACAACATAATACATTAAATGATTTGCCCAGACATATTAATTAAATAGTAGTAAACAGAGCAAATAAAAAACCCCAGAGAAACATAACAGAAGAAACTCACTATGAAAAACCAGCCCAAGACCCCCAAGCATAGATAGTTTCAGAATTGCCTAATGCAGTTCTAGCATGACATTTAAATGTCAGCAAATGGGGTGGGGGGAGTTAACTTCCCCTAAGAAAGAGTGCCACTTAGGAGTACAAAAAGTGCAGTTCAACATGCACAAATTGGTTGATGGTTAAACATAAAACTACCCAAAATGAACAAATGTGCAAATCAGCACACACTTTAAAGCGCAAAAATTGAAATATTTGCTGAGATAGAAGAAAATTTTTTTAAAGGGAATCATCCCAGTAAGTCTGTCATATGGTATCTTTTGATATTGTCTCAAACAAAACTGGGTTCAAGTATGAATTTTCTGTTAGAAAATATCAAAAGATAACACTTAGCAGCAGCGGTATTGTTGTATTGCCTTTGTAAAAATTTCCTTCTCTCTCAGCAGTGACATATGGAGATGTTGTACCAAGCACCAGTTAATGGGCTGGTTGCCAGGTTGTTTAACAGCTGCAGTAAATCTGCACGCTGAATACAAAGTGCAGGAACGAGATCTCACCTAATATTCCTTATTAACTCTGCTGACATAAACACATCCTGACTGTTACTATGCTAAAGACATCTCATGGTGCAAATATAAAGATCGATAATATAAAAATAAAAACAAACCTAAAGATTATGATAAAATAACCTCTAAAATACTGTATGTATATTAATAACAGTAATTCTTGTAACAAAGGGCATTTCAGCAATCTACCTACCTGATAGGACAGAATTGCCCAGAGGAGTAATTGCAGCTCATTTCATCTTTCTACACATTCAGGAAAGATAAAGGCGGTTGCACTGGGGACACATTTGACACCTCAGTCCCTGTTCTCTTGTGGTGAAGGCTATGCTGCTCCAAGGAACATGTAAAGCCTTATATTTAATAATCCACGAGGAAGAGACATAATATTGCTGGATGTGGAATTTCTTCATTTTCTGAATTCGGGATAGTTCTTTCTGGCCCAGTTCTGGAATCCTATGCCCTTTTCCTTTTGTGTCTATTGCTTGTCCACATTTTCCCTTCTGTGGCTGCCCCATGTCATGTACATAGCTTGACACCAGTCTTGGCTTCCACAAGGGTCCCATTCAAGGAACCTCCATGGATGCAGATTTTCATGTTAAACCAAAGCAATTAAAAGATTTGGCAACTCTTATAGCCTCTTCCCATGGTAATGTGGCAGGCAGGTTATCATTCAACCTCCCTCTCCCTTTCTGGGCCTTAAAGGAGCTTCATTTCAACTAGAAGGCAAATCTTCTCCTTTCCCCTGCCAAAAGATGCAGTGATATTTATTTCCCATTAACTTTGCATTCTGTCATGTGCTCCAGGCAGAGAAAGGGAGGACTCTGCCTCCCAGGGCTCTTCTAAGCCCTGGCGATGGAAAGGGAGGTTGATTACTGCGTACCTGCCACATTACCATGGTAAGCAGGTTGTTTTTAAACCTAAAGGAACATTTATTTTTTAATTTAATAGGTCAGCGTTATTCACAGTGAGATATGATCTGGATGAAAATCTGCTGATTGTACCTGTTCTTCTTGAATTCTTCCAAGTTCATATATTTTTTCCAGGGTCCTGCCTTTTAGGACACTTCCTCCTTCACCTTCTTTTTTCACCTTCTCCACCAAGAGTCATCCCTCTTGGCCAGTCTTTTTGCTGTTTCTTTCTCTTTTGGTTCATAACATATAGATCAGGGGTGTCCAACACGAGGCCTGGGGGCCGCATGCAGCCCAAGGCAAGGGTGGATGCGGCCCTCCTGCAAAGCTGGCCGCCACCACTGGAAAAACCAGCTTTGTGGCAGCAGCCATTTTCAAATTTCGCGTGCTTCTCTGCGCACTGCGCACAAGCTATTTTGGGCTTCCTGGCACTCAGAGTACTTCAGGTCCCTGCAAACCTTGCAGCGCTTGCCCACCTGCATCCCCCAAAAGCAGCCTCAGCCTCTATCCCAGCTGCTTCCTGCTGCCCTTGAGACCTACTCAGAAGTAAGCCCCATTAAAGTCAATGAGGCTTACTCCCGAGTTGCAGTCTGATAGCCCAATAATGCATAGGACGGGCTGTGATCCTCTCCAAGCGTAACCTTGGTGATATGCTGCAACCCTAACCATGTCTACTCAGAGGTAAGGCCCATTGTACCCAATGGGTCTTACAGGAAAGTGTGTTCAGGATTGCAGCATATCTCCAAGGTTAAGCTTGGAGAGGATCACAGCCCTTCCTATGCATCATGCCTCCTCAGAAGTAAGCCCCACTAATGTCAATGAGGCTTACTCCCAAGTTGCAGTCTGTGAGCCCAATCCTATGCATGGCCACTCAGCAGAAAACCCCCTGATAATCAATGAGACTTACTCCAAGGTTTAGCTTGGAGAGGATCACTGCCCATCCTATGCATCATGCCTACTCAGATGTAAGACCCATTAAAATCAATGAGACTTACTCCAAGGTTTAAAAAATGTTAGACAAAATATAGGACATCCTACATTTTGTCCTACATTTTTTTAAAAAATTTGCTAGTTTTTATGTGCAGCCCAAATCAATTCGTTTTCTTCCAGTGCGGCCCAGTGAAGCTAGAAGGTTGGACACCCCTGATATAGATCTTTCTGAACTTAAGTGCTATGAAATTCCTCTCTCCTTTTTTCTTGAACTACTCATCATATAAGTTCCTCTATCTTCTTTACTTATCATATAAGTTCCTCCGTCTTCTTTGAGCAGATTCCTTGACATTGGCTTCCTGTCCTCCCAGTCTTCCAAGAAATATTCCCATTCCTTTCCTTCCCTGCCCTATCCTATCCTTCCCACCACCAATCCCCATGGCTGACTCATCTGGCATTATAAGATGGTGCGCTTATTGCTGGCCCTTGTGCATGGTCAGTATTGTGCTGGTAGCCTCTTTGCACGCACTATTGGAGTCAGCAAACATGAAAACGTCATGTGCACTGCATCAGCACACCTGCCTGGTTCCTAAAAAGAATATAAGAACATAAGAAAAGGCCTGCTGGATCAGGCCAAAGGTCCAACTAGTTCAGCTTCCTGTATCTCATTTTAGCCCACCAGATGCCTCAGGGAGCATCTGCTCAGGAAACAATTCTGCTGGTGCTGGTGCTGTTGCATTCTGTCAGTGGGGCAGTTCAGACAGAGTTATGCTATCTGTAAATAACACTGAGTGCAACGGAAATAGCCCCACGGAAACTGTGCTTGAACAGAAATATACTGTGAGCAATCAAGAATTCTGCTACTTACCAATTCGCACCTCAGTTTTCTTGAAGAAGCAATAACGGCGAATGAAAGTGTTTTTTTTTTTTTTGAGAAAGCATTAAAGTACATTACTTGCACGTTTTAATTTACAGGGGTAGAAGGAAATTAGAAACTATTTTTGTACATGCTCCTAAGAGTATCTCAATTCCAAAATACCGGTAGTTGTTTTTCTGTTTTGTTTTTAATAGACGTATTTTACAAGCTGCAAGATTTGTCTCTTTTCCAGAAGGAGTATTTAATGAGCATTATATTTGGAAATCAGGACATAGTAATTATGGAAAATCATATTGTCTTTAAGTGAAGTGTAACCTATTCCAAATAACATTCCACATACACATTCCACTCTCCCGATATTCCCTCACCACTCCTGAATTTACTCTGAAAAACGTGCCTAAAAAGAGACTTAAGAGCCTAATCTAAATGCTAGAATTCCATGAGCTACATGCTATCTCTTAGGCAGTTTATGGGAATGTTGAACTCTTGTCTAGTGGTGTCACTAGGGTTTGCATCAACCCTATGGAGGATTTATCGGTGCAAGGCAAATTTGTCAGTGCAAGGCACAAAGCATCAGCCCCTCTGATGGACTGCTCCTATGCAATGGCAACTCCCTAGTGGTGGGCATAGTAATGCGCCATTGCCATGTCCCTGCTGAGTTTTTGGAAATAATTTTTAATACAATGGAGATAGTTCAGTGTGGTTTGTTTCACTGCATTCTGCATGAAATTGTGCAAGAATGATAAATAAAATTATGGTACTATTAAATAATACTAAAAATTTTTGGCCAGTAGTGGTGCACTGTGCACATCTCCCATGCTGTGTCAGCTGGTGTGGCCCACCCCCCACAACACCACTCCATGTAAGTATGAACGTTTGCCCCAATGCAAATTTCTCAGTTGTCCGATGTTAAGCCTGATAATTCTTTTTGATAAAGAAAGATTCTTTGAAAAATGTTTCAAAAGGCAGCACTGCAGTGAAAACATCCACTCCCATCACTCCCGGTTATAATCTTCTCCTGCGACAACAAAACTGGAGCTCTCTTCTGCCTTAAGTGCACACAGTTTAGTGTATGGAAAGATCCATGAAGCTTGGTGTGAATTTCCTTAATGAAAAGGCAATTTTATTAGTAAAAGAGCACAATTATTGCACTTTGCTTGAATACTTTGCACTTTGCTTGCATAAGGTTCTACCATGACATCATTCTGGCATGTGCTCCCCCAGTTTCTCCCTCAGTTTTAGGCAAGAAGCAAACATGTCAAGCAAATCCACTATGTGTTTTAAATATATCCAGTGGGGGATATAAAATAAGATTTGATAAATTATTTTCCATGAGCTTCAGTGTTATTCTCAAATGAATAAACAGCTCATCTTCTTGGCAGGTAATATTGGAAAACAGGGAATGTGAAGCAAGGCTGATGGAACCTCAGCATATCTTTGCATCTGTGAAGATTTACATGCAAGTATAAGCAAGGAGGGCCCTATGGAAAAACGGCTGCAGTGTCTTTCAGGATCATAACTCTTTAGCCTTAAAACACATCTCTTTATGAGACTGTGGCAAAAGATCCCATTCTAGAGTCCGAAACTCTTCATTTATACAGGGTGTGAATAAAATAAACGATTAGTAAATAAAATCATGACAAATACATTAAATAAATAATGATTGTGATTCTGTAATGAAAAAGGCCTTTTATCAACATAAATATGACATCTATTCAGAATGCAAAGCAGTGATTATACAATATGTATTCATATAGATAAAACACATATTGACGATGTATAAACTGTGACAGAATTATTAAAATGTGCACCACAACCTCACAGTATAGCAATACACATCTAGTGGATGTTGACAGATTATCATAATCCTCTAGTGGCTCAATGGTAGCACTCCTATAAATAGCCACCGAGAAAGATGTGCATGATGTTCAGACACATCAGTGTCTCAGAGCTAGTCAGCCTCGTGTATCAGGAGTGGCACTTTCAGTCTTGCCTCACGAGGCATTGACCTGGTTTGCTATGAACGCTCTTGACCTTTGCTTTTTGTCAGCTTTGCTTATAAATAACCACTGAACTGACACTGTGAAGCAAAAGTATCTTTCTAGATAATGTCAAACAAAATGATTAGGGCCACATCCTCCCAGAGAAGCCAAGATAAAGTCAAGACATATATTTATATATAACTATACATCAAAAATAAAAGAGGAAAACTGTAATCAATCAAGGCTTAACTCTATCTGACTTTCCAAGGCCTTCTTGGCCACTTAAACACACAAAGTGCAGGTCTTGTAGATGTCACAGGCAAAGGATATCACCATCACCAAAGACAAGATGTCAACACTGAGAAAGGTTTATCCCTGTTACATATGCAGGTGAATTTGCATTCATGGTGTGTCAAAGAGCAAAAGTCCTATAAATTTCCTATACAGTGTAGTCCTATAAGTCAGTGTTGACTGATATGATATGTTGATTGATAGTTGTGTCCTGCGACTGTTTATGTGCCGCAAGAGTTAAGACAGACACAGTGGAGTAGATAAACTATTTACTGTATTTACAACTGTAGAGTAGTCTAACACAATCCGGGTCATACACATGAATTAAGTCCTTCAGTCTAATTCTTCTTAGAGCTAACCAGTATCTGATGAACAGCTGAGCTCCAACTACCAAACAGTTCTCCAACTGTCACCAACCAACTGGCAGATGTTCAAATCTGAACTTTCTATTCAGTTTAGCTTACCTGCACCAGCTGTTTAAGCTGCACTTAGCTTACCTGTACAGCAGCACCATCTGTACTTCTAACACTATACATGTCTACTCTGGAGTAAACCCCATTGAGTTTAATGAGACAAAACTCCAGAAAAGTATATTTAGGATTGCAGCCTTAGGTGCATAACCAGGCAGCTTCATAGGGGAGGTGGTAATCCAGCTCTAGGCCATCTCTCCACTTGACATTGGGACCAGAAATAAACAGTCAGCCAGCCAGTCAGCTTATATTTTTATCTAATAAATATAAGATAGCAGTAAGGAAGGAAAAAAGGCATCCCTTACAGCCCAGTCCTATCAAAATATCCAGTGCTGAAAGGACATGTGCTTCATTCTGCAGGAGACAGCAATTATGGAGATCTCTCCAAAGTATGGGAACATTTGTTCCCTTATTCAGAAGCTGCATTGAGGCTGCATCAGCACTGAAAAGTTGGCTATGATGCTCATCATGGACTTAAATGGAGGAGAGATGGACAACCAGCCCTGAACCCTGACTCGGACATGCAGAGCTGGTTGAAGAACCCCTCATGCATGAAGTGGTGAGCCAATGCAGCCAGCTCACCTAATGTAACCACAAAGCGACATCCACCACTTTCCCTCACACTTTCTTTTCTGCTTCATCTTTTTTCAAGTTGTGGAAGTCAGTGGAGGAGAAGCAATGGAGGGTAGTGTGCAGATGAAGGGGTCAACCCTCCCCCAGTCTCTTGCTTGAGGCTATACCTCAGTCAGCCTTAGGGACAAAAAGCTTGAACTAAAGGAGGAATGAAAGACTCTTATCTAATTCCCCGCCCCTCTCAAGTCTTGACGTCTCTATTCACTTGATTTGTTATTCCCAAGTTTGTTGTTTCTTCTATGATATTTTCAGAATAACAACACTCCTATCACAAGCTCCCCAGTCCCCAGAAAAAGTAGAGCAGCCTTCACTTTTCCCCAGATGAATGAAAATAATATATTACTCTGTCAAAAGTATATTACTCTTGTTTTCTTAAGGCACAATCCCAACAAATTTAGGCCAGCCTAACTCACATGGCATATCTTCTGTGGTGATGTGGGACCTTGGTGTATGACTGTGCAGAAGAGCCACATGGCATTCCTGTGACACCCCCAAGTAAGCACAGGACGTATGCCAGGGTTTATGCCAGCCTAACTGGAATTTCCTCACGTAATCAGTGTATAAATGAAGATGGAAAGAGAATGGAGATCACAGCCACTTGACTTCAACATTTGTCTGAAGGCGAGATCAGTATACATAACAAGGGCTCCGTGCTGGTGACTGAGGGGCCTACCATTTGCAGCATTTCCAATTATGTACAGAGCACCAATGCATTGGAAACCCATATGTATGTAACCCCCAAATCCAGAGTAACTACGGGAGCACATAAGAGACTTTATGTGCACCCATAGTTACTGCACCACCTAGTGAAAACCTATGGGAAATTTATTTTACAATCCAGAGTAAATTGTTCTTACACCAGAGCAAGGACTCCCCATAGTTACTCTGGATTGTGCCCTTGGACTCTCAGCTACATCTTTTGCATCTAAATCTTTTTTTAAAATGTGGTAGAAATCCATCTTTCATCACATCATAACCACTTGACTGAATAGTAAGATGGAGTTAACCTAACAAAATGTACAATTATTGTGTGGAATTAACATTCAAAATATGTATGCCACAAAATGTGATGATCACTGGTTGACATGTCTTGAAAAGAAAACCACAGCACAATCCTATGGATGTCTACTAAGAAGTAAATACCACTTTACTCAATGGGTTTTGCTCCCAAGAAGGTGAATAAAGATTGCAGCCTCAGACAAATTTGTATAGATCTATCAGTATCTATTAGACAATTCTAAACAGTTTGCCAAAGCTATTGCACAAGTTGTATGTGCAGCTGGGGCGGGGGAGTCACTGAGGCCTTCTCAAGGTATGACACTGTTTGTTCTTTTACATTGGAGTTGCATTGCCCTTATGCCAGTTCTGGAAAATTTGTTTAGGAGATTATACCTGAAAGGCTATATGGATTATATAGTGCTATATATAGTGCTATATGGTATAGTGCAGAGTATCTCTGAATTCTGGTTGTTGGGGTTCAGCGTTATGAAAGGACTGACTGTCCTGCCCTTCTTGTGAACTTCCTTGTTGTCCAGTGTTGAAATCAGGATCATAGACTATAGACACTAACAGATCCCGCAAGTCCTTTATATTCATATAGGACCTTTCTGAGTTGTTTCCACAAAAAATATTTATACCTATCATAGATTATATACATTTACCAGTTTATACTGTTATAAATTTACCAGTATTTTCCAGTTATTTTGGGGGTATGGATGAACTGCTAAGTAGACTATTGAATAAATGCCAATGGTAAGTAATACATTAATCATATTGAAGGTTTCCAGCTATGACAGGAGTGGAATATTTCAACTTCAGTGGAAAACTGCTTTAGTTTCTCAGCTGCAGGAGACATGGAAGTCCATATGCCACTTCCAATTAAAAGTAACCTTTGCAGACCTACTTGGAAGAAATTACATGCGAGGAGCCAAGAGTGAATACTTTTACCCTGTGCAATCTCCAAATGGATTTATGTCCTTTTCTTCCCCAGTTTTAACGATTTGTGTGTTCTGCAGTCAGGCACCTTCCTCTCTCATGTGCCTTCAGAATTCAGAGATTTCAGGCCCACTGATCAATTCACAGCTATAAACCTGACAGAAATGTCAGAGGAGAAAAAGAAATGGAAACCCTGCTCCTGGGTGCCAATTCGATAAAAGACCTGCTCTTGTCAGATATGTAAAAGCCCCTCAAAATAACCACGAGGGTTAACTGTAGGACACTGAGGAAGCAATCCTAACCAATTTAGGCCAGTGCAACTCACCCATCTCCCTATTCCTGTGGTAGTGTGGGTTGGCTGCTACATGTCTGTGCATTGGCCTAAATTTCCCCAGGAGTGGCACAGAAGTGCCTTACAGCACTTTTGCGGCATCCCCAGGCTACCACTGGACTTGGGCTGAGACTTATGCAGGCCTAACGGGGAGTTAGGATTGCAGCTTCTGTTTGAAAACCATGTAGAACAGAATGGGGAAGACATTCTCTCCTGGAACTTAATGGCCAATTTTCCGTTTCCTTAGTATGCTTGTCTCCTTAAGCTGCAATCCTAAAAAAAAAAAAAAACACTTTCCTGGGAGTAAGAGCCATTGAACAGAATGGGGTTTACTTTTAAGTAGACATAGTTAGGATTGTGCTCTAAGTTTCACTGTGAACCTACAAGTGGTGGTTATGAAGGGAGGGAAGGATGTTCAAGGAAAAAGAGGCACATTAATGAAGCACATGAGTTAGTGTTAGATTAAAGGCCAGAGTTGCTTGGGCACGTACCAAAATCTATGCTTTGTTGCACTGTAGAGTGGAGCCCGTGGACAATTTCAGGAGCTTCCAACCCTACTTTGGTTTCTTCTTCATCTGCTTCATCCTAGTGAGTTGGTGATGGCAGCAAGAACAGCAACTACTCACGTTTCTCCATCCCTCCAAGAAGCTTTGCAAGTTGGGCCCAGAGGAAATGAATAGGTGAATGGCCATTGAGGAGGTGGTCACTTGATTAATGAAAACAGAGGACAGACACACTGAACATTTATAAGAGCATAAGACGAGGCCCATTAGTTCCAGTCCAACATCCAGTTTTATAAAGTGGTGTCTGGGAAGTTCACAAGCAGGAGAAACTCTGTAAAGAATCTACACTCAGTGGTATACTTCTATGCTTCATACTATACTTCAGTCTATACTTCATAATAGTATAGTACTTCATACTGTACTTTAATCTATACTTCATATTCCATATACCAGCATAATATTGTACTGTAGGGGATCCGGGTCTACTTGAAAAAGGTATGGAACTGAGCTGTGTTTCTTCCCATTTGGGAAGAGAAATTATTGGGGATTAACCAGGTTGATTACTGCGGATGGCAACCAGGTCCCCCTGTGGCTTAGTGGTTAAAAGTGCTGTGCCTGCCCATCTGAAACCCAAGTGGTTTGAAACCCAAGTACTGCAAGTTGGAGTGAGTTCCTGTGCCTAGCCCAGCTCCTACCAATGTATCAGTTCCTGCAGGGGTCACCTTTACTTTTACCTTTAAAATGGCAACCAGTAGGGGAGGGGAAGAGAGGTGGGAGAGGTAAATAGGGAAGGGGAAGCGGGGTGGGATAGATAAGTGGGGAAGGAGAAGGGGTGGGAAGGTAAGTATGGAAGAAGAAAGGAGGTGTGATAGGTAAATAGGGAAGGGGAAGGGAGGTGGGATAGGTTACTGCAACCAGCCTCCGGAGTCCACGGGGACTGGCAGGCAGGCGGCAACGATGGCTCCAAAGGGGGGCTGCAATGCAAGATAATGTTTCTAAAGATTCACAAAAGGAGATATTTGCTCCTTTTTTGGCTCTGGAAGTAAGTCCTATTCTTTGCTGGGAAACAACAGAAGGCATTAGTGTTGGTGCTGCAATTCTGATGGAAAGCTGTAGTACTGCAGGATAGCTGCTGACATCCTGCCAGCATCTTGGACTCAGGCTAATGCCTGCAGAAGTCACAGCTTGTAACCCTCAGGCTGAGCTCTGCCTTGTACCTGTCATTCAGGATGTTACAGACATTGCAGCTGGACCCCAGAATATGTCAAGCAGATTGTTGCTCTTCTGTAGCAAGCTTGGTTCCTGGAATTGATATTAGACATGATCTATACAGAAGCTCCATCCTGCATTGAGGCTGATATTTCATGAGAAGGCCCTTAAGGGCTGGATGAAATCAATCCATGAGAGCTCACCTGATGTCTGAAGTGACTTCGGTGGGATATGAGAGACTTGGTTTCCATGAGCAGCTGTCCACTATGCTGAGCTGACATAGGCAGCCTAAGACACCTAGGCTGCAATCCTAATCTCCAGTTAGGTCAGCCTAACTAGTTAAGTCATTTGCTGACCTAGGAATATCACAAAAGACACTTGTGCTCCACTCCTGGGGGAGGGCAAGGCCACTCCACAGATATGCACTTGCCTCCCAACATTACCACAGGAATGGGAAGACCGATGAGTTGTGCTAGCCTAGGTTAGGATTGCACCCTAAGGCTGCACCCGGTTAGGGAGATAGAAAATTTGGCACATATCCTGTGCTGACGTGGGTGTGTCAAAAAAGGTCTTAAAGCACTTTTGCTCCACTCCTGGGGAGGGTTATGCCAGTGCACATGCATGTGCCAGCCTTGCCACACCACCATGGGAAGATATGCTAGCTGACTTGAGTCGGCCTAAATTGGTTAGGATCGAGTCCTAGGTGCAATCTTTATCAATAAAGTCCAGCTCAACTCTCCCATGCCCCCCTTCCTATGGTTATGGTGTGAGGTAGGGGCATGCCAGTGCATTGGCCTGATCCTCACCTCCATCAGAAGTGGCACAGAAGTGCCTTATGACACTTTTGTGACACCCCAGGGCAGCACGGGACTTGTTTCAGGACCTATGCTGGCCTAACTGGGGATTACGATTGCAGCCTGACTCCAAGACTCTGGCCTGGTTCTATCCATCCTGGCTGGCAATGGCACACTTCTGGAAAACCATAAAGCAATTCCTTTTGAGGATGTGGCCTTGCCTGAACAACAATTCCTATTTGTCTGCAGTGTGTGTTCCTGTCTGTGACTTCTGGCTTCAGTCTTGACAGCTGGCTTTCAGTCCTTGCTCCTGGCTTGTCATCTGGATCTTGGCTTCTGGATCTTTCCCTCTGACTTCTGAGGTGGCAGCGCATAGCCCAAACCCAATATTTGGCTAATGCCCCAGCCACCGACCTTAATATTCCTATTCCGAGTCCTGAAATCCCTTATGCTGTCCTAGGATAATTTGTTCTCACTGTAAATAAACATTGTGTTTTTATGAGGTAGAAGAAACACAAGTTTTCCCTGACAGAGAATCTAATTTCCCCTGGAGGGATGAAGACCTAATTCAATTATTCTTCACAAGAAATGGATAGCTCTCATTAGCTCTGTGGTATGAAAAATGTGCTGCAGAATGGACATTTTTAAAGAAATTTGGGAGCTATAAAAAAACTATAGTAAAAAACATCTTTCACAACACAGTCCTGTACATGTCTACTCAGAAGGAACCCCAATTCAGCTTACTTTCAGGTAAGTGTACATAGAATTGCAACCTCATTTGAATAACATTTAACACACACACTGCAATCCTAAACCATGGTTAGGCCATCACAGGTCCTGGCACAAGTTCTGTGCTGGTGGTGGTGGGGGTGTTACAAAAGTGCCATGAAGCATTTCTGGGTCCTTACATCACAGAAGGCATATGTTCCCCAAATATCCAGGTCCAGGTCCTTCTAGGTCCAGGCATTGAGGCTGGTTTTTGATCCTCTTGTAGTTCCCAGAGGTGCCTGCTGCACTTTGTAGTGATGCCTGCTAGGGATGCCCACTGCCTGGTAGTGGCCATGCCTGGTCATGCCCATTGCCCACTGGTCCCTGGTGGATCCCACAGGCCACTAGTGCTCAATGGTTCAGGTAGGGATGCCCAGTGCTTGCTGCTGCCCACTGGTGCGCACTGCCTGCTAGTTCCCACGGTCTGGTGGTGCCTACTGGTGTCCGCTGCCTGCTGATGTCGCCCGGTAGGGATGCCTGGTAGGCATCTGCCCAGTGCAGACCACCACTACCCCCAGCACTCTCTGGCCTGTTGTTCCCCAGCGGTGCCCACTGTCTACTGGTGCCTGCCAGTCCCTGGTGCCCCATGGGACCCACCAGTGCCCAGCCATGCCTGGAGCCCACAAATATTCTTGAAATTTTACTCCTGCAATGATGGGTTAATTCTGCTAATTATATATAAACTGTTAATCCATTTTCTGTAAATACGGGAAATCCACTGTAAAAAACATTTTCTTCTTTTTCTTTGTCAGGACAAATACAGACTGTATCCATGGAAGTTACGTTGCAGGAAACCCCAGTGGATACTGAATCTGCTATGTATCACTGATCCTATGAGATCAATGGAATAGGATGAGGTGCTGGCAGGACACCAACTGTATCTTTACCTGCCAGCAAAAGAAACTCTAAGGCCCAAATCCTAACCAACTTTCCAGATGTGACTTGGCTGTGTCAATTGGAGAAATGATGCAATGATTACATTTTCACTATTTCCAAGTGACAGGGAACCATGCAAGTGCTCTGCGGGGTTTCCGAAGGTTTCCCACACGTACCCCCAGACCCTGGCACCACCTCTGTTAGGTTACATAACAGCCTCCCTTTCCTCCCAGGAGCATGATCCTGGGGATTGTATTACTGCCCTAGCCCATTCCCCACAAAGATTTATCTAGGGAGTAAAGCTCCCTAAAAATTTGAGAACTGGTTTAAACGATATTGCACTATAATGTTGACTATGGTTTATACCTGATGTGATTCACATGAGTCACATCAGCCAAATCTGGGTAAGTAACCACCACCCTACCACCCCCTCCCTACACTTGCTACTTGCCAATCCAAAACTCCTAGGCTGCTTTTTAAGAGAGAGTGCTACCAAATCCAGAGAGTGGATGATAAATTCTAAGAAAATATGTTTCTCTCATCTAACATATATTGAAAGATATTAGATATATTTAATAGTCTAGGGCCCAGGCTTCAGTTGGCTTAGTGCAGTGGTTCTCAATCTTCCTAACGCCGTGACCCCTTTATAAGTTCCTCATGTTGTGGGGACCCCCAACCATAAAATTATTTTCGTTGCTATTTTATAACTGTAATTTTGCTACTATTATGAATCGCAATGTAAATATCCGATATGCAGGATGTATTTTCATTGTTACAAATGAAATGTGCGTTCTATGCACACATTGAACACAATGGGATTTATTTCAGAGTAGGCATGCATAGGATTGGGCCCTGAGGCTGCAATCCTATTCACATTTACATGGGAGTAAAGGCCCATGTGCTAGCTATTTTGGGATTATAATGGGATTTATTTCAGAGTAGGCATGCATTATTTACTATAATGGGATTTATTTCAGAGAAGGCATGCATAGGATTGGGCCCTGAGGCTGTCAGTCAGCCCCAGTGCACGCGCAGCTACAGCCAGAGATCTGATTTGGCCCCCTGCACCAGGGGTCTTTAGGCGACCCCCAGGAAACCTCTAGGCGACCCCCAAAGGGGTCCCGACTCCCACTTTGAGAAACGCTGGCTTAGTGGCTAAAGGTGCCATCCCTACCAATCTGAAGATCAGCAGATCAAGACTTGAATACTGCAAGGTAGGGTGAGCTCCCATCTTTAGCCCAGCTCCTGCCAACCTAGCCGTTCAAAAGCATACAAGTGCAAGTAAATAGGTACCAGCATTCTGTGGTAACAGCATTCGATGCGCATGTGGGCCACATGTTTGGACAATGCTGGGTCTATGGCTCTAGAAACGGAATGAGCACCACACACTAGATTCGGTCATGACTAGCAGGGCGACCTGCAGAGGACACCTTTACCTTTATGGATTGGAAACTGAATTGTTATGTTCTAACACTAATACTGTAGTTCTGTGCCACCTGGAAGTGATGGTTTTGCTACTTACTCATTTATGACGATGTGGGCTGTCTTTTCCTGCACATAAAGCAATGGGAAAACTGTTCAATATTTATAGACAATTAAGGATGCAAACCTAACCAATTTAGGCAAGCACAACTCATCTGTCTACCTATTCCCACAGTGGTGTGGGGAGGCTGGCGCATGTCTGTGCACTGAACTGACTCCCTCAGAGTTAGTGCAGAAGTGTCTTTTGGCACTTTGGTGACGTCCCAAGCCAGAATCGGACTTTTGCCGGAACTTGAGCCAGCCTACTTGGAAGAACAAGTGAAAACACCATACTGATCAACAATTTTAACTGTAAGAGGAGAGGGGGGGGGGGGCTTTTAAAAATCAGCTCTAAGTTAAATGTACTGCAGAGATCCAGGACACATTTTATTGCAGTTTTATCAGGCAATGCCCAGTGACTGTAAATAAATTGAGAAATCCCCTGGTTCCTTGAAGCATCTTATTGGATATATCAAGAGCCATCCTGCATCTTTGAAAGGAGTTGTTCGATCCTTGGAAAATCTGTTTTCTGTAGATGAAATAAAATCTCTCTGCACCACACTACAATGATGAATATGAAAGGCAGTAATTGATCACCAGGGGGAGCAATGAAATTGCAGAACAGCACTGCTGAAGAAAATTGAGAGCACAATCCTAATCATGTCTTCTCAAAAGTTAGTCCCAATGTAGTCAATGGGTCTTACTCCTAGGAAAGTGTCTTTAGGCTTGCAGGCTAAGTAGACAATGTTCTATGCCATAGTACTCAGACATTTCAGCCCAGGACTCTCTTTCAAACTTAAAAGTCTGTCCGAGAACTCCTGTAAAACTTTCCAAAATGGGACATCACTGTAATACCAGAGCTCCTCCATGTCTACTCAGAAGCAAGTTCCATTGTGTTCAATGAGACTTACTCCCAGGAAAGCCCAGTGCCAGATTCCAAGATGGCAGATCCCACCCTCTTGTGACCCCTTGGATCCCGCTTTGAGTACCACTGTGCATCAAAACCAGTTTCCAAATAGCACGACTTCATCACATTGCACACTCATGTCGATAAAAGAAGTTGCCATGAAAGGAGGCCAAGCTGGCCATTTAAAAAGCAGTTTGCATGATCTAAAATTTTATTTATACAAAACATACAAAAAATATTTATAGAACTAAGAACCAGGTGATTTTCCTGTTCCACACTCAGCATTGTCCTGTTCCCTATTTGTTGTCTAACTTTAGCTGCAATCCTAAAGATACTTTCCTGGGAGAAAGACCCACTGAACACAATGGGGCTTACTTTTGAGTAGACATGGTTAGGATTTTGCTCTTTGTTTAATAGTGGTCTGTGGCAGCTGTAACTGATGGATCAGAGAACAGGCAAAAAATCCCATAGTGGGAAACTGAGGGACAAGTCCCTGACCATGAGTCAACAATTGAATTGTTTGGCACCCAAAAGGCCTACCATGACACTGGCATGAACCAGAGGGAGACGATTTGTTCTGTAGATCAGTGGAAAGTGGAAAGATCTAATTCAGACATAGGTTTAAAGAATAAGGATGGCGAAGATGCATGCCTTCCACTTCAAGCTACATCTTTCATATTTGGATAGCATTGCCCTATAAAACGCATTTAACCATATATCATGGGTTCCTACCCATCTGAATTCATCTTAGGTAGCAATCCTATACACACTTACTTGGGTGTAAGTACCATTGAAAACAATGGGGTTTTCTTCCAAGTAGCTATGCATAGGATTAAATCTACCAGTTCAGCAATGGCATCACAAGGCCACGCTGGACCTTGTTGTAGCTAAGTGATTAACAATGATTTGGGTCATCTGACAAATGGACAGCATTGGTGAGAATCAGGGTATGATAAAATAAATCAATAGACTTCAGCCAGTTAATTTAAGATCAAAGAAAAATAAATAAAACTTGCAACATAGTAATTTCTGTGTTTTCTAGCCATTTAAAAACCTAATGTTTTGGGCATTAAAAGCCTGAAAGGTTTTAATGCCTAACATTTACATGAGCTACTGTACTGAAGTATATATTACATCAAAAGCTCTTGATGTCTTAACTGGGATCTAAACTGGTGTTTCCATTCTTATATAATGTATATATTCCCCACATTTATCTGTAAGAGATTATGTTCTGAAATTTAGTGTTATAAAATTCTGAAATCCAGCATTATAAAATGAAATCAAGCATTATAATTATAAAATGAAATTTAGCATTTCAAAATTATAGAATTGAGGCCAATCCTGCTATTGATACAGGAAGATATTTGTCCAGATATTTGGTGCAGAGTGCACAAAAAGCCAATGATGCCAAGCTCTTCCTCACACTTGCAAGTGAAACCCCCATATTAGCTGGCATCCATCAGTCTTGAGAGACTATCCCTACAATCCAGAGTAACTACAGGAGCACGTAAGAGACATTATGTATACCCGTAGTTCAGTGGTGGGCTCCGGCAGGTTCGCACCCACTCTATAGAACCAGTTATTAACGAAAGATAGGGCATATAAAGTTTAAAAATAGCCATTTAAAAGAGGCTGCCAGATGGGCAGAGAACCGGTTGTTAATTTCTTTGAATCCCATCACTGCCATAGTTACTGCACCACCTTACACCAGAGCAAGGACTCCCCATAGTTACTCTGGATTGCGCCCTAAGGTATCGTGCTCGACGATGCATGTGTAGCACAAAGGCCTGGATAGATTGATATGGAGGATAGGCTGTTACCCAAGCAGCAAATCCCCCCTCTCCACACCACTGAAATAGTCCAATGGAAAGGCAGAGCCAATAGGATCCAGCTGCATCGCAGAGCTGGGCTAAGGACAGGAGCTCACCCTGTCTTGTGGGGACTGACCCAGGTCTTGAACCCTGGCCTGCTGGTTAACAGGCACAGTGTCTTAACCACTTGCCCCACCCACAGCCCTAATGAAACCCATACACAGCTGAAAATTCACATGTGTCGTGATTGGCAAAAACTTACTGGCAGATTAATTTGACAAAGGCTTCAGTTCAATCTTATTATCACTACTGAGCAAGAGTTTAGGTAGTAAAAATGCAAAAGGACTTAAAGAACTGGTGTCATTCAGAGTAGTAGGCAGCTATTGTGTTTAGGGTGCAATCCTAAAGACACTTTCCTGGGAGAAGGACCCATTGAACACAATGGGGCTTACTTTTGAGTAGACATGATTAGGATTGTGCTCCAGGAGAGCTGATGGTTCACATCAGTGTCATGATCTGGTATCATATAACCAGGGAGCCGGCATGGTCTGTTAGTTGAATGTAAGGCTGCTAAAAAACTGCTAAGCAGGAACAGACTGGATTTTCCTGATGAGATTCTGAAAACTATAGAACATATAGAAATATAAGACCTTTTTAACAGCATGAATTTTATACATCGCCTAAAGACATTATACTGTTGAAAAATTAAACATTCCCTTAATTCAAAATTGAAAGACGATTGTGCAGTAATTCAGAAATTTTACTCAATAAGATCCTGCACATTTTTGAATGTGAATTTTTTTAAGTTTAAGGTGCTAAGGGGCTGACCTTTCTTTTATAAAATAGAAGAATTTTATAAAATAAAATTATAAAAAGAATTATATAAAATAAAAATTTACAAAGTTTTTATTGAGGAAAATTTTGTTTCTTGAGACAAGCACATAAAGTGCAGATGTATTGAGCATTAAAATTCAAATCATGATCATATTTAACAAGCCATATTAAAGGGAAAAAGTTATGATCATGACAGAAATATTCTTGGCAAGTATAGATATACCTTTCTGTTATGCATTATTCTTAGAAAGAGAGAAGAGAGGAGGAGATGGATGCCAAAAGCTTGGACTGCAGTATTTAAGATCCAGGAACTGTTTTTTTTTCTGCTATATACAAACAAAAATGTGGAGAGTTTGATAGACTGGACATAATCTCAAATTTTGCATTGCTGGGATTGAAGACCTTTAAACCATTGGGAATTGGGTCACTCCTCAATGGACATGGCATTGAAAATCAGGTTTTAAATGAAAGATTGAGGGGAAAGACCATGTTTGTTTTGGTTTATGTTTTTTTCTATATATTTCCTTGCTTCTCTTAACTGATGCACCTCACATTTTTCTTTGCATCTTTCCCCCCTTCCCTAAAACAGCATCCTGCATCCCTTCATTTTCTCTGTTGCTTCTCCATCACCGTTCAGTCTTCTGTTTCTATTCTTAGCTGACAGCCAGAAGAATTTCTCCATTGCCTGTCATTGACCATTTCCTGTGGTGCACACGGATACCCAAAAGACAGGAATAATTGAGACTTGAGACTGCTGGCATCGAGAGGAGCCATAGCCCTGTGGCAAACTACAGGTTTTCATGCTGAAGCTCCCAGCGGTTCATTCTCCAATTATTATCTCATGGAGCACACCTTTTTTTAAAACTCTAGAGGTCCAGGGGTTAATTTTCATTTGGCATTCCTCTTCTCAGGCCACCCTATGTCCATGACATTTTTCTCAGTTGGCTTATACAGCCTATCAGTGCTACATGTCCCTTGATGTAGGAAACCCCAGGAAATTGTTCTCATTAACACACCTGCCTCCATATGTTCAAAAAGAGCCTTGGAATAGCAGACCACTCATAATGTTGAAAAGAAACAACTCCTACTGCAATCTTCAAACAATACTGGTAGCGGCAGGCTTGTTGCTGGAGTCCATTCAGGTCAGTACATTCTCAGCAAGCTCTTTGGCTCGCGCCCGAGCGCTTGTGCCCTCGGGCCCCAACAGCTTTTTATACCTGGGGAGAAGTAGGCAGGAGAAGCAGCCAGAAATGGGACAGCAGGTAGTATCTTTTTCCCCAAGGGAGCATCCGCCAAGTCCTGACTCTGGCCACAACTCTATAAAACCTCTTGTAATCAATAAATTATATGTAAT
The DNA here is from genome assembly GCA_030015325.1 of Cryptoblepharus egeriae. NCBI lineage: Eukaryota > Metazoa > Chordata > Lepidosauria > Squamata > Scincidae > Cryptoblepharus > Cryptoblepharus egeriae. The sequence goes on along the minus strand of JAREYC010000004.1, from coordinate 23,648,253 downwards.
AATTTTAAAACTAGTAAGTAATATAGTGTTTAAATTAACCACATAAAAGATATGTATATATATGTGTGTGTGCATGTGTGTGTGTTTCGCTTTTAGTTTGTTACGTCCTACATTTTTCTTGGATGTTCTATGTTTGGAAGGGTTTGGCCTCTTTTTTGGTTATGGCATCTGTCCATTCTTCCCCAACCCCAAAAGTGGGATGGGAAAGGGCACCAGGAGATGCGAAGGGGATGAGGTATTTGGAGAGCCTACTGGAATTCTGTTCTTGCAAGTTTGGAGTAAATTGATATAAAAAATAGCAATCACTTGACCTGGCTGGCTTGATTCTGAGTCAAAGCTAGAAGCTTCTAGCCTCACTTGTTAAAAGGCTGACTAAATGCCAAATTGGGAATTTTTTGCCAACACACCAGATTGTGCCTTTATTATAAACACATAGTGCAATCCTAAGCATGTCTACTCAGAAGTAAATCCTATTGTATTCAATGGGGCCTACTCTTAGGAAAGTGTGTTTAGGATTGCAGCCAAAGATAGCTTTAGCTGATCATCTAGGTCATTTTGGAAGGTTTTTTTCTTCTTCTCAAACACTACAAATGATACTAAAATTACTGATCATAGATGTGGTTTCTGATAGCATTAATGCAGAATCTGTGGAAAATCCCCCAAGTTTTGAACTCTGACTTTAATTTTGTTGAGCCAACATAGGATGGAGGCGTTTCTTGCTCAAGAGGATATGGTGGTTTGTGACACTGAGGAATGGAAGATGCATCCATTTCTCTGTTCTTCACTATTCTTCACACTATTTCAGGTGAAATTCTTTGAATAAAACAGGTGATGTATTTATAACCGTGTTTCTGTTTCTATGCTTGTTTTCCATGAAGAGGGAATCTGGTACTTTGTCGGTACTCTAAATTGTTAGCCATGAATCTAGACTTAATTAAGCAGAACTGAGAAAGCCCAATTTCTTGCCCTCAGAAATTCCACTTCATTATGGATGATCCAAGACTCTTCACACTTATAAGAACATGAAACTGGGTCTTGCCTAAATTAGGGTTGCCGTAATTCTCTTCCATAAGATCAGAAAAGGTCACTTGTCACACTTGCCAGTGTGTGAACACAATCACCAAAAATTAGGACTCAGAAATAGGACTGTCCCTATTAGGGTCTCAAAATAGGACTGTCCCTATTTTTCAGGACATATGACAACACTTGTCTAAATATATTAATGGAGGTATCCAGGACTGTGGCATCTATTAGATACTGTGGTTTCTAATTCAATACTAAATTCTATGACACAATTCAAGTGGGAAGTATCTACACCAACGTCTTCCAGTCCTCAGGGAGGCATGGTGCTGGTATGGTAAAATTCCCATTTAATCCCATCTTGCTGGATTTGGGCACCAATCCAATGCAGGCTGTGATGGTCCAGCACCAGCATGAACTGTCACAAGCATGCCATATGACAGGCCTTGTGACAGTCTACACTGATCTGGCACCAGAGCTAGCTCAGCATATGCACATGCTAAGTGAGTGCCTGGTGGAAGATGGCGGACCACCACCAGAGCTCCAGGCAAGTGCTGGATGGCAATGAGGTACACATATGTTCTCTTACCCCAGATAGCCCAGAGCTGCTTTCCAGCCCAGCTGAATGCAGCCCTGGGTGTTTGGAAGTATAGGATTGGACTGCCTGATGTCCTATCTGCAGCATGAGAACCAGCCCATGCAATCACAGCTTGTCTCAATTAGCTGTCTTCCAGTCTACCACAAAAGCATCATTTTTAGAAAGGATGGAGATGTATTATTTTTCTCCTTGTGCCAGTCTCTTGCTGAAGTGAGTTCCTATCTCACTGCTTGCAAGGCATGAACGAACAGGTTTTTCACAGAAAGGGAAAATGGTTAAATTAGAACTTTGTATGGCACATTTCGGGACAAAGAAAATTTTATAATCAACTCCTTAAAACCCTCAAAATGAATGCTGCACTAATGAAAAAAAGGTGTAAATCCTTTCCTGGCAGCCGTACCAGCAACCAATATAGAGGGATGATATTGTAAGGAACCCATTTCTCCAGAAATCAGCATAATGCTTTTACTCATTTTCCATGACGTGCAAGAGTTGATGTCGAAACAATGGCTGATGACTGTTCTTGAAGGAAGGTCTAAAGGAAAACCTTTGTACAAGTCCTTTAAGGTATACAAATGACATCCTTCCATTGGAAAGACATTTACTTAAAAAATTACACTCCTGTATATGCACCATGCCTAATGCAACTAGTCAGACCTCATTAGTTAGAATTCAGTGCATTTTGGTTTCAGTTAAGCTTCTGCTTCATTTCAAAAGCAATTGTTAAAAAAAAAAAGTCTTTTACCCAGAAAAATGTTCCTTTGACTTAATTCAGGAGTGGGAGGAAAATGATCCCAAAGGTGTGAAAACTCATCATCTCTGGCCAGCTTGCTGGCTAACCATAAGCAGATTAGTACTTTTCTTTGAAAAAGATGCTGAAATACCTGGTCTTCATCAGCCCCCACAAATACCTTCAATCTTGTCTCAGTCTCTGTGTTTTCTTCTGTTCCTTTGGGTTCATCCAGCCTTCTTCTTTCAAGACTGTGTAACTCATTTTTTTAAATCATAATCATCTGGCACCCAGAACCCCTAAATTTTTGGCATTTTCCCATACAACGGAGTATGCCCTCTCTCTCTCTCTCTCTCTCTCTCTCTCTCTCTCTCTCTCTCCCAGAGGTAGCATCTGTAGTGGCCCCACTCCTCAATCTCTCACCCATGTCGTTCCCACCCACCCCAAGCTAAGCCTGCCCCTTCCCTGTGTTACCCATTCCCCCTTCAGTTGCAGCTGACTGGTTCATTTGCCCTCTACCCTCAGAAAACCCTCATTTGCCCACCTACTCTCAGAAAACCTTGACACTCCTTTCATTTCCAATTCATGTTGCTCTCCAAAAGTCCCATATGCTGTTTTCTTTCATGCCATTTACTCTAATACTATTTCCTGCACTTCTCATCTCTTGTCCAGTAGAGCAAATGATCATTTACGTAAAACAGTTCTGCTCCCACAACCTTTCTATCAGGACAAATCATGATAGAAAAACCTCTTCTTCATTTTCTGTTAAGAGGTTATTACTGGTCTCTTACACAATCCTAACCATGTCTACTCAAAAGTAATCCCCATTGTAGTCAGTGGGTTTTACTCCCAGGAAAGTGTCTTTAGGATTGCAGCCTTATGTCTCTCAGATCTCTCAGGCTGCAATCTGCCCCCCTTACACAGGAGTGAACCTCACTGATTATAATAGAGCTTTACTTTAGCATAGAAATGCAAGTCGAGGTTTCTCAGGCTCTTTTCCATTGCCCTCCTTTCACGAGTGAGCCCCACTGATTATAACAGGACTAACTTTAGACATGCTTAGGCTCTGAAAATATGGCCTGCCTCCATGCAGAAAACACTGGAAGCTGAACATGTGAAATACTGATTGATCTGATATTAGTGCACTCGTCTTGAGACTCCAAAACCAATCTGTCACTTTTTAAAGCACCATAATGTAGGTCACGAATCTTAAACAGAAACCCCTAATCTTCTTAAAATCAATACAGTCATTATGAATCACATATTGGGTAAAATTCTTGAAGTTTTACAGCCAGTTAAAAAAAACCTTCAAGGAACATTACATTTCAAGGCATTGTAATCAGCAGAGAGGTGATTGCTACCATTCTTGCTAACCAAGATTCAGAGCCTTTAACAGATGCATGCGGGGCAAAAGTGAGCAAGTTCACTTTCTCCTTGTGTCCGTTCCAAGATCTGTTACTATGGTGGACAAAACCAGCTGTCAGAATTTATTAGAATTATTATTAGAATTATTGAAATTAATTGATACCTTTGAAATCATTCTGTGGGCTGCCTATAGTAAAGGACACGCTTGGCAAAGGCTGCAGACACACATTCCCTGACAGATGCTTCCAATCAACATTCACAGGCTCCCCGGAGAGGAGATGATAACATCACAATGCCCCTTCTCCTTTCCCAGGGGTTTGATGGTTATCAGTGATTAGCCACTTGAGGCTTGTAAAGCCAGCCAAAGCTAAGACAGGAAACTCTTTGTCTTCACCTGATCCTGTGGCAATAATAAAGAAGCCCAAAAATTATAAAATTAAAATAAAATTTTAATTCTTCTTCCTGTGGGAAAGGAAACTCAGATAGATCAACCAATGTCAGAATACACGTGCTTGATTGCTTCATTGTACTGATGTGTAATGTCATGTCTTGCCACACATTTTTCCATCTCAGCTCAGGAAGCCACTGAAGATAAAATCTTTAATTGTATAAATCCTCTTGTTATGAACAGAATCATCTTATTATGTAGAGAAACAGTTGTGCTATAAAAGGTCTAGTCAATTTGGACAAACGGACTCAGTCTTTTCGTAAGATAGAAAAACTCTGTCTGGCTGAGTCCAGAGCTCTGAATAAAGAAATCTCTTGCTTGCATCATCGTCTCCTGGGTCTTTCCTGCTGATACCTACTTCATTCCTATTACAAATGGGGGCTCGTCCGGGATTATTGGATCTGGACCTTTTCCAGGGAATTGAAGTGGTACCCAGGGGAGAGGGCTCTTGAGGCCCCCCAAGCCGGTGAACAGTGTGCTGTCGGTGGAAACCGGTCCTCAGGTTTCTCCAAGGCGCCTCCAACCAAGTTTGGTTGGGGAGAAAACAAGAACACCGGTTCCCATCTGATAAGAACCTGTCAATCGCCTTCGGTCTCAGGAGTACAAGCAACAGATCTACAGGAACCAGGCAAGTATAGTAACGCCCGACCCGAGATACTGCCTGAAGAGTGCACTGGTTGAATCCACTGGCTTGGAAAGGCCAGCCAGTGGAGCCCACTCAGTGACGCTGAGGGGTGGACCCGTTGGGTGACCAACGGAAGGGGACCGAGTCCTAGGTAAACTCCCGGAGCCCGGCCGTTCGCTCAGAAGGGAGGACTCGTCACCCTCTCTGACTGGGGAACATTGGCCCGTTACTCCTTGAAGGGCACCAGACCTATCCTGAAGCATAGGCTTGGATAGGTGAGACCTTTCTGTCTTGAAGCGTAGGCTTGGATAGTTGGGTAAGATATGCTAGTCTCTATCCTAAAGAATTTGGGAACGGGGGGAAGAACCTGACCAGACTTGGTAGGGAGGTAGCCCCTAAACCAACACCCAAGATTGGATAGAAGAGTCTTATCAGACTTTAATTAGCAACCAGAAAGTTTTATATTGCCTGTTAAACTATAACAGAAAGTTTCCTTTTATGTGATTTAGTTTAACTGTTCCTAGCAAAAGGTACTATTGTAACAAGAAGTATTTGCCTGTTAGACTATACTGTGGTTTAGTTTAACTGTTTTTGCTAAAAAGTATAATTGCAAGCAAAAGTTTCTTTACCTGTTAAACTGCAAGAAGGTTCTCCTTCTATTGTTTAGTTTCACTGTTACTTGGTTACTTAAAGTATAACATTGTAATGTGATTCTGTTTATGATGGGAGGGAGAAGGTAGAAACTGTGTGAGTGAAAAGTGGTTGCATGATTGACACAAGTGAAGGCGTCAGACCCCAGACGCGTGTTGTGTGTGATTGTGTGAACGTACCAAGTGTGATTGACACCGCCGTTCTTGTTGTGAGCCACTGACGAGCCTGGCCACGCAAGCTGGAGGAAGAAGTGAAAGTTTACCCTCTGTGTTCCTTACCCCATAAATAAAAAAGACCCTGATCCTCCCCTTTCCCTATTCTGTCTTGTGAGTGCCTTTTGTCTGTGGCCTGAGGACAGACCTCAGAAAACAAATACAAGTGGCTCTGTGAGTTAGAAAAAGTAAGGAAGGCCCTTGGAGTTTGGCTCCAGGAAGGGGGGGGGGTGGAGGCGACTAAGCCTGCCCCATTACAGGGAATTTTAAAAGTTGTAGATTAATTTTGTGTCTATAGTGCCTGTCAGTGCTTGCTTTGCATTGTTAGATCTATTTATTGTTTTCTAAAAGAACGCAAAAGAAAAGGTATTACATTGGGGGAAGAACCCCCCCATCTCTCTCTCTCTCCCCTGGGCTGGCTGTGATGGGATGGCTAGCAGAGCTGCCAGAGGGGAGCAGGGATTTGGTGAAAAACAGCAAAGTGGATTTCAAAAATTTAGTGTTTAGTGGATTTTAAAATTTGTGGAGGGACTAGCATGGCTCAGGTGTGCAGTGACACTGCACATAGAGGACCACAGCAGGGTCAGTTGTGTGTAACTGTAAAAAGAAGTCTGATACCTGAAGAAATTGCTCTCAGTTGTGTAAATTTCTGTATGTTGTTAGTATAAGTGGCACCAGGAGGTGAGCTCAAAAAGCTTCACAAAGAGCAGAGAATCCTGGGAATTGTAGTTTTGCTAAACAACTATGGTGGTGTCCCTTGCTTGATTGTGTGGTGGTGAGAGGCTCAGGGCCTCTGCATGGAAAACAAGAGTAGTTAGTGTTTGGTTGGGGGCAATGAGTTCTCAGAAAGAGCTTGGGACAGAGAGGAGTAAAAAACAGGGGGTTATAAATACAGTAGTTGTGTGGCAACTAGAAAGCAGTGGACTAAAGTTCCTTATTAGGTATAAAAAGGTGCATGTTCTGAAGACTGTATAAATCAGTGTGTGGTTTGTGCAATCTTGTTGCCTTGTCAAGTTGTGTAGCAGGTCACACAAAGTAAAAAAGTTTCACAAGCATAGTTAGATTTTAAGCAGCAATCTTGGTTCTGGGAAGCACATGGAAGAAAAAGAAAGTCTTTTCAGTGGTGAAGTGTGAGCAGTAAGTTAAGAAGTACACTTGCCCCTTAAGATGTGTGAAAGCAATAGTCTGTGGGCAGTGGTCTGTGCCATAAGTGGTCTAGAGGTTTCTTTTTGAGAACTAGTTAAAAGAAAAAGTCCATGTTAAGGTTACCATTCTGTCTGGAGGTTTTTTTTTTTTCTTGCATTGGTTCTTTGTTCTAAAAACACCATCTGGGTTTACAATGCTTTGGGTATTGGCAAAGCTGAATAAAGCCTCCAGCAACAAGTATGAGTTACCAAAATTTAAAGAAATTGAATTCAAAAATACTTTTGCAATAAACAGCTATTTATATTGAGTTATGGTCAAGGCCAAAGAGAAAGGAGAGGACTCTTAGTGTAGTCTGCATAGTGTCACAGATCAGTCAAAATGTGTTGCCCTTTTCTTCAAACATAAAAATAGTGGACCTTAACATGTTGTGTTTTGCTGCTTGTGAGGTTCTAAAAAGTCAAGCAAGTTGGTCTGATTAAATTGTCTTGTGGTTCAAGTTGCACCCTCTTTTGCCAAACAATAAGTTCTATAAAATAGCTCTGGAGGCCAACAGTAAAAATAGTTCAGAAATAATTAATTGAAAGTTCTGGAGTTGTATGTGTTCAAAATATCAGTGTAAGTGTTGAAACTGCCTCTGAGCATGGACAGAGTCTCTTTTCCAGGAAAAGACCTTGCCTTCAGGGACTTTCTAATCCTGATTCACGCATAACCATGGTTTCTCCCACAGAAAAGGAGGGGGGGGGAAGCTATCAAGGCTATTTTGCTTGGTATCTGTTGCTCTGCCCCAGATTCTCAACTAAATAGCCTTTATGTTCAAAGTATATGTTCTCTGTTTGTGGTGTAGTCTTTTTGCTTGAGTGCAAATTGTTGTATTGGAATGTTCAACTTCATAATATTTCAAAGACAACCTTTTAGGCAAGTCCAAGCCAAAAGAGAATTGCATTTAACTAGTATCACTGCATGTCCTCTTCCTGCAACTCATTAATCTGTATGGCTATCTATGTTTCAAATGTAAATGTTATTGTCTCTCTCTCTCTCTCTACACCCCGCAGGGAAAGAGTGCAAAAGCCATTAAATTTCCATTATTCCAGCAGGTCAAATAAGAGCCTGATCCAAGGTACAAAGTGTTAAAAAATGCCTGCCTTATAAAACAGAACAGTCTAGATCTGATTGCGCAAGACACCTTGATGTATCGAGGAGATTAGAAAAGGAATGTGTCCTCAGTGCAGATGGTAGCAAGCAAATTTGCTTAACAATGTCCATAGCAATCTCCTAATCCTTTTGTTTCAGCAGCAAAAAGGAACAACAACAAAAAGGAGAGAGTTAAACCTTATTTCTTTGCAGACTAAGCATGGATTTTTAATAAAACATTGCTTTTCAGAATATAAAGTTAACTGATTTATCTTGCTTAAATTACATTCATATCCACATATGTGTATCCTAGTATTATGTTGTATGTGTGTTGTGTGTCTTGCATTCTTATTTACAGAGCCAATATGATCCAAAGTACAGAGGTTACAATAAGAGTACCATAAAAATCTTATTTCCAGGACTGTGCTAAAAGATGTTAACTATCAAAACCAAACAACTGTGTGCCAATAAAACAACAGGAAAAAGAAGACGTGGCTGCCTGCATCATATCAGATGGATCAAAAGTGCCATGAATTACATGTTGTCTTTATGTTGTCAGTCCTGTGTTTTCTTGCAGATATTAGATGTCAAAAAGTCAAAACAAGCCTTACAAAGGAAGCAAAGGAAGTCAAACAGTATACAACAGTCTTGCAAACAGTCCACATATGAGATTGCCTGTGTCTACAAAGAAAATGGGCCAAAAAGCAACAACTAGAAGGCATGACGTAAAGTGGGTCTTCCACATCCCTACTTTGCAGGGGTGTCGTACAGCCTTCTCCTAGCAAACTTATGCTCCAAAGCTGCAAAATGTCAATTGAGCCTCCGATATTGACTGCCAACCATCTAATGTTGAAAGGCACGACAAAATAGTGAGTTTTTCACTGCCAACAAGGTGTCGCAAAGCCTTTCCAGCTTCAAGGCCATCCAGGTGAAACACTGAGCCAGGCTGGCAAGCATGTAGCCGGTGCATGCTTCCATGCAACAAGAAGCAGCGGTGAGCCGTGTGTGACATGCAATGTGGCCTGTGCGCTTGTGTTCCTGTACTTCTGTACACCTGGCTTTAACTCTGGCCCACATCAGGCACCTTTTGCAACCAGCATTCCTGATCCTGATCCGTGTTATAAACAATGGAACTTCAATCAAAGTATGAGTCTTGGTGTTAGACTCTAAGCTCAACAGCACAAGAACTCTGTTGTGGCTGTCCAGTGTTGTGAATTCCTAAAGACTCTTGTTTTCCACAGGTGTGTGGCAAAGCATTCAAAAGGTTAATTTGCAAGGACTAGTAAAGTATAACTTCTATTTGCAGTTGCAGATAAAACAATATTACATCAACCATGGAGTGGACTCTGCTGTTGAATACTCTTCCTGTGTGCATAGTCTTTTAACAGTGCAAAGACTTAAAATAAGGATTGTGTTTTGTTTGTATTGTATCTCTGTAAATTCGTGTCCCTTAGTTTTTGTATGTTAAATGTTTATGTTGTCTTGTGTGTGTGTTGGATAAGGTAAAAAGGACCCCCAGCCTCAGAAATGCCCTACTGGCTGTAAAAAAGCAAATTTAAAAAAGGTCCCAAAACTAGACAGTTGTGCATTATTGGACACTACCCATTTACCTTCATATATAAATGGGGTGTCCAAAAGGGGGGAATATGGTGGACAAAACCAGCTGTCAGAATTTATTAGAATTATTATTAGAATTATTGAAATTAATTGATACCTTTGAAATCATTCTGTGGGCTGCCTATAGTAAAGGACACGCTTGGCAAAGGCTGCAGACACACATTCCCTGACAGATGCTTCCAATCAACATTCACAGGCTCCCCGGAGAGGAGATGATAACATCACAATGCCCCTTCTCCTTTCCCAGGGGTTTGATGGTTATCAGTGATTAGCCACTTGAGGCTTGTAAAGCCAGCCAAAGCTAAGACAGGAAACTCTTTGTCTTCACCTGATCCTGTGGCAATAATAAAGAAGCCCAAAAATTATAAAATTAAAATAAAATTTTAATTCTTCTTCCTGTGGGAAAGGAAACTCAGATAGATCAACCAATGTCAGAATACACGTGCTTGATTGCTTCATTGTACTGATGTGTAATGTCATGTCTTGCCACACATTTTTCCATCTCAGCTCAGGAAGCCACTGAAGATAAAATCTTTAATTGTATAAATCCTCTTGTTATGAACAGAATCATCTTATTATGTAGAGAAACAGTTGTGCTATAAAAGGTCTAGTCAATTTGGACAAACGGACTCAGTCTTTTCGTAAGATAGAAAAACTCTGTCTGGCTGAGTCCAGAGCTCTGAATAAAGAAATCTCTTGCTTGCATCATCGTCTCCTGGGTCTTTCCTGCTGATACCTACTTCATTCCTATTACATTACGAGCAATCCAGTGCATGTGATAGTATATGATCCATAAGAGGGTGCAGCTCATGTTCGGACACACTGCCTGATTCATCCCAGAATTACTGCCTTGTCCTCCTTTGGGGATAAGCAATGCAAGACATCTTCCTTCTGACTGCTCTCAGTGCAGCCTCCATCATAATGCCAGGAAAACAACCTTGTCTGCCTATTGAAACGAAGCAGAAGCCCCAATATTTTGGCCACATCATAAGAAGAGAGGACTTGGAAAAAAAAAAACCTCATGGTGGGAAAAAAAATGAAGGCAAAAGGACAAGGGGGCGGCAGAGGGTGAGGTGGTTAGATAGTGTCAACAACGCAATGAACATGATTTTGGATGGACTTCGGAATCTGTTGGAGGATAGTGGGCCTGGCATGCTGCAGTCCATGGGGTCCCAAAGATTTGCATACTACTTAACTAAACATAAGGTAATCAACAACAAAAATCACTGGGAAGTAATAATCTGGTCAACAAACCCTCTGTATACGAAAGCTGCAATCCTAAAGACACTTTCTTGGGAGTAAGACTCACTGAACACAATGGCACTTACTTTTGAGTAGACATGGTTAGGGTTGTGCCCTTAGCCTCTTATTGCAGGCCTGGTAATATTTATGTATCATTTTTAGTGTACTGAGTGCTTCTCTTGAATGATCTGGTTGTGACCCACACAACAACCCTGTAATGTCAGTAGATCCTATAATCCTTGCATTGCAGTTGAGGAGTTGAAGCTGCTCATGCTTAAGAACACCTACAAAGTTCATGGCAGAGATGAGGTTCATACTTGGAAAGCCTTGATTGGTGCTGCCACTGCTACACATCTTTAGGACTCAATACATCTCCTAGCAGCCTATGCTGGTTAGTGACCATACATGTCAAGGAGATAGTCAACCCTGGTTCTCTGAGCATACCAGCACCATGGACTTAATTGCTACCATTCTTGGCTTTTCTCATTCACACTTTATAGTTTTTAAAGTGTTAAAGAAAAAAAACCCTGATGTGTTAAAAAAAGCTTTTAAGTGTTAAAGAAAAAATTCTTAATGTACATCTAAAAAAAACATCATGTGCCAACAAGCTCTTAGTATGTCAGGTGTGAAGGGGCTCTTGAACAGTGGTTAGCACTTAGCTTGTAGTGAAAATAAATCTGCAGTTTTTATAAGGGAACGTCATTCAGCCACTTAAAAAAAGTGGGGGAGACCAATACTACAGGCGTTAAACCAACAAGTCATTCTTTAATTGCCACTTAGGGAAAAGAAAAGCAGTGTGTGTTCTTTGTATCAGTACTACACAGGCCCATTTTCCTGGGAACATGAACCTTTTTGAAAGGCAGCTGCCGGCTTTTACTTGGAACTATTACTGTATTGTTCAAGATCCCACTCTTGGTTGGTTCTGAAATTATTACCACACTATCTTCAGTCTTTGTGTTGAATTTGTCCCACCCTCTCAACTGATTACTAATCAGTCCAAACTGACAATCCAAAAGCAACCTTTAGTGCTAACAGAAGGGAAATGTGACTGGCGTTCTGCACAGGTAACAATTAGAGCAGAGCTTCTTATAGATTTTTATACCCAAACCTGACACGGGTAAGCTAAAGAAAAGATTTCTGCTGGCTGGCAATGAGAACAAATATTGACAGAAGACACATTCAGGCTATCTAATATGATACAATCTCATCTGGCAACACAGAAAATAAAGACATTGGAAATTGTAGTTTTTTATGCATCTATATCATTAATTTTATTAATTTTAGGTGGGGTTTTCTAGACCCTGTCCTGCGGGCTAGATCCAGCACCCTGCCTTTTTCCTCCGTATGAACAGATGATATGGGTATCATGATATGCAGGCCTCCGTCAGACTTGGAAGACTATGGTATTGTGCTCGGCGCTGCATTTGAAGCACGAAAGTCTGGGTTAGATTGTTATGGAGGATAGGCTGTTACCCAAGCAGCAAATCCCCCCTCTCCACGCCACTGAATTAGTCCAATGGAAAGGCAGAGCCAATACGATTGGATCCAGCTGGTGTCGCAGAGCTGGGCTAAGGACAGCATGATATGAGTATAATATAATATGTATATTTCATATACATACACATACATACATACATACATACATACATACATGCATACATACATATATATGGATGGGCTGTGAATGGCGCAAGCGGTTAAGACACTGTGCCTGTTAACCAGCAGGCCAGAGTTCAAGACCCGGGTTGGGCCCACAAGACAGGGTGAGCTCCTGTCCTTAGCCCAGCTCTGCGACGCCAGCTGGATAGGGGGGATTTGCTGCTTGGGTAACAGCCTATCCTCCATAACAATCTAACCCAGACTTTCGTGCTTCGAATGCAGCGCCGAGCAAAATACCATAGTCTTCCAAGACTGACGGAGGCCTGCTTTTATATATATATATATATATATGGCCATCAGTATCATTCAATAACCTTTACTGAATGAGGTTGGCTGCAATCCACAAAGGTTTTCAAATTGAGCGAGTTCCTAATGGGGTTTCCCTACCCTATGCATGTATATATATAATAAACTCATAACCAATCGTATTGGCTCTGCCTTTCCATTGGACTACTCCAGTGGCGTGGAGAGGGGGGATTTGCTGCTTGGGTAACAGCCTATTCTCCATAACAATCCAACCCAGGCTTTCGTGCTTTGCATGCAGCATATGCAGCGCAGAGCACGATACCATAGTCTTTCAAGACTGATGGAGGCCTGCTTTAAACACATATGTGTGTGTGTGTATATTATAAGAGTAAACTATAATATGGCCATGCATAGGGTAGGGAAACCCCATTAGGGACTCGCTCAATTTGAATGAGGTTATTGAATGATACTGATGGCCAAAATATCAATGGACATTTTGCCAGTGAAAAGAACAAGTATTTTCACACTGATTTATTTTATTCCTTTGAACCAATGAAGTGATTTATGCATTTGCCATTACCAGATTCTATTAATACAGCTAAAGGACCTTAAATGAATAGGAGAAAAGAAAATTCACCCGACGATTCCCCATTGAAAAGCGAAAGTGCTTATTTCCAATGGAAGTGTGCTTATGTGGCTGATGTAGGGATTTTGTTGAGAAAAGTCTTGCTCAGCCATTAACTAATTACAGTGATGGATCACCCATTAACTGGCAAGCTTTCTTTAGAGAAGAGGAGGAAGGAAACTAAAGCTGCAATCCTAAAGACACTTTCCAGGGAGTGAGACCCATTGAACACAATGGGGCTTACTTTTGAGTAAACATGGTTAGGATTGTGCTCATAGTATTTCTTATTCAAAAGCAATCCGATTGAAAATGTAGATTCAAATATAAATGCCTGAAGCAACCTAGTGCAAGTCATTAATGATGTCAGGTAGTATCTGTAAGGTAAAGAAGTGGGCAGTGAAAAATGGTCATTCAGAAGAACATGTATGTATATATAGCTACATGTGTTTTAAAATGTATGGGTGTCTCCCACAAGTTATATTGATAGTTGTGACCGAATGTAGGGTGCAGTGCTCATCCCCGTTTCTAAGGCTTTAAAGCCAGCATTGTTCAAATACACTTCTATGGTTTTGGAGCTGGCATGACTGCCGAAGTTGCACGGAACTCTGTTTTCCTTCCCACCGAGGCAGCCCCTATTAATCTACTTGTATTCCCATGCTTTTGGACTGCTAGGTTGGCAGGAGCTGGGCTAAGGACGGGAGCTCACCCTCTCTTGCGGGGACCGGGTCTTGAACCCTGGCTTGCTGGTTAACAGACAAATTGTCTTAACCACTAGCACTGCCACAGCCCTATGTGTGTTTACATGCATATATAATGTGAACATGTACGTATGCAGCTGTTTATGCTAAACACATCAAGTTTAGCATAGGCAGGTCCTCTTGGAACATCCTCTTCAAGGTGAAGTCTCAGAGTTCATCAGCAGCTTCCAGGACAGGGGAAGTGACATCAAGACCATCGTGGGGGTGAAGGGTTAATCTTTTGTGCCACAGTTCCAATCCACATCCATATATAAATTCATATATTTATTTAAACAATTTTTTATAAAATGAAAACCCAGGTAATTCTATGGGGTGAGTGAAACAGGTGAGGTGGAGCAAGGACATGTAGAAGTTGGAAATGGTATCTGGTGCATATGACTTGTGCTGGATGTTGTTCCTATAAATGGTGTTGACACAAACCCTTTGGCTTCTTGGACTTGGACTTTATGAGAGCTCGCACAGGTCCATGGATAGGAGACCCATTAGTGGCCAAGGGGCTCAAAGAGAGGGTAAGAGCTGTGGCTGGAAGCCTATCCACACTTACCTGGGAGTAGCAGAAATGCATAGGATGGGGCTCTCAGGTTGCAATCTTAGCCACACTTACCTGGGAGTAAGCCGTATTGACTATGCTGGATCTTACTTCTGAGTAGACCTGCTAATAATGAGCTCTCAGGCTGTCATCCTATCTACACTTACCTGGAATAAGCCCCATTGTCTATAATGGGGCTTACTTCTCAGTAGATATATGCAGGAATGGGCTGTCAGGCTGTCATCCTATCTACACTTACCTGGGAGTAAGCCCCATTGACTATAATGGGACTTACTTCTGAGTAGACATGTATAGGAAAGGGCTGTCAAACTGTCGTCCTTTCCACACTTACCTGGGAGTAAGCCCCATTGACTATAATGGGACTTACTTCTGAGTAGGCCTGCAGAGGAATGGGCTATATGCCTTACAAGCCCCATCCACTTAGGTGCTCAGGAGGTGGCAGAAGGAAACTAGAAAACTACATTACCCAGAAGACCCTTCACCAACATTGTCCTCATTGCTACCCCCTCAAGACTACATTTCCCAGAATCCCTCTCAGAAACTAGCTTCTCTTACCCTTAAAGACTACAATACCCAGAAATCCTTGCGGAGGCGTAGAAGGGAAAAACTACGTTACCCAGAAGGCTGTGCGGGGCCTAAGCGCTGTCGTGGCGGTTGTGGTGCGATCTGTGGACCAAAGGGGCCCGTGACGGCTGTGTCTCTCCCCCCCCTTGCTGTGTCCCGCGGGGGAGGCTCCACTGTGGAGCGCCAAGGATGAGGCGGGCCGGGCTAAGTAAGTGGGATGAGAGTGGGGGAGGGGAGCTGGACCAGGTGCTCAGGTCAGGCCTCACCCCTCCCTCCCCTTGTGGTCTGAAGGATGCTGAGAGGACCAGCCTGGCCTGAGAGGACAAGAGGCTCCCCTGGGAGTGGAAGCCCCTCTTCAGGGCAGGGAACTGGGTGCAGGTGCAGGTGCAGGTGCAGGGCCTGACCCCCCCTCCTCCCTCAGCCTTTCCCCTCAGAACAGCCTCACTGTGCCTCACAGGGCTTTCTGAGGACTGGGACTGGAGGCTCTGCCTCCCCTGCCCCCCCATCACACACCCCTTCCCTGCTGAGGACCATCTGCACAGCACATGGGGTTGAGGGTGCTTCACACCTCACAAACTCCCAGCACTTTTTGAGGACTCCAGTGGAAAGACTCACATGTCTCCCCACCCACCACACATCCCTCCTGTGTTGTGAGCACCTGCACACCTCACACAGTGGCAACACTTTTCAAAGCATTTGATGGGGAGACTCTGCCGCACCCGCCACCACATTCGACACACATCACTGATCCACAGGAGTTTGGGAGAGACCAGGCTTGTTGTGGGATATGGACCCCCCACCAGCAGCATGGCATGCCTTGTCAATGTTCAAAAGCAGATGTTGTGCCTTGACAATTGCACTGCGCCGTGAGATGAAAAAGGTTGTTGAGAATGACTGTGAGGGACAATCCCATAGATTGCTAGGTCTGACTTAGGGTGCAATCCAGAGTAACTACGGGGAGTCCATACTCTGGTGTAAGAATTTGCTCTGGATTGCAATATGAATTTCCCATAGGTTTTCACTAGGTTGTGTAGTAACTGTGGGTACACGTAATGTCTCTTACGTGCTCCCGTAGTTACTCTGGATTGTAGAGTAAGTTGTCATGTCAAACCTGATAAACTCAACACACAGATTTACATCATGCCACCTGTTCGCCTTTCTTTCATGTTGTGCTAATGGCATTATTCCTGAAATACCAAGGTGGTGTGGAATTTGTAGTTTATTTTCTGTTACAGGTGTAATTCAAGCCTACCAGGAGGAAAGAAAAAGTATCCTGTTACATTCCATGAATTGGGAATAACTAGGGTTACCAGATACAAAAGAAAACAGAGTGCCTCTGTGTTTAACCACTGAATGTAAGTGGGAATTTTGGCAGGTACAGCTTTTAAATCCTCCCATATTGATCATATTCCAAAATTCCCTTTTATATATTGGTTAATATAGAAGCACTCTGTTCTCTTTTGTATCTGGTAACCTTTGGAATAACAATAACTACAATAACAATAACAATAACTGAACTGTTTTCAAATCTGAACTTGTTTTTAACTAGGCCATCCTCCATATGCCATTACTTACTGCATGAAATATTGCATTTTGCATGAAATATTCTGATTTTGCTTCGTAGTTAATTTGTATGAACTAAAGTAACTATCTGTCTATCTATCTACAGTATTTATATACTGCTTTTCAACTAAAAAGTTCACAAAGCAGTTTACAAAGAAAATGGAAAAATAATAATAGCTAATTAAAAGCTAATGGGTCCCTGTCCCAAAAGGGCTCACAATCTAAAATGCAAAAAAGAACACCAGCAGAAGCCACTTGAACAGACATTGCTGGGGTGTGTAGGGCCAGTTACTCTCCTCCTTCTAAATAAAAGGAACACCCACTTGAAAGAATGCCTCTTGCTCAGTTAGCAGGGGTTAACTAGTATTAACCACAAATCAACTAGTATTAACTAGTATCTATTAACTGCTAATATCAATTAAGTAGAAGATCAATTAGATGCTGTGTATACATGCATATGTAGTGTTAGAATTTTACATTTTTCCAATAATATTAACACTGTCAAAAGTGTTGTTAACTGTTGCTTATTCTCTTGCAACAATTATCTTGCAGCACTGCTTTGCAATTCCCTGTGATTGTGTGTTAGACTGTTCAGCACTGGTGAACAGGTGTATGAATGCAGACCCTTACACCAATGAAATGGTTAATATTGCATGCGTTACGGATGGACTGCAGGAAATATTTCTGACACTTCAGTATGACCCCTTTTTGCATCATTGATATTGTCTGCAGACCAAGACATGTCCTGCTCAGTTCACATTCCCCAGTGTGGGATTAAAAAACTTTGAGAAACTCATTGAAAGTGACTGCTGCAGTTCTGGAAGGAGTTTGTCTGTGGTTTGTATATTACGTCAGTGATTGAATTGCTGGGACCTGGCACTGTATTACTCATTTTTAGTCTCCAAAACTTTTAACTATTTAAAGTTGGCCATAGGAAAGCAATGGTTTGATCTGTGTTTCCTGAGAAAATCAATGGCCTGGTGTGCATGTTTCAGAATTTATATCATCAGTGAATTTCTAGTGTGGGAGCAGTTTGATCTGCTGCAGCAAACAGTCCGGTAGCACCATAAAAAATTAACACACTTCAACATAAGCTTCAATGGAAGTGGACCTATGAAAAAGATAGGATATCAACATAATCAAATGCAATTTTTTTTCAAAAAAGGCAGAACTTGGTCCTCCCACTTCTGTTAACCAAATCAAACAGATTTGTTTCCAAGTTGTTAACTTTTGCTGAAATAACTTTCCATTACTCTTTACTCTGTAAAGCCTTCCTTCTGAATTTGATTCAGATTCTGAATTTGATTCTCCCTTTCATAATGTTTTCTATTAATATACTTTAAATTTTTAAGCTTTAGTTTGTACCGAAGACTCTGCAATACTGCTTTTGTCTTTAGATTGACTTCCCATGGAAGCAGAACTATGCAAATATACATCAAGCTTGGTAGTTATCCTGGGCCATCCAAAGATTTAGCACTACCTAAATGTGAAATTAGTATTACATTAACTGAGAAAGACAACAAGGAAGTTATTTTGAGACCAGGGCACAGATACATGCCATGCAGCAAAAGTGGAGCAGACCTGTATTTCTGCCTTGTGTGGAAACATGCAGCATCTAAGGCTGCACCACTGTGCATTCCTTGCTTCCAAAAAGGAAGTATTTGTTTTCCATAGCATCTTACTGAACTGATATCATCCTTGTAGT
This sequence comes from Cryptoblepharus egeriae, assembly GCA_030015325.1. Lineage (NCBI taxonomy): Eukaryota > Metazoa > Chordata > Lepidosauria > Squamata > Scincidae > Cryptoblepharus > Cryptoblepharus egeriae. The sequence continues at coordinate 23,629,798 of JAREYC010000004.1, read as the reverse complement.
CTAATGCAAAGATATTTATGCAGATCATGCTTATGCACCAATTCATTGGGGCATAAGATATGCCACCCTTTCTGGACTTTCTTTGAATTCTAGTGTCTGAAATGATTTGATGTGGGCATGGGGTTCTCTAGAGGAAGTTCTTGAGATCAAGTGCTTGGTGGATTCCTTACATTTATTCTCTTCCTTCATTCTTTTTTTTTTTGTCCCTTTCTAGTGTAAAATTTTGTGGTGTCCGAGTCTACATGTTTCATGATACCTTTGCTTTCCCATATCCTTTAAGAAGGGTGATGATGGAGTAACAGTAAAATCAAAGTCCATTGCTTTCCTTCCTTTAGAAATCTGGTTTTCCGATTGTGTTTCTCATATCTAAACTCATTTGTCTTTTCAGGTGAAGGAGGTCCCAGTGGCTATACCAATAGTGGGTATAGTGTCTACGAGGAAGAAAATGAAAGGTTAACTGAAAGTCTCCGTTCAAAAGTCACTGCTATTAAATCAGTAAGTATTTCGTTATAGCATAGCATTAAAACTGATTGGAGTACATAATGCTTGCTCAATGAGCATGACAGCTATATAGGAGAAATTCAGAGGGCTTAATTGAATTTGGGCAAAATATTGCCCATCAGAAATGCATTCATTCATGGAACAAATTCCTTCTCTAATTGGATTTGAGCTCCAGCTGCCCTTTTTGGCTAATCGAAATATTAGTTACACAGTGGGACAGCAGAAGCTCCACTTTTTTGGTACCCTGTGACTGAGAATTATGGTCCCCAGGGAGTTATAATTCAGCAAGGTCCTGCTGATGGCCCTGCCAACAAACCAGCAGGCTGGACTCTTTCTGTGTAAATAAAATGATCATAGCCTATGTTTAATCAAAACTTGCCCAACTACTGCACCTCATTCAATTTCAGCAGTAAAACAGAACAGTTACTTTTGCTTCATTCTCTTTCCTTCCCTTCTACTTGAACCCCAACATGCAGTGAAGGAACATGTGACACTATGGGAAGGAACATGTGACACTATGAACATGTGACACTATGTAGGGAGGATAAAAAAGATACTACTAAATTGGTTTAATAAAAAGATAAAAGAATATTCCATATTATCTCCAAATAATTTTTATTGGGCTTGGTTCTAGAATCCTTTGGTTTTTTTAGTTATAGCAATTCTTTGATGCACCTCAGGAATATCTGTTGCGTCTTGAAGCAGAGTAAGGGTGCAGAAGATAGGATGGAGAATAACTCAGGACTGCAGAAGTGAAGTAGGAAGTCCTATAAGCCAGTTGGTTCTCAAACTCTGATGTTGTGACACCCCAATTTGAGTGTCATGGCCTTTGCCCCCTTAAGTGGTCCCAACACCCACTCTGAGAACCACTAAGAGGGTTACAAAAAGCTGGATTCAATCCATCCTGGAATCTGGCACTGGGCAACTTTAATGACACGTCAAGTCATGACATTACTTCTTGGTGGTACCACACAGATGGTCATTCTCAGAAAGGGGTTCCAGGCTGAAATGCTCGAATACCACTGATTTATTGTGTACATTTGGCAGGCACAGCATTGGAAGGATTAAGGTGCTTCTGAAGGAACTTGGGGAGCCCCCAACCCATGGCATTCAAAGAATTGGAATTCTCTTGTGATTTGTTGAGTTAATTATTGTTGAGCTGCTCTACACATTTTAGCACTACTGCTGACTTACATGGCTCTGATGTGAAGTAAATTCTCAAACTTTCAGGGATCTTTACTCCCTCACTAAGTCTTTGTGGGAAGGGCTGGCACACTGATGCAATCTCTAGGATACTGCCCCTGCAAGGGATGGGGGGGGGATTTTGAAATGAACCAGTGCTGCCAGGTTGAGGGTCTGGGGAGCCTTGCAGAATTCCTGCAGGGTTGAAAAGAGTGGAAGTTGCAGCTTCAGTTGAATTGGAATTTCAACTTCCACTCTAGTTGTGATAAGACTTTTGTTTTTTTCAAGTCTCGGGGCTCAGAACAATCCCCAGATCCTGGAAGCACTTCTGGTGCATTTCAAAATTGCCCCCTTCTCCTGCAGGGACATACTGGGGATATGCTTTTCAGCTTCTCCTCTCATAAAAGGAGCAGCAGAAAACCAACACAAATTAGGAGGTTGAATCCCCTCCATTTGAGTAGCACTGCCGCAGAGAATTCTGCCTACCTGTTCTTTCAGTATGAGTTTCTGAAAAGCTGAGTGATCAGCTACAGCACTGATTTTTCCTGATGTACAGTTGTCCTTCCAATATCAGACTTGGCTATAGTTAGCCTTGGCTGTCCTAATTTGGCCAGAGAAATTTATGGGATTGGATTTGTGACAGAAATACATGACAAATAGTTCTGAGGAATTCTACTTTCAATGTCCTAATTGTTAGTCACAGAGGAGTAACCAAAGTTTATCACTAGTTGTGTAACTTTCACCCAGCCTGCCCTCACAAATTTTGTGCTCATCCAATTGGGAAGAACGCCAGTCGCTATATAGTATTTTATTGCCTTTAATATACATAAGATTTGGAAAATAAAGGGACATGTTTATCAACAGATGTGCTTCCTAAGCAAGTAATGCTTCATGTGCTTCATGTAAGCAAATACTTGAATGAAAAGAGAACCCCCAAACCATTCCATGTGTTTATATTTTCCTCTTGTTATAGGCTTCCAAAACAAAAATATATGGATCCATATGAAGAAATTGTATCATACCTTCCTTATTAAATAAGTCCAGGATAGCTGACAAAAGCAACAGCATATTAAAATAACTGCATAATAAATAGATGTTTTTATCCACATATTGGTAGATTTCTTTCTCGTTGCTGGAAGAAAAATCCCACTGTTTGAATGAGGTATTTTGCTTGAAAATGAAAGAAACATAGACTAGGATGGTGATGGTGAACCTATGGTACGTGTGCCAGGGACGACACTCAAAGCCCTCCTGACTGGCAACCTGGGCTTGCACAGATGCGACAGGTGCATGGGTGGCTACTACACATGCCGAGACTTTGGACATGCATAGTAGCCACCCGTGTGCTCAGTTTGGCTCAGAACCAAAGATGGGGAAGGTCTCCCTCTTTGGTGCTGAGCCAAAGTGAGCATGCTGGTGTGCACTGCACCTGCCCAGAACTCTGGCTATGTGTAATGGGTGCAGAGAACTGCAGGCATGCGCCGTTCAGGGCATGTGCAGTGACACATGCACTGGCACCAGTGCCATCAGTCGGCAGAGAGGTTTGCCATCACTGGACTAGGACATTTAACTCTTTATAGAATAATCTCATTGATGCTTTTTTTGTAACTTGGATCTTTAAAATTGGAGATGCTTTTTGGATACTTATTAGCAGTATCTCATACTTACCAAACTTCCCTCTGCAAGATGTAATCCACATAGAAGTGTGGGATCACAATATGTCTTCTTTTTCCCCCCTTCCCTACAGCTTTCAATTGAAATTGGAACAGAAGTTAAACAGCAAAATAAAATGTTAGGAGAAATGGTAGGTTGAAATTAAAACATTCAATTGTTTTATATGAATTCAATCAATACTCAGATTTCTTTGTTGAAAAATTGTGTTTATTTTCTTGTTGAAATGTCATTACAGAAGGATTTTTAAAAATTTGATATTGAATTGTGATAAAAGATGGGGTTTGGTTTCCTTCATATATATTAGAATAGCTTTTAAAAGTGCAGTATCAAATTCTTAACACTTGCATCACTTATATTTTTGATATTTCTATGCGACATTTCCAATGTCAAGATGTACTACCATTGCTGGCTATAGGTTCTTGTATAGGCTGGCCACAGGTCAGCTAGATGGGAAACACTGGGACAGAGGTGATGGGTGCGTTTCTCCCTCCATTGTCCAATAGAAAGGTTGTACCATTTCTACAAATTAAGAATTCTACAGTTCATTTGATTTGCGGTGGGAAGCAAGAACTGAATTTGCACCTCCTTCTTCACCCATCAAACAGTTGACAAGGAGGGGAGGAGATGTTTATTTTTAATAGGGCTCTAAGTGTATAGATTTGGCTGCTGCACAAATGTCCCTTTGGATGAGCACCCAGCAGTTTAGCAATACGTTTTGTGCCACTCTCAACTTCTTATGTTGATAATTGACAGGACAAATATATATTCTTGTTAGAATAATTCTGTATGTGATTTTTGCCCTATAGGACAATGATTTTGATACAACGGGTGGATTTCTTGGTGCGACAATGGGCAGATTGAAAACCCTTTCCCGAGGAAGCCAGACAAAACTCCTGTGCTACATGATGCTCTTCTCACTATTTGTCTTCTTTGTAATTTACTGGATTATTAAACTAAGGTGATACCAATTCGCCTTTATGAGGTTATAATTAGTGCCACTTGAGACCCATAAAAAAGAGAGCTGTGAAAAAAATGGAAAACAATTTTTTAACAATACAACATTAAGTATTAATGCATCTGGAAATGCATCAACATTTCCCAGTGTTGATTGAGCCAGAAACATTACCACTATAAAACCCTTATTTTGTAGGGTTCTTAACACAGAATTCTGCTTGTGTCTGAACATTTTAGTGAGGTAGACAAGAGCAGATACTTTTGGATGGGTTGCATAGTTAACATTGCAGAGAATAATAAGGATTTTTCCATACTCTACTTTCTAACTACATTTCTACTTTCTAACTACTAATGCTTTTCTATCAAAATTACAAAGTACAGAAAATAAAAACAATCTCATTAGATCATGCTGTGTATAAATTGTACTTTAAAAAATGAGACCTTATCCACTTTGTCATTGAAATCAGCATAACTTTGGGGACAATCCAGAAGTGCATTTGGGTTACCCTATCTTATCGCTGGGCTGACCCAACTGCAAGATGGGCCACCCTGGATATTCGGAAAAGGCTTGGGGCAGCCTAAGGCAACATAGACTGCCCCAAGACAGGTAGACCTGGGCTGCCCTAGCTAGGCCAGCCTAGGCAGTTCAGGAGAGGGCATGCTTTGCATTGCCTATGGCAGAACAGTTATGCTGTATCCAGAGCCTGTTTCCAGGGCAGAAATGCCCTCTTCCAGTTCCTCAGAGTTATACCACCACAGGAGCAGCTATAGTAATGAGTAGACCCATAGGGGTCAACGATAAGGCAGAGTAAGAATGGCAGTGTTGACCCAAAATCTTGGCCAGCCTACCTGCAATCCCTGCTTCTCAACTTCAGGAAATGCACAACTACAGCAGCTCGCTAACCTGTGGATACAGCAGGCCACTCCAAGAAGGCCCTTGTATTCATTGTAGACTGTTCTGGCATCTCATCAGGGACTCCTTATAATGTAGGCACCACAGCTGTTCCTTGTTCAGTGTGATCTGAGGGGAGTCTCTTCAGGAGCAAGCCCTCCCCAAGTGTTGTTGCCTACTGAGCATGCTCTGGAGCAGCTAGGGCAGCCCAGGCTTCCTGACTCTCTGGATGCAGCATAACTTTCCGCTCCAGATTCAGAATAGTTGGGGCCGCCCAGCTAGGGCGCTCCGCACTGGCCTAACTCTGCATTGTGCCCTTCGGCTGTTAATTTTTGTGCTTAGAATTCACACTATTGGACAAACATGGTTGAAAGTTGTTCACTATCTTTCCCAATTTCTTAGATTGCCTTGTGATCATTACTGGGGAAGAACAGAATAGGATTGATATAAAATCATAGGCAACTGGTCCAGTCCTGAAAGGTTGGTTATAGAAGTAGGCTACTATGGGTGTTGCACCTTAATGGATCAACATTGGTCTTGTGCTAAATTCCCTATGTGTGGGTTGATCAATAGAGATGGCTGCCTAACACCAATAATTCTGACTGAACGATACAGTTGGTAGTTCTGTGTATATATCTGGGCTATGGAAAATACTGGCAATCAAAGACTATGCCAAATATACATAGTTACTAATCCACTCCAGTTACTAATATAAGAGTATTTACCAATAGAGGTAGATGTTGCAAGTTTTAGTGAAAATATTTAGAGACATATAGATGGCTGCAAACACTTTTTCCCTTAAGGAAAAGTGCAGATAATTAAGGAAGGTGTATTTTTCATTAATGTGGATATCTTGTACTCCATATGCTATCTGCAGCTGTGAGCTGCAGCAGCAAATAGCAAACATATTTTCCAGCTGAGTGGATAAATGCCACATCAGCTAGTTTTGGAAGAGGTCTTGAAAAATATAGAGAATAGGTGTTTAAGACTTAGCATGCTGCACTCCACCTTTTTAAGGGGGAAGGAGGCTTTTATTTCTCTCTGTATAAAATTGAAAAGTCACTGACTGACTGACTGACTGACTGACTGTTCAATGCCTAGCCAAAACTGCTGGGTCTAGAAGCATGAAATTTGGAGAGGGTGTTCCTTTGGTGATGGATGCACCCACTAAGAACTGTTTTTTGGAAATTCCAACCAGAAGGGGGTAAAAAGGGGCGCAACATGTTTTCCTCCTTATACTTTCCATTGAAGAATCCCAGACTGATCACTGCCCTGCCCCAACACCTGGACTGAGAAGCATGAAATTTGGGGAGGGTGTTCCTTCTGTGACATCAACACCCACCAAGAACTGATGTTGAGAAATTTAACCCTTAAGGTGGTGAGAAAAAGGGTGCAGCCTGTTTTTGTCCTATATTTAACATGAAAGACTGACTGATCAAAATCTAGCCCTGATGCCAATAAAGGTTGATCGATGGATGGATGAACATCCAGCCAATTTGGTGCCTGATGCACTGGGAGGAAGGGTGCGGATGGGGGAATTGATGCGCATGGGGGACATTGCACATGGGGGGATGTTGTGCACGGGATGTTGATGCGTATGGGGGGATGTCACACATGGGTAATGTTGATGTGCATGGGGGGACGCTGCGTGCAGGGGGATGCTGCGCACGGTGGTGGTGGTGCGCAATGGGGGAATGGCGTAAAGGAGGTATTTTACACCCACAACGTGGGTACATTTTGCTAGTTACAAATAAGAATCTTCCATTTGAAAAAAAATGTAAGAGCAACTGGTTACAAGAATAGTTTTGGACTGTATACCAATAGTGGCTACCACCTTGCTAACAGAATTTGATATACAGCAACTCTGGAGTTGCAATAAAAGGACATCAGCTCAACATAAATTTGAATGGAGTAGGATTTCAGAATAAAGGTGCCCCACTTCTGATAAAAATGTGTATGAAGAGTGAAAATTCTTTTTATGAATTTTCATAAAACTCCAAAATTTCAGTAAACTCCAAAAAATGTGTACTTGGGCTTATACAACATCAAAATTCAAAATACTGCTCAATCAACAAAATAACACCACAGTGTACCTATTAAAGGTGGATTGTTCTGAGTGCTTCTGAATGTGTTTCTAAGCCCCTAACTCCCTCAGAGAGCTCTTGCTTTCACTGGTGGTAGACTTTTCTGACCATGCTCAGAAACTGCCAAGGAAAATGCATGGAGCCATCAGAATGGAGTCCACCAGATGAAGGTGGAGTCCAAAAGCACTTGAGAAGGAAGTCCCTCCCTCCAAGTTGATCAATCTATTGAACCCTATGGAAAGCAAAAGTGAGCTAATTTGTGTTTGTTCAAGATTATGCAAAGTAAGGTTCCTTGATGTGCCTTTCCCTGCACTTTAAAACCAGTTAGTTCCATGGCAATTTAATGCTATGTTCAGTTCTGTTGGTTCAAATTGCTACCTTCTCAACGTTTTAATTTGGCAACGTTTCTATTTGCCTGCGTTTGGCAGCATTGGGTTTATTGCAGTTGTTCATACAAATAGCATGCAAATACTAAACGGCTCCTGTAAGTTTAATTCAAGTAGTTGTGCTGTACTGTGTGTGTGTGTGTGTGTGTGTGTGTGTGTGTGTGTGATGTCTCTTATATTCCTGTGGCCATGCCTGCTAGAGCCACAGGCATAACAACAGATACAATACTTATAGGAAAGTGATTCCATTTGATAAAAATGCTGTAATATTATTTTGGAATAAAAACACATAACACCACTTTCAGCCCTTTTTATTTTAGGATAACGCCACCATCCAAGACAAAAATAAAATTTGAACTGCCTCTATCTATGACTTTTTTGTTGTTCTGTCCAGCTGGTAAGGTTTTGTGATTTCTCTAAACAGAATAACCCGACAATCCAGAGTAACTATAGGAAGACATAAGAGACACTTACTCTGGATTGCTCTATGCACTTCCCATAGGTGGCTTCGTAACTACGTTGGTGTAAAAGGTCCTGCAGTTACTCTGGATTGTAGCCTAAGTCAAGATTTCAATTCCAAATTGTTTTTACTTAGTTTTGTCCAAAGTATTTGCATTTTCTGCTTATTGCAAGTAAACTCCTATTTCTTGATTGTCTCGCATGGGGACAAATTATATGTAACCAACCAGATGGAATGTGAGGGGGCTTGATCTGCAACATATGAATTATCCATCTTAATTACTTCATGCTGAAAACTTCTGCATAAACAAAAACCCAACCAATTATTCTTGTTTAGCCTAGGTATGTGCTTTCCACCCTAAGGTGTACAAGCAGTTCTGTGCTGTTCCAAATTAGGAGCTGATGGATCACATTAAGCTTCTGACAGGTATTTGAAGGAAAAATTTGAATTCTGGTGTCTTGGGGTATTCTTCAGGGGTATTAAATTTGGTGGGTTGTATCCTAAGTTGTGACTGTAATGGAAGTACAGCCCCCTAGGATCCCTCTGGGAGATGGGTTGTAATGCCAACCAACTGGTCCTTTGCTCAGCCAGGCAAGCATGGGGATATTACCAGGGGCTTAGAGAACATAGGTGTTCCTGTGGTAGCTGTAGAAGGGAGGAAGAAGGACTTCTGCAGGTTGAACAGAAAAGTTACGCTGGGGTTGGGATTCAGAGGTGCAAAACTAGGGAAAATGTTAAGGAAAGAAGGTAAATCTTGGACTGGGAATTTGGCACAATGACTAAAAGCTTAGTCACATTAATGAAACTTAAGATACAACCCTATTAATATTCAGCCTGATTATGGCAAAAATAAAATTAAGGAAAATAAGTAATGGATTTGTGAAATAACAAAAGCAGAGGAAAATAATTTTCCTGAAGTGGTGGGGGGGAGACAAACTCCAGCAGTGGTGGTTGAGTACAGTGGCTGGGCTGAGCAGTGTAACTTGTTACACAGAAACTTGTATATGCTACTGCAATTATTCTGATTTTCTTAGCAAGCTCAGTAAATTCTTATAAAGCTGAAGTTCAGTTACATTACCTGTCAATGAACTGAGCTTCCATAAAGTCATAACCACAGGATATTTGTGGTAAAATAAGGAGAAAGGTGAGTTTTTGTTGGCGCTGGTTGAATGGCCTATTGCCTGTATGTAAGGCAAAGACTCAACAACATGAATAATAGTCTGTTGACTTTTAGATTGGCTGAATTTAATTCCTTCAAGTAAAGCTTGTACTGAAAAGTAAGCAATATCGGTAAGATTCATGCATTCTGCTTCTTGGGCAGGATACCCATGTACTTGCAGATAATGGCAAGCATAACTTCATCAGTACCACCTCCTATTGAAAATAATCGTGCATCTCTGTCAAAACAGAAAAACGGAAAAAACATTAGTGTTTGTTTCGTCTCCCTTTACCATTTACAAAACCAAAACACACTTGAAATCATTTACAACTGAGCCTCTTTGCTTGGTGTACCCAGAAACACTTGTTGCCCTCAACTCTAAACTTTTCCAGCACCCAGGGCTACAACGGCACCAAAATAGTGACTGCTATGTCCTATGGAGCAGGCAAGGACTGCCATGTCTTCTCAGAATATGGTAACAAATACCCTCTGTAGCACCCAGGCAGCCCCAATGGATCTTGGATTAGTGCCAGCTGTTGAGCTGGTGAAGAATCTAAGAGACCCGTGTTGGGTTTCCTGGCCTGGGATGGGGGTTAGGATATGGCTGAAGAGCCTGCCACCACCTCTGTTCCCTCCTGGGCTCACTCTTCCCCTGACCTGCCCAGTTCTGTTTTTTTCCTGCCCTCCCCTGCTCCTAAAGGTCCTGCTGTTGCCAGCTACACAACACTGGGATGGCCATCTTCAATTTCTGACACCCGACACCAGTAGCAGGTCAGTACCGCTTGTGCAAAAGTAACTTATGACACTTCTTGTAACAGACAGTTTAGAGGCCCAGAGGATTTGGCCCTGAAACAGTAGTTGGGGGTCCTGAGAGTTTTATTCTGGCTAACCTTTTATTATCTTTGTATAGGAGGTACAACAGAACACTAGAAATGCCATTTTGCATGTTGAGACTTAATTTGAAAAGACCTGGTTTCCTTCACCTTGGAAATCAGTCTAGCTTAGATGAATGCTTGAAGTAGGCAGGGTGAGAACACCGAGAATGAAAACACAGCTTTGTAACTGGAGGGTATGGTTAGCCTGAAAGCTCTAATTTGAACTACATGAATTTCCAAGGTGATGCTTGTACTTATCCAAACCTGTTTTAGTTTTAAAAGTGGTGGGTGTGTGCATGTGCTAATAATCAACTTCTTAATAAATTAAGCTTATGATGATGAAATTATGTTACAAGGATAAGAGGGTTTGAGCTAAAAAATGAGCTGAAGCTGCTAGTTACAGGGAGTTTTAAAATGTTGGTTCTAAGCAGTTCTCATTGATCCTGCCAGAGCAAGAAAAAACAAAAGAACCCCTTTAAAATAGCTTTGGATTTAGGGTGCAATCCTAACTATGGGGAGTAACTATGGGAAGTTCTTGCTCCGGTGTAAGAACAATTTACTCTGGATTCCAGTATGAATTTCCCATAGGTTTTTACTAGGTGGTGCCATAACTATGGGTGCATATAATGTCTCGTATGTGCTCCCATAGTTACTCTGGATTGTAGGGTCAGTTTCTATTTTCCCATACATCACTTTTGCATGAGGTTTAAAGCAGCCTTCCCATGAGCAGAACCACTTTTTGAATGTCCAAAGGTACTTTTGGAAATGATGCAGAGTTAATGCCAGTAGGTCAACAAACTGGTTCTTTTGTACGGAAACTAGTCTGTTTTGGGGATTTTAGAGGGAATGTCATATTTTGGGAGCCAAGTGCATAGACTGCTGGATACTGAAGAATGAGTTTTGCTGCAAGATATGGTCAAATTCATTTGTCATTAACAAAGACCTTTCTGAAGACTTGCACAAAAATCTCTCCAATTTTAAATGCTGCAATGTAAAATAATGCCTAGAAAACATTCACCATGATAAAATGTGTTTTTTTTTTACCAGCAAGTATCTGAACTAGTAGGTTGAACTGCTTCCTTTTATGAAAGAATGACTTATTTCATTTAGCTAGTAGGAAAAAGTCAACAGGGAAAAGGTGACACGGGGGAAAGTTGTTACATAGAAGTTACATAAGGAGGTTCAGAGATATGCATGTGATAGTCTGAGGGAAAGTCCTTTTCTCCCACAACACTTGAGAAATGTTTTTGTAGCAAGAGTAATTTTGGAGTTATAAGACTGACATATTTCTATGGCTTATGACTAAAATCTTGCTCCTATGAAGTAACTTGCAGCATGAAAGTATTAACCAGATGCTTACTGAAATAATAGCAAATGACCTCTGCGTCATTGGAAGCCAGCACTTTCTCAACGGATTACTAAAACTTATGCTACAAAAAAGAATTCCTAGTGTTGGGGAAAGGATGTTCTGTGTGGTCATGTGAACGGAAACTTGTTACAATACACACATCATTGCTGTGTTGACATATTGCAACAAATCTGAACAAAAAGGAATTCCATTTACTGGAACCACAAAAATAAAAACAGAGGGTCTCACAAATGTAGTTTGTACTGTATGGCTCTCTGTATTACATGACAAATAAGATACTAGTTGGTCACAAAAGTTAAAAATAATCCACGTTTTCATCTGTGAAAGCAATGAATAGTTTTCTAGGACTGGTTGGCAGAAGGAATATGTTAAAGGCATCTTGAGTATATTTATCCATCCTTTTGTAGGGCTGTCATCTAAGTTGATTGATCAGATACGTTTTAGTTGACTGAATTTGCATAAAGTTTCATAAAGATAAAAGTAATAGTTCCAAATCAAGGAAAGGAGGCTTGGAGATGGTGATAGAATGTCAACGTTAGAAGAGACCTAGAGAATCCATGTAGTTTAATCCCCTGCTGAGTCACAGGAAGCAGCATCTTAAGATATATTCCCCTCTTCTCTCACGTATGCCTCTATGGTGCTTGCCACAAGATCTGCACAAGAATAGTGCTCTTTATAAACGTTTTATCTCAATTAACCTCCACAATGTGGGAACCTTTGCGTATAGCAGGACTGCATTATTTAAGTGCTTTGAATTGGTGAGAGTAGCATGTGCGTGCATGCAGGCATGCATACACACATTAATCTCAACAACTTTTAGGGATTCCGTCCATATCTTGAAGCCCTTTTAGTCCCACTGCTATCAATTTTGCAATAGCCTGGTTAAACCCTATCTTTTCAGACTGGCATTTTAATTAAACTGATGCCTCCAGTGTTGTTTATTGCTTTCCTCTACCCTCCCAAGTGGTTTTGTTTTGGTTTGGTATTTGATTTATTATTCTGAATGGCCTTTATTTACAGTGTTATTGTTGGTTTATTTTTATTTAATTGATTATTGCATTCTTAATATTGTGTAAATTGTCCTGAGGGCCTCTTTAAAGATGGAAAGGTAGAATAAAAGTCCATAGATAAATATTGACAAATTGAGCTTAGAAGCCCGATTGCAATGCAATATTGGGCTGTTATTTTTTTCTCTATGTGTTATATATTCTCTAGATGTTATATTTGTATATATTTCTCTCTATGTGGGATGCATGGAGCTAATTGGAAAGGTGTTTTTAACTCACTGTCAGCTTGTAGTAACCCATGACAATTGTTTTTAGTTAACATGTGCAACTACTTAATAGCTGAAAAAGGCAGAGGTTCAGTTTTGAGATGATCACAACACACACACACGCATACACACAGAAGTACCTGAAAAATCGACTCACTGGGACCTCACTGGTGAATCCCATTCCGCCCCAGAACTGGAGACAGCTATCGGATACTTTCCGACCCAAACGTCCTGCCTTGAGTTTAGCCATGGTTGCTAATTTGGTCACATCGTGGCCACATATGTAGAGGGCTATAATAAAAACACAAGTGATACATTGATTTGCCTATTTGAACATCTAAAATATTTTCAAGTTGAACAAATATCTGTAGCAAATCTTTGACACTTACCAGTAGTCCGATACAGAAGGGAACGAAGGAGCTCTACCTCTGTTTCTAACTCAGCCAGACAAAAATGTACCACTTGGTTATTGAGTATTGGCTGGTTGAATGCCTTGCGTTGTCGGGTGTAATTTACAGTTGCTTGTATTGTGTTGGAAAGTGAGGTCAGGACTACATGAATCAAAAAACAAAGAGGAAAGTTTATTTAATGCCTTTTCAAGTCTAAGAACTCTCCTTTGGATGCCTGACAAATAAGGGATAATGCAGATCAGACTGCAATGTGTGTGTGTAAATTTAACTGGCAAAAACCACATATTACACTAAATGTACAGTATGGCCCAATGGTTTCATTTTCCAAAAATACAGCAGCCAGTTATATACTATTATATAGTTATACACTCATGAAACTGAATAGAACACCAGTGGCCAATTTACAGAACCACAGTGTGGCGTGGACCTTCCTAACTTCCCTCCATACCACTCTGCTTCCATGCAGTTAAATAGCCTTCTTCCAGCTGCTTTTTCATGTAAACCTCACTAGGTCATACTCTTCATTTAGGACAATGTGTGACTTGGCAATAAGAATCCTCATTTTTTTCAAGTGCAAGGAGGCCATGTTATCAAACTGTTCTAAATCTTTGAAGTAATGGAATTCAGAGACAAAATTAAAATGGACGTACAGTATATACTAAAAAAATGGGATTACAGTCTATATTTAAATGATCACATGTCATCTGCTTCTCCAGTCCTAGTTCACACACCTCTGTGTGAACTGCTTGGCAGCTAATAGCTGAATGTCTGAACTGACCCAACTGAAAAGTGCTGTGTATGAAACAAATGTTGAATCAGCCTTCAGCTGCAGGTGCTCAGCTCAAATTTCACCCTGCTTTCAAAGTAACATGAATTGCTATGTAATTTGCCATTTTCATGCTTCAGCTAACAATTATTGTAATAACAATTACAAGTTTTCCTAATATATACTGAGAAGAGATAGCAGGTCTTGATCATCGTATCAATCATACAGCCAGGCATTGGGGTGTTGGGAAGCTGACCTGGGTTCCAAGACCCTGACTGGGAACCAGATTGGGAATTGGGAACCTGAAGGCCTGAATGTTTTGGTATCAGTGGGGAGCCCCAGAATTATAGTCAGACACCCCTCTTAGGTTTTACCTCCCACCCCAGCTTATGGGAGTGTCACAGAAAATTCCATGATTTTGGCTCAAAATCTGTCTCTGACTTACAGTATCTGTGAAATTAACTTATACTTAAGTATCTATAGTATGTAGGGTGAAGGCAGGCATGATGTGCTTTCTTGCATAGAAAAGGGTAAGGCAGTCTCTATTTTTTGAAGATCTTTGTCCACGTATCAAAGACTCTACAGGTTGCTCAATATTGGTATTTTGTTAACCATCAGTTCCCAGTGCATCCCAACTGATCCTATTATCAGGATACTACATACACTATTTACAAATTAAAATTTAAATAATCAGCGTTCTCAAAAGCTGAAACAGTTTGGTTGACTTTCATCACTGCTGTTTAAGAATCAATTAGTCCCAAAGAAGCTGGAAAAAACCCTTTGTGCAAACACAATTGTAATGTCACAAATTCTCAACTCAATAATTAAGACAAGTGACATTCAGTATTCTTGTGCTTCCTAGGAAGGATCTGTGAATGTACAAAATTGTTGTCATTTTCTCTTCTCCTGCTGCTTCCACACAGCAAATCTAGCGCTAAAAATATTTCTTCTCAGCTCTCATTGAAAATTGTCCTCAGTCTTTTAACTTCACCTGCTTCTTTGCTATTTTATAGCTTGCTTCATAATTGAGGCTGTATGTTTTGAACCCTCTGCTAAAGGGCAAACTTGCTACTCAGGTAAATGGAACAATTTTCCCTTTCTCCCCTTTCACCTTCTAGTCAGCAGAAACACAGCTATGATTTGAGCTCTCTTTGCAGCAGAGCTGTTTGTTAGACTGCACAGACAGATCCAAAGTACTAATTTATTGTGCTAATTATAAGAACATATCGTAAGAGATCTCTAAAATGAAAATATAATTGTAGCATTAAAAAAAAACCCAGCATCCTTCTCTTAGACTCTGTGAAACAGATGGCAACATGAAACATATCACCACTGCAATAAAACACACTAATTCGGTAGTTCTCAAGCTTTGTAACACTGGGACCCACTTTTCAGAATGACAATTTGTCGGATCACACTAGAGATTATGTCATTAACCTGGAAGTAATGTCATAGCTAAAAGTGACATCATCAAGCAGGAAAAATTTTTATACCTCCACGCAACAAAAAAACAAAAACAAAGGAAGTATGGGCACAATCCAGAGTAACTACAGGGAATCCTTGCTCCGGAGTAAGAACAAGTTACTCTGAATTGGAATATGAATTTCCCATAGGTGTTCACTAGGTGGTGCAGTAACTCTGGTGGAGTTACTCTAGGTGGAGCACATAATGTCTCTTACATGCTCCTGTAGTTACTCTGGATTGTGCCCTAACTAAAGTAAAAGTTCAAAATAAATAAGTTGAAACATTTATTTAACTCTCCTAAGCAATTGCTGATGTATTTTTAAAATTTAAATGACTGTAATCCTGTAAAATGTAAATGACTGTAATCCACTGACTATAATTTTTTAAAACGCATACAATACATAAAAAAGCAGGTCTCCTTCAGTCTTGAGAAACTATGGTATCGTGTTTGGCACTGCATATGCTGCATGCTAAGCACAAAAGCCTGGGTTAGATTGTTATGGAGGATAGGCTGTTATCCAAGCAGCAAATCCCCTTCTCCACCCACTGAATTAGTCCAATGGAAAGGCAGAACCAATATGATTGGATCCAGCTGCGTCGCAGAGCTGGGCTAAGGACAGGAGCTCACTCTGTCTTGTGGGACTGACCTGGGTCTCGAACCCTGGCCTGCTGGTTAACGGGCACAGTGTCTTAGCCACTTGTGCCACCCACAGCCCACATAAAATATATAGTAGCTTGTTAAAAATACAGATCTGTATTTTCCCCAAAGGCAGTCACATGTCATGGAGGCATCAAATCTAATTTATGAAAAAATAAATTACACATAGAAATGAATTACACCTGCAATTAATGCAACACACCTAGTAGGTGATGACCCACAGTTTGTGAAATACTGATCTAATTAATAAAAGGAGAGTGTTTAATTATTTTTAATTTAATTTTGAGGTACTAAAAGGAAGATGGTAGGATTATGTGGAAGAAAAATTCTGTCATTCCACATTTTTCCATAAGTGGCATTCAAAATATACAACTTAATTTTAAATCAGAACTACATTCAGGAGTAACTTGAAAAAGTGATGTTTGTTATGTTTAGTTTGACCTCAGTATTTGCAAGTCCCCAGAACCCTGTGGATACCGAAACCTGCAAAGCAGCATATCCACTGGCTGGTCCAGAAGGACCTCTGGATGTAATCAGGAGTGTTCTCGAATTCCATACAAAGGTGTTCTAAAGCTTGCAATAGACACATGGCCTCTCTGGGACTAAGAAAGCCTCCGGGATAGAACTGGAGAGCACCCCCAATCACATCCAGGATCCTCCTAGTTAGAACTGGAGATCACCTCCAATCACATCCAGGAGCTCAGGTCAGGCACTCCACCCCAGATTTGGAAACTGCAGTGAGTTAAATCCATGGATTCTGAACCTACCAATAAACAGGGCAGCCTATACTGTGATTCTCCTCTTCCACATTTGTAATCTCCATCTGTGTGTTGCTCCATGCTTATACATTTTTTTCTGTACATATTATGCCAGGGAAACACAGGATGGAGGAAAAGAGGCTTGACTTGCACACATAAAAAGTGATCTGTGTTCACTATCTGCAGTAACTGGTTTTCCAAATGGTCAGATAAAAATGCAGCTCAACTGTACAATCTAAAATAACTTAACAAGTTGTTATGTACGAGCCCGCATGCATCATTGCCAAAAGTCTATGACTCACTGTTTGCTACTCCCCACATACGCTCCTCTTGGAATTGCAACATCTGGTACACAAAACCCATTCCCTCTTCGCCAATGAGGTATTTGCTGGGAATTCGGACGTCTTCAAAAAATATTTGAGCCGTGTCAGATGACCTCATGCCCAGCTTGTCTATCTTCTTAGCAATGTAAATGCCTAAAATGAATGTTCATGGATAAAGTTACAGGAAGCAATTAGCCTGAATTACATGCGTGATATTTTCTTTAGAAGAGAATTACAAAGAAAGTTTGTCCTCACGTTTTCAACTTATGCATAATAAAACATTTACATTTAAGAAAACATGCAAGCATCTTAAAACTTTTGAGATAAGGTTAATGTTTCAATTTCCAATCAGTAAAAATTGCACTTTCACTGTTAATTAGCAAGTTCCTTTCCTTTGTAAGCAGAAGTTGTTATCTGATCAGAATTACTATTTGCAGCAGGTGGCATTCAGATTAAAAATGGCATGACTAAAATGGTTCATATATGTAACAGTTACTATAAACCCATGAATATTGTCTGAGTTAAAAAAAAAATCATAATGGTTCTCAAACTTAGGGAGAGATTTACGGCACAATCCAGAAGTGTACTTGGGTTACCCTATCTCTCACTGGTTTGCCCCAACTGCAAAATGGGCCACCCTAGATATTCGGAAAAGGCTTGGGGCAGCCTAAAGCAACATAGGCTGCCCCAAGACTGGTGGACCTGGGCTGCCCTAGCTGTTAAGGAGAGGCATGTTGAGGGCATGTTTAGCATGGTGTCACTGACTTGGTGCCTTCTGAGCATGCTCTGGAGCAGTTAGGGCAGCCCAGGCTTCCTCACTCTCTGGATGCAGCATAACTTTCTGCTCTGGATTCAGAATAGTTGGGACAGCCCAGCTAGGGAACTCATCACTGCACTAACTCTGGAATGTGCCCTTATTCTTTCCCTAAATCTTTGCAGGGAGGTATGTGGAGCAGTGATGTGATCCTTAAGATCATGCCCCTGCAGAGGAATGGGGGTGATTTGCCACCTCCACAAGAGTCCTGTTAGGTAGTGCCAGGGTATTGGGAGCCCTGGGGAAGTCTGCAGTTGCTTGGCTCAAAGAAAGGGGAAGTTTCTGGTACAAGCCAGACTTATAACATGCCTGTTGTCTAGTGGAACATAGGAAACAATCTTGGAACATAGGAAACAATCTTGAGGACTTCCTTCGCTGGTGTAACTTCCTTGTGCCAACTGAAGATTGTTGAGTAAGTGCCGAATAGCACTTCACAACAACTCAAGAGTGGCAGGTGGGTTCATGGATATGTGCTGGCCCCTGGAAGCCAGGAGGACAGAAGGGAGGCATTTGCAGTGCATGCAACTGGTGAGGGAGAATGTGGCCAGGATTTGGCACTTGAGCTGGATCCCGAGTGGTTCCAGGCAATCAAGCACAGCTCCTGGCAGCTCAGTTCTGTGCCACTTCAGGCACAGATCCGGGTAGCCCCATTGGGACTGCTGCAGTGCAACATAAGGTAAAGAGAAGCAATTCTGGGTAGCACTAAGGCACAGAAGTCACTCTCTTAGCCTACTCCTATGCACAAAGAATACATTGCAGAAGTGTTTTCCAAACATTTCCACTGGACCTTCCACAGAATCAGAATCCATAGATGGTGAAATCCATGGATACCGACACCATAGATATGGAGTGATCACAGTATTTCAAGAGAAAAAAAAAACTGTACAGTGGTACCTTGAGTAAAGAGCGACTTGAATAAAGAGTGTTTTGTGTAAAGAGCAAAATTTTCTCAGAAACGCTGACTTGTATAATGAGCACTGTGTTGAATAAAGAGCACTTCTGAGGGAGTTTGGAAGAGGCTTCCACAATAAGGGAACTCACAGGCAGGACAAGGGGACTAGCTTAAGCTACAGTAGGGCACTGGGCAAAGTTTGGAATAGGCTTCTGTGGCCAGGGAACTCATGGGGGTCTGGGGGGAAGCAGCCTGAGCCAGGTTTGTATGTGGGATCTGTGTGTGGCAGTGTGGAAAGTGTGCCTGATCAGTGTTTTAGTGCTGCTCCCATCAGCAGCTTGGGAATGTTAAACTTGCACGAAAAGACAAAGATTCCATTGAGCCAATGGAGAGCAGTGATTCCGTTAGTGATTGTGAAAGTCATCCCCTTCTCTGTCACTCTCACACCAGCCATGAAGGTTTTCAAAGGTACAGTACAGTTCAGTACTGTACAGTATTTTCTTTATTGCAGTGTTGTGTGTTACTGTATATTACAGTGTTTTGTAATCATTTTTATAAACAGTTAAAAATTTTATGAATATTTTTTGGGTTGTAGAACCAATCATCTGAGTTTCCATTATTTCCTATGGGAAATTCCGCTTCATGTAAAGAGCATTTTACGTAGAGCAATTCTGGGTAACACTGAGGCACAGAAGTCACTCTCTTAGCCTCCGGAATGGATTAAACTTGTTACATGAGGCGCCACTGTATTTGTATTATTTCTTGGAAAAAAAGCTTTCTGGGTCAGATACCTACTCAAAATCTGACCCACAGTCTCAATAACTGCTGTGGTCTCCTACAATTCCATGTATATTTTTGAACTTTAACTTAAATGAAGTGACCCAAAGTTTAAATGTATTTTGGAAAGAAAAACAGTAATCATAGCTGTTTTCCATGGCTTTTTCAAGAACAGAAAAGAAAGTGGGATTCAAAAGCTTAGCTATACATAACTTCAAGACTGAGACATAACAGCCTGAAAACACTATTGTTCATTTTTGTTTGGGCGTTTCAAATGATATTTTTGAAAGTACTCATGCTCAGTTTTGGTAGTTCTTTAATGGATCTTTTTCTACAATAGAAACTGTTCCTACAATGGATCTGTTCCTACAATAGTACCCATACATGGAGGGATTTTTGCTGCTCTCCAAATGTTATTGTGTGTGTGTGTGTGTGTGAATTATTTTCACACCACTGAAGAAAGGCACGAGACTGAGTACTAACTTGAACCATTTTGAACTAGGTATGGAAGTAGAATTAGGGCGCAATCAGAGTAACTATGGGGAGTCCTTGCTCCAGAGTAAGAACAATTTGCTCTGGATTGCAATATGAATTTCCTATAGATTTTCACTAGGTGGTGCAGTAACTACGGGTGCATGTAATGTCTCTTATGTACTCCCGTATTTACTCTTGATTGTAGCCTTAGTTTGTAGCAAACAGCTTTCTTCCTATTTGGCTTCAGATTGGTAGATTATGAGACACCCGCCTAATATGCAGTGTCTGGTTGCTTTGGGACTGTGCAGGAATTTCCCCATTATGCTAGCTTGCCAAAGGCAAGGATTTCTTTTTGCCTACCCTACAATGTGAATCCTATGACATATCTCATTTGGCCACAAAGGAAGAGCAGGTCTGGAAGGATTAATGAGACTAGATTGCAGTCCCCAAAGGCTGTATGTCCTGGGGAGATTGGTCAGACCCTTGCGTCAGCATCTTTATCCCCCCTTCAAATTATGTTCAGCGTAGGGATGTGGGACAGAGATAAGGATCGCTGTCTTCCAAATGCACAAGAGGAGCAGAAACCATTATGAGATGAACCAGCTGTTCTGGTCAAGGGTGGATTTGCCAGGACAAAGAAAATGGGATGACAAGATCTTGAGTTTACAAACTCTTGAAATTGGAAACTAGCTTTGGAGGAGGCGTTTCAAATCGTAGATTACTACATTAAAGTTGTGGTCCAGTTTCTTTATCAGATGTGGGGGGTGGGGAAAGGCTAAGGAACTTGCAGCCTAGGCTAAGTGGACAAGTGGACAAGCACTCCTTACGCCAGGAATGGGGTAAGTGGACAAACACTCCTTACCTTCAGTAGCCAAAACTCCCCTGCAAGATGCAATGGAGTAGTTAGGTAGGACTGAGCTGGTAAAAATATATTTACACTGAAAAGAAAGAGTAGAAGCTGTCCAGAAAATATTAAATTTCCTGCTTTTGTTTCAATTTTTCATTCTGCCCAGCCATTTTGCATTTCCTGGCCATAAGTCATTGCTTGATGACTTTTACAGAGCACATTATTTTAAGACAACATTTTTAAAAATTTGGTAACATAGCATTTTTTGCTTTGGGGGAAGAATAACAAATAGACCTATTTTTGTGAATTTGGCTAAACTCCCATTAAAGCCTGGAGTTGAAGGAAGCAGTAGTAATGGAGAATTATTTCTTCTTTCACAAGCCTGCCCCTCCCCACCCGTTAACATCAGTGTCACTCTGTTAGCCACCAAGTTGTGTTGGTGCCTTCTGAACTTCTCAGAAGTTCAGAAGGGTACACAAGCCCCATGACAGAGGGCCCCCCAGACTTAAATTATCAGATTACGGTATTTCCCCCGATTTTAGGTACCACTGCATTTTTTTCCTCAAAGCATTTTTTTCTATTCTTATAGTTTTACTCAGTTTTTTTATTCTCTTGAGTGTTAATGGAGACAGAACTTTAATTACCAGGTAGTTTCATAGGCAGACATAAAAGAGATTTGTTCTTGTGTGGAGGTCCATCACTTGTATTTGCTAAAAGGCACATCCAATCAGCCTGACACCCGTTAGTAATCCACATTTTGCCTCCATTTATGATGTAGTCATCCCCTTTTCTTACAGCGGTTGTCTTGATACCTGTTCAGAAGGAAAAAGAAAGTCAGAGCAGAGTGAGAAATCTGAGCATTTGGCTGGATATTGGACAAATGACTTATTCACCACTGAAAGAGAGAGATGCCCCAATCTAGTAGTTTTGCTCCATGGACAAACTGATTGACGCTCTGATTGTGCAGAGATTGTCTTCTCCTCCTCCTTAAGTTCTAAGCACATGAAACATTGACTCACACCTAAGTGGATCTTAGGAATAAACACATGATGTTGCCTTAAACTCTGTAAGACCATTGGTCCATCTAGATCAGTATTGTTAAGTACTGGTAGAACTTTCTGTGGCCTCAGGTAGAGCACCTTTTCCCAACATGGACTACCTGATCCCTTATGGCAGAGATGTCCAAATATTTTGGTAGGAGGGCCACATCATCTCCCTGACTCTGTCGGGGGCCAGAAAAATTATTTACATTTTAAATTTGAATAAATTTACATATAAATGTTTCAGACAAAGATCTGGAGGATTACAAGGCTTGCCTGCAGGCCAGATGGGGGGTGGTCCTGCCGCAGTTTGCATTGAGGCTTGCCAATGCATCTGGCCCCTGGACTAGGCTTTGGAAACCCCTGCTTTATGGGAACATCCACTAAAATTGGGAGTGTTAGGACAAACAAAAGGAGGTACAGGTAGGACTTCGGAATCCACTGATTTGACTCACCACTAATACTGAGGTCTACTTTAAATGCCTTGTAACAAGAAAAAACTTACCAAAATTCCATTTCATACCTTTATGCTATTGAATAAAGATAATTATTTGATTAGATTTTATTATTCACCCCACTGAAATGGCCGAATGTTGGATAGTATCTATACCAGGTGTGTCCAAACCCATGCCCGGGGGCCAGATGTGGCCTGCAGCAAGCTCATGGCAGATTCCTCAGTCCAGCTCGCAGGCAAGCCTCTAATACACTCTTATATGTAAATTTATTCAAATTTAAAATGTGAATCATTTTTCTGGCCCCCGACAGTGTCAGAGAGATTATTGTATGTGGCCCTCATGCCAAAAAGTTTGGAAACCCCTGGTCTATACCAATGAATTCTGTGGTGCCAATGGAGAAGCAGGAAACCCAGAAGTAGATCTTTAAAGTATTTTTCCATTGATTTGGTATCCACTGATTGTTTTAATCCATTGGGAGTTCAAGAAGGGAACCTGGCCTAGGTGTCTTTATAAGTAATCCTGGCCTAGATGCCTTTAGAAAATTGGAAGATTGGAAGAAAAATCCATCGCTGGTTACAAGCCATGATGGATATATGCAACCTCCTGGGTTTAGAAATAGGTTGTCTTAAAAATGCGTGATGCAAGGGAGTGGAAGCAGGATGTAGGTCTCTTGTTGTCCCTGGGGCATCTGGTGGGCCACTGCAAGATGCAGGAAGATACATAGATACAAAGATACATCTTTGTCTTGATCCAGCAGGGCTCATGTTCTTAACTAGATGCTACAGACTGAACCTGGGACTTTCTGCATTCAACTAATTTCTTGCCCAATTTATTTTTTACAATTTTTGACCCTGGGTCTAATAAAATACAGGGACATTGTTAACACGGCTTTTTGTTTTCGCTCTCATTGGCTTTGCACAATCTGGGCCTAGAACACAGAAGATAAGGGTCATAGGTTTTTCCCCTCTGAGTTTTGACCAGTGTGGAAATAAGGTACATTGCTGCACAAATAATGATAAGGTTAGGTATTTGGAGTTATTTGTAGTGCAGTAGCATGCAAAACATTGGGTCCTTCTGTCCCAAGGGCACACTATGCAAAGCTTTTTGATGACTGCATAGAAAAATATCTCAAGTTTTGCACATTAAAACTGTGATCCAAACCTTGTTGCACTGTGTCAAAGTTCTCTTTTTCTGCCAGCACAAACAAACGGCATGGCAAATCCCACACATACCAGCAGAGCAGGGATACCATATGATCAGTGGTGGGCACCAGCAGGTTCGCACCTACTCTATAGAACCGGTTCTTAACAAGAAATAGTGCATATAAAGTTTAAAAATAGCCATTTAAAAGTGGCTGCCAGATGGACAGAGAACTGGTTCTTAATTTCTTTGAAGCCCATCACTGCATATGATCCAGAAATATCTGCCAACACTACTGCAAATACGAGGCTATTAAAGGCTGCCCTGAGTGCTCCCAGCAGAGGGATGCAAGCCTGTTTCCTTGGCTGGGACCAACTGCTACTACTCCAAATACAGTAGATGCAGCAGTGTGATTTACAGGACCTTGTCCTCAGTTCACAGGGGCATGTGTTTCATGGCACTGGGAAAATGTTACAGCTGTGATATGGGATCATGCCCTTAACCTATCAAAGACTCCTGTTGTGATTATGCTGTTGAATGCCAAAGTTCAACCCAAGGAACATGGCACCACCACAATGCTGAAGCTAAGTGGGTATATAGGTTGGGTCAGTATAGGTATAGATTGAACTGATGAGTCCATCATCAGCCTCTGCTGAAAACCCAGTGTTTGTGTCACCCTTAAACGGATTTACAATCTGGTTCTTCTATTGAAAGTTTTTCATTTCTTCAGAAAAAGTGGTAGCCAAAATTGTCTTTCAACATATTCAAATGTACAGAGATCTCTGTAGTTATTCTATCAACTGGTCTCACCTCATTCTCAGTTTTGATGTGTTAAAACAGGCATAGGTCCCTCAATATTTTTCTTCCAGACTGAGTTTTTCTCTCCATGAAACCTCAAATTTTGCCATGCACTGCAAATATATCATTTTCTTACATACCTTGTAAATAAAGATTAAGTTCATTTAAATATAATGGCCAAATATGTTAGCTGTACAAAAAAGTCTGTTGTGCAACCATTTTCCTAAATCACTTTTGATGTTGCTTGTTAGTATTGTTCTTGGCATACAGAGATCCATAAGACTTGTAAGCACTATCACCCTGAAAGCCAATATGTGTTGGTGTGCAGAAGTAATGATTAATGGACTTTACCATATCCTGATGTATCTTCTCAAATAAATATGCCTGTAGTGGTTTTGTTTTTATGAAGTTTGCAATTTTTATGGAAGTATCCAAAAGATCTTTCAAATTACCAAGGATAGAATGTGATACAAACACTTCCCTGTGAATGTGCCCTGCATCCATGTTGCATTGGGACAAACTCAAGGGAGGATACCACTCCCTTTACTGCACATTGTCCAGGCACCATCTGTCCAGATACCAACATATTTCTTCCAGTTGGGATCCTTCTTTCTTAGAAGTATCAAGGGGCTGAATATTTCCTTACCAATAATTTAAATAATTGGTTCACAGAACTAACATCTCTTGATGGGGCTTGTAACATAGGTAAAGTAAAAAGTATGAACAAAAGCATCTTGCTCAAACCTATAGTCATTGATTTGTCCAGTTGAAGCAAGAATTTACTTTCACCAGTTCTTAAGATCAGCTCATATTCTGCCATCTGGGACAGATCATCATCTGTTAAGTTTGAGATTGTGTTGTTTGAAAGTGGAATTGTTTTGATTTCTTTTAAGCTCTTCTCAGAGAACATTTCATGCATCAAATGTTAGCCTGGAAGCAAAAAATCCTGTTCCCTCTGGTGAATGTCTTACCAATTCTTGTAATGTGTAGACTCAGTAGGCATGACACATGCAGAACTCTTTCTTTCCCTTGGAGATATGCAAAATCTGTTTTTGGGAGGCTACCAACTCTTCCACTTTAAAAAAAAACCTGGAGTCCATGGTTTTGTAGATGAAGATGTTTTGTCTTTGTATCACTACAATCCAGAGTAACTATGGGAGCACATAAGAAACATTAAGTGCACCCGTAGTTACTGCACTGCATAGTGAAAACCTATGGGAAATTCATATTGCAATCCAGAGTAAATTGTTCTTACACCAGAGCAAGGACTCCCCGTAGTTACTCTGGATTGCGCCCTAAGTCTCTGAATTTATTTGACTGCATGCTTTCATTTGCAAGCGCTTCTCTGCACACTCCAGCCATGGATAGTCCCAACACCAGACCATGTGAAACCCATTTTTAATTAGTTGGTATCATACATTTGTAATTTTACTTTCTTTTTGGTGGATTTGACCTTGTTAAAGACAGGGAAGGTGCAGGAAGCACTGACTTTGATTGTTGCAGTCTGAGCTTGTTGGAAGTGTAGAAGACTTCTCTTCACATACAGTTCAATCCTAAGTATGTCTACTCAGAAGTAAATTCCATTCTGTTCAATAGTACTTAATCCCAGGAAGTGTGTTAGAATTGCAGCCTGAGTTAGACTGTTGCCATAGATTAGTTTGTTGAAGGCAGGAAAGGTGCAGAAAGCTCATCACTGTTGATTTCAAATGCTGCTGCTGGCCCCTCAATCCTCTTTATCAGCCACCTTTCCATAATAGTTTCAGTGAAACTTTTAATATCAAGCTATGTCAGAGAAGTTGCATAATGTCAGACACGGAGAAGCAAACTGGCCTACTGAGTGATGAGAAGCAAAAGAAAAAACCTGACCAATTCTTGTGGCCTTTCACATAAGCTGAGTACGCAAAAATATAGGAATAAAGGATATAGGAAAATATATAGGAAAATATAGGAATAAAAATAAAACTTTGGCACAATGACTTTCATGAAGATGTTCATTTTAAAAAATTTCCCTTGTTTTTAATTCTTAACCATAAAATATAGAAATCAATTTTAAAAAACCAAATAAAACTATTATTAATACTATTCCAAAGTACAGGAAACACAGTTAACTGGTATTGGGCAACTCTGATACAAATCTCAGCCTCAGACCAAGTACCAACTAGGTATTGGTGCAGTATATACAATATTCCTAAAACTGTCATTTTTGGCAGATCTGATAGTATCATTTCAATTAAGCCACAATTGTTTAAAATAATTTGCAAAATTTTCAAGATTATTACGATTATCCTGAAGATAATGGGGACCATTTTGGTATGTTGTATCCATAGTCATGTGATTTCAATGGCCAGGATTTTTTCTAGTTCTTTTTCATTGACTATGGAATGAAAAAGCCTCTAGGAACTGCAATATTAACTAGCCAGATGTTTCAGTTTTCTATTATTGCTATATCAGGTGTATTACATTCAAGGTTTTGTCATGGTTAATAATAAAATAAGTATTCTATGTACTGCTTCTCAACAAGAGTACAATATACACTCATGTATTCGGGGCTGTGGGTGGCACAAATGGTTAAGACACTGTGCCAGTTAAGCAGCAGGCCAGGATTTGAGACCCGGGTCGGCCCCACAAGACAGGGTGAGCTCCTGTCCTTAGCCCAGCTCTGCGACGCCAGCTGGATCCAATCGTATCGGCAATGCCTTTCCATTGGACTAATTCAGTGGTGTGGAGAGGGAAGATTTGCTGCTTGGGTAACAGGCTATCCTTCATAACAATCCAACCCAGGCTTTCATGCTTCGCATGCAGTGTATGCAGCGCTGAGCACGATACCATACTCTTTCAAGACTGATGGAGGCCTGCTTTTTTATTCATTGAAAAGTTATGCCTTAAATTTATGCTTTAACCCATGGGTTGATTTATATATGGGTCAATATGTGAAATGAAGCTTTTGCTTACCAGTGATTGTTTTGAGAGAGCAGCAGAAAGCAAACCAAAAAGTTGCCATTCTGGCTTCACCAAAAAGGAAGAGAAAAATGAAGGCACATATGGAAATCGTTGTCTGTATATGTAGTCTCTTCCTTTAATACAGTCAACATCATATGGTAGAGCCAGAAATGTTTATATTAGAGGGAGAGTATCGCATGCATTTTATTTGCTTTAATTGGATTATTTCTCTGCTCTTTTTCAATAGCAAAGTTTAAAAAAACCCAATCATTGACACAAACAGGGTAGGGTCAGATTCTCAGTAGGTTCCTGTCTCAAGAAGTTTTCAAATAATGGCCATAGCAGAGACAACCGAGGAACTGGAACGGCAGGGGACTTCTATATTATCCCAGCACCAACTGCTAACCAAAATGGGTGTGAGCTACCCATTGAGTACTTGCCTTTCTGAGAAAAAAAACCTTATCACTTGTAGGATCAGTTGCAGGATAAACATCTGCAAGTGATAAGATGACAGAAAGATATCGTAATATTGTCATATGATGAATATGGAGAACCCCTTCCCCCAGTTTACTTGCCTTTTCCCAATGAATCCCTCCCCTGAGGAACTTACAAATAATTGCCATAACATTGACAGGAGAGAAAGGGGTCAGGGTTTACCTGATTATCCATCCCAGCACCATCTGTCATCCAAAAGGGTTTGCCTTCCTGAGAACAATAAACAACCTTGATCCTGCAAGCGATATCATGGCAACATATTGTAATATCATATGATGTATGTGATAAACATTCCCCCAGGTTTGTCAGCCATTTACCAAAAGGTACTTGCCCTGAGTAACTTACAAATAATTGCTATAACGGTGATAAATAATTGCTATAGAAAGAGATTGTTTCTGAAATTGTTATAGAAGAGACAACAGTAGAATAGCAGAGGAACAGTAAATGGCTACAGCAATGTTTTGTAAGCTCCTGAGGGCAGAGATCTGCCAGGAATTGGCTCTGGGCATCAGAGAGAACCCCCAACCTATGCTAGCATCCTAGACACTCATATTGGAGAGTAAGCCTCACTGACTATAATGGGACTTACTTCTGAGTAGATAGGCATTGGATTGGACTCTGAGGCTGCAATTTTATCTGTGCTTTCCTGGGAGTAAACTCCACTGATTACAATGGGATTTATTTCTAAGTAAACCAGCATAGGATTGGGCTCTGAGGCTGCAGTCCTCGGACCGAGCCCTCCTGTTGTGAAGCAGGGAAGATACTCTTAGAGGAGTCCTCTTGAGCACCGGTCAAGCTGCTGCTAAAGACCACCAGTGGTTGAGAAACCCTGTTTTAAAGAACCCTGTGCCCAGTTTCCAATTTGAAATTTGAAATTTTTCAACAACTTTTTTCATCTGAAAACACATATAAGAACATTTTCTTCACTAGTTTATTCGTATCTCTGTGATCCACCTGTTTGCACTTATGATCCACTTGTTTACACATAGTTGGAAGTAATTCCTACTTGAACTCAGCAGGGCTTACTTCTGAGTAGACCTGCCTATGATTTGTAGTGGCTCAATCAAGAAGTTAATCAGGATGCTCTTCATGAGTAGAGAGTAACCTGCCAGGAAATGGCACTGGTCATCAAAAAGACCCACACAATCCTGGAAACAACCAAGGAGTGCACTTGAGCACACTGCTGCTCAGAAGCAGGGATTGCTGCTAGTCATAAAGGCAGGCAAAGACTTCCTGCTGCATCAAGGTGGGAGTACAGTGGTGCCTTACATAAAGAGCTTAATTCATTCTGGAGGCATGCTCTTTAAGTGAAGTGGATTTTCCCATAGGAAATAGTGGAAATTCAGATGATTGGTTCCACAACCCCCAAAATATTCATATAAAAATATGAACTGGATGTAAAAATGATGACAAAACAATGGAATTGAATTCAAAATATGCATTCAATGTGCATGATCCTATGAAGTCTACTTAGGCTGCAGTCTTAAAGACACTTTCCTGGGAGTAAGCCCCATTTAACACAATGGGGCTGACTTCTGGGTAGACATGATTAAGAGGCTGCAATTAAAGACACTTTCCTGGGAGTAAGCCCCATTTAACACAATGGGGCTTACTTCTGAGTAGACATAGTTAGTAGATTATAATCAAAGGCACTTTCTAGGGAGGCTCACCTGGGCTGCTGCTGGAGGTTCAAGGTGGTCGATGGGGGACTTGGGGGAAGTTAGGGGCAGCTGACTCTGGCACCTCCAGGCAACTACCCCCAAGTTGGGGGCAGTTAGAGGCAGCAACGCTGGCCAGCAGCCCTTTTAAAGAGCCTCCATATGGAGCGTCAGGTCTGCATAGCACACGTGCCCATAGCACACTTCCTTGTTAAGTGAAGCAGAACTTGTTATGTGAAGCAAGATTTCTTGGAAATTTTTGCTTGTTATGTGAAACACCTGTTAAGCGAGGTGCTTGTTAAGCGAGGTACCACTGTACGTGCAGCCTGCCACAAAATCAAGAAACACATTCTTTACTTTGGTCAAATGCAGTGCTCTCTGCTGCCATAGCATTCTCACTGAGACTAACCAGGTGACTTGCTCCTATGCACCTACTGCACTTTGCTCCTGGCAGCAGCTTGCTTTAAAGCTATTCTTGCCAGGCTGTTCCATTTCCAATATGGCACCGCCAATCTATTTTGTCATGCTCTAAGATGGTGGTACCAACTTATCTTGCCAGATTCCAAGATGGCACTTCAGAATTTTTCATAGCCCACAACCTGACATCAAGCCACAACCCCATTTTCCTTCAAAGATAAAGTGTCCCCTGCAGTTTGCCTTGCTTGTTGTGATCATCTCTAAGGATGGCTCATCTCCATTGCAAAGCCAAATAGCCAGCACTGTCCGAAGACATCTCTGCGGCTCTCTGGCCAGCATGACGAAACACCAAAGGAGCACAGAACACTATTGCCTTCTCACTGAAGTGGACCTACTTACCTACTTGAATTTACATGCTTTCAAACTGCTCGGTTGGCAGAAGCTGGAATCAGTGGAGACAATATACTGGATAATACTTTGAAAGTTTGGAAATGAATATCTGATGTATTTGAATGATGGTTATTTACTGAAGAAAGTCATAAGGAAGTGCTAAAACCAGTTTCAACACCACGTCACATGCAAATCAACATTAGGGAAGACATTTTTAGATCAGCAGAGATCACCTCTTTAGACCAGGAGAGGTCGAAAGAGTGGAGCACGTATTGAATGAATGAGTTCTGGGTATAATTGAAAGATGTTGAAAGAACGAAACCATGAGAAAATGAACCACCAGTACCAACAATGTGGGACATCTGTACTGACTTTCAAATATTGATACCTTCCCATTTCCCTTCCACAAACTACCCAAGGTAGCTTATAACATATTATATAACATAAAATAAAAATAATTAAAACAATAGGAACATTAAAACACAAAAATCAAATAAACTATGAAACAACAAAGGAAATTGCTGAGCTAATGTAACAGAGAACAAATCATCATTAGAAACTTGAGCGGCTCTCAGAATTGCTGGAGGTGTGCTGTGCAAGGAGAACCTGAATACCAATGGCAAATAGTTCAACAGGTAGAATAACACTGTAGAGAATGTCCTCTCTTATGTCACCACAGTTCATGAACAGAGGTGGAAATTCCTATCAGTCTCAAGGCATCATAGGACATGCAACTTAATAAAGAGACAGGCAATTCTCATAACCAGATATCTTCATTCTAAACTGTATAGGTTTTTAAAGTTATCAACTAGTGATGTAGGTTAGGGAGGTGGGAGTAGACTGCACCAAGTGATATCCTCAAGGGAAGGGGGTGACACCACTAGTGACAAAAATTGTGTAAAATCTTGGTATTTATGAATAATAACAACAAGTTACATATCATGTTATAACCATAGAAAACACAATATGTTTATGATTACTTACTTGCAACATCTGAGCCTGCTCCAACTTCACTAACTCCTAAGCAAGCTACTTTATCTCCAGCTATAGTTGGGGCCAGGAACTGTTTCCTCAGCTCATCAGACCCAAATCTACAATGTAAAAAGTAGAGAAAATATGAGAAACATAGAATGCTTTTCAAATGCAAGAAAAGAAAAATAAATCAAATATAACTTTTTTAAAGGCAAGAGATCCACCAGATATGATGCTAGACATATATTATGTCTGAATCTTTGACAAACCCAGACAAAAACCAGCAAGGCATGGTATCCCCACTAGAATCAGTCTACAACAGTGCTACTCGAACATTTCAGCCCAGGACCCCCTTCTGAGAATGGCAATCTGTCTAGGACCCCCCCCCCCCCCGTAGTGATGTAAAGGTTGGAAGTGACATTAAATGTGCCCAGTGCCAGATAAGGTGGCTGCATCCAGCTCTTTGTGACCTCCCAAAATGAAGTCATGACCCCCCAAGCAGGTCCCAACCCCCACTTTGAAGACCACTGGTCTACAACATAGACAGTTGCACAAAGTTGCCCAGGATTGTTTTAAGATTGTTTGGTGTTTGGTAGTTCATTTCAAAAATAAGAGCACAATCTATTCAAAAGTAAGCCCCACATTATTCAGTGGGTCTTACTCCCAGGAAAGTGTCTTTAGGATTGCAGCCAAAGTTACTGTTTCTTTAGTTTTATAAAGTGGTGAGAGGATTTTCCCTCAGGTATTTCCTGAGAACAATTCTGGGAAGTTTAAGTAGTAGTCAACAGATTCATCTTTTAAACTTCATGACTCTGAGCTGAATAAACGCATTGGTAAAGCGGCTACTACATTCTCCAGGCTTACAAAGAGAGTATGGCTTGATAAGAAGCTGACGGAACATACAAAGATCCAGGTCTATAGAGCTTGCGTCCTGAGCACACTCTTGTACTGCAGTGAGTCTTGGACCCTTTATGCATGGCAGGAGAGAAAGCTGAACACCTTCCATATGCGCTGTCTCTGACGTATTCTTGGCATCACCTGGCATGACAAAGTCTCAAATGACGCAGTATTGGAACGTGCTGGAATCTCTAGCATGTTCATACTTCTGAAACAGCGGCGTCTACGCTGGCTTAGGTATGTTGTGAGAATAGCTGATGGTCGGATCCCAAAAGATCTCCTATATGGAGAATTAGTGCAGGGAAAGCGCCCAGGAAGGAGACCACAGCTGCGATACAAGGACATCTGCAAGAGGGATCTAAAGGCCTTGGGAATGGATATCAACAGCTGGGAAACCTTGACCTCTGACCGTTCAGCGTGGAGGCAAAAGACCCAGCATGGCCTTCTCCAACTGGAAGAGACACTTGTTCGGCAGGCTGAAGCAAAGAGGCAGACCCGAAAGCAGCGAAACCTGGGACTTGGGCAGGGGACGGAATTTATTTGTCCTCAGTGTGGAAGGGATTGCCACTCTCAAATTGGCCTCTTTAGTCACACTAGATGTTGTTTCAGGACCTCCAACCAGAGTACGATACCGTAGTCTTTCGAGACTGAAGGATGCCAATACAAACAATACAAACATCAAAATGTACCAGTACAAACATTTCCAGCCAACAATTCAGAAGTGTTACAATTCAACTATTAAAATGCATTTGATACTGGAGTAATCCTGCACTCTTGAATAAGACACCAACTTCTGTTTTGCTTTAAGGACTGCAGAATAGGAATCATTGGGAATCACCTTCTTGGGCTGCACTATTCTTCTTGGATATCCTACTTGCTATCTCCCCACCAATACTTGCATACCTTAAATGGAATAAAATATTACCCTTTTACTGTAAACAAAACATTAATATAAGAAAAATCATAAGGATATCTCTTAAATCTCAAAGTCCTTTCAACCACAGGCAAATCAATAATGCATTCCGTGAATCATCTCAGTCACAATTCAAAATCTGAGACTGTTGTAGTCAGGAGAATCAGCAGGTGATGAGTACAGCAGATGATAGCAAGAAAGCCCCTATAGCCTCAGCCAATAGGGATCTACCTACCTACAGTATTTATATACTGTTTTTCAACTGAAAAGTTCACAAAGCGGTTTACAAGAAAATGAAAAAATTAATAGTTAATTAATAGCTAATGGGTCCCTGTCCCAAAAGGGTTCACAAGCTAAGATGCAAAAGAACACCAGCAGAAGCCATTAGAACAGACATTGCTGGAGTGTGTAGGGCCAGTTACTCTCCCACTGCTAAGTAAAGGAGGAACACCCACTTAAAAGAGTGTCTCTTGTCCAGTTAGCAGTGATCTACCTGCCTATAAAACCAACCAACAGGAACTGTACATCAGGCTTCTCATTCTTAAGGTTCCAAGACCTTCCTGTGTCAATTGCAATTTCAGCAGGAAAAGAATGGTCTGCTTGTAATTTCAGTCAATAGGAAAGATACACTAGGATCTTATTTTCTGAGTTTCCAAAGAAAACTCAGAACTTCCTTTTATTCAATAGTGATTTCAGCAGAAATGTTGTCATTTGCACACTTAATTCAACCAATCGGACAAGGATTTCATCCTCAATACTTGAGAGAGACTTCTGCTCAAATTATTTTTCCACATAAAATTGTTTTACTGTGTAATAAGATTCCACAATAAACAATTAGTGTTTCAAGTAACAGTTGCAAGAAAAGTTTCTTTCTTGCCGGATTTCCAAGACTAAGATTTCTGAAGAGCAAGACCTCTCTCATGTCACTGTGGTCCAAATTCCAAAACCAAACAAGGGAATACCCTAAAAGTAATCCAGTCATCCATTTGTAGTTTAACATATTGCAAGGATCTATATTTACTTAATATTATGCAACTCTTACGACTATGCAACAAATATTGTTTTCCCAGAACTTAAATTTTTGTACAACCTCTCTACAATCAACATAAAAGCTTTGACCTCCGCACAGGGTATCTGCAAATTCTGTGTCAATTAAGCAAGCTGAGGGTTCTATTCGCATGTGTAGGTTCTATTCTGGGGCAGAGAAGACTGAGAAGAACAGTCAGCATTTCATTTGCATTTCAAGTGACATTTCTAACTCTCTCTGGGACAGATAACAGGCCAGGCTAAGAACAGGGTAGGGGGCAATTGAGGAGAGCCTTTATATTAAATTTAGGAGATCCCCATTATATTAAAATCAGAATTATCTACTGACACTTGTACCAACACTAAAACTTTTTTTCTGATTGCCTTAAATGGAATTAAAGATTTTGCAAGGGTAGGGGAGTCTACAAACATCATTACATTTAAAAGATTCAGTTTTCAGTTCCTGCATATAAATGCCCTTGTAGCCAAGGAAAATGCTTCCTAAATTCCTTTTAAAGAGCAATCAATTCACTTTCTGACAGATGGGATTCTTGCTGCACTGAATAAAAACATGCCTAATGCATGCACTTCATTCCGAATTCGAGGCTGACACTCCATTCTGTTAATATGGTGGGAGAGGGAAGGTTGATAGCACTCATTCTTTTTCACACCTCACGGGGGAAAAAAGGAAGATGCGCAGAGCGTCACGCAACTGAATTAATTAATTATAAAGGGAAGAACATTCTTAATTAGGACTGACAGTTTATGACACATCGTTATAGTGGAAAATTGTTGCCTCAAGTAGGAACAGCTGCAGGTGGGTTCTTTATATTCTGCATTTCATTAAATGGTATAAAGCTTTTCAAGAACAGATTCTGTTTAATCATATGATCCACTTCAAAAAAAAGATAGCACATCATTCAGGACAACTGCACAAGAATGATGCAGCAATTCCTTTTGAACAGGGGTGTCAAATCCAGCCCAGGGGCCAGATGCGGACTGTGTGGAGCCTCAATGCAGCCTCTCTATCCAGCCTTCAGGAAAGCCTTGTATACCCTCTGGATACCCTCTGGATACCCTCTTTTATGTAAATTTATTCAAATTTGAAATGTAAATCATTTTTCTGTCCCTCAACACAGTGTCAGAGAGATGATGTGGCCTTCCTGAGAAAAACTTTGGACACCCTGCTCTTGAATAATATAAAATTGGCAACTAGGACCCCAAATCAGCCTATTTTCTTTACACGCAAATTCATTATCAGAGAATTTCATTTCCATCCTACTTCTAATTATCTGTGACTCTGTTTTCATTATTTTTACCTACTGTATCTGGGACAAGCTCCAGGGAAGGAGCCATGGGATAAGAGGAGGAGGAGGAAGTCTGAAACAACCCTCTCCCCTGCTGAACTCAGAAAACTTATTTTTGGGCCAGCAACCTTCAAGGAGTCAAGGAATCGTCAACACAGAGGTGGACAAATCAGATGTTGATGAACGCTCGCTATCATCAAGCTCCATAGATTTCAAAATTCAGTACGATTAATAGAAGAGTGTGTAGTGAACTATCCACAAGTTCATAGAGGAGTGGGTAGTGAAGAAAGTTCCAGGAACCTAACCCAATTTTTCCCATAGTCTCAATGATTCTGTGACTGCTAATTAGGCATCTACTAGGTTTTGCAGAAACCTAACCCTAGAAGATAACAATAACTGACTGTAGCAATAAATGTTGAAACTTCTTTAGTAGCAGTAACTCTCTCTCTCTCTCTCTCTCTCTCTCTCTCTTGCTCGCTCGCTCTCTCTCTCTCTCACACACACACACGCACACGCACATCCCATAATATCTGGCCTCAGCAAATGGAAATTCCTATATATATGAATGCAATGCCATTACATGAATATAAATACCTTCCCTCTTTTTTCTTCCTCAACTGGCATGAAAGCAATATATTCTAACATTTCTCTAAGACATTAGTGTCACTTATAAATTGTTTTGATTAGTATCCTAGAGGTTTTCATTGCCACATTGCTGAAAAACATGAGTGTTGGCAAAAACATTGTCGGAGAAAAAAGCAGGCTCTAGCTCTTTATTTGTTTTAAATCATAGGAAAGAATTTAAAGTAATAAGCCTATTCTATGGAGTGCTTTCCTGAAGTCTACTGCATAAAGTTGTAGTTTTATCCTCTGCCATCCAATAAATGAACTACAGATCAACAGGAAGTGATTAACTGTGGAACTATGGCAAAGATGTGCTAACAACAGGCTGACACATCATGCATGTTAAGTTTAAAAAAGCAGGCCTCCGTCAGTCTTGAAAGACTATAGTATTGTGCTCGGCCGCTGCATACGCTGCATGAGAAGCACGAAAGCCTGGGTCGGATTGTTATGGAGGATAGGCTGTTACCCAAGCAGCAAATCCCCCCTCTCCATGCCACTGAATTAGTCCAATGGAAAGGCAGAGCCAATACGATTGGATCCAGCTGGTGTCGCATAGCTGGGCTAAGGACAGGAGCTCACCCTGTCTTGTGGGGCCGATCTGGGTCTCAAACTCTGGCCTGCTAGTTAACAGGCACAGCATCTTAACTGCTTGCACCACCCACAGCCCTATTTAGACAAAGATTAAAAAGCACATTGAAAAGAGGGCATTCTACCTACTCACAGACATGGCTGCTGGTCCCTGTCCAGAAGAAGGTTGCTATTCCTTGCTCTAAGAGACAGTAACCAGAAAGATATAGTTTTTTTGTTAAAAGTTACCTTGTGAGAGCAGGTGTAGCTATGTCAGTCTGCACTCCAATTGCCATAGGAATACCTCCACAATTAATATTTCCCAGTTCTTCTGCCACTGCAATGCTATAAGAGAAGTCCAAACCCAGTCCACCATATTCTGGATAAGAAAAAAATGAATATCTTTAGAATTATGAAAAAATCAACATGCATAGATCTAAATTCTGTTCACTTTCTTTCCAGCAGAATTATTCTGAAAGACATACTAAGACTACAGAGTAATGATGAGGATTTCAAAGGCTACTGCTCTCATTTAAAAGGAATAAGGAGGTGATGGGGAAAGAAAGGAGGATGGATTAGAATTGGGAAAGGAGCAGTTTTAGCAGAAACACCCTCTAAATCCCAACTCTCTTTTTAGACTGCATAACTCTTCACAGATTCATGCAGGTCTGTGCCAGTAAGTTGACCCTCAAGGCCAGCAGATGCTTACCACAGGGGAAGAAAATATATGTTCATACTGGATGCCAAACTTCCCTGCAGGATGCAGTGAACATCATGTTAATACTGCAGCACCGCACCAAAGATTAAGGTAGAATCGGGCTGTTAGATGGATTTCACTGATTGGCATGTTGTGAAAAATCATTCAATTCCATTGACATTCCATTGATGATTATAGACAAGTTTGAATTGCTGATAGGAGATTCTTTACTTAAGTGTGAGGATCCAATTTGTCTGCTCAGGGGAACTGAGTTACAACCCAATCATAAAAGCCAGTGGTATGTTGGCACAGTGAAGGCCATATCCAGAACTGACAGTTGTGCTGCATCCAAAGGGGCTGGGCAGCTGACTGGTGAAAACACAGACAGGAAAGGAGGCAAAGGGTACAGAGGGAACAAGTGTGGCACTGTTGCAGCACTCGATATGTGCCTGCACAGTGTCCACCAGGCTAGGAGTCCCTGGCAGCCAGAGTATATCTGCAGCACCTACAAAGTGATCAAAGCTGGGTGTCCTGGGCAACTGGCCATGCCACTACCAAGAAAGGAGCATGAGTGCAACCTGCCTGCCATTTCTTTTGCTCCCTTTATGATTACAATCTAATTGCATAGCAATTTATATGTTGTAGGTCATTTATAATCTATATCAGCATTATGTATCTTTAGTCCTTACTTTTTAATCTCAATCTATATGTGGAAACTCATGTGATTGTAAATTCAATGGTTGTATATCAGCTACACTGAAATAATATGTGTACATTAGGATATGGCTGCAATCCAGAGCAAATTCAGCCTGCTCTGACCTAACTGCACTCTCCTAACTATTCTGTATCCAGAGCAGAAAGTTATGCTGAATCCAGAGAGTCAGGAAGCCTGGGCTGTCCTAACTGCTCCAGAGCATGCTAAGTAATTGACACAAGGGGAAGACTTGCTCCTGAGGAGACACCCCTCAGATCACACTGAACAAGGAACAGCTGTGGTGCCTACAGTGGTGACATGACTGCACATCACCTGGTGTGGAAGTCTGTGCGTCATCCCTGGGATGTGCGCCCCCCCCCCACCTGGACTGCGCAGTCACCAAAGTCACCAAAGCACCATCTCTGACACCTGCGCAGTACTTTTCTGAAGCCTTTTGGCTTCGGGGGGAGACTGTGCAGGCGTCAGAGTTGGTGCCTGTGCAGTACTCTTTCTGAAGCCATTCTGCTGCCGCTCCGCCTCCTGAGTGAGGCCGAATGGCTGTGCAGAGGCGCGGACTTTCTCTGCTCTAAGGAAGTCTCCTCTGAAGCTGTTCGGCATGCTCAGTGTGTTTCTGCGCAGTGCACCTCAGATGGCCGTTCAGGCCAGCTCCTCAGACAAGTGGCAGTTTCTGGCTGATTCTCCGCCTTGGAGCAGGCCTGAATGGGGGTGCTGACGCCCGGGGCCTGCCAAAGGACAGTCAAACTCCTCCGGCACATCACCCCATACGGAGCGCATCCCCAATGCAGCCCACACCAGCCGCACCAGTCTGGTGACGCCACTGGGTGCCTGCCTTAGAAGGAGTCCCTGATGAGATGCCAGTACATTCTACAGTGAATACAAGGGGCTTCTTGGAGTGGCCTGCTGTATCCTGAGGTTTGTGGGCAGCCGTAGTTTGTTCCATATCCTGAGGTTGAGAGGCAGGGGTTGCAGCTAGGCTGGCCAAGAACTCAGATTTGTGGTCAGCACTGCCATTCTTACTCGGGCCTTATCATGGACCCCTATGGGTCTACTCATTACTATACCTGCTCCTGAGGTGGTATAACTCTGAGGGCTGGAAGAGGGCATTTCTGCCTTGGAAACAGGCTTTGGATACAGAGTAACTGCTCTGCCCTAGGCAATGCTACACATGCCCTCAACTTGCCTCTCCTGAGCTGCTTAGGCTGCCCCAGTTAGGGCAGAGCAGGTCCACCTCTCTTAGGGCACCCTATCTTGCCTTGCTCTGCCCTAAGCCTCCTTCAGAGTAACTGGGCTGGAGCATCTTGCAGTTGCTCCAACCTAGTGTTAGATAGGGCAACCTAAGGGCTCTTATGTGGACAGATTAGTTGCTCTGGATTGGGCTGTTAGTCTTTGAGTTCTCTATATAAATTTTTTATTGTAATCTGCCCGTTTTTTCTTTGAAGAATGACATTTTAACACTGGAAGATTTTTTTCTAACCCCTAAGAGGCAATGCCTCTCGTTACATTTTTAAATGAATCTTAAATTTGTCTGTGGTTTTTGGTTCACTTTCAGATCACTTCAAGTCTCTGACACGCTCTTTGAACACAAAAATACATCAAGGACTGACTCACAGCAAGAATGGCAGTTTGTAGAAATAGACAATTAAAGGGGTAACTATGGAACAAAGTGAGATGGCTTTGATTCTGAGGCCAAAGTAATTGTGAAGTATGAGATCCATAAATTGATCTCTTGATGATTTTTGCTCCTGCTAAATGTAGTCATCAGAAAGGAAGGGGCAATTTGATTGGGGTATAATGCTAGAGGTGAGGCTATCTACGATCCATGAAAGAGAAGATCTATAAGCACAAAACAAATCTCTGCATGTTTTCCTCTTTGCAAGTAAAAACAATCACAAAGTGAGGGCAATGTAGATCAGGGTCATTGTGGAGCAAAAGGGCTTGAATTCTCTTTTTCTCCAGCCTTTTTCAAATTGGTTGCACCCTCTTTGCTGCATCTCTCCTCAAATAGCTGCTTTTAATAAAAGAAGGTGGAAAAAAGCTGTCAGAAGACAAAGGGCACAATCCAGAGCAACTACAGGAGCACGTAAGAGACATTACGTGCACCCGTAGTTACTGTACCACCTAGTGAAAACCTATGGGAAATTCATATTGCAATCCAGAGTAACTTGTTCTTACTCCGGAGCAAGGACTCCCCGTAGTTACTCTGGATTTTACCCAAAGTCACACACCACATTTCATTAGCCACCCAAACTTTTCCTGATGCTTTATCAACTGACTGCTTTCTCTCAAGAACCTGCAAAAGCAGAAATAAACTTTTCAGTGTATAAAAGTACCAAGTCCTCAAGGATTTCATAACTCAAATTCTTTTACCAGAGGTACCCTAACTTGAAACAATAACAGGCGAGAAACTCACACAAAATCATTTTCTTCAGAAACTGATGGCTCCCTCAGTGCGAAAGCATATCCGAAATGTAAGCAGAAAGGTGATCAGATTCAAGCCTACAATGGCTGCTGAACTGATGTCCTGATGGACATCACAATTTAGCTCATGTGCCTAGACCAGGGATCTCTAATCTTTTAACTTCAGGGCTTCTGGACCTTTAACAAGTATGTAGAAGAGGGAATTTCACCTTGTGATATGTGAGATGCAGCCACTGTGGGCTGCAATGGCTCATTCATTAGAACGCTGGAGTTAGAACGCTGCTTGACCGGAATTCCACTCAGAAGGTCAGCAGTTCAAGACCCAAGCGCTGCCAGATGGAGTGAGCTCCTGTCCTTAGCCCAGCTCCTGCTAACCTAGCAATTTGAAAGCATGCAAATGCAAGTAGATAAATAGGGACCACTTCAGTGGGAAAGGTAACATCCTGGCGACAGGACCCTGCAACAGGCTGGCCAGGTTTTCCCATGTCGCATCCATTATGGATTGGAGGAAACTCCAAACCACAAGCGGACGCCATCTCACATGGTACAAATACTGAAGAAGTTGATAGGTGAGATGAGAAGCTGCACCTGCTGAAATTTCCTCCTTTAAAGATTCAGGAGACCTGAAGTTAAATGTTTGGAGACCCCTGGTTTAGACCAGCTAGAGCTAGGTAACATCTACACTATCCATGAAGACTTGGCAATATTCCCTGACCCTTAAAAAACCTTTCAGCCATCCATGAATCAATAAGAATTTTGCTAGCCACAGAACTACTTTGCCTTCACCTCCCTTCAACTTTTGCTGTGCCTTTCTCTTAACTGAAAAGGAGCTTAATCTCAAAAAAGCTCATTAAACGAACAAGTAGGCATGTAAAAGTAGGCATCAAGTAGGCATGAATGAAAACAGCTTTTTCATTC
The DNA here is from genome assembly GCA_030015325.1 of Cryptoblepharus egeriae. Lineage (NCBI taxonomy): Eukaryota > Metazoa > Chordata > Lepidosauria > Squamata > Scincidae > Cryptoblepharus > Cryptoblepharus egeriae. The sequence continues at coordinate 23,588,419 of JAREYC010000004.1, read as the reverse complement.
ATTTGAATTTGATTCATTAACATCATTCTTTTTGTTTATCCCACTGTCTTTTTCATTTTTTATTGAATTAAATGGGACGCCCCACCAGTCAGTCATCTGATGCTAGTAAGTTTTTTTTATCCCATTGGTATTACATTTATAGTCTTCTATGATCTCTTTAAATTACATTTATAGTCTTCTATGATCCCTCCAAAAAATCCAATTCAGAAAGATAAAATAAAGAAGTCCCTTTTCTATAGATGCAGCAAGAAATATGAATTTTCCAACCTGTGCACTGAAAAGGAAGATCATGTCCATCTACATTAAATGTACTGAACATTTCTTCCTGTTTAACTGGCCAACTTCAAAATCACTGGTTTTCTTCTGTTACTTTCTAGCCCCTTGATGCTAGAACATTTTTATCTTAATATTACTATCTCTAGGCTCAATTCTTGTTATGGTTTTATAATAGGTTTTTTTTTTAAAATAGAAAGCTTTGAAAAGGGGGAATTTATAATGACTCACTTTAAAGCAGATAGGAAGAAGAAGAAATTTTATATAATCAGAACGAACTGTGGGCATGAAACATTAATGGTCTTCATTGCTTGTCATTTTTGTGAATATTTAGCAAAAACAAGCAATGTAAGAAGTTGGTGATAGTAAGTTAAGAAGAACAACCAAGGAAAAATGTGCATACATTGTTAGATTGTGGCTGCAATCCTAACCACGCTTTCTTGGGAGTAAGTACTATTGAACACAATGGGACTTACTTTTGAGTAGACAATTTGGATTGCAGGTGATATCTTTTAAATGCTTGCACGTAATTAAAAGATTATTTTTCCTCACACTTCTGTATCAGAAATCAGTAATTTGTTGACTATTTATTATGCATTTATTTATTCCTTCCCTCATGCATTGCTTCCATTCTCAATTTTAAGTCCAACGAGTTTTACCAAACTATTTTTCCATCATAAAACACCAGTATTTTAAGGCAATGTGAGTGCCTCTTTTATGCGCAACATATTCCCAAAAGAAAAGTCATACATTCCTAAAGGATCAAATTCAAACGAAGAGCTTCAACTCAACATCCGCTCTTGGTTTGTCCATATTCAATCAGAGTTCTTGGCAGCAGAGAAGAGTATAACATCTTCCTGAGCGGGATAAGTAGATTGTCAAGTTCAGTTGAGATTTGTTTGGAGTGGCATAGGTTTAGTCAAGCAAATTCTTGGAAAAAAAGTAATCAAAATTTTGCTTTATTAAAAAATAAGTTCAAATTAAGTTTCAAGTTTAAAATTCAAAAACAGAACATGGTTAAAAGCAAAAAAAAGTATTTTAAAGAAAAATGGAAAAGCAGTAACAACCATTAAAAAAATTATAACAATAGTAGATGAACTGGCAAGTAGCAGAGAAAGTCAAAGGGCAAAATCCAGAGTAACTACGGGGAGTCTTCGCCGGTGTAAGAACAACTTACTCTGGATTCCAAAATGAATTTCCCATAGGTTTTCACTAGGTGGTACAGTAACTATGGGTGCACATAAAGTCTCCTATGTGCTCCTGTAGTTACTCTGGATTTGGGGGATACCCTACAATCCAGAGTAACTACGGGAGCACGTAAGATACATTACGTGTACCCGTAGTTACTGCACCACCTAGAGAAAACCTATGGGAAATTCATATTGCAATCCAGAGCAAATTGTTCTTACACCGGAGCAAGGACTCCCCGTAGTTACTCTGGATTGCGCCCTAAATCTCTGTTTATAAAAGCATTTGGACAAATAACAAAAAAGATCAAGCCTGAATTTAAGGCGCTATATTTCTCAATTTCTCGATCTTCCATTTACTGATCTCACACTGAAAAAGTGATTTCTGAGGATCTACAGATTTCTCTCCCACCCTCACCCCTCTCCCTCCGAAAAATCTATCTTCCCCTTCCCCTTTTCTCTTTTCAAGCTTTCCTTTTTAATTCATGTACCTCTTTGGTACGTGCATAGAGGTATGAGTGACAGATAACTCTGTAAAAACCTCATTAAAAATCCAAAATTTATAGTTAGGAGGTACTTTAATGTAAGACTTAAAATGTCAAGGGCTATGTTAATAGGAAGAGGAGGTGAAAGGCTGAAGAATTAAACAGGGACAGAAAAACTTAATTGATTATAACAGAATTGTGTAGGCTGACAAGTTTGTATAGAAACTACTGAAATGTTAAGTTTATAAAGTACCTTAGTCTGCCCAATACATTCCCAAAAGGCTTCCTAACTTCAAAGTGCTTTTCATATGCAAATGTCCAATCTACTTGAAACCTGACAAGCATATTTCCACAATCTCAACAGCAGAACATATTCCTGTGAATGATAAATCTTGATCCAGAGCATTTTACCACCTATAGAAAAGAATGCCGTATATTGCTGTCCTCGGTCTTTACAATTTTTTTTAACACCAACAATCCTCAAATGCAGAAAATTAAAGAATTAACTCGTACTGACATTATTGTGAATCAACCGTAAAGATTGGCATGAAAACATGCAACAAAACAGTTCTCTTTTAGGTTCAATGAAGGATTTGGAAGTAAAACCAGCAGTTTGCCTACCAGACATCATGAAATATCATGTCTGAGTTATCTCCTGAAATATCTCCATACTTTAATACCTAGAGTTGCAATCCTAATCTCCAATTAGGCTGGCATAAATCCCAGCACAATTCCGATGCTGGCGCATTTCACCAAAATGTTGTAAGGCACTCCTGGAGAGGGGGTTAGGCCAGAGCACAGACATGTGTTGGCCTCCACACACCACCACAGAAATGGGGACATGAGTGAGTTGTGCTGGCCTAAACAGGGTAGGATTGCACCCTGAGTGATCATTATTATCCTGCAACATAAGATTTGTCTATATAATCAATTATCCAAAGAGAACCAGTTAATTTGCTTATACAAAATAGGGTGTATCTGATACATGTTTACTCAGAAGCAAGTTCCATTTTGCTCAATGGAGCTTGCTATAAGCCCTAGTAAGTTTGCTTCAGATTGCAGCATTTGTTTCAGTCAGTCCTAGTAGTTTTCTCAGTACAAAATTATAGATTGTAACCTCATTGGAAAAGGGAACTGTCCTTTTGCATTTTATAAGGTGCTGCTCACTTGTATTTTTTTTAGATAAATGACACATACAATGTTCAAATGAATCATTTTGCAAAGCACTGAAAAAAACAGCATTTTGTACCTACAATGCCAACATTTCTCTATAGCCTTGTCTGTCAGAGTTAATTATAACATTAACCACAGAGCATACTGAAGAACAAAGTGATTGCTTTATGAAGAGGCTGAAATGAAGAGGCTGAAACAAATAATATAACACACTGGGATAAGCTGAATATATATATTTTTTGAATGTACCTACAGGACCAAGAAGACTTTTAAGACAAAGACTTTTTCTGCAATAATAAATGCACAACGATCAAACCAAGATTAAATTAGGTTTTGCCACTGAGTTTAATGGATTTTATTTACTCTTGAACTGCACAAACTGTTCCCAAATTTGAATGTGCACATTTTACAAACCCCCACTCAAACCTGCTGGTTTCCTTATTTCTGATCCTCATATGGCACAATCCTAAGAAATTTAGACTGGCCTAACTCTTCTGGCCTTTCTTTCCATGTGGGTTTGGGGAGGTCAACATATGCACATGTACTGGTCTAACCCCCATCCCCACCCCAGGAATTGGGCAGATATGTCTTATGGCACTTTTGTGACATTCCAGCTCAGCACAGGACTTATGCCAGGGCTTAGGTCGGCCTAAGTGGAGCTTTGGATTGCAACTATGGTTTATTGTTTGAGATGTTTGTTCTCTAAAGAACTCCTCTTACAAGGAGAAAGAGAGAAAAGAATCAGAAAGTCCTTATGAGCCAATGTAGGGACTATAGGGCTGTTCACATACTCAACTAGGCTGAATATGGAAATAATCGTTATTACCTAGGCTGAATATGGAAATAATATGGAATATGGATAATGACAATGGAGTATGTGCTAGTTTCTGAGGAGGGACAGCCACAGAAGAATCAAGATAATGGAATGTTTGTACCCTTAGGTCTGTACTGCAACTCCATCAGCCTTGGAAAGATTGTTAGGATTGTGCTGTAATATAGCAATCTTATATGCAGTTTCTTGTGAACAAGCCCATTCAACAGAATGGCACTTGTGTTTACATAGATACACCTAGAACTGCATTCTTGGTCTGGACCTTGATAGTTATTTATACATTAAATTCAATGCCAGACTAACAAACTGGTCAAAGTTGGTTGCCAATCTAAGTCAAGTGCGCAAGGGGTACAAGGACAGGAGGGAAGAAGGGAGTGCATAATATAGGAAGCTGCTCCCTTGACCATGGTTAAAAGATTCTGAATATTTTACATCAGCATGGCTGCTGGGTTGGTTCCTGAACTTATATCTAGCTGTTTTCCTCTAAAGATGTTCTTCCCAGAAACATGAATTGGGATGGATAGTGAGTGAACATGCCAGGCCACTAGGTTTTTAGGTAAGTGGAAACCACACTTCTCTTAACTTCCAAAGGACATAGAAAATACACAACCAGAAAACCTGCTGCAAAAACCCCAGAAACTAAAATGCAGTAAATAAAATAAACATTGTAATTTGTAAATTATGGGGCTCGTCAAAAGAACAAAAAAAGCAATGTTTTGGCAACTTGCCTTCATTTCTAATTAGTCCTCTTTCTAAAGCTATATTTTCATTTTTTGTTCTCTCAGGAAATGAGAACATTTGGGGGTGGTTGCTTTCTGTGTTGGAAAGGAACAGAGATACTCATACAGCATGGCTCCCGTATAAAGGTTGTAGCCAGTGCCACTGATGAGACTATTGTGGCAGGGTGCAAGACTCTGGGAGAAATCTAACCAATTTAGGCTGGCATAACTCACCTGGCACAACTTCCTATGGTGGTGTGGGGAGACCAGCACAGGCCTTCCCCCCAGTAAGAGGAAGAAGTGCCTTATGGCTCTTTTGTGACACCCCCACATTAGCATAGAACTTATGCTGAGACTTATGCCGCCTAACTGCAGCTTAGGATTGCAGCCTTTGGCTGCACTTTCCTGGGAGTACGACCCATTGAACACAATGGGGCTTACTTTCAAGTAGACATGGTTAGGATTGTGCTCTTTGTCACAGAGAACTCAGTGAGAACTGAACTCTGACTCAGTGGACTCACTGCAAGGATTCAGGTGATGCAAGACGTCACTGGGTGTCACCTTCAGAAGGGGTGACACCACAATATTTGAGCTTCCATTTGACAATATTTGGCCCACTTCAGGCCCAGCTGACACACTTTCACCAACTATAGTGTTTGCACCATTTGCCAATGAGAACACAAAGTGGCTGGGCCTAGAGAGAACCAAAGTTTGCCAAACTGACCTGATCTAGAGGTGGGCGTTGGCATTGAAGGCACTGCAACAACAACAACAACAACAAAAGTATGCCATAGCCTGGAATGTTGGGAGCAACATAATTATGAATGAACAACACTGAAGAAGGAATGCTTCTTCAATCTGAGCGAGGAATTTGGGACAAAATATAACAATATAATTTACAACGAATACATATTATATGCAAAATGGCTTAAATGATTATTGCCTTGCCACAAAACAACATTTGGATTGGGCACTTTGGAATGGAAATTCAGCAGTAATGCTTAACCCCTCCTGCCATCTACACTCACTTTGCATTAATAGAAAACTATTTGCTAACATGACCTGCATTAGGCAACTCTATCCACACAGCCTTCATTTTTTAATACAAAACCAGCTATGCATCTCAACAAATTTGTCTTTTGTGTTCAAATGGATCACGTGTGTTCCGTCTGATCATATGTACTATATAAGACTTGGATGTCTATTTATGCCAGTTCATAATGTCAGTGCATTATTCATTCAACTCACCAGCTTTAAAAAAAATCTAACATTCTATTTTAAGAGTAAAGGCAGAAATAGGGAAAACATTTATGTTGAAAATGAAACTCCTGGCCATCTGGAATATTTCCAGTATTACTGAAATGAGAATTTTTCCTATTTGTTTCACTCTGACATGCTCTTTTTGAGAGCGACCCTTCCAGACAAAGTGGAAACATGACAGGTAAATGTTTTTTTCCTCTACTTTTTAGACATCCAAGTCTTGAAAAGGATTACAGCTCTAAACAAGTACAGTATTTCTATTTATGCAAGTTTCCTTTCTGCTTCAGCTGATGTTCACAGGCCATGAAAATTGTGTAGAGTGTCACAGGTGCTCATTGTTCTTTTCTTCTACCAACAGGAAAAAACAATTGGAAAAATTGAATATAACAGCATCCAATAACAATCTGGGATAACTGTCCACATCAGCAGAACTATAACTGCATCAAAACGGAAACTTGGCAGGTTACTGCAGCATCACAAATGTAGAGATGCATCACTGTCTTTCCATGATGGATGTTGCTGTACTTGCTCCATTGCCATCTGTCACGCATTCCGGAAAGACACAAGATCCTGCAGAGGACAAAGGTGGCCAACACACAGTAGAAATTTTGCTTCCCACTGGTGACTACTGTAGCTTTGCTTGTGGTCTGCAAGACGCTATGGGTAGTAACATGCTTATCTCTATCAGTTTTGGTAACACATGCTCAGGCAGAGAGGTACATTGGAAGATTAATTTCCAGGTAAAAGTTAAAAAAACTAGCAACGGTAACTAAGTGCAAATTAGGGGTTATTGGGGAATGATTGAGAAAAAGAACCACCAGCGACGTGCTCTTAATTCAGATGTCTGCCCTCCCAATTACTATTTGATTTATGCAACCTATTTCTGACCCTGCAAAGAAAAGGTCAGTCATGACTGTTCGGTGTAATTAGTATTACCAGATACCAAGAGGGATACAGTGCCTCTTTCTTTAAATATTGTGTAGAAGAGGTGCAACTTTTTTAAACCAGGTCTGCAACCCGCAGTTCCAGAACCATATGTGTCTCTTTCAACCCTCTGCTGTAGCTTCCTGTGGCTTTTGAAAATAATGAGTATTTAATTTAAATTTATTTTATTTTAGTTTATTGGTTTTTTACATGTAATTCTAAATTCTCTGTAACAATTCATTGATTTTATAAATGCAACACACTATAGTTTTTTATACATAGCATAAGGTAAAAAATTATATATGCAATGTGATCTTCATTTTAGATGTCAAAAGAGTTTTGTGGCTCCCAGTATTTTCTTTCCTGTGGAAATCAGGTCCAATTGGCTCTTTGCTGACTCCTGTTATAGATTTTGTGGCTCCCTTTGTATCTGGTAGTGTTAAGTACTGTAGAATGCCTAGTGTTCACATGCAGAAGGGGACATGTTCTCTATGCTCTTTGCTGATGTGTAGCAGGTTTATGAGCCAAGATGAGCTCCTTTCTGCAAAGAGCAAATTATGTGGAAAACACTACTACTACTTGTAGTGTCTTCAGCCAGAACAATTTTCCCAAAAGGCTGAAACCACAGTGGCCACTGGTATTTCCCATGCCTTTTCTTGGCAGTTTGGAAGGGAAAGATGTAGGATGATCACATAAGAGTTCTGGTTTGAGGTATGGTCTCCCTGTCCATGCTCCCCCCATGGCTTACCAGTGTGGGGGATGTTCTTCCTGCAGCCCGAATTGCAAATGGTGTTGACATTCAAGATTGATGTTAATGCCATTTGCCACTGAACACTTAAGGTCATGACTCCTATATGATTCTCCCTTAGGGTTGCCATAATTCTCTTCTACAAAACTGGGACAGGACTCCCTATCTAACTTGCCAGTATGTGAATGCAATCCCCCCAAACTAGGGCTGTTCCAGTTTTCTGGGACATATGGTAGCCCTTCTCTCCTGTCCCTTTTTCATTCTCTCTGGTTGCTGGGTGGTTATCAAGGCAGTAATAGGAAATGGCACATACATTATTCTCTATCACTAAAGTTTCAAAGTGCAATTCTCATAAAGATAGAGACAGAAGGAATGAAGTAGCCTTGGAAGAGTTCTATGTATTTCCTTTCTAAATCTTATATACTCATAGCCATAATGAAGCAATGATTATATGAATCCCTTGCAGCTGCAGGGACAGAGGGGAAAGTCACCTTGATCTTTGCATTTTCTTCAAATAGATTTTGTTTTTTATTGTGTCACCTCTTTTTTTATGCTATTGCAGTAAATGAGAATGAACCTTCGGGAACATAGGATTCCACCTAAACTCATCCCCTGCTTTCCTTGTGCCTTTGCCTGCTCAGACCATTACTACAGCAGCATAAACTTGAGTTTTATCCATTTGCTGAAATTTAGACGTGATTCCATCTTAGCACTAGAAGTGTACTGACCATAATCATTCCTTAATTTGCAGTTTAAAATGCCGGTAGATATGGAAAAGGGAAAGAGACAATTCCTATGGTATTTTTCTCATGAAAAAATTCATGGAAGAGGAAAAACTAAAAATAAAAAGGAAACTTCTAACTCCAAAGGTCATGCTGTTAATCATGTTAGCAACACACACACACACAAATCAGGGCACATATTTTTACTTGAAACACATTGTGAGGAAAGATTAAATGGTCCCTTCTAGCAATAAAAATAATTCTGTGTTGCTTTTTCTTTCCAATATGTTGTAGGCTCTAGGCAACTTTGAAGTAATCACAATCTTTGCAGAATTTAAACAAAAATTAGTCATCTAAAATTACTACATTTTAACTGGGTGGCCACAAAAGTTTCCTGTGGCCATTAAAAACATGCCACAATGAGAAATTAAGTGTTTGTGGCAAACCCAGAAAGGTGGTTTACATCTGCATTTGCTAATGGACCTAATGCCCAGAGGAATGTCCTGACAGTGAGGCTGTTGTTGCTTGTCTAAGCAGGCATAGATGATTAATGGAGGACACGTTGTTGTAATTAATTTCAAATCAACTAACGGAGACTATCCTCATCAAACATTTACACTGCAAGTATTCAGAAGAATGTTTTTCTGCTCCTAGGTGATGGAACACAAGGGAGAAAAACTAGATTTGCCTTAATTCAGATTAATTCTCATTGAGGGCATGGTTTTGACCTTTAACACAATCAATATCCAATGTGTAAGAAGGATAAACTTTGCATATTTTGCCTTAAATAGCCTATGGGAGTTATTCTCAGAACCTTGAGTCCCTAGAAAACTATGAAGATTGGACAGTGTTAATATATCATCTCAAGCATCACACAAAGGTTACCAAGAGGGGGAGTTTCTTCCTCCACACCAATTAAGGCAAACATGAAAAAACATTTACTGTATTTCATGGTCTTTGCTTACAGGTCAGGCACTGGCAGGGATTCACAGAATAATGAGTGGGGAATGGCTGGCATGAACTCTTGCTCGAGTACCAGCAGCAAATTATTACAGTATATAGTCATGATGCAATGGGGGTCAAGACACAGTTGAAGGAACATGGTGAATATCTTTTTATACTGTAGCATATCAACTTGAGTGGGCCGTGAAAAGAACATCTGTATGCCTCTGAGCAAACAGATGAACACTAGTTTAGGAGAAATTTTTCTTCTGCAACACATTTCTACATATTCTGAAAAGTTCTCCAGTATGTAGAGCAGGTTTTCTGTTAGCAGAAGCATGACCAACATCTGTTTGCTGGGTGCCTTGGGACAAAGCTCTACACTAGGTTACATATTGTGTCCTTTGCCCACCATGGCACATAGATTGCTAGTGATGGAACTGGGATTGCAGATTCAGTGGTCAAGATGACCAGGATATGGCCTCTTAATCAGTGCCCAGTATGGTACCCTCTGACACAGAGGATACCTTTGCATACAAGTTTTTCATTGACCAGGTAAAGCCATTTGCAACTGGAAAAGACCCAGAAAGAAACATCTTCTCTTCCCTTTGTCCAAACCATGCTCTTTTTATCTTCTCTGCTTTAAATCTTGTCTCAACTAAGAACTTTATTAGGCTTATACAGGGCTTTTTTCTCGGGGTACACACCGGAATTCATTGCCAGCACCTTTTCCCACCTGCCCTACCTAGCAGCTAATTAATAATTAGTCATATGGGAATGACCCAGCTATGCCACAATGGTGAGGACCAGGATCTTTTTCCCCAGAAAAAAAGCACAGTGTTTATAAGCAAGGAACTTGGCACTATTCTCAGTTCTTCATTTACAGTTTAGCTGCTTTATGAAGTTTTGCAAGGATACAAACAAAATTTGGCAAGGATAACTGAAACAACATATGGGAATGCAGGAACAAGCTAAAGCAATGTATGAATTTGAAGCATTATCCCTTTGCTTTTGCTATAAATACTTTTAAAAATATGAGTTATGCAGCTTGGATATCAGAGACAACAGTAGGTAATTAGTTATCCTTCCATGTTTCTGCATTGATGTTGCTTTTTAAGTTGCTCTGTTTTTGAATTAAGTCACCTTGTGGATCCTGACAGATGAAGACAGAGACTGCATATATACTTTAAAAACTGGCTGATTTACATAATATTTAGGGCTGTGCGATGCCTTGCAGATAAACTATGCATATCTCACTGTCCCTATCATCTGCATTTCATTGCTCAATCCTAGCTCCTCTGCAACTGCTGCTAATGAACTCTCTATGTTCGTCCTTTCCTGTTAACTAAGTCTGAGTCAGACTGTTGGGAAAAAATATAAACCCTACCAAGCGTGCTTCCAAGAACAATTCAAAGTGATGTACAGTGTAATCCTAAGCATGTCTACTCAGAAGTAAGTCCTATTGGGATCAATAGTACTTACTCTCAGGAATGTGTCATCAGGATTGTAGCGTATTCTACTTGGAACATCTGGAGTAAAAGACCTCTGTGACCTAGACTGTCTGTGAGAACAAATATAGAGCACAAGGAGCAGAAGAGTAAGGCAGGGCTGTTGCAAAATCTCTTATAAGTATCCCCTGCCAGGCGTCTTCACAATCTCCAAGGAGAGTAAGTGGAAGCCATGTCTACAGGCTTGTTGAGTTGCTGCCAGAGCATGGTTTATTGCTAAGATTGCCTCCTGGAAAATTAAGTTCAGAAATATTGATCTTCTGTACTTACCTTGTATAACTTTGGAGGTGAAGGTTTCCTAGTGCAGACATATATTGCATTTAGCACAGTATGCATTAGCCTTAGCTCAGTTATTATTCCCATACTCGTTGAAATTATTTCTTTATCCATGCCAAGAGCAAAATTTTTACAAAGAACAATAAAAGAAATGTAATTAGATGTCATTTGCCCCAAACTGGGCTACCTTGACAGCATTTTTCCTTGTCAACATAAGATCTTCCTCTGTGCATTTAGAAGGGCATCATATGTACTAGAGGAGTGGTGGTGAGGACATATGTACTAGCGGAGTGGTGGTGAATCTATGGCATGTGTGCTGGGGGAGCACTCCAAGTCCTCCTGGCTTGCATGTAGCTATAGTGCTGCCCTATTTCCCCAGCCCGGCAACTGCACATGCACATCTGCGCATGTTCACAGCGGGCATGCACAGTAGGCACCAGCCACAACAGCTTGGCTCAGCTGCAAAGAGGAGCAGCTGCTCTTCTTTGGAGCTGAGCTAAACTGACGGGGTCAGTGCCCAATGTGCATGCCCAGAGCTCCAATGGATGCAGAAAACTCCTGGCCCACTGTACATGACTGGAGTTCCAGGCATGCGCGGTGGGCACCGGTAATGTCAGTGGGCCTCGATACAAAAAAGTTGCCCACCTAGAGCAACCTATACTAGAGCATATTTGAGGTGGTTTTTTCTTCTCCACATGCACACAGCTCATCTTTCATGGTATATCCCCATTTTCTCAGGTTGTCCTTAGATATTCCTACCGCAGCATGCAGTCTATTTAAGGATTTCCATACAGGCCATGATTGTTCTTAACCAGGCAGTGGACATGCATAAGATTGGGCCCATTCACTTGGCATCTCCCCACTCTCTTTTCATAGGTTCATGGAAAGAAACAGTTAGGAGGGGCTGCAGTTCTAAGGAAACTATTCCTTGATCTCAATCTCAACTGTGGAAGTTGATGGCCATATAGTGAGTGTGTTTGTAGAGATATCACTTTAACTCTTTCTGTGCTGCACTTCCCCAATGGAATTTAGGGGGATGGATACCAGCTAAGTAGTACACCTTTTATATTGGTGTTGGTTTTGTACATCCCATAACCAGACTTGTTGTTTGATTTAAGGTCACATCTACCTGTTTTGCATGTTTAGATCTATGCCAGAGCTGGCATATTGTCCACTCAAGTGGCATAAGTGGTTCTTAGCATATGCAGTTGAGCTCTCAGCATGTGCAGTTGTTGTTTTCCTCAGGAAATTACTTTTGGAGAAAACTTTTTGTTTGGTGTTAGAACAGTGGTTCCTAAAGGTGAGTGTGCGATCTAGGGTTACTCCCACATATTTAGGAGTAGCACAGTGTTCTACTCTAGTTCCATTCCACCAAACATGCAATGTTCTTGATGCCTCTCAATTTTTTAGATGGAAAATACAAAGTTGTGTCTTTAGGCAGATGGGTTTTAGCTGATAATCCTGAAGAAGATATAAACTGCCTTCAGCAACAGATGTAGCAACGCATCAGTTGAAGTATATTTCAGTCCTGTCAATGGCTATGTCTAGCCAAACAAGTGGATCCCACCTAGGCAGGAATAACACAAAGATAATCTCTGTGGTGTATGTTCAATAAGTCCAGAGCATCAGTCAGTCTTTCATCCACAGCCTCAAAAATTGTACTCTGTGTAGCAATTGCCTGATCAACTGCATAGATAAAATTTCTGGTGGCTTCTATATATATATATATTTTTTTTTTGAGGCTAGCACACTGCCTTGAGGTAGATAGTTTCTTTGGATTCTCCAGTGGCTGCATTGTCCCTGGAAATCTACATAAAATCTTGTAAAAAATCTAGGTGAAATAATATTTGTACTCTCATTTCCACTGGAATCTCCAAAGACTCTGCTATGTGATCAGAGATTATTTTGTGTCTCTGTTGTGTCTATTTTGAAACTTTTACTGCTCAGAATTCAGTCCTTCAACTTAATGTCTGTTCTCTTGTGGAAATTGCAATTGCAAAAGAACAGGCAATTCATGCAGGTGTTCCACCCAATAATTGAACCCACTGTCCTTTCTTCCCTGCCCCACACAAACACACTAAGTAGTCATAGAACACAATCCTAACCATGTCTACTCAAAACTAAGCCCAACTGTGTTCAATGGGTCTTACTCCCAGGAAAGTGTCTTTAGGATTGCAGCCATAGTCACCGTAAGTATAGAAAAATTATCCACATGGCACAATCCTAACCAATTTAGGCCAGCACAACTCACCCATCTCCCTGTTCTGACAGTGGTATGTGAAGGCTAGCTAGCATGTCTGTGCACTGGCCTAGCCCCCCCCCCCACTGCCCTGCAACAGTCAGAGTGATGCAGAATTGCAACACTCCCAGGCCACGACAGAATTTGTGCCAGCCTAACCAGGGATTAGGACTGTGTTGTAAATGTTTTAATACATGTATTACACATGCACCTGCACTTGTATAAGTTATATGACTTGTAACTTCCAGCAAACAACTTTCTGTAAAAATAAGAAGTTTGTGCAAGCTTCTCAAGTTTTCCAAGTCAGGAAAGATACCTAAAACTCAATAAGCAATTATTTATTATAGCAGCTATAATAGAAAAATTTCCTTTGCAAAAAGACACCAAAATTAAATTTGTTCCTTTTATAGCACAAGCTGAGAAAAAGTAAAAACAAAAATGATTTCTTTGAAAAATGAGCAGAAGTTTGCTTTGGAAATGAGAAACTTTTCCACTGATGATGGTACAAGTTTCGTGGATGAAAAAAGCAGAAAGAAACCATTCTTCCATGAAAAAGATCTGTATTTTTCCATGAATTTCCCCTAATACAGCCTCTCCCAACCCTGAACACATCCTGTTCAGTGAAAATTGTGGAGATGACAATGTGGTTGATGAATGTTTCCATTAAACCTTTTTTTAATGGAGAGTTTTTACAGGAGACAGTTTTTGATATTTAATAACTACACTTTTTATTTAACAGCAATACTTTCCATAACAAAACCACCTGTTTGTTATTAAAAGCAAGAACATATTCACATGAGCTCTCCAAAGGACAGCTACATGGTTCTTAGGAAGGTCAAGTGACTTCACAAGTACACTACATATGGTAATAACATTTGAGTTTCATGCTGGAATACAAGCCAATTCATATATATGTATAGAAGGTTCCAAGTTCCTTGGAATCTCCTGTGAAATAGCAGCTGCAGATCAAAGCAGATCCATGGGGTTGCCTGAGACATTCCTTAGGTAGAGGAATAAAATCCCATTGCTCTGACTTGCACTTAGCCTGCACCAAACCAGCACTGGATGCAATGCAAGCCTATTCCAGGTTAAAATTGTGCCCTAAATTAGCTAGCAAATGCAATATTTTCTTCTGTAATAAGTAAATGCACAAAGTTCCGAGATACAGATCTATGGCTCCATAAAAAGGACATACTGGTAACTCTTATACCCTACAATCCAGAGCAACTACGAGAGCATATAAGAGACATTACGCGTACCCGTAGTTACTGCACCACCTAGTGAAAACCTATGAAAAATTCATTTTGCAATCCAGAGCAAATTGTTCTTACACCGGAGCAAAGACTCCCCATAGTTACTCTGGATTGCGCCCATAGTTGAAAAACGACATAAAGTGGTATTGGTGCAAGCATAAAACCAGGGAGACTCTAGTCTAAACCAAAGGTGTCAAAATTCTGCCCTTTCAGGAATGGTGCTTCTACTGAGGCCCTGAGAGCGAAAGATGGAAAGAGGACTCAGAAAGCATCAGATGTTATATGGAAAGTGGCAGACCAAGAAGGTTGGAAAGGGAGACTGCTTCTAGCGAGCAAAGGGAAATTTGACTTGATAGGAATAACTGAAACTTGGTGGGATGAATCCCATGTACGGAACGCACAAATAGAAGGCTATCAGCTGTTCAGGAAGAACAAGAAGAGATCTTTTATGGTGTTAACCTGAAACATTTACAAAAGCTTGTCTTGATTGAAGGCCCAACATCAGAATGCTTGCATATCCTAACCAAATAAAATAGAGACACAGCAGGGGGATATGGTAGGCTCCAGTCAACCTCAGATGTGCCAAACTCCAAAACTGAGAACTCAAAAGCATATAGGGATTAGTTTTCATGCAAAGATAGCTTAAAATCCATTTTCTTTCTGCCATGTTCTGGTAAAGCACACATTGAGTTCACATTTTCTATTTTTTACTGACAGCTCTGAGACACAGAGGTTTGCTCACGTCATGAAAACGGCAGACCATATTCTCTCAAGACCTCCCATCTCCAGTTTTCAGATTCCTATCCTAAGGGCTTCAAACATGAATCTTTGTACCTGGAACTCACATGAGGTTTCTGCCAATTTTTGCTTTTGAACATTTGGGTATGCAGTGTGTGTGCAATAATCCAGTGGGCAACACTTTTTTTGGTATTAGGTTAAATTCTACCTGTACCCAATCTCAAGTGCTGTCTATACCTTTTCTCTCATTAAGAAGCTTGCGTTGTTCCATGCCATGATGGCATTAAAAGACTTTAATAAGAACAGCCTTTTCTAGCTTTTTGTGTACTCTGGAGACTACACTGACACTCGATTTAATTTGCTTCATATTTATTATGCATTTCCTCTTAAGGAATTTGCATCATCCATTTTAAAATATTCAGAAGACAAATAATAATAAACAAATGCTTGAATTGATGAAGTCTGAAGGATGACAAAACTGATTCTTTTTATTTTACGAGGCAAACCACTTAAGATGGCTATTACTGTACTAGCAAAAGAGCACAATTTTGGGAGACCCTATACTACTGCAGTGGCAACATCAAAAGCAGAGCATAAGCAAGATAAATAAGAAATAACTTGCTCATAACAACCACTCCCTCACAATTCTATTACCACCCACCAAATGTTGTTTGTCTGTGATGTGCTCATTTTAGCCAAGCAGGGAAGGCACCAAACTTAGTCCACAATCATCATGACTAACAGCTGTGGATACACTTACTCTCTGAATTGGACCATTCAGCTTTTAGAATTATCCAAGCTAGGGTTTACCAATCCATCAAGTGAAAATATTCCACAGCTTAATTAAAGTCCATCCTAAATCTTTTTATCCATTGTAAACCTACACCCAATCAGATTTATTTAACAACTCCTGGGTCTAGTACTGAAAGATTGAAAAAAATGTCTCTCTCCCAACTGCGCAGAAAGCAGGCAGCCCAATCCTAACCTGCACTGGAGCGGGCAAGGTGAGTTGCCTGCACTGTATCCAAAGTAGCTGAAGGTTAGGATGTTGCTGGAGGGCAACTTGTGATAAGGAGATATTTTTTCCCTTTACCCCAAGTAAGGGAAATGTCCCTACTGAGATCTGCACCAGCAAAATCACTGCAAATTCAGCCTGTGTAACTCTGATCAGGCCAGCGATGAGGATTAGGAATCAGCTTGATAGGCCATGGCTGCTTCCACATCCCTTCCTTTCCTGATCAGACTCCCAGTCTGCCTTTCCCCATCCAAAAATACCTTTCTCTGAACACCATCTTGCCATCTTCCTACAAGCTCTCTTGGTGTTGCTGCATCAGCATGGGGGAAGGATTAGATTGAATTAGGCTATAAAGGACAGAATTTTATTCTGACTGATACCCTTATCTCAACCGCAGACCAAGGGCCATGAAATGTGGTGCTATCAAACCCAATTTTCAACATGCTTTCTTCCATTGTGCAAGAAACATTTGTTACTGTTCTAAAAATGTATCCATGATCTTTAGTCCAATCCTATCTGAGCTGAGCAAAAATGCCCATCCTGCCAGTGCTGTATCCTGCTGAGATATCTGCAGGAAGGCCAGACTCTTGCCATGCATGTTGTTATCCTTCCCACTGCCTAGTTGATTCAGTGAAAGCCCATTGCTCTAGCCCATTGCTAGTTGAGTCAGTGAAAGAGGAAGGAAGCAATGGGAGAGAGTGGAAGAGCATGAGGAGGGTGGGGAGGGCAGAATAAGGCAGAGAGGCTACAGGACAGTGTGGATATGACAGTGATGCACCAGATCCTATTTCCCTTTTTTTGCAGCCTCCTGGCTTCCCTTCTCTCCTTGAACTTGTGCTAGCAAAATCACTTGTGTTTATGGCAAGGGGCAGGAGAAAGCTGGGATTGGGCTCCTAGAAGTGTTCCCTCAGGTTTGGTCAACTTTATACAGCAATACAGAGCAACTAGTTAAATTGGGATTTAAATAGATCTCCTTTAGGATTACTCTGGCACATACTTATACATAATTTGGCTGAAAAAAAGAGACAGGCAGCCCAATCCAGAGCAACTATTCCTTGCACATAAGAGGCCTTAGGGTGCCCTATCTATCACTAGGGTGGAGCAACTGCAAGATGCTCCAGCCCAGTTACTCTGGAAGAGGCTTAGGGCAGAGCAAGGCAACATAGGGTGCCCTAAGAGAGGTGGACCTGCTCTGCCCTAACTGGGGCAGCCTAAGCAGCTCAGGAGAGGCAAGTTGAGGGCATGTTTAGCATTGCCTAGGGCAGAGCAGTTATTCTGTATCCAAAGCCTGTTTCAAGGCAGAAATGCCCTCTTCCAGTTCCTCAGAGATATACCACCTCAGGAGCAGGTATAGTAATGAGTAGACCCATAGGGGTCCATGATAAGGCCTGAGTAAGAATGGTATTGTTGACCAAAAATCTGAGTTCTTGGCCATCCTAGCTGCAACCCCTGCCTCTCAACCTCAGGATATGGCACAACTATGGCAGCCCACTAACCTCAGGATACAGCAGGCCGCTCCAAGCATCCATCTTGCACTAGAAGAACTGCAGCTGTAACTGGTTGTCAGGAACTGCTGGGCTTCCTTATAATGTAGGCACCACAGCTGTTCCTTCTTCAGTGTGATCTGAGGGGGGTCTACTCAGGAGCAAGCCCTCCCCAGCTGTCACAGACTTAGCATGCTCTGGAGCAGTTAGGGCAGCCCAGGCTTCCTGTCTCTCTGGATGCAGCATAACTTTCTGCTCTGGATACAGAATAGTTAGGAGAGAGTAGTTAGGGCAGAGCAGGTTGAATTTGCTCTGGATTGCGCCCTACATCTGGCAAAGTTTTAAGAATTCTAGGGAAAAATCAATATCCTTTCCAACAGTATTTCCCGTGAGCAATCTTTGCTTATGAAAGGGTTTGGAAAGACCCCTAATCTGAGTAATGGTTATTCACTTACTTCACAGAAAGTTGCTACATTAGAAACTGCATAGAATCAAGCTGAATAAACCAACTGAATAAGGATGTCGATGCCAAGATGTCTGCTTTTTAAGAGTCAAGTTTATTCAAAAAGTTACAGATATCAGCAATTAGATTGTCTTGCTCGTAGGTTTGATGAACATACAGCACTGTAAATTTTCACTGAACTTACTGAATTGTTAGGAGTAGGTCTTGAAATTCTGAGCTGAAGTGTGAATACTCAAGGCAGCGGCTTCTCAGTGTTGATGCTGTGGAACTCCCTCTCCAAAAACCATTTGTTAGACATCTACTCTTCTAACCTTTAGATGCCATGTAAACATCCTATTTTTCCTTGGCTTCAGTGGGGTTTACAGGACAATCCAAACCTTTTCCTGAGCTACAGCTGTCTCTGCACCATCTCAGAGTCTCAAAATTTGCCATAAACGCATTTATGACTACTTAAGGATCTGAAAAGTCCACATAGGGAATGGCTAGGGCTTTCCTCAGAATAAGAGGAAATATATCCCCTTCTCCTCAAGAGACCTCCAGCCACCTCCTAGACTGCATGTGACAGCCTGGATACACCCGCACTGCTGAAAATGGGGCTGCTCATGTCATTGACAGATCCTGCTGATTGTTTGCATATATTTTAGCATTGACTGATTTTATATTTTATCATTTCAGAGATATTATAGAGCAACCTGTGAATCAGTGATGTAAGCTAAAGGGCTGCAGAGAGTAGCAACTGCCCTGGAAAACAAGCTTTATGGGGCAACAAGATGAGCATGGTGGCCAAAATTGTGAAAAATTTTGGTATGAATGAATAATACTATTCTGTTATATATATAATTGGAAAGGTAAACTGCTTTGGAATATCTGTATTAAATCAAACATGATGGCTAATTAACCAGAAAGAGAAAATGCAATTGCCTTATGGAAAAAGGAGATAAAAAAACACAGAAAAAGACTGAATGTGCTGAGAGCCAATGAGATGTTATTATAAAACAGCATAGAACCAATAAGGTGATAATATGAGTCAGCCCCCATTTCCATGTTTAAAGAGGCACATTTTCAAGCAGTGCTCCTATTATATTTAGCAGAGGAAGGACAACTGTTCCTCTTCATCCCATCTGGTAAGGATGCCCAATGCCCATTGTATTTCTGCTGCCCTCAGGTGCCTGGTGCTGCCTGCTGCCAGATGGTGCCTGCTGGTGCCTGTTAGAGGTGCCCGATGACACCTGCTGGTACCCGCTGCCTGGTGCTGCCCAATGGTATCTGGTGCTCAGTAGGGATGCCTTCTGATGCCCACTGCTGCCCCCTAGTACCTTCCAGTGCCTAGTGCCTGTCATTGCCCAGCAATGCCAATGCTTGCCACCTGGTACCATTGCCTTGTGCCCACCAGTGCCCATCCAAGACCTGGGCACTCACATATTCTTGAAATTTTACTCCTGCCATGACAAATTCATTCCACTAGTATAAACTGAATGTTAACTTCCTGGAAAAGCTGCCAGTAAAACCTTCAGTAATAATACATCTTACATGTAGTCCATCTGTCCAGCTTTCTATCTTGAGCTGTTCTGTGGCTTGACCAAAAATGGCACACTCAGAAAGAAGAGAGAGAATTGTTTTAAGAAGCTAAAACTTTCACCTGAGGGAGAGTCACCCAGATGCTTCTTCCCCAAATGCATAAGAGAACTACAGTACTACGCCCACAAACCTAAAAGTAAAACAATTAGGCTGCAATCCTAACCTCCACAGACCCTACAATCCAGAGTAACTACGGGAAGACTTAAGAGGCACTTACTATGGATTGCTCTATGCATTTCCCATAGGTTTCTCATAGGTAGCACCATAACAATGTCGGTATAAAATGTATCATAGTTACTCTGGATTGTAGCCTAACCCTACAATCCAGAGTAACTAAGGGGGCACGTAAGAGACATTACATGCAACCGTAGTTAAGGCACCACATAGTGAAAACCTATGGGAAATTCATATTGCAATCCCGAGTAAATTGTTCTTACACCGGAGCAAGGACAACCCGTAGTTACACTGGATTGCGCCCTTAGACTGGCATAAGCCCCAGTGTGAGTCCTGTGCTGACCTGAGGATGTCACAAAAGTGCTGTAACACTTTTCTGGCCCACTCCTGGGGGAGGGGGTTAGGCCACTGCACTGGTATACACTGACCTCTCCACACCATCATGGAAAGATATGCCATGGGAGTTAGGCCAGCCTATATTGGTTAAGATTGTGGCCAAAGTTTTTGAAATGCAATAAAAAGGTACACTCTATCAGGGATTCCATAGAGAAAACATTACACATCATTGCTATTTGAACCACTGACTCTTGCATCTGAAAAAAAAAGTCTAACAACAAATTACACAGCACTCCTATGCATAACAACAACTGCCTTGGTAAATTCCTATACAGTGGCACCTCACATAACAAATTCAGTTCATTCCAGAGGCATGGTTGTTATGTGAAATGTTCTTTATGTGAAGCAGATTTTCCCATAGGAAATAATGGAAACTCAGATAATTGGTTCCAAACCCAAAAAATATTCATATAAAATATTAACTGTATGTAAAAATGATGATAAAACACTATAATTGAAGTCTTCTTAGGCTACAATCCTAAAGACACTTTCCTGTGATTAAGCCCCAATTAACATAATGGGGCTTACTTCTGGGTAGACATGGTTAGGAGGCTGCAATCAAAGACACTTTCCTTGGAGGCTTACCTGGGCTGCTGCTGGAGGTTCAAGGTGGCCATTGGGGCACTTGGGGGCAGTTAGGGGCAACTGCCTCTGGCACCCACAGGCAACTGCCCCCAAGTTGGGAGCAGTTAGAAGCAGCAGTGCTGGCCGGCAGCTCTTTTAAACAGCCTCCGCGTAGAGCATCAGGGCTGCATAGCATGCATGCCCATTAGGGGTTTGCTTGTTACATAAAGCAGATTTGTTACACGAATCAGGATTCCTTGGAAATTTAGAGTTGTTACATGGAACATACTTTATGTGAGGCACTTGTTATGCGAGCACCACTGTACTAGAAAAATTACTAAACTCTAGTCTATTTGCTTCCATTACGCTTTGGACACCTGATTCAACTGAATTGCAAACATATTAACAGGGTTCAATGATTTATTTTATCTGAAATGTAAGAATAAAGTGCAAAGGTCTTAAAATATGAGTTAGGAATGCAATATCTTATCAGTAGGATTCACAACCTTTTCTGAAAGACATTAGTCCATCATCTTTTTCTATGACTGCCTGATTATATTGTATGTGGTTTCTTTCCTGTGACAATTAGGTAATCTTATTACTAAATTCTCAATTTCTGATACCAGAGTTTAGTTTTAAGAAAGGAATGTCCCAAAAGACTCTATTGACAAATTAATAAGCCACACAGTTATGCATGGAACTAAAACTGATGACAGCTCTGTAATAAAAATTCAGTATAATTCCATTTATCACTCACCAGCTGTCACTGTCGGCTAATATAGGAAGCATTTTCTTATGCTATATATTTCATCATTCTCTTTGTTCACAAGCAGATGTTTCCTACTTTTGAAGCAAAGCTGGTGAATCTCTTATATATAAACAACTTTCATTTAATGCAAACTTACAATTAGACATTCACTCAATTGACCCAGTTAAGTAAGAACCTCCTCCAAGTAATGGACTTTTTCTTTCCCTCTCACACTAATGACATACCACAAACAAGCAACAGCCAGTGTAGTTAGGTATGTTAGCTGAATAATGGGAGTAGGGTCACAATCCTAACCAACTTTCCTGCACTTAAGTAAGAGCAAATGCAACTCTGAGATAAGGAAATAAGCTAAGCTTTACCTTGAAGAGGCCTCCATGACTGCAGGGTTTAAGAAAAACAGATTAAGAGAATAAGAAATAAGAAACCTGTGCATAAGTTTATACTGTAATTTCTCACTTGTATACATGTACACAAAAGAAAGGGGAGGGTTGTCTGAAGATCAAAGGAGAAAGAAACATCTCAACCAACATGACTGCAAAACACATACACATAAAGATGCATGCAGTTGTTTACAAATATAGCACTGCAGGAATGAAAATCAGATAACAGCAACATAGAAGTAAACGTAGATTGCAATCCTAACCACACTTTTTTGAGTGTAAGTACTACTGAACACAATGGGACTTACTTCTGAGTAGAAATGCTTAGGATTGCACAGAAACCCTAATAACCTTCTGGCAAGCATGCATATATATGTGCTCACCTGGCATATCTTCCCATGCTTTGGGGAGACTGGCATATGACTGTGTACTGGACTTCCAGCATTTTTGTACACCCCCCACCCCAGGTCAGCACAGGACTTATGCCAGAGCTTATGTCAGTCTAACTGGAGGTTAGGCTTGCATCTTAAATTACTATATTGGGAAATGCAAGAAAACTTTAAAGCTTGCCAGTCTAGAGATTGGCTTTGATGCCATTTCCGGTTTCAGTCTCTTTTTATCCATTAATCCCAAACTTGTCCTTTAAAGTTTATCTTAAATGTCCTTAGTGCAATAGTCAGCATTTTTGTTAAGAAGTGGTGGCTGAGAACTAATTGGATTTGTCAAACAGTGAAATGATTTTCTGAAACAGAGCAGGTGTGAATGAATACTAAAACATGGGCAGGCCTGTCCTAACTTGTGCTGGAACAGACAGGCTGGCATGTGTGTGTGTGTACACAGTGCAAGTTTGGCATGCATGTGCATGCACACATGCATACACACCCCTGTGAGTGGCTCAGTCCAGACAAGGGGAAACCTTTTCCTTTACCCTGGGTAGAACAGCAGCAGCCCCAATCTGCTTGGATCTGTGACACCCAATGAGGTTCTGCAGATCCAAGCAGAGTGTCCTGGAGTTGCTCCATGCTGCCTAGGTACAGGGCTGAGATCCAGCATAACTGCTATTCCAACCACCTGTTTCACACCATCCATGAACTCACCTTTCTTCCCTGCCTGAAAGCAACAACAGTATGAAGTTTTGCAATGCCTCATATCAAAATCTGATTTAGCAACTCTAAATCCATAGCACCCACATGAAACAAAGCAAAGTAGATACCGGTATGTATTAATCAAACACATTTTTAAGAGACAGTATTTAATAAAAACAGATAAGCTGCAACTGAAAATGAAACAATGTGTTTTGTAGTTTTCTGCACTAATAAACAAAAGCACCATTCTTCTTTTCTCTGCCCAAAAGGCAAGATCGTAAAAAGCCAAGAGCAAAACATCCCTCCCTTGCATTCTTTACCGAGAAATATTACATAGGTTTTTGCCTATGCAAAGGAAGGCAAACGCATGCCACACAACATGACTATGTTCGTGATAAAAAGAAAGGTTGGTGTTAATCTGCTTTTTCCGAAATCAAGAAGGTGGAAGTATGAAATTGGTTTAATTATCTGGTACATTGTAAAAGTGCACAGACTTTAAAAGGGCATGAAAAGAACTGTGATCAATGCAAAATACTCATTTTGTGAGGAACTTGTAACAGAATCATAAAAGGGAAAGGAGCTGCATGCACAAGATTTTGGTTCAGTCCCTAGCATCTTTGGGGAAAAGGTTTGGAAAGACCCCTAACTAAAATACAGTACTGGAGAACTGCTTGCTCTCTGAGTGGACACTTTTGAGCAGGATCGACCAAGTCCACTACTTTGCCTGCTCCCATGTGAAACGGAAATGATGGAGGAGATATTGTCCCTGAATTAAGCTACCCACTGCGCAAGGATGTCATGCATAGGATCCAATTGTTGCAAGTGTTCAAAGGCTGCAATCCTAAAGACACTTTCCTGGGAGTAAGACCCATTGAACACAATGGGGCTTACTTTTGAGTAGACATGGTTTCTGAACCAGGATTGTGCTCTAAAAGTGGCATCAGCAGTAAAAAGAGAGAGGAATGGCACTGGGTATAAAAAGAGAGAGGAACCAAGAGTCAGTGGTTGGGTCAACGACCAGAAGACAAGCAGGAAACCTATGGCATACATCTTTGTAGATCTTCCCAAAGATGCTTTGTAGATCTTCCCAAAGATGCTATGTGCATGTTGACCTTCAACATGCAATTATTCTGTAAGACTGGCCAAAGTCTTTCTGAATTATTTTTGATGCTGCAATCCTAATCTCCAATTAGGCTGGCATAAGCTCTGTCATAAGTCCCATGTTGACCTGGGGGTGTCACAAAAGTGTCAGGAACTTCTGCACCACTCGTGGGGGAGGTTTAGGCAATGCACAGACATGCATTTCATTCCTACATTCCTACATCACCACAGGAATGGGAAGACCAATGAGTTATTCTAGCCTAGGTTAGAATTGCACCCTAAGTGTCAGAATTAGGTTTTTTTTACCACTTCACACATCATGAAGCTATAATTCTTTAAAACATGAAAAAGGCAGAGATGCAGACCTAACTCCTACAACTCAGCTTCAAACATTCAACCCAATCAAAACATCTTGCCTCAGGTTTCTTTAATTTTGTGCTAAGTTGCCATCAGCCTTTCTGCCTTATAGTATTGTAAACTGCATTATGTGTGTATTTATTTTCATACCCTCAGCTGGGCATAAAGGAACTTTTTTTTTTGCTTTGTTCAGCTTTACTGAAAGGTTTAGGGTGGGAGAAACTACACTCAAAAATAACTCACACACAATTCAGCATCAGCTCAATACAATCTGAAAATATCTTCAAAGTGTTTGCCTTGTACATTCTACAAAGCTCTTGGAGGTGACATACCATCCCTCACAGATCTATGAAGTGACCCAAGGTGAAGGATAATGACTGAATCCCAATTTCCATGTAATTACAACATGCATCATGAAGATAAAATTTAATTACAAAAAAGGAAAAGAAAAACTGAAATATCCAGAAGTGAATAGCAGAAGAAAATATAAGCATTCAAATATATGTTTTGTTCCATTTTATTATGTAATATAATAAAGAAAAAAATATTTTTCTTAAACTTAAAAACCCTAATGCAATACTAAACATGAACAAGGCATTAAAACCTCTCACTACTCTTCAGGTATGCTACATCTCCACAGCTCTGGCTCCAATTCAAAGTCAGAGCATCAATTGTAGGACTAATTTCCAGCCAAACAGAATCAGGATTGGGTTCACTCTCTATATAAAGAATCTGCAGATGTTCAAAATCTTCCCACATTGTACAAGTAATCTTTCTCTAACCACCATTTCCATGTTACAGTTAACATTGTGGTTTAAAACATCTGTGATCCTTAGCAGAATGCTTGAAGGGTTGGAGTTTTTTTGTGTCACTCAGTTTACCATAAGTTATATAATTAGACAGAAAACACTAAATGAATTCTATGAACAATTTAAAGGTTTGTTCACCTCCCCCCCCGCCCCCCCCCCCAAAAAGGAAAAAAAACTGATATAAACTGATCCAGTGGTCCAGGTTGGAGAAAATACCCACCAGGTCCACTGTAACCAGTGGTGGGCTCTAGCAGGTTCGCACCTACTCTATAGAACCGGTTCTTA
This sequence comes from Cryptoblepharus egeriae, assembly GCA_030015325.1. Taxonomy (NCBI): domain Eukaryota; kingdom Metazoa; phylum Chordata; class Lepidosauria; order Squamata; family Scincidae; genus Cryptoblepharus; species Cryptoblepharus egeriae. The sequence goes on along the minus strand of JAREYC010000004.1, from coordinate 23,562,680 downwards.
ACAAGAGATAGGACATATAAAGTTTAAAAATAGCCATTTAAAAGTGGCTGCCAGATGGGCAGAGAACCGGTTCTTAAATTTTTTGAAGCCCATCACTGACTGTAACTACAAGCATTCCTATGACAAATAGGAAATGAATGAAAAATTATTTTATGATTGAGTTCCCACCTCACTGGGAAAAACCATAAAGACCATCAAAATCTTAGGTTACTCTTTTATTATGTCCCAATTGTAACACCATTCTTTGGGTGATCACACTGATGGCTTCTAAGCTGTAAAATTATGAAAGTGCTGGTCAAAATGGCAGAGAGATTCTTCCAATGACTCTGCTATGGAAGAAGTTCCTAGACCATGGTTAAGACTTCAAAGTCTCCATGTAGGGTAGCCACACTGATACAGAGGCAACTATTTTGAAAAGTTGAAACAATAAGTGCCTTTGAATTAAGAGCAGAAAAGTCCTACATGACATCAACAGTGCACAATCCTAACCATGTCTACTCAACAGTAAGCCCCATTGTGTTCAGTGGATCTTACTCCAAGGAAAGTGTCTTTAGGACTGCAGCCTAACTGAAACCAGAGAATCACAAAACTAATAGGTTGCCTTGGTTCTGGATGGCTTTTGCCTTATATTCCATTGGATAAAGCCGGAAACGGACTGCCACAGTACTCAGGACCACAACATGCTATTGTCCCAGCAACACATACATCCCCGGGGGTACTTACTCAGATATACAGAGCCTCATACAGATCCTGAGTGCTCTGATAGCCTACTGAGGCTGCAGAGCACCCTTACACAGTACTTCTGGTTTGTTTGAAGGCTTCAGAAGACTTTCAGTGCACCCAGGAATGTAGAATGGGGCTTTGCCTGGTACACTGTTCTTTCAAGTTAAATGCAAAGATCAGCATGCTTCCCTTCACTTACCTATGGGCTTGTTCACTCCAAGGAATCCAGCTCTTCCCAGAGTTTTAAAAACTTGGTGTGCAGGAAACTGTCCTTCTTCTTCCCATTTGTCAACAAATGGATTAATTTCTTTGTCAATAATCTGCATGTGGAAAATTTTTAAAAAACCTCTGAATGTTAAAAAGGTTAAGCAGCAAAGACAGCTACGCATGCAAATCTAAAATGGATGTTGGATCATCATGTAAACTGGTATAGTAGGAACTGCTCAGATTGCTGCAGTGCATCTAAATTAGTTGACAATCAAGTGCCTCAGTTGGAAAGAGACTGTGGATTAGGCTTCTCATCATAAACTACACTTCAGTATGAAGTCACATTGTATATTTTACCCATTTTCATGGGACAAAAAATACTTGTTAAGAATGAAGAAAATTTAAATGAATAAATAAGTTTTACTGAGATTTTTTTTAAAATCAGATATGGTTCAGAACAAAAGAGAAAGGTTATACAGTAATTATAAAGAAATAACGCCATGCTTAAATTGTTTCTATACAGAGAAATCTCTATATATACAGTATATATAAAACCAAAATTATGTCTATAAATGGGTTTGTTTGCATATGCACTGGCCCACCACCTACTGTTATGGTTAAGAACTCCAATGACCCACAACTACTTTGGGTTACCCCTCCCCCTAACTGTGGGTAACCCATACCAACTATCTGCCCCACCCCTTCCCTTACTCAATTTTGATATGGTTAAGAACTGCAGGTGGGTCTGTTTTCAGCATAATTTAATGGCTGCCATTTTCTCTTGCTTGCTACTGAGGAAAATACTGCCCAGGCTTCCTCCCCCCCCCCTCCGAACTCTAGCCTCCTGACTATCGTGCTCCCTTCGATGGTCCTTAGATGACCATCCCTTAGATGACCATCTTAGATGACCTTAGATGACCATCTAAAAATAGCCTAATTTGCATAAATTATAATTGCTGGACAAAAATTCCAATTGGTTATCTAAGGGCCCATTATGGACCCACAGTCCTGAACCACCCTATCTGGGGACCTGGTGTCTTAACCACTTGTACCACCACAGCCAAAATAGACCCACCCACAGTTCTTTACCATACAGATATTAACAACCAGATTTTTGTCCGGCAATTATAATTTATGCAAATTAGGCTATTTTTAGATGGTCATCTAAGGGTTACGCCATGCACCATGCATTGTGTTCTTCTCCTTGCAGTCAACCCGGAGAAGAACATGGGCAAAGCAACGGGTAAACTACTAGTACAAACAACTAATATATAAAAATTTAAAATGTTAGCAAATGCTCTGAAAAAAGAAAAGTCTGTATTGTTCCTGCATCAATGTTGGCTAGGAATGGGCCGTAAATGTGTTCAATGGGGTTGAAAATGTGAACAGGATTGCAACCTTAAGCTTGAACAATGGTTTCGGATAACCAGCACCCTTAATATATTAACTTGAAGACATATTAGAAAAGTACTCAACTGCCTGACTAACTTAATCATTCTCCAAATGTAACTGACCAGTGCCTGACCTTGAAAAGGCTTTTGGTTTCTTTACAATGGCTGGAATCCAGAGCAAATTCAGCCTGCTCTGACCTAACTGCACAAAAATTTTGTCTTCTGATAAAAATACAGATTGCAGAGTATATTGGAGCATATGCATAAAGAAACCCTAGTGTGTTCTTTAATGTCTAGGAATGCTCCATGGGCAAGTCTGACCAGCAATTTGAATTGCAGTCAAACTAAAATTGCAAGATGGCCATGTATATCAATTGCCCACAATTTTTCTAAAAGTCACTTCATGGGGCTTAATTAAACCCTCCTTACATTGTGAAATAAGCACACCGTAAATATCTACAAGACTCTAAAATGCATATGCCAAAGAATCTTGAAGAGGTCAGTTGTTAATGAACGGTCAAGGCTGCAACTCAAATTAAACTGCAACCACAGCAACATTTCATGTACTCCAAGTAGTGCCTCTTAACCGTAATTAGGTCCCCTGAATAGTGTGTCGTATTTATGCCTGTGCTACAAACCTTAAATGGACTTTAAACAGTGACCTGGCATATAAAAATACTAACTGCAGGCGTCTACCACATTTGGGGAAATCTAATTAAAGAATCCCTCAAGCGCTATTCAGAGATCAAAACTCTACTTGGGCACTTATGTGATAACAGGAAATGGGACTTGCAAGATAAGAGACCTGGTATGAGAAAAAATGTTTAATTGCATTTGGAAACTACATAAATATAAAATATATCGAGATACAATTAAGCGCATTCTTCTGCGCTCATAGAAGATCAGGACGATCATTTCAGATATTCTCATGACAAAATAATTAAATCTATGCTTTAATTAAGGAAAGTTAATAAAACCAGAGGAAAGAATGTAAACAGAACTAAAAAAAATGCTATTGCAATCCACTTCCAGGTTGTGAATGCAAAACTGGCAATGTGTCATGATATTTTTTTTTGTTTCCAAGCTGTGAGGAGCCCTATAGAGCCCCTCATGTGGCTCCCCCGACTTACCCTGGCAGGAGGTAAGTCTTGTTATAGAAAGCCAATTGTGCCACAGTTCTGTCTGGATTGTTCAGGTCCACACAGTTCAGGGGATCACATACCTGGGAATTGAATCACTGCACTCCCTTTCCCACAAACTCTTACTTATGGGCTCAAACTTCCCATCAATTTGAGAACTATGGGCTATGGTTAATTCTACTATTAGCTGTGGTTGCAGTCATAAGGCTCTGACTTCATCCATCTAGGTTTCTGGTAGTTAGAAGTTAAGAGGAGCCCCCTCTCATAATGAAAAGAAAAGGGTTATTATCCACAGACCTGTGAGGGGGGAAAATCCAGATAAGTTGCAGGTCAACTGTACACCCTGCGTGGATGTCACTTGCATCCTCTCTCATTAGCAATGACAAGTTGTGAGTCCTGGGTCAATGGTATCTGAAATTGTTGCATCATTGCCAAATGTTTCTGGAATGCCCTGATTTTGAGCCGGTCAAAGGCAAGAGCAAACAAGAGGGCTAAACTCCAACTACAAAACTATTCTTGTTGCCAGCAACATAGGGAGAGCCAAAGACATGGGTGTTACTGTTCCTGCCACCAGCCTATATCAGCCTTCTGTTCCGTAGAAGACTACACCTGGTTAATGCTGCCCTGTACATCCTGGCCTCCCAACACTTCTGGCAAAATCCCTGGGGCCAAGAGTTCTAGGAGGTTCAGATCATGACAATACAAAATACCTGTACTGTAGACAGTACAAAGAAATATATTATAAACTATACTTTAGCAGAAGTAGGGCATTGTCCTGAACAATCCAGATAAAATTGCAACATACTGTCATTTTTGTGAAAACGCAAGAAAGAGGATAACTATTTTGCCCCATTATTGCATCCCTGCCCTTTACATGGCCTCCAAGCAATCAGCCAAAATAACTATTTTTCTAGGCAATCCAAGTTTGAAAGCACAAAAGGGTTACTTGAAGTTCGACCGTATGTTCTGTGACCTGGAGTTGGCCCAAGTTTAAAAACAAAACTATACTATCAGTAATGGGTTCAGGAGCTTCTTGGTATGCTTCCAAAGCTAGAAAACAGGAAGAAAAAGGCAAGCAAAATGGGATTAGAACATTCTCCCTACAAGAAAAAACTAAATACCTGAGGATTCCATTTAGGGACAAAGACAACGGAGAGAGGGTAAGAAACGGAGAGATGCTTATGTAGTAATTATTAGTCTGTGGAACTCCTTGATGTGGTGATGGCATCTAGCCTCAATGCCTTTAAGAAGGGATTGGATAAATTCCTGAAGAATGGACCATCACAGGTTACAAGTCATGATGGGTATATGTGTAAATTTAACACTTTACCAGCCATCAAGAATACTGCAAGAGGCTCCAGTGCAGTGGGTAAGTATGGGGGAATAGCAGAGTATGGGGACAACATTGTGGACCTTTACCCCAGTGTGCATAGAGGGGCAGGTCCATTGTTGACTAGTTATGGCAGAAGTCTAGCTAACAGGGGTTAAAAGGGAATTAGAAAAATATATATATGACAGATCTTTAGGACCATAGGTATGGATGTGCAAGTTGAACCTCACCATCCCTGACTTTTGGTTCCAGTAACCTCCGTGGCTACCAATGTTCCTTTTATACAGAAGCAATTGTTTACAACAGTAACAAGGAAGGTAATGAATCAACTTCCCTTTCAAGTGGCTTTAAACAGCTGAGTTTCACCTCAGAGGCAAAAACTTCCCCTTGCAAAGCAATTCAGAAGTGATTATTGCTTTTTATTGATATGATACACAGGGAAAAGGTCTCCCAGCTGAAACAAAACTTAAACCCTTTATCTACCTTTCTCAGGCAAACTTCATTGCCTGCCTTTTTACCATGGTAAGCAGGCTGCTTTTAAGCCATTAACTGCTACTTAAGGAATGTTTACCTTTTAACTGAAAAAGCAAACCTCATTCATGTTGAGAGAAAATCACTGATAAATAAAATGCTGATAATTAGGTTACACCTGCAGTAATCACATTACTGTTTATTTTATAGGAAAAGCTTTGATCTCAAGACTAGGCAAATTTAAATTTAACCCCAAGTCAAATGATGTTTTGCTTTCCCTACAATCCAGAGTAACTACGGGAGCATGTAAGAGACATTACGTGTACCCATAGTTACTGCACCATCTAATGAAAACCTATGGGAAATTCATACTGTAATCTACAGCAAATTGTTCTTACGCAGGAGCAAGGACTCCCTATAGTTACTCTGGATTGTGCCCTTACTGAAAAGTTTATACTAGAGTGCAAAGTTTGTTGATTCAGTCAAACACAAACAGATCTATTGTCGCTTACAATAATGATTACTTCAGTAGAAGTTTCTGTTTGCTAAAGAGATCATTCTTTAACTTTTTTTTGTTGCAGCCATTGCTTTGAAGAAATCATAATGCTCTCCCTAAACCATGTTTCATTAAACAGGCCTATTTCTTTAAAACTAGACATTCCAATAGTTAAAGCAATATTCATTGCAAATTTGTGACAACTTGGAAAGTACGTTTCATACAATGCACAATTTTATGGAATTCGCTTATTAATTTATTGGAATTCACAAGATTAAAGTGGCATGCCTGGAGGGGGGTCAGGGCAGCAAATGCCCCAAGTTATATGTCCGTGCAGTGTTCTGGACCACTGAACACCTGGAGACTTCTGAATATTCTAGACCAATGAGCCCCAGTAAGAACGTATGTGATGTCGCACCGGAGTAAAGACTCCAAGGAACAGCCACTGCTGCAGGTAGGTTTCATCAATGATGGGATTGCACAGAATCAGTGAATGGGAATGTAACAAGTCAGTAGAGTGGAACAGAGACAGACCAGGCATGGGAGTGGATGGGGTCGGAGGTAGCCACCATATGGTATGTAAACCCCATTCCTGGGCCTGGAAGCTGAACATAGTTATTTTTGGACTTGCGCCAGCAATTTTGGTTTCAGGCTCAGGTTACAGGCCTGATCCAGAGAGTTTGTACTTCTGATCAATTACAGGCTTCTTTTCTCCTTACCAATTTTCTGCACTTGAAAAAAGGCTCTGAGGTTTAAGCACATACTATTTATACAATCTCAAGTAGCTCCTTCTCATTCAGGTCATACGTAGTTTTGGTGCATACGCAGTTTTCTTGATGTACACACCTGGTCTCGCCACACAGGGAGTTTTAAAAACCAAGAGTCAACTGACAGAACACACAGTCCTACTCAAAAACAGAAAGCTGCGTGAATCCAGTAGAATGTAATATTCATGTCAAGTCATTAAAAAGATCATAATAATATAAAAGTTTATTACAGTCAAAAGACCAGCCACTAAAAAGATCGTATTATGTTCATGTGATTAAAAAACCCTCTGGGTTGTGGTCAAATTGCATCAGAGCATCATAATAAAATTTACAGACAACATTAGTGTATGATCTGGTGTTTCCTGACAGTATTCCTCTACAGCAGAGATCTCCAAATGTTTTGGCAGGAGGGCCACATCATATCTCTGACACTGTGTCAGAGGTCAAATAACTAATTTACATTTCAAAATTGAATAAATTTACATAGATGAGATGTATTGGAGTGGATTACAAGGTTTGTCCAGGGGCCAGATAGAGGGATCTTGAGGCTTGCTGAGGGCCACATCTGGCCCCATGGCCAGGGTGCGGAGACCCCTGCTCTGCAATGACTAGTGCAGCAGGATATCCTGCATCAGGTAAATCCTCTACCTATAATTCTTAGGATGCAATCCTAACCTAGGCTGGCACAGTTCATCAGTCTTCCAGTTCTCATGGTGATGGAGGTAGGCAAATGCATGTCTGTGCACCAGTGTAATCTTCCCCCAGGAGTGGCGCAGAAGTGCCTTTACAGCAAGGCACTTTTATGACACCCCCAGGCCAGCAAGGGACCTGTGCTGGGGCTTATGTCGGCCTAACTGGGAATTAGGATTGCAGCCTTACAGCACAATCCTAACCATGTCTACTCAAAAGTAAGCCCCATTGTGTTCAATGGGTCTTTCTCCCAAGAAAGTGTCATTAGGATTGCAGCCTCTATCTCTGCCATTCCTCTTTTTCAGTTGAAAAAATTCCGTTCAGGAAAAAAAGCAAGATTTGTGGTTGTCTCTTTACAGTGTTAGAGGAGGATATTCCAAGAGGAATATCCAGTCATAAAGGAACACACCACGAGCTAAATACTGTGTTCTAAACTTTTGAAAGAACAGCTTAACAAACAATGCAACAATAGAAAAAAAATATGTATTTAATACTTTTCAGTTAAATATTGTACTGATCTTGTCAATTCAAAATAAAACAAGCAACTAATGCAAGAGACGGCACACTGGGCACATTAGTCAGGAATATCCTGTTCTCCTTTAGAGCAATAACTGGAATCACTTTATTTTATCTTGCCAGTCTATTTAGGCTGCAATCATAAAGACACTTTCCTGGGATTAAGACCCATTGGATACAATGGGGCCTACTTTTGAGCAGACATGGTTAGGATTCTGCTCTATGACTCCTGCCAACACTGCAGCAACTTCCTACAATGCCAGCAGTATGGACTCAGTGCATCTCTCCCTGGGAATCAATAATGATGACCACACACAGAGGCTGCAATCCTAAACACACTTTCCTGGGAGTAAGACCCACAATGGTGCTTACTTTGGAGTAGGTATGGTTAGGATTGTGCTCCGAGTTATGAGATCCACCATTTCCTAGTGTTCTTGAATTTAGGCCCTTTGAGGGCACACTCCCATTTCAGGGAAAGAAAGTTGGTGATGGAGCACAAGTATTTTGTGCTCCTTTTTACACTCACTGGTAATAAAGGGAGGAAAGAAGAGGTGACAGCGGCATAATAAGACCCATTAGGAGAACTAGTGGTTGTCTGACCATACCTTGAAGCAGAAAATTCCATAAGGAATACAACATGAAAAAGTCACTGACTTCAGGCATGACCAACAATAATTTATGTAACTGTCAATTGTATAAAATTGTGAAAGGGAAATAGTTTAAATTTCTAATGAGGACTAAAATATATACAATTCCCACATTATCATCATGGCAATCCAGATACCCTAGTATGTTATACTGAGAGCACAATTCCCACACCATCCATTTCAGTAGAAGACACTGCTTTGCAAGCCCAAAGGAATGCACATGTAGAACTGTCCCGCCCCCATTCAAATCAATGGGTCACCACTTACCAGCGCAAAGAGCATACGGGAGATACTGCACCCACAATAAATATTGGGCTGGAGCAAGTATTGGCAAATGCAACAAATGTGCAATATTTTAACTATGCAATTTGTGCAACTTACCCTATAATCCAGAGTAACTACGGGAGCACATAAGAGACATTACAGGCACACATAGTGACTGCTTCACTTAGTGAAAACCTATGGGAAATTCATATTGCAATCCAGAGTAAATTGTTCTTACACCAGAGCAAAGACTCACCGTAGTTACTCTGGATTGCGCCCTTAATCTAAATGCATGCTTGCTCTGAAGTAAATCTCACAGAATTAAATGTTACTACTATTCCTAAATACGAGGTAAATCTGCTGTAAGATTGTAGTTCTAAGTAAAAGGCTGCAATCCTAACCACACTTTCCTGATTGTAAATACTACTGAACACAATGTGACATGCTATGGATTGCACTGTAGACATGCTTAGGGTTCTGGCTAGACAGGCTTAGGATTGCAATGAAAAGTTCCTCAGCCATGCTCTGCCTTACAATTTTACATGGGTTTTGAATAATCTATTTAATTTATTTAATTAAATAATCTATTTAAGTTGATATTATTTTATGTATTAACTGTCAAGTACACAGAAAGCCTATTTTGGACAGTATTACAATTTACTGCCAGTAATACTCCAATCCCTTTATACCATTCTATGTTACCACCACATTTTTCTCCATCTGCTCAACTCTAAAATTCCTAACAAAATTGTTTCGCAGTCAGTGCCAGGAAGATACTAGTCCACAAAATGCACCATCCATTCATGTAAATTATTGCTACAAAGAAGCAGACCTGCTTACTAATAAAGCCCTCTTGCAAGAGGAATTTTACAAAATCAGGAAGGTTGTGATTGTTCCCAGTGGTTCCCAGTCCTAAATCACTGGTTCCCAAACTTTGATCCATGGACCACATGCAGGTAGAACTGTGAAGCCATGAAATATGGTCTATAAGGTCTCTGGAAAAAAATGATCAGCTTCAATTATTTCCAGAGTGTTCCTGAACAAGAACTCTGCCAAGGACCACCAAAGAGGATAGAGAATGGACTGCCCATAGCCACAGCCAGTAACCCACAGATCTCTATAGATGGTACATCTTCTCTAATTATAGAAATTTCATTGTACTGTACTGTATTTGTTTTGTGCAGGGGGTGAGGATGGGAGGTGTTGTATGTGGGTAACAATTCCAATTTTTGGTTCAGTTGTCTGCCAGCTCAAGGTTGGAACCACTAAACTAGATGGAGCCTTCATGGTAAGCCAGTGATACCAGTTGCCAACTGGTGGGCAAGGCCATGCTAGTGGGATTCTCTTTGCTCAGGGTGATGTCTTTTTCTGCCTTGTGTCCTGGAAAAGAATTTAACCTGGGAGTGGGGGTCACTGCATTCCACAGTGGCTCTGTGAGGTACTCAGCACAGACATGTGATGGGTGGAGTGACAGGTTAGGCAGAGCCTCCTCACCAGAGTCCTTCAAAGTGTGCCACTGTGAGAAGCATGCAAGCACCTAGGCGTTGTAGAAATAGTCCACAGCAGGAATGTGTGGTGGGTGGGAAGGCAAGTGAGACAGAGCCTCCCCACCAGAGACTTTAAAAACGCAGCCCCACTCTGTGAGGCAGCACTCTCACAACCCACACTCACAACATGTCATGGGCAGGGTGATAGTATGACCTCTTTTCCCATGACATGTCCTGAATTTTAGCCATGTGTCCTAAAAAAACTTAACTGTCTTCCTTTTCCTTGTGAGCAGGCAGCATGTGGCCTTCTTGTAATTCATAAATTACATACAACAAATTATATATAACAAAGTATTAAATTACTGTATTATATAAATACAGGCTGTGGGTGGCTCAAGTGGTTAAGATACTGTGCCTGTTAACCAGCAGGCCAGGGTTCGAGACCCGGGTCAGCCCCACAGGACAGGGTGAGCTCCTGTCCTTAGCCAAGCTCTGCAACGCCAGCTGGATCCAATCGTATTTGCTCTGCCTTTCCATTTCAGTGGCGTGGAGAGGGGGGATTTGCTGCTTGGGTAACAGCCTATCCTCCATATCAATCCAACCCAATCAATCCTCCATATCAATCTAATCCATGAATTGCATGCAGCGTATGCACCGCCAAGCACGATACCATAGTCTTTCAAGACTGACGGAGGCCTGCTTTTTTATATAAATAAATAGTTTATTATGTAAATCATACAAATTTATATAAATTATATAAAAATTAATAATTATTTACTACTAATAAATACATTTATTATTACTGTATTTATAATAATTGATTAAATTTCATAATGAGCAATACAGAGTTTAAATTAACCCCCTGAAAGCTATATATACATGAGTGTTTTTGGTTTTTGTCTTATCATGTCCTACATTTTTCTTGGGTATTTTTTCATGGGGGGGCGGGAACCTTGTCCTCTTTTTTCTTGGTTGTGACCTATGTGGGCTGTGCTGCACCGGTTGTGCATGTGTGTTGTGGGTACTTGGGCACTTCAGAGGGCACTTTTGTAGAGAGTCTGGTGGGGAGGCTGTGCCTCACCTGCCCCCCTTTCCCTACTTGACTGCGCTTTTTCCTCCCAGTTAGTCTTGGGTGGGAAGGGCATGCGCAAAAGTGCGCACCCAGCCAGGAGAGGTGGTTGAGGGAGGAGTACCTTTCTTAAGGAGGCTCTCAAGGCGTAGTGGTCCGGGATGTATATGGGGTGGTCCCTGGTAGTACTACTGCCGGTGGTGCTACTGCTGAGCGCGCGGACAAGACCTCCAGCCTCCCCCCTGCAGCGCTGCAGCACCAGCAACCTGGAGAGCCCCTGGAGCGCCCGGGAGCAGCACAACTGCACAGCCATGGCAGGACTCAGCCAGAATGGGACGCATGCGCGGGCGGTGGGTTGAGCAAGAGGGACCTCTGGCTTCTACTGGCGAGCATGAAGCCACACGAAGCCTTGCTCAGCCCCCTCCCCTCGTGAAGGAGCCACTGGTTCTGGAGGCAGCTGCAGCACCAGAGCATCAAGAAAGGGCACCTTCTTAAGTTCCAGGACATGTTCTCTTTATTTAGCCTTCTGCCCTGCAAAAAAAATCTTCACTGTCCTCCTTTTCCTTGTGAGCAGGGAGCCCTCTTGGGATTCATAAATTATATGTAAACGTTTTAAAATTTAATAATAATAAGTACAGAGTTATAATTAGACACATTAAAGACACACATACACACACACACACACATATATATATACACATATACATATATACATACATATATACACACACGCACACACACCTTATATATATATACACACATACATACACACATATACACACACGCACATTTACACACACACCTTATATATACATACACACACATATACATACATATATACACACACGCACACACACACCATATATATATACACACACATATATATATACACACATACACATGCACACTCACACACACCTTATATATATATACACACACATATACACACACACATATATACACACACATATACACACACGCACACATATATACACACACATACGTACATACACACACACATATATATATATATGCACGCATACACACACACACACACACACAAAAATAAAAAAAATTGTTTTCTCACCCTGTATGGGTGGTATACTCTCAGCTCCTCTACCAAAGGCCTGGGAGTTTGAGGGTTCTGCGCAGTATCTTAGCTGCTAACCGAGCAAGAGGCACTCTTTCAAGTGGGTGTTCCTCTTTTATTTAGCAGGGGGAGAGTAACTGGCCCTACACACCCCAGCAATGTCTATTCTAGTGGCTTCTGCTGGTGTTCTTTTTGCATTTTAGATTGTGAGCCCTTTGGAGACAGGGACCCATTAGCTATTATTATTTTTCCATTTTCTCTGTAAACCGCTTTGTGAACTTGTTAGTTGAAAAGCGGTATATAAATACTGTAGATTGTAGATAGATAGTTAGCTGTTCCTAGCAATGTGCTTTTCTGGATCGAATGTTCTGCTGTCCCTCCTGGGATCTGTTGGAGCCATTCTTCCAGCTTGGATGTCACAGCCCCTAGTGCTCCAATCACTATTGGGATCACATTCACCTTCACAAATGGACAAGAAAAAGAGAACCTGGAATCTCACACACACACACACACACACGCACACACGGATATTTCCACACATTATGAATGGATATTTCTAGCTTTTATTTTATCATGTCCTACATTGTTTCTTGGGTCCCCTACATTTTTGGGAGGGGGGAAGGGCATCCTTCTCCTCTTTTTTGTTATGACATATGAGCACTCTATGTTACTTTGACTTTTTTGGTCATCCACATGTATTTTGTGGACTTCACACTAGGACAGAGATTGGTTTTCAGCCCTAAGGGCACACTGACAAGGCATTAAAATTGCAAAGGCACCTCATTAAGGAGTGTGAACAATGACAAGGCGCATCATGCTGCTGGCAGGTGCTCACAACTTTCAGTGGCCCTTGAACAAATGATCCTTCCCAAACTTCTGTGGCACACCTGGAGACCATCCATGGCACACCAGTGTGCCACCATCCAGTGAGTGAAAATGGATGCACTGGAAGATGTACATATTAGTTTAATATTACATATTAAGATTACATATTAGTAATAAGATTACATATTAGTACATTAGGCGGAAATAGCTGCTTGCACCGCACCTAGAAATCTAACTTGTCAGGACAAACATTCTGACATTTTTGCATGTGCTGGTCTGCCATCAAAGTGGCAACATAGTACTTGTGAAGATTACAGAGTTGCCATCTCTTTCTTTTCAGCCCAGCTCTTATAACAAGCAGAAAATTTCTAATCAGATTTCTAAGGATTGGGGGGGGGGGGAGTTTCAGTATTCTGTCCACCTCTGCCCTTATCCAGTACTGGTGGAAGAAGACTGGAAGCCTACACTTGCTTACTCAGAAGAAATCTGAGTAAGTTTAATGGAACTTAACAGCCCAATCCTAAACATGGTGACGCTTGAGGTATCAGGAGTACCATAATGGCTACTGCTGGTTCCTATGGGTGCCCTGCCTTCCCCAAGTCTTACTGACAGCCAGTACTGGAGGAGCTCTGGTTAGCTGTCCACACAGTCCTGAGGTCTATTGCTCCTTCCAGGAGTCATGAATGTGTGAGCCCTTTCAGCATGTTTGCAATGCCTGCTGGCAGCACTAAGGCTGATTGGGATCGGGCTCTCAAACCCAGCCAAGTGTGTATCATTACATCTGTAAATTATTGCAAATCAATACAAGCTGCCAAGCAGATTTAAAAAAATGTGATGAAACCATATTAAATGTGTATGATTTATTGAGTTGCCAAAGTGTATACTTTTGCTGCATGCACAGAGGACTCAGAGCACTGATCAAAACTTTCTTTATTCATGCTTCTTTTTCCTTAAGGTGACAAGGCAGTGCATGCCAATCTGAAACTAAAAGCAGTAATTTTAAGACTTAAGTTTGTTTTAAGTTAATTTTAAGTTTGTTTCTCTTTTCATTTTAAGTATGTTTTACATTTCCGTTCCTTAACCGGAATTCAGGAGTAAATCTCATTGAACTCTGTGGTCCTTACTGTCTGGATGATTAATGTGCACAGGCTAGAGATTTCTCTCTCTCAAATGGCTCCATCCTTTTTCTCTTTGCTACCTCATAAGCTTGAAACATTATGCTGCTTTTCATAGTCCCTGTTGAGCCTTCCTCATCATCTTTTCTGTGATGCATTTGCCACAATCCTTTTCTCTCTATATCCTATTATGACTAACAGTGTAATTTCAGACATGTTTACATGGATGGCACTAAGTACCCTGAAACTTACTCCCAACCAAATGTGTATAATATTGTAGCCTTACTCTGAGAGCATGTAATAGAAGCATATGTCTATCTATCTATCTATCTATCTATCTATCTATCTATCTATCTATCTATCTATCTATCTATCTATCTATCTATCTATCTATCTATCTATCTATCTATCTATCTATCTATCTAAAACTGAAAAGTTACCGACTGATTGACTGACTCACTGACTGATTCACTCACTGAATCAGGCACTGAAGAGTTGAAGAGTCTCTGACTGAGGGATGCTCTGTCCCAACCCCTGGAACAAGAAGCATGAAATTTGGGGAGGGTGTTCCTCCTGTGACATCAACATCTATATTGTGCACGGCAGATGTTGCACATGAGGGATGATGCGCATGGGGGGATGGTGTGCATGGGGGGATGTATGAGGAGTGATGTATCTGGGGGTTGATGCGCATGGTGGGTTGATGCACATGGGGTGATGTTGTACATGGGGGGTTGATGTGCACAGGGGAATGTTGCGCAGTAGGGTGCAGTGGAGGGAGGATGCACAGTGGGGGGGAGGATGTGCATGGGGAGTTGTTGTGCATGGGGGTTGTTGCACATGATGGGTTAATGCACATGAGGTTGTTGCATAGTAGGAGAATTTTATTCCTGCAACGCAGGTACATTTGCGCTAGTAGATAAATAAATCCCATTGTTTTCTCCAAGGAAAGTATAGATAGGATTACAGCCTTCATCTCCTTCATCTATCTCTGTTGTCTTCCCTATATAAAATTTTAGATGGTCAGCTTGTGTACTTTGCAAAATGCCACAATAGCAACCCAATCCTAAGCTGAGCTGGCATAGAAAGGCCACAAGGCACTGCATCCACTGCATCAAATGTTGTTTAGGATCAGACTGAAGATCACCTTAGACTTAAGGCAGTGGTCCTCAAACTCGGGCATTACAAAGCCTGAGAGCCCTGAACCCTGCCTTCTTAAGTAGCAACAGAAGGAGGAAGAGGGGAGGCAGTGACACAATCCCCAGGGTTGTGATGCTCTGGGGGAAGAGTTCTTTTTTAAAACATAGCTTACCTCCTGCCAAGGTCCAAGTGTTGAGGAGAGCCCAAAGGCCCCCCTTGAATTTGTAAAAATGAAAGTTGCAATTGTGACCCACTTCTGGATCACAATCTAGAAGTGGATCATGATTACAGTCATTGTTCACAATCTGGGTCATGATTGCAATCATGGTTCACAGTCTGGAAGTGGGTCATGATCACGATTTCTCTTTTTTACATGCTGCAAGGAGAATTGCAGAGCACTCCAAAGGCTCCCTGAACCCTTCAGACCATGGTAGAAGGTAAGACATGTTTCTCAAAAGACGTCTGCAGTGGCAAGATCCTATGGATTGCATTGCTGCCTTTTCCCCTGCCCCCATGGAGATATCTCAGGAGGTTTACTCCTGAGAAATTTGAAAACCCCTGGGGCAAGGATTTATTTTTCCCATCCTTTCTCCTAAGAACTCAGTGCAACACACTTTGACTTTCCTCCTCCCTTATTGGTCAAACAGTCCTTTGAAACAGTAAGTCATCCAGTGACTTCATCCCTAAGCAGGGAATTGAACTGACATGCAAACCATAATGTCTCTAATAATAATAATAGTGCATGTTTTAATTGAATTTTCTTTATTAAATTTCAATTCATTTCAACCAGACACTGGCACCTTGGACCTAAGTATGTGTAGCTATATATTGCACATGAAAGGCATTTTCACTTGCCTCATTTATTTTCATTTATTTCCAGTTATTCCAGAATTCCAACCATAACCTACTCTTTTTCAAGAAGGTCACTATTTGTGTCAAGGTGATGTTGGATTTGGCAGGAATAAAACAAGAATCATTAAATTATTCACTGCATATTAAACGCTATTTTAATATGGTAGTGTAACACCAGAATGTTCTGGGAGCAGTGATGTAGCTAATGATCATGTAGCTTGGTACGAGCTCAAAATGTGGCCCTGGAAGTGATGTCACAACCAGAAGTGATGTCATCCTCAGGTATTTAAAAAAATTGGGGAAAAATCTGCCTCCTCTTCCTCAACAGTTTACCACCATTTGCTCTGCTAGTGACATAACTAACCATAACCATTTGCTATCTGGAGTCAAAGAAGATTTTTTTGCATAACAAAAATCCCGCTGCCTAACAACAAAATCAAATTTGATTCAGTAAAAAAAAGAAAAGAAAAATGTGACCCTTATTATTTACGAATAAAAAGGAATGGTTATTCATTCCCTGCTAAATAGAAGAGGAGCATCAATTAGAATAACCTGTATACCCAGTTAGCAGGGGGTAACTGTTTTATGATATATGTACAGTGGTACCTCGCTTAACAAGTGCCTCGCTTAACAGGTGATCCACATAACAAGCAAAAATTTCTTTCGGATTCTGCCTCACCTAACAAGTGTTGCTTCACTTAACAAGCACATTGTTGGCAGTTGGAGCAGACACACTGGCCGGCAGCCCTTTTAATAAGAGTCAGGGCTGCCTGGCGCACCTGCCCATAGCGAAAGCAACACTTTCGTGCTGTTCCTCCTGTGGCCTGGCATCCGCTGGGCAGAGGAAGAGAACAGCAGTGGAGAAGAGGGAAGCAGCTCAAGGCTAGCCAGAAGGGAGCAGGGGAGAGAGAGGGTCAGGATGAAAAGAAGGAGAAAGTGGGGAGACATTTTGAAAGTGTCTTGGATTGCAGCCTCCTAACCATATCTACCCAGAAGTAAGCCCATTGTGTTAAATGGGGCTTATTCCCAGGAAAGTGTCTTTTGGATTGCAGTCCAATTAGTCTTCATAGGATCATGCACATTGAATGCATGTGTTGAATTCAATTCCAGTGTTCTGTCATCATTTTAACATACAGTTGATATTTTTAAATGAATATTTTTTGGGTTCTGGAACCAATTGTCTGAGTTTCCATAATTTCCTATGGGAATATCCGCTTCACATAAAGAGTATTTCAATAACAAGCATGCTTCTGGAATGAATTAAACTTATTATGTGAGGCAGCACTGTACTATATGTACCATGTACTGAAAGCTGATTTATATTAACTTCTTATTAGTTCCATACTGTATCAGAATTACATATCATTGGCTCTCAGAGCCATCAGTAACATGGGAAAGTTTGAGTTAAGAAAGTCCACTTTTGTTCCATATACTTTTGTATTTTCATTTTGTGGTTAATTGGCCATATCTTTGGATAGAATATATATATTCCAGTGCAGTTTATTTCATGGCATTCTGCATAAAATTACCTTTCCAACAATATATGTGATGTATTATCATTCATACATACCCCATTTTTCATAATCTTAGTCAGTGGGGTCAAGCTCAGCTTGTAGTCCCCCTAAAACTTGTAGCCTGGTGCAACTGCATGCCCTGCACCTCCCCTAGCTATGCCACTTTCTGGGAGTTGTTCTATATTCTGTTCTCCCCCCCCCCCCAAAAAAAGAAAGCATTTTGATATATAACTTGATTTTACTTTTCCAAAATAACACTATATTTGGTTACACAATGATTGTTTTAAAATATTATTCATATTGAATAGCACAGGAAATTACAAAAGTTAGAAATCACCCGTAGAAACAGATTCTGTGATATATTAAGCAAGAATTGATCTTGGGGAATGAAATTAAAAACGCATAGTTCTCTTCATGTAAAAGCAAATGTCTCTGCACTTGTTAAATAGGAGTTCCAGGAATATTAAAGCAAGGCTAGTTATTCTTAGATGTTCTTTATTCAGTAACAATCTAAAATTCCCCAACCATGTTCTTTCTATGCGATAATACACCCTCCTTTCTCTTTAAAAGGATTCCTGTCTTCGGGAATGCCTTTCACCAAAGGGTCTTCTCCAGATCTTTCTTCAATGTAATTTTTAATTTCTTCAGAACATTTTGAGACCTTTAAGAGAAGGAAAAACAAAAAAAGATGCTTTGTTTGTATGCAAACAGCTTTTTTCCACCTGAAGAAGGAAGAATCAGAACACAGATATTCACTGTCCAAATATGTTTTTGGCTTGTGGTGTTTATGAAAATACCAGCAGCAAAAATGCATGCCCTGCTACATATGTATTGATGGTTAACACCACTTGTAGCTTATATCTCGGAATACACTATGAAAGAAAAAAAAGCAGGCCTCAGTCTTGAAAGACTATGGTATCGTACTCAGCGCTGCATACGCTGCATGCGAAGCACGAAAGCCTGGGTTGGATTGTTATGGAGGATAGGCTGGTACCCAAGCAGCAAATCCCCCCTCTCCATGCCACTGAATTAGTCCAATGGAAAGGCAGAGCCAATACGATTGGATCCAACTGGCGTCGCAGAGCTGGGCTAAGGGCAGGAACTCACCCTGTCTTGTGGGGCCAACACAGATCTCGAACCCTGGCCTGCTGGTTAACAGGCACAGCATCTTAACCGCTTGCGCCACTGGAGCTTCTAAAATGATCAGTTTTTTTAGTAAATCTTCAGTAAATCTTACTAAATGATCAGTAAATCTTTCCTACCTTTTTCAAGCAATGCTTTTGCAACATGATTGATTACTATTCAACACTATCGTTGTTATAAATTATATCCTGCCTTTCTTTAGGAAAACACCAAGGAAGAAAATTACAGAAGCACAAGGTTCAGAAAGCCATAAAAAGGCCATGGCAAAAGAAAATGTCAAATCTTCATCTCAGAATGAAAAGTAAGCAGTGAGGGGGCAGGCAGCTTCTCTAGCAAGGTAATTCCACAACAGTGGTGCTACGATCAAAGAAAGCCCTGTTTCTCATATCGCCCTACCAAGAAATAGTAACAAACAAATAGGAAGAAGCAATTCTCTAAGTCAATGGTTCTCAAAGTGGAAGTTACCTTGCAGGGTCATGACTTCATTTCCAAGGAGGTCACAAAAAACAGGATGGCCACCACCATCTTGAAAAGAAACACTCAAAATGCTTTCCTGGGAGTAAGTCTCATTAAACACAATGGGACTTTTTCTGAGTAGACATGAGGAACTCTGGCATCACAATGATGTCACTTTAAATTTAATGTCACATCTACCATGACATCACTTTTGGGGGGCAGTCCAGGACAGATTGTCACTCTCAGAAGAGGGTCTCTGGTTGAAATACTTAAGAAACACTGCTCTGATAATCAGGTCTCAGGGCATTTAATCTTTAAATTGCTAAGCAAACTACTTTTTGGTTTAAATGCAGGACAATATATAGATATACTTTTCCATATATATATAAAAATGAAAAGTCACTGACTGACTGACTGACTGATCAATGTCCAGTTAAAACCGCTAGGCCTAGAAGCATGAAATTTGGGGTTGGTGTTCTTTCCATGATGGAAGGATTGGGTCCATAATATGCAAAATGTGATTTAAAAACAATATACCAATTATGGAGGACCTGAGATTTTTCTGGACAGCTGTGAATACACCATGAATATACACCACAATGAATATACCAATTTATGATGTCAAGTGTGGTCGTTCAATTAACACTGGATATTGTCTGATATTAGTGACTGGAAACCACACATTCCTGCTACCCATAAAACCACTGGATGAACTTTCTGAAGCTTGTTTTTGCCAAGCAAAACTGCAGTTTCTTTTCATTCTTTCAGCGTTGTGTGCTTATCTACTGAAAAACTTTGTCGGGAAACACAGGTTTCTCCAGATTCCTGAAAAAGGTCCATAGCAATCAAGAGAGTGTATGGTACTGTCAGCATATGGAAACACTTGATCACACCCTGTTCCAAATTCTAAATGGTGTCCTATTGGCTTTTTCCCTTTTAAGGGAATAGAACATTTATTCCTCCATACCTCAGCTCCCTGAAGTCCTTTTCTGCAGCAATATAAATCCCAAATTTAGCCCACTAGTCTGATAGCCCATAATTATCCTGTTCACGCTTCTCCCCTTTCCTTGTAATGACAATTTTCATTTTGCTTCAAGCTGTGTCATCAACTCTGCCAGCTGATGGCAATAGCTATTCCCTTTAGTCACTGATTCCCAAACTGTGGTTCCAAAATAGGAGAGAAGTGGGTGGCCAGAGGCAGCCAAATAAGACATTTCGGTGCCTAATCCACATCATTTATGTCCCACTTTTGGTTATAAAAAGTATATTGTAACTAGCAGAATTTACCTGTCTTTGTAGGAGCAGTCCCTGCACACTGGTAGGTACTGCTGGGCACTGCTAGGCACTGGCACTGGGGACTGACAGGCTCCAGAGGGTACCATGGGGCAGTGGCAGGCAGCAGTGGGCTCCAGAGGACACTGGGCAACCCTACTGGGTAGCGGGCACCACTGGGCAGTAGGTACCAGCAAGCAGTAAGCAACATCAGGCCCCACCAAGCACAGTGGGCAATGGGCATCCCTACTGAGCACTAGGCATCCGTGTTGGGCACCAGGCTTCACCAGACACCAAATTGATTCCTTGTGGGTTTTTACATCACAGGGAATTTGCTCCCAAAATTTCATGCTTCTAGGTGCAGGTGTTGGGGATGGATGTTGAACAGTCAGTCTTCAATACGGGGTCAAAGTACAGGGTCAATAGAGTCTTAAGTACAGGGTCAAAAATACATTGCACCCCTTTTACCAACCTTAGGGGTTAAATTTATAAAAATTGATTCTAAATGGGTGCTTACATCATGGAAGGAATACCCTCTCCAAATTTCATGCTTCTAGGTTTGGGGGCTTGGGCTATGCGTTGGTAAGTCAGCAATTCTTCAATGTGAAGAATAAGGACAAAAATACACTGCACCCCTTTTCACCCCCTTAGGTGTTACATTTCTAAAAATTGGTTCATAGTGGGTACTTGCATCATGGAAGGAATATCCTCTCCAAATTTCATGCTTCTAAGTCTGGAGGCATGGGTTTGGTGTTGATGAGTCTACAATTCTTCAGTGTTAAATATAGGGACAAAAAACACATAGCATCCCTTTTCACCCTCTTTTGGTTTCAATTTCAAAAATCAGTTCTTACTGGGTGTCTACATCATGGTAGAAAAAACCTCCCCATTTGTCACATTTCTAGGTCCAATGGTTTTGGCTGGGCATTGATGAGTCAGTCAGTGACTCTTCAATTGTATATATACTGTATGTGTAATACATGAAAACTACAGTCTTACACATCTTTACTAAGTGAGCCTCCTCAGAAAGTGTGTGACTGATGAATTTGGACAGTGCTATGAATCTGATTTTAAAAGTGTGGTCATCCCTTCTCCGCAGTTTGCTGTACTAGACATGACTGATTCTAGGGAGCAGTTTCCAATTCCATTACAAGGCCAAAGAGCCAGCATTGTCTTAATACTATAAAAAGTTGTATCCAAAAATATCTCCATCCTATCAAATATTATATCCTAAAATCTAGTAAGGGGTGGGGCAATAGTATATTGCCACACCACCACTTAAGGCATTGCCCTGCCCACTTAGGATTGCCATAATTCTCTTCCACAAAATCGGGACAGGACCCTCTGTCCCATTTGCCAGTATGTGAGCACAATCCCCCCCCAAACAGGATTGTTCTTATTTTTCAGGACATATGGCAACCCTATGCCCACTCAAAGTGTAGAGATCCATCATGGCATTTTTGTAAACCAGAGGTCTCCAAATCCCGGCCCTCAGCAAGCCTCAATAAAGCCCCCAGCAAGACCCTTCTATCTGGCCCTTGGGCAAGCCTTGTAATCCACGCCAATACATTCTTATATGTAAATTTATGTAAATTTGAAATGTAAATTAGTTTTTGGCCCCCAACTCTGTGTCAGAGATTATGTAGCCCTCCTGCCAAAAACTTTGGAAACCCCTGATAATTACACAAAACCTAGTGATACCTACTAAAAAAATACCTCCCCATCCCCAAACTTCTGTGGCACACCTACAAACTATTCATGGCACACCAGTTGAAAACCACGGACCTAGGAAGTCCTATACATATTTTTTCTGCAGCTTTCGCAACAAGATTGCAATAATTATTCTAAATAATAATATCATCTGGGAGAAGGTTACTGTGCCAGTTATTATTGGAACTGATAGCAGTATGAAGCAACCTCTTGGCATTCTTGGCCTTGAGAAAATTTACAACAGCTCATCTGCTGGTTTGGAATAATAAAGTTCCTAGGGTGATATCTCTGGGTTTCCCAGGATCTTGGCTAGATCTGGTATTACAGAATAGCCCAACATGTTTTTTTTGGCTCAGTATCTTATAAGTATAAGTATAAAAGTATCTTATTAACCACCCCAGCCTCCTTTCTCCACCAGTCAGGCGAACCTGCCCAACACTTTTGTTTATCATAAGCCCACAATTCACATGTTACAAACCTGTGCATGCCTCTTCCAGCCAAACAAGGCAGGGCTTTGATTTGCCTGCCTGGATCCACCTTCTCCAGGGGTTGCTTTTTCTCTGGTGCAGGGAGGAGAAGCTACAAGATGTTTACTCACCGGTTGCCTTTGCAACTTGACTTCTTTCCGGAGCTGCTCCACTTCCATTTTCAGCTTATCCTTTTCACTCAGATCCTCTATATTGATTGCTGGCATCTCTGGTGTAGAGGTGGGGAGAGCATTAAAGTAGATCAAAAGATGTACATGAACATTAAAGTAGATCAGAAGATGCAATTCAGTGTAAATGAAATCCGTCCTCCTCCCCCTCCAAAAAAAGTTTTAGTTACTTTTTCAGCAGTGGCAAATTCCTCTCCAGCCAATTTTCTTGCCAGGCTCTTGCAACTCCTGGGAACTGCTGAAAAAAATCTTAATTCATCAGCAGGATCTGATTAAACCACCCTCCTTCTCTGTTCACCGCTCCAAGCCAGATCTGGGCATTTCAGGCATGGAAAAAGGACTGCAGCCTTCAATCATGCACTTCTCCCCCTTCTCCACACCATCCCAGAACTTCTCCAGCCTCTTTACGCACACGAATTCTGCTTGGAGGTTTGGGTGGATCAAGCCCCCTGGAAAGGAACCCCAGGGTATTAAATCCGGGATTAAGAGCCCTGCAAGGAAAGGTTGGCAGGCAGATCACTTCCACTGTGCATGAGCAGAGTGTGTGGGGAGAAGCATGGCATGGTATGGTGTGGGGGAATGTGGTGGGGGAAGGCATGAGAGGCAGGATGTGCGCTCCTGCGGCTCTACAATGGGAGCGACAGCTCTGTCGAGGGTGCCAGAGGAAACAGGGCTGCGGAGGAAACGTCTGGTCCTTGGGTGTGCCAGATCCACAAGGCTGAACAATGGGGCTCCCCCTTGGGAAAGGGGAAAGGACAAGCTGATTAAATTTAAAAAAACAAAACAAGCAGAGCTGTTTTTTCCCCAGGAATTTTGGAAAACACCCTAGCAACTCCTTCACACACTTCATAGTAGTAGTATTAGCAGCAGCAACAGCAGCAGCATTTATATTTATGCTGCAGTCCAGACACTGTGCCTGTTAACCAGCAGGCCAGGGTTCGAGACCCGGGTCTGCCCTACAAGACAGGGTGAGCTCCTGCCCTTAGCCCGGCTCTGCGACGCCAGCTGGATCCAATCGTATTGGCTCTGCCTTTCCATTGGACTAATTCAGTGGCGTGGAGAGGGGGGATTTGCTGCTTGGGTAACAGCCTATCCTCCATAACAGTCTAACCCAGGCTTTCGTGCTTCATATGCACATTTGCAGCACCGAGCACGATACCATAGTCTCTCAAGACTGACGGAGGCCTGCTTTTAATCCTAAAGACACTTTCCTGGGAGTAAGACCCATTGAACACAATGGGGCTTATTTCTGAGTGGACATGTTTAGGATTGAGCTCTTATTTATTTTAGGGATTTATATCCCTCCTTTCCCATGCTAACTCAAATGCCCAAGTTGGTGGTGGTGGTACTAGCAGCAGTAGTAGTATTTATATTTATTTTATTTATTTATGGTATTTATATCCCTTCTTTCCCATGCCAACGTTGATGCCCAAGGGCCAAGGTGGTGGTGGTGTTAGTAGTAGTAGTAATATTCATTCATTCATTCATTCATTCATTCATTCATTCATTCAATTATACCTTGCCGTGGTGGTGGTGGTGGAGGTGGTGGTAGTAGTAGTAGTAATAATAATATTTATTTGTTTGTTTATTTATGTAATTATACCTTGCTGTGGTGGTGGGAGGGTAGTAGTAGTAGTAATATTTATTTATTTATTTATTTATTTGATTGATTGATTGATTGATTGATTGATTATTCCTTGCTTTGTCCATGGCAGCACAGATGCCAAAAGCTTTTTGCAAAGCTTCAGTTTACAAAGCTTATATCTTACAAAGCTTCAGTTCCTCCCCTTCTTCTGCCCTCACACCAACCCTGTGAGGTAGATGAGGCTGAGAGTGAGTGACTCACTCAAGGGCACCCAGGAAACTTCATGGCCAAGGAAAGATTTGAACCTGGTTTCTCTCGCTCGCTCGCTTTCTCTCTATTTCTCTGAGTTGTGTTGTATAAAGCCTTTTCTTCAACACCCCCCACCCCCGGTTCACAAAGATTTATGGAGAAAAATCAAATACTGTAAAAAAAAAATCTGAAGCCTAGTCATAACTACTCAAAAGTAAGTCCCATTGTGTTCAAAGGGGCTTACTCTCAGGAAAGGGAATATAAGATTGCAGCCCAAATGGTTCCCTGTCCCAAAAGGGATTGCATACTTTCTGGTGAAAGAACACTAGCAACAGCCAGGAGAAGAGGGCACTGTGTTGGGGTGGAGAGGGACAGTAACTCTTCCTCTGCTAAATATAAGAAGAGGGAAGAGAGAGAGAGGGAAAGAAAATTTTTCCTAGGCCTAGGAAGATGCCAAGGGTTGGCAGGTGACCAAACCACCTGGGGTGGTACTGAACCAGGTCCAGGACATTTATGGCTACAAGGACTCCAGAGGAAATGAAGGAGAAGGCAAGCCAGAGATGTTGAAGCAGCTTGTCAGAAGCCTTCAGTGTGCAGGGTGTTCCGATGCCCAAACCTCAAAAGGAGGACAAGGTCTTGGATTCCCTCTCAGCCTTTCCTTTCTGGCACACAATGGCACATTTGCTTACTCACAAGTAAAGCCTTGATATTGGGCACTTTCACTTTCCCATAGAGCTCAATGAATATTTTTGATTTTTAATTTTTTGGCCATAACTTTTGATAGGAAGGAGATATTTCTAAACCAATTTTTGCATTGGATTCTGCTCTTCAGTATGAATCCAATGACATATGACATGATGGAGTACTGCACACCATTGCAGAGTTTTAAAATGAAGTCAAAATGGGGGATAATGAAGCCCTTTTGGAGGACACCTGGACAGGAGGCTAAAAGAGGGCAAATCCAGAAAAATTCAGTCAATATGGTCACCCTGCACGTGTGGCTCCCTGCAGTGTGTGTTAATGTGTGTTTCGAAAAGCACAGCTCAAAACAGAACAGGTGAGAAGGAAGAAGGTCACTTGGAGATATTGAGATCATTCACACAATGCTATTGACATGTGTTAAAATTTGGAGGCATTTGTTAAAATTTTCAGGCAGGAAAGATCTGGCAATGAAAGAAAAGATAGAGGGACCCATGTTGGGAGTGATGTGACATAGAGATGAAATTCATCACAAGAATCAGAAACAGGAAAAAGTTGGGAGACAGCAGGATGTTAGCAGAGTCAAAATGTGACGTGAGAGTAGGAAAGAACAAAGTTTTAGGAACAACAATAAAAATAACAAATTAATCTTCTTGGAATGGGATATGATTTTTAAAAAATTCTGTCTTCTCTTGCTTGAATGATTGTTTCTTTCTTGGTTATAGTTCCTTGGAAAATTGACATTAGGAACTGCATTCCAGAATATTTTATCACCCTTCATCATTACTTCCTGCCACTTTTCTGTTGCTGCACTGGATTAGGTTCAATTTTTAAGGCACTGTCTCAGCAGAATGATGCCTCTATCCCTGTTCCTTGAAATAACTTACAATTGAGGTTCCATTCCACTTTTTCCTCATTTCAAGTGATTTTCTTAATGACTGAGACATTGTGCCAAATCAGCGGAAGTGTGCGAGGCTTTGGGAAAATGATTGCTGTTTCCATTTGTAGACTACAGTATGTACAGTGATGCTTGGTTTAGCCTCATCCTGGAAGCCCGGTTTTAGTACCCAGGTTCCAACAAAGGCCCGAATAATTGGAAGCTTTATGGGAAGTGTACCAGAAAAAGAAGCTGATCAGTCTCCCCTTCCTGTTCACTTCCTGCTTTCATTCAGCATCAGTACAATTAAGTACATAGGATTAAGCACTTTGGGTATACTTCACCCTGTTCCTTTTGTTACAGTCAGACTGGCTGCAATTTTACTGAAAAGTCCTTTATTTAACTTCTTATATGTTAAGTTCCAAATGACACCTGATTAAAGAAATCTTAGGGTCAGACTACTAACAGTGCAATCCTAAACATGTCTACTCAGAAGTAAGTCATATTGTATTCAATGGGGCCTACTCCCAGGAAAGTGTGTTTAGGATTGCAGCCTAAGTAGTATGGATTCTGACCGTGGAACAGCAGGATTATTTTATAGGACTTCTCTCAACAGGGTGGGGAACTACAAAATGCAGCAGAAGAAATGTGTGTGTCCTGCACACTGATTCTGATCCCTCTATCTTACTGTGGTGAAAGGATAGGAACATTAATGGATCAAAGTTCTGAAGTCCCCCATGCATGGTTGTCAATATTATGTATTCAGTCAAATATTATGCACTCACTCAACTTCAGGTTGTAATCATATATAACTTATTTAGGTGTAAGTCACAGCAAACCCAGTTTGTTTACATCTAGGTTTACAAACTTTTGGTTTCATGTGAGTCAAGTGTATGATGGATTACGGCTGCCATCCTATCCACACTTTCCTGAGAGTAAGCTCCATTGGCTATAATGGGACTTACTTCTTAGTAGACCAGCATAGGATTGGACTTTAATGCTGCAATCCTTAAGACACTTTCCTGGGAATAAGATTCATTGAAAACAATGGTGGTTTCTTTTTAGTAGACATGGTTAGGGTTGCAGCCTAGAGGTACAATCCTAACCTTGTCTACTCAAAAGTAAGCCCAATTGTGTTCAATGGGTCTTACTCCTAGGAAAGTGTCTTTAGGATTGCAGCCTAACCCTACAATCCAGAGTAACTATGGGAGCACGTAAGAGACATTATGTGTACCCTTAGTTACTGCACTACCTAGTGAAAACCTATGGGAAATTCATATTGCAATCCATAGCAAATTGTTCTTACACCGGAGCAAGGACTCCACGTAGTTACTCCGGATTGCGCCCTAAGTCTCTCTTCCCACACTACAGATCTGATCCAAATCAGACCTCCATGACAAATTAAATAAATAAATGTTAAGGGAACCAATGACTAATCTTTCACATCACTTCTTGTCTGGTTTCAAGATTACTTATTTATTAACCACCTCCAAATTTTGAAGATAATATTGGCAAGACTGTTATTCTACTTGCTGGCAGGATGATCATGTGTCCCTTTTTTTCCAGGACATGTCCTCTTTTTTTTTAGCCTTGTGTCCTGGAAAAAAATCTTCATTGTTCTCCTTTTCCTTGTAAGCAGGCAGTATATAGCCTTCGTGTAGTTAATAAATTATATGTAATTGTTTTAAATATGATAAAAGTGTTTATTTATAAGAAAAAGTGTATATTTATGTGAAAAATATAAATATGAGTGTTTTTAGCTTTTCTTTTATCATGTCCTACATTTTTATTTGGCCTCCTACATTTTGGGGACCTTGTTCTCTTTTGCAGTTATGACATCTGGTTACCATCTGTGGCAACCCTTTGGTTGGTGCAAATCCAACTGGACCTAAGGGAGCATGGAAAGCATGTTAGCATTGGATAACTTCTCAGGATGAGAGAAGCCATACAAGCAGCTGCTGTGTTGCTTGCTGGCATCACACATTATTTTTGATAGTGGCATACAACAGGCCGTTGCATTTTGTGATGTCACGCACTACGTATGCCATGTCTGCGCAAAAAGTACTGAATCGGCCATTTATATGTCAGGGCATTTGTAATTCATGGATTACCTGTACATATTTATTTTCTATATGTATATCATTCAGTCTCCTTCATTCCATTATGGAACTTAAGGCAGCAATCATCAGATCTGCAGAAACTCTTGACCTCCTTAGTTTCACAAAGGTAGTGGTTCTCATCCGCCCACAGATTACATGCACAGAAAGTGTGAGAGATTGTAAACAGTGTGGCTGAAACCACATACTGAAGGAGGAAAGCCTGTGAGACAACAATGCAAAACTAAGGAGTATAACCAGCTAAGCCCAGTGAGTCTATTTAACAGCAGCAGCTGATGGTGACCCAACCATTTTCATGATTCTTATCTAACACCTGCAATGGGAGAGAAAGCCTTGATGATCACCTTGGAGGCCAAGGCCCTGGGGAAATCTTTGGTGCTCCTTGGCAAAAGTCCCAGTTTATTACTCTGGGATTTAGGCTTAATATAAAGTAAGTAAGTAAGTAAGTAAGTAAGTAAATAAATAAATAAATAAATAAATAGGCTGCAATTCTATAAAACATTCCTGAGATTAAGCCCCTCCAAACACTATAGAACTTACTCCTAAGTAGACCTGCATAGGACTGTGCCTGTGTACAACAGTGAATGAGAGTTTCTTGTATCATGCTGTGTGCCAAGAGTATTTCCTGGACCTGGGAGTAACCCCCACTATACACTATTGGACTTACTCCTGAGTAGACTTGCATAGGATCCTGCGTTTATCCAACAGTGGGGAGGAGAATTTCTAAGGTCATGCTTTGCATGCCAGGAGTATTTCCTGGAACTAATAAACCCCACTGAACACTATGGAACTTACTCCTGAGTAGATCTGCATAGAATTGTGCCTTTATCCAACAATGGAGGGGGGAGTTTCTGATGCCATACTCTGTGTACTAGGAATATTCCCTGGGAGTAAACCCCATGGAATACCATGGGACTTACTCCCGAGTAATATACATGGGGTTGTGTCTTCATCCAACAGTGGATGAGATTTTCTGATGCCATGCTCTGCCTGCCAGGAATATTTCCTGGAATAAACCCAATTATGGGACACTGTAGGACTTGCTCCTAAGTAGACCTGCATAGGATTGTTCCTTTAGTGGAGGGAGAGTTTCTGGTGGTGATGCTCTGCATGTCAGGTCCCAGGAGGATTTCCTGGAAGTTAGCTACATTGAACACTATGGGGCTTACTCCTGAGTAGACCTGCATAGAATCCTGTCTTTATTCAAGGGGGGGGGGGAGAGGAAAATTTCTGTTGTCATGCTTTGCATGCCAGGAGGATTTCCCCCACTGAACAGTCTGCGGCTTACTCCTGAGTTGACCTGCATAGGATCCTGCCCACCCAGCCTGCTGTCCCAGGGAAGCATTTTCTCCGGGAAAAGCCCCAGTCCAGGCAGGGCACGCATGAGTCAGTCACTCCCACACATCCTCCTGGATCTTGCGAGGCGGGGAGAGACATAAAAGCTCCCTGATGGGGCCGCCAGAAGCAGAACTTTGCGCACAGGACAGGATGGAGCGCATCTCTGGCTGGATCAGGCGCCTGGTGCTGGCAGCCTGGCTCCTGGCACTCCTCTCTCCCCAGGCGGTGCGCACAGGTAAGAATTGGGGGGCAGGCAGGGTGACCCCAGCTCTTTTTTCCTGGGCATGTCCTCTTTTTTTAACTTTGTGTCCTGGAAAAAATATCTTCACTACCCTCCTTTTCCCTGTGATAAAGTGCCATATGTCCCCCTTTCCCCAGGACAGGTCCTCTTTTTTCAGCCTAGTGTCCTGGAGGGGGGGGGGGAAGTCTTCATTGTCCTCCTTTTGTTGCAAACAGGCAGCAAGTAGAATTCTTGAAATTAGTAAATTGGAAGCTATAAATTATATGTAATATTTTTAATTTTAATATGTAATACAGTGTTTAAATTAGCCATATATGAAGTCTGTCTGTCTGTCTGTCTGTCTGTCTGTCTGTCTATCTATCTATCTATCTATCTATCTATCTATCTATCTATCTATCTATCTATCTATCTATCTATCTATCTATCTAGATCAGGAGTCTCTAAACTTTTTGTCAGGAGGGTCACATCACCTCTCTGACATGGGGCCAGAAAACTAATTTACATTTCAAATTTAAATAAATTCACATAAATCTATATATAAGAATGTATTGGAGTGGATTACAAAGCTTGCCCAAGGGCCAGATAGAGGAGTCTTGCGGGGGGGGGGTGTGCACATTGAGGCTTGAGGGCCGCATCTGGTTTGGAGACCCTTGGTCTAGATGGACAGACAGACAGACAGACAGATGAGTGTTTTAACTTTTATTTTGTCATATCCTACTTTTCTCTTGGGTGTCCTACATTTTGTCCTCCTTTTATAGTACAGTAGACCTTTACTGGCATATAAAAATAATAATTTACACAAAACAACATAGGGAATTGAAACATCTAAAATTATCAACGTCCTCCTTTTGTGGTTATGACTTATGAAGGGATGGTGGAGAGTCTGTCTTTGCTTGGGATAGTGATGCCAGCCCTTCCCAGAAAGAGGTGCACACCTCTTTTTCTCTTCTTCTCTCTTTCTTGGGCAACTTTTTAAACCACATTTCTCTTTCCAACCCCTTCTGAGAGGTGATAGGACATGGCCAGATTGGCACTACCAAAGATCTTCCTTGTAGGAGTATTACTTCATTCATTCATTGTTCACAACAACCCTGTGAGATAGGTCAGGCTGAAAGCTAGTGACTGACCCATGGTCACTAGCAGGAATTTGATTTGGATCTTCCAGATCTTAAATCATATACTGGACAGGTTTGTTCAAAGTCTTAGGGTGCAATCCTAACAGAGGCCAGCACAATTCATTCGCAGGGACATACAAAGGCGAAAATAATTCCTGACAAATTATAACACCCCTTTGTTATAGGTGTTATAGGTGTAACACTCACTTTTTGCAGGTCTCTATTCATTGGTCTTTCCAGAGCTCCTGTCCTTAGCCCAGCTCTGCGACGCCAGCTGGATCCAATCGTATTGGCTCTGCCTTTCCATTGGACTAATTCAGTGGCATGGAGAGGGGGGATTTGCTGCTTGGGTAACAGCCTATCCTCCATAACAATCTAACCCAGGCTTTCATGCTTCGCATGCAGCGTATGCAGCGCTGAGCACGATACCATAGTCTTTCAAGACTGATGGAGGTGATGTTGGGAGGCAAGCACATGTCTGTGCACTGGCCAGGCACAGAAATGCCTTACAGTACTTTTGTGTCATCCCCCAGGCCCGCATGGGATTTGTTCTGGGGCTTAGGCCAGCCTAACTGGGGATTAGGTAGTACAATGTGCAGGTTTATCCCCCCCTCCCCCCGCCCACACACATCCCAATTGCAAGTTAAACATGATTATAACAAGATTAAAGATTAAAAAACTTTGTCCTAACTTTGTACAGTACTTTTGTGACATCCTCCACATCTGCACAGGACTTGTGCTGGGTCTTAGGCTGGTCTAACTGGGAATTTGGATTGCAGTTTCAAGTAGCACAATGTGCAGGTTTATCCCCCATTAAACACACACGTGTGACATCCCAATTGCAAGTTAAACATGATTATAACTAGATTAAACATTAAACAACTGTGTTTTAACTTTGTACCTTTGCTTTATTTATTTATTTTATTTGTTTGTTTGTTTGTTTATTTATTTATTTATTTCATACACTCATATTCCACCTTTCCCATGCCAGTGCAAATGCACAAGCCACTTAAAAGCTTTAGGCTGCAATCCTAAAGACACTTTTCTGGGAGTAAGACCCATTAAAAACAATAGTGCTTACTTTTTAGTAGACATGTTTAGGATTGTGCTCTTAGTTTCTCTCCTCCTGCTATCCTCACAGCAACCCCACAAGGTCGGTGAGGCTGAGTGTCTGGCCCAAGGTCACTCAGGAAGCTTCGTGGCCATATAACAGATTTGTACCTAGATCTTCCTAGTCTCAGTCCTACTCCATAACCACTATCCAAGGAAATACCCTTGGAAGAAAGTTAGGGCTAATGCTTCACTCTATAAAATGTAGGATTATTGGTGTTGGTATTTTAACACTTGGAAACGGAGCCAATGTTTGCAGATTGTTCAAGAAGTGTGTTCCATTGAATTCTTAGTACTTCCTCGAACTGTAAAAGAGGGGGGAGGCATCTGGATGGGATCCCATCGCTTGTACTTTTGCTCATGATGGGGAGAATGTGTTTACTACTCTATAAGATAATAAGTATTTCTCTGTTGCTTTGGGACCAATAGTTTATATACCTCAGACTTCCAGACTGCTGGTGGTGGTACTTCTTGTACTTAGGTTTTGTACCTAACGTACCTGCTTTTTTTTTCTTTTCTTGCAGACAACAAGGAGATCTGTCTACAGCCCCCTATTGAAGGTCCCTGTCGGGCTTTAATCAGCAGATGGTACTATGACAAATACACACAGACGTGCAAGACGTTTTCATATGGGGGCTGTGAGGGAAACAGCAATAACTTTCTAAGTCAAGCAGAGTGTTTCAAAACTTGTGGGAAAATCAAGAGTAAGTTATACTTTCAGATTGGCAAGCAGTCTATAGCTGATCTTAAAAGTAAATTGGGGTAATGGGTGACCTGGTCTCATGGTAAAACTTGGGA
Organism: Cryptoblepharus egeriae; assembly: GCA_030015325.1. Classification (NCBI taxonomy): domain Eukaryota; kingdom Metazoa; phylum Chordata; class Lepidosauria; order Squamata; family Scincidae; genus Cryptoblepharus; species Cryptoblepharus egeriae. The sequence continues at coordinate 23,529,582 of JAREYC010000004.1, read as the reverse complement.
AATATCGTCCTGATACCTGTGGTCTTGATACCTGCCTTGTTTCTGTCACTTGAATCAGTATAGCTGTATGAGTCAAATCTAGAAATATTTTTTCTAGAGTTTATTACATAAACATATTGGTATATAGAACATTTTTCCTATTTGATCTGGAAGAAATATTCTATACTAAAACTTTTCCTTGAATGTATCTGAAATTGTATCTAGGTAGTTGGGCCAGTGGTGGGATTCAAATAAATTAACATGTTCTATGTCCTAATAACCTAAATTAACAACAGGTTGTATGTTATCAAAACCAGGTGCTCATTAGCAAAGGGTTCTGTAGAACATGTGAGAACCCCCTGAAGCCCATCACTGAGTTGGGTGTAATCTCCATTGAATGCAATGGAAATTATTTCTGTGTAAACATGCTATAAAAGTCTTCTGGATTTCCTAAGACTCTCTTATAAACTAGTTGTGGCTCATTCTTGTGGGATGGGTGCCATTTGTAGCAACATCTGAAGAGAGAATAATGTATTTACTTGAATCTAACGCTTACCTTTTTCAGCCGAATTCAGTCTCCAAAATCAGGGTGTGCATTAAATTCAGTGATTAAATGAATTTTAGTAAAAATGGTATTTTGATTATAAGTATAGGGTGCACATTATATTTGATGGTACATTGGATTCGAGTAAATATGGGTCATTCCATAGACACCCTTGCTGTCAGAGGTAGATTTGCAGTAGAATGAACTATATTGTACTGTACTATGTGTGGCCTTTTATAATGCTTCCCATATATAAAAATCAGAAAACATGCACATTGGAAGACAGCTTCTCTGTGCTAGTTTTCTGCATAGTTGGATTTTTAAAAAATGTGGACCATAAACCAATCTTTCCATATTATGAAATGGTACAGTCTATTCTAGATTAGGACTCAGATGTTGTAGGTACAGATCCTGCCTTGGGCAAGATCATCCCAAGGGAAAAGGGCAAGAACATCCCAGAATAATAGCCCCAAGATGAAAGCTGTTTGGGAACAGCCAAATGAATGAGAGAAGAGCAGCCAGCAGAGATGGAGGGGGCAAGTAATAAATCTATTACTGTAGAACAGGAGAAGCAGTGTATAGATGTTGAGAACAAGCAATCGGTTTGAAATAAACCAAAAGAGCTGTTGCTTAAATAATGCCTATAATGCATACTACAAGCTGTTGTGATGGAAACTACCATAGTTTTAGTGATGACAAGGACGGATATGTCAACGGCTACTAGTCCTGGGCACTTGAGTGCTGTGTACTTGAGGACATGCACTTCTGAAAACTTTGTTGTGCCTCATTCATATGTGGTCAACATCTCCTCTTGTGAACCTCCTGAGCATGTTTGCTAAATTATGATCAAGGAATAGCATGCACCTATAAAAATGTGAAAGTGTGGGAAACATCCTGAAAAAATGTGGGGGGAATGGGAAATTTAACACTTAAATTTATCTTGGAATGGTGAATGAAACGTGTGATGGTTTACTTTCGTTTTTAAGTGTTCTTGCCCTTACTATTTGGGCAAGAGATACTTTTTTTCAAGTGGTGTACCTTTTATATTTAGTGAGGGAGAGTTGCTCCTTTTTAGCCTAGTACAATATATTTTTCTAATACCTATTTGCAAGTGTTCTTCTGTATCTTTTTTTTATTATTATGAGTTCTGTTAGGACAGTGAATCATTCAGTTACAGTATTTGATTTCCCCCCCTATAAACCACTTTGTGACCTTTGTGTTGAAAAGTAGTATATAAATATTATTAATGTAGATTTTTTAGGAATTATTGTACTTTTTCCTTGTGCCTTCAAAATGTACCAGTAATTCCGGCCACAAAAAAGACCAGAAATATTGCTATTCTTCATTTTAATCCCCTGTAAATTCTTAATTTTAGAAGTGCCCAAACCTTGCAGACTGGATGCTGACGAAGGGCCCTGTAGAGCTTTATTGTCAAGATATTTCTTCAACCTCAACACAATGAGATGTGAGGAATTCTACTATGGAGGATGTGAAGGCAATGAAAATCGATTTGACAGTAAACAAGCTTGTATGGACAGCTGCCTACCTCTAAAAAGTAAGGATTTTAGCCAAAGGTTGAAAGTTGAGCAGGTGTTATAGAGAGAGAAGGTTCCAGTCCATTCCTCAGCCATGCTCCCTACACTTCTGCACACTCATTTGAGAAAGGATCTGCCCATTTTAATGACCTCGATGATTAGCCATTAATTATTAGCCATTGATTTCTTTTTCATTTTCTCGTAAACCGCTTTGTGAACTTTTCAGTTGAAAAGTGGTATATAAATATTGTAGATAGATAATGATATGGCAAGGAGGTGATGGTACAGAGGTTCCCCCATCGCTATCCATGCCCTATTTTTCCTTCCATCATTAAGACTATTGCCATAGCATGGGCATTGCAATCAGGTTTCCCATTCAAGGGTGGCCTTTGCTCTTGTTATCTCAGCTCAGCTGAAGTACTTGAAAACAGAATAGTATCAGTGCCCTTTTTCTTATTTTTCCTGACCAAAGTCCTGTGCCTTTAAAAAGCAAAAATGCGGAATTTTCCTCCCCAAACATAATGAATTGCTGATATGGGAAGCTGCATTTGTTAAATTTCCACCTGTCATATGGCTCCCAAGTGTACCCATTCCTGCTAGGAAAAGAGGGCTTGATTTTGAGCACCTGATTTATACTTTGCTTGTGTCTTTTAGGGTTCATTCTAATTGTACTCATCAAAAACCTGAACAACTTTATTCCAGTTTGGGATAGGCTTTCTTGTCTTAATTTCCATGTGATATACACTTGAAGTTAAACATACCAGTACTTAATATTAACCGACTCTTAACCTGTTATTTTTTCTAAAGCTGGCCCTTCACTTTGCTATAAACCCAAAGATGAAGGATTATGTAATGCATCAGTTCCTCGCTTTTATTACAACATAAAAACAAAGAAGTGTGAAGAATTCAGCTATACAGGGTGTGGTGGAAATAATAACAATTTTCTTAATAAAGACAGCTGTTTCAAGACCTGTTCAAAAGGTTGGTTTTATTTTTATTGAACCTGAAAATTAAAGGAACACTTTTTAATTATACTAATTTCAAAAAGTTTGTAGCCACAACAAAAATAAGCAAACAAATCACATCAACCCAAAAGAACTAAATCAAGCTTGGTGAGGAGGCTGAATAATCTGGATTTCTGTCCTTTTGCTATGGTACAGTCATTATTGGCCATAACATCTTTTGGGGGTGGACGATTCTCTGTATTCCTTTAGGGTAAGTTACTTCTGTGCATCCCTTAATTGTTTAAAAGAAATCTCTAAGGGCACAATCCAGAAGTGCACTTGGGTTACCCTTTCTATCGCTAGGCTAACCCAACTGCAAGATGGGCCACCCTACTTATTCTGGAAATGGTTTGAGGTAGCCTAAGGCAACATAGGCTGCCCCAAGACAGGTGGACCAGGGCTGTCCTATATGGGCCAGCCTAGCCAGTTCAGGAGAGGCATGTTGAGGGCATGTTTAGCAGTGCCTAAGGCAGAGCAGTTACTCTGTATCCAGAGCCCTCTTCCAGCTCCTCAGAGTTATACCACCTCAGGAGCAGGTATAGTAATGAGTAGACCCTTAGGGGTCCATGAAAAGGCAGAGTAAGAATGGCAGTGTTGACCAAAAATCTGAGTTCTTGGCCAGCCTAGCTTCAACCCCTGCCTCTCAACTTCAGGATATGGCCCAACTATGGCAGCCCATTTCCAGAAGCCCCTTGTATTCATTGTAGATTGTACTGGCTGTCTCATCAGGGTCTCCTTTTAAGACCACAGCTGTTCCTTGTTCAGTGTGATCTGAGGGGAGACTTCTCGGGAGCAAGCCCTCCCCTGCTGTCATTGATTTGGTGCCTACAGAGCATGCTCTGGAGCAGGTAGGGCAGCCCAGGCTTCCTGACTCTCTGGATGCAGCACAACTTTCAGCTCTGGATTCAGACTAGTTGGGGCAGCCCAGCCCAGGCTGGGACGGTTGTTTGCTGTGCTTCTTCTCTACCACCCTCTCCCCCAATAGTGTTCTGTGCAGCTTGATCAGAGTGCCATTAAGACACATAGTCTTGAAGTTTCATATTTTGGGCTCCTAGCCACAATTCTCAGTTTGCATTGATGACTTCTTCAGCATTTGCAAGTAATCTTCCTCAGCTGAGAAGTAGTAGAGATTTTTCTTTTTGTCTCCAGAAGCACTGAAACTTCGCTTAATTTTTAAAATTTTGTTGGCTGCCTCCACATGCTGTTGAAGCCGCTGTTAAGATGTTTAGCAACATTCAATGAAAATCAATAAATGGAGCCAGCCACGAACAAACAGAAACATCCAAACCCAGGAGAAGTGATGTGGCTTCCCTTGTTGTTACAAATGAATGTGGTGATAAAGAGATGGATTCTGAATTGTTGTTTTTTTTTTCTTAGCAGGGAGAAAACCAAGTTTTGTGAGACCTGTATTTATCGGATCAAGTAAACCCCGCATGGAAACATGAAATATCTACAGAAAAATTTTTAGATGTGAAGTACCTACATTCTGAATTTGTAGGAAATTTTAATTTATAACTATGAGTGGGAGTGGGTGTGTGTGTGTGTGTGTGTGTGAGAGAGAGAGAGAGAGAGAGAGAGAGAGAGAGAGAATCTTGCTGATCTTTTAGATCTGCCACCATATGTCCTGCTAATGTTGTGAAAAAGGTATATTGCCATTGTGCACTGTATAGCTGTCAGTGCAAATAACTGTAAACAAGTCCTGGAAAATACATTGGAGCAGGAAGCTGCATAGTATAAATTATTGGGAATAGGACTGGGCCAAAAGTGTCCTTTTCTCGACTATGTAATAGAGAATATTCTGCTGGAAAAATAGCTTCTATTCAGACTCTTGATGTGCAAGAGTGGACTTCAGACACACTGCTGTGCATAGTGGTCTGCAAGGTTATCTGACTCTACCCAGTTGAGGGGAACCTTTTATGATTTGCACATGTTTTCTTTAGGATCTAAAGCAATTGGTATTAAATTCAGGCACAAGTTCTGAATATTTGATGAGTGCTGTAGAGAAAATATCTTGGGTTATAGATCCAAGAGAAGAATTGGAAAAACCATGCTCATGAAAAAAGAGCACGGAAAAACCATGCTCACGGCAGTATGCGTAGCTGAAGTTCTAACGTAAAACAGATTTATGCATCCGTTGAGGTTTTGCATTGTACGTATATAGTTTGAGTCTTGTCATCCACAAGTGTTCTGTTCCAGGAACCTCTGTGGATGCTGATTTTTTTGTACTAAACAAAAGCAAGGGTCTGTCTTGCTGAAAAGGAAGCTGTTCTAATAAAGGAGACCGAATCTGTATACATTGCATAATCTCAACTGTTGCATAAGATTTTTCAGTTTTACGTTATTTTAAACCTACAGTGATGTTTATCTTTTAATTTAATGGGCCAACCTTATCCACAGAAACAGGAAAGATTGCCATAAAAGAATAATCTAATTATCTGCAGATAATTAGGTTATTCTTTTATAGCAATCTCTCCTGTTTAGGAGATGGGCTTAACTTGCAAATATGAAGCGGGAAAGATCAAGCTTTGTTGGTGGGTGGTATTCCTTTTCCCCCCAAATAAATTTGTCAAATGTGTTTGCTCTTTTTATAAGCACAGGTTAGCCAAGCACTTTTTCAAGAACTTAGAAAACAAAATTCAACATTGCTATTTAAAATCCTCTTGAAATGTCCACAGCATACAGAGCAAATGATGAGCTTATCAAACTATTAAGTGAATAGGGAGTGGCTATACTTCATTTTAGAGCTGTGCTTTAGGGCTAAAGTGGCTCCATGTCTAAAGAGGCTGTGCTTGTTGACCTGAAGGTTGGTTGGTGTGTTTGAGACCCAAATACTACAAGACAGAGTGAGCGCCTGTATTTTGCCCCACTCCTGCCAACCTAGCAATTTGAAAGCAGTTTGAAAACTTGTAAATACAAGTTGATAAATAGGTATCACATTGGAAGGAAGGTAACAACGTTCCGTGCACTTCTGCATTCAGAAATGCCAGCATACGACCATGGAGTTGTCTTCAGACAACACTCTGGCCTTGAAATGAGGACAAGAACTACTCCCTCGAGTCATGACAAAACAGGGCAGCCTGCAGGGGACATCCTTACCTTTTTTAATACTTTAAAGTTGTTCTTACACTGGATCAAGGACTCCCCATAGTTACTCTGGATTTTGCCCTTAGACACCCTTGAGTTTTAAAACCCATCATTAATATTTAAGAAATATACCTTAGTCATTACTTTCGTTAGTGGCAATACCTCCTGGCTTCATTGCTGTTCTATCAGTGAATAGGAAGGTTGAATAGGATTGGACCCAAATTGCTGGGAACTAGAACTTATACTTTTACTGTTCAGAATTGCTACAATTCTTGCAAAATACATTAATATAAAAATCTTATTAAATTATTCGTAGCTGCCTACTTCTGCTGTCAATAGGAGAAGAGTAACCTGTTTCACCTTTGCCATTACCATCCATAGGACTTTATATGTTCTTTGCACCTGTCCTAGGACTTATCCATGCAAGAATTGTGGATGATGTTGTAAATTGTCATGTGCAAATGCACTGAATACTCTCAGTACTAGTCTTGTGTATGTGTGAATTTTTTAAAGGTCAGTGTTAAAATGTCTATGTGAAAAGAGGGGAAGGGAATTGTTTACTAATATTAAAGATGAGAAAACAGTGATGTTCTAGATAGTGGTGTGTTTATTTCTTTTGTGTTACATTACATACTACATTTCAGTATCTGTGTCTCACTGTGGAGGGTTCACTATTCTGGACCAGTCACTATTTCTCTCAGTCAGAGGCTTGGACTGGATGTAAGCAGGCAGTTTTCATGTTTCTATGCAGCGTATCAAGCTAGCGCTGTTTCAATCGAACTTTAGGTTGTTTGCTGTTGACTTCTTCAAGCGTGTTTTCACTGGTGCTCAGCAGGCCTCCGTCAGTCCTGAAAGACTATGGTATCATGCTCGGCGCTGCATACGCTGCATGCGAAGCACAAAAGCCTGGATTGGATTGTTATGGAGTATAGGCTGTTACCCAAGCAGCAAATCCCCCCTCTCCACGCCACTGAATTAGTCCAATGGAAAGGCAGAGCCAATACGATTGGATCCAGCTGGCGTCGCAGAGCTGGGCTAAGGACAGGAGCTCACCCTGTCTTGTGGGGCTGACCCGGGTCTCAAACCCTGGCCTGCTGGATAACAAGCACAGTGTCTTAGCCACTTACACCACCCACAGCCCTGGTGCTCAGAATGTGGCCATACCACTGCATCTGAGCTTCTCTCATCTTGTCAACGACTGGATCATATTTTTCATCTACCATTTTGTACAGCTTTGTGACAATAAGCAGACATAGAAGGTATCCAGATTTGTTGAAAAACTTGATAGTTCATGGAACGATATAGCAATGGCTTGAAAACCATTTCAAGTACCAGTCTAACATATCTTACTCTACAATCCAGAGTAACTACGGGAGCACATAAGAGATATTTACGTTGACATAGTTACGGCATCACCTAATGAAAACCTATGGGAAATTCATATTGCAATTCAGAGTAAATTGTTCTTATGTTGGAGCAAGGACTCCCCGTGGTTACTCTGGATTGTGCCTAACCTTTGGTGGCCAACATTTTCTGCACTGAGTGCCAAACTGAGCATGCTGGTGCCCTGTGTACATGCCCAGAGCTCTATGAATGTGCACTGGGCACCAGTGCCAGCAGGGAGAACACACAGCAGGCATCCACACTGCTGGGCTGAGTGTGTGGCAGTACTCTTTTGTAGCACACAGCACCACTGACCTAATCCTATTGAAATTACCCTGCACTAGTACAATGGGACTTGCACTGTATCCCAAGGGAGAAACTTTGTAGTCAGGAGGTCTTCTCAAGGTCAAAGGACATTGTTCTCTTGTCTTTGGGCAAGCCTCAGCAGTTGCTACAGGCCTACTCAGACTTGAGATTGCTAAATATATCTACTGTACATCAGCAGATCTGGCATTGGAAGGGGGAACAGAATACAGCAAATGCCACCACCACTGATCCCATCCTCTCTTGGGAACCAAATCTTCCCATTCCCTATGCTGTTACAGTCCTCTCTGCCCTTCCTTCATTTCACAGGACTTATCTGTTATGTGTATGCAGGCCTTTATAACTGGTGCTAACTTCTGCGCTGCTGTATAATGTGCTGTGCTTTATAATACATTGCAACAGTCTGAATTGGCAGAACGTTTTTTCCAGCAGCGCAGAACCACAATACTATTGAATCACACACTACCTTGCTTATTGATTGGTCAGGGGAAAAATGGTTCAATTTCAATTACAAATGAGATCATTTATATTTAAATGTAATATAATCAGCCAACTATCTAATACAATACTGACTTTATATGTATATTGTATATATATATACAATACCGACTTTATATTCGTGCCTCTGAAACGAATTAAATTTGCATGTATGTATGTGTGTGTGTGTGTGTGTGTGTGTGTGTGTGTGTGTGTATATATATATATATATATATATATATATATATATATATATATATATAGCAGGCCTCCGTCAGTCTTGAAAGACTATGGTATCATGTGCTGCATATCGGTGCTGCATACTCTGCATGCGAAGCACGAAAGCCTGGGTTAGATTCTTATGGAGGATAGGCTGTTACCCAAGCAGCAAATCCCCCCTCTCCACACCACTGAATTAGTCCAATGGAAAGGCAGAGCCAATACAATTGGATCCAGCTGGCATCGCAGAGCTGGGCTAAGGACAGGAGCTCACCCTGTCTTGTGGGGCTGACCTGGGTATCAAACTGTGGCCTGAGGTTAACAGGCACAGTGTCTTAGCCACTTGCACCACCCATAGATAGATAGATAGAGAGAGAGAGAGAGAGAGAGAGAGAGAGAGAGAGAGAGAGAGTTCCCGATGATAGACCTGTCTTCTTCTGATACCTTTTTAACTTTTATCAAGTTTATGGTCAGTGCTGTCCCATTTGGTAATAATGACACTTCCCCTACAATACAGAGTAATTACGGGAAGACGTTAGAGCCACTTACTCTAGATTGCTCTATGCACTTCCCATAAGTTTCCCATAGGTGGCACCATAACTATGTCGGTGTAAAAGGTCCTTTAGTTACTCTGGATTGTAGCCTTCTGCTCCTTTATAGGACAGCCAGAAACATATGACTCTCAGTCCCTTTAATCATGAACAATGGCAATTATCCTGGTTTTGAAAATATATCAATTGATTCCTGTGCTAATAGGGTAATTGAGGCTTTCTTGTACAAATTTTTAGGTGGATAGCATTGTAATAACCAGCCTACTGTTTCCAACTGGACTGTGACTACAAACAAGAGGTCTGAGCTGAAAGAATACATGGAATAGAACTGATGTTTGCAGAGTGTTGCCTTGGCCCCTGAGGTTTGAAAATCTAATAATCATCCTGCAAAATGTCTTAACTGTAACAAGCAGTAGCTTAATGGTCAATTTATTTTCAGCAAACATCTCAGAAGATAGAGTAATGGTCATTTTTGTATTCAAGAAAAGCAATAGATCATAGGTCTTAGAGCCATGTTATGCACCCCTGAACATGATTTAAAGATTCTGTGACTCTAGAATGATTTAAGCAACACTTACTTTGTTACACTGCAAGGAACCTGGGAGGAGATTTACAAATACTGTTACATAATTACAGTTGCAGCTAACCAAACCAATGCATTATTAACAGACTGCATAAATAGTATTCCATCTTCCCTATAGTATGTTCAAGGATTTAAAGCAGGCATCTGTCAGTCTTGGAAGACTATGGTATTGTGCTGCATAAGCTGCATGCGAAGCACGAAAGCCTGGGTTGGATTATTATGGAGGATAGGCTGTTACCCAAGCAGCAAATCCCCCCTCTCCACGCCACTGAATTATCTAATGGAAAGGCAGAGCCCATATGATTTGATCCAGCTGGTGTCACAGAGCTGGGCTAAGGACAGGAGCTCAAAAATAACCTTCTCCCACCACTCAAATTTAATAGACAATTCAATTCTTTATCCCTCTCAAATTTACATTTCAAATAAGCTTAGCTTCCCATAGCAGGGTTTTGTTTCCCACATCAGCCAGGCCAATTCAGCATGAGGCCACAAAGCTCTTTTTAGCAATCATACAAAATGAATATTTCAGTAATCCATATTAACAAATGGGACACTCCAGTAGGAGAGAGTTTAGCACATACAGTAAGTATATAGGAATGTTTACCATGTAAAAAAAAGCAGGCCTCCATCAGTCTTGAAAGACTATGGTATCGTGCTCGGCGCTGCATATGCTGCAGGCGAAGCACGAAAGCCTGGGTTAGATTTATTATGGAGGATAGGCTGTTACCCAAGCAGCAAATCCCCCCTCTCCACGCCACTGAATTATCTAATGGAAAGGCAGAGCCCATATGATTGGATCCAGCAGCGTCGCAGAGCTGCGCTAAGGACAGGAGCTCACCCTGTCTTGTGGGGCCGAACTGTGTCTCAAACCCTGGCCTGCTGGTTAATATGCACAGTGTCTTAACCGCTTGCGCCACCCACAGCCCATGTAGGCATCCGTAAAAAAGGATAAACCAGCAGAAGCTGAGTTCCCCTTGATTGATACTGATAGTAGCATAGCTATGGGGAGGGATCACAGAACATGGGTGCCTCAATTTCCCATGTAATGGTGCCTCTCGGCAGTGAAGTATAAAGCAGGGTGGCCAAATGCCCAAACCTCAAAAGGAGGACAAGGTCTTGGATTCCTCTCAGCCAGGCCTTTCCTGCAGACAATGGCATGTTTGCCTACTCAGGAGTAAAGCCGCTATATTGGGCACTTTCCCTTTCCCATAAAGCTCAATGCATATTTTTGATTTTTAGTGTTTTGGCCATAACTTTTAATAGGAAAGAAATATTTGAAAACCAATTTTTGTACTGGATTCTGATCTTCTATACAAATCCAACAACATATGACATGATGGGGTACTGCACACCATTGCAAAGTTCCAAAATGAAGCCAAAACGGAGGACAATGAAGACCTTTTGGAGGATACCCAGGCTAAAAAAGAGGACAAATCTGGAAATTTCTGGTTATATGATTACCCTGGTATAGAGTGCAAGCTGAGATGGCATGGGTACATCGGTGATAGAATTGGGCTGTAAGACATGGATATGCTAACATTCAGAATAGCACACAATTATTCTTCCAAGGAATTAATATATCATGATCAATGAATATATGATATCATCTTGTATCTCATGCCCAATAGGAGCACTCCAGGTTAGAACTTGAGTTCTGGTATGTATTGGGAGTAGTGGCATAGCTAGTTGGGGGCAAAATGTTTAGTCTTCACTGTGCTCAACCATGGCATGTAAGGTGCCCCCTCTCACTGCTGTAGCTGGTGTCTCTTTTACTCTTTTACGGTTTTTACTACCCTGACTGGTTTTGGTGGCAATGGGAAGGGGATACTTATGGCAGAGTTGCGTGCCATGAAAGCTTTGCACTTTGCACCCCACTAGCTACGTTGCTGGTCGGGAAAAACTCTCCAAAATATATTTCACAAGGAAGTGAATCATTCAGAAGATTGTCAACAAACACACAGCTTTAAATCTCTAGATCCCTATTGAGACTTGCTCAGTTCCAGTGCACTCTATATTATTTCCATATGAATGTAATATAATCAGCCTCTTAGCAGTGTGCCATATAGCTGATTAGCCAGAAACTTGTTTTCCATAGGGAAAGAAAATCAATACTTCTCTTCTGCATGCTGGTTTCTAGATTTTCTAGCCACTGACAAATGTCCTTTCAAGGCTTGACAGATCATGTTTGTCAATGGTTAGAAAACCCAGAAACCAGCATATAGCAAATGTACCCGAATATCCAGGCCTTGTGTTCCACACTTATTCCACACTTAATTTCACACTTTCCAGCCCCTCCATCCTCTTGCACTGACCAAAGCTGTAAGGCCAAGGATATTAGTTGTTCTTGGTGTACCAAAACAGTTCCTGTTATAAAGAAATGCCTTGTCGAAACTGCTTCCTAAAGACATTTGTGCCTTGTAATAAATAATTGTAATTGATAATTGCTTGCCTATGTATGACATATGTCCTAAAACTGTTATAGACAGCCTGTTTTAATATCTTGTTGGGTCCAAAAGACCCAGGCCCCATTCCCCTTAGCCTAATCTGGCCCCCACAGCAAGGCCACCAGCTCTGGGCCAGAAAAAAAATAACAAAAGGCCAGACGCATAACATCCAGGCTGAAAATATAAAGGCTTAATGTAGCAAAGATTCATGTTTTATGCAACAAAGCAATAAGCCCTGATAGTGTGCAGTCTCAAGAGTTGAGGACATGTTGCAACTTTGCCTTAACGGCCTGCCCATCCACTGCTTGTTGTGATCCCCTCTTGTCGTCGTCCTCCCTTTTGCAAAAAATAGCAAACCAGAGTCTAAGCAGAGACCTCAGTCATTTGTACCCCTCCTCTTTGCCACTTGTACCCTTCTCTACTAAAAATGCCCTATAAAAATGTTTGCACAGCCTTTGTACTCTGTTCACCTTGCCTAGTGGAGGTGGAACCTGTGTGTATACATGTAATAAAGTAGCTTTGTATTGTGGTCCTTTGTAGTTTTCTGCCATGTTGGTTGCCTCTCTGAAGAACCTGAGTAGTGCCCCAGGGGTTGTGGGACTGAGTCCCACCCCACTCAGGTACACGGTTATTTTTGGCCAGATGAATCTTAGATCCTACATCAATACACACTGATGGTACATCAGTTATGTGTGTGGCAATGGGACGTAATCTAGCCCTTATCATTTATCCATTGTAAGCTCTATTTAATAAAAGAATGAAAATAATGTTACATGAAAATCCCACTTTTTGTCTTTTTGTTTTCTCTTTCTATACCAGGTTATGATATTATGGACTCACAAGAGGTAGAAAATTAGCAATTTAAAATGGGCCATAAACTCCAATAAGGCAGCTAATAATCTGTGAAGCGGAAACAAAGTATTTTCAGACCAGAGCAAATTTTGCCTCTTGATCCAGTGCCAGAATCTCCATTTCACCCTCATCAGGAAGGAGAGGTTTAGTGCCTAGTTAATCCACATTGTGGCTTATAATTCTACCAAGCAGGCCCCCGTCAGTCTTGAAAGACTATGGTATTGTGCTCGGCGCTGCATATACTGCATGTGAAGCACAAAAGCCTGGGTTGGATTGTTATGGAGGATAGGCTGTTACCCAAGCAGCAAATCCCCCCTCTCCACACCACTGAAATAGTCCAATGGAAAGGCAGAGCGGATACAATTGGATCCAGCTGTGTTGCAGAGTAGGACAGGAGCTCACCCTGTCTTGTGGGGCCGACCTGGGTCTCGAACCCTGGTCTGCTGGTTAACAGGCACAGTGTCTTAACCGCTTGCGTCACCCATGTAGTTTATGCCCCAGGAAATTCTCAGAACTAGAAGCTGCTGCCAAAGAATTAGGTTCTTTAACAAAAAAATAACTACAAATTGGCATGTACTGTGTTGTTCTGAGTTTATAGGCAGTACCCCAATTTAACGGACAGACCTCTCTTTCCTGGCACAACAAAGTGCAGTTTAGCCCTAGATAGTCTTGTAGCTGCCAGAACCTGGATGATTAGGAAATATTATCTTAGATAAGTCTTGCACCCTTTGAAACCAAGGCACCCCAATGCTGAAAATCAACCATGCCACTGAATAATATTAAAATGATTGCCCAGATGTTTTTGGGGAGAGATGGAAATTAATGGCTATGATATGCCATCTGACTTTGATATGCCAGATTTCACTTCTGCAGCTTATGACACATGAAATAAGCAAACTAAAATTTATATTTATTTGATAAATAAATCTGACTTACCTCACTCTGCAACTCATGCTCAATCAAGCATTTGAATTAATGTGAGATACTGGAACAGGGTGTGCAACACATAAACAAAGGGAGATCTAAAGGAAACAAATCCACGGAGTGACCTTTCTAATTATGGCCTTCATTCCTAATTTGAAGGTACTAGTCATAACATTGAAAATTGGAAGAGAAATTAAAACAGGACAACTTCCTTTAATGGTCAGTATAAGGACAAAACAACTGCCTTAACACCAAGAAAGACAATGATTAAGAGATAGCTAAGGATTTTCTAAGGAAAGAACTAGCAGAGAGAGGAGCTCCTAAAGAGGTTTTTTCTTTTTTACATCTGTTCCACCTCGTTTTGGTAGCAATTGTTGTTTCTTAATTGGTGGAATTCTAGATTCTATAGGGAAGCCACTGAAATTCAAAAATATAATACAAGATTATATGAAATTATGCAAAATATAATTTCCTTGTATGGACAGGAAAGAAGAGACCCTCAGCATAAGCAATGCCTGGCTTCCAGTTCATAAGTGCGACAGAATTTAAAAAACCTTGAAACTGGTAATAATTAACAGCAAAAGTGTGAACTTTTCTTTAAGAAATTTTTTTTAAAAGCTTACAGTCAGCTACTAGATGAAGCCAATTAAACTCACTTGGGCTATTAAAAAGGTTACTTACAAGTTAGAGGAAAGGATACAAGAGTCCTTGTAACCCTTGAGGTGATTTCCAAAGCTGAAAAGCAAAATGTTGGGACCAAATCCTATTTAATGTACATTGTGTGAAGATTTGAGCAATCCACTGCTCTATGTTACTGCCTAGGTTTTCTGACCATCTAGCAAGCTGTAATTCAAGGCCTAATGTTTCACCAAACATTGTTGCCAGTGTCCGCAGGACTATCAACCACCACCCAGGATTTGTATGAGAGAAAGCTCTCTCTTAGAGAGCTGTATAGAGGACAATCTTAAATAGTCCCACATGCTTGTGAAGCTAATGAGCACCACGTTGGGTCTGCTGTGTTCACTTAAAGGTAGTCTATGGAGAAGTTTTTTGTTCTTGTTTGCTATGTCACTTTGCCACATCGTCTTTTTGGTGGATATTTTTTGGATAGTTGCCAGCAACTATTCAGTCAAAACTTCTTCTTTCCTATTGATGTTACTGTTGAGTTTTTAAATTCCAGTTGCCTCTAACTGGAGTCTCTGAAGGTAATGTATGGTGGTAGATAGGAGGTCCGTAAGATCAAACAACATTTTGTGTCTTGTCTTCATTGTTTGTTCCTCTACAACTGATTTTTCAGGTTGAAGAAGATGGCAGTGTCTCCTGCGCCTTGATTCTAGTAGCAACTGAATGCATCGCAGTTCTGATGTAGACTTTGTTGCAGCTGAAGGGTATGTGATACGCTCCTAGACCTGACAAATGGTGCCTTGGCTACTTAGGGTCCCAGAGCATAGCCTAAGCCTTGGTAGAGGGAAGGAAAATAGTTCTGATGTTTGCTTTACTAAGTATTCTGTCCATCAGTTTTTCCTTTAACATATGGAACAGTTGCATACCCTTCGACTGGAGCAGATGTTTCTTACTTTTTTATCTTTTAGTCTAGATGCCATTTTAGTATTGTATTCACTATACCCCTTTGCTTGTAGTGCCCATTTGGGTAAGAACTTTCTTGTTGCAAAGAGCCAATATCACTGCTCTGGCGGTCAAGGTTTTGGTAAGTCCAAAATTTTGGCTTGGAGGGTGATGAGAGCTGCTATGCAAGTATCTATCTGTGTATGTTGGCTTTCTGTATACTTTGAATCCCAAAGTGCCATCTCCTTTCTTGCTGATCCATACATCTAAGAACGGTCAAGTTCTTTCTTTCTTCATCTCTGTACTGAACCCTATGGCAGGGTGAAACTGGTTCATATGACATAGGAAAACTTCAGGGTTCTCATCATTGTTGTTCCAAACGGCAAAAACATCGTCAACATAACTACCCCATACTTCAGTAATAATAAACCTTTATTACTTCAATAAACTAGCACAAAAGACTAAAAGCATCTTAATTACAGATATATCCTATGAGAGAGGTACATACTATCCCATACAGTGGGTTTTATCAGGGATGTGGGTAGTGTATCAGATTCAAATTTTTTCATATATAAATTAGCAACAAAGGGGTTTAGAGGACTCCCCATCACCACTCCATTTGTTTGTTTAAAGAAAGATTGATTCCAAGCCTGTTTGGCTGTTGATAGTCCTTCTGCTTTTCTTTTTTTCCCCTCTGAGCAACAACGCACGGTGAAATGTTTGGCCTTGAATTGCAGCTTGCCAGATGGCCAGAAAACCCAGAAAGTAACATATAGCAGTGGATTTAGCCGGCCAGAAGAATCTTAGATTTGAGCAATATTTTTAATTATATCTGCTGACTTAATGTGTTCAAAATCCTCCTCCCTCCTCCAAGTGCTTTTATCGACATGCAACAGCTCACCTTGGCTGATTCCAAACTGGCCTAGATATGGAGCAGCCTTTCATATTTATCATTAATGCTATAGGGTCAATGTCTTCCATTTTGCTTTCTAAGGAACATTAACAGAACTAGTATAATCTCACCTGGTTGAGGTAGGGTTTGTCCAACAGTTTAGGAGTCAAATGACTCAACTGCCTACAGAGTTTAGCATTAGTTTGAGTGTGAACACTAAACAAAATTGATGGCAAAACAATTTTGGAAATATTAGGATGTTATAACATTTCCTAATAAGGATGAAAATTTGGTAGTACAGTGAACCCTTAAATTTTATGGATTAATAGAAAGGGATTCAGTTTGTACTGGAATTCAGTTAAATCCAAATGCACTAAATTTTTCACGTGCAAGTGAAAAATGTATGATTAACTTCATGGCGCAGAAAGTGTCAATTTCTGAACTCCATAAAGTATCTGTAATCAATGTCTATTAAATTAAATCAAATCAAGGTCTATTAAATTAAACTAACTACATCACAGATATCAAACACAAGGCCTGTGGGCCCAATGGTACCCAGCCCACTCTCCAGGCACCAGTGGCAGCAGAAGCATAGCTGGGAGGTGATGCAGGCAAGGCAGAGCTGTAGCTGTCTTACTCCTGGCAGGAAAACAGGCAGGCAGCAGCAGCAGGAACTGGGCATGCTGCACTGTCGGTGGAGATGTGGCACCCGAGTAGGTCTGGCTTGATGGTGGAGGAAGGAGCTGCTGCTGGGCCAGCTGTGTGACCTGGCTTCACTGCTACTGCTTGCGCTGCTCATGTGCACCCAGGCAGGCCAGTCCACAGAGGGTGAGTGGGAGACAGAGCCTTCATATTGCAGCAGGAGAAGGAGCTGGGTGGCTGTGCTTGGAGAGGTCCTTGATCCACAAAGACTGGGGGGAGGGACATAAGTGAACGGGATCAGGCTGCAACCCTGTCTAAACTTACATGAAGTTTAGACAAGTAAGTCTAAACTGACTCTAATGGGACTTACTTCTGAGTAGATGTGCATAGGACTTGGCGTCAGGCTACATGCATAGGTCTCAGGCTACACTTTCCTGGAGTGACTATAATGAGACTTACATCTGAGTACGATGCATAAGATTGGACTCTGGCTCTCAGGAGACACAATTAATACTAACTTAGTTCGGCCTCTGTATGAAATGAGTTCAACATCCCTGGACTTTATCATAGAGATGGTGCTGGAACCCAAACTTGAATAATAACTGAGCAAAGCACAGTTCATAGACTTTAGCAAATAAAGAGGGCAATTTTGACACATTTTATTTTTTAAGAAAAAGCAAGATACTTCATTTACATTCCAATGAACACTTCAAAAACAGCAGGAACTTTTCACACAATAATTATTTGCTACAAAGACTTCTGTTGTTCACTGAACACAAAACCAATTTTAAAACACCAAACCTTGTTTGTTTCTCTCCTGAGTGGATTCTATCATGAATTATAAGATTACTGGATGAAGATCATTGCACATTGCTGGCACTTATAGGGTTTCTCTTCCATGTTGGTTTTCTCATGAAGCTTAAGTATACCATTTGTACTGAAGATCTTTCTACACTCCTGGCACTTATAGGATCTCTCTCCCATGTGGGTTCTCTCATGAAGCTTAAGTATACCAGTCTTACTGAAGATCTGTTCAGACCTGGCACTTATAGGGTTTCTCCCCCATGTGGGTTCTCTGGTGGCTCATAAGATGAATACTCTGCCGGAAGCTCTTTCCACATTCCTGGCACTTATAGGGTTTCTCCCCTGAGTGGGTTCTCTCATGAAGCTTAAGTATACAATTTCTAATGAAGCTCTTTTGACACTCTTGGCACTTATAGGGTTTCTTCCCCCTGTGGGATCTTTGATGGCTCATTAGATTACTACTCTGACTGAAGCTCTTTCTACATTCCTGGCACTTATAGGGTTTCTCCCCTGTGTGAGTTCTCTGGTGGATAATAAGATGACTACTCTGAATGAAGCTCTTTCCACATTCCTGGCATTTATAGGGTTTCTCCCCTGTATGGGTTCTCTCATGAAGTTTAAGTATACTATTCCTACTGAAGCTCTTTCCACACTCTTTGCATTTATAGGGTTTCTCCTCTGTGTGGGTTCTCTCATGAAGCTTAAGTATACCATTCGTACTGAAGCTCTTTCTACAGTCCTGACGCTTACAGGGTTTCTCCCCTGTGTGGGTTCTCTTATGAACCCTAAGTTTACCATTCGTACTGAAGATCTTTTGACACTCCTGGCACTTAGAGGGTTTATTTCCCTTGTTGGTTGTCTGGTGTATCTTAAGTAAATTACTGTGACTGAAAGTCTTTCTGCACTCTTGGCACTCATAGGGCTTCTCCACTGTGTGTGCTCTTTGCTGTGAAAAATGAATCTGCTTCCTCTTCATTCTAATCTGGTCCCAAACCAGTGCTGTTCAAATAAGAAAAATAATGTAGTAAGATCCAAGGAAGATATGAATGTACAAAACAAATCAGGGCTGATGAATAAAACTGGCTTTAAGGGTTTAATATTAAGTTAAATATTAATTAATATTAAGGGTTTAATATTGAGTTAAATATTTGGGCATCATATTGACAACTATGTTGTACTGTGTGTTGTTTCAAAATAATAAAAGTATGGAATGAGATTAAGAAATATTTTGCAAGATGGGAAAGATTGAAACATCTTTTTTGAGGAAGGAGTTTTGTAATTAAGATGATATCTTACCAAATAGTTACTTCTCACTCAGACTGTACCAGATTTACTTTTGGACAAATCATTCAAAGAATAGCAGAAAAATATGGTGGGATTTATATGGCAAGGGGGGGAAACTGAGAATGAAGTTTAAATTTCCATTTCTTAGTTCCAGATCACTGTCTCTTCCAGGCACTGCTATAGAGCTATGGATTTGTAATGTGTTTTTCAGACACAGTGGGGCTCACTGAGTGTAAGGGGGGCAGATTGTAGCCTGAGAGACTAACTGCAGGTTAATTTGTTTTATTTTTCTTTGTATTTTCTTTATTATTTTGTATTATATGACACTACTGTATTGTAATCATTTATATATGAATGTTTTTGGGTTGTGGAACTAATCGTCTTGAGTGTCCATTACTTCTTATAGGAAAATTCACTTTGATATACAAGCATTTTGGATCACAAGCATGCTTCTGGAACAACTTATGCTCATAAACCAAGGCACTGTACTTTCTGTCTACAGAGATTTAAACTAATTTAAACACTATATTATTATTAAATGTAATACTATTATATTACATTTTTTTAAAAAGAGGACATATGGTCAACCTCAACTGCCTGCTGGAGTCTGGTAGGGATGCCCGTTGGTGCTTAGTTGTGCCTGCTGCCTACTGTACAGTGGTGCCCGGTAGGGATGCCTGGAGGCCGGCTGCCCACTGGTGTCTGCAGAATGCTTAGTGCCCACTGTGCGATGGTGCCTACTGCTGCCCATTACCACCCACTACTTGGTGGTGCCTGCTGTCTAATGGTGCCCAGTAGGGAGGACTGGTGCCCGGAGGTGTCTACTACATGGCAGGGTGACCAGATGCCTGAACCCAAAAAGTAGGAAAAGATCTTAGATTCCTCTCAGTCTGGCCTTTCTGGTGGACAATGGCATGTTTGCCTACTCACGAGTATAGCCGCGATATTGGGCACTTTCACTTTCCCATAGAGCTCAATGCATATTTTTTATTTTTAGTTTTTTGGCCATAATGTTTGATAGGGAGGAGATATTTCAAAACCAATTTTTGCATTGGAGTCTGCTCTTCAATTTGAATGCAACACCATATGACATGATGGGGTACTGCACACCATTGCAAAGTTCCAAAATGAAGCCAAAATGGAGGACAATGAAGCCCTTTTGGAGGACACCCGGACAGAAGGCTAAAAAAAGAGGACAAATCCAGAAAAATCAGGTCATATTGTCACCCTGACTGCATGGTGGTGCCCAAGGCCTAATTGTGCCTGATGACTGGTAGAGATGCCTGGTCCCTGCTGCTACGCGCTGCTGTGCACCACTGTCCTCTGTTGCCTCCTGTATCCAATGACTGTCAGTGCCTAATGGTGTCCAGTGCCTGCCAAACGGTGCCTGCCAGTGCCTAGCCAAGGACTTACAAATATTCTTGAAATTTTACTTCCTCAACAACAGGTAAATTCTGCTAGAAATAATTTTTTAAAAAACAAGTTCTTCAGTGTTTGTTCAGTGTGGTGCCAGGATCTGCTATTCCGAACTGCCCACTGGTGTCCCATCCATGCTTTGATGCAACACTGAAGAAACCAGAAGGTCTGTTGCCAGTGACATTCTCTTTCTACTGAAGTAGTACCTATTTAGTAGTACCTATTTATGTATTTGCATGCTTTTGAAATATTACGTTGGCAGGAGCTGGGACAAGTGATGGGAGCACACGCCATCATACAGCATTTGGGTCTTGAACTAGCAACCTGCTGACCTTCAGGTTGACAGGCACAACAGCTTCATCCACTGACCCACCACAGTGCCTGTTTAATAACACAATCATTTTATTTATTAAATATATTTATTAAGACAGTTAAAATAGGGCTTCAAGATAAGGTATTTCTTTCCTATTGTTCACATCCTCAGGGCACCCTGCACAGCCCTTAGTAAGAGTCAATTAGAGACCAAAGGAAGTTCAGAGTGTAGATTTTCAGTACACTTCATGTGTTCATTTCCACGGTTCATGGTTTGTTACCATGCACAAATGTAGTGAGAGGCAATAGAAATAGATAGAGTTATAGGATACAAATGTGGATAGGGTGTCTATTTCCTTGACCACTGTATAGATGAAGTAATTTTGGCAAAAGCAGTTTTTTAACCCTTCCAATGCTGATCAGCATCTTCCAAAATTTCTTCTTCTATTTAATAGTTAATAGGAATTCCTATCTGGTTACACTAAAAACTGACAAACAAAAATAATATGAAGAAGAAAGAAGAGGGAGGTAAGATAATGCATGGTTACAAGCCCTGAAGAATGTTACTACACAGACAGTAACAAATCAGAGTTAACAGAATATTCTTAGTATAGTAGGAGAGGTGATCACTTCCTATTCATATAAAAAAAGGCGAGTGCAGAGAAAGTCACTGCAGCCTCTGAAGAAGTCCATGAAAGAAACAGTTGAAACATAGGGTGCAATCCTAACCCTGTCTACTCAGAAGTTCCACTGTATTCAATGGGGCTTACTCCAGGGAACGTATGTTTAGGATTGCAGCCAAGGTTTCAGTTTTTAGCCTTCAGGTTTTTTTACAGCTTTTAATGCTAGCTTAAGTTCACATTTAGGTCATAATTTTTTCTTTAACTTTCACTTTTTAGCCTTTACTTGAGTTTTCAGTTGTTGTTTTTTGCTTTGAGTGTGGTTCTAGTTTATGTCTTGCTTAGACTTTAGTTTTTATTGTTGAGTACTTAGCTGTTCCAGTATATTTAGCTGTTCAGGTATATATTCAGCTGTTCAGGTATGTTTTCTGGTATTTTATTACTTAGAGACTATGGCACTAAGCTCTGTCACTGTCTCAACATGAACTTCCAGCTGTGAAAGCCTCAATGTAATCTGAGGGAAACAGAATGCTCCTAAGTGGGTCCTGCATACAGAAAGAGAGCCCAAACATGGGGGGGGGAAGCCCTCCAAAATACACACACCGTCTCAAAAGGGCAGCCAAGGCAATCAACCTAATTTATGACACCATATCCCAAGTTGGGGCCACCCTCCTCATCAAGAGACGCAGATCTGGGCTGGCCAGAAGGGGACATAGGGCTATTAAACTTCACAGTGACCATACACAGACCATATCTATCTATCGACAATATTTATATACCGGTTTTCAACACAAAGTGATTTACAAAGAAAATGAAAATAATAATAGCTAATTAATAGCTCATAGGTCCCTGTCCCAAAAGGGCTCACAATCTAAAACGCAACACCAACTATCTAAAAGAACACCAACAGAAGCCACTTGAGCAGACATTGCTGGAGAATGTAGGGCCAGTTACTCTCCCCCTGCTAAATAAAAGAGGAACACTCACTTGAAAGAGTGCCTCTTATGCACTGACCATATGAAGAATTGGAGGCCAATTCCCATACAGGAATATCCAACTGAGCAGAGGTTCCTACTGTGGCATCAATCAATTAAAAACCGGATGATCCTCCTTACCTACAAAGGTCATGTTATCATAGTTGTCCATCATCATTGCCTCATAAAGATGCCTTTGATATGGGTCCAGTAGAGCCCACTCATCTTTGCTGAAATACAGGGCCACCTCTGTAAATGAAATTGGATTCTGAAAGGAGAAATATCCTATTTACAAGACAACCAAGAGGGAGAAGCACATGCCTGTTTCCATGAAAGGACAGAACATTTCTAAAATACTCACACATACCCTCTCAACTTTGCATGTCCAGATTTTGGGCTTCCAATGCCCATGAAGATTTCTAAGTTTTCTGAAATCTTAGGAAGTTCAGAGGATCCTTTCCTTCCATTCCGGTTCCCAAATTGACAACACAATCCTATGCATGCAAATTCAGAATAGGGTTGCCAGTTCCTCACTTGTTCTGGGTGGCTCTTGGATTCCAGGTTCATGACCTGCCAGAACCTGGGATCTGGCAACCCTGCAGGCAGCAACAAGCAACAAGTTCCCCTGCTCAGCGTTGGGCCAGTCACCTGAGCTGGGGGAGCTCTACACCTGCACCATGTTGGCTTGTGCACAGGAGGCGGTCCCTTCACTCAGTGTCAACAAGATGCTAAGGAGAGGAACCAGACCTCTACAGACACCAGTCAGCGCATGCAGAGGGAGATCCCTCCCAGTTGTATCAGGCAGATGCGGAGGACAGCCAACACCCCTTGCATGCACTGGGTGATGCATGTGCAGAGGTCTTTGCCTTCTGACAGGGACCTCTTTGGCCATTTGCCGGCCTGCGCATGCATGGAACGGTCACTCCCTCTGGCCAGAGGCAGGTACATAGGCCCTGTCTTCTGACAGGGAGGGACCTCTCAATTTGCCAGCCAGCATGTGCAAGGAGTGGACATGCCCTCCCTCCCCTCAGCCACTGCCTGGCACTAAAGGGAGGGAGTGCCTATGGGCAGAACAGGGGGCAGGGTATCTGGAATGCCCTGCCCCTTTGCCCATGCAGTGCAGGGGTTGCCAAGGATGGTTGCCAGAGATGCTAGAGGGGTTGCCTAGTCCAGAAGGAAGACCTACTGCTTTCAAGAGAGAATATTCCCAGGAAACCATACCCAGGTGTGATGACAAAGGCAGTATCCCAACTTCCCCCTCCCCACAGTGGTCTGATGATAAGGGCTGTTGTGGTGGGTGTGGTGTGGCTGACTTACCCCCCAAAAGATGAACCACACTGACCGTTTGCTGGCTTGTCTGAACCCATTTATTCTGGTGGTATTGACATTCATTTGTAATCCTTTGCTAAGCCACAAGGGGTCAATGTTCACAATCCAAGGTTTAATAGGAATTCCAGCAAAGGACGGTGTCACAGCCCCAGAAAGAGATACAGTCTGGCAAGGTTGTTTACTGCTGGCAGGAAACCCTCCTGTGGGTTAGGGCCACTGTCCAGGGGTTTCCCTCTCCTATGAGCGACTCTTGAGTCTCTTGCCCGGTGAGGAGGGAACCTGCTGAGATGTCACACCATGCTCCCAGGTACTGAGGGCTGCTCCCAGTACAAGGGAGGCCATAGCTTCCTCTCGTATTGCCAGCCAGGATCCTTATGAATCTCTCAGGAAGCCCAGCTGGCCCAACTCTTTCCAGCCATGTGCTCAACTTGAGAACTAAGGCCCTACTCCCCTTGATTTGGGGCTTAATTCTGGCAGTACTGATTCCATTCTCCTACTCCCAAAGAAGACCACATCACTGTGGCTGAACTCTCACAACACTAGGACGGAGAACTTAGTGTATTGTGTTGCTTTCACACATTATAATCACCATCACATTTCCCATTTTCAAAAATGTTATGTCATCTTCAGCTGCTCTGACTGTGGCAACTGTCTAACACACTTTCTGCACACTGGGGCCTTCACATTTCATTATGATTAATGACACATGTAGCATGTGCACAAAGGCAAGAAAGCAAAGCATGCAGAAATCCTTAGTGGAAGATAATACCAAATATATGTACTGTATTGTATTTCACCAAGAATTAAATTGCACCATAGTTTACTGAAATAGCATAAGAACCAAAACAGGGTTTCAGGATGGTTCCTCTACTCTGAAATATGCACACAAAGGAGCCGTAGGGAAAGCAGCTAGAAGAAAGAGAGAAGTGAGGAAGTCTCTGAAGAAGTGCAGGGAAATTGCAGAGGGAGAAGGAATGCAAGTACCTTAGCTGTGCTTTCCAGGGGACCCTTGGAGAAGGAAGGAAGGCAGGGGGGAAGAAGAGGGAGAAAGTCAGAGGGAAAGAACTGGAAAAAATAGGAAGTAAACGGTTAGCCCAAACTGAGATGAAAATGCTGAGGCTAAGAATGTTAAATGAGAAGAGGCCAGGCTATTCCTAGTGTGGATCTCCCTCACCTGGCCTGTATGAGCGGCAGCCATTCTTGTTCCCCCAACAAGAGACAAGCCATTCTTGTTCCCCCAACGAGAACATTCTTGTTCCCCCATTCTTGTTGCTTTGCTTCAGATTCTGTTCCTCTGTCAGGGAGAGAATGGAAAAAAGTTTGAGTTCTTAAACATTATATTCCTTCTTCATGCATGTGACTGAATACCTTTCCTCTAGTTGAGGTGATGCTCCAGAGGAGATTGGGCAGATTTATGAAGGAACCTATTGATGGTTCTCAGCTCTGAAAGCTTACAGACTTTTAATGCAGAGGCTGTCTTGGCTGGGAGGAGGGCCGAAAAGGAGCACTGCCTCTTGACACTGCACTCACACCAGAGGGTCCCAGCTATGATCCCCACATCTGGCTTATGAGAACAGAGGGAGTGAAAGGATAGGAATGGAGGAATCACTTGGGGGGAATAAGATCAGGAACCTCAAAGGGGCCTGAGCCACACTCCTTTGGCTGCCAGTCTAGTAAGGCCTCCCTACACATGGGCAGGGATGATGGGCAGAGTTCAGAAAGTCATTCTTCCAGCCTTCCCAGTGCAGCCATGACAAGGAGCCTAAGCTTCATTTCTGCCTTCCTTTCTCTACTGTCATGAGCCTGCCATTTTGGTACTTCCTGGAAACCCAGTCCCACCTCTGCCAAAGCCTGGCCTCTCACTGGGCTCAGGCCTGTCTCTCCCACCCTCTCTCACAGCCTGGCCTTCCTGTTCATGGAGCTTGAACCCAGGTTTCTCTCAAAGACTGGCCTCTCACTCGGCTCAGGCCTGTCTCACACACCCTCTCTCACAGCCTGGCCTTCCCTGTCATGGAACTTGAACCCAGGTTTCTCTCAAAGACTGGCCTACCACTGGGCTCAGGCCTGTCTCTCACACCCTCTCTCACAGCCTGGCCTTCCCTGTCATGGAGCTTGAACCCAGGTTTCTCTCAAAGACTGGCCTCTCACTCGGCTCAGGCCTGTCTCACACACCCTCTCTCACAGCCTGGCCTTCCCTGTCATGGAGCTTGAACCCAGGTTTCTCTCAAAGACTGGCCTCTCACTCGGCTCAGGCCTGTCTCACACACCCTCTCTCACAGCCTGGCCTTCCCTGTCATGGAACTTGAACCCAGGTTTCTCTCAAAGACTGGCCTACCACTGGGCTCAGGCCTGTCTCTCACACCCTCTCTCACAGCCTGGCCTTTCCTCTCATGTTTTCTCTCAAAGACTGGCCTACCACTGGGCTCAGGCCTGTCTCTCACACCCTCTCTCACAGCCTGGCCTTCCCTGTCATGGAGCTTGAACCCAGGTTTCTCTCAAAGACTGGCCTCTCACTCGGCTCAGGCCTGTCTCACACACCCTCTCTCACAGCCTGGCCTTCCCTGTCATGGAACTTGAACCCAGGTTTCTCTCAAAGACTGGCCTACCACTGGGCTCAGGCCTGTCTCTCACACCCTCTCTCACAGCCTGGCCTTCCCTGTCATGGAGCTTGAACCCAGGTTTCTCTCAAAGACTGGCCTCTCACTCGGCTCAGGCCTGTCTCACACACCCTCTCTCACAGCCTGGCCTTCCCTGTCATGGAGCTTGAACCCAGGTTTCTCTCAAAGACTGGCCTACCACTGGGCTCAGGCCTGTCTCTCACACCCTCTCTCACAGCCTGGCCTTCCCTGTCATGGAGCTTGAACCCAGGTTTCTCTCAAAGACTGGCCTCTCACTCGGCTCAGGCCTGTCTCACACACCCTCTCTCACAGCCTGGCCTTCCCTGTCATGGAACTTGAACCCAGGTTTCTCTCAAAGACTGGCCTACCACTGGGCTCAGGCCTGTCTCTCACACCCTCTCTCACAGCCTGGCCTTCCCTGTCATGGAGCTTGAACCCAGGTTTCTCTCAAAGACTGGCCTACCACTGGGCTCAGGCCTGTCTCTCACACCCTCTCTCACAGACTGGCCTTCCCTGTCATGGAGCTTGAACCCAGGTTTCTCTCAAAGACTGGCCTCTCACTCGGCTCAGGCCTGTCTCACACACCCTCTCTCACAGCCTGGCCTTCCCTGTCATGGAGCTTGAACCCAGGTTTCTCTCAAAGACTGGCCTACCACTGGGCTCAGGCCTGTCTCTCACACCCTCTCTCACAGCCTGGCCTTCCCTGTCATGGAGCTTGAACCCAGGTTTCTCTCAAAGACTGGCCTACCACTGGGCTCAGGCCTGTCTCTCACACCCTCTCTCACAGCCTGGCCTTCCCTGTCATTGAGCTTGAACCCAGGTTTCTCTCAAAGACTGGCCTCTCACTCAGCTCAGGCCTGTCTCTCACACCCTCTCTCACAGCCTGGCCTTCCCTGTCATGGAGCTTGAACCCAGGTTTCTCTCAAAGACTGGCCTCTCACTCGGCTCAGGCCTGTCTCTCCCACCCTCTCTCACAGCCTGGCCTTCCCTGTCATGGAGCTTGAACCCAGGTTTCTCTCAAAGACTGGCCTCTCACTCAGCTCAGGCCTGTCTCTCACACCCTCTCTCACAGCCTGGCCTTCCCTGTCATTGAGCTTGAACCCAGGTTTCTCTCAAAGACTGGCCTCTCACTCGGCTCAGGCCTGTCTCTCCCACCCTCTCTCACAGCCTGGCCTTCCCTGTCATGGAGCTTGAACCCAGGTTTCTCTCAAAGACTGGCCTCTCACTGGGCTCAAGCCTCTCTCTCCCACCCTCTCTCACAGCCTGGCCTTTCCTCTCATGTTTTCTCTCAAAGACTGGCCTATCACTGGGTTCAGGCCTGTCTCTCCCACCCTCTTCACAGCCTGGGGTTCCCTCTCATGGGGCATAAGTCCAGGTTTCTCTCAAGGCCTGACCTCTCACTGGGCTCAGGCCTGTCTCACCTTCCCTTTGGTATCTCCTCCTCCCCTTTCAGGATCAGTCCCAGGAGCTGTTGTAAAATTTAATCTGAGGGCTCTGCAACTTCATTGCATAACACCAAGAACATAGGAGTTTTCTTACGGTAAGACTCCTTACCATAAGACTCCTAAGAGAGTATTAGTCCTCCAATGCAAGCTTGGCATAGGAATCTATATAGGGACACTCAAGCAAAGCATTAGAGAAGACATCCCCCAGAAGGGGAAACAAATATAGATATACGTACAAAGGATAGGGTCAGGTTGGAAAGACCTTTATCCTCCCCACCTGAAACCAGGCCCTCAAAGGTTCTTAGGCAACACAGGAGGTGAGGGTTGGAGAAGCGGTGGGAAGAGCGTCCTCCTTTCCTTCTCCCAGAAAAAGGCATCTTATTGTAAGAAAACTCCTATGTTCTCTGTAAGAGGAAAGGAGGGTGCTCTGTACTGCATGATAGCAGAGCCATATCTTTCCGGAAGAAGGGTGGGCCGACCCGAAGATCCTAAGTCACCGCTACCTTGTGTAACAACCTCCTACAAAAGCAACGTCGGAAGAAGTGGCTTGGTCTGTCTTGTAGTGTTTGGTAAAGGATGAAGGAGTATACCAGGTAGATTTTATGGATACTACTCCTTCAAAAGCCGCAGAAGTAGCTGCGCTACAATAGAATGAGCCATAATTCTAGCTGGAGAGGTCTTCCGTGTAGAAGAATATGCTAGAGCTATGGTCCCTTTTAACCAATTAGGCAAGGTGTTCCTAGAAGCATGCTTGCCCATAGAATTACCTTTAAAAAGCACAATAAGGTAATCAGTTTTGCAGGAGGCCTTAGTTCTTTCAAGGGAATGTTTGAGGACCTTCCTGACAACCAGCTTGTGCCAAAAAGATTCCAGTTTTCCCTTTGTATTAGTGCAGAAAGATGGTACAGCCAACTTCTGTGTCCTGTGGAACCAGGTGTTGACCTTTGGGATGAAGGAGGGGTTGGGACGTAATATGACTTTATCAGAGTGGAAAATGCATAAATTTGGATTAATTGACAAGGCTCCAAATTCTGAAACTCTTCTGGATGACATGACAGAGACCAGAAAGATAGTTTTGTAAGTCAAGGATAGCAAATCAGCCGAAGCCAATGGTTCAAAAGAGGGGCCAGCTATAACCGATAGAACGAGGCGTAAGTCCCACGAAGGGAAGTGGTTGATCTGAGGGGGGTTAATTTGACTTACTCCTTTTTGGAAACGTCTCACATGTGGATGGTCCTGAGCTGCACTGCCAGTCGATGCTCCCAGAGTGCTTCACAATGCTGCCACTTGTGGTCTTAAAGTGCTGATGCTAAGCCCTTTGTCAAGCCCATCCTGCAAGTATTCTAAGATGTGTTTAGTTTTGGTTCTCAAGGGATATAAACCCTTTGATAGGACACCCCTGGTGTAGTAATTTGGGAGCTGGACTTAAGACTTGGAAGGTCTAGGTTTAAATACCCACTGAGCCATTAAACTTTTTAGGTCACTTTCCTTCACTTAGCCCCACATTCCTTCTTTGTGAGGACCAAGAATTAGGAGGGACTGTAGACCACTCTGAACTCCTTGGAAGAAGGATGGTATAATAATGTAAAAAACCAAAAAAGTTCATGTGTCGAGGACTTGTATTTGTTTATCTCCTGGGAGGACCATAGCTGGTGAAGGAAGGCTGCAATCCTAAGCACACTTTCCTGGGAGTAAGAACCATTAAACATAGTGGGGCTTACTTTTTAGGATATATGGTTAGGATTGTGCTCGAAGTGATTATGAGCAGACAGGGAAGGAAAGGGTTTTAAACAACCATTTCCCCCACTTCAACTTCCTGCTCCATCTGAAGCTGCTGCTTTGGCTGATAAAAGGGAACCTACAGGGGAA
The DNA here is from genome assembly GCA_030015325.1 of Cryptoblepharus egeriae. Taxonomy (NCBI): domain Eukaryota; kingdom Metazoa; phylum Chordata; class Lepidosauria; order Squamata; family Scincidae; genus Cryptoblepharus; species Cryptoblepharus egeriae. The sequence continues at coordinate 23,499,908 of JAREYC010000004.1, read as the reverse complement.
AGACCCATCATTCTATCCTCAGGCATTAATGGTTAAGTATATAGTTTCTTACCATGATTCTTTAATCACTGCAGGGGGTAGTTCCACTCAGCCTAAGGTACCAAAACACTTTGGACTGTATTGAATTCAGTTTTCCTCCCCAACTGCTTGTCAGAACCAATTCCTTGAAATATAGAATTGCCTGACCTAAAGGAAAGAAAAAGAGGAGGAATGAAGAACATACAATATAGACTTAAGAAAAAGACTCACTTGAGCCATTAATATTAAATTGTGCCTTTTAAAGGTTAATAGGATTATTATAGAGATGGTGAGCAGCTAAGGGACAAAGGCCAGTAAGAGAGTGAGTCAAAGAAGTAACTGCGTTATCTAGATCTCCAGAGATAATGAGTTACTAGAAGAAGCAAGGGAAATTGTGGTTGGCTTTGAAAGAGGAAACAGAGAGGAAAAAGTTTTGAGAGGAAGTATTGATCAGCAAATGACTTCACAAAGGGCAAAGCTATAGGTGGAGGTGTTTGACAATGGATCCCTCCCCAAAGATTACGGTATGTGATTTGAACAAAAATGAAAAAGGCAGAAAGAAACACAACTTTTACAAGCCCAGAATAGAAAATATCCAACAAAATAAGTGTGGCGAACAGGCATGCCTTCCTAGAAGGAATTCCTCAAAGTGGGGTCACCATCAAGATAGTTTTTTTTCTGGTTGCCATCTGCCTCACTTCAGGTATCATAGACACCTACAGGACAGCTTTGACTATAATCTCAGTGTGCAAGAACAGTCAGTTTAATCTTCTCTGATGAAAGCATATCTTCTTTAAGAAACCATATGGTAGGATTCAACAACCAGAGCCCCTTGAGTCAAATTCACCCTTGCTGATCAGATAGCATTCTGGTTTCAACCAGCTGCTGCCCTAAATGAAGAAATATATTTTAGAATTAATTAATGCCATTAATTAATTCCATGCCATTTTGACAGGCGTGGAACAGACCTGATCTACCATCCTCAAAGTCATTCTGAAAATGGCCCTTTAATGTCCATTACCATAACCACGTGAATAGTATCAGCTAGGAACAACAGTGTTGACAGGGTTGGCATGTCCATGAGGAAATTCCTTCAGGCAGCAGATTATATTTATCTATCTATCTATCTATCTATCTATCTATCTATCTATCTATCTATCTATCTATCTATCTATCTATCTATCTATCCCACTTTCCTTCCTGCCAGATCAGCAGGTTTGTTATCACCACCTTTGCCACCATCAGCATTTTCTGCCATCCGCCTAAGCTGTCACATTCTTCCATGTCTTGAGGATTTAGGAATGAATGAATGATAGTGCAATCCTAAGACCCAGTTAGACCAGTACAAGTCCCAGCACAAGTCCTTTGCTGGCCTACAGTGTAGCAAAAGTAAGGCACTTCTGTGCCACTCCTGGGTGGAAATCAGTGAGTTGTGCTGGCCTAAATTGGTTAGCATTGCACCCTGAATGAATGAAAATGGTGCAAAAGAGGAAGTAGAGTTTAGGGTTAAAGCATCTCACATGTGGTGCTGTCACCCATTACTCTGGTTTCTTCTGCAGCTTTTCTTTCACAGCTTTTCTGTGAATTATATCTAACTTATAATCTGTCTAGTTGCAGGTCTTGAACCTGTGCTCCTGATCTTGTACTGGCCTAACCCATTTACACAAACTTCTGATACATAATTCCAAGCTTAATGCCAATTGTCTTACATGGCTATCTCATTCAGTTGTCTTACATGGCCTTCTCAGTGTGCCTCTTAAAGAAGCAGTCACAGTATGAGCTATTATTTTTGCAGCTTTCCAAATGTTTTTGGCATGAATATCCCAGCTGAACTCAAAACAAGAAGATATGGGCCTAAGAGCACCATCCTAACCATGTCTACTTAGAAGTAAGCCACTTTGTATTCAGTGGGTCTTACTCTGGGGAAAGTGTGTTTAGGATTGTGGGTCTTACTCTGAGGAAAGTGTGTTTAGGATTTCCCATTAGGAATCCCAATGGGAAAAAGATGCCCATGAACATCTTCCATTTGAGCCATGAGTATCTGCCATAGCATATCGAAGTCCATACATATGGAGACAATACATATAAAATTGTGTCCTGGTAATACCTAATAGAACTGGATATTGTGGTCTTTGAAAAGATTGCTTCGTACTGTTAAGTTTCAATATTCAGAGCTTCTTAAATATTAACACATTTATTCATTTTCTAACACTATAATTAATATAATTAGGTTATGGCAATCATTCTGTAAACATCTTATTGTCAGTGCCTGATTCTCTATGAGAAGTTACTGACTTGGCTGAAAGAGATGTATTGCTTTTGCTTGACAAAGGCGAAGCACTGCATTTTCAGAATGGTTTGGGGATATAATATTTTTCTTTTCCTCTCTGGAACATTTAGACAAAATTTGCTCTGCATGAGTCAATTGCTTCTTGGGAATTCCAGACAAACCACATCACAGATAAATTCACAAATCCTACATGACTGCTTTTCGTAAGGGAAGCTTTACTTCACTATGAACAATAAGAAGCCTTGACAAAGCTACAAAGCAGTCACAGCAGATGTCAAAATGGTAAGGTAACAGCTTTTCTACAGCTGGGTACAATCTGTCAATAAAGCCATTTCCTTTCAAACATGCTCAAAATTACTTTCCTTATCACAACTGGTGGATTTCCTCACAAAAACGACAATTACAGACATTCTAAAAAAATACCATTGTACCACTTTTGAGAAGCACAACATACACCAACCCTAAACATATGAAAGGTTCAATAAACAACTCACTTGTCTACTCTCCCACTGTATTATTTACAGCCCAATCCTATCTATTTTGGGGCAGGAAACACACACACACAACACACAAAGTAAGGCAAAACAAAAAAATGTTAAGGATCTTTTCAGTTAAATTGGAATTTATTTTGGAATTTGAACAATTAAGCTACAGTTCCCTCTTCCTCTCTCAAAGGTGTGCTGGAGCCTGGGACTTGATATGCAGCTTCTGTAGGTGTGATGCATGTTTGGACACTGGCCTAACCCTCTCCCAGGAATGGCACAAAAGTGACTTAAAGCTAGCAACCAGCATCAGATTGTACCAGAATAAATCAATACTTATTAGCCAGCTTGTATTTTCCCAAATAACTTCAGGAATATATGATTTTCATTGCCTGGTGAATAGCAAGCAATGATGGACTCAACGGAGATGTCCTCTCTTAAAGGGAACAGTGATCTTATGTGATGACCAGCAGTGAATGAATGTAAGTGTGAATCTGGCAGATTACTTTGCCCCCATCTCAGAGCTTGACTCTGAGATGGGGCAAAGTACCGGTAATCTGCCAGATCCACACGTACTGTTGTGACAAAAAAGCACTAGACCAATCCTCCCATCTCCACTCTTTGTACAGATGAAAACATCAAATTCTAAATTACAAACAAGAGTATATTGCACTTTCTTGAACATTTCAACTATTTGATCAACTTCTTGCTTTTTATCAGCATGGTACACAAGTTGGGCAGATTATACAGATGAGGGCACAAATGCTCTGTTTTTCTTTTAAAAAAACCCTTTCTCAATTTGCCAGATGATTTATAAAATCACAACCCTTGACACATCTTTGAAATGGACGGCAAGCAGATATGGGGCTCAGCATAGAGCAGAGATGGAATCTTAACTCTACAAGTATCTCTTCAACCCATTTTCATTTTTTTCCCAGCACCACTGAAATTCAGCATTTTAAAATAGCTGACGCTGACAGAATTAAATAGTCCTTGATGAAACAAAGTGTTCAGAGCTTTGTAATATTTATACAAGACTTCCTACTTTTAGAACAGAACACCTCATTTTCCGCAAGGAGTTACAAAGGCATACTTTACCCAAACTCTCGCCATATAATAGAAATAAAGACATAAAGAATTATAGAACTGCACAGTAATAATTTATAACAAAAGAGATTCATCACATATATTAACTACTACTCCTGTATCTTTCATAGTATGATAGGAATGGTTTTTTTAAAAATCAAATACTATTATACTTTCCCCCTGAATAGATGTCTTTAGTTTATCAGATCAGTTTCCTTTGCCTGCCTAGGAGCTGTCCATGGTTTGGCAGGTCTATCTCCGTCTTTGCTCGCCTATTTCTCCCTTGCGACCTATTTCTCAATCATCTGCTCCTTTGGCTGAACCTCAGTGAAGGGTTTTCTGCCAGCCTCTGCTTTATGTTTTCTTTCCTTGTGCTATACCGCAGAGATTGCTTTTCCATTGCTGTTAAGAAAAGTTGTCAGAGGAACAAACAAGGCAAGACATTGTAGATCTGTGATTAGATCTCCAGTGGGTTTTTTATTTTTTGTTTTGTTTTGTATTGGAGGTTAATGGGATCAGAATCACAGAGGAGGAGCTCCTCTGTGTTTACTTGATGTAAATTATTGTCACCCTGAAGTTGCTACTTGCCCTACTAATCTAGATGTGTGTTTTCCCTTGCTGTGGAAAGAGCAGTTGGGGTAAGATTGTATTTGCTGGTTATGTTTTTTAAAATGCATTGCTGAGCACAGTCCTAACCAGGTTTACTCAAAAGTAAGCCCCATTATATTCAATGGGTCTTAATCCCAGGAAAGTGTCTAGGATTGCAGCCCCTGTCTTTTTATGGAATTATTATTTATCATCTGTTTGGTGCTTTTAGTTATTGGGGTTTTTAGTGCTTTATTGTATTTTATTGTAATTTTATTTTATTGAAATTTTGCACTTTAACCTTGCAGTTAGCCACCTTGAGCATACAGGAAGAAAGCCATGGTTATAAAAATATTTTGAATAAATAACTCAAGCTGTCCTTAGTACTATAGTCCCAGTTATACTGTTGTGGTTACTTAAAAAAAAGATTAGATCTTATCAGATATCATATTTTGACTCCTTTGGCTTTGAGACATGAAAACATATGGTGATATGATATCTTTCTGTTTTGCTCCATGAAAAATGTAGCTTTTTTGAGGTAGAATCCTCAGGGTCACACTGCATATGAATAAAAGGGGTTACTAAACTGTTTCCTCAAGCACAATTGATTCACTATCACTACCAACAAAAAAGAATGACTGATCTGTGAGACACTACATGGGAATCACTTGAAAACTGCAAACACATTTGTCAGCCTAGGAGAACCGTGGAGATTATGACTGTTACCCCTAAATAATAACTGTTAGTTTTATAGACTGTCAAAATAAGCTTCCATGGCTACCATAGGTTTTTTAAAAAAAATCAGTGAAAGGCTAGTTGCAAATCTTGTAAACTATTATATGTCTGGACAATGCAAATAAACCTTAAAAGACCAATAATTCTTAAAGACTGATGGGTAAAAAATAAATTTAAATCAATGTGATCTCTCTGAGTAATGAATGACTGCCTTACCAGACACTTTGTTGAACAGTCAAGTTTGGCATCATAACCTAACGTAAGTCATGTATCCGGCCCAATTATCATCAAATGTTGAGTTCGGTTTTTTTTTTAGATATACCATTTTAAAATTAATAACACATGTTTTTGGCTTCTGTCTTCTGTTTGTTCAACTAGAACTCTGACTTCTGGATTTTTTTTCTTTTGGGGGAGGCTTAGCGATGATTCAAAAAATGTATTTGTAGATTGGCAGTGGGGACAGCTCTTGGGTCTTAGGGCACAATCCAGATTAACTATATTAAGAGACATTACATGCCCTCATAGTTACTGCACCACCTAGTGAAAACCGATGAGAAATTCATATTACAATCCAGAGTAACTTGTGCTTACTCCGGAGCAAGGACTCCCTGTATTTACTCTGGATTTCACCCTTAGTGTGCTTGGCGTGCAGAATTGTGTCGTTTCACAGAGTCAGCCCAGGGTCTTATGGTGGCAGATTGTAAGATCTGCCACCATAAGGCCCATATAGGATTGGACTGTAAGTATCTCATGTTGCAGTTCTTAACACATTTTCCTAAATTTAATTTAATGGGGCTTACTTCTAACATTACTAACACTTCCCTTGAATTTAATGGCACTTATTTCTGACTAGACTGTCAGGGCACAATCCAGCAAGCCCATAAGTGCTGTTATAAGTCTCTTGCGCTGGGAAGGTATCACAAACGTGTTGTAAAGCAGGTCTGTGATACCAGAGAGAAAGGGAAACTGGAAATGGGAGTTATACTGGCTTCTTCTGACTCCCACAGACTTCAGACAAAGAAAAGATTAACTGACTGATCTCAGTCAGTGGAGGGGTCTGGGGAGTGGGGGAGGGCAGGGAAGAGATGGGAGGAAGGCATTTCAGGGCAGGCAGACGGTGAGCAGTAGTAGGACTGTGGGCAGGCAGCTGGGGAGTGGAGATTGAGACTGGGATTTGCAGTTTCTGAGCAGCCTGAACAGTGTACAGCTGCTCAGATCTGTGCCGCTAAAATTGGTGGTGCAGATCTGAGTAGATTTATTGGGGCTGCTGCAGTGCTACCCACAATAAAGGGAAATGTCTCCCTTTGCCCTGGGGTAGAAGAGCAACAGCCCCAATCTTGTGCTGGATACACATGGGCATGCCTGTTCCAGCACAAAGATAGAATTGCACTGTCAGTGTTAATCCAGCCTTCCTAAGCCTCTCCTTCTGCATCAAGCTCACATTCATAGATATATTTTCCATCTCTCACAGCTTTTGGTGTGCATTCACCTGACTCATCTCTGCAGTTTTTAGACCGGTATCCAAAGAGTTCACATTTTTTTTCCATCCTAGCTTGCCAAGGCCCTACTTGAGTTTGAGACAATGCCACATGACAGTCTCCAAAGAGGTATTTCAAACACATACTTGACAGAGAGATGCTCTTAAGCTTCAAGAGGGCAAGAGGTTCCTTCTTTAGGGCCTGCGCAGCACATAGTTTCACTCATCATTGGTGATGACAATGTCAACAGTTATGTGACCATGAACCAAACTCAAGCAGCAGATGGAGTAGGCTATATTTCTTCCTGGACTCTATTGTTTAAAACAGGCTGTGTGATGGATGGTACTTCTTGTAACTGAAGAGACAGCTCTGTAGCAATGCTTTTGCTGAATGCCAGATCTCACACTATTTTAAAGAAGGGGAAAAACAAACCACTGAGTGTTGAGGGAAATTGAAAAATATGTCCATTACATCCACAGGGCAGCCACTCCAATCCCTCTTGAGTCAGTGCAGGTCTCTTTGTACTGTCTCAAAGAGCACAATCCTATTCCTGTCTACTCAGATGTAGGCCCATTATAGTTGATGGGGCTTACTCTCTCAAGTAAGTGAGGTTAGGAGTGCAGTCTAAGTGTCATGAATGTGCTTGCAAGGCATGTTTTTTGTCTACTCGAGGGCCAGCAGCACCAGCAAAAAGTCATGTGCCAGTATGCCACACCAGCAGGAATGATTGGAGGGAGTTTTGGGGATGGGTAGGGGACATTTGTTGTGTGGGATGAGGGTAGAATATGAAGCAGATTGGACCAGGGATGGGATGGGATCAGCATATCCCAAACCCCCAAATCCTAAATCCTTTACTGTATCCTAAACCCCCTCCTTGTCACTATTACAATGGGCTTCTTGGATTTGGGCCAGCTAAATAGCTGGTGCAGATTCAAGAAGTTTTGAGTGGCTTGGACTTTATTTGGATTAGGGAAAGGGATTAGAGCAGAGATTTTCAACCTTTTTCATCTCATGGCATACTAACTTGGTGATAAAGTGGTCAAGACATACCATTTTTGGCCATTGACAAGGCACAGCATGCTGCTGATAGGGAGCTCAAATCGCCCAATTATCCTACTGAACCTCCCTAAGTCCTGTAGCACACCTGCAGATCATCCACAACACACTATTGTGCAGTGGCACAGTGTACCACTGTGTGCCACAGCACAGTGGTTGAAAATCCCAGAATTAAAGGGTCCCTTTTCTCTGAGGTGACCTCCAGTTTCCTTCTTACTTACACTAGATATACAGCAGGTCTGGCTGTAGTAGCACAAATAAGGAATACACTGTTTTTGGATAACTTACTACTGTATTTTAATCTCATTAAAATGCAATTAAACGCCAAACAAAAGAGATGCTAAACCTGCCTGGCTTCAGCTCACACAGAAAAATGTTCCAAGCTCTGGTTTTGGTATGTTTTTATATGAAAACATTTACAGTCATGAGGGAACAAGCACTTAGTATCAAGTTATACATGACATTTAAGGAACTTTTCCTTTCCCTTTTTTGTGGTGTTTCCATGTCACTACAAGGGTTTCAGGTAAAAAAATGGGACTGAAGTTGACAGGGTTCAATCCTATCTGGTCCTGACAAAAATATCCTTAACTTTATTTGCTAATTGATCTAGGAGGATAGCTGCTAATAAAGTACCCAACAATCTTAGGAACTTGGGGTGAGTCCATCGTTGTTGATGGCTGATTGTTTCCATTTTAAAATGGAAAGGGAAGGTTTTCCTTATATCACCTCTCATTTGACTCTGAGAACACATTTTAGACAAAGAGTGCATTTTAGACTTTACATTGATAACCTCTTTAGTATAGTTATCAAACAGTTTATTCACAGGCACTTCCGAATCATGCTCCCCAAATGGCCCAACCCCAGCATCCACCAAGGTATGCTATATCAAAGACATCCCACAGCCTCTAAACTCCCCTATACCAATGCTGCTACAGTTGGCACCATTGGTAGTTGGGTGCAGACTGACTTATGGCACAAACTAGCCAACAGAGAGGCAGGATAATATGGAGAATAAGATGGGATGTGGTAGGTAGGTCAAGGTAGGATAAGTGGCCTCCAGATCTCAAAGTCCCTTCACAAGTTGGTTTGGAGCCCCCAGCAGGATCTGGGCTAACAGAATGTTGGCATCCACAATATTCTTTACCTAAAGCAAAAATCAGTGCCACAGAAGTCAATTGTCACATCAGTGCAATGATATATAATTATACTGTATCATGATCCCTGTCTGTGTGCTGGCCTAACATCTCAGGAGTGGCACAGAAGTTGCTTTAAGCAGGGGTCCTCAATTCCCGGTCCGCAGTCCACTGCTGGTCCACAGCGCCACACTAAATGGGCCACAACAGAACTGGACGCTGAAGGCTGCTGATTAGGTGGCACATGCCCAGATCACTCCTACCCAGAGTGAACTGAGCAGATGCAGCCTGGGCACTGGGCTGTGCATGCACAGATCACTTTCTTTCAGAATTTTTTTTCCACAGAACTGGGCCAGGGTCCTGCAGATGTTGAGGGTCCTTAAATCCCTTTTGCGACACCACCAGGCCAGCATGGAACTTGTGCCAGCCTAACCAGGGGTTAGGATTGTGCCACGTGTCTCTGTCTGTGTGCATTGCTGACGCATGTCACCAAAACATCTGTTCCCAAAACAGCTTAACATCAGAATCTTACAAGGAAAAAAAATTGGCAACCCTATATCTGTTCCTTATGTTTACAAGGAAAGCTGAAATGTTCAGAAAAAATGCCTCAAAGTACACATTGTTCTCTCCCCATCCAAATAAACAAAATAAAAACACCATTCTGTAGACACAGGGTTACAAACTGTATTTATATCTCAAAGCACTGATCAAGACAGGTGGGATCTTGACAAAGTTACAACTTACTTTCCACCCTAGCACTGTTCCTTCGCTGGGGTCTTTGACACTATGGCAAGGAAACGGCATCATTTGAGGGATTCAGAAGATAGATACTTTGCTGTGTTACAAATGTGACGTGGGTGCGCAAGCACAGCGGAACACTTCTCAGCAGCATTACTGCAGAGGCAATGTCTACATTAGGGTTTAGAGGTCCCTTGTGGCAAACTATCTGTGAAACATAACATTGATTTATCCTGTTTTGGGAGACCTCCTTTTTCGTGCAATGAAATCTGCGTGGTGTACTCCAGCCGGGTTGCCTAGGAACTGAGGAGAACTTGTCCTGCTCCAAGTTGCACTCTACTGGTTTTGATATGATGCGGTCCCTTATCAGTGTTGTACGGCTTGTCTTTTGCATCCAGCTCATTAGATGTTTTGTCGCTTACCTATAAATAGCAATTACGCTCAGTGCAAAGTGAGAACAAAAAGTGAGAGACCAAACAGATGCTGTAACTCAGCAATGAGTTATGCATCACCACCATCACTACTAAAACTGCCCTTGGAAAATGTGGGGCATGGCCAATGGAAAGTGGGTGAGACCAGTCCCAGAGTCATGCATGTACAACACTAATGCTGCTGTTTTAGAAGCCGATCAAGAGCATTTTGAGTGGCTCCACAATGAAACTGATAAGTCAAAATGAAACCGACAGCATCTTGTGTGAATCTGCAACATTAGGAAAATAATATTTGACTAAAGCTGAAATCCTATATGCACTTTTCTGAGCGTAAGCCCTACTGAACACAATGGGACTTACGGTACTTCTCCATAGACATACATAGGATTGAGCTGTGAGGCACTAAATCTGCCCCCTTCTCATTAGGATTTAATTGCCACTTACACATCACAATCTACCTTTATAAAGTCACAAATGTACCAATCAGCTGAAGTGAACGTTTAATTCATGTTCAGTTAAATCATATGTGCAGTTTCGCTTACACCAGACACTCTGAGAGTAGCATAGGTGGTTGAGAAAAAGGGCTATATGAAGCAGAAACCTATAATTTAAACACATTTTATTATGTACTATTGGAAAACAAATTACGACCCTTTAAAAAAGAGATACAATTGAAATAACTATGTATGAAAATGTGCTCTGTGACAAAGTGTTAATTACTTCTGGATGAAGCACACCTTTTTAAGTGTAAATGTAACAGGCCAGGCCAGAAATTGTTTTACTAGTGAGATAGAAACTCTGCGTGCAGACAAACTGAAGACCAGTTACGAATGTGAGAAGAGCCCTGCTGGATCAGACCAAAGACCTATCTGTTCTGCATTCTGTTTCCCAGTGTGGCCCACTAACAGCAATCCTAACTCCCATTTAGGCCAGTACAAGTTACTTGCTCTGGTCTGGGGAGGCAGGAACCCAGCACTGGCTCCTAGACCTGTTCCTGGGCATCCTACAGCAGTTCTCAGTTGCTCAGTTTTACATCAACAAAGTCAGTGATACAGATCTGAGTAGACCCATTGAGTCTGCCGCTGTATTACCAGAGATAAGGCAAATCGTTTCCTCTTGCCTTGGGTTGGCATGGCAGAAGCCCTAATCTTGCATTGAAATACATGGTAGGCATGCTGGCGTGCCTGTTCCAGCACAAAATAGGATTGCACTGTAAGTATCCTAGGTGAGTTTGGGTCATTCCCAATCTTTTGACCTATCTCACAGAATTGTTGTGAGGGTTTCCAGCACCTGGAATTATAGACATGTAGCTTGATTTCTCCTTTGTTTTCCATTACTTTTTTTCTCACACACAACCTACATGTACAACCCCTTTCCCCTCTTCACCACCTGGCAAGACTGTTTCTGCCAAGTGGAAGAAGAGTGGAAGGTTCATGTTCACCACCAGCAAGTCAAATGTAAGCAATAGGGTTATTGAACCATGGACCACTAACATAAATGTGTGTATACTTCACTCTATCCCTTGACATTATATCAGAGGTTCCCAAATTTTTTAGTATTGGGGCCCATCTAAAAAAAATATTCTTACTTACCAGCTGCTCAAGCCTATGTGGCTTGAATGGTGATTGGGCATCAGTCCCCCCCCCCCCTCCCGGAACAAGTTGTTTAACTTCTGATGCACTTAGCCTGTCTGTTTTGTGAACCACAAAAAAACTGAATCATGACACAGACCCATACTTTGGGAATTGCTGCATTACAGAATATTATTTTGCAGGTAGTTAGATGCAGCTCATTTCCCTTTACGTTCTGATCTTTTAAATGGGCATTAATTAGCATTCAGTTGAGAAAATGTCATTGTTTTGCAACTGAGATCTCCTGCATCCCTCAGTGTGTACCATGACACCATGAGATGTTCTGGTTATAGTATATTCAGTTCTTCTGACTGTTCCAAGCAACCCTCACACAAGTAGAAAATAATATTAAGCCATAGAACGCCAAGTGGCATTACAAAGAAAATCTTAATGTAACAGAACCAGCGCATAGAGGCCAACTTCTAAACTTTTTCTTGGGCCACCTGGGGACTAATAGTTGTGTGTTTGTTATTTTCAGAACCGAAGGAATGACTCAGTTGGGATATATTTTTCTGAAAGCCACTTTTGTGACTAAGTTGCATAAAGGTTCCAGAAGGAAGCCTCCAAAGATTATGCAAAACGTATAGCAGACTTAAAAATATGGAAACACAGAATCTTATCAGCGAACACCAGTGACTGCCTTAATTTATCATCTCTGGGTTCCTTTCACTGGGTAGAGATTTATCAACCCCAGGAACTGTCCTTATCAGACACTGTAGAGATACATGTTTCCAAGTCAGTTATTTTTGCCCTTCATTTCCACACTCCATTTATATGAATGTCTACGGAAGTGAAGGATGAACAGCTTGTTGCTTTGAGGCAACGTGGAACAATTCCACGAAAGCTTTTCTACAATAGGTCTGGCTTCCCTACAGAATGAAAGGGCATGCAGAGAAAGCAGTGTATATGTCTTCATTCTGCAGTGCAAACCTAGGGCACAATCAAACTCTGCTCTAGTTGGTGGGACCTTTGCCAACAATGTCAGCACCAATTTTTGGTGGGGTTTACATCTCCCTTGACACCCAAAGCAGTAAAAGGGAAAGTAATGAAGAAGGAGGAAGAGAGCATGAATCCTGATGGCACCTGCATGCCCCAGTAATCTATCCCCTCTTTTTGAATCCTCCCATCCCCTTTACTCCCCTTGGATGTAGGCCATCTATACTTGGTACAAGTCCAAGAAGTCTCATAGGTCACATGGAGGCCCATACTGAAGTAATAAATATTTTTACTTACCTCTGGTAGGTCTCATGATCATCCCCACCATTCAGTAGAGCACATGTTCTGTCAGCACAGCTACATGATAATTAATGGCCTACATGATCATTAATGGACTCCAATGGATTGGAGTCTTAATAGTTATTTGCAATGATTAGCTAAAGGTTGCCAGTGGTCGACAACTTTGTAAAACAGATTCTGGGTCCACTGCTCAAGTATGACTATGAAGTACCATAAAGCATTACAGTTTTGTAGAATGTCCCCTAAATCTGGATCATATCAGAAGGGTTGTGGGGTGGGGTGACCCACATCTCCATTATGTGAAGAGTGTAAGGAAGACCAAAGAAAATAAGTGATCTTTGCTAGCAGCTTCTGTGACAGGCAAAGCAGTGATCTGAGACAGAAAGAAGAATAAGGAATAGAATCTAAGACCACCTAAGCTGTTGTATCATCTTGGGGCTTAACAGGCTGCTTTCTGAAGGACTGATGCTGCTGTAAAGAGTGTTCTGCTGTCTATCTCCACAAAACAAATACATTTATAAATTTATAAACCAACATAAAACAAATCCTCATAAGACCTCATAAGTTACAAAGGACTTCATAAGTTTTCAGTGCTCTTTATTCTCAAAAGCCATAATTCAGCCAGCACTTCCCTTGGAATTTCTCTCTATATAGGGAAGTGGGGCAATTGCATTACACATCCCTGTTTACTCAGTGACATCCATATGTCTAACACATCTTTGTGTCTTCTAAAGTGGATAGCTTTCATAGTGAACGGCACAATGTTTAATCAAGGGTTATTGATCATTTGATTCTTACAGGATGAGGGCTGCAATTCCATAAATACGTGGAAATAGTCCCACTGAATTCAGAGACACTTTTCTGAGTGTGCATGTACAGGATTGTACTATGACACAGAACATCACTGGAAGGAAATCACAGAACATCCTCTGGCAAGTTGACCAATTTGGGTCCTGTGCCTGGAGGGATCCCATGCCTGGAGTGCCTGCAACCATGAATGGGACTGTGATGCTTCAGTATGGAATCTTCCATGCTATGAAGTCATGAGGAGAGAGTGTTAAAGTGGAGGATTGCTGTTGGGCAGCCCTTTTGTTCTGCCTGCCCTTGTATCTGATTAGTTTCAATTAAATTGGCCTGAAGCTGCTGCCAGGTTCCTCGCTGCTGCCACTTTTCCCTTCAACAAGGTGAGGATCTCACACAAATATTTTGCAATGGAGCCCACACCTCCAAAGGCTGACTGATAAATCAAAAACTGAGATCTACATACAGTGGACTAACTGGATGCACTGTATATGGTTAAACATGCATGTGATCAAATACAGGGAAAGCAGAAAACAAACAGAATCAGGACATTCATTATAAGCTGGAACTGACTAACGTTTGCAATGCTTGTTTTAATAAAAACAAAGTTGCACATATACTTTGGTGTTGAATTATGTGATTCCTGGCACCTGCAAGTACTATTTAGTGTTACAGCAACTATCTTGTTGGTACTGTTGCAGTTCAAATAAGAGGCTGCACCTGAATTAATTTTTAAAATATTTTTCCAGTTCATCTCGGGTTAACTTTATGGAACAATGCAATATAAGTATGACCGTTCTCCAAAGATTATACTGAAACACGGTGCCAAAGGGCAAGCTCCATTATTAAAGTACATATTGAAATAGTCTGCGGACTGTCAGTGCATTTTTAGTAATTGTTTGTCGTGGAGACTCTGGGTCAGATAAGGGCTTCATTTTTGTGAGTATTGTATAAACAGTTAGCTAAGAGTTCTGGTTCTGTACATTGTGTGATTACTCCCAGCAATAAAACAGATACATTTACAAAATAATCAAGAGCTCGTTTCACCTCCAAGAAATAAAGGGAATGTCATTCCGTGAAGAAGCTTGTCATTATAACAAGATTAGCCATTCTTCAGCAGTGCTCCTTAGCAAATGTTTAAACATATGGCAATCCATAGGGGCGTGACACCAAAGGGGTACTTTAAACTTAATTGAGTCCCTGGGAATTAAGTGTCATTTTTATATCTACTGATGCTTTGGAATGAAAACATCACTTTTAATTAGAGTTCCTGAAAGGATTATAGTGTGTACCGAAATGGCAACTCAATTTGAAGACAGCAAAAGGACATATCTAGAAAGAAAACACTAGATAATTATTTGCCCAAGAGAAAAGGGCATTAAAGGGCTAATTGTATGAGATCCCTGTACAATTAAATACAGCACAGTGTTTTTCTTAATCATTATTAGATCTTAGGGCTTAATGCAGCAATGAACTCTAAATAGTTAGATTGCCCCAGGGATGCCAAGCTGGCTGTAGGTCAACAGCAGAATGCGTGATCATAGGAAACTAATTCTACTGCAAATTTGGAGAGGTTCTGAGTTGTGTGTGCATATTGTAGGTCAGTCCCATATTACTTTGTGGCCAAGCTTAATCATGTGGGCATTGTGTTGACTGAGAAGAAATCAGGAGGCATTTGTGGTAGACACCAACTACTAAAACCCACTATTCTTTAACCATAGCAGAAAATGTGGGCTCACCGAAAACAAATAGGGTGCAATTCTAACCTAGGTCAGCACAACTCATTGGTCTTCCCATTACTGTGGTAATGTAGGGAGGCAAGCACATGTTTGTGCACTGGCCAAACCCTCCCCTAGTAGTGGTGCAGTAATGCCTTGCGCCACTTTTTTGACATTCCCAGGCCAGCTTAGGACTTGTGCTGGGGCTTAGGTTGGCCTAAGTGGAGGTTCAGAGCCATAATATGGAGCCATAACATGCTCTACAGTTCTTCTTTGCATGAAGAACTCAAATAGAAAAAGAGTGGGGAAAAATGCATAGTGATCCTAGAGTACAGTGAATGGGCTCCCTTATCTTGCTGCTACCCACAGCAGGATCTCCAAAGGAGGAAGGAGCAATGTCCATGTTCCATTGACATGGATGCATTAGTACTGCAAACCTGGACAGTCTGAAGCAAGACATATAGGTGAACCTGACAACTCTAGGAAAGTTTGGGAAATTCATTTAAACCTGTGCAAAAAAGACATGTCTATACATGGAAAGTTGTTTGATCAAAGAACATGCCAAGAGTCCATTTACAGAGAGGTAACAGGATGATGTCCACCAGCTAAACTGTAAGAGGTCTGCTGTTTTGATTTCTAAGTAGATTAAAAATACAACAGCTCCTCTGGGATTAAATAGTCCAATTGTTTCAGGGGCTGAGTCAGCATTTGTCTCTGTGGTTTTCAGTAAGTCCGCAGTTGCTGCCAGTGATGCACTCGTTTGCAGTCGTTTACAGACAGACGGCCTCAGTGTCCCTGGATCTCTTGCTAGCATGGGAGTCACGTAATGAAAAGTTAAAATCTGACAGTGAGCAAAAGCATCACTATGCTGGAAGATTAATCTTCTGTACATGGAGGAGCAGACAGAAAGTATAGAAGGGTAAACAAAGCACAGGCTTCTCCAGGTAAAAAAAAATTTAGCAAAGGTAAATAGAAACATACATCTTATCCAGGAATTGAGAGAAAGCAGAAAAATGTCTGGGGCACTGGTGTGAAGAAAAAATATAAATACATAAATCAGAATTTGTGGTTTTTTAGCATCACTGGCAAAGAGTCTAACTGGGCAAAGGAAAATGAGATTTGCAGCCCAATCCTATCCTCACCCCCACCCTAGTTGATGCAGTCATGCCAGAACAGGCACACTAACCCCCAAATCCAGAGTAACTACAGGAGCACGTAAGAGACTTTACGTGCACCCATAGTTACTGCACCTCCTAATGAAAACCAATGGGAAATTCATATTGGAATCCAGAGTAAGTTGTTCTTACACCGGAGCAAGGACTCCCCATAGTTACTCTGGATTTTGCCGTATATCAAGTGGGAAGGATCGGGACACAACCAGCAGGGAATTTAAATGCTTTTAGCCCTGCGTAAACCTCCTGCTCTGCACTGGATCTTCTCAGACAGCTGCTAGAGATTTTGCTAGCACAAGGAGAGGAAAGGGTCTTTTGCCTGCCATCAGATCCATCTTTCTAACATAAGAACATAAGAAGAGCCTCAGCTGGATCAGGCCAAAGGTCCATCTAGTACAGCTTCCTGTATCACACAGTGGCCCACCAAATGCCTTAAGAAGCATATACAACCCCTGCATCCAGGGGCCCTCCCTTGCATCTGGCATTTTGACGGTGCCCACATCTACATCTGTCTATGCACACAAACAAGTGTACCACTCATGGCTTGTAACCTGTGATGATCCTTTCCTCCAGGAGTTTGTCCAGTCCCTTCTTAAAGGCATTGAGGCTAGATGCCATCACCACATCCTCTGGCAGGGAGTTCCACAGACCAACTACGCACTGAGTAAAGAAATATTTTCTCTTTTCTGTCCCAACTCTCCCAACATTCAATTTTAGTGGAAGTCCCCTAGTTCTGGTGTTATGTGAAAGGGAAAAGAGCATCTCTCTTTTCACTCTACCCATCCCTTGCATAATTTTGTACATCTCAATCATGTTCCCCCTCAAGCTCCTCTTTTCCAGACTGAAGAGCCCTAAATACTGTAGCCTTTCCTCACATGGAAGGTGTCTTAGACTGTCAATCATTTGACCCTACAATCCAGAGTAACTATGGGAAGACATAAGAGGCATTTACTCTGGATTGCTCTATGCATTTCCCATAGGTTTCCCATAGTGGCATCATAACTACGTCAGTGTAAAAGGGCCCGTAGCCTGTCTCTCTCTCCTCTGAACCTTCTCCATTTCCTCTATATCCTTTTTGAGATGTGGCGACCAGAACTGGACACAGTACTCCAAATGTGGCCTCACCGTCAATTCGTTCAATGGCATTATAATTTTTGCTGTTTTATTCTTGTTCCTTTTTCTAATGACCCAAGCATTTTACCAGTCCAGGCCAAACATTTTTTAAATCTTGGTATTTTTGAAAAATGCCATTGTATAATTTGTATAAATCCCATTGTATAAATGCCAAATGTATAAATGCCATTGTATAAATGCCATTGTATAATCAATGTATAATTTCACACAGAATATAATGAAATAAATTACTTTGAAATATTGAAAAATATCTAAACTATCAAAAGTTATAGCCAAACTACCAGCAAGGTAGGGCAATGCAGACAGCTGCCTGAGTTGTTGCCATGCCACTCCATAGGGGGAGATCCACCATAGGAGTGATATGCTGGCATCCTGCACCAGGTGTCGCAAACCCTAGTGATCCCACCTATTTTATGGCTGCTTTACCGGCTAGTGACACCACCTAGTGATCCCACCTATTTTATGGCTGCTTTACCGGCTAGTGACACCACCTAGTGACCCCACCTATTTTATGGCTGTAGCCTGCTGAATGAACATGCCATCTGTGCTTATAGCCCCAAAATGTTGGTCTGTTATCTTTTAAACTGCTACAGCTCAGGATATATGGTTGATTCACATACAGATATGCAGTACCAGGAACAACAACATAATTTTCTTTACATAAATGTTCTTTTCATAATAGAACATATCAATTCTTCCTGGGATATATTCACAGCGACCACAAAACATGTGACCAGGATCATGCACATACATAGCCACATAAAACTCCTAAAAATTAAAAATGAAAATGACACCAACCAGCCCTTGAACGATCTAAAATAGCAAAGTGCGGAGAATGCTCAAAATTATTTATTATGTAGTAAAACAAATGCCTTTAAAGATCATGTCTGTGGATAGACCTGAAAAGACCTTACTTCTGGAAGTGGCCCTGGAAAAAATCTTGCCTCACTTTGTCAGTTGTTATATTCAGATGGAAAGATATTTTGCATATTCTCTGAATCCCAATCTGGAAATCCTTTGGTGCAGAGTGGAACTCCTATTCTTATTGTTTTTGATAAATGTTTGCCCAAATCACAGAAAAAACTCAGCATTCCTCTTTTCCCACCAAATACAGCAACAATATCTTGGGTTTGGGACTCAAGCCAGATGCAGTCTGGAAAGATATGTTCTTTCCCGGTGTCCACCTCATGCACCAAAATGAACTATTGCTGTATGTAAAATGTCCCTAAGAAACCTTCAGGCACAATGAAGAACATATTATTTTTGATGCCATACATTCCGCAGACCTCATCTAGTTAATAAAATCCAACATCTTGATCAATCACATGTATCGCTATTAAGATTCACTGTGTTGGTTCAAAACAAAGTGCATGAACATGTGCATACATGCAGGAGAATGATGTCTAATGCGCACCCTATACTTTTAATCAAAATACCATATCTACTCAAATCTAATTAACCTTCAAATCTAATGATTTTGGAGACCGGATTCAGCTGGAAAAGGTTGGTGTTAGATTCAAGTAGATAAAGTATATTTCTCCTTACCCTACATAAAGCCCCAGACACCCATATGTGGATTCTCAGATATGTACCAGCTCTATAGGGGTGCAAATCTAGAAAACCCAATATAATGCTGAGCAGATCAGGAGGATGGGTAGGATGTGGCAAAGTCCTGATCTGACAATACTGCCTTTTCCTGAGCCCAGTCAAATCCTATTCCACTCTCCCTCACCCATAAACAACCATTCCTATGCCCCTGCACCCTTTGGCACAGCCGTATCTGTGGCAGCCAGCGCTGCTCCTGAATGTGGTGTTAGCAGACTGATGTGAGTGTTGGACCACACTGCTGGCTCATGAGTTGTTGCAGATGTGCCTTATGGTACATTTGTAACACTCTGAGCTAATGTAGGCTGTGCCAGTTCCGTCAGCAGTTAGGATTGGTCTGTGAATTACAATAACCCACTGGACTGACTTTTAAACATCACTTGAATTATCCTGAATTTGGACTGGCTTCTTGGTTCACACCTACCCTTTGCCTTGATGAATTAGCAGCCTTTTTGAAGTGATGGAACCATTTGATATTAATTATGAAAAATTAGTAAGAATATCTAGGTCCATCGGAAAGAAGCATGCCATTTCAGAGGAGGATATGAAATGAAAATTATGCAAATACACTAATAAGTATGCATTCTTCCCTAAACAGAAAGACACATACTTTTGAAAAAGAGCAAAATCAAACTGATTGGAATGCAGCAAATGAATGAGGTTTCCACTCCGTTTAAACTCTGGTAAATAGTTAACACACGATGAACCTGAAGTCTTCAGTTCAATTGCATGGACCTTGGTAGAAATTATAAGATTAATCATGTTGTGATGGCTGGTTGCTGAATACAGGCTTAGCTGTATTGCCGTTTTTGAAGTACATGGCCTCAGTGGCATAAGTAGAGGGGGTGGAGCAGTCAGTAATGGAGCCTCACCCATTTGGGACTATTCCAGTTAGGGGAAGCAAATCAGAACTGCTGTATGGCCCTGTTTGGTCCCCCCGCTCCCAGTGGTGGGCTCCAGCAGGTCCGCACCTACTCTATAGAACTGGTTGTTAACAAGAGATAGGACATATAAAGTTTAAAAATAGCCATTTAAAAGTGGCTTCCAGATGGGCACAGAACTGGTTGCTAATTTCTTTGAATCCCATCGCTGTCCCCCCATCACTGGGGGGCAGTATGGGCAGAGGCGTAATGAGGGTATAGCGCGGGATGTGATCTGCCATGGGCAACAGGGCACCCCAGGGGCCACTGACACCCCAGTTGCCCCCTCTGTGCTCCTCCTTGGGTGCACTCTGGGGCAGCCATTTTTTAATTGTGCGTGGCTCTGGGTGTTCCCAGAGCTGGTAATAGTGATGCAGGCCTGGAGTAACCTCCTCCCCACCTCGAGGCCGGTCAGAACACTCCTCTGTGTGTGTGTGTGTGTGTGTGTGTGTGTGTGTGTGTGTAAAAGTCTAGTCCTTTGCAGAGATCTTGCCTCCTAGATGACCTCCTGGGATACCTTCTAACTGTTTTGATAGGGGTGAAATTTCAGTCCTTACCATGTGCGAAATTTTGCCTAGGTATGCCTCAGAGTACGGGTGTTTCCCTCCCTGAGCCAGTAGCCTGCCCCCTCCTAGCATTTTTCACAGATCTTGATTTTTGTTCCCTGAATGTTATGTTCCCCTTCCTACAGGCAGTCTTGTCCAATCAGATCAGGACAAGGATTGCCAAAGGGCCACCAGCAATCCCCTTTTGCATTACAAGGGGGAAGAACTAAGGTACTGGCTTCCCTGTCATTCCAAGGAGGAGCAAGGAAGGTTATGCCCAGCCCACTGCAGGGTCCTAGAGCCTGCTTCTCATCTCAGGTCTCCTGGCATTAGTTGGTGTGAATTAGAGAATATTCTATTCCAGATTATGCAATTTTATTCCAGATCATCATTCCTGATCTCCAGTGTTGGGGCTGGGGAGAAATGTTTTTCCTTGGAGAAACCTTGAATGGGTTTCTACTTTTAGATATATTTAAATTTAATGCTTGCTTGGAGAGGCAGGGGAATCCTACCTTTTGAGAGACCACATGGGATCTTTTCCTGACTTTTAACGTTCATTGAATGCAGGACTTTTATGCTTGGGTGGTGGTGGTGGTGAAGATGGATCCTTACATATAGGGGACCACATGAGAAATGGGGCCTTTTTGGCTGCATCTGTAGGGATGCAGGTCTATGTATTGTGTTGTACAAACTGAAAAGATAAGTTGCATTTTGTTTCTATGTAAACAAATACATACTATATACAGAGATGCAGTATTCTATGCAAATGATTGTTATATTGTATAGATATATACACCAGTATATATACTTGGAATAATTCCCCTGCCCAAAAAATTAATTGCCCCCCACTTCTAATCTGGCTATGGCACTGTGCTTACCTAAAGAGGCTTAGGGCAAAATCCAGAGTAACCATGGGGAGTCCTTGCTCTGGTGTAAAAACAATTTACTCTGGATACCAATATGAATTTCTCATAGGATTTCACTGGGTGGTGCAGTATCTACGGGTGCACGTAATGTCTCTTACGTGCTCCCACAGTTACTCTGGATTTGGGGGTCAGATTGTCCTGGTTTATCAGGACATATGCCAACCCTACCCACACCCCCTTTGTGCTTCTACTGGTGTCAGTTCTCCTCCATCACTGGAGCTGTCCTTGGACTGTCCGCGTGGAGGATTCTTCTAAAAGCAACAACTTTCTCAAATTTCTGAGACTCAATGAAGCATATACACAATTTAATAGCAGTTTTTTCATTGTTTTGTTTTAAGCATGTTTGCTGAAACTCTCTTGATTTTTATTATAATGGATGTCTAGAAGATGTCTATGATGTCTTACGTTCAGCTTCTAGATATCCAGAAATTCACCATGGTTGGAGTTGTATCATATCAGCTGGCAATTCTGCTGTCTTAACAGATAAATAAGACATTATTTTAATGATCTGTAATAGAAACGCATTCTATGGCAGTGAGTGAGTATTGGTAGATTACTTGTTTGGAAGAACAAAATTTCATTTGAAGTCTGAAGATGAATCTTCTTTTTCCTTGAAGGTGTTCCATTTGTTTAATTCTAAGAGAAGGCACTCCCAAATTACTTTTAAGTCAACCCTTCAAACATGAAGATGAAGAGGGAAAACACACTGGAAAACACACCTGCCCCTCCATCAATGCTATTTCATAGCACTGACTAGAGCAACATTCTTTGATGTTTCCTTGATGAGCAGCAGATGTGTTTGGAATCAGGTGAAGAAAATATCTGATAATGCATCAAAGCAGGAATCACATTTCAGCTCATTTTGTACAGAACAATTGGAATCACTTAGGTTAAAAAAAATAAGATACACAACTTTTAAAAGCCCAAAGTATGCTACTCAAGCTTATAAACTCATTTCCTAGTTTCAACTATATAGTTATAACTGATACGATACTCAACTCCTTTATGCAGAAAGAAACATATCTGCATACCATTTAAAGCATGAGAAAGTTGTAGAATATTGGTTCTCAAACTGTGGGTCGCAATCTGATTTTTGGTGGGTCACCAATGAGTGATGGAAAGATCAGATACCTATTTTATTGTCTCAAGCCCTGAAACTATTCAAAAATCAGATCCTGTCACTGCTAATTTCTTTACAAAGCATTCAGCTCCTTCAGTTTGCAAGCATATGTACATATAGGGAGATAAATATGTGAGGGTCTTTTTCCTGGTTATTATTACTTGTGGGCTGTGGGTGGCACAAGCGGTTAAGACACTGTGGCCTGTTAACCAGCAGGCCAGGGTTCGAGACCCACAAGACACAAGAAACAAGACAGGGTGAGCTGTCCACAAGACAGGGTGAGCTCCTGTCCTTAGAAGACAGGGTGAGCTCCTGTCCCACAGGACAGGGTGAGCCCCACAAGACAGGGTGGGTTCCTGTCCTTAGCCCAGCTCTGCGACGCCAGCTGGATCCAATCGTATCGGCTCTGCCTTTCAATAGGACTAATTCAGTGGCGTGGAGAGGGGGGATTTGCTGCTTGGGTAACAGCCTATCATCCATAACAATCTAACCCAGGCTTTTGTGCTTTGCATGCAGCGTATGCAGCGCCAAGCACGATACCATAGTCTTTCAAGACTGACGGAGGCCTGCTTTTTTTAATTACTTATGAATAAAATACTATTTCTTTTTATCTTTACCAGGCTGGTAAACTTGGGTAGATTCATTTTAAAAAGTGAGTCCTGATGATACAAAGTGTGAAACCACTGTTTTTGTGGATTTCAAGAACATGTATGTATGCTTGACCTACCACCATAAGTTCTGCAAATACTTGGGATGCACCAGTTAATTCTGAGACAATATTTTTCCATTTTGGGCTTTTTCAAAAGTCAGGGGTTTAGTCATCTGAACCCCATGTGCCAGGAGTTCACAGGAATTACTCATATATATTTAAATACTTCACATGGTCTTCCTTTCATCACAAACCTTTGGATATCCACATAATCCTGCAGTGCCTCCATATATAGATTTTCTATCATTTTCTCGTGTTTTTAGTAATCCAGGACCAGAGTTGTTTGTTCCCTGGACAGGATTCATGATTCAGAGTTGGAAAATTTACCAGGTCAGTTCTTACCAAGTCACATGTTTGCCCTCCGGTCATTCAAGGCCACTGATTTGAAAGACAGAAAGGAAGGAAAAATATCTGTGAAAAATAAATAGCCACAAAACAGTTGTTGCTCCTACATATCTTCTACTCATCCAGTCTGATGGGATAGGTGCTTTCTGGATCTTACCCACAATCTATTATAAATTATCCCATTTTAGAACTGCAGTGATGAAAAGGAAATGTATTTGAACACTAGGAAGCCTTGTGGCTATCTGAACAACATGGTTCTTCTCTTCTCCATGAAATATTTCCATGTTTTCCAACAATCAGTTCAAGGAAACATTGACAACCTGCTAAGTGCCAATCCACCAACAAAACCTCTTCCCCATGCATAAATCTCCAATATTACAGCTATTGATTCATTCTGCTCTGGAGGGGAAAGTGTTCATAATAATTTCTCATTATGATCTGTTTCCCAGCAGACTATCGACATCCCCTGCCATGCAGAGACAGTCGTGTATTAATCAGAGAATGCTTCAGTAAACTACATATGAAGAAGGCCATTTAAAATCCCTAATTCTGGACAAGATGTTCCTGCTGCAGAAAAACTAGACCAGTTTATGAAGACCTACAACCCAATTCTAACTAAGAAATACAGCTCCAATTACACTAGGCAACCCTAGATGGCTCATGAGAGAAGCTGATCTTTCAGATACCAATGGTCCCAAACCATTTAGATCTTTATAAATATATAAGAATCTTTATAAAAAAAGAACCTTTAAAGGAAAGCTCTTTGCATGGGGAAGCATGTTTCTGCATGCATGTGTTAACTGATCCCTCATGGGCTGTGAATACAAAAGATTGGTATGTCTAGTAACAGGCAACAATCCAGCTTTTGTGACCTAGGATATACAGTGCTTTCCCCCCAAGAAATTAAGGTGGGGGTACTCACCATAAATACGTTATAAAGGTGGGGCACTCACCATGAAGATGTTATTTGTAATCATAGGCATGTCTACTTGGAGGGGTCATTGTCATGGAGGTGCCACTACTCAGTACCAGTGAGTACTTCCTCAAGAAGACCCATAAGGTAAAAGCTATGGGGTAGGGGAGTGTCCAGATAATAAATATTTTGCAGTGTATACAAAGATAAATACCTGCTATATCATTATTGTTGCCTCCTAAAGATATAGACTCCTGCTATAACATTATTATTGCCCCCTTGGGAAGCAGGGGATTCAATGTTCTATACACGACAGTCCTGCTGATGTTTGCAGTACAACAAGAACTTTCCTTAATCATATAATGAATAATCTTCAGAAGGAGTAATTCACTCTGGAGTAAATCATCATCAGTGATGTATAATATTTTGAAATGAGAGGAGTGCACTGTAATTTAAAATAAAGTAACACTGACATTCTTTGCACTTTTACAAAGTACACTGGAACAGAAGCTCCAGTGGTTGGAACTTGGTTATTAGGAATGGTCTCTTTTTTGGGCCGTTTCTTTGTGGCAAAACTCTGTCCACCTCATAAGTAAGAAGATGATGGAGCAAGAGAAGGTAAAAAAATCACTGAAAGTTACCAAACTATACACGACAGTCCTGCTGATGTTTGCAGTACAACAAGAACTTTCCTTAATCATATAAGGAATAATTTTCAGAAGGGGTAATTCACTCTGGAGTAAATCATCATCAGTGATGTATAATATTTTGAAATGAGAGGAGTGCACTGTAATTTAAAATAAAGTAACACTCTGACATTCTTTGCACTTTTACAAAGTACACTGGAACAGAAGTTCCAGTGGTTGGAACTTGGTTATTAGGAATGGTCTCTTTTTCGGGCCGTCTCTGTGTGGCAAAACTCTGTCCACCTCATAAGTAAGAAGATGATGATGCAAGAGAAGGTAAAAAAATCACTGAAAGTTACCAAAAGCAGAAAAAATGCAGCCATTAAAAGCTCCGATGGCCATTAATTTGCAGTCAATAAGTCTTCAAAGTTTAGTTCCAGCCAGGGATGGGCCTGGCCCAACCTAACAACCGGTTTGCTGGAAGTAGGCAGGCCAGGCGCGGGCCCAGGGGGCGGGGCCAGGGTCAGGGGGTGGGTTGGGGGCAGGCTGGGAGGCTGCAGTGTGGGTGGGCAGGGAGAGGGGTGGCCCCAACCCTGGCGTACTGCGCGTGCGCCAAGGTTGGCGCACGCGCAGTCACATCCTGAAGAAGACACGACTGCGCATACGTCAAGCTTGATGCAAACACGGTTGCGTCCTGGACGTGTCTGCACCTGCGCCAACCTTGGCACAGGCGCAGACGCATCCTGAAGAGGACACGACCACGCTTGCGCCAACCTTGGCACACGCGCAGACGCATCCTGAACAGGACGCGACTGCAAGTGCAGTCACGACCTGTTCAGGATGCCACTTTGCCTGCTCCAATCTTGGCAGAGGCGGAGTCACGTCCCGAACAGGACGCAACTGTGCTTGTGTCAATCTTGATGCAGGCGGAGTCGCGTCCTCTTCAGAACGCGACTCCACCTGTGTCAAGATTGACGCAAGCACAGCAGTGGGCCCCAAGGGTGAACCGGTTCGCCCTTTTCTTGACCCGCCGCTAGCAACTGGATCGCTAGCGGCGGCCCAAAATTCACAACCGGTTCTGTAGAACCGGTGTGAACTGGCTTGGGCCCACCTGTGGTTTCAGCCCATTAAACAGCTGAAATGTGTTTTTATTTATTTACACTGAAGCAATATGGATACTGTAAATTATATCAGTAATATCTCTTCAAGAGACATAGTACAAACTAAATATTTTGTAGGAGGAACTAATGTTGCACATATCTGGAAACTTCTACTTCAGGGCTACATATGCATTGTAGTTGATCCACGTCCCAAAGTGACAGTGGATGTGAGAACATGTTGTCACCTAATCTGTAGATGCATGGTGGTTGTGTAACCAAGGAAGTTGCATGATATGCAACATACCACAATGTTTCAGCTGTGGATTATTGTTTTTTACAGAGATGGAAATACCACACTCACAATATAATTTTTAATAAGATAGGATTCTAATCAAAACAAATAGAGAAACAAACACACAGGTGTGTAATTAAGCCAAATGTGGATAATAAGTGCTTGATGCCCCCTTCAATTATGTTTGCAAAGTCACAAATACACTTTTTGTGCAATTAAGACAAATTTGGATAATAAGTATATGATGTACCCAACAATTATTACTACAAAGTCACATATCAACGTTTATGGAGAAATAATCAAACGTTTAATGGAAAAATAATCAAATGTGAATGCCGACATGTGGAAAGACAACCTACCTGATCTCAATTTACCATCTACCCGATTGCAGACCCTCTTGAAAGTCTTCAGCTGGCTTTGTTATTCAGAATTCAGAAACATCTTTGCTTCAGCCACTCTGAACATTATTTTTAAAAAGTGCTTCCAGGTAGCAAAATTCAACATGAAACCTAGTAGATCTTTATATAGGTTTTATGTAGCAAGCAAAATTTGTTGTGGTCAATTGGGATTTTGGCAGTGTTCCCTGAATGAATTGCTGCAATGAATTTGTTCACTTTTATGGTGTCAAAAGCTCTTTATTGAATTGTACAGTTATTTTGATATGGCTCTTTAGGACGAGGCATTGCCTCATTTTAGTTTCAGTTTCCATTCTAGTTGTTAGCAATTGTCAGTTATGTCCAGGCAAGATACACTAAAGGCTCTTTTGTGGTTCTAATGAGATTTTTGGGCCAGTTTAAGTACAGGGTGCTGGTGGAATTCACCCTGTCACAGGAAGAGATTTAGAAAAGTGGTACAGAAATATTTTAAATAAATACGGACACAATCCTAACCAATTTAGGCTGACAATACTCACCTGGCATATCTTCCCATGGTGATCTGGGGAGGTCAGTGTATGCCCCCAGTCAGCACAGGATTTATGCTGGGGCTTATGCTGGCCTAAATGGAGCTTAAGATTGCAGCCTAAATCTTTTGTGTTTAAAATATTGATTTTATCTTTTTGTTTGGAAAAAATTCAGAATATTCATTGCTGTGTGTATTTTTGTGTGTATTTGAGAAGACTAGAGGAGATTACTATATTGTGGCATGGAATTAAGCATGGGGCCTAATTGGCTTTGCATAATTCTTTTGTATTGGTATTAGGATAGCCAGCCCTCAAGGATAATCCTGTTGGCCCCAGGAATCAAACTCAGGGCAAAATCCAGAGTAACTATGGGGAGTCCTGGCTCCCATGGAAGAACAACTTACTCTGGATTCCAATATGAATTTCCCATAGGTTTTCACTAGGTGGTGCAGTAACTACTCTGGATTTGGAGGTCAATCTCCAGGAAGGCTACTGAAAGGAATTGGAAGAAACTGCCAAGACCTGTGATGACAGAAAACAAATGGTGCAACCATAAGCATATGTACTCAAAAGTAAGTCCTATTATATTCATTGGGGCCCACTCCCAGGAAAATGTGTTTAGAATTAAAGCCCTAGTTAACTTTATATTGTTACCTTAGCCTTTCTGTGAATCATTTAACACTGACCATTCATGCTCCAGCTGTTAAGAGCTCCTGGACTTGCTTTGCAAATTTAAAACACATCTTTAGACCAGAGGGATTATAATGAAACACAACACTGAAGTCAGCCCACCACAGGCTCCACCACATGCAGACAGTAGGACATAGGGTGAGGTCTAGTTTCTACAGAAACATATGGTTCTGTGTAATCCTGGTGTAGAAACGTACAAGGCAACCTTCCAATAGCAATTAAAACTAAACTCTTTGCTTTTAATGTCCACCCAAACTAATCCAATTGAGATTCTTTCTTCGGCGATTCATTCTTTTTCAAGCCTAAGGGTGTCCAAGGGCAATGTTCTGAGTACAGGAAGACAGTACAGTGAATCTAGAGAAGTGATGCTCAGCAACTAATATGCTTCTGTGAGACAACATGTACCATTATTCCCAGTGAGAACAGGATGACAAATTTCTGCACATGAAGTACAGTGACCTGAAACAAGGCAATAATTTTGATGCATTCCATAGGCATCAAAATGCACACCCAGTTACTACTTCAATACCATCGTGGTCATTGTAAAATCAAGGATATTGTGTTTAAAAGCTATCCTTGAGGATCCAAGGCTTTCTTTTTCAGCAGAATATTTGAAAAGAGACTGGTGAAAACAGGGCAGTGTTCCAGCATTTTTAGGTGATGACATTTGCAGTCCTCAAGAAAATCTATGTGCCAACACTTCATCTGGAAAAGAAATCCAGCTCTTTCCACTTTACCAACAATCAGGTAATTTTAATTAAGTCTAAATGTATACATTTCCTAGAAATTCAAAGGCAGTTTATGCAATCAGCAAAAGCATGGTGTTTTCTGCATTGGAGAACTTGAAAATTTCTCATTTAACTTTTATATGGAGTTCAGTCAGAGGTAAAATGGCACCCATAGCAAGGGCTGAAATTTCACCCCTATCAAAACACCTGAAACCCACCTTTTAGGTAATGTTACAAGTCAATAATATCAAACTGGGAGTATTCACCCATGGCACGAGACACCTCACGCCATATACACGGTATGTCTCTGAGTTCAGCCAATGTATTTCAAAGAGCTGCACATTTCCAATGTATTGCCAATAGCTGTCAAAGTGCCACATGTGATTCATGAACCCCGGATTGGCCATAGCAGAATAGTATGCGGAATTACTATGCCCATCCTTAATGATGAGGCAGTCGCAGAAGCTTCCCAGCAATGGGATCATTTGTTCCCATATCTCAGGGTCCATTGCACCTGTGGAGGGAAGTTGGATAGAATTGGACCATAAGGCATGAAAGTAAAAAACAGAAACAAACTCATGCCATTTTTTTTTATCTGTGAGGATGGATCAATAAAGAACCCATCTTGCAAGTCATGATGTTTTCACCATCTGTTTCTTACGGTTCCACTGTTCTTCAACAAAAGGAGCGTACCAAAAATGACTGTAAAACAAATGCCAGCTCATTTCTAGAATGTCAGTTTCATTACAACATATTACAATGGCTTTTTAACATTTGCAGCCTTGCTTGTGACAGATGAAATATTGAGTATTGAAATATTGAGCTTGTGACAAATGAAATATTTAAGAATGTTCATGGAGAGAAGCCACCCATAACTTTTGTTCATTGGGGAGAAAACATTGTGCATTAAAGGTTCTCATCTCATCAGTATATGCATCCTCAACAATCACACTGACCTATGCAAAGTCTCAGCTGGTCTATATTCACTCGATCATTCTTACCGTATAAAGACAGTATGGTTTTGCCTTGCACATGCACTTATCATAACAAAATCAGAGTGTTCAATTCTCCATTTACAACACAGGTTGTTGTATTAAGAGCACAATCCTAACCATGTCTTCTCAAAAGTAAGCCCCATTGTGTTCAATGAGTATTACTCTTAGGAAAGTGTCTTTAGGATTGCAGCCTAATTGCAATCCTAACCACACTTTCCTAGGAGTAAGCACTATTGAACACAATGGGACTTAGTTCTGAGTAGACATGCTTAGGATTGCATTGTAAGTGTAATTTATGGTAACAAAACATACAGTGATCATAGTGTCCCACATGGCAATATATACATAGGAAGAAGCATCAGAAACTAGATTGTGTTCATTAGGACTTTGTGCATCTTTTCAAAGAATTCCAGACGATATTTTTTTCCTTTGGAGATTGTGGGGTTATCTTGCTACATTTTGTGGATGGTGTGTCCATTTATCAGGCACCAAACCAGCAGACAGGTTTACGTTAGCATTCCACTGAATTTCCCAGTCCTCAAGACAGGTTGAAGCTCCCCATTCACAACATTTGGTTCCAAGAACCAGCCATTAACTATTTTTATGTTATAGAATGAATCAAGTTCCCTTTCAAGAAGCTGCCAACTGCCCTGCAAGTACTGAGCCCCTGCAATTTACAAGCATGTGCAAGCAATTTGCAAGAAGTTGCAGCTCAGAGCAATTCACAAGTGATTATTTCTTAGGAAAGGGAGGATCTCTGCCTCCCAGCTGAACAGAAATGAAACTAAAAGTTCATAAACTCTTCAGAGAGAAGTTTGACTGCTTGCCCTGTTGTCATGATTAGCAGGCTGCCTTTAAGCCAGGGGTGTCCAACACGCGACCCGGGGGCCGCATGCGGTCCAGGGTGAAGGTGGAAGCAGCCCTCCTGCAAAGCTGGCCACCACCATTGGAAAAACCGGCTTTGTGGCAGCAGCCATTTTCAAATTTCACATGCTTCTGTGTGCGCTGCCCTGGGCAGCCACCACAAACTGGTCTGGGCTGGCTGTCTGGCTCCTCCCCCTGCCTGCCTCCTAGCACTCAGAGCGCTTCAGGCCCCTGCAGACCTTGCAGCACTTGCCCACCCGCATCCCCCAAAAGCAGCCTCTGCCTCTATCCCAGTTGCTGTCTGCTGCCCTTCAGACCAACTCAGAACTAAGCCCCGTTAAAGTCAATGAGGCTTACTCTCAAGTTGCAGTCTGAGAGCCCAATGATGCATAGGGTGGGCTGTGATCCTCTCCAAGGATGAGCTGTGATCCTCTCCAAGCTTAACCTTGGAGATATGCTGCAATCCTAACCATGTCTACTCAGAAGTAAGGCCCATTGTACCCAGTGGGTCTTACTCCCAGGAAAGTGTGTTCAGGATTGCAGCATATCTCCAAGGTTAAGCTTGGAGAGGATCACAGCTCATCCTATGTATCATGCCTACTCAGAAGTAAGCCCCACTAAAGTCAATGAGGCTTACTCCCAAGTTGCAGTCTGAGAGCCCAATCCTATGCATGGCTACTCAGCAGAAAACCCCATTATAATCAATGAGACTTACTCCAAGGTTTAGCTTGAAGAGGATTGCTGCCCATCCTATGCATCATGCGTATGCATCCTATGCATCATGCCTACTCAGAAGTAAGCCCCATTAAAATCAATGAGACTTACTCCAAGATTTAAAGAGTGTAAGACAAAATATAGGACATCTTAATTTTGTCCTACTTTTTAAAAAAAGTTGTTAGTGTTTATGTGCGGCTCAAACCAACTTGTCTTCTTCCAATTCCCAGGAAAGCTAAAAGGTTGGACACCCCTGCTTTAAGCCATTAACTGGTCGTAAGGGAAGCTTATCTTTCAACGTAAAGAGCCAACCTTATTCATGTTGAAACAAAAATTGCATATAAATAAACCGCGTATAATGAGGCTACACCTGTATTTAGGCTTTTGGCTGTATTGACTTTTTCCTCTCTCAGATGCACACTTGATTCACTGACCAACCAGTTTAGACCAGTGCAACATACCCGTCGCTCAGTTAACCACAGTGGCACGGAAAGGTGGGATGTGATTTGGTGGGATGTGATTTAACAGCCTACAGACGCTAAGTAAAAACATTTTGCATTTACCTCTCCTGGTAGGTTTTCTGATTGCCAATTTGAACCAAAATTTTTATTCTCCCTCTGACCCTTCTGACCTATGAGTAATCCTTTCATCTCCATAGACTGCAAACAACCCCAATGTGTGCTCTCCACTCTCCATTTCCTTCCCCTCTCTCCACTTTACAACTCCATGTTCTCCAACCTCCTTCAGAATTTTCCCATTCTTTTATTGTCCCTCGGAGCTCATGTATCTTAGGTTGAATTGTGCATGATACATATAACCATTTTGATCAGTCTTCCTGTTGTTCCTCCTCCTGTTGATCACTTTATTGCATTCTCATCTTCGATTCTCCTCCTTCACATTGTTACGCTTATTCTCCCAGTCTATTCATCTATGAGCACAATCCTAACCATGTCTACTCAAAAATAAGCCCCATTGTTTTCAATGGGTCTTACTCCCAGGAAAGTGTCTTTAGGATTGCAGCTTTTGCCTCATCTACACCTCATTCTCTCATCATTCTCAAATGCCAGCTTCCCCTGGGATTTGTCTCAAGCCGCTGGCCCAAAGACCTATACAACACACATGAATATGAACGGAAACCTGGGTTTCTGAGCGTGTGTGGTAACCATGGAAAAAAGGTTCAAGGGAATTCAGTAGGGACTTATGTTCAAATAAAATGCCTAGGAATGGGTTGGAAATTAGTACTCAATTTTAGTGCATTCCAATTTTAAACTCCATTATCATTATACAGAACTGAACTCCTGTGAACTGCTGGATGCTCTTATAGCAACTGAGTATCTCTCAGTACCTTTCCATGTGAAATTTTGTGGAGATCACTTGTGGAGATCAATTTGGAAGTTGGGACATAAGTGTGCAAAAGTCTAAGGAAGGTCAGATCTTGGCTGATTAGGAATCCAGGAGACTGAAATAGTACTGAATAATTGTTTTGGAGTACAGTATTCACTTTCATCATATTTTTTAGCTGGGAGCTTAACAGGAGAGTGATAGCTCTTCAGCTTAATTACAGTTGCTTCATCAGCAAGCTGAATCACAGCCTAGATCTATTTTTATTTTCAATAATAACAGAGATGAATGACGTACTCTAATCACGTTTAAGAGCAGAATTCCCAAACCTGCTCATCAAAGGGGGGGAATATTCAGATCCCAGGCTTCCATGATAAATCAAACAATAGAATAAAACACATTATTATGTTTTTATGTATATGTTGCTGCATACAGGGCTGTGAGTGGCACAAGCGGCTAAGACGCTGTGCCTGTTAACCAGCAGGCCAGGGTTTGAGACCCGGGTCGGCCCCACAAGACAGGGTGAGCTTCTGTCCTTAGCCCAGCTCTGCAACGCCAGCTGGAGCCAATCGTATTGGCTCTGCCTTTCCATTGGAGTAATTCAGTGGTGTGGAGAGGGGGGATTTGCTGCTTGGGTAACAGCCTATCTTCCATAACAATCCAACCCAAGCTTTCATGCTTCACATGCACGTTTGCAGCGCTGAGCACGATACCATAGTCTTTCAAGACTGATGGAGGCCTGCTGCTGCATACACATGGTGGTGACAGATGTTAAACAAAAAAGGAAAAGGCCTCCCCCCAAAATGTAGGACATCTAAGAAAATTGGAGGACATGACAAAATAAAAGCTAAAAACACTCATAGTTATTGTTTTCACATGGTTAATTTAAACACTATATACAGTGGTGCCTCACGTAAAGAACGCCTCACGTAAAGTATGTTTCACATAACAAACAAAAATTTCTCTAGGATTCTGCTTCACGTAAAGAAAGTGCTTCCCGTAAAGAACACATTCGTTGGCAGTTGGGGCAGACGCGCTGGCCGGCAGCCTGTTTAAAAAGCGTCAGGGCTGCCTAGCGCACCTGCCCAAAGTGAAAGCAACACTTCTGTGCTGTTCCTCCTGTGGCCGGGTGTCCGCTGGGCAGAGGGAGAGAAGAGCAGTGGAGAAGAGGAAAGCAGCTCAGGGCTAGCCAGAAGGGAGCAGGGGAGAGAGATGCTCAGGATGGAGAGAAGGAGAAAATGGGGAGACACTTTGAAGGTGTCTTGGATTGCAGCCTCCTAACCATGTCTACCCAGAAGTAAGCCCCATTGTGTTAAATGGATCTTACTCCCAGGAAAGTGTCTTTAGGACTGCAGCCTAAGTAGACTTCATAAGATCATGCACATTGAATGCATGTTTTGAGTTCAATCCCAGTGTTCTGTCATCATTTTTACATCCAGTTAATATTTTTATATGAATATTTTTGGGATTGTGGAACCAATCGTCTGAGTTTCCATTATTTCCTATGGGAAAATCCGCTTCACGTAAAGAATGTTTCACATAAAGAACATGCCTCCAGAATGAATTAAATTTGTTACATGAGGTGCCACTGTAATTTATTATTAAAAGCTATTATATATAATTTATTATATATATAAACAAGAATGCTATATGCTGCCTGCTCACAAGGAAAAGGAGAATAATGAGGATTTAAGGCTATCCTGGGAAAAATAGGACAGATGGTCATCCTGTGCATACAGCTGTTGCCATTTTGGTTTCACTGCACCGAGCGACCCCACTGAGAATAGGATTGGGCTTCCCATGTCTGAGAACTGTGGCATAACCAAGCTTATCCATCACTGGCATGAAAGTCCATATACTGTCACAGCAGCTCTGAAATGTCCTACAGGATGATGCTCAACAACTCTATCCTGGTGTCTATCATGTTTCCCAAAGAGACAGACACAGGAAGGAACATGTCTCTTCACAAGCATAACTCTTTGGGATAGCCATGAGAAACATACTGCAAATTCCTCAGATATGCTCTAATTACTACCAGAGCCGTGTCAGTGCAATGGTTATAAATAATGTGCATTTTTTCCTATCTAGTAAAGGCCCGAGACTAGTGTACAGGAAAAGGAATATAAATCATTATGCGTTATTTAAAAGTCCTTTTAAACAACAGCAATTCTCTGTGGCATATATCACAAAGGACGATACAGAGTTGTATGTATGGTCAGAACATATCTTATCTCTCTCAAAGGCATAGACACAATACCAACTGGGGACAAAATTCAAGATGAAAAATAGAAATAGCATCCTGAAAACAAAATTATGAAAGCAAAGTGTATTTTCAAAGAAAAAGATAATAAAAGAACTGTTGTCCTCCCTTTTTCTTGCCTTGTCTGTCATTTTGGATTGTTGTCCACAACAAACTGGGACACAGTGGAAAATGTGAGTTTTTCAAATCTTCATGAACAGATGAAATTTTCTTTATCAAGTCAGGTCATTAGTTCATTAGCTATCGTCTGTTTTGACTGTCAATAGTCCTCCGAGGTCTTCAGCAGAGGTAATTTCCTACTCTATTATCTAAGGTATTTTTATCCTGTTGTGAATTTAGCTCTAAAGACAGGAAGTCAGCCTTAATCCTGCCTAGGAACAAGAAGCACAAAATTCAGTCCCAAATTGAGTGGTGTCACTTTGTACATGCCCAGAGACAGGGCACAACCCTCGCTAATTTGGATTAGCACAATTCACCCATCTTCCTGTTATTGTGGTAGCATGGGGAGGCTGGTACATGTCTGTCCTCCCCAAGAGTGACACTGAACTCTTACAGCACATTTATGACACCCCCAGGTCAACACAGGACTTGTGCCAGGTTGTGTGGTGGAAGGATTGCACTGACAGTGTTGTTTCCAGCAAGCCTCCCAGCTCAATTAATGTTAAAGTTAATTATTTAATGGCTTGTTATGATTCTTTTCTTTTTCTTCCTTATTGCTTTCATGCATTGTACATTTATTCTGGATGGATGGATGGATGGATGGATGGATGGATGGATGGATGGATAAATAAATAAATAAATAAATAAATAAATAAATAAATAAATA
Source organism: Cryptoblepharus egeriae (assembly GCA_030015325.1). Taxonomy (NCBI): domain Eukaryota; kingdom Metazoa; phylum Chordata; class Lepidosauria; order Squamata; family Scincidae; genus Cryptoblepharus; species Cryptoblepharus egeriae. The sequence goes on along the minus strand of JAREYC010000004.1, from coordinate 23,463,764 downwards.
AATAAAATTTACGTTGGGCATTTCCTTCTGCATAGAGAAGGTGAGAAATCCACAAACAAGTACACAAACAAACAAATTGTTAAGCTCAATCGTGCATCCTGACAAACAAAACTGATTTTTAATGAGGTCTTAGAAGAAATAGGAGAAGTGATACCTTTCCAGCATACAACCTGATGAATCATTGCTATGATTCATACATATCCAGCAACCTGATGAACCAGCCTCCTCATAAGGCAACGATGATCCAATTATTGATTGGCTATTTTAATGCCTCTCAGAGGCACACATATCAAAGAAGCAATCCGATTCTGCCAACGTATGGAAATCTAAAGCAGCGGGCATCAAATGGTTCTTGTGAACAGTGTTATTTGGCAGGAAAGCACAAAGATTAAACTACTTCATTCTGGAGAGGGCATTTCATCTACCATATCATAATCCATTCCCCAAACTTAAATGAAGTGATACAATGCAGCTGAAATAAGAACTTGCTTGGAAAGAGAAGATCTTGTTTCAGTGAACGTTATTTTTCTAACCATCCATATACTCAAATGCAATTTTCTTCAATTCATACCTCTTACAGCACAAGCCTGAGCAGGACTACTCACAAATAAATCCCACTGAGGTCAATGGGACTTATTCTCAAGTCAGTGTTTATTGGATTGGGGCCATTCTATGCAATCATCCACATATTCCTAAAGCTGCAATCCTAATCTCTCGTTAGGCTGTCATAAGACCCAGGATAAGTTCTGTGCTGACTTGGGGGTGTCACAATAGTGCCATAAGGGACTTTGGGTGCAATCCTATGCATGTCTAAGAAGTAAGTCCTATTGTGTTCTATGTGACTTAGGGTGCAATCCAGAGTAACTATGAGGAGTCCTTGCTCCAGTGTAAGAACAATTTACTCTGGATTGCAACATGAATTTCCCATAGGTTTTCACTAGGTGGTGCCTTAACTATGGGTGCACATAATGTCTCTTACGTGCTCCCGTAATTACTCTGGATTGTAGGGCTAGAGCACAATCCTAATCATGTCTACTCAATAGTAAGCCCCATTGTATTTAATGAGTCTTACTCCCAGAAAAGTGTGTTCAGGATTGCAGCCTTACTCTCAGGAAAGTGTGTTTAGGATTGCAGTCTTCTTCCCCATTCTGGGGTGGGAAGTTAGGCCATGCACATGCATATTCCGACCTCCCCACACCACCTTGGGAAGATATACCAAGTGTGTTAGGCTGGCCTAAATTAGTTAGGATTGTGCCCTAAGTCTCACATTAGTGTTTGTAGAATTGCACAGTTAGATCAAGATCTTTGCTTGATCTTCTTCATATAACTATAGTTTTTGTTTTGGGTTGGGTTTTTGTTGGGGGGGGGGTTGTGCTTCTACACTCCTGGTAGCCACAGCGTCAGCGAGATGATGTGAACCTCCTGCCAAAATATTTGTACACCCCTACTTTAAAGAGTAACCATGCTTAGGCTCATATTGCATGCCTGCAGTTACTTGATAAAGCATCCTCTTGGATAAAGTAGGGCTACATTTGGAGTAAAAATGCTTAAGATTACATGGTTGTGGGGAATCTGAGGCCGCAGATTATTCATAAAAGACAATTTTGTATGGATAAATTGCATATTTATAATGTACAGTTAATTTTATTCTTTTTCATTTAACACATGTTTTATCAGTATTTTAATTAATCAATCAATGCTTTTCAACAAAAAGTTCATATCCTTACATTGTATAAAATGCTTAAGATGGCATAACAAGATCTTTAAAATGTATAATATACAGCAGTAATGAGTAATAATATTGAATATATTCAATTTTGCAACAAAATAAGATGTAGCTCATCTTCATTATATTTCTCAGCACAATTGCCAATCAAAAACTCTAATCAAATTTCCTTCTCATCAATGAAAATATTCCAACTGCAATTTGTACTGTGCTTATTAGTTAATCAACTTTGACACCATTTAATTTTCCAATATTATCACTTACTTCCTCATTTCAAACTGGCTTCAGTGACACCTACTGGAGAGGAATTTCATTTCATCCGACACCCACATCCTTACGGACTCTCAAAAAAGAGGCAAAAAAAGTATATGAAGAAGTATGCATCTCCAAGGATAATAGCAGAAATATTTCTAAACAACTACATTCAAAATTGTCTAATAAAAACTTGTTCCAATTACCTAATATTTGTTATCTTTAAGGCCGTTTGATGTCTAAATGAGTCCGTACGTAAGAAAGGTGATGCCATTCTGAAAGGCTATTTATTTTACATTCTAGCGTGACACATTTCAGCCACTGACATCATTCACTGATTCATTGCTGTTATTTAAAAATCATTGATTTCCGTCCCTATCTCAGCAATGCATGATGAAGTTGATAGAAATTAAAGAACGCTGTAGCAATTCTTCAGAGCTCCAGCAAAAACAAACATATACAAACTCAACAGCAAATAATAAATGGAAGAGGCACCAGATGTCAAGGTAATAGTACTTCAGTTGTACAGAAATAAATGACATCATAAAGTAAAAGTATATCTATTACATGAAAGGTAGTACAATAACCCAGTGACTAGAAGAATCCCACATTATTCATGCCATTCATTGTTTGATGCTGTCAAGCAAACACATGATGTATATCCTCCAAGTGGGACTGAAGCTGTAGTTCAGTGGAAACAAACCTCTGTTACCCCAGACAGACGCAAATAAAGAGCCGGACACAAGTGCTGGATTGAGGGCCACTTTTATTAACTATTTAAACATAAAATTAAACAGGGACTGCTCTAACAATAGTCGTGCGGTCTAAGGGGATGCAGCTCTCTGCATAGTTCCCCATGCAGATGTTAAAGTTGGTAAAGGGCGATTCCCAGCCTGGCTCAGGGCATTCCTTGAACAGAGTTCAAAAATGCCCGTCTTTGCCAACCTGAAGGTCAAGGTAGCCGGACACGCAGCCACCAGCTGTCCGATCAGACACTGCACCTAGGTTTCCCATCCAGGTAAGGGGGCTCATCAAACCTTCCCCCCGAAGCCGGATCAGCATCACGGGGTGGCTTCCTCACCCCCAAACCCTTGCTACCTAAGGCTGCACACCAATGGCTTATCCTGCCTATATCTGCACGACTCCTGCCACATGGTGAGTCAGCCTAGCGCTTGACTCAACTACCCCACTACTTAACTGGAGCAGTCTCTGCTGTAAGTTAACTAAGAAAATATCTGCAGCCATAGGAGACAAATGAACTCCATTGGCTCTGTATAACTCAGGCCGCCTCCACTCAATCTGGGGGTGCTGAATAACCGCACCACCCACACTAAAGAGGAAACGAGCCACGTAAGCATTAAGTTGCTTACGCAACACGTCCACCCTCCGGATGCTTCTAGCGCCCAACCACGCACGTCTGGACAGCATCTCAGACCAGACTATGTGCACCCCTGGGCAACAGGCTATTGCAAGGGAGAGATCCTCCTTGATCTGCACTCTCAAGGACAGTGAAGTCCTCTGAGTGAGATCATTCTCCCCCAAATGCACTAGAAGTACCTTCGGAGGCGGGTTCCTAGCCAGGAACTCCAAAAGGGTGGGCAGAAATTGCCCCCAACGCATCCCTCTTCTAGCCACCCAGGAGACGGAGGCCCCAGATCCCAGCCCAAGATGGGTGCCAGATCCGCTGCATTCGGCCCTCTTCTTGGCCCAGAAGAGGATGGAGTGGCCGATGAGCAGGATCTGAGTCTGGGTTCCTCCTGAGAGTGAAAGAGAAAACATAGCCCAATTAGAATGCAACATACAGCACCCTAGGCCAAAGAGCAACACCCTTACTCGACCAAGCCCTAGTAGTCAGTCAATGGGCCCGGTGGCGCCGACCCGAGCCCCTAACCCTAACCATAGCCCGAAGGCCAAACAACTGCGGGCCATGCCTGACTAGGTGCCACCCTATGCAGGATGCAACACCAGCAGACCCGAACCGGTGCCAGCCGGGCCGCTCACACAACACAATTCGGACACAAGCCCCTAGAATTACAAGCCAAGCTGATGCCAGCAAGGCCTGGGCATTCACCCTACAACCAAACGCAACACCAGACACAAGCCCCTAGAATTACAAGCCAAGCTGATGCCAGCAAGGCCCGAGCATTCACCTTACAACCAAACGCAACATACAACTTGGGCACGCGCCCAAGGTAAGCCAACCCGGCTGGGCAGGCCCAAAGGCAAAGCCTCGTGCAGGCAATGCCAATCTCTCTGGGATAACAGGCCACAGTAAGTGTCTCTCTGGGATAACAGGCCACGGGAAACTTGGGCACATGCCCAAACTTAGAGTAATCCAGAGTAAATGCCTCTTATGTCAACATAAAAGTCCCGTAATTATTCTGGATTGTGCTGAGAGGCTGCAATCTTAAGTACACGTTTCTGGGAGTAAGATCCATTGAAAACAATTGGGCTTACTTCTGATTAGACATACATAGAATTGTGCCCACAGTCAACTGTATTAATAGTGGTACACAATCAGTTCTCTGTGCTAATCAAATCTAGATAATCCATAGATCTAAGTCTCTTGTTACAATATAACCTGTGTGAATCTTATTCTATATAGGAAATATAATTATTAACACTGGAGACTATCGTCTTAAATACCAGTCACAGAAAGGAACAATTGACTATGTTTCATTTGTAGGAGAAAACTATTGGAAGCCATATTTTTAAATTCTCCGCAAAATCTATGCAATTAATCTCTGCATTACATGCAGCCTACAAACAGACTTGCGGAGTAACTACCAAAAGCTGTTGGCTAGATCTACGCAGCAGCCACCTAGAACGTGATTTATGGTTTCTTCAGAGCTAAGCCAGTGGGAAACATTGAAGCTAATAATATACCTGAAACATTTCTCCCCATCCAAGCCTGACAGTGGTAAATCTGACTGATTAAGTGATCTCTAGATGCCTCTGTTTTCCACTACAAATCCCTTGATCTTTATCTAAAGCAAACTCTGTGAACAAGGTTATCACCACAAATTCTAGGAGATATGTACTGGTATGTGTAGCAGAAAGAATATTGTTGTTGTTGTTGTTGTTGTTGTTGTTGTTGTTGTTGTTGTTGTTGTTGTTGTTGTTGTTTTTAAAATCACTATGTTCCACAGGAAGGAGGTGTGAGAACAGTAAAAACTGAAGTGGAGGAGATGTATGAAGGCTGCAATCCTAACCACAATTTTCTGTGAATAAGTACTATTGAACACAATGGGAATTACTTCTGAGTAGACATGCTTAGGACTGCACTGTAAAATTTGATATAGTACATAGAAGTCCAACTCTCCCTCCCCCACATACATGATATAACAGGCTAAAATTATATTTATACATGGGAGTAAGAAAATCAATCCCCATTACTTTTTGGCGGGGGTGGAAAGAAGTACTAAACTGATATTTTCTTTTCAATTTGATGACTTTGTAGATAAGGAGAAACTAATATTAGATTTAAAATTTTGAAACTTACTGTATACCCCAAACCCTACCCCATGACCTCTACCCCATTCTTACTCCATTCTCTTCCTTTTCCAGTCCAAGAAGTGGGAGGAAAGTGGTGATGGGGGTAAGTCTCTTAAGTTTAGGACGGTATTTGTAAAGATTGATATCCACCATACCATTTCACATGGTCTACCACCAACAGAAGTACCACCAAAAGTAACTGACAATGACATAAGCACTATTTACTTCTGGGTTTGGAGGCCAGATAAGTCACAATAAACACTAGTAAGAAGCTTAAGTTGGACAGGAGGGATTTTTCTAGTGTGGAAAAGCATGCTTTGGAGCTCTGGATGCCAAACCTTTTAATGCTGTTTGTTGTGTTGTGATCTCTTGCCAAGCAATAGGTTTCTGGGGGTCCTCCAGATCCCACCAGACATCACTTCAAGTACTGCCAGTTGAGAAACACTTTTTAAGGATTTTGCTCATTCCAGGATGAACATTCAAAATCTCATTTCACAGGGATTCTTTCTGAAAACGAAGGGAAGTGGTGCTGTTAGGTCTGTGCATTAAGGGCAGTATGATTTGGAATGTTTTTCCAGATGATTTTTTTTATTAATGGGTCCACACTTTTAGCAGATCCTGCTCCTGAGATTTTGTACCAGCTTGGTTTTCGCATAAACATCCTTAATTCTCCCCGTTTCTGCTTCTACGGGAGGACTCTCCTCCTTTGCACCTGATTTTTAGCTTATTACAGAAAGACGTTGGGGAATTTAAAATTCAATAATAAACAAACGCTAAGTGACTTATTCTCCCACAAGCCGCTGCTGAGTCACTGCAGATAGTTAACAGTGGCAGTCCTTTCCTTCTGCTGAAGGTCTTTGGAGATATCCATTTTTCTAAATTATGCTGACAGCTCGGACTGCTTCTGCTTTTCTTCTTCAACCGGCTGTGCAATAATCTCAGCTCTTGCAATGTGCTAAGAGTGCCATTGAAATGGTGATAAGTGAAGGAGGATACAATTAGGAGGGTTTGGGAGGTGTGGGCTCATTTTCAGCAGTGTTCTAAAGAGATCTCTTGAATACCAGATGTTTGGGGCAAGTCCCTAAATGTGAAGATGATTGCTTTTCTGCTGACAGTGATGTGGAATGCATGCACAGCGCCAGCAACATTGCTGGGGAAAACTCAGGGAAATATTGGGGAAAATTCAGCTACCCCAATACAAGACTGTGTCTATGCATGCTAAATCTGTGCAACCAGAGCTTCTCCTGCACCTGTGGGCTTCCCCATATAGCCATGTGGAAGGAAGATGCATGAACCCAGAAGGGTGCATACATTGAGTTGTCGTCTGCATTGAAATACATTGCACAGCCCTTGCAGGTTCAAGCACAGCACTCACCCACAAGAAATCAGCTGGAAATTGTGGACCAAGCCTAACCAATTTAGGCCAGCGCAACCCATTCATCTCCCCATATCCATGGTAGTGTGAGAAGGCTGGCACATATCTGTGCATTGGCCTATCCTCCCCAGGAGTGGTTCAGAAATTTTGTACTTACAACACTTTTGGAACACCCCCAGTCTAGCACAGGACTTGAAATGAGAATTGTGTCAACCTGACTGGAGGTTAGGATTACATACTCAGTTGTTGAGCCTCCATATTTAATTTATTGCCCAATCCTAGACCAACCTGCCCCCAGAAGAATATGCATTTTGTAGGTTGTGACAACCTGTAATAGTCATAAAAGTCACTCTGGCTGCATGCAAAGTTGTGCACTACTGGAGGGAAAGCCAGAGCTTTCCTCTGTAAGCTGAAATATTGCTAACCACCAGCCAAGCCAAGTCCGATGGGGAAAGGGGACAAGATATGGTGTCCAGAATGTCTCCTATATTTTGCAGTTAGTACCGCTACCTGCCTCCTTGCAGGGTTTCTCACTTTGCAGTGAGTACATTCATCTTGGTGTGGCTTTTTAGAAACACTTTCTCTCTTAGGGCAAAATCCACAGCAGTTACAGGTCCACGCAGTTACGTCACCCTCCAGTGTTATCTAATGGAAAGTCATCTTAACTGCTCCGGAACAAGGGGCTTAATTTCACTTTAGGATATAGGCCTTAGTGCTGTATAGCATGGTCCTTTGTGCAGACTCCCTGATGCCCCCCTTTTAGTTAACAAGATAAGCAACTCTTTCTACTACCTCCTCTTAGCTTGATGATGCAGGAATCCTGCTATACTTTTTTTAAGAAGACATCCATCCTGCTTTTTTTTAAATGGAAGACACCCACGTTTACTGCCTGACCTACTGGAGGCAACTCTTCCTGATGCCTCCCCAGAACTGATGACACAATCACTGCTTTTTTATTTGGCAAATTGAAGTAGTTCTCCCTGGAGGCTTTAATTGCCCAGGTGCCTCCTCCTGTTTTGTCCCTTGTAATCCACCATATAGCAAGTGACATAGTGAATGACAGTTGTCTGTGATTTGTGTGTGTGTGTGTGTGTGTGTGTTGATTTAAATGGACTGAACTGGATCGGGGAAGAAGCACCTTGGAAAAGACAAAGGGTATATTAAAAAAATTATTTAAAACTTTCCTTTTTTTACATGCTAAGTTAGGTGAGGCTCTGCCTCCCCTGCCTTTGTAACATTGCTCCCAGGTAAGAGTACAGCCTAAAGAATTTTGTTTACAGCAGTATTACTCATTACATTGCAAAGTCACCTGTCCAAGGGCCCCTGAAGCGTAAATCTATACTGCTCTATACTGCACTGACCCTACAATCCAGAGAAACTATGGGAAGACATAAGATGCACTTACTCTGGATTGCTCTATGCATTTCCCATAGGTTTCCCATAGGTGGCACCATAACTACGTCGGTGTAAAAGGTCCTGTAGTTACTCTGGATTGTTACTGTTTCTTAGCACATTCAGTTGGCACAGTGGGGGGGGGGAATTCCAGTAAGTAAAGCTTTAGAATGATGATAGTTTCATAGCATCAGTGGAAATGAATGCTTTTCTTACAATATAAGTATAAAATTCAGTACAATTCACTGCTTTGTGCATGGTTATTCCTTCAGGGCTAAGAATGACATTAGGCTTACCCAGCCTGATAATCACCACTATAAAAGCACCAAATAAATCAAATAAACACATTGTGCCCATTAATCTAGCCTTTCAAATTTTCTGCCTTTTTTGATGCTCAGTTTTCAGAGAATCCCAAAGGTAGAAAGAAAACGCCATCAAAAGGACTGAAGCTATTTTGAAATTCAATTGCACGTCTGTTGCGCTGTTCACCGTAGCGTTAAAAACTTATCATCAGGGACCTGAGAAATATATTTCAAAATTCTCCTCCTGACAAAGGATTCCCCATGCATTTCAATGGGCTGTGGGGATGTGGGGATTACCGCGTAAAAGGTAAGTACATGTGCAGCTTCTCCTGTAAAGAGATGAATGGGAAGGTACTGTTCTAGGCAACACCTCCTTGCCAAGACCGGGGTTCTTCTGATCCTTTCTCAGCTGTGAAACTTTTGTCACTTCTCAGTCTCATGTTTCTAATATACTCAATGTATAACAGAGAAATAAGTTTTGTGGGAATTATATTTACATTGGGACAGAGTGAATGGATCCTGTGTGTTTTCTTTTTCTTGACTACAAATCATATTTCTGCATCTGAACTCATTCTAAACACAGCTCTGATTTACCCAAAGTTTGTGTGGCTCTATATAGCAGTGTGCAGACAATAATGTTACTCTGGGGATGGGGTTAAGTGTCCAGTGGCACATGTTTTGCAGGCAGAAAGTACACAAGTTCATGCAAGCTTAAAGGATCTCAGCTAACCAGGGTGGTTAAAATCTTTGCCTAAGAACTCAGGTTGTTCCTGCCAATTAGAATGGTGGGATAGATGGATCAATGGTTGGACTCTCTTATAAGATAGTTTAGTAAGCCTGAGGGGCCACAGATCAATACGTAAGCACATGTTTTGAATCCATAAGTTTCAGTCCTTCGTATCTCTACCTAAGAGGATCTCAGGCTGAGAAAAACAAAATACATACAACATTTCTACCTGAGACCTTGCAAATCTGCTGAAGGTTGGAGCAGAGTAGATGCTACGCAGTAGTTGGGGGTCTGTGTAAGGCTGCTTCACCTACATATCAAAAACATACCAATTTTATACTGAGAACCAGCCCAGAGACTTGATCCTAAACATACTTACAAAGTAAGACCCATTGAACTGAGTGGGCAGAGTAGTCTGATCCAACTTGTGACGTTTATTTCCAGAGAAGTGTGCAGAAAGAAGATTTGATCCACAAGGTATTGTTTGCTTTTTATGTACTCAGTTTGATTACTGAGTTCTTCCTTTTTAATTCATCTCCTTAAGATGAAACACAGTCCACATTATTCATGCATTAGAGGTCCTTGCCCCTGGTTACTGGACAAGAGACACTCTTTCAAGTGGGTGTTCCTCTTTTATTTAGCAGGGGGAGAGTAACTGGCCCTCCACACCCCAGCAATGTCTGATCTAGTGGCTTCTGCTGGTGTTCTTTTTGCACTTTAGATTGTGAGCCCTTTTGGGACCGGGACCTATTAGCTATTAATTTGCTATTAATTTTTTTTCATTTTCTTGTAAACTGCTTTGTGAACTTTTCAGTTGAAAAGAGGTATATAAATACTGTAGATAGATAGTCCCACAATGTCTAAACCACATTTTTATCACTAGCTAGACAGTAATGTTATTTTTAACTTTGAAAAAGCATTCTCACACACAGAAAACCACTATTTTATATTTTAACTAGTGTAAAATATATGTTGTAATTAAATTGGGTGGAGTTTTCCAGCTGGAGCTAAATTAAATGTCATGTTAATCAAACATGTGGGTATCAGGAAGCCTTTAAGTTGGCACTCTCTTCACAGGAACAATCCAGAAGGTGAAAAGATACTTTACTCTGAGCCTGAAATCCATTGGCAGAGGTGTGTATGGAAGCATCCAGGGTTCTCGCAGCTTCAGACTCCACTTAAAATAAAAGATTCTTGATTTCTCAGAAGTATAATTCCACTTTCCCTTTGCCAACAACATATTTTGGGAGGAAGAAATATTCGTGGGAGGAAGTGCTGACAATTCCATGAGATATGATTAAAACTGGGAGCATCAATATCCTTCCATGCCTGTGTTAGAGTCCTGAATTGTTTGCACATCATGGGAATAGATCAAAATGTACCACAAACGTGTTGTATCGATTAACAGAGAAACAAAAGTTCCAACTAACTTTATTCCAAAACTTAGAACTTATGTAACAAATGTTACATGACTCTGAAACCAATTTAAACTCAGGCCGACCTCCTCATTCCAATTATTCCTTCTTGGTCTTCCCACAAGAAGTTCTTCGAAGTTCCAAGACATGGCTTGAGGGCACATGATAAAACTGCTTTGCTAAATTCCATTATGCTACAAAATAACAGCTCTATTGGGTTTAATGGTAGACACTCTAGTGACAATATTTTATCGAACATTTGTGGCATCTTGCATGCATTACCAGATCTTAGTGTCCAATTCACAGCTTGCTTATCCATGTAAGTAGATTTTAATTTATGAATGATGCTTGCCAAAGGTCTGTGCAAATTTCAAAGGGCTTTTTAAAAAGTCACCCAGGAAGTGCACCTTGTACACCTATATATCAACCCACACTCCATCTCCTGTATTGTGTGTGTTTTATCCATTCAGTTGTGTCTGGCTCTTGCATACTCCTGTATAGTATTTGATTCTGCTGAATAATGTTTCCTCCCCTGCCGGCCCCCTAACCTTCAGTGCCTGGTCAGGCAAATGCATACCCCACACACAGGCTTCAGATCCAGAGCATTTGCATTCAGATCACATGGATCCAGAGCATTTGCATTCTGTCACATGGCTAGGAAATACCTGCTGATCCAGATGCAGTCAGAAATAAATCTCTTGGGAAATTCTCCCAGTTTCTTAGATCATCATTATTCCTTCCCTTCGTTCACTTGAACATGTAATTGTGTGTTTCAGATATCTCCAAATTAACTAAAAAAAAGTCTCCACTTACAAATATATTCTGCTGAGTGTAATATTTTTGTTCAGCACATCTCAACTGCAATTACACTGGAAGAGCTGGACTCTTGCAGAGCCTGTGCCAGCAAATACAGTGGACATGAATATGTATGACTCAATCACAGCTGTGAAACAGCTGACTTTGGTGGTACTGCTCAATACCCCTTCCTGAGGATGCCCCTCTTTCTAAGGAAGCAAGCAGGCAATCCTTGAGATCCACCCAGCGGTAAGGAAAATTGAAGGTCACATCTTGTATGCTAGATATGAAGCTTTACAGTAGATTTTTAACAAGATCAGTTTTTGTCTGGACAAAACAACGGAGGTATGTGGAAATTTTGTAATATCTGGAAACTAGTAACAGCCCACAGCTGTCGCTTGCAGAGGTACAATAAAACAACATTCGACAGTAAAATATCCTTTTCCAGCATCTCATCTGCCGATATTTTCAATGGTAGCTGGAACATTGACAGTTGGAATGTTGACAGTTCCCTCTCCTCATCCTGCTTGTTGACACAGAATGTTGACCAGAGGTGCAGACACCTTCACACACAGATTACGAGAGCAGTCCTAATGTAGGCCAACAAAACTCATTGGTCTTCCCATTCCCTGTGCATGCCTGTACACGAGGGTGACCATATGACTGGATTTTTCCAGATTTGTCCTCCTTTTTAGCCAGCTATCCAGGTGTCCTCCAAAAGGGCTTCATTGTCCTCCATTTCGGCTTCATTTTGGAACTTTGCATCTTGTATTTCATTGGATTCATACTGAAGTGCAGAATCCAATGCAAAAATTGGTTTTGAAATAGCTCCTTCCTATCAAACGTTATGGCAAAAAAAAACTAAAAATCAAAAATATGCATTAGGCTCTATGGGAAAGTGAAAGTGCCCAATATCATAGCTTTACTCATGAGTAGGAAAATGTGCCATTGTCCACCGGAAAGGCCAGGCTGAGAGGAAATCATGTCCCTGCCTCCTTTTTAGGTTCAGTCATCTGCTCACCCTGCTGTGCACTGGCCTAATCTTCCCCCAGGAGTGGTTCAAAAGTGATACTTTTGTGATACCCCCAGGTCAGCACCAGTCCGGCCTAACTGGAGGATAGGATTGCAGCTTAAGGCATATATGTAGATGGATAACCATGGATGGCATGACCCAGAATACCACCCGCTAATGCCATCTCAGGTTTGCTGCCTGTTCACCCCCCCTCACCCTCCTAAAAAAAACCCTTACTGTGCTCCTAATGTATTGTTATTAGATCATGAGCCAGGATGGTTTAGGAACCGTATTTAGTCCTGGTATACTGGAAGATTAAGGTCCACCATCTAGATCCACCATCTAGATCCATAATCTCTCACATACCTCACAAGGTTGTTCTGAGGATAAAAGGAGGGAAGTATTCTATATTCACACCATCATGAGCTCCTTGGAGGAAAGGCAGTATAAAAATGCAGAATATTTATTTATTTAGTATATGGCAAATACATGGACTTGTGATAAATCAAATGTTAATGTCCAGTTCACCCATCCGCTCAAGGACAGAGAGGTCTATGTTGAAAAAATCAGACATTGGACCAGTGTAAGCGCTCGATGGACGCTTGGACACAATGTGCTAACATTTTGTCGAGGAGCACCACAGTCACACTGAGAGGTAGATGCAAGACCCTCTTAAACAGTGAGTCCTGGCAGACACCGTGCTGGGTACGGATCCTGTTCAGAGTTGACCAATGCTGGTGAGGTAGGTCAAAACCTGGCACCTTCTGTGCAGGGTCCTCTATGAAGCGCATGTATCTGGGCATTCATGAACCCATTTCATTTTCCATTGTGCGTTAATATATACAGTAAATGATAACATGGCTTTTAGATTTTTTTTACAGAGCAAAAAGTTATTTTGTTTGCACTGTTCCTATAAATCAAACTGGAAGTTCTACACTCCCAGTTTTGGTTTATAGCATACTATCAACATGGTAAGGAGGGGAATGATCAGTGTACTCTCTTCTGGATCTCTTTTAAAAGGGAATAATTTTCTTATAGTATGTTCAGACGACATGCTCCATCTCTCCCTGTTCTAAAAAGGGATCTTACATGCTGGAAGGAACACTTATGAAGAAACCGCACGCTGTGCTATTGGGTATCTTTTATAGCTATTTTTCCTGTTTTTGAATTACTTGATACTTTTTTATCCTTCTGTCTTTTAAAAAAATTCATACTCATAGCCATTCATCCTTATTTTTCCAGTAATCATCTTTTCTGTATGGCTGTGTCCTGAAATTTGCTACAAAACTTTCACTTCTGGATACCAGCAGCTTGTTTCAGGTGACAATTACATGCATATAGAAATTTGCAGATTACCTGGATGAGAAACTCAAATATGTTTCCAAACAATCTATATTAAAAAGGAGTCTAACAAGAGTGATCTCATCATTATTTTCATGGCATCACATGATGTGATATTGTGAACATCCCTAGTGCAGTGAGAGCCTTTTTGGCCACCTGAGTCTCAAAGACATAGAGGGTGCAAGAGGTTAGACTGGTTTCTGTTCAAGTGAATATCTAGACTAAAACAAATAAAAATCAAATATAGAATTCTTCTTGATCCATATATGGGGTCAGCTAGAGATGGCGCAAGATCTTCTGATTCCCCAGAAAGGCTTCCCCCTTATCCAGTTAATGCTGATTTTATGCCCTATATCCCTTTCTCTTGACTTAAAATGAAGAGTGGAGAGGCAGAGAAGTACACAAGCTGTGGATCTGAATAAGAAGGATAAATACTCTGTGTGTTTGTGTGTGTGTGTGTGCTCAGCAGGAAACACCAACATGCATAACAGAAAGATTGCTGATCCATTCCCTGCTTCTTTCTCTTAGCCCTAAATAAAATTCATTTAAAATTCTGTATAAAACTGACATTTCAATGCAGAAAGAAGACTTTCCTGGGGGAAGAGGGAAAACTCAGGTAATGGAAAGCCAGCCTCTTGTAAGCATGCTTCCATCAACCAGAATGGGAAGCTTTAATGTCCTCAGAAGGAAGCCCCATTGAACACAATGTGACATACTTCTGAGTAGACCTGCATAGGATTGTGATTTTCATTCCTAACTCCACAGCTCTGAAAAAGTAACAGCCCAATCCTATCCACAGTTTTCTGGGAGTAAATAGCATTGACTCTAATGGGACTTACTTCTGAGTAGGCATGCATAGGGTTGGGCTCTGATTCTGTGATGTGAGGATGGACAGGCCGTGTTATCTGTCCTGGGATTAAGTTCCATTGTCTCTAATGGGACTTCATGCATTCATACATTCTTTGAGATGTAGGAGGGATACATCATGCACTCTGTTCATGCTCAGAGGCAGGTTTCTGAGCTTCTCAGATTTAGGATGGATAGATCATGCACTCTGTGAGATGTAGGAGGGAAACTCTGTTCATGCTCAGAGGCAGGATTCTGAGCTCCCCAGATGTAGGAGGGATACATTATGCACTGTGTGAGATGTAGGAGTGATACTTGATCATGCACTCTGTTCACGCTCAGAGGCAGGATCCTGAGTTCTCCAGATGTAGGAAGGATACATTATGCACTGTGTGAGATGTAGGAGGAATACATGCACTCTGTTCATGCACTCTGTTCATGCTCAGTGGCAGGATCCTGAGCTCTCCAGGTAAGCCTTGGGCAGCCAAAGCTGGGTTTGCTGGACTCCTCGCCTCCCCACTGAGGCTGCCTCCCTCCCCTCTTCCTGGGAGCCCCCGCCCCTCTCTGCTTCTCCATCTCTGGGGCCATTCAGAGGCACTTCCCTGCAGCCCATCGTGCGGCTCCTTTAAAGCCCAGGCAGTCGGATTCTCCTTCTTCTTCTTCTCCTGCTGCTGCTGTTCAGCAGCACAGCCCGGGCTGGTCCTGCTGTGGCTCCAGCATTATCATCACCACCACTGCACCCCAAGAGGACCCTGCAGCAGGACTTGATCTCTGCCCCTTCTGGGACTTTGGGGCTGGTGGCTCTCCAGAGGGAGGAAGCAACAGCTGCTGATCTGGGGGATTTCAGGGCTCAAGCCTTCCTGGGGCTACCAAGAGTTTGAGGCTTGATCAGAGAGGACAACCCTTTCCACTGCACCCCCATGGATGACAGCTGTAAGTCCTGGCAACTTGGAGGCTGGGGAGGGGGAGAGAAGGGGGGTTAGTGGTTCCACCCACTGGAACTTGGGGTGCTGCTAGCCTCAATTTCCCCATTGTAAAATGGTTTTCTGTGCAGGGGAGGAGGAGCGACTGATCTCTTCTAAAACCTAATCTCTTCTAAAACCTAATAAACATACAATGCAATCCTAAACATGTCTACTCAAAACTAAGTCCCATTATGTACAGGATTGCAGGGGTCAGCTGGAAACTTCTGCCTTGAAAGACCCCCTTGATCTTGGGTCCCTTTCTCTGGAGTCTTACTTGGGTGATAATTTTCCAGTGCTTCTGTTACTCTGATCCATTCTGGGAGTGTCTCTGTGGGCACATGTTGTGGGGTCAGAGTGACCATATGTCCTGATATTTTTCAGGTCATGCCTTTTTCCAGGACAATGTCCTCTTTCTTAGCTTTGTGTCCTGGAGAAATTCTTCATTGAACTCTTTTTCCTTGTGAGCATGCAGTATGTAGCCTTCTTGCACTTAATAAATTAGGGTTGCAATCCCATCCATTTACTCCATTACATGGGAGTAAGCCCATTAACTGTAAGGGAACTTATTATTTTGGAGACATGCATAGGATTGGGCTCATGATGTATATGTCGTTGTTTTAAGTTTAATGTTTTAGATTAAACATTAAACTTAAAATTTAGATTAATGATTAGATTTACTAATCATTACACTTTAAAACTAATGTTTTCGTTTTAAATTATGTTAAATTAAAATGTTTAAATCAACCACATGAAAGCAATTTGTATATATATATGGTTTTAGCTTTTATTTTGTCATGTCCTACATTTTTCTTGTGTGTCCTACATTTTGGGGGCCCTTGTCCTCTTTTTGTGGTTATAACATATGGTCATCCTGGGGGAGAGCCTTGATTTCTCTGCAGCGCATAATTGGTGACAGGGGGAACCCACCCCAGATGGCAGCCCCCACTGTCACACTGCTGTAAAATGTGGCTTGAATGTAATGAATCTGCAAATGCTGTCCATAAATGATACACAGGAGAAGAAGTTAAAGTGCTCCATTAAGAGGGATTTAGAGATATCAGTGGAAAGCAATGGTTCTGTTGGCAGGCTGCGGAGGGACTCACTAACTCCTGTGATGGGAAGGCAGGGTGTGTGCCCTACACTTTTAATGTAGATCTTTTGGCCAGGAGTGCAGAGTGAATGGTAGAAACTGGAAATCTGGTCCCTTGAAGCCCTGTTCATTTAATTGGCCTCCAAGTTTACACTCACTGATGTATAATTTCATTAACCAGCATGTGTTTTGAATCATCTTACAACCACTTAACAAGCACCAGTGTGTTGTCTACTGCTTGTAAATGGCAAAATGGTATCCCAAATAGCATATCTTTTCAGGGGTTTGGCTATTTCTCTGTTTGGCAGATTAAATTTTGCAATTTGGGGTTGCATACATGGAAACCACCATTTGTGATCTGGCTGTCAGTTCCATGCTCCTCACCCCTTTTTATGTGTTAGATTCCCCAAGACATCTGATGTCTTTAAGTGTCACTTTGGAAGGGGTGAGAACTGGTTGTGCTTTCCTTTTACATCAGGTGTACGTAACGAACAAAGTCTTGATGCAACAATGAATGGTTAAAAATGTGATATGTTTACTCGGATCGTCCCTTGCCTAGACCCACAAAGTTGTTTACTGGAAAAGCAATATACAAAAGAGTTGCTGTCTATTGTAGAGACACAGCTTTCAGCATTCTTATTTTTTTTTTCTCCTTATGACTGCTACTCCTTGAGTGTGTGTGTATGTTTATATGCTGTCTGTCGCACACATCAATTAACAGTCACATAATCCCTGCAACTCTTTACCAGAAATATTTCTTTTCTCGGTGATGATTGGAAAGATGAATGGAGTGAAATGAGGTCAGAGTGGATTTAATGATTGAACCCATTCAGGTGTATTCCCTTCCCATTCTGAAGTGGAACCAACTGCCTTGCTTTCATGTGCATCACGTCTAAGCAACCTGCTTGTGTACGAGCAGCAGGAATGACTGCTAATCTGCTCAACACTGATGGACAAAATGCATTACTCCAACAGTGTTCATGACAGATAAATAGAAGGACTTAATTCACCGCACAGAGTATTTAATATACAGGGCGAGAACTGAAATGTGCAAGAGCTTTATTTGTTTTTTTTTTTACATTCTTGGTTTTTTCCCCTCTTCCTCCCAGGCATCTGATAACTTTGGCATAGCTGATCTCTGTGACATTGTCATGGTTGTTCCAGTTACTGAAAAAAATTAGTTTTACAGCTGCTAATGATAAATGAATCCAACACTGGTATTTCATGGCCCAGAAAGGAATGCATTGCTATGTTTGGAAAAAAATGCTCTATAAAATTTTACTGAACATTTATTGCTATTCTTACACTAGGGTTTAGGCCAAATTAGCAAAGTCTAAGAAAATCTGTTCTCACATCTACAATGAAAATTTTTTTGGCTTTTTCCTTTAAGAAATCCAGTTGCAAGAACAGCTGGAGAGTGAGCAGAGAGAGCCGTTGTCAATAATCCATAGATGATACTGAGTTAAATAGTTAACTGATTTGTCAACTGGTATGACATGAGTAGTTTTGTAAAGCTTTACCATTGTTGTTAGCCCTTAAACACTATTCTCTGATTTTTCTTTGTACTGTGATACTTTGTACTGTGATTTCTTTGATACTCTGATAATTCAGTACTGTGACTCAAACTCAGATTGGCTATTGAAGGCCTCCAGAAATGATGCCATCCTGTTGTTATGGACCTGTAACATTAACATCTGACATATCCAACAAATGGCCCTTTGCTAATGGCTTTACAAGATATCTAGAAAAGAATGAGGCAATCAGGAAGAAGTGAATATTTATACAGGTCCAATCTGGTTATACACAGATTTTTTAAAATACATTAATTTGATTCATGCATGGTCCCTATAAATGAAAAGGAATATGCCCATCCTTAAATAAGAAAAAAAGGCACAGTTTAAAATCACAGTTTCAAAAAAACAGCTTTTCTTACTGTTGTAGAGAGGCAGTCATGCATGCAATCAATCCATTCTTCAGCTGAGCCAGGCAACAACAGTTCTTAAAACTTACTGAAAAGCTGTTGTTAAACAATTGTAAATTTTAACTACTTTTATTTAACACATTTTTTGCGTCAGTGGGGAGTCCCAGAATTAAACCCCTGTGCATGGTGATGCACACCTTATTCCATTTGGAACAAGGGAGGGTGAGAAATCTGGAACTGGATCTTTAAATCTATTTTTTCCACTTCTTTTTATCCACAGATTTTATTTAATCCACAGGCGGTTCTGAAATAGAATCCTAGTTGATAACACGGGACAACCTGTTTCATGGTAAACTGAACAACAGTGCAATCCTAAGCATGTCTACTTAGAATTAAATCCCACTGTGTTGAATAGTACTTACTTCCAGGAAAGTGTGGTTAGGATTGCAACCCAAGTTAGAAACCTCTTCTCCTTACTCCTTGTGAAATATGCTAATATTTCTTAGGCTGCAATCCTGTATCCACTTACTTGGGTGGGAATGTACACAGTCAGACTTACTTCTGCAGCTTTAAAACATTAAGAGCACAATCCTAACCATGTCTACTCAAAAGTGTACCATTGCGTTCAGTGGGTCTTACTCCCGGGAAAGTGTCTTTAGGACTGCAGCCTAAGACCCATTGAATTCAGTAGAACTTGCATCTGAAGAAAACACATACAGTACAGGATTATCTATCTGGGTATAAGAATTGTGTGTGTGAAGAAAGTGATTGAAAACAATACTATCTGGTCAGAATATATGCATGCAGGTCAATATGGATCTCAGTTTGTATAGAAAATGTTTTCATTACTTTGAAAATGTAAATGTTCTATGAAGAATGCTCAATAAAGATGTATGGGTGATTTTTTAAAAATTGAATAACAAGGATGCTGACAATGAAAACAGAATGTAATAGCATAATTAAAAATAATTTTAAAAGCAAGGGGACATTAAAAATGATTTTATGTTTAAATATGAAAAATGAGCTGGCTTGGCAGGTCTCTCAGGGAGAGTTTTAAAGCAAAATTCCAACAGTCAAATGTAAAAATAGCAGCACTTGTCAGTTGGATCAATTTTGCACTTTGAATGAATGTCAATATTGGCATTTTCAGACTTCTATATTTGTTTGGTTTTCTTTTTTTCTTTGAAGGGTAGGAGGATCATCTTCTATGAAGAAGATTTTGTGAATGAAAAGGTATCACATGCTGAGTTATCACACACTACGGGTGCAATCCTAACCATGTCTACTCAAAAGTAAGCCCCATTGTGTTCAATGAGTCTTACTCCTAGGAAAGTGTTTTTAGGATTGCAGCCTTAAGCCCAGAGAAGTTGGAGATCCCCCAGGATATGTACCAAACATGTGGTGTCTTCCCCTACCGACTGTATATGTTTCAGGATTTTCTTCATGAAAGCTCAGATTCTGTGGCTTTTACAAAAGCCGCTTGGATTTGAGAGCATGATGTGATTTGTGGTGTGATTGTGTCCAGGTGACTTCCTAAATTACACTTGCTGATATGTTCCATATTTAGTTATTGGGGGATCATTAAGGCAGTAGTTGCTAGTGAAATTGTATTAACAGAGTCAGTGGCGTAGCTCATGATCAATGTAGCCTGGTGCAAAGCTCGAAATGTTGCCCCGGAAGTGATGTCACAAGTGGAAGTGATGTTTTCCCGGGGTAATTAAAAAAACAAATTTTCACCTGGAAAGAAGAAAATAAAATTAAATGAAAATTGTATCCCTTATTGGTTAGGGAAACTGTGCTGGGTCAGAGAGGAATGGTTATTGTTTCCTTGCTAAATAAAAGAGGAGCACCACTTAGATGTACCTGTATACCCAGTTAGCATGGGTAACAGTATTATATTTATATGGAAATGAGAGCTGATTCATATGAACATCATATTAATTCTATACAGTATCGGAAGTATTGCTTTCAGAGCAATCTATAAAATGGGAATGTTTGAAGAAAGATGCAGCCAAACTGGAGCAAGTCCAGAGGAGAGCGACAAGAATGATAAGTGGGATGGAAGGGAAGCCCTACGAGGAAAGGTTGGGGGAACTTGGGATGTTCAGCCTGGAGAAGAGGAGGCTGAGGGGAGACATGATTGCCCTCTTCAGATACCTGAAGGGCTGTCATAGGGAGGAAGGGGCCAATTTGTTCATAGCTGCTTCTGAAAGCAGAACTAGAACCAATGGGTACAAACTGCAAGAAAGGAGATTCCGGCTGGAAATCCGGAAAAAATTCCTGACGGTGAGGGCGGTTCGGCAGTGGAACAGATTGCCAAGGGAGGTGGTGGACTCTCCCTCACTGGGGATCTTCAAGCAGAGGCTTGATGAGCACCTGTTGGAGATGCTCGAAGGGGAATTCCTGCTGCAGGCAGGGGGTTGGACTAGATGACCTATTAGGTCCCTTCCAACTCTATGATTCTATGATTTTATGATTTTTTTGATTTTTTAAAATCCACTTTTTGATCCATAGGCTTTTGTATTTTCATTTTCTGGTTAATTGGCCGTACTGTTTGATAGAATATAGATATTCCAATACAGTGTGTTTCACTGCATTTTGCATTAAATTACCTTTCCAACGATATATAACATGATGGTATTGTCATTCGTACTTACCCAATTTTTCACAATTTTAGCCACTAGTGTCAAGCTTAGCTTGTAGCCCCCCTAAAGGTGTAGGCTGGTGCAACTGCACCCCCTGCACCTCCTCTAGCTACGCCACCAGGCAGAGTTAATCTATGTAGTTCTGTGCTGTTAGTATTTTCTAGTTCTGTGCTGTTAGTATTATATGTGTTTTCTCCTTTTGGTCTTGTGTTTTCTTCAGGAGTTGTAGTATAAGAGGTTGTGGAACCTTCGACAGGAAACCCAGTTGATGTCCCCCCCATGCTATCATGAAGCATGACGCACACAATTTTTTTGCGCACAGTCCCCTGAAATTTATATAAGCAGATCTAGTGCACAAAGGAATGTTTGTATAGTTCCTGATTATATTAGTGGAGTTTATTCCACTCACCAATGCAAACAATTATTTGGGAGCATCTATGACAAGAACAGAGGCCTGCAGTGTGGCTCAGTGGTTACAGGCTCTGTGCCTGTCAATCTGAAGATCAGCAGGTCAGCTGTTCAAAACCCAAGTACTGCAAGATGGAATGAGTTCCAGTCCCTCACCCAGCTCTTACCAACCTAGCAATTTGAAAGCATGGAAATGCAAGTACATAAATAGGTACCACTTTGGTATGAAGGTAACAGTGTTTCATGCGCATGTGGGACACATGATCACAGAAGCATATTTGGACAATGAGGCATATTCTTAAACTCTATAGCTTAAGAAACAGGGATGATCACTGCTCCCTTGGGGGATCAAAATGCAAGGGCACCTTTACTTAATGGCAAAAACACTTTTCACTCTTAGTTTGCTGGTTGAATGAAATGTTCATGAAATGTTGAAAGAAATGTTCAGCAAGCTCTGTCTCCCCTACAGGCATTCACTGGCTTCTTGAAAGGAATTCCCACACGTACAGCTTTAAGAGCTGTATAATGGGGAACTCTCATTTTGTAGGGTTTGTGAGGATGACGATCAAGCCTTCCATTCAGCTATTCACAGGGTGACGATATAGAATGGAGGACAGAGTGCTTCTACCTTTAACCATTGCATAGAAGACAAAATTGAGGCAGGTGCTGCTTTTTAAACCTTACCATGATGAGGTAAACCTGCCTTAATTCCCTTTTCTATGCAATGGTTAATGTAGAGGCACTCTGCCCTCCATTCTATATGGTCACCCTGGCTATTCAGGCCCCACCGAGAACTTCCAGCACTCATGCTCTCTCTTTTTCCCACTCTGTGGCTAGTAGGAACTTAGGAATCAGTTTCAAATTGGGGAAATGGCAAAGATAGAAAAAGTTACTACAAGTTCTACAGCCGTAATCCGGCTGCCTTTCAGTCTGCCCTGCATCTGCTTTTAATGAAAGAAAATTGTTCAGAAAATCCAATCAAAGTTCTTCCATGTTATCCTGCATACTTAAGGATGTAGCAGTCTAGATACATGGAGTGCTATTTTTCTGGAAAAATAAGTGCCAATACTCACCTGATGGCATTCACAGGTACTAACATGTGCATCTGTGTCTATGTATGTGTGTGCCGGTACTCACCACAGAGGTGTTGGTACATACGCAGAGGTGCCAGTACTCCGTACAAGTGCGTACCCCTTCATAAAGACCCCTGGATACATGGCACATGAACTGCTTATTGTTACAGCCATAGACCACTAGTGAAGTTCACATCTCCTTCATGGACTCTCCCTCACTGGGGATCTTCAAGCAGAGGCTTGACAAGCACCTGTTGGAGATGCTCTAGGAGGATGCTGTACAGGCAGGGGGTTGAACTAGATTATCTACTAGGTCCCTTCCAACTCTATGAGTCTAAGACTAAGGAGTAGAGATGGGGCATCCAGCATAGGTATGCATTCTAATGCCAGGTATTTAAATTCATTCAATAATTTTGTTTTCCAGGGTAGATGATCAGACATAGCATCCAATATTAGGCTAAAGTTAATGGCTGACTACTGTTGTCTTCTATATGTTATTATTTGGCAAGTAATGAAATAAGTGATGCCACATAAATTGAGCATGGCATTGACATTCTCAGCTATTTCTAAGCTGGATAATTGTTGCTCTGGAAGCGTAGATTTTATTCCCCATCCAGCCATTGTTTTCAGAGCATCCTTGCAGTAATATGTAGTGAAGTTCCCTTACATATTTGGTTAGGATAGTAATTAAGTCCTATCTACTATGTCAAAAACGTAATGTTTAATTTTAATTATTATTAAAATTGCCATCCTTGCCAGTTCTCTGCGATAACCTACCAAAGAGGATGTGATGTCAGTTGTAACAACCTTGTGAGGTAGGTCATGCTGAGAGATGGTTACTAACCCTAAGGCAAGTTCTTTTCAGCCTCAACTTCCTGGATTCAGTATGGGAATCATACCCCTTGCTTATGTAGAGTTGTAAAGGCAACATCAAGATAAGGCACATAGGGTGCTATGCATGCTCAGAGAGCACTATACGGAGGTTAAATACTCTGTATTAGAATTTTTTGTTTTTGTCAATTGCTCATGCAATTATTTACCCTAGAATAATAGTAGAATAATAAAATAGAGCTGAACCAAGTTTCCTTTTCACAACTACATGGAACTAAATGAGAGGCTGAGTCAGCTTATCCTAGAAAGGTCAGGGGCTCTTTGCCTTTCTTTAATACTGGAATAAGTAACCATGACAGTGATAGCAGACTATGGATGAACGAACCATTTATTTTGAGGATGCACCACACCGGAGGAGACATGGCCTTATAGAAAATATCTACCTATTTATGCTGGCTTTTAAAAACAGATTTTCATACCCCATTTTAAATACAATTGCATTTCGTTTTAGTTGTCTATTTGGGGAATTTATTTTTCAAACAAGTGTGCTTAGGGACACAGTTGTTAGCCTGTAGATGTCACTATGGATCCAATCTAAAGACTAATAATCTTGTAGTTATAATCCCAGCAAGAATCAGAGCATCTGCAGTAGCAATAATCTGCATCCTAGTCAATTCCCGAGGGACTTTTAAAATTCCTTGTGTCTCAGAGCTTAGTAATGAATGTGATGCTGCTGAACCTAATTCTCCAGCTAATAATCTAAAAGTAAAATTTGAATACTCATCAGACCTGATTTTTACAGTTGAAGAAATGGAACAGAAGTACCTAAGCCATTCCCTGCAACACTTGTTTCAGTTTCTGACAATGAGTTATGATTTCAGCCAATTCGTTGGAGGCTCTGGAGCATTTAAGATGCCTGATAATACAGATATTAAAAGACGGGGTGAATAATTATAGATTATGGCATTTGCAAGAGCATTCATATAACTTACAACATGATCTTAGGTATATTTTCTTAGAGGTTTACATGTGTAAGTGTGTATAGAATTGCAATCTATGTGTTTCTTTGGCTATTCTAGGTGGTCTAGAACAGGGGCTTCAAAGGTTTTTGGCAGGAGGGCCACATCTCTCTCCAATGACCGGAAAACTAATTGACATTTCCAATTTGAACACATTCACATAAATTTACATATAAGAATGTATTGGAGTGGATTACAAAGTTTGCCCAAGGGTCGGATAGAGGGGTCTTGCTGGGGTCAACATTGAGGCTTGCCGATGGCAGGATCTGGCCACCGGGCCAGGGTTTGGAGACCCCTAATCTAGAAAAACCTGAGGTCTATATTGCAAGTGATTCAGGAAAGGCTGCCTAAGGTGGTGGACTCTCCCTCACTGGGGATCTTCAAGCAGAGGCTTGACGAGCACCTGTTGGAGATGCTCTAGGAGGATGCTGTAGAGGCAGGGGATTGGATTAGATGATCTACTAGGTCCCTTCCAACTCTATGATTCTATGATTCTATGACTAAGGGGTAGAGAAAATGAAAAGGAGAGAAAACCTGATAGGTGTTTCAGGTATAAGAAAAGGAAAAATAGAGAGGGCTGATGGGGAAGGGTTCTGGGAGAGAATATGAACATAGGTTCTGAAATGAAATGCATGCAAATGTTTAGATGACACATAGAATTAGGTAAACAGGGTGATTAGACATTACGTATCTGAGCAACTGTTCAGTTCGACTAAAATAAGTTGAGATAAATTACATTAAAATTACTCCTCGCTTTGCTGGCAAGATTTTTCCCTCTGCGAGGATTGGGTGGCTTGCATTGTTTAGTGCGTGTTTTTTCATGGCAGATGGTAATGATGATAATTATAGAACTGGCACACTGTGAAACACAAAATGACATGCTGGGCCCAAAGGAGTATATTGAAGATTAGAATAGGATGAGTGATGACTTGGCAAGAGACTTTGATGCTTGGAACTTTTTTTTGAGAAATACTGTAATTCAAACAAAAGCTGAATTAAACTTTCTTGGAAAAGAGGGATTTTGCCATTCCATTTTGCCAGCCGTTTGTCGATTTTGCCATTTTGCCAATCGTTCTTTTATAATAGTTATGATTGACAGATCCAGAGTGCCCCATGTGAGACTCTCCGTAAAGATAATCCAGCTGATTGAATGTCTGGCTGCCAACTTCCTAGGAATACTGGAAAGAAATAATGCATTCAGCTGCTATTATGGTGATTACACCAGTTGCCTGTGTGCTTTTGGGTGGAATTTAAGGTGCTGGGAGTTATCTTTAAATAAGTTTGGCATAACCTGTTGAAACTTCAGATTCACCGTAGCACTTGTGCTGAACAGATTGGTCCTTGCCCCAAGTAATCACCCGATGGGAGATGAATATTTTTTTGCAGGGAGGAGAACCTTTTTCACATTTTTTCCAACTCCATTTTGAAACACCCTCCCCAAGGTGTGAAGATCATCCTCCATCAATTCCTTTAATAGTTCTATCTGTAGGGATATAGTATAGGCTGTATATTGTCACCCTATTTATTTAATTTGTATGAATAGTACATTATGCAAAACTGGGATGGATTAATCACTAGCCAGAATTAAGGTTGCTGGGAGAAAGATCAATAACCTCAGATACACAGATCATGCAACTCTAAAGGCAGAGAGTGAGGCGGAATTAAGGAACCTCTTGATGAGGTGATCATATGACTGGATTCTTCTGGATTTGTCTTTTTTTTAGTCTCCTGTCCAGGTGTCCTCCAAAAGGGCTTTATTTTGTAACTTTGCAATGGTGTGCAGTACTCCATCATGTCATATGTCACGGGATTCGTATTGAAGAACGGAATCCAATGCAAAAAATCAAAATATCTCCTTCATATCAAATATTATGGCCAAAAAACTAAAAATAAAAAATATGCATTGAGCTCTTTGGGAGCTGAATATTGCGGCCATACTCGTGAGTAGGCAAACATGTTATTGTCTGCTGGAAAGACCAGGCTGAGAGGAATCCAAGACCTTGTCCTCCTTTTGAGGTTTGGGAGGTATCTGGCCCAAACCATCTGGTCACCCTGTGAAAGGGTGAAAGTGCAAAATATGGCTCACAATTAAACATTTTTTAAAAATCAAGATCATGGCTTCTGGTCCCATTAATTCATGACAAGCAGAAGTGGAAGAAATGGAAGTTGTGACAGAGTTTATTTTGGGGGGCTCTAAGATGACTGCAGAAGGTGATTGCAGCCATAAAATTAAAAGATATTTATTTCTGGGGAGCAAAGCTATGGCAGCTCAAGACACTTAAAAGTCTAGACATCACCTTGCTGACAAAGATCTATCGAGTTAAGGCTATGGTTGTTCCTATGATAATGTATGGCTATGAGAACTGACTAATAAAGAAGGCTGACTGCCAAATAACAGATGCCTCTGAATTATGGTGCTGGAGAAGCCTCTTGAGAGTCCCTTGGACTGCAAGGAAATCCAGTCAGTCAATCCTCCAGGAAATCAGAACAGCCCAGTTTGAGGACAGATACTGAGGATAATGAAGCTGAAGATAATGAAGCTGAGCTCAAATATTTTGACCACATCATGAGAAGGGAGGACTCCTTAGAAAAGACCCTTGTGCTGGTAAAATCTGAAAGCAAAAGAAGGAGACAGCTGAGGATGAGGTGGTTAGAGAACCACCTGGATGAAGGTGTCACATGTGCTCTTAAGACATCTGGTGTGCTGCTGTGTGATACAGGAAGTGGACTAGATGGGCCTTTGGCCTGATCCAGTGGAGGCTCTTCTTATATTCTTATTTAAGAGTTCCTCTTGAAATGAAGAAGTCATGCTTGGTGCACTGTGCTTTCTTTTAGACCAGTGGTTCTCAATCTTCCTAATGCCATAACCCCTTTATAAGTTCCTCATGTTATGGGGACTCCCAATCATAAAATTATTTTCATTGCTACTTTATAACTGTAAGTAGCAAAAAGTGTACCCGTGTTGCGGAAGTAACATTTCCCCATATGCCATTCCCCCATAGCATCAACATCCAATGTGCAACTTCCCCCCATGTGCAACTTCCCCCATGCGCAACTTCCCCATGCGCAAATTTTACCCATGCACAACTTCCCCACATGCGCATCAGTACCAAATGCACAAATCCCCGTGCGCAACTTTCCCCCGTGCACAACTTTCCCCCATGCACATCATCCCCCATGTGCATCAATCCCGTGTGCAACTTTTCCCCATGCGCAACTTTTCCCCATGCGCATCATCCCCCATGTGCATCATCCCCCATGTGCAACTTCCCCCATGCCCAACTTTCCGCCCATGCGCATCAACACCCCATGCGCATCAACACCCCATACGCATCAACACCCCATGCGCAAATTTCCCCCATGCGCATCATCCCCCATGCGCATTAACCCCCCCGGGCGCAACTTTCCCCGTGCGCATCCCCCCCCATGCCCAACTTCCCCCCATGCCCAACTTCCCCCCATGGGCAACTTTTTCCCATGCGCAACTTCCCCCATGCACATCATCCCCCATGCGCAACTTCCCCCATGCACAGCATACCCATGCAGAACTTCCCCCCATGCGCATCATCCCCCATGTGCATCATCCCCCCATGCGCAACTTCCTCGCCAGTGAAACCTCTCCTCCTAACAACATCCTCCCCCCCGTGCACCAGGGTCCGAGCACCAAATTGGCTGGATGTTGGTCAGTCTCCCATATTAAGTATAGGACAGAAACACGTTGCCCCGTTTTCAGCCCCTGAAGGGTTAAATTTCTCCACATGGTTCTTGGTGGGTGTTCAGGTGACAGAAGGAACTCCCAGAATTCCATGCTTCAGGCCCAGCAGTTGGGGCGGAATGTTGATGAGTCATCAATTCTCCAATGCAAAGTATAGGGAGGAAAACGTGTTGCGCCCCTTTTCACCCCCTTCCAGTTGGAATTTCCGAAAACCGGTTCTTAGTGCACCCCTCCGTCACGGAAGGAACACCCACCCCAAATTTCACGCTTCTAGGCCCACCGGTTTTGGCAGGGGAGTGAGTGAGTCAGTCAGTCAGTGAGTCAGTCAGTGAGTCAGTCAGTCAGTGACTTTTCTCTTTAATATATATAGATTTTGCTACTGTTATGAATCGTAATATAAATATCCGATATGCAGGATGTATTTTCATTGTGACAAATGAAATGTGTGTTCTATGCACACGTTGAACACAATGGGATTTATTTCAGAGTAGGCATGCATAGGATTGGGCAATCCTATCCCTATTAATTAGCTATTAATTTTTTTTCATTTTCTTGTAAACCGCTTTGTGAACTTCTCAGTTGAAAAGCGGTATATAAATACTGTAGATAGATAGATATCCACATTTACATGGGAGTAAAGGCCTCCTGACTATAATGGGATTTATTTCAGAGTAGGCATGCATAGGATTGGGCCCTGTGGCTGCAATCCTATCCATATTTACATGGGAATAAAGGCCCCCCTGACTATAATGGGATTTATTTCAAAGTAGGCATGCATAGGATTGGGCCCTGAGGCTGTCAGTCAGCCCCAGTGCGCGCACAGTTACAGCCGGAGGTCTGGCAAGCCTGACCTGGCCCCCTGCACCAGGGGTCTTTAGGCGACCCCCAGGAAAGCTCTAGACAACCCCCAAAGGGAAACTTTGAGAAATGCTGTTTTAGACCTTCTGGTTTCTTATCTGATTCCAAACAAGCAACCATGGTTTCCTTTTTGTTAGATAATATATTTTTAGTGGAAGTGTTTGGATGGGTCAGGTAACAAGTGCAGGAAAGAAGGGAGGCTGATGTAAGATATCATCTTTTTCTTAAACTATAAAAATTTGGGACCTAGATCTACTGTAGAACCTTCTAAGTTTATTCAAACGTCAATGACACCATTTAGAATGGGTGTTAGGCTGCTTAACTAACAGCACAATCCAGAGTAGTAACTATGGGAGCTCTTAAGAGACATCTACGTCGACGTAGTTATGGCACCACCTAAATGAAACGTATGAAAAATTCATACAGCAATCCAGAGTAAATTTTTCTTATGTGGATGTAAGAGCTCCTGTACTTACTCTGGATTTTGCTATAAGCCAATATTACAGAACAGGATCATACCCAGAACTTTGCTAGTTATGTTGGTTTTCGATATTCTGTTGCAGTGCTTGAATCTTGGTGCTGTTGGTTCATTTGTACAAAAATGTGTGAAGCCTTTTCTTGTAGATACCAGATTGCGGCTGAGCTGTAATCTGACAATCTGTAATTGGAGATTTGGTGACACTGACAACTTAAAAATCCATCCAGTCCAACTGTTCACCAGTTCCACATTTGGATCATGTTCAGATAATATCCTCTCAGCAGATGATGTTCACGCATGTGGCACTTGGGACAAAGATAGACCTGCTTGTGTATTAGTCAAGTTGCTCTGAAAGTTTTACTATCACCAATATGCTGATGAATGAGTAGGAAAAAAATTTAAAGCATAATTCAGTTTGGTTGGATTAGTGTTTATTCCTTCATCCAATACATTTCCCTTCCTGGTAGTTGGACTGCAAGAGTTTTCATAGCTTAACAGAACACTTTGTCCTGTGACCCTCTGTTGGAGTTCTTTTTGTCTCAGAGAGACAATCAGATTGTGTTCGCTGCTAGCACATTCTCCCTCCTCCACTTCTCCTAATTGGTTAATTAGGACTGAGTTCTAAAAAAAGAGCTTCTTAACCTTAAAACCAAAGGGATAAGCTGGATATATGCACTGCAGCTTTTTCATAACTCAAATTTATATAGCATTTAAGGGTGCAATCCTAACCAAATTTCCAGCTCCAGGTTGAAGATAATTCAACTCCAAGGTAAGGGAACAAACTCTGCCTTATCTCGAAGAGGCCTCCATGACTGCCGTCCAACCACAGAACGCAGCAAATGCTCCACTAGCGCAGCTATATCACTGCTGGAAAATTGGTTAGGATTGTGCCCCAACTTGGATTGATATGTTCCATTCCCATTGCTTGTACTTTTTACTGATACCAAATTATATACTGTTTGCTCAACTTTTGCTGGTATAATTGTGTTTTTTTCTCTTATAGGGTTTACTGGTAGAGTTTATTCTTAGAGTTTACTGATTTACTGTACTGGTGGTGTTTACAGCATAGCAAGGGGATCGGGGCACAGTAAAGTAGTACCATGTAAGCAGCCCCTTCCGTTCTCCTTCTGAGCCATTCCAGGCAGTGACTGCAATGTGTAGGTACTCATCAATTGTCTGTATATTGCTGTCACTTCCCAGAAGGCTCCAACAGCAAGTGAGAGGAGCTGCTTACATGGCACATTGCAGATCTTGCAGTACTTATCATGCTGGCTATACATTATGCTACTGGATTACTGTATCGTTTGGTTTGCATTATTTTGATCCACTTTTGGATCTTTTTGGTCCACCGTTGCATAACCTGATTTGGTGCACACTACAATGCTACATCTTGTATATTTTTAAGATTTTTTAAAAAATGTTTCTGTGCAGGTGCTGTTGGCCCTCTAGCTCCTTAAATGGCATCTACTCAGCAACCGATGCCCGTGACATTTAAAGTTTCGGCTAAGCTCAATTTGCAAGCTCATGATGGTGATGAGTCCTTAAATGCCTCTCCACTAATAAATAGAACTTTAAATGCTACTAATTTTATTGACCTCGGTGGCCAGGCTGCCTTTGTGCCAGCCTTTAAACCCAAACATAAAGAGGCTGTGCCTACTGAGAAAAATAACAGTTTTGTTTCTGCTCTGCTGCCATTTGGAATTGGGCATTTTCCAAATCACATGCAGTGCAAGCAGTGGTGGGCTCCAGCAGGTTTGCACCTACTCTATAGAACCGGTTGTTAATGAGAGATAGGACATATAAAGTTTAAAAATAGCCATTTAAAAGTGGCTGCCAGATGGGCAGAGAACCGGTTGTTAATTTCTTTGAAGCCCATCACTGAGTGCAAGGTACATATGAAATGTTGGCCCCAACATGAAAAGGGGCTTCTGATGAAATTGGCTTTGAGGCTCTTAAAAGTGGTCTCTCACTGTTCAAACAAAAGGAAATTAAAAGGATACAGTAAATTAAAAAAGCTATAAATGCTGCATTTAAGCAAATAGAAATTACAGCTTTCTACTCAAATGGAGATTTTTAGCATTCTACTGAAGACATATTAAAATGACTCAATGAAGAATGGATAAAAATCCCATAAATCAAAATAAAATGTTCCATTCTTTTTCAGTTGTCTGAGGAAATAGTTTCTCACTATCTTATGAATTTAACTCATTGTAATTGGTACATCTTTGTTGTTCATAATTTCTATTTCCTTCCCATTAAAAGCCCCACCTAAACAGAGACGTTTTTCTTTTCACCAGCAGAAAAAGTTTAAACAAGCCGCTCATAACTGCATTAAAGATGGATGGAGCTACTCGTTTAGAATTTCCTTTAAAAAAATTTTAAAAACTATCTCTGTGAATTATTGTTTTCCGAAAACCAATGGGAAAACATTCACAATGGGAATGGGATCCTTGTGAGTTGGTATGTTATGGTGTGATTTATCCCCAAATGTATGGAGTGGGGATGGAATAGCTCAATGGTATAATGTGAATTTATGGCAGTAAAATAATCCCCTGTAGTATTGGAAGCTGCAGCCAATGGTGTACCATGCGATACAGGTGGGTAGGAAGAAAACTTAGAAAGAACTTTGGATCTCTCAGAGGTTTATTTGCATTACCTCTGACGCAACTGTGTTTACCAAGAGATGATACGATTTTATTGTAGCATAAGCTTTATTAAATGACTCTTATAAAACTCAGTAGAAAGGTGTGTGCACTTATCCATCCATGGGTAATGTGAAAAAAATTGAAAATCATGAAGTCGTATATTATACAGCATGAACCATGACATGCTTAGTTTTCTGAGGCTCCAGACCTATCCAGACTTTCCCAGGAGTAAAAAACACTGACAATAATGAAATGTTCTTCTGAACAGACAGGCATAGGATTGTGCTCTGACAAGCTGAAATTCAAGATTAATAGGGTGTTAATTTAGACAATTAACTCCGTAATGTCATTTAAAAAACTTTTGCTACAATTCAGGTGTGCAGTGAAATTGTATAAGGCTTTCTTATACAGTCAATTATAATTTGGCTGATTCATACATTGATATTTAATATTATTTTCTTTTACAATACAAATGCAAGTTGAAAGACTCCTGTTGGAATCTGTGGAAAATGTCATGTGGCTGCTTGGCCATCTCCAACCAATCGCACAGCCATGAGAAGTGATGGTTTGTATTCTGATTAACAATCCAGAGTAACTATGGGACCTTTTATACTGATGTAGTTATGGTGCCACCTATGGGAAACTTATGGGAAATGCATAGAGCAATCCAGAGTAAGTGCCTCTTACATCTTCCCGTAGTTACTCTTGATTCCAGCCTACTAAGAGGATTTTAATAAATTTACATATTTGTTATTCATTTACTGGTTTACTTGTAAATATACTTTTGTTTGGTGTTGGCAGTACAGGTGGGAAAGGAGCGTCATGTTTATATATGTCCAGATTTATAAAGCCACAAAAAAACCACATATAAATAACAAGAAATGTAAGTTTTCAGTAGGGGAAGGATAATGAT
The DNA here is from genome assembly GCA_030015325.1 of Cryptoblepharus egeriae. Taxonomy (NCBI): domain Eukaryota; kingdom Metazoa; phylum Chordata; class Lepidosauria; order Squamata; family Scincidae; genus Cryptoblepharus; species Cryptoblepharus egeriae. The sequence goes on along the minus strand of JAREYC010000004.1, from coordinate 23,430,525 downwards.
TGAAAGTTGTGGCTTTGAGAAAAATGTACCAAGATATTTCACTGGTTTAACATTACTGATTTACCTTGATCCCTGAAGAGCATAGCAGCATGCATTCTTAAGCTTCTTAGAGAATAATATATATACTGTACTGACCAAACATAGTTTCTTGTCCACTTGTAAATGTTGAAGAGGCAAAGTAAAAAGTATTTCTCAAAGATGTATTCCAGGCTGTTTGCCCCCAAATCCAGAGTAAATACGGGAGCACGTAATATGGGCGCAATCCAGAGTAACTACGTGGAGTCCTTGCTCCGGTGTAAGAACAATTTGCCCTGGATTGCAATATGAATTTCCCATAGGTTTTCACTAGGTAGTGCAGCAACTATGGGTACATATAAAGTCTCTTACGTGCTCTGGATTGTACTACTCTGGATTGTAGGGTATGTAAACACATAGTTACTGCACCACCTAATGAAAGCCTATGGGAAATTCATATTGCAATCCAGAGTAAGTTGTTCTTACACTGGAGCAAAGACTCCCCGTAGTTACTCTGGATTGCACCCCTGGTCTGGTTGTTTGTCAAGAAAATTGAAAATTAACATTCTCTGCTCTGTTGCAACATACAGTATATTGGTTTGGAACTACAGTAGTTTCTTTTGTTTCAGATAGCACAGCAGGCAGAGATGGCATTTTCATTGGAATTAATATTGTGCTATGCTGTGTTGGCCTCGTTTCAGAGCCTTATCCTGGAAGCTGCCTTGAGTTACTATGGTTGCTACCAGGACACATAAACTAACTGAAGCCATCGGTTTCCCACCAGCATGGTCAAGGTTAAGGACCAGAGCATGGATGAGAGTAAAAAAAATAAAAGAATGCATGTCAAAGTACTGTATAGCCTTGTTTAGCTGGCAAGTTTATTTTGGCTGGTGAAAAACATAATTTATATAGTGCAGTGGTTTTCAAACTTCCTAATGCCGTGACCCCTTAATACAGTTCCTCAAGTTGTGGGGACCCCCAACCATAAAATTATTTTCGTTGCTACTTCATAACTGTAATTTTGCTACTGTTATGACTAGTAATGCAAATATCTGATATGCAGGGTGTATTTTCATTGTTACAAATTGAACATAATTAAAGCAAAGCGATTAATCATAAAAACAATATGTAATGATAGATAGATAGATAGATAGATAGATAGATAGATAGATAGATAGATAGATAGATAGATAGATAGATAGATAGATAGATAGATAGATGTGGCATAACTAAGAGGGGTGACAAAGAAAAAGAAAGAAAGAAAGAAAGAAAGAAAGAAAGAAAGAAAGAAAGAAAGAAAGAAAGAAAGAAAGAAAGAAAGAATGGAGGAATGGAGGAATGGAGGAATGGGAAGGTAAGTACCTGGGTGAGAGGAGATCTCCATAGGATTGGGATCTCAGGCAGCAGAGCCAGCCACTGTTTCCTGGGAGTAAGTCCCATTCACTATCATGGGACTGACTTCTGAGTAGACATGCATAGAACTGGGCTCTAAGGCTGCAATTCTCCCAGCCCCCAAGGCTCCACATCGTCTCACAGCTGCTCAGAAGCTCCTTCTGAGCTGCTTCTCAGTGGCTTCTTCCAGCCGCAGCAGCTCCAGCATTTCTGCCAGGTCTTCCCACCTGGCCCCCTGCACCAGGAGTCTTTAGGCGACCCCCAGGAAAGCTCCAGGCCACCCCCAAAGGGGTCCCAACCCCCACTTTGAGAAACGCTAATATAGTGCATGCAAATGCATATAAGAGTGAAAGAATTGAGAATACAATTCTTAATATTTTAAGACTATCTTAAAACAAACATTGTAAAAGGTTGGATGAAATTGGATGAAAAAAGTTCATGGGTGAAATGTGAAAGTGATGAAAGTCAAGGTACTGATGTACTTGGCTTCTCCCTAGTTTGGTGTTAAAGTATACACCACTTCCAGAAGCCTTACCATGTCTTTCCCTAGAATGTCCCAACAGCAGGGTGACCAGATGCCAAACCCAAAATTCCTGAACCTCAAGGCCAAAATTCCTCCCCCCTCAGGGCAAAAGTCTTGTAAGGCTCAAATCCCTAACTGCCCTACTAAAAAAATGAACCTTCCCAAACTCCCACAACATGCCTGCAGATCATTCCCAATCTTAGGACGGTACTTCCAGTTTTCATGAAAATAAAAAGTGCCTAAGACCTCCAGCAGGCCTTCTGAAGCCTTCGGAGGCCCCATGTGCCTCAGAAAGTCACCCCAGACATCCCCAGGCTTTGCACCCGTGTTGCTCCTTAAATATGCCACTGACTTGTGCACTTCCTTACATGCACATCATGACCTTACAAAATAATTTTGGTTGATTGGGCTGCCAAAATCAATCAGTCAGACCTCAAATAAAGCTAGATATGATTCTACTACAGATAAGAACTATACATGTTATCACACTCTACCATTTCAACACTGATTAAGGTTTACAGATGGTGTCCAATTTTTTTGGCAGGTGGGCTACATCATCTCTCTGGGCCGAAAGATTTACATTTCATTTGAATAAATTTATGTATAAGAGTGCATTGAGACAGATGTGGAGGATTACAAAGCTTGCCAAGGACCAGATGCCATGGGCCCCATTGAGGCTCACCACGGGCCACAGCTGACCTCCAGGCTTGGGTTTGGACATCCCTGTTTTATATTTCTGTGACAAGTTATATCTGTGTAAGTTCCAGGGGTTTCCCACCAGCCAGATAGTGGTTGTAGCCCAGGCTCTTGATTCACATATCTCATCTCATATCACGTCTGTTGCAGATGTGTGAATCAATCTGCATGCTGCCCATTGTAAACGGATAAGCAGAGAGTAACTTTGTACATGGACTTAGACATATGATCTTGAGAACCACACATTTTTGTTTGAAATATTGATATTTCACCTTTCCTTTCCCCCAGCAAGGCACCAAAGATTGCTAACAACTTCAGTTCAGAAGAACAGTAAGGAACTTAAAATACCAAAACCCACACACTGAAGTGGGGCAAAAGAGCCTAACATCAAACCAGCAGACATCAAAATATGAAGTTTCTTGCCTGGTAACCCTGTGTGTGCCCAAGTAAATTCTGATTTGAGTCTCAGTATTGGAGCATAAACGTGGGGAAATACTTGGCATGGAACTAAAAGTTCTTCTCCTCTGGTAGCCATCTTCTTGTGGGGGAAACCTACTTCTGTAGGTCTGTGGATCCAAAACTAGTGGGTTACAACCTTGTTTTTTTAATGGGTTAAAAAACTGGCAAACAAAATGTATTCAGTCCTATGGAAACTAAAATGGAGTAGCACAAACACATTTACTCATGAGTAGATGAATATGCCTTGGTTCACTTCAAAATGTAGGCCAAAGAAAATGCAATGCCACCAGAAGGGTCCCTATTCGATAAAAGTGGTGCTCAACCAATGCATCAGAAGGTCGTTTCCCCCCGGCCCTCCCCCCAATACTTAAATGAATAAAAACAGTCTTGAATGGTTGGTAAAATGAATTTTTTAAATGATATAAAACTAGATGGGTCTTCATAAAGTTTCATTATTAAAGTAGGTCTTGGTGCTAAAAGGTTTGGGAATCACTGTTTTAGAGAAAGAGAAAGAATGGGTCTTTATCTCAGACCCATTAATTTCTTTCCTTAAAGTTTATGGAAAGGCTGCACAGTTCAGATATTCCTGTGGTCTGATTTCTAAGTTTTCAGAAAAAGTCCTTAAGAATTCTACCCTATTTCAAAATGCATATGCAGGATAATGTGTTGAATGTGACCCCGTGTGAAATGCTCCCTGAGCATGGAAAATTAGCAAATCCCCAAATCAGCAGATCAGCTTATCCTGAAGCAAGGATAATCCACTTGGATAGGAAAGTATTTTGCAGCCCAATCCTATAACAGTCTGCTCATTTATAAGCAATGGATTATAATGAATTATAGAAAATGGAGCTAACTCCCAGGAAAGTGTGGAAAGGATTGCAACCTTGGTGACCCAAACATATGGATAAGGAATTGTCGCTGCATCAGATGATACATGCTGATTCAGTGGATAAGATTCATGCTCAGTCCCCATCCATGTGGTGGGTCATTTTAAAAGTTTTGCTGTCCAAAACTTGCTATCCAAAATGATATTCACCGATAATCGCAGGTGGGCTGAGGCCGGTTCGCACCGGATCTGTAGATCCGGTTGTTAATTAGGGGCTGACGTTAGCGAACCTGTTGTTAATTGGGGGCCATCATCTTTGAACTGCATGCAAGTGTGTTTGAATTTCTCTTAAAGGGCCGCTGGGTCTATCCTCCCTCCTCCTCTGCTCTCTACTCCCTCCTCCTTCCTCCCCTTCTGAGCGGGGCTCTCTCCCCACTCCCCTTCTGAGCCTTCCTCCCCTTCTCTCTCCCCCTCCCTAAGGTTATCTTTTAATTTTAAAATACAAACAGTCTGTTCCCTTTACCCTCATTCAGACAAAGCATTGCAGTCATTCCAGAGCATATCAGACACTCACAGCTGAGATGGGAGGGGTCTGCACTATATATGTCTTTTCAATTTTAATATTTTCAAGTCAGGGTTAGGAAATTCTTCATGCCCCAAACCTTTGTCTGATGCTATTCAGGAATCCTGTCTTTGCTAAACTTATTTTGATTAAAAACCTTATTTTTAGCAAGTTTTCAGAAGTTATTTCCTTCTGCAGTTTGCAAAGCATGATGGGTTTCTCATATGCAAATGAGGCAGCCTGGGATCAGGCACTGTGATTGACAGCTCTACAAAGGGCTCCTTGGGCGGGAATACAGAAGCCACACACAGCTGCTAAGAAAGCTCTGGGACGGAGCCTGTAGGAGGAGCATCAGAGTGTTGTTAGGATGAGTTCCTCCAGGGCTTTTGCTCCCTCCAGGGCTTCAGCCCTGTCTACTTTCCTGAGAGTAAGCCCTCTGTCTATAATGGGACTTTCTTCTGAGTAGACATGGTTAGGACTGGGCTCTGAGGCTGCAGTCCTATCCACACTTTCCTGGGGGTAAGCCCCATTGGCTATAATAGGGCTTACTTCTGAGTAGACCATGTTTACTCATCCCAGTGCTGTGCTGCTGCTGCTTCTGCTGTTAGTGATGCTGCCGATGACTGCCTTCAGTGCAGGGACAGAATGCACTCTTACAGCAGGTACTGATGATATACGTAACCCTGGCTGGCTGACTGATCAATCTCCTGTGGCAGGGAGTTACATAGACCCTACATTGAGGCTCTGGTGTGTTTGAGGGGGAAAAGTTCTCTTTCTCCACCTGCAAGTGTCTTCCCATCTCCTGTGGCAGGGAGTTACACAGACCCTCCATTGCAGGCTCTTGTGTGTTTGAGGGGAAAAAGTTCTGTTTCTCCACCAGCAAGTGTCTTCCCATCTCCTGTGGCAAGGAGTTCCATAGACCCTCCTGGCTCTGGATACCTGCTGAAACCCTATCCACACTTTCCTTGGAGTAAGCCCTATTATAGCCAATGGGGTAGTAGACCAATATTTCTGAGTAGACCTGCACAGGTCTGGGCTCTGGGATGCTAAATTCCTATCCACACTTTCCATGGAGTAAGCCCCATTGGCTATAATAGGGCTTATTTCTGAGCAGACCTGCACAGGTCTGGTCTCTGGGATGCTGATATCCTATCCACACTTTCCTTGGAGTAAGCCCCATTGGCTATAATAGGGCTTCTTCTGAGTAGACCTGCACAGGTCTGGGCTCTGAGGATGCTGAAACCCATGATAGTCAATGGAGCTTACTCCCAGGGCAGAGTGGAAAGGACAGCAGCCTCAGAGCACATCCTATGCAGGTCTGCTCAGAAGTAAGCCTCATGCCAGTCAATGGGGCTTACTCCCAGGGCAGAGTGGAAAGGACAGCAGGCTCAGAGCACATCCTATGCAGGTCTACTCAGAGGTAAGCCACATGCTTAAATTTTTTTGAATTTTTGAATTTAAAAAATTCTCCCTGGCCCTGCCCCCTGACCTCAGCCCCGCCTCCTGGCCTGGCCCTGCCCACTTCCAGAGAACCGGTTGTTATGGCAGGCCGGGCCCATCACTGCCGATAATGGCTCCCATATACTGGGAGAATGTCTACAGCAGTGGTATTCAGGCATTTCAGATGGGGACCACCTTTCAAACTTAAAAATCTGTCCAGGACCCCTTGTCAAACCTACCATGATGAGAGATCCATGTGATGCCTGAGTTCCTTCATGTCTACTCTGAAGTCAGTCCCATTGTGTTCAATGAGACTTTCTCCCAGAAAAGCACAGTGCCAGATTCAAGATTGTAGATTCCACCATCCCGCAACCCCCGACCCAAGATCACAACCCTCCCACCCCCACTTTGAATGCCATTGGTCTAGAGAGTACCTGTGATGAAAAATTAAGCGCAAGTGGTTGAGCACCATGTCAATATACATTTGCCTTCCTACATCTTTGCAGGAAGCCTATGCTGTCTTTCACCATAAGTCTAAAATTGTGGCTGATTAACACAGCATGTTTTGGTTCCTGTCCAGAGTTCTGCTTTGTTCTTTGCATCTAAAATACTGTTCCTTTGCTAAATTTGCCATATGGAAAAGCTTTGTTCATACACAGTTGGTAGAATTTCCATAGCATTTTGTAGCAGGGTCATAAAAATGTCCAGTAGGTGGCAACATATTACACACTGTTCATTGTTTTGTGTGTTCTTGCAGGTCTTTAATTAAAGAATATTTTAGGATCAGACTTAAAATCAGGCTGCCAGAACAAAAAGTTGTTAATTATCCTGCTTTAGAATTTTCTTACATTCATTCCCAAAGTTTAGACCTTTGTATGCAACCTTTGTATGTAAGAATCATGTAGGCTTCTTGCAATTAGTAAATTGCATTCAATAAATTATATGTTGCAACCTGAACTGCAATCTGGTACTTCAGCTGAAGTGGATTTAGTCCAGTCAAAATAAAATTGACTTAAATTCTTGTATCCTGAGGAGTAAGGATTTGACTGTAGATCAAATAAAAAGTGAATGGCTTTTAATATCCCATTTCTTTTCAAATCCTCTTTGACTAGCCTATGGTGGAAATTATCTAGTAAACAGGGCATTATAGAGTTGGAGATGCGTTAGGCATACTTTTTATAAACTTTCAAAGAACTGCCAAGTACTGCATCAGACAATTATCTTTTTGTCCTGGGGACTGGTGAAATGTATGCTGTTTAGAAGAAAGCCATAAAGATTGATTTAGCTATGTGATTGAGAGCACAATCCTAACCATGTCTACTCAAAAGTAAGCCTCATTGTGTTCAATAGGTCTTACTCCAAGGAAAGTGTCTTTTAGGACTGCAGCATCAGTTTCTCCATCTTTGACAATGCTTCCTTATGTGAATCCTTAAAATGGATACAACATGTGAGTCAAAAATGATGCACCAGTTTGGTTTGTTATAGATTGATTAGCCAGGTGTATTGGGATGTTGGTATACATGGTAGAGAAGAGTACTATCAGATGTTGTCTGCTTCTTATCCACCATGGACTCCTCGCAAGGGGAAACCTGATACATGTGCCTAATATTTCAGATTGCAGTATGGGGGAACACATCTGTTTGCAAAATACAGGTTGAGTCACAATATCTGCAAGGGTCCCATTCAAGGAATTGCTATGACTGCAGATTTTCACATTAAAAGAAGAGCACTAAAGATTAGTTAACCCTTTAAAAATAGTCTACTGTGGTAATGCAGCAGGCAGGCAGTCATTCTACTTATCCCTTTCAAGGGATTAGAAGAACTTTATTTTAGCCAGGAGGAAGATCCCTGAAGTGCAAAAGAATACAAAGTAATAACCACTCCACTATCGCTTTGCATTCTTTTTTGTGCTCCAGGGGGAAGGGAGAGGTCTCCCTGACAGCCAAAAAAAAACTCTTCTAAGTCCTGGAGGAGGTTAACTGATTGCCTGGCTGCAGCATAAACCATGATGATCAGGCTATTTTTTAACCCTAAAGGGACATTTATCTTTTAATTTACTGGGTCAACCTCATTTGCCTGGAGATAAAACCATGAGCGAAAAAATATTTGTTGATATTTAGGTTATACCTGTATGCAGCAGATCAAGCTGGAAAATTTCAGATGTAGGTTTTACTTGGCTTGTGATATATGAACTTGTACAGAGTAACAGAATTAGAAGACAGATAATCCAGATTGGTTCAGTGAGCAACTCAGACCTTACCAGCATTGATGCAGTGGGGCCCACACTATGTCCAGTGCTGATTCTCCTGGGGTAAGGTTGAAGCCTACCCAATGGGGCCACTCAGATTTGCAATTTTTAACAGACAGCGGTGTTGTGGGATTGGAGGCATAGGATATTAGTAGTGGCACCAGCCCTTCTCAGTAGTGGCACCAAGCTTCAGTAATTCCCCCCTCTTGATCTAGAAACTGCTTCCTCCCTCGAAACTTTTCAGCTTGACGTAAAAACATTTCTCCTTAGAACAGCCTTCTGAGCTTTTTAATCTGGTGGTTTTTTTTTTAGTCTGGCTACTTCTACTGCACAACTCTTATTATGGTTTTTATTAAGACGTCTGTTTTGATTGGATTTTATTGTTGATGTTTCTATGGATTGTTTTGTAAGCCGCCTTGAATCCCTCCGGAAGAAAGGCAGGATGTAAATAAAGTTTATTATTTTTGTTATGTACTATTTCACAGTCACCAGGTGTTTGACTGGAATTGATTCTATTGTGATTCGGTTTCTATCCAAGGAACTAGGAATCACAAAGGTATCATCTCAATATTTTGAAGTTCCCAGGAGTGCTGCTTTTTATAACTTTTTATATCTTCTGGAGGCCCATTAAGTTTAGATATTCCTGGAGACTTAATGGAATCACTCCAAGAGCACATATAATTATTATTGGAATCAAAGTAGCTTTCTTTTATCAGATTCTCTGAATTTCTATTATTATTATTATTATTATTATTATTATTATTATTATTATTATTATTATTATTATTATTATTATTATTATTATTATCCATAAATACACAGAGAACAATTTCATGCTGGTTTCATTCACATCACCAGTCGGACCCTTCCCAAGAGTCTAGGACTGTGTGATGTAGCAGACTATAATTTGTGCTGATCCCAGAAGAGTGGCTTTCTGCAGTTGGCAGAGTGATATTTTGTCAATGCCAATAATTTTCAGGTGCCTGCCAAGGTCTTTGGGCACTGCACCCAGTGTGCCAATTACCACTGGAACCACCTGCACTGGCTTACACCAGATACGCTGTCATTCGATTCTTAGGTCTTGGTAGCGGGAGATCTTTTCCAGTTGTTTCTCCTCAATTCTGCTGTCACCTGGTATGGCGATGTCAACAAGCCACACCTTACTGCTTCCTATGATGGTGATATCTGGAGTATTGTGTTCCAAGACCTTGTCCGTCTGTATCCTGAAGTCCCACAGAAGCTTGACCTGCTCATTTGCAACCACTTTTTCAGGCTTGTGGTCCCACCAGATTTTTGCCACTGGCAGATGATATTTTTGGCATAGATTCCAGTGGATCATCTGGGCAACAGAATCGTGCCTCAGTTTGTAGTCAGTCTGCACGATCTTCTTGCAGCCACTTAGAATGTGGTCAATGGTTTCATCCACTTCTTTGCAGAGCCAGCATTTTGAGTCATGGGCTGATTTTTCAATTCTGACCTTGATGGCATTTGTCCTGATTGCCTGTTCTTGGGCAGCAAGTATCAGGCCTTCCGTCTCCTTCTTCAGTGTTCCACTAGTGAGCCACAAGCAGGTCTTATCCTGATCAACCTTTCCTTTGATCTTGGCAAGGAATTGGCCATGCAATACTTTATTCTGCCAACTGGCAGTCCGAGCCTGAATTGCACTTTTGCGATATTCATAGTTGGTCTGCTGCACTTTCAACAACTTTCTCTTGCTGACTTCAGTCAGAGCACATTCCTGGCTCTCTCGCACATCATCTGCTAGGGCATGTTTTTCTTCTTCCACCGACTGCTTCACTTGCAAAAGTCCTCTGCCCCCTGATTTTCTAGGCAGGTACAGCCTGTCAACATCACTACGTGGATGTAAAGCATAGCGAATGGTCATTAATTTCCTTGTTTTCCTATCCAAGTCCTTCAGTTCCTTCTGTGTCCAGTTCACAATGCCAGCAGTATACCTAACTACAGGTATGGCCCAGGTATTTATAGCCTTTATAATGTTGCCGCCATTCAGTTTGCTCTTCAAAATTTTTCTAACCCTTTGTATGTACTCTTTGCTGACCACAGCTTTTACATGCCCGTGCTTGATATTGTCCAGCTGCAGTATGCCCAGATATTTGTAGGCTTCAGGCTGGTGGCATTTAATGGTTTGACCATTCGGCATTTCAATGCCATCACTTTCCGTGATCTTCCCTCTCTTTAGTGCCACTGTGGCACATTTGTCCAGGCCAAACTCCATGTTGATGTCGGTACTAAAGACTCAGACTGTATTGGTGAGTGACTGGATTTCTGCTTCTGACTTTCCATAGAGCTTCAAATCATCCATGTACAATAGATGTGAAATTTTCTGTGAATTTTTGGCAGTTTGGTAGCCCAGATTCACTTTCTGTAGGATCACTGACAAAGGGATCATCACGATGACAAACAGCAATGGGGACAATGAGTCCCCCTGGAAGATTCCCCGTCTAATGTACAAGTTAATGTTCCCCGTTATGGACAAGTCCATAACTTTCATTGGCTACAAATAATTCTGTCTTCCAGAGTTTCATTGCATTTTCAATGAAATTTGTTACATTTTTGTTGACCCGATGGACTCCAGACATTTTATGATCCAGCTGGGTGGCAATGAATCAAATGCTTTTCTATAGTCAATCCAAGCCATGTGCAGATTGGTTTTCTGGCTTTTACAATTCTCCAGTATCATTTTATCAATCAGGAGCTGGTCTTTCGTGCCTCTGCTTCTCCATTTATTGCCTTTCTGCTTCTTCGTTTATTCTCCGTGCCTCTGCTTCTCCGTTTATTGCCTGGTAAGATGTTATTTACTTCCAAGTAATCCTGAATCCTGTCAGCTATGATGCCTGTCAACAGCTTGAACATGGTGGGTAGACACATTATTGGCCTGAAGTTTCCTGGTGCTATCCCTTTTGCTGGATCCTTCTGTATTAGGAGAGTCTTTCCAGTTGTTAACCACTGGCTGATGTTACCTGTTCGTAGCATTTCATTAAATAGTTCAGCCATTTTTCCATGCAGGCTACTCAGGTACTTGAGCCAGAACCCACGGAGCTGATCATTACCAGGTGAAGTCCAGTTTTTAACTCTTTCCACTCTCTGTCTGATCATTTCAGTTGTTATTTCCATCTGTTCCATTTTGTTCTTGGAGAATTGTTCTTCAAACTCTTTTATCCACCCAGCACCTCTGTTGTAAACTTTCTCGGTTTCCCATAAGTTATTATTTCCCATAAGAAGTAGTAGTAGTAGTAGTAGTAGTAGTAGTAGTAGTAGTAGTAGTAGTAGTAGTAGTAGTAGTAGTAGTTGTTGTTGTTGTTGTTGTTGTCATAAATACACAGCAAACAATTTTGTGCTGGTTTCATTCACATCACCAGTCAGACCCTTCCCAAGAGTTGTTGTTGTTGCTGCTGCTGTTGTTGTTGTTATTATTATTATTATTACCAGTCCCACTCCCAGACCTAATACGCCGCCTCTTCCACCCTTGCCCTCCCTAGCCCTTGTGCTGCAGAGAACAGTTCTTACCTGCTCCTGTAGCCACCACTTTGGATTCACTGGCAGCGGAACAGTGCAGGCTTTCTCATTGATACACAGCTTGCTCATGAATTCTTTATTATATGTTTGCAGGACTCTAGGCTGGGATTTCAGTATAAGATAAAGGCTTTAGAGTTGGCTTCTGCACTGTGCAGAATTGTGGTGGCTTAACAAACTGAAATTTGTGACTCCTGTTCAGCTCCACTGGTCTGCACAAACAGTGCATGTGTTTGAAATGGCTACCTATAGGCTTAGGATACATATGTGCCAGCAGTGGTAAGAGTGAATTGGCCCCCAAGGTATGCTGACACTTGGAGTGAAGCCAGCGAACACAGCCAAGCCATATCATTTTGCCTTGTTACTTTGTATTAATTCACAGCACATCAATTGCATCTCATAGCATAGCTCTATAAATCAATAGATTCATTAGTCAAGCGTTAAAAGAACCTTAGGAGGGGAGGCACCTGCCAATAAAAAAATCAAAGAGGACTCATTTGTTCTTAGCAACTAATTTTATTCTGAGCTTTGAGAGAAAAATTATATGCATTCATATTCATAGAATTGTACAGTTTGAGCCTGTGCAAATCAATATACGTGGGACTGTACCCTTAATCCTGTCCAAAGTAATAGATATGGCACTATTCATGTTGTTTATAAGCTTTGGAAAATTTTGGTATTTGCACTGAAGAAGACACTACAAAAGACCACTGCTTAAGGGGCTTAGTTGTGTGATCCAATCTCATATCCCCCACTACCAGTCATGGACATACCAGTACTTTGGGCTTTGGGGAAAAAAATACTATACAAAATGTTAACCAATTTTTCACCTTTGGGGTAAGGCCAATGCAACTCGGAGGTAATATTTGTCCCCCAATATAAGAATGAAGCGTATGCCTCACTGGCACAGCTCTGCTTGTGCTTGAAAGTTGGTTTGAGTCACATATAGAAGACAAGCCTAGCAGGGAAACAAGCTGTAGCACAGCTAAGCTAGTAGATGTGCTCGTCTTTGGCATGCAGGAAAAGAAGGTCATCAGAACTAAGGTCATCAGAGCCTACTTCTTTTTGTTATTTATAGGGTGAGTACTTAAAGCATAGTATAGGTGTACTTAAAGCAAAGTATATGTGAGTACTTAAAGAATAAAAAAATCACTATTTTATGGGGGAAGGAGCAACTTGTATCACATATGATAATACAGTTTTATAGATTTACAATTCACCCTCTCATAAAGAACTGTTAAGTGTACACAACTATGCTCTACACAGCTATGACAATATGCATATGCTGGAGGGGAAGAAATATAATATTCCTTCCCTTTCTGTTTCAAAACATTGGGACATGTGCTGGGACAGTATTTATCTCCCCCTCATCAGAAAGTACTGCTTGGAAGAAACACATTTTGGTTGCAGTTGAAAAGCCTTTTACCTGAAAAGGGATTCAAGTGCATGTTAGTTGCTTAGGGTACCATTATATTTTTCGTTACATAAAGAATAATACCACTGCTGCTTTCCTGGAATTTGCCATTTCTTTTGAATTCAGAGATAGCAGATGGGCTCTGGAAACATCCTTTTGGTCTAATCTTTGGTGATGGTGTACTGCAGGTTTTTATCTATCTATCTATCTATCTATCTATCTATCTATCTATCTATCTATCTATCTATCTATCTATCTATCTATCTATCTCTCTCTCTCTCTCTCTCTCTCTCTCTCTCTCTCTCTCTCTCTCTCTCTCTCTCTCTATCCCGCCTTTCCTCCCCTGCAAGAGGGAGCTCAAGGCGGCTGACATCAGGGAATAAAACATCATTAAAACAGATCATAAATAAAGATTAAAACACCATTAAAATATAATTAAAATACAATTAAATTGAATAAAAACATGCAGACTAAAAATATTTGGTAAAAACAGTAAAAACAATAAAACAACTGTCCCCCCCACCTCTGCCTCATTTAAAATGCTTTTTTAAAATAGAAGGTTTTAAGGCTCCGCCTGAAGCTCTGTATTGAGGGAGCTTTCCTCAGTTCTAAGGGGAGGGACTTCCAAAGCCAGGGTGCCACCACTGAGAAGGCCCTATCTCTGGCCGCCACACTCTCACATCTCTAAGTGGCGGCACAGTCAGTAGGGCCCCCTCAGATGACCTTAGGTGACGGGTCGGATTGTACAGAAGAAGGCGGTCCCTCAGATACCCTGGACCCAAGCCGTTTAGGGCTTTAAAGGTCAGGACAGCACTTTGAATTCAGCCTGGAAACGAATGGGCAGCCAATGTAGTCACTGAAGCAGTGCCCCAACAGAGTCGAACCGACGAGCCCCAGGATTATGGTTAAAATCTTATATGATTCATATTTTAGATCTGATATGCTTTTAAAATATTTTAAGAATATTGTTTTATTTTATCCAGTGTAGTTGATGGTATTGTTTGGTTTGAAATATTTGATCCTAGGCTGGCAAAGTAGGTGGTCAGAAATGGATGTTCTCCAGCAATATGCTACCTCAGATGGCTTAGTACAGGGGTGTCCAAACTTGCAACTTTAGGGCTCCTAGATCTTTAACAATTTTATCGAAAAGGCAATTTTAACAGATGCAGCTTGTGATTTGTGAAATGAGAAGCTGCACCAGTTGAAATTCCCTCTTTTACACAATTGTTAAATGTACAAGAGCCCTGAAGTTGAAAGTTTGGACACCCCTAGCTTAGTAGATGGGCTAGTCATGGCCACGCTGGTGGTCTCAGCAGTGGTAGAACAGCAGTGGTAGAAAGGCAGGATAGAAAGTAGAATAGTGGTAGAAAGCAGTGGTAGAAAGGCAGTATAGTGGTAGAAAATTTGAAATTAACAAATAAAAACATTTGGCTGGCATCTCACATGAATTCATACAAGTGTGCAAACTGTTGGGCTGACTGTTCATACAAATTCATACAAGTGGGCTGACTGTTCCTTTATTACAGGTTTTTACAGGCTGATATCATTTGTTGAAATACCTGCATTCTGGTATGTGATCAAATTTATATCTATTCTATTGAAAAATCAAGTGGTTTTATGGCTTAAAGGTAAAGATATCCCTTGCAGGTTGCCCTTCTAGTTGTGACCAACTTCAAGGGCAATGTTCATCCCTGTTACAAAGGCCAAAGAGCTAGTGTTGTCCAAAGATGCTTCTGGGATGATGTGGCTGGCATGAGTAAACATCAAAGATGCACATAACACTGTTACTTTCCCACCGAAATTGGTATCTACCAGTATTTATCTACTTGAAAATACGTGGTTTCAAACGGCTAGGTTTGGCAGAAGCTGGGCAAGTAATGGGAGCAATTAATGGGAACTTCATCACATGGTACATGTGTCTTGAACTGCCAACCTGCACACTGACAAGCACAGCATCTTTAATCACTGAGCCACCACAGCCCATTCGCCATGACTTTTATAGCCTAAAGGAAAAATAAAAATATATATTTCTTGTTACTGACAAGGTTGTAAGTAGCTAGTACATACTGAACTGGCATTCAGCCTCCTATTCCATAGAAGTTCCTTGGGAACAGAATGTAACTGATAACAAGAGGCAAAGATCTCACCATGTGTGTGTGTGGATGAATGAAAAACATGCAGAAAATGTTTCCTTTTATGTTGTTATCTCTGCAGCGTCTTACTTTGACTATTGTTTTAAATTAAAATGAGGGATTTTCATTTATGTAGCATAAACACAGCTTGCCATTCCCCCCTCCTGGTAACCGCACAACAGTATGTTATTCAGAGTATGCCAGATATGTTTTTCAAGGAATGTGTGCATTGCATTTGCCTGTAAAGGCAAAACAACATAATTGGGAAAGCAAGTCATTTGTCGGCAAGCACCATTGTCTGACCTGACATGGGTATTCCGCATTAAAATTAGCTTTCAGATGTGGCTGGACCCTTGTAAAACATGATCTATTATATTTCACAGGGTAAAGCATACTCTTTCTGTGGCTTCTTATGCTGCAGAGTGAATTTATCACAGAGACATATTAATTTATCACTGTGGCTACAGGGAGGAATTCCAAATGGGTACATGAGTAGTTGCTCACTGGGGTCAATCAGGACACTTCTTGTCCTCTTCCTACTTGCTGCTGGGCATCCAAAAGTGCTACAGTTGCATAGTGTGATGTTGGAAAATAAAGGCTGATGCTCAAAAGTTTTGAAAAGGCTTGCAAGGACTCCTGTAAAACTGAGGGCATATTGCAGGCGTTCCCCACTTTCTGATGGTTCATTTTCTGATTGTTCCACTCTTTCTGTTACACACAGAACTCATTCGTTGAACACATGATCCACTCTTTCAACCTCTCCTCTGGTCTTCAGGCTAAAATTGTCTTCCCTGATGTTGATTTGCTGTGACAATGGTGATCAAACATTTCTTTATGATTTTTTTCAATAAGTAACCACCATTCAAATACATAAGATATTCATTAGCAACATGTGTGTTCATTTTACTGTAGTTTGTTGTGTTTTTAGTTAATAAATATGTGGAGTGCGATGATGTGGGCTTAGCAGAGCTCTGTGCACTGGCCTAACCCCCCAGGAGTGGTGCAGAAGTGCCTTATGGCACTTTCATGATACCCCCTAGCCACCATGGGACTTGTGCCAGCTTGACCAGGAATAGGATTTTGCTGCCAGTATTGGTGTTGGGTTAGCACTAGGAGCTCAGAATTAGGGTGTAATTTGTCTAAGCTCCTCAAGCTTTTGTGTTATTTTACCCTCTCTGCCCCATACTGTGACACACCCTACAATCCAGAGTAACTACGGGAGCATGTAAGAGACATTATGTGCACCCATAGTTACTGCACCACCTGGTGAAAACCTATGGGAAATTCATATTGCAATCCAGAGGAAATTGTTCTTACACCGGAGCAAGGATTCCCCGTAGTTACTCTGGATTGCACCCACAGTCTCTGTCATGCCACCCCTCTCTTCCTCTATGAGAGTCACTGTACCTATATTACTCTGTTCCTTCCTGCTGTCCTAAAAGAGCATGCAAAAAAAACAACAACACTGAACACACTTATGGTCACACCATAAGTACCTCTGCTTATGGTCATCAACTAAAATACAATCTAGGTCCTTTATTGTATTTTAGTTGAAGAGCACAAGCAGAGGTACTTATGGTGTGACCATAAGTGTGTTCGGTGTTTTGTTTTTTATTTTGCATGCTCCTAGCAAATTTTAAATAGTGGTTTTCCTTAAGTGTTTATTTATTTATTTTAAAAATTTGTATCCCGCCTTTCTGGGGCAGTAGACCAACTCAAGGCAGCTCATATTAAAACATACTTAAAAACATTAAATAGAACATTCAATTAAAAACAATTAAAAACATAGAAGCTAAAAGTGTTCTCTTGATATGACTTATTAGAGGGGTGTCAGAACTTATTGAAAAGCAAGGCTTTGGGGAATTAATTTTCGGAGCTCTCAAAAATTGGATGCTGGACATAGATAAGATTGCACTGTTTATCTATCTATTTACAGTATTTATATACCGCTTTTCAACTAACAAGTCCACAAAGCGGTTTACAAAGAAAATGGAAAAATAATAATAGCTAATGGGTCCCTGACCCAAAAGGGCTCACAATCTAAAATGCAAAAAAGAACACCAGCAGAAGCCACTTGAACAGACACTGCTGGGGTATGTAGGGCCAGTTACTCTCCCCCTGCTAAATAAAAGAGGAACACCCACTTGAAAGAGTGCCTCTTGCTCATTTAGAAGGGGTCTTGCTCTATGGGCAAAATCCAGAGTAACTATGGGGAGTCCCTGCACTGGTGTAAGAACAACATACTCTGGATTTCAATATGAATTTCCCATAGGTTTTCACTAGGTGGTGCAGTAACGACAGGTGCATGTAAAGTCTCTTATGTGCTCCCATAATTACTCTGGATTTGGGGGTAAGTCTACTGAAGCAGCAGGCTCCATTGTACAAAGTGGGGTCTGTTGAACTATGTTCAATGGGACCTGCTCCCAGGAAAGTGTGCATAGGATTGCACATTCCCCCAAAAGCAAAAATGACATGGCAAGACAAACAAAAATCAGATGTCTAAATATTTTTCTAACGCTTTTGCTCTGCAGTGATGTGTTTTATTTCTATGGCCCATCCATGCTTTCTGTTTGGATACACACACAAATTAATGCCTCATTTGGGAGTGCTACCCGGCTGACAGCTGTGCGAGAGAAAGGGAGGAAGAGCCTGTTTGCAAGTGTTAAAATCCAAATTACACGGAAAGTGCAGCAACAATGGATGTCTGTGGATGTTAACAGCTCTTAGAGAGCATGCCTGGCTTGAGAAAGCACTGTGAAATCAAAGCCAATGTTTTCCAAACCGAAGACTGCAGAGGACATGCTGATGGAACAACTTCCAGCTGCTTGTTTCCGATAAGATACAGCTAAAAATATATATTGTGTGCCCCCATAGTGTTCTCTTCCTTATGCCAGCCATTGATGTTGCAGAAAATGTGATCAGTAAATGGCTGAAGAAGTTTGTGGAAAAGTGAATAGGGCTACAATTTTATATAGTCACAGGTGCTGAAGTCCATAATTCCCTTTTTCAGAATACAAGCTTTGTTGACTTGTAAAACAGGACTCTCCTCTTGAGTCTGACCCCCAAGAGTTTGTCTATAAACTATAATGTAAATCAAACTCCTCCTAGCCCCATGGGTATATCTATTTTCCATGCCTGCCTTATCTGGATCTGATAGCTGCAGCAAGTGGGGATAGCAAAGGTAGGAAGGAAGCTTTAATCCTCTCTTCCTTGGAATATTGATTTTGAATATTGATTTGAATATTGAATAGTGACCCAACAGTTTGTTTGTTTGTAGGTATATATGTTTGTTTTGGAGGAGAGGGTGGAATTTGGATAACAACATGCTCTCAGTATAGGTATATACTAGTATAGGTATACATAGGTATATACAAAGGTATAGTCAGGTCCAGGTTAGTTTGTTATTGGATTTGGAAAGAACATTGCACTTTTTCCGAATTGTTATGAATAAAGCTTTGCTATGCATGCTCCGTTCCTAATCCAGTGTGGGGTATTTCACTCTTTGCTACACAACTTGCTTATTCAAATTGGTGCAAGGTTAGATCAGTTTCCAGTGTCTTGTACTACTCAGAGTGGCTTTTGGATATAATCAATGGATATTGACTCTGTGTGTCTGTCTGTCTGTCTTAGAACATCAAGCAAAAATAGGTTTATATTCCTTGTTTCTTGACCTTGTGTTGTCAGAGCAGTTTGTGGATTACAGAGACTAACCATACATCATATTTAAAGCAGTCATATTTTAAAGCCAGTCATATTCAGAGCATCCAATACGGCTAAATACAGCCTTGCAAACATCATAGAAACAGATCCAAATAAATGATCATTCATTGGCATCCTTCGGTCTCGAAAGACTATGTTATCGTGCTCTGATATGAGATTAAAACAGAGCCTTCTTGGTGGTGGCAACTGAATTATGGAATTCCTTCCTCTTTAAACTGAGAACAGCTCCTTCACTGTTAACTTTCTGCCAAGACCAGAAGACATTTTTCTTATGAAAAGCCTTTGATGGATATAACCATTGCTTCTTTTAAAAGAAATTCTAGTAATTTAATGATAATTTTGTTGCTTCGTCAATTTTATAGTTTATTTGTATTATGTAGTTTTTAAAGTATTTTTTGTATTCTTTGAAATTGTTGTTATCTAGCTTGGGTGCTCTTCAGGGAGAAAGGCGAGGTACAGATTGAATAAATAATAATAAAACTGTAGTCTTAACTTGATTGTTTCTTTGTACACAGCTAGAGATAAACCATCTTTAAAAATAAACAGTGACTTGCCTAAAAATAAATCTTTACCTGCATGCATGCTTGCTCTGATGTTCTTCATTTGAATCCTGACCACGCTCTGTAGTTTTACTGGCTAGCCCACCATGGAACGATATAATTAGGAAGAACTGGTGGAGATGTTGACTTTATAAATCAGATGAAACAGTAACAAATTAACAGGGGAGGAAGCACACAGAACAACATTTGGTGCACTTTTTGTTCTTTGAATTGGTTTTTAAAATTATTGCCTTGCTAGGAATGTATCTATTTCCACTATTTAACAAGCATGAATAATGATTATTGGCTATTAGCTGGATAACTTCACCAGTCCATACATGGATGATTGGCTCTGCTTTCTTTGGTGGAATTTTTCTGTTTTACCGATTCTCATGTTTCTCATATTTCCTCCTGATGAAATAATTTTTCCATGGTTAGTAAATCATACTTCCAAAGTGGGGACTGTTGTCTGTTTTCAATATCCGAGTGCAGGGCTGACTGTGAGAACCAGAAAATTAAAAGCTTTCAGATCTGCAGCTGAAGCACAGTGCTTTATCCTTTTTCAGGAAAAAAAATAATTGGCATCGCTTCTTCCATTTACAACCAGTTTTTCTTCTAAATTTAAGGACACTAAAGATATTTTAAATCAAATTTTAATAATGTTTAACAAAAAATATAATTATTTCCAATGTATCTCATAGGCCTGAAATGCACTGAGACCAAGGATATACAAAATGTTAAAAGCATAGTTGGACCTTCTTAATTACTCCCTTTCCGTAGGCCAAGGTCCCAATCCAAATGGGTCCCCCAAAGCACATTTTAACATTTTAGGAGGAACAAACTTAGCATTACATTAAATGCATCTAACTAATAGTCAGTTCCTATCCTGGTCTGGCATACATGGTGCAGGGCCTCTGATGCAGTGGCCTCTTTGTCCTTTAGGCCATTTGGAAACCAGTCAGAAGAGATAAGTTAAGAAAATTTCTGGCCACCCTGTGGTCCCCTATCAGCCTACTTATACATACATGCATACAAACACACACACACACACACACACACACACACACACACACACGGCATTGGCATCCTTCAGTCTCGAAAGACTATAGTATCATGCTCTGATTGGAGGTCCTGAAACAACATCTAGTGTGGCTAAAAAGGCCAATTCGAGAGTGGCAGCCCCTTCCACACTGAGGACAAATAAATTCCGTCCCCTGCCCAAGTCCCAGGTTTCGCTGCTTTCGGGTCTGTCTCTTTGCTTCAGCCTGCCGAACAAGTGTCTCTTCCAGTTGGAGAAGGCCATGCTGGGTCTTTTGCCTCCACGCTGAACGATTGGAGGTCAAGGTTTCCCAGCTGTTGATGTCCATTCCCAAGGTCTTTAGATCCCTCCTGCAGATGTCTTTGTATCGCAGCTGTGGTGTCCCTCTAGGGCGCTTTCCCTGCACTAATTCTCCATATAGGAGATCTTTTGGGATTTGACCATCAGCTATTCTCACGACATGCCCAAGCCAGCGTAGATGCCACTGTTTCAGAAGTGTGAACATGCTAGAGATTCCAGCACGTTCCAAGACTGCGTTATTTGAAACTTTGTCACACCAGGTGATTCCAAGAATATGTCGGAGACAGCGCATATGGAAGGTGTTCAGCTTTCTCTCCTGCCATGCATAAAGGGTCCAAGACTCGCTGCTGTACAAGAGTGTGCTCACACAAGCTCTATAGACCTGGATCTTTGTATGTTCCGTCAGCTTCTTATTAAGCCATACTCTCTTTGTAAGCTTGGAGAACGTGGTAGCCGCTTTACCAATACATTTATTCAGCTCATTATCTAAGGAGAGAGTGTCAGAGATAGCTGAGCCAAGGTACACAAAGTCATGGACAACCTCCAGTTCATGTTCAGAGATTGTGATACAGGGAGGTGGATCCACACCCTGACCCATGGCTTGTGTTTTCTTCAAGCTGATTGTTAGTCCAAAGTTTTGGCAGGCTTTGCTAAAACGGTCCATAAGTTGTTGAAGGTCTTCAGCAGAGTGAGCAGTAACAGCAGCGTCATCGGCGAAGAGGAACTCACGCAAGCATTTCAGCTGGACTGTGGACTTTGCTCTTAGTCTGGAAGGATTGTAGAGTTTTCCGTCTGATCTGGTCCGGAGATAGATTCCCTCTGTTGCATTTCCAAAGGCATGCTTCAGCATGACTGCAAAAAAGATCCCAAATAAAGTTGGTGCGAGGACGCAGCCCTGCTTCACTCCACTTCGGATGTGAAAGGAGTCTGATGTTAAGCCATCAAAAACTACAGTGCCCTTCATGTCCTCGTGAAAGGACCTGATGATGTTGAGGAGCTTAGGTGGGCATCCAATCTTGGGAAGGATTTTAGAAAGCCATCCCTACTAACCAAATCAAAAGCCTTTGTAAGATCTATGAAGGCTACAAAGAGTGGCTGTCTTTGTTCCCTACATTTCGCTTGCAACTGTCGAAGGAAAAATACCATATCAGTGGTGGACCTGTTGGCTCGAAATCCACACTGTGATTCAGGATAGATTCTCTCTGCAAGCACCTGAAGCCTCTTCAGTATGACTCGGGCAAGCAGCTTCCCTACAACACTAAGAAGAGAGATGCCACGGTAGTTGTTACAGTCACCCCTTGTTCTTGTTCTTGTACAGTGTGACGATATTAGCATCCTTCATGTCCTGTGGTAATCCACCTTCCCTCCAACAAAGGCAGAATATCTTGTACAGTTCAGTGGAAATGGTCCCTCTACAGCACCTCAGAACGTCAGCAGGAATGCTATCTTTTCCAGAAGCAAGAGAGTCCAGGGCCATGCTTAATTCTTCTAAAATTAATTCACTGTCAAGCTCCTCCAAGCCAGGCAGGCACACAATGTTGTTTAGTGCTTCTTCAGTTACTACATTTTCTCTGGAGTAGTGCTCAGAGTAGTGCTGCACCCAACGTGCCATCTGCTGTGCTCTGTCCTGGATGACCTCACCTGTAGCAGACTTAAGCGGGGCAGATTTCCTATATACATATACATATATATATGTATATATATGTATATGTGTGTGTGTGTGTGTGTGTGTGTGTATATATATATATATATATATATATATATATATATATATATATATATACACACACACATATACATATACACACATATACATATACATATATATATACACACATGCACAGTGGCGCCTCACATAAAGAATGCCTACGTAAAAATTTCTCTAGGATTCTGCTTCACATAAAGAACATGTTACACGTAAAGAAAATATTTGTTGGCAGTTGGGGCAGACGCGCTGGCCGGCAGCCTGTTTAAAAAGCATCAGGGCTGCCTAGCGCACTTTCCCATAGTGAAAGCAACACTTCCATGCTGTTCCTCCTGTGGCTGGGTGTCCGCTGGGCAGAGGGAGAGAAGAGCAGTGGAGAAGAGGGAAGCAGCTCAGGGCTGGCCAGAAGGGAGGAGGGGAGAGAGAGGCTCAGGATGGAGAGAAGGAGAAAGTGGGGAGACACTCTGAAGGTGTCTTGGATTGCAGCCTTCTAACCGTGTCTACCCAGAAGACATTTATGTTAAATGGGTCTTACTCCCGGGAAAGTGTTTTTAGGACTGCAGCCAGGCAGCCCAATCCAGAGCAACTACTCTGTCCACATAAGAGCCCTTAGGTTGCCCTATCTAACACTAGGTTGGAGCAACTGCAAGATGCTCCAGCCCAGTTACTCTGAAGGAGGCTTAGGGCAGAGCAAGGCAAGATAGGGTGCCCTAAGAGAGGTGGACCTGCTCTGCCCTAACTGGGGCAGCCTAAGCAGCTCAGGAGAGGCAAGTTGAGGGCATGTTTAGCATTGCCTAGGGCAGAGCAGTTACTCTGTATCCAGAGCCTGTTTCCAAGGCAGAAATGCCCTCTTCCAGCCCTCAGAGTTATACCACCTCAGGAGCAGGGATAGTAATGAGTAGACCCATAGGGGTCCATGATAAGGCCCGAGTAAGAATGGCAGTGCTGACCAAAAATCTGAGTTCTTGGCCATCCTAGCTGCAACCCCTTCCTCTCAACCTCAGGATATGGAACAAACTACGGCTGCCCACAAACCTCAGGATACAGCAGGCCACTCCAAGAAGCCCCTTGTATTCACTGTAGAATGTACTGGCATCTCATCAGGGACTCCTTATAAGGCAGGCACCCAGTGGCGTCACCAGACTGGTGCGGCTGGTGTGGGCTGCATTGGGGATGCGCTCCGTATGGGGTGATGTGCTGGAGGAGTTTGACTGTCCTTTGGCAGGCCCCGGGCGTCAGCACCCCCATTCAGGCCTGCTCCAAGGCGGAGAATCAGCCAGAAGCTGCCACTTGTCTGAGGAGCTGGCCTGAACGGCCATCTGAGGTGCACTGCGCAGAAACACACTGAGCATGCTGAACAGCTTCAGAGGAGACTTCCTTAGAGCAGAGAAAGTCCGCGCCTCTGCACAGCCATTCGGCCTCACTCAGGAGGCGGAGTGGCAGCCGAATGGCTTCAGAAAGAGTACTGCACAGGCACCAACTCTGACGCCTGCACAGTCTCCCCCAAAGCCAAAAGGCTTCAGAAAAGTACTGCGCAGGTTTCAGAGATGGTGCCTGCGCAGTACTCTTTCTGAAGCCAGTTGGCTTCAGAAACAACTGCGCAGGTGCCAACTTTGGTGACTGTGCAGTCCAGGTGGGGGGGGGCGCATCTCAGGGATGACGCACAGACTTCCGCACCAGGTGATGTGCAGAGCCTACCACTGTAGGCACCACAGCTGTTCCTTGTTCTGTGTGATCTGAGGGGTGTTGCCTCAGGAGCAAGTCTTCCCCTTGTGTCAATTACTTAGCATGCTCTGGAGCAGTTAGCGCAGCCCAGGCTTCCTGACTCTCTGGATTCAGCATAACTTTCTGCTCTGGATACAGAATAGTTAGGAGAGTGCAGTTAGGTCAGAGCAGGCTGAATTTGCTCTGGATTGCAGCCTAAGTAGACTTCATAAGATCACGCACATTGAATGCATGTTTTGAATTCAATCCCAGTGTTCTGTCATTATTTTTACATCCAGTTAATATTTTTAGATGAATATTTTGGGGGTTGTGGAACCAATCATCTGAGTTTCCATTACCAATTGTGAGTTACCAATCGTCTGAGTTACCGCTTCATGTAAAGAATGTTTCACATAAAGAACATGCCTCCGGAACGAATTAAATTTGTTACGTGAGGCACCACTATGTGTGTGTGTGTGTGTGTGAACACACACACACACACACACACACACACACACACACACACACACACACACATATATATATATATATATATATATATATATATATATATATATATATATATATATATATATATATATATATATATATATATATATATATATGGTCTCTAGAACCACCCATACTGCAGGAAATATCACTCAGTGACACATCAAGTCATGACTCACTTGTGGGTCACAACACATAGATCTGGAAACATCAATCAACACATACAACCAGGGCTAGCCTAACCATGCACCTCATACAGTTTTACTTTTAGAAAAAAATATAAATACCAGTATGATTTTAGTCTCAGATTCAAAAATGTATGTGTAGCTATCAAAAAAACTGTTGGGTAAGTACACATGCAGACAACTAAGCATTCCTATTCCACTCTGCAACCAACAATATTTTAGTATTCCAGTTTTTGAAAGCCTGAAAATAGCTCTTCCTCTTGCTGAAGTTGAGTTGATATCATTTAGTACTAATATGTTCCTTTCTAGGACTGCTTATTTAGGAAAATCTTCCATTGACTTCTGTGGAAATTCTGCCTTCGTAAACAGTGCCACTCAAACACTGAAGAATGCCACTTGATGAATCAAAATTAACAAACTCATCAAAGAATCAAAATTTACTCAGCTTCAGTTTATATCTCTCTCAGTCCTATTACAGATCATTAATTGACTAATAATGAACATAATTTAAATAATGTTGGAATTAATGGGATGCTTCTCTGCAGACCCAAATCTTTTGTCAGTTTAAATTATTCCACCGTTGCTTCACATCTATAATTATTATTTTGGAGCTGTTAAAACAAGGTGGAGAATGTTTAAAAATGAATGCAGTTATTAGAACAAGATAAAAATTAATAAGAAAATGTGGACTGTTTATTAAGAAGCCACTGAAAAGGGGGATTTAAATGTCTGGATATTGTACTAATTCCATCCCAATGGTAAAAGTTGCTGCGTTGCTGTCCAGAGTGGGACCACAGAGGAGCAACCTGAGCACTCTCCCCAACAAGCAGTCTGCCTCCCTGAGGAGAGATGCCGGTGTCCTCTGTCATCGAGCCCCCTCAGTGCCCTCTCCACTAGGCAGTCTGCCCCATGATGAGAGGCACTGGGATACTCTGTCTCAATGCCTCCACAGCACTTTCCCCACCCAGATCGCGCAAGTGACCTCATGATGCCACACTGTGTCATGACATCGTGCATGCTATGGGGCATGAAGTGCCCTTGGCACATTTTTGAGAATTAACCCTTTCTTCCATCCAAGACAGAATATGCAAGATGGTCACCTCAGTTTTGGTTCCAAAATATTTCTATTATATTCCATAAAATGAAAATTCCATTTGTGCCAAAGTTAATCTGAAAAAAATACACATTAGAGCTACCAAAACTCTATGCGCATCAGATCCAAATTATTCTTTTCCTGACAAATTCATATCCTTACTTTGCCTTTGATGTTTTATCATTTAGGCATAGCAGCAGTTGGTGCAAATTAAACATTGTGTTTTTCTATAGATAACACCATGTCGGTGCATAAGACATGATACATTTTAAGTCTGAAGATGCTGAGAACCTAATCAGAAAAGTATTGATTTGAGCTCTATGGAGTCCTGAGTACATCTGAATATACCTCTTCATGCTGATGAGCTGCCTGTTATTCAAAAGAAATGGAAAAGTTTTTTAAGCAGCAACCGTCTCTGACACTTGTTTTGATCCCTAACATGTGTGCACTTTTCAGATCTACATCTAGAGCATCATGTTCTGCAGTGTGTGGAAATCTAAATTTTTCCACACTACTACAAGGACTGCATACCGCAAAGACAGTCAGGAAATTAAGCATTTAAAGCAGCCATTTTCAATCAGTGTGCCACAGCACATTGGTGTGCCCTCAGCTGTACTTCGGGAGTTTGGGGATATGCCATGTATAAGTAGAGCCATTGGAAGATGTCATCTCCCCACATGGGGGATGTGGGGTGCGGCTTGTCAATTGTAAAAAAAGTGTGCCTTGACAATTTTAGTGACGTCAGTGTGCCAGGAGAAAATGGCTAATTTTCAAGGGCCCAATAAATTTCCGGATTTGTCCTCTTCTTTACTGTTCGGGTGTCCTCCAAAAGGGCTTCATTGTCCTCTGTTTTGGATTCATTTTGGAATTTTGCAATGGTGTGATGTACCCCATCACATCATATGTCGTTGAATTTGTGTTGAAGAGCAGAATTCAATGCAAAAATCGGTTTTGATATATTTCCTTCCTATTTATTGCTAAAAGTTATTGCTTTTATTGCTAAAAAACTAAAAATCAAAAATATGCATGGAGCTCTTTGGGAAAGTGAAAGTGCCCAATATCACAGCTTTACTCGTGAGTAGGCAAACATGCCATTGTCTGCCAGAAAGGCCAGGAATCTAAGAGCTTGTCCTCTTGAGGTTTGGGCGTCTGGTCACCAAGGCACTTCTGTGTCACTCCTGGGGAGATTAGGCCAGATCTCACCTTTGCCTTTGTACAGAACCCACCTTTACCATGAACTTTTAAGCCCATTCCTCTATTCCCCATATTTATTAACTCTTAAGCATGTGTCTATGGAATAATTTCATGTTCTTCCCCAATTCATCCCAGCCTTCCCTTCTTCTTCTTCTTCTGTCTCCTATTATTAATTTGCAAACCCCTTAAGACAGAGACCTTGTTCAGTTGGTTGGTGCTATACAAGTGAAGAAATAAAGAATGCAAAAATCTTCTTGCATATCTGACAGATAGTGAATTATCTAGGCAGATCCCACTGGGTAATCTGAAGTTGCTCTATTCCCTTGAATACTGTCAGCTCTAAACAAGTGATCAAAGAACAGTAGCTGTTTATATAAAAAGTCATTTAATTACAAGGAAAAGAGGATAACTTAATGAGGAGTTGTCAACAAGGATAATGATACTTGAAAATTTCAATTTGTATAATTTTTTTTGAGTATGCAAAGTGCTTCATATGCATTAGCTTGATTCCATCGTTACCACAACCATCTAAGGCAGTAATTTTCAACCTTTTTCATCTCACGACACACTTAACAAGGCACTGAAATTGTCAAGGCACACCACCAGCTGTTTTTACCATTGATAGCACCAGCTGCAACCATACCTGAATCGTTCAGATCTGGCCACGGTAACCCATGCCCTAGTGACATCGAGACTAGATTATTGTAACGCGCTCTACATGGGGCTGCCTCTGAAGACGGTCCAGAAGCTGCAATTAGTCCAGAATGCGGCGGCCCGTGCGGTTGCTGGGGCTCGTCAGTTTGACTCTGTCGGGCCACTGCTTCAGCGACTACACTGGCTGCCCATTCGTTTCCGGGCTGAATTCAAAGTGCTGGTCCTGACCTTTAAAGCCCTAAACGGCTCGGGTCCTGGGTACCTGAGGGACCGCCTTCTTCTGTACAATCCGACCCGTCACCTAAGGTCATCTGAGGGGGCCCTACTGACTGTGCCGCCACTAAAAGATGTGAGAGGTGTGGCGGCCAGAGATAGGGCCTTCTCGGTGGTGGCACCCCGGCTTTGGAACTCCCTCCCCATAGAACTTAGGAAAGCTCCCTCAGTACAGAGCTTCAGGTGGAGCCTTAAGACCTTTTATTTTAAAAAAGTGTTTTAAACGGGGCAGAGGGTGGGGGCAGTGCGTTAGTGTTGTATTTTATTGTTTTAACAAATGTTTTTAGCTTGTTTTTAATTGTTCCTAGTTTTATAATTCTAATTGTATTTTAATTGTATTTTAATGATGTTTTAATTTGTATTTATTAGCAATTTTAATGATGTTTTATTCTTTAATGTTAGCCGCCTTGGGCTCCCCCTTATGGGGGAGGAAAGGCGGGGTATAAATTGAGTAAATAAAAAAAAAAATAAGGCCCACCAGGCTGTTCAAATCCCCCAAATTTTCCTATTTATGAATGTCAGTCTCCAAAGTCCCATGGCACATCTGAGAACTATCCGCAGCATACTGTGTACCATGGCACACTGATTGAAAATCACTGATCTAAGATATTCTCCCATATTGCAAAAGGATGCTGTGCTATGCTACTGAGGCTGAGGACCTGTATTACTCAAAGAAGATTCCCCTCCCATTGTAAATTCCTTTTTGAACAGAGAAAAATTTCAAAAGCAGTTTATTTGTTACTAGTGAAACATACCCATGTTGCAGGAGTAAAATTTCCCCCATTAACATCCCCCATTGCGCATCATCCCTCCATGTGCACCATCCCTCCCATGTGCATCAACTCCCCATGTGCAATGTAGCACCATGCACACTGGCCCCCAAGCGCATCAACCTCCAAGCACAATATCTCCCCATGCACAACAAACCCACATGTGCATCAACCCCACCCATGTGCAACACCCCCCCTTGTGCATCAACCCTGAATGTTTAACATGCCTCCATGTGCAACATCTCCCCATGCATATCAACCTCCCATGTGCATCATCCCCTATGCACATCAAAATCCCATGCTCTTCAATCCCCATGGGCATCATCCCCATGTGCATCAACCCCGATGCACATCAAACCCCATGCACATCAACCCCCATTGATGTGCAACATCCCCACATGTACATCAACTTCCATTTATGCACAATGTCCCCACATGTGCAACATCCCCCCATGTGAACTCTCCCTCCCAGTACATTAGGTACTGGGCACAAAATTGGCTGGATGTTGATCAGTGTTAAGTATAGGACAGAAAGGACTGTTTTCAGCCCTTAAGGGTTACATTTCTCAACATCGGTTCTTGGTGGGTGTTGAAGTCACAGAAGGAACACCCTCCCCAAATTTTATGCTTCTAGATTCAGGTATTGGGGCAGAGTGTCCCTCAGTCAGGGATTCTTCAATGCAAAGTACAGGGAGGAAAATGCATTGCACCCCTTTTCACCCACTTCCAGTTGGAATTTCAAAAAACCAGTTCTTCGTGGATCCTTTCGTCACAGAAGGAACACCCACCTCAAATTTCACACTTCTAGGCCTGGTGGTTTTGGCAGGGCATTGATGAGTCAGTCAGTGAGTGAATCAGTGAGCCAGTGACTTTTCAGTTTTATATACAGTGGTGCCTCACGTAATCAACAAAAATTTCTCTAGGATTCTGCTTCACGTAACAAGCACACTCGTTGGCAGTTGGGACAGACATGCTGGCTGGCAGCCCTTTTAAAAAGCGTCAGGGTTGCCTTGCACGCCTGCCCATAGTGAAAGCAACACTTCCACGCTGTTCCTCCTGTGACTGGGTGTCCGCTGGGCAGAGGGAGGGAACAGCAGTGGAGAAGTGGGAAGCAGCTCAGGGCTAGCCAGAAGGGATCAGGGGAGAGAAGCTCAGGATGAAGAGAAGGAGAAAGTGGGGAGACACTCTGAAGGTGTCTTGGATGGCAGCCTCCTAACCATGTCTACCCAGAAGTAAGCCCCATTGTGTTAAATGGGGCTTACTCCCAGGAAAGTGTCTTAGTATTGCAGCCTAAGTAGACTTCATAGGATCATGCACATTGAATGCATGTTTGGAATTCAATTCCAGTGTTTTGTCATCATTTTAACATACAGTTAATATTTTTATATGAATATTTTTTGGGTTGTGGAACCAATCATCTTGAGTTACCATTATTTCCTATGGGAAAATCCACTTCACATAAAGAACATTTCACATGACAAACATGCCCCTGGAACGAATTAAATTTGTTACATGAGGCGACACTATATATGGATGTTGTATAGGTCAGTCATTCAAGATGGGGGAACCTCTCATTTGGTGCACCGAAAGCATCCTAGCTTTTGCTCCCAACAAAAGGGTCAGAACAGGTAGTCTTGAATACTGGCTACGGCACTAACATTTTAATCAATAACTTCCTTGCACATTTTCTTAAGCTAATGCACATCCCTTTTCTTTCTGAAGTGATACTTGTGCTTTAAGATTAACAAACATGGATCAAATTCTGAATTGAATGTCTTATGTCATGGGAGTTGTTGCTTTCCATATGGAAATGAAAAAAGGTCTAGACGTGTCCTAGGTTATTAAAATGGGAATGTAGTATTTACCTTTGCCATGCATATCTATTAACACGTAAATTTGACTGTTGAAAAATTCAAAAAGTTAAGCCATAGAGTATCTAGTAATATTTCCAGTTTTTTTTTGAAAAATGAATAATTGAGAATATTAGGCTGCAATCCAGAAGTGCACTAGGGCTGCCCTATCTATTACTGGGGTGGCCCAAGTTCAAGATTGGGCAGCCCAGGCAGTTCAGGAGAGGCATGTTTAGCATTGCCTGGGGCAGAGTAGTTACTCTGTATCCAGAGCCTGTTTCCAGGACAGAAATGCCCTCTTCCAGCTCCAGAGATATACCACCTCAGGAGCAGATATAGTAATGAGTAGACCCATAGGGGTCCAGAATAAGGCAGAGTAAAAATGGCACTGTTGACCAAAAATCTGAGTTCTTGGCCAGCCTAGCTGCAACCCCTGCCTCTCAGCCTCAGGATATGGCACAACTATGGCAGCCCACTAACCTGGGGATACAGCAGGCCACACCAACAAGCCCCTTGCATCCACTGTAAACTGTAATGCAACCTCATGTTGCAGCTGTTACTGATTCTCAGGGACTCCTTATCCAGCAGGCACCACAGCTGTTCCTTGTTTAGTGTGATCTGTGGGGACTGTGGGGGAACTGTGGGGTCCCCTCAGGAGCAAGCCCCACCCAGGTGCCACTAACTTGGTGCCTACTTAGCATGCTCTGGAGCAGATAGGACAGCCTAGGCTTCCTAACTCTCTGGATGCAGCATAACTTTCTTCTCTGGATTCAGAATAGTTGAGGCAGCCCAGCTCGGGCATTCCTCAATGCCCTAACTCTGGATTGCAGCCTTACCCCCAAATCCAGAGAAACTACAGGAGCAAATAAGAGACATTATGTGCATCTGTAGTTACTGCATCTCCTAATGAAAACCTATGGGAAATTCATATTGGAATCCAAAGTAAATTGTTCTTACACCGGAGCAAGGACTCTGCGTAGTTACTCTGGATTTTTCCCTTAGAATCTTAGGCCAGTTCTCATTCAGATATTGATGCCCTCCAAACAGAATAGTGTTTCCTCACACTAATCCCATAGGATTACATTTCAAAGTCTCTGAGCGGTAAGACAATTCAGTGTGAAAGTGCAGACGGGCAGGTTTCCCCAATGACTTCTTTGCCTGATTAAGACTGAACATCCATTTCTTTAGAGTATGAACAGAATAAATTGGATGTTGGTAGAGCAAGAACTCATCATACAGAGCAGGGATTTTAGATTGGTTAGCAAATTAACTTTTCAGTGGTTGTAATTCATGTAATTCAGGACTGCCAGTGTTGTCCAGTCTTAGGGTGCACTTTATGCAATAGCCACCAAAAGAAGTTTCATTAGCATGCCACTTCTAGGTTTCATTGCTGCTGCTACTGAACTTAAGTAAGTATTAAAAAATCTGTTTTTTACTTACCTATGTTTGGTAAGGAAGCAGCAAAACCTAGAAGTGTTAGATTAATGGTGCTGTGGATACCCAATCAGATCACTACCCTCCTTAAGGGAATAGCATCCTGACCAAAAACACACATGCAGGTTCATCCTTAGGTTCAGGGTGACCATATGACTGGATTTTTCAGGATTTGTCCTCTTTTTTAGCCTTCTATCTAAGTGTCCTCCAAAAAGGATTTATTGCCCTCCATTTTGGCTTCATTTTGTAATATTGCAATGGTGTCAGGTTCCATTGGATTTGAATTGAAGAGCAGAATCCAATGCAAAAATCAGTTTTGAAATATCTCATTCCTATCAAAAGTTATGACCAAAAAACTAAAAATCAAAAATATGCATTGAGCTCAATGGGAAAGTGAAAGTGCCCAATATCACTGCTTTACACATGTGTAGGCAAATGTGCAATTGTCTGCTGGAAATGCCAGGCTGAGAGTAATCCAAAACCTTGTCCTCCTTTTGGAGGTTGCGGCATCTGGTCACCTTGCTTAGGTTGGGAACCAGACCAGAGAGACCTGCTGATGGGGGTAAGTGGTGGTACTGATGGTGGTAAGTTCACTGCAAGCAGCATGTAAGCATTGGGGGGCTGGATGAGGGAGGAAGGGCAAAAGAGGGATGGAGAGGATGGTTGAGGGGTAGACCTAGAAGGCATAGAGGGGGCACGTACAGCAGCAGAAGCAGCCAAAATAGGTCCAGTCCACTGACATGATGCTACACATGTCTGTGCCAATGATTTTGCATGGAGCAAGGTGTCGACTGTGGACACTCAATTTGCCTCCCCAGTGTGTGATCCCTTTAGACACAGGACCCAAATTGGTCAGATTACCCTAAGGCAAGCCTAATATTCCTGACTATCTGATGCATGTAGCACATAGTGGCAGCATTACAAATAGTGAGGAGGGAGAAAGAGAAGGAAATTTCCTTATGACCCTGCTGTCATTGCTGAAGGATGAATGAGAGTAGGAAGAAAGACTTCCTCTGGCCTTCATACTGAAGGTGAACATTATGAATCATCGAAGTTTGCATTCTGAGCCAAGGAATTGCAAATATCAGTGACATCACTATCTGGGATGAGAATTTGGTAGTATGCCAATATTCACCAACCTGGAGTCTTCCTGTCACATTTGGGAACTTGGAACAATTTTTCTTTGATTTGGAGAGGTTGACAAGATCTGAGAACCCTTGTCATAAGTGGTGCAATATGTGGTACAATATGCAATATGTGACACTTAATTTATCCAGAAAGAAAGTTTTGACTGGAAGGAATTCATGAAAGAGGAGAGAAATATTCTCTTGATTGTGCAGTGCTCAGTCTTAAAAAAAATTAAACTTTTCTAGGTTTACAGTTATGAAGGTTTATCTCACAATGCATTAGAGAAAATTAACAGGAAGCTCCAAAATCTATGAAATTTGAGTCATTTTGAGTGATTTAGGATGTAGAAGGATTTGTATAAGTATATATGTACTTGCGTGCAAACAATATGATGAGTTGAAATATAATAATGCTAATGAGGAAGATAGCTGTCTATTTCCTTAGCTCACCATCCCCTTGATGCTAATTCATCTCTGAATATTGATAGGAGGAATAGTGGGGTGGTAATTCTGGAGCAGAGTATAGACACCTTGATTGCAATTGATATTGGGATCAATCTCTGGTTATATGAAATCTTTAAAGATCCTCCAGTAGAAAGGCTTGTGCCTGAGATCCTGAAGAGCCATTTTCCATTGGAGTGGTCAACACTAGACTAGATTTCCCCATGATGTTAGAGACAACTCAGATTTCTAATCCCAGACCTCTATGATAAGGAGCCTGGTGTAAAACTTTACTGCTATCCAGATGGCCAATTTAAAGCAGCTGCCAAGAAGAGCACAGAGTTAAAACCTTAAAGAAGAAAAATGAAGAGCAATAGTGAACCTCATATCAAGATGTCAGAGTATTCCCGACAATCATCCAATTTGTGTAACCTTTGTAAAGACATCTGTGATATATCAGTCCCTAAGGCAGACTTAGAAAATCAGTTATAAAGAACATTTCTATAGAACACTCTTAAACAAGGAAACTGAAGAAACAACCTATTTCCTCTTGGGTATTGCAAACTATTAGAAGCAGTAAACATTCTTATTTTTTTCACATACACTGCTTCTGAAGCTGAAGATACAATGGTCCTGATTCAGAGTTCTGAGCAGGTTAGTTTATCTCAGGGGTCCTCAAACGACAGCCCGCGGCCCGGATACAGCCCTCCAAGGCCCTCATTCTGGCCTCATTTCAGAACCCTCCGCATTCCCCCCACTAGGGTTTGGGGGGGAAACCCCAGGGGTCTCGACGCCAGGCACATGAGCACATGAGTGACTGAGCGGGAAGCACACACGCCTGTTGCAGCTTCTCCACAGCGCCAAGGGTTCCCTGGCCGGTGAGCGCACCCTTCCCGCTCAGTCACTGCTTCCTGCTTCCTGGCCAGCACATACGCCAGCCAGACAACCTCTGGCGCTGCAGAGAAGCGGCAACAGGCGTGTGCGCTTCCCACTTAGTCGCTCGTGCACCCTTCCCTCAGTCCCTCAGTCGCCGGCTTCCTGCTTCCCGCTTGCTAATGAGTAAACCCATTACTTCTGTGAAGGTATGCTTAGGATGGGGCTCTGATGCTGCAGGCCTGCCACACTTTCCTAGGAGTAAGCCCATTACTTCTGTGTAGGAATGCTTAGGATGCGGCTCTGATGCTGCAAGCCTGCCACACTTCCCTAGGATGGATGGGGCTCTGATGCTTAGGATGGGGCTCTGATGCTGCAAGCCTGCCACACTTTCCTACGAGCAAGCCCATTACTTCTGTGTAGGAATGCTGTGTAGGAATACTTAGGATGGGGCTCTGAAGCTGCAATCCTAGCCTCACTTCTGGGGGTTTTTTTGTGGCATAATTCATAAAATGTTTTCATCTTTCCATCAACTTCAGTATATGTTATTTTGAGTAGCATTTTTACATGAAAGTAACACACTGCAAAACAATTTGTTCCTTATTACTTAATTTAATTAAATAATTATCTATAGTCCGGCCCCCGACAGTGTCTGAGGGACAGTGAACCGGCCCCCTGTTTAAAAAGTCTGAGGACCCCTGGTTTATCTTCTGCATGGAAAATCAAATTGTATGTAGAGGCTGCAATGTTATATACACCATGGAACAGAATGGGACTTACTTCTGAGTAGACATGCTTAGGATTGCACCGTTAATTGTTTAATCACTGGTCTTTAGCTAATTGAGTATTAGCTTAAATTTTGATCCTCCTCTTTCACCAATGAGTTTGGAAGAGCATTCAACATTCTCCTCTTATCATTGCACCAGCTCTGTGAAGTAGGTGAGAGGCTTACTACTAGCTCCAAGTCACCCAATAAGCTTCATTGCTGTGTTACTCCCTGGACAGTAGGTATAGGTTTGCAGCCTGACACACTAACCACATTGCTTCTTGTTAATTAAATCTGCATAATTGTGCATGTTACTTGATAGCCACAATTATCAGCTTACTAGAAAGGCCAGACTGCAGGAGGGAAAGCTGGGATCTGGCACTTACCCTACAATCCAGAGAAACTACGGGAAGACGTAAGAGGCACTTACTCTGGATTGCTCTATGCATTTCCCATAGGTTTCCCATAGGTGGCACTGTAACTACATCAGTGTAAAAGGTCCCGTAATTACTCTGGATTGTAGCCTTATGCTGGATCCATACCCCATTCCTAGGCATCTTGTTACCTGGTTCTGGGCTGCTCAGGTCTGTACCACCAAAATCAATGATGCATATCTGAGTAGACCCATTGCACGCAACTGTGTAACCCATTGCATTATCATGTGTAAGGGGAAATTTTTCTAGCAGCTCTAGGGAAACACACTAGCAGCTCTAGACTGGATAAGCAGAGGCATGCTAGCCAGCCCGTTCCATCACAAATTAGGATTGCAGTCACTGTTCATATGAGTTGCTAAATTATCATGATGCTGCTGTCCATATTAAATATCACAGCCTGCTAATAAAACATTAGAGAGGTTTTTTAATCTTTACCTCAGTTCAGAATATAGCAGGGAGCAGTAAAAAAAAAAACTTTGTGACATTTTGTCAAATGTTCACCAAATGGCATTTTAAATCTTTTAAAAGGATAATCCATCATTACAATTAAGTCTTAGCAACATTAATGAATTGGAGAATATCACATCAGCATTATAGACGACCAAGGTTCCTCTCATCCCCTTACTCTTTGCTTTCTTATGTGTCTCATGAAGCCATTAGCTGGTGGAATGAATTTTGAAAATATTAACAGTGCCTTCCTAAAAGCAAGAAGATTATTGCTCCCTTTCTCCATCAAATTAGAATTTTTGTATTGTTTGGAAAAGTATTCGTCTTGCTCAGCACAATAAAATCTGAGCCAGTATCCAAATCTGATCATCATTTTAAAAGGCAACACAACCTCATTTATCTATTCCTGGGTTAACTTAGTTAACTTAGTAGTTAACTTAGAGCACAATCCTAACCAGGTCTACTCAAAAGCATGCCCCATGGTGTTCAGTGCAGCCTTATTTTGGCTGAAATCCTAAAGACACTTTCCTAGGAGTAAGACCCATTCAGAGTAAGACCCATTGACAACAGTGGGGCTTACTTTTGAGATGACATGGTTTGGATTGTGCTCTTTGATACTTTTAACCAATTCCTGGATAGAGCATGTCAGCAGAAGACTATTTTTTTCTCTCTGCCCAGCACTTGGTTTGCATGAAGATCCCAAGTTTCACCAAGTCCATCTGTGTCGATATGAGACACTGAAGAGTTGGTGCCGATCAGTATGTAGTCAGTTCTGAGCCAGATAAACCAAAACTTGGATTCCATCTAAGACTGAGTTATGTGTGAAATTTCACTTGTTAGGAATTTGACCTCTGGTGGCATAAGTGGTTAAGAAACTGTGGTTAACCAGCAGGCCAGGGTGCAAGACCTAGATACCCGCGAGATGTGGATTTCCTGCTACAGGACTGGATACTACAGATCCCTTCCAACTCTGTGTTTCTATGATTCTAATTATTGCATGATTAAGTGGTGCTAGAATATGAGGAGTCGCCATACAGAGGCAGCATGTTTTGGTTATCTAACTTGTCGACTGACCGTCAGAGACAAATGACCTGGGGTGATTCGAAGCTGCACTTTGGACATGTGGACTTGATTTTCAACTAATTGCCTAACCGTTTTAAAACTCGGCATGTAGCCATTACTGCATATTATGAAATAGTGACCTATGCAAGAAGATTATGTTCATCTCCAATTCTTCCTGCAGTTTTTAATGTGTTATGCATCATTCATTGGACCATTAATCATGTCAAACTTTCAGGGAAGTTAGCATTAGTTTTCCAGTTTAAAGAATGAGTTTGAATTTTTTTCTCAGCTGACCTTTCCCAAATGCACGAAGGAGTTTTCATTCCCTTCTGCCATCACCCAGATGGACTAACAACCATCTGCTGAAACAACATGAGCTGAAACACAGACATCTCTTCTTCGGCTTATATCTGGGGTGTCAAACCTATTTAATAAAGAAGACCAAACAGCATTCATGATGTCCGCAGAGGTCCAGAAGTGATGTCTTAATGAAGGAAGTGATGTCATTAAGTTGGCCATGACCATAAAGAAGCCACTTTTCAGTTTGGGAAATGATAAGCTGCAAGTGACAGAACATAAAATATATCAATATTGAATCACATACTCAAGATACGAGAGCCAAGTTAGCATGTGGGCTGCTCTTCAGCAGTGACTTTCACTACAGAAGCTGAGAGCAGCTGATGATGATGATGATGGGACAGGCTGAAGGTTGGATGGAGACCTTTCAAAGCAGATGGCAAAACATTTGCAAATAGCAGAAGAAAACACATTTTTCATTATCCCATCTGAAACTGCATTTAACTCACATGATTATTTTTTAATATAATCCCTCTGCTATTTGTCTTCCTTATCATAGTTTATATCTCAAAGTGCTTTAAAAATTCTTTATTGAGTTTGCTCTCACAAGAGCTCTCTGAATTAATTCTCACTCTGACATCTGTGGGGATTGCGCAGTAAGGAATACTCCAGTTTTTTGCTCTCTGAAATGGATTCTGGAGAAAAAATTCATTAAGCTCATTTATGGTGACTGTTGTCCTTAAGTTACATGAACGTGTCAAAAAGTAATCTGCAGGCAAAGCTTCAGGTTAGCTACATATATACCTATTGCAATAACAGGATGGGCACCTGCTGAGACAGGGAGCATCTCAAATACAACTAGGAGCCCAGTTCTTTCTTCCTGGAAGAGACACAATGGGAGCCTAGATCTACTCAGCAGGTAGATCTGGATTTCAGTTCCAGGCAAGAGCCCACCTAGCACAGAAACCAAAGTTTAAATGGGAGCCCAGTTCTTCCTACCTGGTTGTCCTGGGCTCTGAAGTCAAGGTGGTGCTCATGCTTCCCCCCACCACCACCCAAACACAAGCACTGAATCTGCCTCTGTGCTCAGTACAAAATAAAACCCATTGGGTCTCATATCTGATATACCTTTCAGTTCTGATATGTAGATTACTTTTTAAAAAACAGAAAATGAAAACTTTTTGTGTTTTAATGGTAGGGAAGAGGAAGCTAAATTGCCAATCTACTGTCTTGAGCCAAAGAGATATATAATTTCAGCACTTTGGCTGTAGTGTAGTTAATGTTTCATTTCAAATTGTGACCTTTTAATAGAAATTATTATTAGATAATTTTTATTAGAGGTCTATAGTTTTAGAGGGGTTTTCATGATACTCTTTCATATGGATAATTTCCCCAAAAGAAGCTATAAGCCTTGGTCATCGCCAAATATTGCATCTGTTTCATTTACCCCCTTACCCAGAGTAACTACAGGAGCACGTAAGAGACATTACGTGCACCCGTAGCTACTGCACCACCTAGTGAAAACCTATGGGAGATTCATATTGGAATCCAGAGTAAGTTGTTCTTACACTGGAGCAAGGATTCCTTGTTAGTCTGGATTTTGCCCTTAGACTCAAAGTATCCACTTGACATGTTTTCATAGAATGACCATTATACTTACTAATGAGATCATCTTTGGGCATTTAAGTGTAGTATTTGCTGACAAATAAAATGTGCTTTAGGCCAAACTGCAGAGATTGGACAGAATTGGATGATGCTAATACTGTCAGGTTTGTGTCACAGAGAGTTAAGTTTGATTGTTGTGCAACTTGTGGAACACTCTCTGGTGATCCAGACGACAAATCCCATTGCTAAAGTTCACTCCATTTTGACAATCACTGTCGAGTCCCAATTCATGAGTCAATAAGCAAATGGCGACAATAGAAATAAAAACCTTGCAAGAACAAAATAGAACTGAACTGTATATTCACAGTTGGAGGAAAGTAACATATAATGTCTAAAGGCTTTTTTCTGTTTCTAAGTAGGAAGCAAAAAATTTTCTCAACCTACCAAATACATCCTTAATTTGTAATTTTTTGTATTCTCAGCTGACTAATGATAGATAGAATGTTAATTAAAACCCATTCTGTTTTAATAAACATACCCTACAATCCAGAGTAACTATGGGAGCATGTAAGAGACATTACATGTACCCATTGTTACTGCACCACCTAGTGAAAACCTATGGGAAATTCATATTGCAATTCAGAGCAAATTGTTCTTACACCGGAACAAGGACTCCCCGTAGTTACTCTGGATTGCGCCCTAATCATGTTCACATACTGAAAACACAGATGGAATTTCTTCTTCTTTGTGCAGTGTTATCAATGTAATGCTTTACTGAGTACAAAAGAACACAATCCTAACCAATTTTCCAGCTCTGGGTTAAGGGCAATGCAATTCCAAGGTAAGGGAGCAAACATTGCCTTGAGGAGGAATCTGTGACTGCCCCCCAACTGCACATGCCCCACTGGCACAGCTATGCCAGGGCTGGAAAGTTGGTTAGGACTGTGCCCAAAAACAAACTGCACTCACGCAAAGGAACCAAAATCTAAGTCAGGATTGCAATAAGTAAATGCAATGCAATGCAGTTACATGGTTTTTGTTTCAGATAGGAAGAGAAGGTCTAAGAATAAAATAGATCCATTGGATGGTTAATTTAATTCTCCCCACCCCACTCCTGAAACACACACACACACACAAAATCTATTTTCAGTACTGAATGGAAAAACTTTACTTGTCAGGTCTCTGAAATAAGATATGGGAGATCTGAACACATGGATTTATTGAAAGTAAAAAGCAAATGTGATAGGGTGAGAATTGAATGAGGCCTGGGGGGGGGGGGTAGGAGAGAAAAGTTATACCCTTTCCCCCATACTATTTTCCCAATTAAAAGTGCTGCCCCATTATTATTCCCCTAGCATTGGAAAATGCACAGGGACTGATTATGTTCATAGTTAATTTGTAAAGAACAGTTGGAGAAGGAGATAAAAATTGGGAAAACAGTGCAGGGGAGAAATGGTTAAACCCACTTTCTCCACCACCTCAGTCTTGATTTGATTCAACAACATTGTGTGAATGTGGTTTTAAGTTTAAGGGGAAAAAATAGCAAACACTGGATATATTGGTCACAGATCTCCAATATCTTATTGAGTTTGATCTTCAAATAAGCCTCTCTGGGAGTTGGCTTTGCATAATTGAAAATCCACTTTGATTGCAGAGACACACTACCATCCATTGCTTTGGTCATCAGCAAGCAATTTGTCTAATTAACTGGTGAATGACTAAGCATGAAATTGGTTACAGAAGTAATTCCAAGTCTCTACGCCTAGTTAATGTGCTCTGCTGAAAAGCTTTTTGGATAAGAGTTTTGTTTCCCATAGGTAGTGACCTAACTGGCATCGTGTAGCATAATTTTGTAGATTTTTCTCCATAAGAAGAGCTCTGCATGAAGCACATATAGGACTCTGTATTTCTTGAGCAAACTACTGAGTGATTCTGCCACGTCTGTTCATCTGTTGGCAAATCTTCCTGTTGCAGAGATGGCTTTGAAGGTGTTTCTTTTGTTGTTTGACAGATGTGAAACCCAGTTATGGATGTGCCCCTTGTTGCATCCTGGAGCACAGATCCACAATACCACCCCACCCTGTATCTTATCACACACACCCATGTCCAGATACCTCCTCAGCATAGTAGAACATCACATAGCATTAGGGGCAGTGGTGGACTTCAGGGGGTTCTCACGGGTTCTATAGAACCCTTTGCTAATGAGCGCCTGGTTCTGAGAACCGGTTACTAATGGGACATAGAACCTGTTGTTAATTTAGGTTATTAGGACATAGAACCTGTTGTTAATTTATTTGAATCCCACTACTGGTTAGGGGCAACACAAAAGTCTTCTGAAGCTTCTTGCATGATCTTCAATAGTGCTTCCAGATAATGGGCTTAAGACCACATCGGAAACCTCAGGATTCCTCTGCGGTTTGCAATAGGAATAGACACTGGCTCTGATGAAGTCTCTGTTTGCAAATACGTGTGTCCCTCATTATCCATTAGGGTTCCATTCCAGAACCTCCCGTGGATTAAAAAAAATCAATGTATAAAAAACTATGAAAAATAGGTTTTAAAACTCACTTTCAGGTTTCTTATTCCTCTACTGTACCTAACTGAATAAGGTAGTGCCTCAATATCTGCAGGGGTTTGATTCTGGGACTGAAAAATGGAATGACTGCTTGCACAACTACCTCTCTACAACAGTAGAAAAGCAGTTGGCAGTGGCCATTCATGTTGAGTCAAATCTTTGTATAAAAAATCCATGTACATATAATCCATGTATGTATGTCCTGTATATTTAAAAAACCCACTTAGCAAATTATGAACATTATCTAACAAAATCTGAACAGTATTCTTCTTTTAGAAGAAAGACAGGCTATAAATTGAATGAATGATTTTCTCTTACAGATCCTTCACAATCCCTACAATCCAGAGTAACTACGGGAGCACGTAGGAGACATTTACATTGATGTAGTTATGGCACCACCTAGTGGAAACCTATGGGAAATTAATATTGCAATCCTGAGTAAATTGTTCTTACATAGGAGCAAGGACTCCCCGTCGTTACTCTGGATTGCACCCATAGTGCTTACACCTTGAGTCTAGTCTGGCAATGTATGTAGATGAAAGCAGTCCAATTTCTGACAGTTGGGGGTCTGTCATGACACTGGTGTGAGCCCCTGACTGT
This sequence comes from Cryptoblepharus egeriae, assembly GCA_030015325.1. Taxonomy (NCBI): domain Eukaryota; kingdom Metazoa; phylum Chordata; class Lepidosauria; order Squamata; family Scincidae; genus Cryptoblepharus; species Cryptoblepharus egeriae. The sequence goes on along the minus strand of JAREYC010000004.1, from coordinate 23,388,087 downwards.
GCAGACAGGGAGGTAAATTTGACAGTTCTGAGCTACTGAAGCCATTTAGCAGGTTCTTTCTGAATGAGGAAGCCACAAACAGTGCAGAGGAGCATTTTGATCTTCCTACCACCAGGGTCACATTAACCCATACCCAGACCACTAACCTTTCACTTATTTCAGGTTCCGCTTGTGTTTCAATCTTTCACTTCACTGCAGCTGACAGCGCGACTCTGGTATGGTAGGTACTAGACTACATTACATTGTCCTATATCCATTTTGAGGATTTCCCCCTCAAAATCATGAATTTTTACCTCAGTGTTTAGACCAGAGAATACCATATTACTTGAACAAACTGTCAGGATGTTAACTGATAATTGTGTCCTGTGACTGTTTATGTGCTATGAGAGTTAAGGCGGACACAGTGGAATAGATTAACTATTTGTATTTACAAGTGTAGAGTAGTCTAACACAATCCGGGTCATACACATGAATTAAGTCCTTCAGTCTAATTCTCCTCAGAGCTAACCAGTTTGTTTCTGTTCTGATGAACAGCTGAGCTCCAATTGCAAAACAGTTCTCCAGCTGTCACCAACCAACTGGCAGATGTTCAAATCTGAATACTCTGTTCAGCTTAGTTTACCTGAACCAGCTGTTAGATTCCTAATTCTAACACAGATCATTCATGATCTGTATATATTTGAGGCCAAAAATGATACATCATGCAGTGCAGAAAGAGAAATGAAACTCTTTTTGCTTTATGTTGTGGTTGTAGCTACGTAGTTGCTAAATCATTTTCAGCAAAAACAACAACAAACAGCAGTGCTGCAAAAGCATCCTGCAAGGTTTCGGCTGCAATCTTAACTTCCAGTTAGGTCAGCCCAAGTCCTGCCACAAGTCATGTCTTGACTTGGGGGTATCACAAAAGTGCCATAAAGCACTTCTGCACCACTCCTAAGCAAAGGTTAGGTCAGTGCACAGACATGCACTTGCCACCATGGATGAGTTGTGCACAGACAAGCGCTTGCCACCATGGAATGGGAAAATGGATTAGTTGTGCCGGCCTAGGTTAGGATTGCACGCTTTCACTCTGAAAACCATTAAAAAATACCCCCACAACGTAGCTGCAAGACTTAAAATTCAATGAATATATGAAGAACTATCACGTATTTCTAAGGCATGTAAAATAAGCAGGAGGAACTGGAAGTGTCAGAGGTAAAATTAGTAAATGTTTAATGGTGTGCTGATGATGATGTATACATATTATTTAGAGAAGATAAAGGCCATTTGGAAGTTGGGTGCACTTTTTTGCTTTACAGCAACTTAAAGTAAGTAGAACAAGCCTGTCATTCTTATCATTATCCTGACATACTTTGAAAATTGTGCATTGCCTCTCAAATACAAACCAGTATGATTGACAGCATTTGAACAGAGGGCTGGTTACTCTGAGGTCGCAAATTATCCATTTGTGGAAGAAAATGGTATTTGCCACTACAAATTAAGGAGGGAAAATGGAATCTGCCTTTATTGGATTCCCAGTTGGCTATCAATTTAGAGATGGGTAAAATTGTTTTGAATTGATTTCAGCTTTAAAATATCAATGTTTCCACGTTCAGATGTCACTGTATGCAAAAGGTAGAAATTATCTTTTCCTGCATAGGTTGGTTTCATATATAATTGTCCTGCTGTTGGAGACATTGCAATTCACATTTTGCTAAATGTGGTCCATTTGCCACAGGCCATCTAGCTAACTGTAAAACCTTCATTTCAGTTATCAAGCTAAGCAACATCTGATCTGACTTCATCAAAGCCAATCTCCAGACACCACAGGACTGTTCTCTTTCTGCAGTGAAAAATCATCTTGTACAAATCTGGTTTACATTTGGTTAGGTAGAAAAAGAAAATGTAGTGGTTGCTCACATCTTTTTTTATACATGCCAAGGTTAGTGTTTAGAAAATATTTTTTTGGGGAAAAGAATGATATTCCAGAATGAAAATACACACTCTGGAAAGAAATTTCAGAAAAGCAGCTTTGGGTTGGGGAGTAGCTGATCAAAAAGACATTAAAAAGATAACATTTATCAATTTTATTTTAAGTACATAATATTTGAAGGGGAAATAGTTATCAGAATATCTGTTTATGCCAATTTATTCTAGAGGGATTCTGTGTTAGGCCTTCCAGCCCAACTTGAGGATCAGGATCTGACAGCCCAACGCTCCACTAGTCTCATCCCCTCCGACCCTGGTTCCTGTCCCTGCCCACCCTCCTCCTCTCCTCACCTTCCTCCATCCAGATACCACATACCCCCCCCCCCCCATCCAGATACTACTTTTCAATGCTGCTGTAATGCCTGCTGGCCTTCCAAATGTTGCTGAGGCTCAGCGCCAACTAGCTAATGCCCAATCTTCAGGTGTTGCAGACATGTGACATTTGTGCTGGATCTCAGTGCTGGCACTGCTACTGTTAAGGATTGGGTCTTTGCTGAGTAGACATGCCTAAGATTGCATTGTAATTGATTTTAGGTACTATGTCCAGTCTGCCTCAAGTTGCACCTAACTTTTTGTCAGGGAGCATTTAAAATAGTCCGTAAGAAGAACATTGTATGCTAAGGGCAGTGTTCTCTTTTTGGATTCTGATTTCCACTGATAAAGAGCAGAGTACAGCTTGAAAGATGCTTAAGGAAACACCTTACATTATACTCATTCCAGATCTTATTACTGACATTTTCTCTTAATAACCAACATAAATAAGTTCTACGTGACTCATTCTGAGTGGAAATGGTTCACCAGAAGAGACAAACGGAATTCCAATGCATTCCAAGCCACCTTGCTTGAGTAAAGCCTCAGATATCATATCCATGCAGTTCCTGGGTGATGTATTCCATACAAACTGTTAGTTTTGATCCAGCCCTTCAGGCTGCTTGGTATAACGATATCTAGTTCTGGCTAAGATGTGCTTCCTCTGAACCAAAATTAATCAGTCTTTTAATTGTGCAGCCAGTTGAGATGCATTGATTAAGAGTGGGTCTTTCAGAAAATGCTTCCCTGTTGACTTAGTAAAGATCAGTCTCCTAGTATTCATCCCAGGTTAGGCCAATCTAGAGACTGTTAGCCCATCAGAGACCTATGCTGGATATGCATATTATATAGCTCACTAATGGTGCAGTCCTAACTAATTTATGCACGCTTATCTCACCTACTCTTCATTCCCATGCTGGTGTGGGGAGGTTGGCACAAGTCTTTGCACTGTCCTAACTCCCTCAAAAGTGGTGCAAAAGTGCCTTACAACACGTTTGCAACACCCACAGGACGGGACGGGACTTGTGCCAGGCCTTATGCTAACCTAACTGTGGATTAGGGATGCAGTCCAGGTTAAATCACTTGGCAGCAGGTTAGGTCTGATGGTTGAATGAAGGGCTGTCTAAAAATGCTAAGCAAGATAAGACCTAGGTAACTTTTGGATGGGAGACCAAAAGCTGATAAAACCTGTTATGAGAACACAGAGCCAGATGGGTCATTGTTTACAACTTGGCTGGCTGGAAAGTGCTCTTGCTGGAAGCTGGAAGCCATTCCCTAATGCCAAATGTGATGATGATTACACCATGAAGGATCCCACCCAGTAGCAACAAGTTCTGTGAGCTGCCCATAGAACAATTGACTACCTCACAGGGTTGTTGTGAGGTTAAAAAGGGAAAAAAGGTATGTAAACCTACAGAGGCATTTGCATCAGCATGAAAAAGGTGGAGTAAAAATCCTTCAATTAAGTAAAGTACTTAAATAAGTAAATTTTTTCTTAACAAATATATTCATAGAAGCATCAATTCAGGCTGGAAGACACAATTTGGAGTTATTGGACAGGATAAGTTCTGTTCCTTAAGCTGTATTTGCGCTCCGTGCACTTGGTCACATCCAATTGTATATAATCAAGGAGCATGCTAGCACAACCACTGGCTGTCTTACCGGGAAAAGGTACCAGAAAATTGGAAAAGTAATGAACAAACATCTGAGAAAATCAACAATCCTTATTTGACGGACAGTTTGTAACTGCAATTTAAGTAGTTATGGCTGCATTGAACAAATGTACTGGATGATTTCAGCCAACCAAGTGCATCTGAAGCATTTTTAGGTTTTTTATTTTTTTAAAGAGTATTCTTTTCAAACACAAGTGGGCATAACATTTTACCACTCTTTGCCAAACTGTACTGATCAGCTAATAAATCATTATTATTTAATTGTTTAATAAATTTATATCCCATCTTTCTCGGGCCGAGGCCCACTCAAGGTGGCTAACAAGTAAAATTTGAAAACATTCAATAAAAAAACATAAAGATTAACTGTTTAAAGAGGGGGAGAGGGGGGAGAAAGAGGGGGGAGAAGCAAAGGAGAAGTTTTGCTTCTCTCTCCCTCCCCCCCCCCCCCCCATTTACCCTTTTTCTTTTCATGCATCTGCTAGCTCATTCATGTATGGATGTCATTTAAGGATTACCAGAAGCAGGAATATTATCTTTATTTCTGCCTTTTTTTTTCTTTCCCCAGGTTTATGATTTTCTGGTCTGCTTAACGGAAAGTACCCAAAATGCAGTGGATTGGTGATATTAGTACCATCAGTGGACAAACCTGTATGATGAAAATCTGCCTATGGTAATAAGGTAGATACTTTCTGTGTATATTTGTTTATGGTTCTCTTGCACATTTAGTTGCAGATATTCCTAGGTTTTTAAGGGTGAAATCCTAACTTAGGACAGCACAAATCATTGGTCTTCCCATTCCCATGGTGATGTAAGGAGACAAGCGCATGCCTAACCCACCCCCAGGAGTGGCGCAGAAGTGCCCGACAACACTTTTGTGACACCCCCAGGCCAGCACAGGACTTTGTTGGGACTTAGGCTGGCCTAAATGGAGATTAGGATTGCAGCCTTATTTATGTGTTGTGGTAAGACAAAATGTCAGGCTGTACAGGTTGCTTGTTTTGATCTTTGAAACCATGTACGGCTTTATCAAGTAAGGCTGCTTTCTCCCACATGAAACTGTCCAATTAGGTAGACGATGAAAAGATTTATCACTATCAAGCCGACAGAAGGCATCATTTATAAATATGCTTAAACAAGGACAGGTAGGATCTGTGTGTATTCATTTATCCCTTGCTTTGGATCCCTCTGCCTACAGGGATAAGGCAGGTTATGGCACATGAGAGCATGAGAAATCCAAGAAATTCAGAGCTCAAAAAATCTGGGGATAAATCTGGGTGAAGGGAATTTCAGAAGCTTGTCAAAGTTCCAGTGTGTGAGCACCAAAAGCTGTTTTCATCTGCACATATCCTATCCATGGATGGCAGCCAGAGGAAGTTTTAAAATATTCAGGATTCTTTTAAAAATCTGGGGGATATTCTCTCCATTCTTTTAAGAAAATGATACAGAAATTCTGCTCCAAGGGCAAATATTATACTGCTATAATTAATTTAAGATAGCAAAAGAATCGGTTTATGTGTGGTGACATGTAATGCTCTTGATATATCAAACATTTGAGAAGAATTGAAGATTATTTTATTCCTGGGCAGTTTTTTGCTAAAAAGATAGGGCACAAAGCTAACCATTTTAGGCTGGCATAACTCTCCCTGTTTCTGTCACGGGGTGGGGAGGCAGGAGTGGTGTAGAAGTGCCTTATAGCACTTTTGTGATATCTCAAGGCAAGGACAGGACTTGTGCTGGGACTTATGCTGGGCTTAGTGGGGGTTAGGATTGTAGCCATACGCAATAAGTACATGTGGAGAAAAATAATTTCTGAATAGACTGAGTAAGATATATTACACCTTTATGGCACTTGCATGTTTTGGGCTGGCACAAGTGACTTGTGCTGACTTACCGGCATTTGGGATTGTGCCCTGTGAGACAAATTTTTTAAATTATATTATTATAATATAACTGTATTGTTAACATATGATGCATCAGTTGATTATCTGATTATATCAGTTGATAATCAATTTATAAGTTGATTATAAATAAACCAATAATCAATTTATTACAGGTGATTACATGTAAATTGATTATAATTTGTACCCAGTTAACTATATGTGCTTCCACTTTCAAGCAAAGTTCCTTTGGTATTGTAGATCATGATTTGAAATGTTTAGAAATATTTTCAGCCTCACTACAGAACGTATGCTCATTGTTCTAGAAGTCATCGTATGAAGTTTTAATGCTTAAAAATACAGGCTGTAGAAGAGCTCAGGCATTAATGGGTACTAGAAAATTCAGATACTCGGACAACTGTTCTGCCCTGAAGTGGTGTACTTGAAAGCCAAGATTATACCCTCAATTTCATACCCATTAAACATGAGATGAAATGTCACACCTAAAAGCTGCAGGCATCCATCCAGAATGAAGGGTGATTTCCATAGTGGTGACAGCATGTTCTTGAGACTACCATGGCCTCTTTCATCTGTAGCAAGTATAGCCTAAAACCCTCATTTTCATGAAAGACACAAGCGATAGGTCTGTCCATTACTCATGCTCAACACTTGAAACGGGAACTGCAGATGATGGGGCTTTCAGCCTGTGATGCAGTCTGATCACAAACCTAGAAATGGAAGAATTTAAAAATGAGGAAGTTTTTTAAAATGCTTTCATTGGTTGTGTGCTTGCCGAAAAAAAGATGCAAGCCATATTGTTTAACAGATGGCAATCACATCTCATTGATGGCTCTTTGAAACATGGGGGAAACGGTAAATACAAGTACTCTAGTTTGCATTATACAACTGCTAAAACTAAAGTAAGTGCAGAATGTATCATTTTATAATCTCCCATGGCGGCAACAACAACTGGATGCAGGCCTCCTAAATGCTAACTACATATACATCACTTAGTAGACTGAAGGCCATTATCAGTGTGGGAAGAGGTTTATCACAGGTGACATGCTCACCTCCTGCTCTAGGTGACACAAATCCTAATGACTCCACTGCCTCTCCTCTAGTTATCTCTTATCCCATCAAATAGCACAGAGTTCTCCATGCTTGCTCAAAGGAAGTGCCCAGCTTCTCATGAACCACCACAACCAGGTAATGCCAAGCCTATCTCAGGTGTAACCTAATTATGGCCTCTATCCAGATAACTACAGGACCTTTTACACCGATGTGGTTATGGTGCCACCTATGGGAAACGTAGGGGAAATGCATAGAGCAATCCAAAGTAAGTGCCTCTTAAGTCTTCCCATAGTTACTCTGGATTGTAGGATATAGGTGGTGCCTGCTGATGCATGCTGCCTGGAGCTGTCCACTGGTGCCCGATGCCCACTGCCCAATGATGCCTGGTGGTCAATAAGGATAACCAGTGCCCATGGATGCCCATTTCCTGTCTAAAGGTTAATGAACTTTTAGTTTCTAATCATTTGTGAATTGCTGAGCTGAAACTGGTTGCAAATTTTCAGATGCTCAGCTCCTTGCAGGGAAGTTAGTAGCCACTTGAAATGAAATTTGATTCATCTTGATTCGTTGTTGCCTTGTTAACCAAAGGCAACCAATTTCCTTAGTATTATGCAAAAATAGTTAATTATACAGGTTCTTGGAACCAAATGTCATGACTGGGAAGGATCTATCTATCATTATTTTTTATGCTGCCATTCCAAGAAGGTTAGGATGATCACATAGTTTCCTTCCCACTTTTTTGTCCTCACAACAGCTCTGTGCGGTAGGTGCGGCTGAGAGAGAGGGACTGGCTCAAGATGACTCAGGAAGCTTCTTTGCTAAGCAGGGACCTGAACCTGATCTTTCTGATCTAAATCAAACTCCCAAACCATTACACCATCCTGTCTCTGTTATGCAGAGTCAGACTTAGGTCACTTTGGTTTCCAAGGCTGACTGGCAGCACACTGTCAGGGTACCTGGAAATGGCAGATCTTGAACCTGGGACTTTCTGTTTGCTAAGCATCTCCATAATGGAATTGGAAAGCTGAGAGGAAGCGCTTTGCCACCCTTGAACCATCTAATGGATTCATGGCAGAAATAAAATTTCAACTGGAGAAATCCTATTTTGCAGCTCATAATCCAATTCTAACCAGTGCTCTTTCAGCAGGACTGCATTGCCCATGCTGTACCCACTAATGAGATTGAGCAACTAGAGTTCTCCTTGGGTAAAGGGAACATTTGTTCCCTTACTCCGTGTCAAACCAAAGCCAACTCAATAGAGCTATGTTGATCTGCACCAGCAAAATCAGCAGCGCAGGTCCCAGAAGTTTCATATAGGGCATTCAGGTCTGGGACCCAGAATAGGATCTGGTATAGGCCAGAGCTGCTGATTCTACCCTCTCCCAGGCCTGAATCATGCTCCATTAAACTTTCCTCATGCCCCTGGCTGTATCTCTTGATGGGAGCTTACCCACTCTGACGGTCAGTGCTCTTGGATTAACCTCTGGCATGACAGCGCAAAGGGTCCCACCAACACTGCCTACTTACAGGGTGCTGTAAACATCCATAGCCAGCAAATACAATTGCACCATCAGTCTCTTAACTGCTGCATTACACCAGTCTCAGTAAAACATTGGCACCAGAAGTAGTTTTGTAAAATAATGAGTTTGCCTAAATGCTCCTTTTCTTTAATGCTGCAATTTGGAGTCTTTCTTTATTGGAAACAGGCTTATATAAATAACAGCTTAGAACCCAGTGACATGATTGCTCCTCTACCAAAACAACAAAATGAAGCAAGGTCTGCCTTTGTATATGGATTGAACATTATCATCACAGAATTTGGGTGTCATCTGGGTTAGTTACACAATCTCAGTTAGTATTTATTGCTAGAAATGGAATTAATAAAAGAGCTACAAATTGTTCTGATGTTTAAAAATTAGATTTGTGCCTTCAAATAAATCTTAATCTAATTTATACAGCAAAAAGTGTTCAAATTCATCTGGAATATTGAAATAATTTTTTGTTGTAACCAAACAAGTTGATCAGTACTGTCATCAGTTGTACATGTTAACGAACTTTCAAATGCAACCACTGGTCTCTTTGAATATAAAGGTAAAGGTGTTCCCTGCACATTGCTCTGCTAGTAGTGACTGACTCTAGGGTGCGATGCTCATCCCCTTTCTAAGCCGAAGAACCAGCGTTGTCCAAAGACACTTCCATGGTCAAGGGGCCAGCATGACTGCTGAAGGTGCAGGAACGCTGTTACCTTCCCACTGAGGTGGTATCTATATATCTACTTGCATTTGCATGCTTTTGAACAGGAGCTGGACTAAGGACAGGAGTTCACTCCATCTTGCAGTACTTGGATCTTGAACCACTGACCTGCCAATCTTCGGATGGGCAGGCACAAGTCCTTAAACCAGTCTAAAGTAATTCATTTAGTATTGCTTTCAAGTAAATACTGTTAAACTCTTTAGGAAATTATTTTTATATACACACTGATCTTACACATTTTTACTCATAAATAACACAGTTGAGTTTTATGGGATTTACACTCCAATCCTATCCACGCTTACCTGGAAGTAAGCCCCATTGACCATAATGGAACTTCTACATTGACATGCATAAGACTGGATTCTTAATGTCAAAATAATGTCTCGAGACTGACCTATAAGGGGTACCTACTCTTAAGGTTGCTATCAGGCTCCTGACAGCCAGATTAATGGACACTGAAAGGCAAGAGATCTTAGGTGCAGCTCAAAGAAAATGTTCTCCTTTGATCTGTCATCTTAAAAGCACATTCGGTCAACAATCAAAGTATTTGAGTCTTTTAGAGCAACCCTGTTTTGCAGAGGCTTTCACACTGAGGAGGTTTTCACATTGGAGGAGGCTTTCGCTTTGGCACATTGGCTCAAATGACCTCTTTCGCAAGTTTAGAAAAGCCCCCAAGGATGCGCACCTTTGTAGCTGTAGTCTTAGTGAAGTAGAGTCTCCTACACACATATATGTTGCATTGTATTAGTAATCAAGCACTCTGGTGTAAACTTCTTTCCCCATTGCTCAGAACTTAAGCATGATGACTCTTAGAACATCATCATACAATTTCTATTGGCAGGTGATACTGCGTATACAGTCCATCCTGTAGCACAGATTTTATATTAGAATAATTTGAATCATGGAGCTAAACAGTCTAAAGTAATATTGAGTAATCATGTAATTCTATGCTATATTTTAATCTTTTTATGTATGTCTCTGTATGCGTGAATGTATATGCATCTGTATATGTACATATATATAGTGTGTGTGTATGAACACAGATGCACATACTATCTTAATATTAACATTATTTTTAGCATGATACTTGTTTGGATCTGTAGTCGACCAAACATTTATGCCCAATAAAAGTTTGTAAAATGTATATAACAAAATAAGGTACTGTACTCAGATTCAAGGGTACCTACACTTGCTAATACAAATTACAAACCAGCCCTTACTGATTTCAATGATATTTGCTTCAAGGTTTAGTAATCACACTTATGAGTGGAATCAAAAAAGATAGACGAGGAGACAGTAAAGCAAGTAGGCAAATGTTTTCAGTGGAATTACAGAAATATTGTCCCTTCCCTAAGGGCAAAATCCATAGCAGTTACGGGTCCACGCAGTTATATCACCCCCTAGTGTTACCTTATGGAAAGTCATCTTAACTGCTCCGGAGCAAGGAGTTTAATTTCACTTTAGGATGTAGGGCTTAGTCAGTTAAAAATATTATTTTAACCAAATGGTTCCAAAAGTGTGCATTAAAACATCTTAGGGTGTTGCACAACATTCATAGAGGAACTGCAAGATGCTCCAGTAATCAATCCTGTCTGTTCTGGTGTCGCCATCTTGAATTTCACAATATCCCACGAGATCCAAGGAGGCAACAGCACCCAAACCTTGTGAGATTTTTGTGCTGCTGTCTTGGATCTCACCATCTTGAATATCATGAGATTTGGTGAGATTTAAAATAGAAGTGACAAGCAAAGCCAGAAAGAAGAGGGTATGAGGACAACATTGAGAAAAATACGTTTCAGAACCACTGTTTTAGTCCATAATTCCCTCCACATGTCCTCTTCTGCTCAATCCTCTCATCATTTCCAAATCTAGTGAGGAGGATGATGATGATGAATGTCAGAGGCAGGCAAAGTCAGGTGATTGACATCCCTGCCCAGCCACCTAGACGGGTGCCAGTCACCCTCAAGGAAGGGCGAGTGGAAAGCACTGAACATTTGACAAGATTCATTACAACATATTCATTATAACAAAGAGAGGCTTGGGCTGCAATCCTAAAGACACTTTCCTGGGAGTAAGAGCTATTGAACACAATGGGGCTTGTTTTTGAGTAGACATGGTTAGGATTGTCCTCTTAAACATCTATTGCTTCCTTTATCTGTTTCAGCCAATTCAGAAGACTCAAGTCAACAGGTTTTCCCCTAACAGTACTAATGGTATCTGCATTGAAGCATTAATGGCCAACATTTGGGTGCTGATTTGCATTCGATTTTAATTACATACTGACAGGCTGCTCCTTTTGGCCACACTTTCCATCATTTGTAGTGCCTTCTTATATCCCTTTACTGTGATCCTGTCTTTAAAAAAATATAACAGCAGGACATAACTTATAAAGGATAGCTATAACTGCCATAAAGGAATGATTGTGTTATAAATATTAGCATGCAAATGGACAGGAGTGTAGTATAAATGGGTTTTAAATCCATATTAAAATAGGAGCTCAGATATAAATTCTGGCAGCCCTTACTTGCTAAGCAAAGTTTTGAATTTAAACAGGATTCTTGCTATGCGGCATTGTATACTGGAAAATCCTTATCTACAGATATGTCATAATAGCCTGTCAAAATTGCAGTGTAAAAATGTGTTTTCTATGCATAATACTTCCTTTGAACTAGCCCAAGAAACATATTATGGGAAATTTTAAACTACAGAGATGTTCTCCTGACGGTTAAATTGCTTGAATTCTGTTGCAGCCTGGCCTAGATTGTGCGTGGAAGCTCCCAATTCACAAAATTAGATAATGAAATGAGAGGATCAGGATTGGCCTGTAGGCCACTTATGTAGCAATAGTCTTGACATGTTTTTCCTTTGTTTTGGTTAATCTTTAGTGCCCTTTATAATCTGGAGCCAGAGTATGTGGTCCCACAAATGCCTATTACATGTGCCCTCAGTTAACATTACATTGCCCTCAAATGTAAGACACATTCCTCAGAAAGGTCCTGTTACTGCTTTCTCCTTGATAGATTGGGAAGATATATTTATTCATGAAGAACATTAGTGAGTTAATATTTGCTTTTACTGGAGATTTTCATTTTAACATTTAATATTTGCTTTTACTAGGAGATTTTCATTTCACTGTATGTAGTGTTTTGTTTTAAAAATTTCTTTATATGCCCATTTATCAAAAACTATGACCAAAATTGTGTGCGCAGTGTCCTCTGTGTGAAGTTGGGCTGCTTTTCTATGGCCAGGCCAGTGGTGGGATCCTAATAACCTAAATTAACAACAGATTCTATGTCCATAGAACAGCAGGTTCTCTGCCCCATTAGTAACAGGTTCTCAGAACCAGGCGCTCATTAGCAAGGGGTTCTATAGAACCTGTGAGAACCTCCTGAACCTCCTGAAGCCCACCACTGGGCCAGGCCCTTCCTTTGACACCTACACATTGCCCCACTTACAGTGCAATCCTAAGCATGTCTACTCAGAAGTAAGTCCTAATATAGTAAATAAGGCTTACACCCAGGAAAGTGTAGATAGGATTGCAGCCACCAACAAGATTGTATGCAAAGTTTTATCCTGCAAAGTATGCAGGATAGGGATGCTAGATAAAGGCCTCTCTCTTCTGTAACCCTGGTGAAGCCATGGAAGCCAGCCATTTTCGTACCTGTAAGTTGTGTAACCCCACAAATAAGGCTTCACAACCCCTTTGGGGTCTTGATCTCGAGGTTGAAGAACACTGCCCTAACTGCTTCATTAGAGAAAAACTTCCACATTTCACTTCATAGTACGCATCCTTCTTCTTGAAGAATTTTGCTTTGCTTCTAAAGTATTGACACCATATTGAAGTTTTCAAAGTGTTTAGGTTGAATCTCTGGAATTCAGCCAAAAAGCCAAATACAGATCCTTGGCATGTAAAAATCTGTTTTCTGAAAATATTCTCCCCTGATCTACTATGGCTGCCATGTTCTGCTATGAGAATTTTATTTATGCCATGTTCTGCTATGAGAAACAGCCAAGCAGTTTCACTGACAACTTTGAATTTAGTGAACAAAAAGAAATTTGGGAGGTTCACCTCCTGCTCCAGATACCAAAATTAAAGGAATTTTGAAGTTACTCGGGCGGCAGCTTTTATTTCTGGGTATTTAAAAATCCTTCTTGCTTTATTGTTGGCCTCATAATCCAAAGTTCATGAAGCTATTCCATCTCACCTTTTTTGCAGAGGAGGAATATTGTTATCTCTAATACCAAACCCTGGAAAGCAGACAAGCAACAATGCTGGGGATTGACTCCTGGGATCACATTTCAAGGCAGTGATAACAGGAACATTCACAGACACTCAATCCGTTGCTGTATTTGAAATGATGTAATAATCAGGCATGTCTTCTTGGTTGGTTTCAATCCCTATGGGTTTGTCTAACCATTGCTGCATGCAGCGTTTTGATGCTTTTTATAGGTACAGTACTTGGGAGCACACTTCCCATTCTTTGTAGCTTTACAAATGATATGATTTGGCGTTATGATGCCAAAGTGTATCCTCATCACACAGAGAAAGGAAATCCTGACTAACCCTTTTTCAATGGTGCAGAAGTACCTGACAGCACTTTTGCGACACCCCCAGGCCAACGTGGGACTTGTGCTGGGGACTTATGCCGGCCTAACTGGGATTTAGGATTATAGCCTCAGTGAAAGCTATTCTAGCACAATTGCTAACAACCTGAGCAGGACTGGGACACAGTCACCTGGTACATGAAGGGATACTCCTGATGCATTGCTCTTTACCTCATGGGGCTCTAGTCCAGTGGTCATCAACCTTTTCATTCCTCTAACTTGCCAGGACCCCATTTCTGAGGCTTTGTAATCCCACTGGGATCATGACCCCAAGATTGAAGAACATTGCTGTAACACATATGTGCTCCATTTGATCCATTCTGAAGGCAAAAATAAAGACAAGCTCTTTAGTATGTGAATACAAAATAACCAAAGAATAAAAGCTACTTCCTCTTTATATCTTCCTCTTTATATATGTTTAAGGGTGCAAACCTAACTTAGGCTGGCACAACTTATTGGTCTTCCCATTCTTCTGGTGATGTAGGGAGGCAAGCACATGTCTGTGCACAGGCCAAACCCTCCCCAAGGAGTGGTGCAGAAGTACCTTTCAGCACTTGTGACACCTGCAGGCCAGCAAGGGACTTGTGCTGGGGCTAAGGCCGACCTAACTGGGGTTTAGGATTGCAGCCTCAGACATTGTTGCGAACAGTTCTTCCCTCCCTTGATGCACTTTATTCCATGCAAATTTATAATCTATATAAGTGTGAAGTTTGTCAGCCTGATTGTGTTGGCTACTTGTCTCAACATTTTTAGCCCAGAACACTCTTGGTGGTGGATAGGCCATATATTATTGGAGTATGCAAATAATAAATTGTGGGCTGTTTTTTTAAAATTCATTGTAAACTTCAATTACTATCATTACTACTCCCTTTTAGCATTTATAAATGCAAACAGTATGAATGAAACTTAATAACTGGATTAGGACAAAACAAATCGTACATTAGCCAATTCTGTATTAATCACATCATGAATGCTGCTATGTATAGCATGAAGCCAAAATAAGTGCAGGAATGTGAGGATATTAAAACTGCAGGGAGAAACAGTAAGAAATCAAAAAGCTGAAGAAATTAAATTTTGGTACATTTGCCAGCATGTGAGAAAAGCTCTTGCTATGACGAACTATAGTAAATATGTTCCTATTTTTTTCTTGTTCCATGTTCTGTTTTTCTAAAGAGGGAATTTGGTCTCTGTGTGAAGCACATTCAAATAGGAAAGCTAACAAATTAGTCCCCAGAGTTTAATTGAGCCAGAGTTCAAGCCCAGAACACGTATTTTTAGAGAATTAGCCCCAGAACCTCTAAATTGAAGGGATGAATGCATTTGCATTGTTGAATCTAACGAAAGCAAAATAATCTTGCAGTTCATGGAAGCAACTCTCCTAGATATAGTACAACCATTTCAACAATAGAAGGGAAATTATTACAGCTTAACGTACTATTTTTACAGTACATTTTACAGTTTAACTAGTACATGGAAACAGAAACCCAGGCAGTTCCACACAAAACCAGATCCCAGTTTACTGGAACCAGGTGTCTATATGTCAGCTTTTGCAATGCAGGTTCAACATATAGTTGTCATGAACTGGCCAAGATCCAAGATGCTGTTTTATATGCACTCAAAAATTTGGGCAAATGCGGTGGAAAAACTAGTATTTTTAGTAAAACTAGTATTATTATTTTTATTTTATTATTTTTTGTCATTATTATTATTATTATTATTATTATTATTATTATTATTATTATTATCCATAAATACACAGCGAACAATTTCGTGCTGGTTTCATTCACATCACCAGTCGGACCCTTCCCAAGAGTCTAGCTAGGACTGTGTGATGTAGCGGCCTATAATTCTTGCTGATCCCAGAAGAGCGTCTTTCTGCAGTTGGCAGAGTGATATTCTGTCAATGCCAATAGTTTTCAGATGCCTGCCAAGGTCTTTGGGCACTGCACCCAGTGTGCCAATTACCACTGGAACCACCTGTGCTGGCTTACACCAGATTTGCTATAATTCGATTCTTAGATCTTGGTAGCAGGAGATCTTTTCCAGTTGTTTCTCTTCAATTCTGCTGTCACCTGGTATGGCAATGTCAACAAGCCACACCTTTCTCCTTTCTATGATGGTGATATCTGGAGTATTGTGTTCCAAGACCTTGTCCGTCTGTATATAATAAAATGGTATTTCCATACTATATCACCAACTATTTTTTTGAAAGACCTGTCCATTTCAAAAGTGGCTTGCCATGTGGCATGGAGGTCTATTACGGTTCAAGCCTAACCTAGGCTGGCACGACTCATCGGTCTTCCCCTTCTCGTGGTGATGTCGGGAGGCAAGCACATATCTGTGCACTGGCCTAATTCTTCCTTGCCCCCTCTCCCCGGAGTTGCACAGAACTGTCTTACAAAACTTGGCGCCCCCCAGGGTTTATGCTAGGGGTTAGGATTAACCTCTGATTTATGCTAGAGGTTAGGATTGCAGCCAAAGTCAAAAATTCAGGCTCCAGAACTAGTTGCATGGTTCTTTGGATCCAGGTATCTTCAGTGTCAGGCCTACAAGCAGTTAGACGGAAGAGAAAGTATGTATTGAGATCAGAGCAGTGAACTAAGGTCAGAAGCCACTACAAGGCCATATAGCTAGTGAGGTTCCCAAAGGCAGTAGTCCAGGTGAAGTATGAACATCCATACATTTACTCTGGTGAGAAATAATTTAGATAAGCTTTTTTCAACTAGTGGTACTGGTACCACTGGTGGTACTTGAGATGTCTAGTGGTACTTACCCAGTACCCACCTCTTCATGGGAGTGCAACATAGCAAGTAACAACAGGAAGTTGAACTCATTAGGCAGACTTCTAGTATTCCAGTGGTACTCAAAGTGGAGTTCAGGACTCCCTTGGGTCCTGGAATTCAGGAGGATTGCGAGAGGGTGGGATCTGACATCTGAAATCTAGCACTGGGCTTTCCTGGGAGTAAGTCTCATTGAACTACGGTCACCATATGTGCCCAAAAAACAGGGTCGGTCCCAATTTAGGGGGATTGTGTTCACATACTGGCAAATGGGACAGAGGGTCCTGTCCCAATTTTCTGGAAGAGAATTATAGCAACCCTGCATTGAACACAATAGAACTTACTTCCAAGTAGATATGGAGGTGCTCTAGCATCACAGTGATGTCACATCTGGTAAGTTTGACAGGGGTTCCTGAGCAGATTTTTAAGTTTGAAATGGGGTCCTGGGGAAACACATCTTTGGTTTTGTTATTTCATGATATTATTCATTCATTCAATTTGTATACCACCTTTCTCCCTGAAAGGACATGCAAGGCAGTGTTTAGGATTCAACTTGTTGGAATAATGTTACAATAAAACTGTGGTAGCCAGTGAAGTTTTGTCAGCACAAATGAAAATGGTAGGGACAATACAGGAACACTGATTACAGATCTCCAAATACAAACACCCCTGAATCCTAGGCTTAATGAGTTCATTTTTTCTCATACTCAATTTATTTTCTACATGCAGTTTATTTAATCATTGGATCTAACCAGTATTTTTTTCTAGAAAAAACTAACTCACCATGAAGACTTGTAGGCATGTCTGTTCAGGAGTATTCTGGTGGGCAAAGAGGTGCTGGTACTGAGTACCAGTGAGTACCCCAGAAAAAAACTTGGGTCTACCTAGAACTAACTTTTTGATCTCCAGGCACTTAGCTTTGCTAAATAGTACCAGTTATGGTTTTTTCCTCCAGGTTATTATTTAAAATCTTCCAGAATTCTCAGTGAACAGCTATACCTGATGCTCATTTCAAGCTAATTCCTAAACTTTGCTATACACTGACACACTGAATTTATATTTATATTGAATTTATACTTCACTGAATTTATACTTCATTAATATTGTCTTGCTCTTTAACCTCCATGTACATTTATGCAGTTATCACCATGTCCTATGAAAATGCACTGCTCCTTGGGTTTTATTTCGACAAACATTTTAAATACTTTGAAACTTGAAAACCATTTCTGTGTCTATACAGATGAAAAGTGAATTTTATCTCTTACTTTGGTGAGCCATTTTTTTCCTACATCATTTAAAAATGAGTGTTCTAATTCTCTGCTGGGAAATTGAATTGAGTTAAAGAAATCCTTTGTTAACCAATAACAAGCTCAAGCTTCTTTTCCATTTGCAAGAGATGAAAGGAAGAAATGTAAAGCATTTGCAGTTGTTGCCTCCTCAGCAGTCCTACCCACCAGAAGGAAACACTCTTATTATAACTCCGATGTAATTTGACAGCAGTAATTCCCAGTTTCAGTTAGAACAAAATAATCCCTTTGCGAAACACTCCATTACACATTTTTTTACAGCTCATGTGAGGATGTATTCTATTAATTTTTGACATGACAGCTGAAAATATATGATGTACATACTGGGATTAAAATTAGCTGTTTCATTAAGAAAGCATTTATGGAACATAGCAAGCAGAGGTCCTATTTTGGTAATTCATTGTTAATTAATGCAGCAGGACATTGAATTAATACAATTATTTTTAAACTGGCCCTACAATCCAGAGTAACTACGGGAGCACGTAAGAGACATTACGTGTACCCGTAGTTACTGCATTATCTAATGAAAACCTATGGGAAATTCATACTGCAGTCCACAGCAAATTGTTCTTACACCGGAGCAAGGACTTCCCGTAGTTACTCTGGATTGTGCCCCAAGTGAAACTTCAGTTAGGTTTTACGTAGCTGATTATGTCGCATCTGCTATTCTGTTGTGGCTACAATCCTATCCACACTTTACTGGGAGAAAGCCACATTGATGGCTATTCTTTGTTGACAAGCATATAATTGGGCTCTTAAGCTTAATTTTATATACTACAGTGTTACCTTGGTTTATGAACTTATGACAAAATCCAGAGTAACCACGGGGAGTTCTTGCTCTGGTGTAAGAACAACTAACTCTGGATTCCAATATGAATTTCTCATAGGTTTTCACTAGGTGGTGCAGTAACCATGGGTGCACATAAAGTCTCTTATGTGCTCCTGTAGTTACTCTGGATTTGGGGGATAATTAGTTCTGGAAGCATGCTGGTGATCCAAAACACTTGTATATCAAAGCGAATTTTCCCATAAGAAATAATGGAAACAGATGATAAGTTCCAAAACCCAAAAAAAATCATATAAAAATGATTACAATCTATAAATATAAAACTGAAATGTAACTGACCAACTCACTTACTCACTCACCAACACCCAGCCAAAACCACTGGACTTAGAAGCATAAAATTTGTAAAGGGTGTTCCTTCCATGATTGAGGCACCTACTAAGTACCGTTATTATGGAAGTTCCAACCAGAAATTCCAACCAGGTGAAAAGGGGCACAACGCATTTTCCTCCTTTACACAGAAGAATTGCTAACTGATCAATGCCCGGCCCCAGCCCCTGGATCTAGAATTTGGGGAGGGTATTCTTTCCATGATGTGAGCACCCAATAAAAACCAATTTCTTGACATTTAACTCCTAAGTGGGTGAAAAGGGGTGCAATGCATTTTCATCCTATACTTAACACTGAACACTGATATAACCCAGCCCCAAATCTGCACCTGCCTGGTGAGGATGCCCATGATCAAGGGAAGATGGTGCACTGGGAGGGGTGTTGCACAAGGATGTTGCATGGAGGTGGTGTTGCACAGGGGTTGTGTTGCACTGGGATTGTTGATTAGGCAGGTGTTGCATGGCAGGTGTTGCATCAGAGGGATGTGTTGCACAGGAAGGCTATGGGTTGCACGGCAAGGGGTGTGTTGCACAGAATGGGGGTGTTGCACAGAGGGTTGTTGCATGTGGGGGGCTGTTGCACGGAGGTGGGGGTGTTGCATAGAGAGGGTTGAAGAGAGGGGTGCTGCACAGGTTGCTAATGGTGTGCCCAAGCACACAAATATTCTTGAAATTTTACTCTGCAGCATAAAAGTAAAATAAAACAATTGGTCACTCAAGCAGCAATCTGCAACCTGTACTTGGTCTCTAAGGCTGCAGTCTTACACAGGAGTGAGAGCCATCAATTATAATAGGGCTTACTTTAGAGTAGAGATGCAAGGCTAAGACTATAATCCAGAGTAACTATGGGACCTTTTACACCAACGTAGTTATGGTGCCACCTATGGGAAACCTATGGAAAATGCATAGAGCAATCCAGAGTAAGTGCCTCTTACATCTTCCTGTAGTAACTCTGGATTGTAGGGTAGGTATCTCAGGCTCTTTTCCATTGCCCCCCTTACACAGGAGTGAGCCCCAGAAACTTAGGCTTGCTTTTTTTCTACAATAGGCTTGCTTTCTATAATAGGCTTTTTCTGTAATAGGCTTGCTTTTTTTCTAGAAATAAAAGTAGGGGTACTCATCCTGATGATTTTTATAAACCTGGAGGTACTCACCATGAAGATGTTATTTGTAATAATAGGCATGTCTACTTTTGGGCCAAAGAGGTGCCAGTACTCACCCACAGACATGCCAGTACTCCATACCCCCTCAAAAAGTATCCTGGGGTTACTTCAAAGTATTACTTCAAAGTAGACTTTCATAGGCTGGTCTCTCAGGAGAGGCTGAGCAGGTGCAGGTGAAGTGTCAAAACTGAGCATATATCAGCTGGACTATTTTTCACTCGTTTATCAAGACATCACTTGTGAATTAAGTCAAAATATATTAGAAATGTTTGCTTGTCTTGCAAAACACTCTCAATCCAAGTTACTCTCAGTCCAAAGTTTTACTGTACTTATATGGCTGTATACGAAAATTCAATAGAATTTTGTATTCAAAAGAATACCACATTTTGGACCCAGTTTCTGTCTCTCTATGTGGTTACAAGTGTATATGTGTTTCTATCTTCTTGAGATCCTTGTAAGATTTGCAGTATATACCTTACAGGATGGCCTCTCGGCATATGTTTTAGAAGGCTGTAGCAGGCAGCCATAATTTTATTAAGGGTCCCTTATATTCCTTCCCATAATATAAGCACCCTTTACTACTCAGTGGTGATAGCCATGGTTTTTCTGGGCATTACGCTATCTGGCCCTTTAGGCATCCTTTTTTCTTTTACAATTCTTGTAAGAGAACACAAGCATTGGTAATGAATTAACCAGTAGCTGGGGGGCATATCCTGTCTAAATGAAGCACCCTTAAAGTCCTATTGATTTCTTTGGAAGTGTGATGTATGTACTTCAAATTGGTTCTGCTGGTATTGTTGGGACTTAGAAGTGCTAAATATTGCCTGGGCCAAGACTTAGCTCTCTGTTTAAAAGGTATTACTAAGTAGTATTGTAATTGAATTGCATCCTTAATGGTTTAATAACAAAACATTATCTCTCATAAAAATTAAGAATGTGGAACTGACTGCAGACTGATGTAATTTAAAGTCTTTCATTGCATCAGTAATCTTAGTATGATTGTATTATATATTTTAATTCAGAAGACTGAGCTTCAATAAAGCGCCGTGCTGGGCAACCTACATATTGCTGGTTACACAGAATTACTTGGAATGGGCCCAGGAACATAGATTTATTTGTATAGATCAAAGTGATTGTGTTGGCAGCCTAATGTCACCTATGTTCAGTTTCCTGAGCACTGATTTTAATGAGACACACTGATCCAGGACTACAATATCACTGCAGTGTGTATATTATTATAGCACTGTAAATAACAGCATCATAAAAAACAGCAAGAGAAGCAGTTTTGGAACTTCCTTTGGACGTAATAGCAATACAAGCTAAAAACAAAAGGACAACGTTCCTTATACTTTCGAACCACTTAAGATGCCTGCAGTAGGTGTGTCCTATTCAACATGAATCATAGGTTTTGGGCTGGCATTGGCACCGATCATGTAACCAATTAACTAACTTTATGGTGAAAGCACAGACACTTAGGAGAAGAGTACGTAGATCAAGGTCAAAACAATTCTGTTGAACAGTGGTTGTCAAAGTGGGGGTTAGGACCCCCTGGGGGCATGTTTTTATTTCAGGGGGGATTACAGAAAGTGACCACCTTGGAATCTGGAACTCGCCACCACCATTTTCCAAGCTTAGCTGGAGAGGATGGCTGCAGGGGATCTGTGGCCTTCCCTCTGCCCTCCTCTTGGTCCTGGAGGCTGCCTTCTAGGTCCTATTGCCTGCCCTCCCCACTTAACTTCAGTGTCTTAAGTGGCACAGGGAGGTTATCTGGGACCCACAGCTGCTGCATGGAACCTGGAGAAATTGGTGGGTAGAAAAGAGCCATACTGATTAGCAGAAGAGAGCAGGTGGGCACACTGGCCCTGGGCAGCCTCCAGTCCAAGATCTCCTGCCTGCTGGATCCTGCTACCTATCCGCCTAGCTGGGCTTCAGTACCCAAAGCAACTTGGGCTACCTTATTGGGCTAACAGTGGGCTAACACTGATCAATTTTTAAAACATGAAACCTACTGAACACACCATACTTCCCTTACCAGCCTGTGGTAGGCAAAAAGAAAAAGCCATCCACAGCCAATTTGGATGACCAAAAAATTTCCTCCTGGCCCTCATGATGAACAACCAGCTAATCTCAGACTGTAGATACCCACCATGGCTTGTACTCTATGATGATTTTTTTCCTCCAGAAATCTGTTCAATAGCCTTCTAAAAGTATCTCTGCCAGAAACTATCACCACATCCTGTGGCTTGGAGTTCCACAAATTAATTACACTGTAGGTAAACAAATATTGTCTATTCTAACCCTCCCAACACTCACTTTTGGTGGATGTCACCTGGATCTGGTGTTGTTTGAGAGGGAAAGAGCATCCCTCTATCAGCACACCTTCCAATCCAAAATGCATCAGCATAGTATGCATGGATAATAAAAATACAGTCGCAGATAACAAGAGGTAGGTGACAATTCTGTTCCACATGATAAGTGAATTATCAGACAGCAAATTTGCAAATAAAGAGAACTGATTATACATTGATTTTTTTAAAAAGCACTAGGGAAAAGGGAAGAAAGGTAATGCACCTTATTCTTGAATTGTTCTGACCTTAGGTTGGGTTGCACCAGCAGCAACAAAGCCATTTTTGGTTAAAGAGAGGAAAGGAGAGAAACTGATAAAGAGATGGAGAGTGAAAAAGAGACAAAAGACATTGGAAAAGAACATGACAAAAAATCCACAAGATAGGTAGGCATTATATTTCCATTTATTAGACTGTCTAGGATTAAAAATAAACAAAGAAGTTAGAGATCCCATGTTGGTTGTATTTCACTGAAACCAAGTAACTCATGATCTGAACAATGGCAAATTGTCCTCAACTTCTGCTAAGCATGGAAATTGAGAAGATAGGATGATTTGCCTTGGCTTCTTCTATCTATCCAGTGGTATGTTTTTTTTTCTGGCAGGCAAACCGTCTTTGCTTCGCACCTTTCCATCAGAGCATAGTCACCAGATCATACAGAAGGACCACATTTTATCTCTGTAATATTTCCTCCAGCTTTGAACAAACAGTACTTAAAAACACACATGAGAAACTGTAGGGAAAATTGAACATTTTGCCCCAGTTATGTTTGTTTCTTTAAATAATTTTGAACCCCCCACCTTCCTGCCATACATTGGGGCACCCAAAGAGGCTTACAACAATAAAAACAATACAAAACACTAACACTAAAACATTAAACATAAGCCTATTTTTATAACTAAAAGCATAAGACAGATAGGATGAATCACACTAAAACTACATTTATTTTAAAAGTGCCAATCTCTTCTATCAGCAATTAAATGCTTCCTTTAATTAAAATGTTGTGTGTCTGGTGTGTTGTGTGCCTGCTCGCTTGTCTCTAGCGAGGGAGCTATCATTTGCGTCAGAGGGAAGGAATTCCATAAAGAGCCACCACCAAGAAGGGCCTATTTCATGCCACCATCCCACTCATCTGATGATAGCACAGTCAAAAGGATCCCTTTAGATAACCTAAGTGTTCATATAGCATATTTTAATATTAGGATTTTTGGGCACTGGTAAAGTGGAAGAATCTGATGGGAAAGAATACCTAAAGAGATGCACATATTTCATCAACTTCAGAATTAACATATTTGGAGGGTGCTAATAATACTTATGCAATCACTTAAGAACCAAACTTTTGAAACATGATTGCAAGGCAAGAGAAAAGTATTGGATAAGTAAGATCTAACGGTGGTGCTTTTTTAATTTCCAGTAGGGCCAAGATAGAGATATTTCTCCAAAAAGGATTTGCAATGGACAGAACAGCCAATGGTTGCATCTTGCTGATTGTTCTGCTAAATGTAAGTACGTTTTTAAAAATATACTCTCGCATACCCCATAAAAACAGGACTATATACATATCTATTGAATAACATGGTGTCTAGTCAGTCACAAAGAATTTATGCTATAGTTTTTAAATGTAGGTTACTCTGCTCAAACGATGCAAAGATAAGATCAGGTGCCATTTGATTTCTTTTCTTTGCTGTTAAACACTTGTGAGACTTAGGGCACAATCCAGAGTAACTATGGGGAGTCCTTGCTCCGGTGTAAGAACAATTTGCTCTGGATTGGAATATGAATTTCCCATAGGTTTTCACTAGGTAGTGTAGTGACTACGGGTGCACATAATGTCTCTTACGTGCTCCCATAGTTACTCTGGATTGTAGTCGCATACTGATGCGACTTTATTGCAATATCTGGTCTCTTGAAACTTCTGCAAATGAGATCGACCAAAAGCTTATTTTGAAATTGTTTTTAGCTTGGTGAAGATAAATTGCATGTTGATCGAGCAGCGAGTGTCACCAAACCTTCATTCTTGGTTACTAAATTAGAAAGGAAGGTATTATTCTTTTCCATTTGCTTCTTTTTGGAGTGATTTGGTGTTGAATTGTCTGGGTGTGTTACATACCATAGGTTATTACAGTTTATCTTATACTTCAGTGGGATTCAAGGAAGCATAATTTGTTGGGAATTTCCCATCTAGTCACTGACTGACTCCAGACCTTCACTAAAGGTTGCTACAGCTCTGGCAAACAAAAGAGGACAGAAGACCCCAAAGACTCGCTGGCTGAGGCACATTCATCTAGCACTAAACCATAGTTGAAGCATGTCACTAAGGCTACAATCCTAAAGATGCTTTCCTGGGAGTAAGACCATTGAATGCAATGGGGCTTACTTTTGAGTAGATCTGGTTAGGATTGTGCTCAAATGCTTGTAAATATTAAGCCAAGTTACAGGTGTACAAAGTTAACCTTCTTATTTGAGATTTGCAACCAATTTGATATTTTCTGTATTATTAAATTTTAAGGAGATTGGAAGGAAAACCCACCTGGTATCTGACATTTGCTTTAAAGGTCACAAAAAATGCTACTCAATATTCTAATTGTATTGTTGATGCTTCCTCTCCACAATTTATTTATTCTGTTCTCATCTTTTTACCCTCTTGGTCATATAATATGTGACATTCTTCTATTCATTGGTTTGTCTTTCTATGAGTGCATTGTAAGAGTCTAGTAGCAAGTTTAACATTCAGTAAAAGATGCTTTCATTTAGACTCCATTAACTTCTTTTAGGTATTAAGAGGTTGGCAACAAAGAAACCTGCTCTTTCATTCCATAATAATGCACCTTTTATAGCAGACACTTAATGCGTGATGGCTTGGTGGTCGTATGTATGACGTCATTTACTTGTACTTTTAGGAGTGACATCATATGTACGGCTGCTAAACTGCCACATGGGACATCAGTTAATCAGAAGAATTATTGCTGGCCCTTTCATCACATAATAAAACTGTGAATGATTCATTTTTTTCCGATAAAGAATCCTTTT
This sequence comes from Cryptoblepharus egeriae, assembly GCA_030015325.1. Classification (NCBI taxonomy): domain Eukaryota; kingdom Metazoa; phylum Chordata; class Lepidosauria; order Squamata; family Scincidae; genus Cryptoblepharus; species Cryptoblepharus egeriae. Next base: position 23,362,533 of record JAREYC010000004.1, on the reverse strand, counting down.
ATGTGCATAAGGTACTTCACTTTTCTTGACATGGTAACATCATTTAGCCTTCATTTAAAAATATAGCTCTGGATGGTCATGGTGTTTCGAGTAGTCATAATATGCTATTTTAATAATCAAATTCCAAATTATTTAACGGTTGAAAGCAAGGGCTTCAGTTGACCCTATGGATGGGCCAGCCCTGGCTGCCACAATGCCTCCACTAGTTTCATTGGGCTTTGAAAAAGTATTGGAAATGGGAATGGACTCAACTCTTAGCTGGACATCCATCTAACAAGATGTGTCCCAAAGGACAGCTATTCCCCTCATGGCAGGAGGTTACTCTGATTAGTCTGCATAGCATCTAAAACAAGTTCTACAACCTGGAGAAGCTGAGCATGGCAAACAGCTGAGGTTTGGGCCCTGAGTCAACCTGGGTAGAATGGAGCAGTGACAAGATAGGGATGAAGATGGGTCAGACCTGGAAGAGGGTGTTAGCAGCACACATCAAATCCCAAACTTCAAGCCTGATCTGACTACTCGGAGCAGTGAGCTGGTTCAGGTCCTAGTCACCTCATGGTGTTTGCTGGGGCTTATTCCACAACATAGGGACAAATGTCCTCTTCCCCCAAAGAGACCTCCAACATGAAAATTCTCTGCAAGACACATGCCGGTGTGCAGGGATTTAGGTAGGACTGGACTTGTAACTGTGAAGGCAGTTAATAGTAGGTTGATTACAAATAAAACTGGGACAAGTATTTAATTCTGAAAGTTTTCATGTTTCCTACTTGTACGAGTGAATCTGTAGAAATGACCAAATGGATCTTTGGAACTGCAAGGGTAAGATGTTTTATGACTGAGGCAGACATACATATTGCCAGGATTACTCATGGAAAAGCTCAGCCCGTTGTTTGGCTAAGCCCAGTGTAACAAAGATGAAATATTTTAGCACTGGCAACAGATCCACCTGTTCATGTTCTTAAGGTGAAGTAGAATAGAAAAAGGAAGTGCCCAAGCTTAAAAGTAAACATTAAAAATCACTTGATATGTCAAAGGCTGCTTCTGCCGCATGGTTCCCATTAGTGATTTGACATTGTTATAAGCACATCAGTTTTGACAAGCATTTTACGCTAAAATGTACTTTAGGCACAAGAGAAGTACCATGCCAGGAGTGAGCCAGACATGGTTCAAGCCAGGTTGACCATATGACCAGATTTAGCCTTCTCTCCTGGTGTCCTCCAAAAGGTCTTCATTGTCCTCTATTTTGTCTCCATTTTGGAACTTTGCAATGGTATGCAATACCCCGCATCATGTCATATGTTGTTGGGTTCATATTGAAGAGCAGAATCCAATACAAAAATAATCAGTCTTGAAATAACTCCTTCCTATCAAAATATCTCCTTCCTATCCTTATGGCCAAAAAATTAAAAATCAAAAATATGCATTGAGCTCTATGGGAAAGTGAAAGTGCCCAGTATCACAGCTTTACTTGTGAGTAGGCAAACATGCCTTTGTCCGCCAGAAAGGCCAGGCTGAGAGGAATCCTTGGATTCAGTGGAAAAAGCTCAGCCCGTTGTCCATTCCCCGTTGGCCGAAAGTCAGCCTGCTTAATCCAGCTCAAGTCAGGACTGTGCTGCTCTTCACTGTTCCCAGGAGAACATCTAAAGTAATAAATGAAGCATACAGCATGCGATCTAGTGATCCCTTTTCTTCAGACCTGCTGATTCACTGTGTAATGGTGTCCTTTTTCTTCTGAATTTTAGGTCAACAGAATTTTTAAAAAAACCTCTCTTATGACTGATGTGTGCCCACAGCATTGGTTTTTGGTGATAACACAAAGTCCATGCTGGACATTACTGCCTCTCAATTTACCGTACATTCCTTAAAAATGGATTACATAAAGTTCCCATACAAGAAGTGGCATTGCTAGGGGGTTCAGGCTGCACCAGGTGATCTGCATGGGGTAGGAGAAACCATTATTGGACAACATTCCTTAAATCTTGGTATTTTCAAATAGTACCATTCATGTTATTTGGGGCATACTTTCATGCAGAATGCAATGGAACAAACCATTGAAACATCTCTATTCCATCAAAAGCAAAAAACAAAACCCAAAACAGCAGGAGCAGGATGCAAAAATCTCCATATCCTAAGGCCCACATGGCCTCCCCCACATGGAAGGATGTCCACTATAGAGGTGATGACACCAGACTGCCACACCTTAAAACACAAACCCTCGTGTAACCATAGCCATATAGGTTTGGCTGAAATGACTAGATGTTAACAGCAGCAGCACTTCATGACTTGCCTTTCATAAAGTAATGCAAAAGTGGCTCTTGTTGGTAATCAAAGGAAGAAACAGTCCTTTGCATAAGTTTATTTAATTCTGTATTGTGACTATCCATCTATATCTATATATCTATATCTATATAGCGATCAGGGAGAGAAAGCATTGTAAATTTTTGCTAGTAAAATACAAATCTCCATGACAACGTAAAGCCTATATGGCAGATAAAAAGGTCTTTGAAGTAAGAGTGATGGACATCTCTGGCTTGCGGGTTTTGCATGATGTTTTCCTGGTTTTATTAACATATATTAACAGATTTTCCTCTTTGCGCAGAAAATGGCTCCAAGTCTCTCTTCTACAGTAAGTTACACTGACCCCACATTACAGCCTATAGCGATGGAACACTCGACAGAAAACCAGAAGATAATAGATTCCCAGTTCAAATGCTATGAGAGGATGAACAGAGAGCCTCCATATAAGAATAAAGGTAAAACAAGAAAGCCTTTTTCAATTACTTTAATGCATTTCTGAAATGCTGTAAAGGATAAAACAAAAATCTGGATTACAGATGTCTGGTGATAAGTTTTAAGATACAAAGATGTTCCCAAGCACTGAAAAAGGAAACTTTTTCAATAATATCCCCATGAGAAGCTTCAATAACATGTTAGCATTTAAATCCAAGAGGGATGCTTTCCATGAGGCAAAAGTCTTCAGAACCAGGTTGCAAATGTTGCCATGAGCCTGTTGAGACAGACCCGGTGAGGAACTGCTACAACGCCAGGAATAGAGATTGGACTTCAAAATCACACACCACACTACATCGCAGTGTGGTGGAAATGAGGTCGTAGAGTGCCTCATTTCCGCCGCATTGCGCTACATCTGCATTTGTGGCACCTATGTATGTGAGGCATAATCCTAATGAATTTAGTCCAGCACAACCCACAAGCCCGTGCATGCCTAACATCTCTCCCCACGAATGGCATAGATGTATGTTCCTTACATCATTTTTGTGACATGCTCAGGACTGCACAGGACTTGTGTCAGCCTAACCAGGGATTAGGATTGTGCTGTGAGATTCAGGAATTTAATGTGTGTGGAGACGTAGCTAGCACTTTTTCTCCCAGATGTTATTCAGTTTTGTGTTTAATATCTGGAAAGTTGTGAGAAAGAAAGTTGTGTGGGGAAACACTCTAAAGCAGCCAAAGGTTAGTAGAATAAACAACAGAAACAATCCTATCCACTCAACCCCTTCCTGTGTTGTAGCCACAGCAAGAACAGGTACATTGTATCCAGCAGGGGACAAGATTGGAAAGCTTTTGGGCAAAAGCAGATTTAAATCACCTTACCCCCTTTCATAAGGTTAAAGTGTTAGGCTGCAATTGTGACGTGCACTTAGGCTAGCCTATCTGGTGCTTGGGCCGGCCTAATGCAAGATAGGCCAGCCTAGCTGCAGCAGAGAATGCTTGGGCCAGTGTGTCCATTTAGGCTGGCCCAAGATAGATGGACCTGCACCAGCCTAGCAGTGCCATCTAAGACAGTTCACCAGGGATGAGTTGAGGGCATGTTCAGTGCAGTTAGGCTGTATCTCAAGCCTCTTTCCAGGGCAGACATGCCTCCTCAACAACTCCTCTGACAAAGAACACAATCCTAACCATGTCTACTCAAAAGTAAGCCCCATTGTTTTCAATGAGTCTTACTCCCAGGAAAGTGTCTTTGAATTGCAGCCTTAGGCCACCGAAGGAGCAGGCATAAATTTGAGTAGACTCATAGGGACATGAAACTAAAGGGGAAGTTGTTAAGATCATTCCTTTTTTCAGTCTCCAAAACTGAAAATGGTGACCAATGATGGTGACCAGTGAAATAGTCCATCTTCACTTTGATCCACATTCACTTACAGGTGTAGACTGTCATTGAGCAATGTACTTTTTAAAAGAAAACAGGTGAAGTAGAGCACCATTTACAAGTTAAAAAATAATCACAGTACTAATAGTTTCTGTAAACTTTATATACATTTCATAAAAGGAAAAAATATAGAGATCATTGAAAAGGGATAAAAGTAATATGTGAGACAAAGTTTTATTCTTTCTGAATTTCTAGGACTATTCTGTAATCGGACATGGGATGGATGGCTATGTTGGGATGACACACCTGCCGGAAAACTGGCTGACCAAAATTGCCCGGATTATTTTCCAGACTTTGATCCAACTGGTAGAGAACTTTTTTTCTGTTTTTGGCAAATATATTATGGGTTTGGAAATGAAGGGGCAATTATTATCATATGTATATAATAAAAGGAGTGCTGTACATTTTAAAGGTTAAGCATTTTAAGAAAAATGCTTTGTTTACTACATTTCTGAATGGCTGCTCTATCAACCAGCAAAATATTTTACACGGTAGCATCTTCTTGGCATTTGACTTATCCATGTGCTCCCTGGAGCCAACTTAATAAAAGTGGCATTGTTTGTTTTTAATCCCTGCCTGCTTTTATAATCATTCCATTTTTAGGGGTAGTAAATGGAATAGCAGCTGCTGAAAGCTGTTTCATCTCTGTAAAACAAATATTGTTATTCCCAGGGTCTCGTTCCGATATTTTATGGTCCAAGACAGCTTTACAAAGTTCCTGGAAGAAGAGAAGCAAAAATAACCATTTATTGAGCCACAGAGGCCGGGTGCCCATGAATTATTCATAGAAATGCATGTAGCCAAACCAACAGCTTATGGCTTTCAAGAGGTCATCACAAGTTTGGAGGTGTGTGTGAAGAAAATGAGTAACAGAGAAGGAGCCTGATCTTCCGTAGCATAGTCCAAGGTTGGAAGGCTTGTGGTATAGGCTTTAAAAAAACATACACAAAAAACTATCATTCAAAATCCTACCAACCAGAGCCACATGTAAAAAAGGTGATCCAAGAGATGGAGCCAATTATCTACTGAACACCATGAGCCGTTCAACGGGATACAGTTAGGACCTGCTAGTGACGAGCTTCACCAGAGATATCTCCCTTAATGAGGATTATGCACACAAGGAGGTTCTTGATGGGAATGTTGATCACCTGTAGAGATGATCACCTGTAAAGCTGCAATGAGAGAAGCAGGAGATTGTTTTAATTAAGGAAAACCTTGTCTTGGAAGACTGAAGACTGGGAAAATGAGACCAAATGAGTCCAAGAATATCAAAACTTCCTGTTTCTAATTAGCAGTTTTTAATCCTCAGATTCCTAGTGAAAACAGCATTCCAACTACTATTTTAAAGTGCCACTCATCCTCAGGGAGGGAGCAGAAGACCACCCTAGTTTGAAACTACCAGATTAATAGTCGATCACATACACAAATCCCATATCATCTACTTTTGTCTACGTTCTTCTCAGAGCGAAGAGCTGATATTCACCGGCAATGTCCAACAGGGTGACATTCATTGACATTTCTTTCTACATAAAGGCTTAACCTGTGTGTTGGGGTGTCCACATCTTCTGGCCAAAATTCCATGTCCATCAAGCAGGCTGACTGACATAATTTCATCTTCACATATTTTCACTGGTAGCTAGTATGTTGACAGTTTCTGGAGTTGACAGTTTCTGATGATGTAGAGAGGGATATTTTTTACTGATGAATTTATATTGTTCCTCTGCAAGCAGTAGCTGCAGGATGTTACTAGTAGTATAAAATTTGCCCCACGGATGATGCTACAGAAAACTAGAACCAACTGAGCTGATAGCAAAATCTACCCATATAATTTTGTCATTTCTTTTGTAGCATCAGCATTCTTCTTGGCTTAGTTTAATATTCATAAATGTCTATTTCTTAAGATTCCAAGTTCTGCATAGGGTTTTTCCCCCTGCTGCTTTTAGTAATTAAAACATTTATGGTAAACATTTACCGTCTCCTTAGTCATCACTTTTGCTCCCTTTCATCTTCCTCTGCTCCTTCTCATTTGGCATTACTCTCCTCCTTTCTTGACCTACTCATTATCTTTGTTTTAGCTGGAGACGCTTCTCGGCAGGTCAATTTATCAGGTTCTTCAAGCACACATCACAGTTGCAGGCAAGTCAGCAGGTAGCTAGAAATTGACTTCACAGGTGAACTTCACAGATTACTGTTTACTGGGGGATTTAATCTAAAATGCATCAATCAGGAAGTCTTAAGGGAACCCCAAACTTGGAATTGCTAATGGAAGTGGCTACCGCTTGAGGGTAGCTGTAAGAGCAGGTTTCTCTGCATTGAAAAAAAAATGTGTGAGATATTGCCGAGCCAGTAATATGTCTTTAACTCTGATTTGTTTCTATTAAATACAAAACATGGATTCAGGGATGGATATCTCCATGGGTTCATATTTTTCAGAACTAAAAATATTATTGAGACCTTTTCACTCTAAGCACAGCTTGCATAAGTAAAGTATTAATGAAATCTTTGAGAGCTTCTGCACAATCAGTCCAACTCTGCAAACATGTTATCATGATTTTGTAGAAGTGAGACAAAGCAGTGACCGGATTGGTAGGAGTAAGTGATTATCCATCTAAATTAATGCTGTGTAATCCACCACAAGCCATCACGCTACACCTAATATGTCTACCCAATTTGTTTCATTTTTGCAAAATATATATGGCAGACAAAATTGGAACTGAGTCAGACCTACATTGCATGTCTGAGGACTCACTTGTTCCAGGTGGAAGAAGCCTGTATTATCTTCCTGATTTAATTTTCTTCTTTGGCTAACACAGATATGCAGCTTTATATATACTGTCAAGAAAAAGGAGTACCTTTAAACCAGAATTTAAGCCAGCACTACTGCCTCTAATTGCTCCCAACTTAGGGGCAGTTGCCTAGGGGTGCCAGAGACAGCTGCTCCTAACTGCCCCCAACTGCCCCACCAACCACCTTGAACTTCCAGCAGAAGACCAGGCAAGCCTCCCAGGAGAGTGTCTTTGATTGCAGCCACCTAACCATGTCTACCCAGAAGTAAGCCCCATTGTGTTCAGTGGGGCTTACTCCCAGGAAAGTGTCTTTAGGATTGCAGCCTAAGTAGACGTCATAGGAGCATGCACATTGAATGCATGTTTTGAATTCAATTCAAGTGTTTTGTCATCTTTTCACATCCAGTTAATATTTTTATATGAATATTTTGGGGATTGTGGAACCAATCATCTGAGTTTCCATTATTTCCTATGGAAAAATCTGCTTCACTTAAAGAGCGTTTCACTTAAAGAGCATGCCTCTGGAACGAATTAAGCTCTTTATGTGAGGCACCACTGTATATTAAAAACATGGGGGAAGAGGAGGACTAGAATTTCTAGGGATGATGAGAATGGTTTTCTTCAAACGTTCATCCTCAAGGACAGTTCAAGAGCAGGACATTTTGGGATTGCTGCCACCAGAGGTTCCTGCCTATTGGCAGATCTTTCCAGAATACTGGCAAATGTAAGGCAATAGCAGGGGCAAGGAAGGAGCAAAATGGGATTTGGAAAAGGCAAAACTGGAACAAGAGAGTTGAGAAATTGAGGAGGATGCAGAAGGGGGGATCTGGTAGCTATTTGATAGCACCAAATTCTGTAGGATTTGGTAGCAATATTATAGACCAGAATGTATCCTGCCTTTGTGCAGCTTCCCACCACTTTCCTTGGACATGCGCTAGTTGAAGAGCTGGCACAGGTCTTAGGAGACACATTGAGGATTTAGAATTAGGAGGCTTATGGAAGGTTAAGAGGATTAAAGTGCATTTTCCCTTCTGAAGCATCCCAGTTCATTCCTCCCTCATGGATATACCTAGTGCCTTTTAGGCTCAGCTGCCCCAGAAAAGGGGAGAGGAGAATAGAATTTGGCCATTATCATGTATTTAACACTGAAAGTCAAACCTCTTATAGTGAAGTTTCGACAACCCTGTGCTATTATCCCCAAACAACATGTGGGCTGAGGCTGAGAGGAAGCAGTTTGCCTAGTGACTGCTAGAGATTAAATTAAAACTAGGAACTGGTTGGAAGCCACTTCTAATTTGCACCAGTGACTTCTGGTTGTGTCAGAGATGTATATCTCAAAACACCTCCCAGATGCAACCAAAAGTTGCTGGTGTGAACCAGAAGTAGTACAATTGCATCCAGGAGACCAGATGAGTTACCACTAAAAGTCTAGTTGTGGCCTCCAGGTGAATAATTGCAGTGCCAGGCTGGTTCCCTAATAGATTCCAGTTTAGGGTTGTCATAATTCTCTTCCACAAAACCAGGATGGGTCCGCCATCAAACTTGCCAGCATGTGAATGTAATCCTCCCCAAACTAGGATAGTCCTAGTTTTCTGGGACAAATGGCGACCCTATTCCAGTATTGACAGATTTTGGTATCCATGTGGATTCCTGGAATGGATCATCCATGGATACTGAGAATCTATTATAGAGCCACAAGAGCAAAGATTTGTTTCTCACTCTAATACTAAGCTGTATTGGCCAGTGGAGTACAGAGATGAATGTTTTTAATAGATACCTTTTTCAACTTGGCATCCATCAGTCTTGAAAGACTATGGATTAGTATTTACGCTAGATGCAGCTTAACACTGCATGCGAAGCACAAAGGCCTGGGTAGATTAATATGGAGGATAGGCTGTTAACCAAGCAAAAAATCTCCCCTCTCCATGCCACTGAAATAGTCCAATGGAATGGCAGAGCTGATACAAATGGTTCCAACTGTGTCGCAGAGCTGGGCTAAGGACAGGAGCTCGCCCTGTCTTGTGGGGACCTGGGTCTCGAACCCTGGCCTACTGGTTAACAGACACAGTGTCTTAACCACTTGCGCCACCCACAATGAAAGGACATTAAGTAAATTTTGGATACATTGTGTTCTTGACATTTAATCTCTATTTAATACTTCAAATGCTTTCCAGTTTTAGATAGTATCTGGCAGCAGATGTCAAGCAGAAGTTAGTTGGGAAGCAGTCTAAGATGATCTACAAGTTAAAGTGATGGATGGCTAAGATAATGTGTTCTTTTCTTGTATTGCCTGTGCACGTACCACATTTCAACATCAGATCCCCTGAGCTCTTGCTCTGAAACTTGGTTATTCCAAAAAAAGTTTCCTTTGGACTGCTTGGGGTATGCTTATTCCAAGTGTTTCTATATAAAATGTGTGGCTGGTAATAGAAATAAACCCTCATTCATTGGTTTGTCAGTATGTTCACTTGTTTGTTAAGATGGAAGTAACTCACAGCCAGGATCTGTGCATGAGAAACATTTTTAAAAAAATATGCATTTTGAATACATATTAATATCTATAACTAAATAATTATATGACATAGGCTGCAATCCTAAAGACACTTTCCTGGGAGTAAGATATATTGAACACAATGGGGCTTACATTTGAGTAGACATGGTTGGGATTGTGCTCTAAGGCTGCAATCCTAACTTAGGCCGGCACAACTCATTGATCTCCCCCGTTCCCGTGTTGATTTAGGGAGGCAAGTGCATGTCGGTGAACTGGCTTAAGCCTCCCCCAGGAGTGGCGCAGAAGTTCCTTACAGCACTTTTGTGACACCCGCAGACAAGCATAGGTATGCTGGGGCTTATGCCAGCCTAACTGGGGCTTAGGATTGCAGCCTAATTAATATTGAAACGGCACATGAACTAATACTGGTTCATGTTAAAAAATTCTAGCTATACTTTTGGCCCAGGCCTAACAACCCATTAAATTGGATGGGAAAGATAGGATCTCACATATGCAGCTGCCACTAACCCATTGCACAGCAGGAGGATAAGGATGTAGGATTGTGCATAAGCACAATCCTGACCATGTTTACTCAAAAGTAAGTTTCATTGTGTTCAATGGTTCTGACTCCTGGGAAAGCGTGTTTAGGATTACAGCCTAAATTCCCTTTCCCCTTGAAAGTCTTCCAATGCACTTTCCTTTGCAGAATGTAGCATGTACCTTTTGGTTTTGCTGTCCCAGCAGGGGAGGGGGGAGTTAGGATTGGGTCCCAAGGAAATCAAACTTAAGCTTTTGAAAAATTTGTCTGCATTAGAATTATATGCTGTGCTTGTTACAATATTATTAGGCGTCTGTTTTTTTAGAGTTAGAATGTCCTAGTATTCCTTTTTTGTAGAAATAATTCCTAACAAGAATCCAATAAAATCTATCTGCCAGCATTGTAGAGAAAAAAGTTATTTCCTCACCCACCCTTTCTCACTTTCTGTCAGCATACAACTGCCCTGAACAGCAGTTGTAGCCAACAATATACCATAATTAGATTTAAAAATAACAAGGGTTTTGGAAATAGATATATAGGAATCTCAGTTGATATTAACCAAATAAAAGCAGACTAGAAGTTGCTGATGTTCTTTTCAGGACATAACTAGTGCTGACTTTACCTTGATCCAGATAATTCTCAATGCAGCTATTATTTGCAGCGCACTGCTTGTGATGGCTCTCCAGCTGAACATGTGAAGCAGCCACATGAAGGATCACATCACAGGTCCAACCAGCTCAGTGTTCTCTACATTGCATTAGCAGTGCACAACTGGGCTTTACCAACCTTGTCTGATGACACCAAGGATTGAATCTAGGACCTTTTCAATGTCAGATATTCTCCATTTTTCCCTTAATGGTCTTGACATATAAATCAAGTGTCTTATATCTGGTGTCTTGACCTATACAGTTGGTCACCAGTAGCTGAAGATGCCTTTTGCCACATGAACCTGTTCATCAGAAAAAGATCTTCCTCTAAAACATTTCCTAGTGAGATTAGGAACTAATCTCTTAGTCCTAATCCCCTAGTCCTAATTAGGAACTAATCTCCTAATCCTAGTCATTGCTGGAGAGTCATCCTTCTGTTTGATGGTGCCATGATTTTTTGAGTGTCCTCACAGATTTTGATTTTTAGCAGTGTTTCTCAACCAATTGTATAGGAACCACAAGTTTTATTTGAAGTGTTGTATGTTAGTACTCACAAGATTCCTTGAACACTTTCTACCTGGCAGTCGGAACAGGAAAAAGACAATGCAAATCGTGGTTGAAGGCTCAGCAGGCAAACTCCAAAGCATGCTTTTCCACATTCAAAAAGCCGTTGTGTACAACACACTGAGCCTCTTACTGGTGTTTATTGCATCACATCTGGTCTCCTAACACAGAAGTAATTGGCGATAATATCATCACCAGTTACTTTCAGTGGTACTTCAGAAAGGTTTACCATTGTGAAGTGGTACTGCAGAGGACAAACTTCGAGAAACCCTGAACCAGGCCCATCAATAATATCCATAGATGTCAGGCCAAGCTCACTTGAACTCTTAATAGCAAACTAACACCAACTGTTTTCAATATACTATATGTTACTGCTATTTTTTTTTTTTTTTTTTGCATTACAGGTCTTTGCTTTATGGGCTTCACTATTTATTTCCTGTTGCTTTTTAACCAGAATTATAATCTGCATCATAAACTTTTTAAAGTGGAAATGTGGGATATAATTTTTGTATGTAAATGAATTATTGATATAGCTTTTCACTGCTACAGGGAGATTAGGGCATTCATGGTTATAAGCTGCCCTGGGAGGAATTGTCAGGAAACAAAAGTTTCATAAATAAATAATATAAAATTCCACACTGTTAATCTTCGGGGGTGTTTAAATGGCTGAGAATTGCCTTAGTTGAACCAATCATTATGTTTTTCTTTTCACAACAAGAGGGTTAAGTGGAAAGTGGAGTAGATTTTGTTGGATTTGTTCTATTTCCACTTGTCTGGTCCTATATAATGTTGACCATCAGGAAAACGGACAGTAAAGTGCACCAAAAAAAAGTTCAATAGCTCAGTAATGTGTATAATGATAACAAATGAAGCGTTGTGACTGAGCAGATGGATTTACTACATAGAAGAACATACAAATTCTACGTGGCAGATGGATCTACCACATAGAACTTGTAGTTGTTTGTGTATGCTCTAAACATCCGGATTTGGCTTTCAGCATTAGTCGTTCATGGGAATAAGCAACTGATTGAAAAAAGAAAAAAACATTATCTATTGTAATTCATTTATGGCAGATTGATCAAAACCAATTCATCTCAATTAACTTTCTAAATTGAGAATATCATTTCCATCCTAAACATGCCAGAAGAATGCCAGAAGAGTGTTATAAATGTTATAAAAGGTAAACCTGATTCACAAATATCATCTTACAGGAAGTTATTTAGTCAAATTATTTATAACGATCTGTTGTCTTTATGTCACCCAGAGAAAAATTGATATGCCACAGTCTGTCTCAATGATAGGATGAGATTTAAATGTCACTTTAAAAGAATAAAAAGCTGGGGTCAGGGCCCAATCCTGTCCGACTTTCCGGTGCCGATGCATCTGCAGTGGAGCTTCAATGTTAGCTTTGCCAACATTCACAACTCAAGATGCAACAGAGTCTGCATTAGCATAACTGCATTAGTGCTGGAATGTTGAATAGGATTGAGCCCTTTGAGTCTACTCAGAAGTAAGTCCCATTATACTCAAAAGAGCTTATTCCCAGAAAAGTGAGTTTAGGATTTGCAGCCTTATATATTTTTCTTCTTACGGCACACTGGCCTTTATGAGATTTGCCTCTTGTGATGACTCTAGGAAACGCTTTTATAGTAACACAACTGTCTCTAATAATGAATTATCTATCCTTCTTTATCCATCAGTTATCTTAAAACCATTGCTGCAGAACCTTGAAGAGTGTTTCCATGATTTTCAACTGCTGTGCTCCAAATTCTTGCAGCACACCTGCAGACATTTCACATGAGCTGCAGACCACATAGTGTGTCACAGCATACTGGTTGGGAATCACTAGCTTAATGTATGGAAGGCTGCTTAAATTATATCTCTTGCATCTTGAAATTCACAGAAATAGCTACAAAATACTGTGATGAAACAGGAACATGGTTCCGGCACCCTGAAAGCAATCGGACATGGTCCAACTACACACGGTGCAATTCCTTCACAAATGAAAAGCATAAGGTAAGGTATTAAAGATTCATGGCTGTTCTTGCTGCTACTTTTGATGCTGTTGCACCAGCAGTGAAAGGAAGATTTGGGTGATCATTGTGTATGGCCCATTACTGGTGAAAGGAGCAAATAGCGAACATAAGTTTATTTTCAATAGAATCAAATGCAGATGGTTGGTATGGTGGTTCTAGTATTGGACTTATACCTAGAGGATCCATGTTCAAATCCCCCTTCGGTCATGAAGTTTCCTGGGTCAGCCACTATCACCCTGACCTTGCTCACAGGGTTGGTGTGAGAACAAAAGGAGTGTAAAAGAACTTCTTGGAGAAAGGTGGCATAAAAATGTAAAGCTGCGCAATAGTGATCCTCAAACTTAAGCACACAACAATTTAAGGGCAGAGTGGGTAGACACAACTTGGACAAGGATCAACACTTATAATGAGTATAAGATATAATTCAGCAACTATTAGGCAGAACACAATTCAGAACACAATTCAGTAGGTGGGCATTTGCTTTGAATGTAGAAGGACCAAGTGCAGTCTCTTGCAGAGCTCTGAAGCACCTGCCTGAAACATTGTAGGGCTATTGCCACAACTCAGTGTGTAGATGGACCAGTGGCTGACAGAGTAGAAGGCAACTGGATATTGATAACAAGCATAAGAGGAAAAAAGTGGGATGAAAATATAGCAAATAAATAAATAAAAATTCTTAACTTTCTCCCCTTGCCTATATTCTGCTTTTTCAAAAAAGAAAGCAACTTAAGGTCAACCAATTAAATTGACTGATATTAGATTCAAGGCAAGACAAAGAGAGTACAGGTCTGATCTCAGTATTCACAGGATTGTCATTCTGGAATCCATCATGGATGTTGAAATCCATGGTAGCTTTGCCATTGTGGAGAGAAAGAAGGCAAGGACAAATGGTCTGATTCAATAGAGCTCATCTCATGTTTTTAACAGCATTCCTAACCCATTTTTGTGCTTTGGACAGAGAGCACCGTTAGTCCAGTGACCTCCCTTTTTATGTGTGTTGCATTTTGATCTAGCAATGGCCTTCAGTTTACACAGTAATGCGGAAAATCAAATTAGATTGATACAAGCTGCCCTTTAATAGCACTGCAGAGCTTGTGATACTTTGCAGGATATTCTCAAAGGCTTTAAAGTGAAAGTCTATACAAATTTGATCATTCCAGATGGTGGGCTGAAGAGGGAGGCACAATACGTGCCTTTACGTGTATTTTTTTTAAAGTACACATGTATAAAAGTACACGTGTATAAAAGTACACGTGTACTTTTATGTGTATTTTTCCTGTGAGAAAATCTGAACATTATTTATTCTGAGTGTACAGAAAAACTGAAATAATGTACAGCAGAAAATGTGCAGCATTTTTTTTTTTTTGCACAAGATTACCAGCATCAGCAAGCAATTGTCACTGATGGGGAGGGAAGGGTTAGTGCATACATAAGACTGCTAAAATTGTGTTTCTGCATTTTCCTTTCCATTTCTTCAATGTTTTTTAATTAAATTGTTTTAGCAAACATGATTGAAACATTTTCTCCCAATTCCCACATGGTTATGTAAAGTATGACTGCTCAGTGCTGAGTCAGTAAAAGTACACTAGATGTGCATTGGAGAAGATGAAGCTAGTCAATTTTGTGGTGTAGACAAGATGTGATGTTTGACACATTTTCTTTGTTTGGGACACAATCCTGAGATTTCTTTACTACCTTCCACCTTCCATAAGTACATAAGAAAGTTTCCACTGAATCAGGCCAAAGGCCCATCTAATCCAGCTTCCTGTATCACACAGCAGCACACCAGATGCCTCAGGGAACACATATGACACTGGCATCCAGGTGCCCTCCTTGCACCTTCCACCACACCTTAAGTTTGCAAGGGCTAGAGCATTCAGGCTGGGGTGTCACAACACCACTATTTGAGAATCACTGCCTTGGGTGCTTTTCTACTTGGTTTAGCTCTGATACGTAACTCAGCAAAATAGAAACTTTCCTTGAAAACCATAGTATTTCACTGTAGTATGTGAAATAGTTCTAGTGGAAATTTAGCACTCAATCTTAACCAGTTTAGGCCAGCACAGTTACCCATCTCCCTGCTCCTGCATGGTGTTGAGAGGCCAGTGCATGCCTGTGCACTTGCCTAACTCTCCCAGGAATGGTGCAGAGTATCTTACAGCACTTTTGCGACATCCCCGGGAAAGCCTGGGACTTGTGCAGGGACTTATGCAGGCCTAACTAGGGGTCAGGCTATCAAATAAGCAGGAAATAGCCACTGTCTGGCCCAAAATATACAATTTTGTTGCATGGACTGTCAATCAGGACCACTGGTGTTCCTGGAGGAGCGGGGGCGGTAAAATGCTGATGCCTGAAAAAAAGCAGGCCTCCGTCAGTCTTGAAAGACTATGGTATCGTGCTTGGCGCTGCATACGCTGCATGCAAAGCACGAAAGCCTGGGTTGGATTGTTATGGAGGATAGGCTGTTACCCAAGCAGCAAATCTCTCCTCTCCACGCCACTGAATTAGTCCAATGGAAAGGCAGAGCCAATACAATTGGATCCAGCTGGCATCGCAGAGCTGGGCTAAGGACAGGAGCTCACCCTGTCTTGTGGGGCCGACCCAGGTCTTGAACAGGCACAGTGTCTTTACCGCTTGCGCCACCCACAGCCCATATAATGATGCCTGAACACTGCTGTAAAGTAGCTGCTCCCCCTCGCTTTCAGATCCATTCAGTGCAGAAAGAGCAAACTGGTGGAGATGCCCTTATCTTTGCCCTATCATTCAAAGATGTACATATTTAACACATTTCAGATCAAGAGAACTATATATTGTTTCTATTTTTCATTGCCATTTACTATTTTTTATTTCAGATGGTATACATCCTTTACTATATGACTATAGTTGGGCACGCTTTGTCTATAGTTTCACTGCTGATCTCCTTGGGAATTTTCTTCTATTTCAAGTAAGCATTTTCATCAAACTTCTAAATGCTACTCTTCAAATGTCTGATATTCAGTTTTTGGTATTAAGAATATTTATGTACAGCGTTTCAACTGTTCAGAAAGCATAGTAAAATAAATCAATGGTTCTGGCCATTTATGGCCACCAGTTCTTCTCCTTGCTGATCTATGCAACAACATATCACTAAGAGGTTCCTATAAACAAAACTGTTCCAGTGCCAGCTTGATCCAGTTTATTTCAGCTACAATGCCCATGTGCAGATGATTCTCATACACACCAATAACTGAATATAGAAGCAAGTAAACAGAGAGGTTCTCTAAGCAGTAGCATATCTAGAAAAGGGAGTAAAAATGGTTAAGTATTGCAGGCATCACAATACACTATGTAATTGCTCCCCCCTACTTGTCATCTGAACCATTAGGGACAGCAATGGCAACATGCAGCAGGTGCTGTTTGGCATAGTTAATGCCCACAGATTGCCATCATTGCCCAGAATGACTTCAGCAGCAAGTGGAAGGGGCCACTTACATGGTATGTTGCATCTTAAGTACTTCAAGTACTTATGTAAGAGTTCCCATCTCCCAGCTATGCCACCTGGGAAGCCTTATGTTAGCCTTAAGGACCTATAAAGGGACTGTTTCATTCATTCATAATATTTTTCTTCTGACTTTGGCAAAAGGCTTCTTTACTATTAAAAATGTTTTTTTCTTCACTGAAAGAACTACGATATAGTAGATCAGGACTCTCTGGCACAGAGACCAAATCTAGTTTCCTTCCAAAGCCCTTCACAGCATGAATGGTGCTAAACTTTCCATAGGGGAGTGACCAAGCATCTTCACTCAACCTCATTTCTTCTCATGTCCAGCCACTTCTGTCTGGAAATCCGGGTTCAAAGCTTGCTTGGGTGACAGAGGTTGTAAGTGGGTGGATGCCAGGAAGATGGTAGCAAAGAAAGCTGTTTCGTCAAGGCTCCCCATGGAATGGTTAGCATCATACATGCCATTGAAACTTTTGCAGGTGCATCACATTCTCCATTTTGGAGACTGCTGCACTAGATAAAAATGCAGTACATATAGGAATCCCTACGAAAATTTAAATGAACATGAATATGTCAGGATTGAGCCTGTCTCTGCAGTGCTGCTCACCAAACCCACAAGTTCATTTTATCTCTATTGAACATCCATTATAGATGTTCTGCTGTCATTCAAGCTTGCATTTCCCTGTGGAAGGATATCAGAAGCAGCAATCTTTGTCTTGGCAAATGGGATTGCCTGTATTGGATACTTTAATATTCTAGCTACGGAAGGCTGTTTCAGTCAAACATATAATGTTATTCGCTGTGTTGGAGGATCTAATGATCTAACAGTTCAACTATTTGTGATTAGTTCTAGTGAAATGTTGGCACTTTGGGTGTGGAAATCTTGAAAGATAGGCCATTTTCTTGATTATTTTGGCCAGAAGTAAACAGGAAATAAGTTTCTTCTGTTGGGATCCAGGCAAGAATCAGAACCATGCAGAATATGTATCTAAATCTCCCTGACATCCAGGGAAATTCCAGGTCAATGTTCCTTGCTTAGTTGAACACCCATTCCTATCACATTATGTAATTGCCATATCAATGTTCCAGAGAATGGCTGCTTATAGCACAGTAATGGTACTGCTTATCATTTGTATTCATGCAAAAAATTTAAAATAATTATGTTTTTTCAAGATACTTTTCTGTCTCTCTTGTGCAAACTGGATGCATAGGGCACATACATTGTGTAGTGTGTTCTGGAAAGAATGGGGCTTTAAACAGGTGTGGAAACTTGGTGAGCTCCCATGGTGTCAGTGCCAGCCATGTGTTTTCCAGACGCCTCCTGCCGGATTGCATTCTTCTGAAAGAATTGCCAGCATGTGTTTGTTATGATGTGACATCAGAATCCAAACACTCATTTATAATTTGTGGTGCATATTTTTTCAGGAGCCTCAGCTGTCAAAGGATAACACTGCACAAGAATTTGTTTTTTTCATACGTTCTTAACTCTGTGTTTACACTCACCCACCTCATTGCAGTCGTGTCTGATCGAGATCTGGTGAAACAAGATCCAGTAAGTATTATGTTACTCGTTTACTTTACAAAGTGAAGGATCAAACTGATTGGAAATTGATTTGGGCTTCAACATGGCATGCTATGGATTTGGAGGGTACTACCAAGCTGCCAATCACCCCAGTTATTGAGATGGGCTTAGGTCTTAGAGTTGCTACGCTATTTGATCCCTCCTGCGCAAATGCACACATACATGCATATACTGTTAAAATATTATGGGTGCAATCCTAACTGATTTAGGCCAGTACAATTTATCCGTCTTCCCATTACCATGGTGGAATGGTGAGGTCGGCACATAACTGTACATTGGCCTAATGCCCCTAACAGTGGCACAGAAGTGCCTTACAGCACATACATGACATCCCCAGGCCAGCACGGGATTTATGCCAGGACTTGTGCTGGCCAAACTGGGCCATATAAAATATAAAAATCTCCAGAATATCTATCAAGACCTATATCCAGTTATAGTTTCTCTCTCTCTCTCTCTCTCTCTCTCTCTCTCTCTCTCTCTCTCTCTCTCTCTCTCTCTCTCTCTCTCTTTCTCTCTCTCTGAGGCATGGGGAATCCTATGAACGACTCCATAAGAGTCCCTGCACCCATCCCCCAGAGGCTGGTGCTATTCCTTTACCCCTGGTAGCAACACTGTCTTTCGAATTATGTTACTTCCTTTGCTCCTTCCCTACACCAACTGACCCCAGTTCCAAAAACCACCACAAGGTTATCAGCACAGTTCCAAAAATCTAACCACATAACAAATCTAGTTATGTAAATGTTCAGTTTTGTGAAACAGCTGAGGATTTTTCTGAAAGTAGTTTGCCCTTTTACATACTGCCTCATATTTCCACTTTGATATTTGAAGATAAAATTCTTGAGTAAGCTAAAATGAATTATGCCAGAGTTCTGGCAGTAAGTAGCAGTCTAGGAAGCAATTATTTCTGAATATATAACATAGAAAGTAAGTTTCTGAGTAAGAAGAGTTTAGAGAGATGGCACATTAAGAAATGCTGCAGTCAGTGTTAATTGCTATGGCGGTGTGGACCATATTGGGTGACGTGCACAAAGACGGTGACACTACTGCTTCCCATTTTTTAAAAAAAATCTTGGTATTTCAGAAAATAACATTGTATTAAAAATCAATGCATGTGTGATTTCATGCAGATGCAATGAAACAAGCCATGTTGAAATATCTCTATTGTATTGAAAGATATAGCAAAAAAACTAGCAAGGCTAGGCTGATGATACATCACCATGCCCGTCACCTGGAGCATTGCCATGCATACTGCATCAGAGGAGATCCCTCATGGGGTGACACTCTGGCATCCTTCACAGTGTTATGCATAACCTAAGGACACTAATGGCTACATCACATAGCTCTTTCTAGACTATCCCATTTCAGACAGCAGATGAAAAAATTACCTATACTCTTCAATATTAAAAACTCTTTGTTCATGCAAAGTTGCATGCCAAAATTCGCAATGCATCTAGTTACATCTGCTTTGTTACGTCTTTGCTATTGAGCGTGAAGGTTGTGATAGCCATAAGGGTCAGTCCAGAATAAGATTGGGGGGAAAAGAAGTGGAAATACACAGCACCTTCATGGATACAGTCCTGCCTTTTCTGGAAAACATATGCAATTTATTGTTGTTTATAAAGGGTGTTCCATCATGTACCTGGATCCAGTGTTCAACCTATATATTTGTAAATAGAGCAAGTCAGTGGCATCAATAGTATTTGCATCATCTAGTGTGGGAAGTCAGCACATCACCCACAGGCGGTGAGTGTGGCAATGGAGCCTTGCCCACGTCCATAGGTTTTTGGTTGTCTGATAGAATAGAGATATTTAGGGCGCAATCCAGAATAACTATGGGGAGTCCTTACTCCGTTGTAAGAAAAATTTGCTCTGGATTGCAATATGAATTTCCCATTAGTTTTCCCTTGGTGGTGCAGTAACTACGGGTGCACGTAATGTCTCTTGTGTGCTCCTGTAGTTTCTCTGGATTGTAGGGTTAATGCCATTTGTTTCATTGCATTCCACATGAAACTGCACATTGAAAGGTATATAAGATGATGGTATTATTCAAAAATACCAAGATTTTAAAAGATTCTGGTGAGCAGTTGTGTCACACACACCCCATTTGCATCACCTGGTGCTGCCTGCAACTTTTGTACTCCCTCAGTGATGGCATGGAACAAAAATAGTAATATCCTACAGTGCTTTCCCCCTGGAATCTAGAATGCTTAGGAGTGCTGTGTCCTTGAAACTTCTCATTACTCAGTGAAGGAGTGTGTGGTAACAATATGATAGAAGTGTAAATGTTTTTGAAAAATGGGTACCTGTTAAAATCAGTAGCATCCCAACTCAGAAGAGTTTTCTTTTAGTAGTAGTATAAAAAATTACGAGACAGTTTGAAAGACAGGATAAACAGAGAGGAAGTGGTTCTGTTTGTCATGTTCAACATTGAAGGGGAATTCTTGTATGATGTCTGGAACAAAAAAAAAATTGGCTTTCTTCTCTTACCTGAGGGAACAGCAGAAATGTATACAAGGGAAAAGACTGGCCTGCAGAAGCAGATATTCCTTGTTCTTTTCCAGCATAAACGTTAACGGTTTTAGCAGATATTCAGCAGGTGCCTTGAAGGTTTTGTTTTGCTCATTCCTTGATACTGCCTTGTAAATGCCTCCAAGAATTTAACAAAACTTTTCGTTAGGAGTTAGTCAGAATCCTAGGCTCCTTGGTAAGTAAAGCAGAGAACTCCTATTAACCTCTGCCTAATCTACGTCTTGCTTCACTGGTTTAAAAACCCTTAAGCAGTCTATTTTCTGCTGAATGATGCTGAAGTCGAATATCTTGAAAGTAGCTGGCTACAATTCCTAAAGGGCACCCAAGGCCACGTCAAATGCTGAATAATTCAGACGAACCTTTCTGATATTATGCTGACAGCAATCTGTCTGCAGAAACCTTCCATTCACAAGGTGAAGGTGTAGCCTTGCAGAGTTCTGGAAAATAGCCAAGCATCTATAATAGTTCCTGGGAGGCAACCTTAGCGCACCACTTACTACCTGCCACCTTTGCTCCAGTCCTCTGGAGCAATTAAAAGGCCCCTTAACATGCTCCTCACATAGTTTTCATCTAGCAAAATTGCAGCTTCCAAAATTCTGGTCTTGTTTCAAGTGACCTTGTGAAAGAATGAGCTCCTTCATTCCAAGCCCCTTCCAAGCTCCTTCCGTGAGCAGAAGCAGATCAATGTGGTCCACATCTGTGGGAGGGTGAAGTGAGGCAGTGGCAGACTTGGGGTAGCGAACACACCAAATCTGCCACCTACTCTGCTCCCCCATGATCTGCAGCCGACACAAACCATATCAGGTGGCTTCATGATTGAGCTAGCAGTGAGAACAGTAGATGGAGTATAGGAATGTTGCTTTATTTCAAATTTAGTACTATCTATACCAACTAGCTGTAGATGACCAGAGTTTCAGACATGGATCTTTACCAGTCCTCCCAGGAGATGCCAATGATTGATGCCAAGGACCTGAAACCTCTTTTATACTACAACAATGATCTACTGCTGAGCCACAGTCTCTCCCCAATGTAGAATAACATTTTTACCCAGAAATACAATATTTTGAGCCCTAGGTAAAGTTAGCTATGCATAAGTCCCACTGTAATAAATGGAACAAGTTATCAGCTGACAAGTTAGTTAAATACACAAATAGTTAAATAATAAATCACCCAAATCTGATCTTCCACTGTTACTGACAATGCAGCAATGCTGATGGGGCTTATGCTGCATCCGTACCGAGGGATGGGGAGAAGCAGTCATGAAGCCTGCCATAGGTATTTCAAAAATTTTGCCACTTACCTTTGCCTAAGCCTATTCATGGTCTTTCGGTCTCTTTGAACCTATGCCAAGTGTATTGCTGACATAAGTACAAGAATAGAAAATGGGATATGTGAGTTGGAAATGGCGCTTGCTTGTGCATGCTGGTGCTTTCAGGCCAATCCTCCCCTCTTCCCATGCCATGTTATCAGTGATGGGCTTCAAAGAAATTAAGAACCGGTTCTCTGTCCATCTGGCAGCCACTTTTAAATGGCTATTTTTAAACTTTATATGTACAATCTCTTGTTAAGAACCAGTTCTATAGAGTAGGTGCGAACCTGCTGGTGCCCACCACTGCATGTTATGTCATTGCTGCCAACTTACCTAGAGCAGTGGAACCTTCAAGAGTTGCTTCTCTGCATTATGCATCTCTCACCATTTTCTGTAGCAGCACAGAAGTGTTTGACACTGCCACCAAACACTCCCATTGCCCGTCTTTCATGCCACCATAATGGACCTTGTGCTTCTAGAACAAACATTCCAGGAGCACAACGTTTTAATATGATTGGGCCCAATGTATTGTTTTGCATTTGATTGTAGCTATATAGGCAACCTTGTTTTCCTCTATATTTTCCCCCATATCTCTCTCTCATACTAAAATATCTGATGATAATCTATTTGCTGCTTTTTAATATTTTCACACTGCCCTTCAGGTCCTCCCCAAACTCCTCAAGTTAGAAAATAAATCCAGCAGGAATGTGTCACAAGTCTCTAATCCCCTGACTTGAGGGTGGTCGATGAGTGGGTGAAGACTCATTTTTTAAACTTGATTCCAAGTTATGACAAGAAATAAGTCATAATGTGAATTAGGAACAAAAAAGTAAGCAAACATATACACAAAAAACCCAGAGCCACAAGCACATACAAAAGACAGACAGGGCTCTAATCAGTTCAAGTCATAGTCACTGGTCTCAGGTCATAGTCACTGGTCCCAAGTCATGAGATGGATCCAAGTCAGTGATGTCCATGACTCGAGTTAACAAGAGTTATGAAAAGGCATATGCATTCACAACTCAGGTCTTTATGAGTCAAGTTCCCATCCCTGGATATGCAGCTGAGCAGTTTCCAGCAAATATCAGCAATACATCAAATAAGTTGAACCAACCTTTATTGCAAATATTCCCCCTTCTATGCAGGAAAGCAAAACCCTCTGAGAATTTAAGTTCAAGAGGAGGAAACAAACCATTTTTGCTAACTATACCCCTATCTACTGTGTTACTCAGTCCTTGCAGCCTCTGATTCCAGAGTCTCTCTTAAAAAGGTACACTAATTGCATTCATTAACTACTTTTATCAGTCTTAACTGCTGGGAGGTTTTCATTGAGTATAGCCTAGATTACAACCCCATATGCCAATGCAGTTATTTTTTATTCTCCCATTAGCAGGTAGGTTAAATGTGTGTACTTCATACTGACATGCTTGTAAAGGTGTGAAAAGTCTTCTCTTTTTAACTAACATTTTCAGTTGTTTTCATTTAGTCTTATTTCATTTTTCTTCTCAAATTTTCTTTTTTTTAAAGCACATATCTTTATTTAAAAGGTTTATGTACTGCTTTTTAAATTAAAAATATTTAATGTGCAATAAAACGTCATTGTAAAACAGGACAAAAAGCCGTAACTCTGAAACAACAGAACAGCAAAAAAGCAATATGAAGACTGATGAGAACAGAGAAACAGACCAGTTAATCACTCATTAAAAGTCTTTCAGAATAAAAAAGGACAAGTAGCCCAATTCTATCTAAATCCACCATGTTGCTGAAGTAGCCATGCAATGGAATATGCACTGCATTCAGGAGGGGAGTTACATTTTTTATCCTTGCTTAGGGGAAGTCTGCTGCCTTGATGGCTGTCATGACAGCATACAGGCACACTGTGTTGAAAGAATGGGCCTGTTAGATAATGAAAATACCGCTATGTTTGGATTGAGACAACTCTTCCTTCTAAGTTGCCATGATCGCTCCACCAATAAATTCTCCTTCCATTATAATTGCATGATTATATAATTGTGGTGTTGAAACTTTATTCGACATCACAATCCTAACCTGTGGTTAGGCTGCAACAAGTCCCATGCTGGTGTCAGGGTGTTGCAAAAGTGCCATAAGGGGCACCACTCCTTTGGGGATAAGCCTTGCATAGATATGGGCTGGCCTCCTCAGGAACAGGATGATAGGTAAGTTGTGCTAGCCTAAACTGGTTAGGATTGCACCCTAGAACCTTGTCTAGCATTATAAACATTCAGAAAAGCAGAGATTGCCCTTTATTTTTTAATGCAGAATGCATCTCCAGAATAAAATATGTTTGTTTGGAATGTAGTGACTGTTAAATAGATTCTGACAGTAATCCAATTTCTACATCCGGTATTTGCATCCCTACTTATTTTCCTCTTGATCAGCCTTGGGTGCTCTTAATTGCTCACTGAGATGTGCTTCTTGGAAGTTACACAACTGTTGGCATGCACAACACAAGAATCTCTAGTTGATAATGTTGTAATGAACTCCTTGCTCCCTTGAGCACTATGCTACCAGTTTGGCTTTCTTTGAGAATACTAATTTTTAGTACAGTATTTGCTTTATTTACAAATGTACTAGTGGGGCATTAGAAGAGGCAAGCAGAAGGTATAACCAGGGGTGCCACTAGGAAGGCACAGTAGGAGTATGCACTACATTATTTAGTGGGGGCAGTCAACGAGGCCTCCTCAAAGTAAGGGAATATTTTACATCAGGGCCACATAGCAGCAGCATTAGTACTGGAAAACTGATTAGTATTGGGCTGTTGGTGACATACTGCTTGTCAACAGTGTACAAATTCACAGGATGTCATCTGAAGGCTACCTTCTTATGTGGATCGACCCTTAGATACATGGAGTTGCACCCGAAGTTCTCTTCCTCTAGAGAAGTAAACTGAATGCCACCCAGAATTTAGGAAAATGATAGAGGGCTATATATAGCTAGCTGTTGTGTATAAATGCGGTCTACTGTTTCTACCACCCAGGACTAAGATTCCCAAAACAGAGAATAAATTTCATTTCTACCTTTTGAAATTTTAATGTTAAGAGATAAAGCAGAAAATAAAATGAACCTTCATTCTGTTCATTATTTGGTCTGTTGCCACTGTCATTGCCATTGTTGAATAATTTAGTCAAAATGGTTGTGGTTCTTATAGCTTATCCTTGATAACATCACTGTAGTAGTCCAATAGGTTGGTATTGTAATTCAACAAAATTATCAACAACCTCCATTCTATAAACAGTGTCATCACTATGGTTTACGTCACCCATTGCAAGAGGCCAGTGCATCACCCCATGATGGATTCCCCTCCCCCAAGTAGCACCCTTAGCTGTACCCATCACTCCACTCCTGCTGGTTTTTTCACTATAACGTTTGATAAAATAGATATATTTCAACACAATTCATTGATTGTATTTCTAATGTGTTTTTTGTATCTTTAAAATTCAGATTATTTAAATTGAAAATTATATTAAAATCATGTTTTTGTTTGAAAAAATGTATTTTTTTCAAATATTCTTGCCTATGGTCTTCATGTTTACTGAATTTAAGTCCTGACTTTCTTACAGAATTTACAGTGTTGTTGTTTGGCAGTGCTGTTGTTTTCATATGCTGACCACATGAAGCCTGAGGACATAATTTTCTTATGGTATACACATCATGGAAAAAAAATCAGGTGGCTGCCATTCAGTTATTTGAGATGAAACACTTGACCTAAGAATAAATGCTCTGCCAAATACAGTCCAACTTGTTAAAAATTCAGAACACCACTTCACCTATGCTTTCAGATAAAAGACTCCCACATGAATGGAGTTTGCAGTGACTCAGAGCTAATCTATTATCCTGTGAATATCAAACAACTGCATTTGAAAATGTTCCTGTTATGACAGCAACTGTCTAGAGGTAGAAAATTTAAATTAACCCAGGAGGGTTTTTCCCCTTTCATTTGTAGGCTTTTTTCAGTGGAGAAGGTTAATATCCTATCATAGGATGATCTCTCGCTTTGCTATGAAAATGGCTTCTACATGCATATCTCTGCATGCATGAGAAAGTGATGGAAATTTTAGGTTCAACACTGAACCACCTCCTACCTCCAATAGATTGTAACTCCCTATGCTGTGATGCCAATGTGACACCCACTATGTCCTATGGGGAGTTTTGGCCTCCACAGACTTTCTTGGGTCAAGGGAACAGCTCTTGACCTGGAGCAAACCCAGTAGCCCAGTAGGTCTACTTTGACCTACTGTCACTGATATAAGTTTGCTCAAGCCTGGGATGGGGGGTTGGATGTGGAAGATACCACTGCAACCAAACCTATGTCTTCTCCCAGCCCCATCGCCTACCCACTCACTGATTCACTCACTGATGCTCAGTTCCTCTCACCCTACCTGCCTCCCTCCAACTGAATCTCACCTGGGTTGCTAGATGGCCCAAGGCTACTTCTGGTACAGCTTTTGTTTGAATTGCTCAACCTCTCCAAATCAATAGTGACAAATGAGCAAGCTTTATATGTTCTGACCAAAAGGTGATTTAAAGCTTCAATGTGGTGCCCAAAGTTATTTTTGAAAACGTCTGTTGCTTATTTATTCCAAACCATGAAAACCTGGAAGTTAAGCTTGCTGTCATAGAGCAATGATCTAATAACCAGACCGAGTTTAGTAATCCAAACTCAATGCAATCTTGTTTAAGTCTGAATTATATTGTCTGGAGAAAATGTCCTTGTGTCTTCAGTGCAACTTAAGTGGCAAATGCAATAAGCTGCGGGCCACTTTCTGTATTAAAGGACAATAGGGCACATTTGGTGCTGTTGTATATAAACAGCAACATTGTTGACTTTGAAGAACAGACAACGAGAACAGTAACAGTGCACGCAGCTATTTATTAAGGTGTGACCAGAGTGTGCATTGCACACTCAGGAAAAAATACAGTCAGTACCAGTGCCCTAGGCTAAAAGATGTGCACCATCCCTATAATTTGAATTCCATTAGAATAAGTGAAGATCCTATAAGTGATTCCTCCCAACAAAATTATCTTTGCAGTAGCACAGAGGTCTCTTAATTTTTTTGGCCAAAGGGCCACATTAAATATCTGGCACAGTGTCAAGGGTCACAGAAAAAAATTAAACCTAAAATACAAATAGTCTAGTGTTGTAACTTAGATTAAGGAATAAATGGGGTGAAATTTCCAGGATTTCTGCAAGCACTAACACACAGCACAGAAATTAATCACACACTTAACTGATGCCCCCACATGTCACCCCATCACAGCTCAGAGGCTCTTAAGGGACCAGAGGCTGGCCACAGGCCTGTTACAGGCTGGCCACATGCTGCATCTGGCCATCAGACTGGGGTTTGGAGACATTTGTTGTAGCACATCGCTGGTAAATGCGATCTTACAGAACTGCCATACACACCATACGCACAAAACAGAACTGCCATGCACACATCTTAACATGAATTGCCTGTTTCTGCAGCAGCATTACCTGTCACACAATGGTACTGACACAGCAGTTACTGATTTCCATCCTAAATTCTTATATGTAGCTCAGGACCTCATAGAATTCATCTGTTAAATTCATATTATGCATCATTTCTGCTTGGACCTGCTCGTAGTATACCTGGGGGGGGGAATGGTAAGTACTGCAGGTGCCACAACATGCTGGGTGAGTGACCCTTCCAACTCATCACTGGAGCCTTTCCAGGCAGTAAGAGCAATGCATAGAAGACCCTGTTTGTTTTGGCAGGTGCCTGCATGTTCCTGTTTTTGCCTGGAATGACTCCAGGCTCTAACTAATCTACTTTGACTTGCTTAAAGATTCTAGGAAGTTCACTTGGCTGATTTAGAAGCAGCTGTGTGAACTGGCCCCAGGGGATCTAAAGTAATGTAATGTTAGAATAGAAACATAAGGAGTTACCTTAGACTGTATTGAGACAGTCCAATTCGTCCATTTAAGCTTAGTATTGGTGGTGGGTCTTCAAGGCATCAGTCAAGTGTGCTTTTCAGAACTATCTGGAAATTCTAGGAATTGAACCTTGGACCTTCTGGAGGCAACGTCTGTGTCCTACTACTATGCTACAGCCTCTCCCCTAAAACAAGATTACCTTTAAAACCACTTATGTATAAATGAAAAATGCTTTAAGCATTTTCCAGCGAATACTGATGTTTACTGTGCTCTGAATAATATTTCTTCCCCACAATTCATCTTCGTACATTGCCAGACCTGAATTCTTCATGCTCACATTTTCTAATATATTTTTTAAAATTTATGAAATTTGACTTTAAGCACTAACCACACTCATCCCTCATGCCTTGTCTAATAGCTTTCCCAAACCTATTACACATCAAGAGACTTAGCTTCTCAAAAAGACATAAATTAATGTGGCTTCATGGGGATTAACTCAGAGGAAAGCTGCAGAATTTAAATCAGAAAGCTGAAAACTGTGATTGTTCTATGTCAGGGGCCTCCAAGGTTTTTGGGAGTTGAGCCACATCATCTCTCTGACACTGTGTCAGGGGATGGAAAACTAATTTACATTTCAAATTTTAATAAATTTACATATAAGTATGTATTGGAGTGGATTACAAGGCTTGCCCAAGGGCCAAATAGAGAGGTTTTGCGGCGGGGGGGACATTGAGGCTTGCCTAGGGCTGCATCTGGCCCCCAGGCCAGGGTTTGGAGACCCCTGCTCTATGTGATTGAGAGTATAGAGACATACCCTACAATCCAGAGTAACTACGGGAGCACATAAGAGACATTACGTGTACCCTTAGTTACTGCACTATCTAGTGAAAACCTATGGGAAATTCATATTGCAATCCAGAGCAAATTGTTCTTACACCGGAGCAAGGACTCCATGTAGTTACTCTGGATTGCGCCCATAGACAGCAAATGAGAAATGTACTGTGGGAAACTTGACGTCATTAGATATCCCAAAAGTGTAATGTATGCATAGCCATGAATGAATGAAAAATACCTAGAATTACATCAACTGTCATCAGCAGGGTAGAAAAAAGAATTGGAAAGAATACCAAAATACAAAGATTTACAAATAGAAATTGAAAGGTGGTGGCAGAAGAAGACCAGAGTAATCCCAGTGGTGATTGTCACCACCAATGCAATTCCAAGTCCTACCTTGAAGAGGACAATAATAGCACAAAACAACAGAAATTTGCATCCACCAACTACAAAAATCAGCTTTCCTGAGAACACTTTACATATTTATAATATCAAGATATGATAAAAGTCAGGCATCTGACTTGGGACAGAATTCAGTGTCTGGGACGGAGGAAAACCAACTGATAACACATTGTGTTAAAATCAACAACATCAAACTTTACAATGTTCATAGATTAAATTTGGATGAGAGGTCAGAACTTACCCCCTACCTGACTTTTTGCTAGAGAAGTTCTTCAACAAGCCATCTTACTGTCGTACTTCAGGTCCCCTTAACTCAGTGGTTCTCAATCTTCCTAACACCATGATCCCTTTATAAGTTCCTCATGTTGTGGGACCCCCAACCATAAAATTATTTTCATTGCTACGTTATAACTGAAATTTTGCTACTTTTATGAATCGTAATGTAAATATCCAATATGCAGGATGTATTTTCATTGTTACAAATGAAAAGTGTGTTCTATGCACACATTGAACACAATGGGTTTTATTTCAGAGTAGGCATGCATAGGATTGGGCCCTGAGGCTGCAATCCTAGCCACATTTACATGGGAGTAAAGGCCCCCCTGACTATAATGGGATGTATTTCAGAGTAGGCATGCATAGGATTGTGCCCTGAGGCTGTCAGCCCCAGTGCATGCGCAGCTACAGCCGGAGGTCTGGCAAGCCTGACCTGGCCCCCTGCACCAGGGGTCTTTAGGTGACCCCCAGGAAAGCTCTAGGTGACCCCCCAAAGGGGTCCCGACCCCCACTTTGAGAAACACTGCCTTAACTTCATTATTTTTTCCCATGTTCTAGTTAGCTCTGATCACCATTATAGCTTCTTCTTTGCTACTACCACCTAAACTACTATTCTGTTACAGGATTAAGAACTACACTTGGGAATTATGATTCAAATATTCTGAGTATTAGATCAATTTCTCTCACCAGCCAAAAAAACTAGTAGGCCAATTCTTCTAACATTTTTTGTGTTAAGCCATAAATGGAACAGGCCCACTAAGATTTCATCTTTACTGACCCTTATTTGTTAGGAGAGGTCAAGACTTTTTTAGATAGATCATGAGCTGATAATCTCAAAGGTGCAACAAAGGCTCTCTGAATGGGACATCTCTGTTGGAAAACCAGTCAAAATCAGGAAGGCACCTGAAGGAAAGGGCTTGAAAGTGAGGCTAGAAGGAAAAGGTGACTGATTTCACCCCCCACTTGTGTTTTTGCAAAGGAAAAAGAGTTTCTAACAGTTTCTGAACAGAAGCAGAAATAGACAGGATTTGATCTGTATGAGATGAAAAAGAGATGAGAATGCTTTAGGGCGCAATCCAGAGTAACTACAGTGAGTCCTTGCTCCAGTGTAAGAACAATTTGCTCTGGATTGCACTATGAATTTCCCATAGGTTTTCACTAGGTGGTGCAGTAACTATGGGTGCATGTAATGTCTCTTATGTGCTCCCGTAGTTACTCTGGATTGTAGAGCATGAGTTTAAAAATACATGCATCCTATGGGCCACATATCAGACCACCCTGGCATAGACAGAACTGAAGTAGATGGACCAAAGGTCTAATTCAGTGTTAGGCAAGTTTTTTTGCTTGCCTTTCTATGCTCATGTCCCAGGCAGCTCATCTATCCATGCCATAATACTGCTTGGGGCAGCAGAAACATATCTCTCTCTCTCTCTCTCTCTCTCTCTCTCTCTCTCTAGTATTTATATACCGCTTTTCAACTAACAAGTTCACAAAGCAGTTTACAAAGAAAATGGAAAAATAATAATAGCTAATTAATAGCTAATGGGTCCCTGTCCCAAAAGGGCTCACAATCTAAAATGCAAAAAAAGAACACCAGCAGAAGCCACTTGAACAGACATTGCTGGGGTGTGTAGGGCCAGTTACTCTCCCCCTGCTAAATAAAAGAGGAACACCCACTTGAAAGAGTGCTTCTTGCTCGGTTAGCAGGGGTATATCCTAATACATAACAGCTGATTTCAATATATCTTATCTGTTAACATAGTATTCTGCAATAAAACAAAACAGGGCCTCTATAATTTGACAGTCATGCCTACACCTATAATCCATATGTCCTGTGGCACATAAGTCTATGGGGTCCATGAAATGAATAAATTTGATACCAGCACAGGATGCTGCTGGTCGGCAGAGTGACTTTTGAGACAAATTCTCTCTTGCTATTTTTTTTTCTGGACTGCTGAGCTGTCAATCAAATAAACAAAAACCCTTCAGTTTATTCTGAAAAGGTAGGGTGAGTTCACCCAAGCTGTCTATTGGCACATATAATGGGTATGCTTTGAACTTGTACAATATGTACAAAGTCCGATGTATCTGTTAGTCATCGCAATGCTCAACTAGCTGTGTGATCAATCAAAACAGAATGGAGTTGTCTTGATGCAAGCTGAGAATCTGTTTTCGGCACAGGACTAGGCATAGAACATGCCAAACCATGCTGGCGGAAAGCAACCTTAGAATGACTTGGGTATCTCGTTCTTCATGAACATGTCTACTGGTATATAAGGAACACATAAGAAAGAGCAGCTTTCTGCTCACATGTAGTTCTTCTGCCCTATGGCTTATTTTGCAAAAAATAAAATGTTTCCAAATGCAGGCATGTGTGGATTTTGCAATTTCTTAGAATGGGACTGAGAATGTCCATCCTATTCCATTAGGGATGATTGAGATGATGGCTTTCATCATTCTAACACCTGCTCCATAGGTTCAAAATGGAAGGGGGGGGGTGGAACAGGAAGTGTAGAAGAGAAGAAAGTGGTAGAGCACGTTTGATGGTTGAGGTTGATTCCGTTCTCGCTGTTTCACCATCGCACACTTCCCACATTCTTACTGCAGTAATCTGCTCATTTGCAATTCCATCTTGCCACAATGGGTACAACAGCTTGTCACAACCAGGCATTCCATATCTCATCAAGGAACACCAGTAATGAACCTGTCCCCGTTACACCCCAGGGCAGGTCTGCAATGTACCTCATCCCCTCAGATATACTATCCCCTTATTGTAACCGCCCCCCAAGGAACTCACAGAGCTTGCTCAATGCTTATCAATGCATGAAAAGCGTTCTGAGAATTCTTACATGGCTTTAAACAACATCTGTGGTTTCTCAATGAAGCTGGAACCAATGTTTAAGAGTGTGTGAGAAGCCTCAGAAGGCTTTCCATGCAGTGGCAAACACCACCCTGGGCTTTGCATGGTGTTAGAACAGCTCCAACAGGCAGGGGGACAGGTGGGGGGCACTAACAGGCAGGTGGAGGTGGAGCATAACAAGAACATTAGTGAGGGCTGTTGCCACCTTTCGTGTCTCCCCCAATGAGAAACAGACCACAGATTCTCCTGCTTCGTTTTTCAAGCAACACTGTCAGATCTACCATCAGAGCATACCTCACATCACAATATATGTTCCTCATAAGGGTGAGATCTGTAGAAGCAAGCCACAGGACTTGGTAACTCGCACACTGAAATTGTGAAGCCAGTTTTTAACCGTCATCCACACCCCATCAATGAGGATACTAAGGCTGCAATCCAGAGCAAATTCAGCCTGCTCTGACCTAACTGCACTCTCCT
This sequence comes from Cryptoblepharus egeriae, assembly GCA_030015325.1. Classification (NCBI taxonomy): domain Eukaryota; kingdom Metazoa; phylum Chordata; class Lepidosauria; order Squamata; family Scincidae; genus Cryptoblepharus; species Cryptoblepharus egeriae. The sequence goes on along the minus strand of JAREYC010000004.1, from coordinate 23,329,639 downwards.
AACTATTCTGTATCCAGAGCAGAAAGTTATGCTGAATCCAGAGAGTCAGGAAGCCTGGGCTGCTCTAACTGCTCCAGAGCATGCTAAGTAATTGACACAAGGGGAAGACTTGCTCCTGAGGAGACACCCTTCAGATCACACTGAACAAGGAACAGCTGTGGGGCCTACAGTGGTGACATGACTCTGCACATCACCTGGTACGGAAATCTGTGCATCATCCCTGGGATGCGCCCCCCCCCCACCTGGACTGCACAGTCACCAAAGTTGGCGCCTGCGCAGTTGTTTCTGAAGCCAACTGGCTTCAGAAAGAGTACTGCGCAGGCACCATCTCTGACACCTGCGCAGTACTTTTCTGAAGCCTTTTGGCTTCGGGGGAGACTGTGCAGGCGTCAGAGTTGGTGCCTGTGCAGTACTCTTTCTGAAGCCATTCGGCTGCCGCTCCACCTCCTGAGTGAGGCCGAATGGCTGTGCAGAGGCGCGGACTTTCTCTGCTCTAAGGAAGTCTCCTCTGAAGCTGTTCGGCATGCTCAGGGTGTTTCTGCGCAGTGCACCTCAGCTGGCCGTTCAGGCCAGCTCCTCAGACAAGTGGCAGCTTCTGGCTGATTCTCCGCCTTGGAGCAGGCCTGAATAGGTGTGCTGACGCCCGGGGCCAGCCAAAGGACAGTCAAACTCCTCCGGCACATCACCCCATACGGAGCGCATCCCCAATGCAGCCCACACCAGCCGCGCCAGTCTGGTGACGCCACTGGGTGCCTGCCTTATAAGGAGTCCCTGATGAGATGCCAGTACATTCTACAGTGAATACAAGGGGCTTCTTGGAATGGCCTGCTGTATCCTGAGGTTTGTGGGCAGCCGTAGTTTGTTCCATATCCTGAGGTTGAGAGGAAGGGGTTGCAGCTAAGCTGGCCAAGAACTCAGATTTTTGGTCAGCACTGCCATTCTTACTCGGGCCTTATCATGGACCCCTATGGGTCTACTCATTACTATACCTGCTCCTGAGGTGGTATAACTCTGAGGGCTGGAAGAGGGCATTTCTGCCTTGGAAACAGGCTTTGGATTCAGAGTAACTGCTCTGCCCTAGGCAATGCTAAACATACCCTCAACTTGCCTCTCCTGAGCTGCTTAGGCTGCCCCAGTTAGGGCAGAGCAGGTCCACCTCTCTTAGGGCACCCTATCTTGCCTTGCTCTGCCCTAAGCCTCCTTCAGAGTAACTGGGCTGGAGCATCTTGCAGTTGCTCCAACCTAGTGTTAGATAGGGCAACCTAAGGGCTCTTATGTGGACAGATTAGTTGCTCTGGATTGGGCTGCCTGACTGGTGATTGAATTTTTTTTTCCAGATTTATCTGAAAAAAGAACAGTGTTTTTTTGCATCAAAACTAAAAGTCCCCAGAGCCTAAGCATGTGGCCGACTTGTCAACTAGTTTCTAGTTTTCTAGTAAATTCTAGTTTAATCCGATGACTGCCTACAGCACAAACACAAAAGGAGGGCGTCAGCTCCAAAGACATGGCCTTATTAATTATGGAATAAGAGTTTCAGGGTAAATACGCCCAATTAGTAATAAAGAAATTAGTAGTCAGAGCAGGAAAAATTCCTATTTCAGGACTGTTATTTGCAAACTGTGACAGAATCACTAATTCCCAAACCACACTTGGAACTAAAGACAGATGTGAGAATTAAGCCCTGGTGAATCCCAGCCTGTCTGCAAATTTTATGAACTCAGTCATCAGAAAATTTCCAAAAAAGACTATTATGTATCACTTAAAATTCTTTCTAACTATAAAAGCATCATACTTCTAATTACGCTGGCAAAGGCCAACAAAAGAAGGTTAGCGTGACATTGTGGGGTTTTTAGCTAGTATTGTGGCAAGACTTAATGGCCTTTTGGTCTACTTACTTGTTTGTTTTAACAGCATGTCAGACTAGGAAAAAATATGCCAAACATGATTCTGATGGTAGATTTTTTGGAATTTTGGCTCTTTACACCTGATGCCTAGTGATTTAAGAGGAACATTTTATTCCACGTATATGATTTATTAGTAGCTCATAGTCAGCGGCACCCACAGAAAGATTTCAAGAAGTATGGGGTAAGGGAAAAACTTTTGGCTCATCGGCAGTGATCATTTTTGTTTCCCTGCATTATGCATATTATTGTCTGTCCAGTGTCTGTCTATCTGCAGTTCAACGCTTTTTCCATTTGCCTGACAGGTCAGCTGCAAAGTGCTTCAGTTTTTTCACCAGTACATGATGGGCTGCAACTACTTCTGGATGCTTTGTGAAGGCATTTATCTTCACACCCTCATTGTGGTGGCTGTATTTGCCGAAGAACAACGCTTGCATTGGTATTACCTCTTGGGCTGGGGTATGTGGGGTTTTAATTCTTGTTCTTTATAAACTGTGAATCACGTCCTCCATGTTGTCACAGTGGGTTTGAAGACTTGTCAAATCAGTTTGAGAAGCTTGAAACACTCACCAAAAGACCCACACAAGTTTCATTCTACCCAGGGTTGAATCAGGAGCCTATTCAAGGACCCACATCTGTACCCAGCCAACCAAGGCCCATGGCGATGTTTACCAGAATTGTTGTGGACAATGGTGTCAACAATACTTCTTCTACTCCATTTCCATTTTATAATTCCCAGATCTTTGGATCTGGGTATGTGGCATCCAAGAACTGTTGAATAGTACCTGGGATAGAAAGAGAATGATCTGCCTCTTGCTCCCCACTGCCTTCCAATAAGCTTCCCACTAGGCTCTGAGTCCTGATTATCTTACCAAGAGACAATGGGTAGAAGCAACAGTAGTAGACCAGGATCTTCTCTCACCATCATTTTATACACCTTGCTGCTCCCCATTATTTTCTGGTAAACCATTTGAGACCAGGACCCAATATGGAAGCTTACAAGGAGAAAGTGGGAAGCTGATGGCAACAGTAGACAAGTCCATCTCACTGTTACAGCAGTGGCAATGGGCCATCACCGGGTTCCCAAACCTAGAACTGATACTGCTTCTATCAGAAATTCAAGCACAGCTTATATAGGACTGTATTGCTTTGTATTCTAACTTTATCTCCTGTGAACAGAAGGTATTTTGTGCCAGATTTTAAGCAGAATTGTATGTTGGAAGTTACCACAGGTCGCACTTACAGAGCATCAGAGGATCAAAGCATGGATGAACATCAGAACCAGATGAATGTCAAAAGCATAGACTTGCAAATTTATTTCAGCCCAAGAAAAATTTATATAACTACATGACACATGTACATGCGGGCAAAACCTAAGTAAACAGAAATACAGCTCAGCTCTCATTCACCGCAGGTTTGGTACCCACAAATTTCATCATCCTCTCATTCTGAACCCATAGGATTGGAGAGACACTTCACATTAGAAGGGTTTAGCAGGTCAATCCACAGTTTTATTCACCCACAGAACCTCTGTGGTTAAATAAACCTACCTATAAAATAAAAATAAATAAACCTACCAACGTATTAGTGCGTTGATGAAGTCACAGATTTCCTTCCTGGGCTTTTCAGCAGCATGTTATACCACTCACAAACCAGTAAGGTTGTGTCTGACAAAATCTGCCCTTTATGCTGACAAAGATGTGGTTTTTTTAATATCAATAAATGGACTGGTTTGAACTATGTGGTCTAAAGGAAACATTCTGCTCATTTTTACATTCGGACCAGTGTAACTTCAAACTGGCTTAATCTTGTATCCGGTGCAAAGGTGTAATGAGTGTCAGCCCCATGCATTTAACATGAATTGATATCCATGAGAACACTAATCAGGATGAAATATCGGAAAGTTTTGAAGCAGAACTGTTAAAAATTCATAGTTGCCTCCCACCATACTTCAGCCGTGAAGAAACAATTGCCTATTTTTTGGCTATACTGACAGATTTTCACATTACCATTTCGGCTCAATAGATGTAAAACCACTCATGCGAAGCTGCGATATCACTGTAACCTGAGGCTGGAATTAGAATTGGTTTTTTTCAAGCCATTTGAATACAAATTGTTTCTGTAAAGTATTCAGATATTGCTTCAAATATCATCAACACTACTGACACGTCAAAAACATTAGTATATCATAACGATCTGATTTGAAGGTTCTGAAAACAGTTGCTAAATCCAATCCCCAGAACATAACTGTGTATTATTTGTATAAAAAGCAAATTCTAGTTTAGGAATATTTGAACTGCTTTGACTAAAAACAAAAGTGGAAAATGGGCAGCCTAATCCTAATCTGTACTGGGACAACTCGGCCAAGAGGCCTACACCATAATCAACAAAGTTTTAAAGGAGGTGATCTCAACCACTCAAGGGACTAATTTCCCTTTATTCAGATCTGTGCTTCTCAGATCTGTGACAGCTAAATCACTGGCATAAATTCAAACAGATCTGTGTAAAGCTTAAGGCCCCTAAGAAGGGGGATGAGGATGTGGTAGAGTTCTCCTTTTCTTCTCCCACCCTCCCCTTCTTTCCTTGCACCACTTACCTCCGCTGGCAGCCTTTATATACAAGTCTCTGATGGCCTTCCTGCCAGCACTGCTTGCTTTAGAATAGTCACAAATATGCTTTATGGCATGTTTAGGCTGGTACAGATAAAGATTATGATTGTGACATTATTCTGATTAATTTTTTGTCATCATTAATCGTAATGAGATCCATGTGTTCAACAAAGACATGGAGGGGAAAGGATTGAACCTGCCAACTCTGCCCACCAGCCTATATACAATTGATGCAATATCTGAACAGAACCTGTGCAAATACAACAATCATCTATCCTCCAGTGTGAAATCAACCTTGTTGCCAGTGTCATTTCTGATAAATATATTTTCCGTTGTGACTTGCATTGGCATCCATCAGTCTCGAAACAGTATGGTATCATGCTCGATGCTGTATGCAAAGCACAAAGGCCTGGGTAGATTAATATGGAGGATAGGCTGTTACCCAAGCAGCAAATCCCCCCTCTCCATGCCACTGAAATAGTCCAATGGAACGGCAGAGCCAAAACGATTGGTTCCAGCTGCATCTCAGAGCTGGACTAAGGACAGGAGCTCACCCTGTCTTGTGGGGACCCAGGTCTTGAACCCTGGCCTTCTGGTTAACAGGCTCAGTGTCTTAACCACTTGCACCACTGAAAAGTACAAAATGATGTGTTGGATACAGAGCAAAGATGAGCAGAACCACAAACTCATTTGGTGTTCATTATTGATTTTTGCAATACAGTTTCTGTTGCATCTTTTTTTGAAGACATATGGTGAAGAAACCTTGCTGCTTTGAACACACATCAGCACAATTCGTCCTAGGGGTCTGTGGGAAAATTACCCATATTTACTAAAATCTAATGCTCCATAAAGCACACTCCAATTTAGAAGGCTGTAGATAAAAAAGTTTGCTGTTGATTCTAATGTGCAGCTGCAAAGCAGGTGTAAAATTTAATTTTACTGCATACAACGAGTCATATGACAGTTATAATATGACATATTATATTATGATTTATAAATATTATGATTTATATTATGATTTTTCTGAATTGCATTACTTTATACAACAATGGGTTTATGTTACATTTTTAATTACAATATAATAAACTATTAAAAGAAATACTGTCCTATACTTATAATCAAAATAAGTATTTACATGAATCAAATCTAATGTACATCCTGATTTTGGAGAGTAAATTCAGCTGGAAGGGGTTTGCATTAGATTTAAGTAAATATGGGTATGTTTCCTATGGAAAACATAGTTTTTTTTCCAAGGACTGTTGCCATATCAAAATGTTCTTAAAATCCATGGTCACATTTCCTGGTTTAAAAGAATCTAAAATATAAAGTACTTCATAAATACTTGGATTCCTGCAGCTAGGACATGAAAAATTGTTACCAAAATAATAAATGTTGAACTAAAGTGTGTGAAAGGAATTCACTTTGAGAAGGAGAATGTCTCATGAGACCTCAAATGACATTAAAATTGATTGTGAAATATGCCGAGTTCAAAGCAGCTTCTACAAACAATTTTCGGAAACAAGAATGTTCATTTTCTAGTTATTTCAGTATTTTAAGAGAAAATAGCTCAATGAAATGTTGGAAGCAATTCTTTTTTTTGTATAGAAAGTGACATTAAATCTATTTTCAATCCTTCAAAAAACCTGTACATATTTTAACAGGGAGATTTGTCTGGATGGTGTTCCAACAAAGTACTTTGGTAAAAAATGACTGACCGTGCTATCAGTCTTAAATCTGTGGTATGCCTTAGAAAGAGCTAGCATCTCTTGTAATGATGTATATTTCAGGGCTGGTTCCATTAAAAATACTTCTGAAAAACAAGTAATTTACCTGCAGGCAAAAGGTGAATTACCACCAGAAGAGATTGAAGTCAGCTAGGCAGACTTCCACTGTTTATGATGACTGTAGGCAGAGGATACACTTGAAAATCCATTAAAAGTAAAACAAGTATTGCCATCATCTTTTCTTACTGGATTGTTCCTCAATTTCAAGGATTTAGATTGGCAATCACTACTATAATAAATGCAAATGCACTCCTTCCTAAATAGTTCCATCCCATCCAGTCCACCAACACCATCCCAGGCAGAACAACCACACTGGTACCAACCACACTGGGCAAGTGTCAAGAGGACAACATCATGTCTCATGCTCCAGAGAATCCTATCCACATCCTTCGGCTATATAAATTGAAAAGCGTCCCAAGTAATTGGCCAAACAGTTGCTTGAGGGACATCTATAGGTTTTGTTGAGATGGAGTCTCAACATTTACTCAAATCTGATCTTATTCACAAATGCTTTGCAAAAGCATCACAGCAGGTGTCAAGAATCTCCTTCTTTCTCCTGCAGAGTTATATGCCACAAGCCCCAAACAATGTGGGATGACACCTCTGGACAACAATGTGCCACTTCAATGGCGGCAGAGCAGAAATCCTTCATAGCTGCCATTGCTGCCACAGAATAGGCATTAAGTTGTAATTTATACTATAAGCTTTATACTGATTGGTTTTTGTAATGCTTTGGCATCCACATTTCTGTCTGTCTTTGAAATCTAAGATTAAAAGGCATTTCAAAATAATACATACAAAATTAATTTGTTCTAGGGTTCCCTTTAGTGCCGGCATCGATTCATGCTGTTGCAAGAGCCAAATACTTCAACGATAAGTGAGTAGGATGCCTGTTTTATATACTTAAGTGCTATTGTAGACACGTTATTTTATTCTTTTTTCTTTTCTTTTCAGCTGCTGGATAAGTGTTGACACTCATTTGCTGTACGTTGTTCATGGGCCTGTGATGGCCGCGTTATTGGTAAGAATACTCTTTTTCTTTGGCATTGAAGAGCTTTGCGCTATTCTATACCATTCTGTACTCTCTTATTTCAATCCATTGATCCTCTTCCAGGGGCCATATTGCAGGACGAACATTTGGGTTTTTTTCTCCATGCAATATAGCTCCAATATATAGGTATGCATAGAGAATTGTATTAACTAAACTAACTGTTCATCCATTTAAAGATCAGAGGAAATCCAAAATTTTCTCACAATTGTGGAAAGTGCCACAGACAAAGCTTACTTATTACTAACTGGGCAGTTTTTCAAAGCTTAAAATAATTGTGTAATAAAGCAGGTTACTAAGTTAAAAGAGTACAGGTATATTATCCCTCATATGGACACCCAAAATCTGGACTATTCTGAAATAATCCTTAAAAAATTATATGAACACTAGAATAGAATAGCTATCCAGAATTGCAGATTCCCCCCCACCACACCAGATGCATTCAGTATCCAGACTCCTTCTTGTCCTAAGCAGTCTGAATAAGGAATACTCAACCTGTAGTGTGAACAAATGCTTTCTTTTCTCTCTCTGATTCTATTTGGTATCTGTAGGCAGTTATGATGTCTCTTAGTCCCCATGTGTTTTTTGAGCATCTACTCTTTTCGTCTTGTGTTTGATTTCAGTCCCTTTTTATTATCCTTCCATTTTTGCTGAATCTTCAGCTTCCACTTATCAGCTCCTTCCACTATCTTTAAGAAGATGACTTGTTATTTTGGATATTTATGTTGTGTGCAGCTCCTGGTGACTCCAGATGGGTGGATGGCACAGATGGTGACAGTGAAATTGTCTTGCTTCTCAATATGCCAGTAATTGTTTCCTCACAACAAAACACCTTCTATTCAGTGCAAATTACATCAATTAGGTGATATTACATAAATGCAAAAACAGAAAACCTTCCTTCTTAGCAACTACAAAGTCCCAAGGGGCAGAACAATTTATCTAATCTTGCACTGATTAGAAATTTCTAGCTTTGGTTCTATATTTGATTCTTTGTTCTATATAAAATGTTGAGTGTCTTAAATTATCTAATTTAGTATATGAGTTTTCTAAGGCATCAGCCTACTTTTATCATATGTATGCCCATCTATAATAAACTAGCCTATCTCTCAAGTACCACAATGCTAAAAGTGTAACCCATGTGACCTCTAACATACAGATGGGCTGTGTTAGAGTTGGCCTAGATCCAAGTAGACCTATTGGGAATTCTGCAGTCCTATCCTATGGGAGCACAACAGCACCATCCCCTTCTTCTTCCCCATTGGAGCACATCAGCTCTTAAAAAAAGCAGGCCTCCGTTAGTCTTTGAAAGACTATGGCATCGTGCTCGGTGCTGCATACGCTGCATGCGAAGCATGAAAGCCTGGGTTAGATTGTTATGGAGGATAGGCTGTTACCCATGCAGCAAATCCCCCCTCTCCACACCACTGAATTAGTCCAATGGAAAGGCAGAGCCAATACGATTGGATCCAGCTGCGTCGCAGAGCGGGGCTAAGGACAGGAGCTCACCCTGTCTTGTGGGGCTGACCCAGGTCTCAAACCCTGGCCTGCTGGTTAACAGGTACAGCATCTTAACCACTTGTGCCACCCACAGCCAGTGATGGGCCCAGCCTGGCCCAACAACCGGTTCCCTGGAAGTGGGCAGGGCTGGGCCAGGTCAGGGGGCGGGGCTGGGTCAGGGGCAGGGCCAGAGAAAAATAAAAAATTTTTAAATTAAAAAATTTTTAAAAATTAAAATTGACTGTAATAGGACTTACTTCTGAGTAGTCACTTTGGGCTCTCAGGCTGCAGTGCCAGCCACTTTCCTGGGATAGGGTTGCAGCATCCTCAGAGCCCAGTCCTGTGCAGGTCTACTCAGAAGTAAGCCTTATTATAGCCAATGGAGCTTACTCCCAGGAAAGTGTGGATAGGGTTTCAGCATCCTCATAGCCCAGACCTGTGCAGGTCTACTCAGAAGTAAGCCCTATTGTAGCCAATGGGGCTTACCCCCAGGAAAGTGTGGATAGGGTTTCAGCATCCTCATAGCCCAGACCTGTGCAGGTCTACTCAGAAGTAAGCCCTATTGTAGCCAATGGGGCTTACCCCCAGGAAAGTGTGGATAGGTTTGCAGCAGCAGCAGCCACCATCCTTTCCTTGGCTGCTGGGGCTTGCTGGGCTGCCGCTTAAAGCGGGAAATTTAAAAGTGCCCAGCCAGCCTCTTGAACTCTTTAACTGCCTCAAGCTGCTGAACGAACCGGTTCCCAGTTATCGCCCCCTCTCCGCAGCTACCAAGGATTGTATTCTTAACACCCTGATTCAATTAACTCCTAGATAAACCCTGATAGTAACCAGCAACTTCTGCTTCTATGCCACAACATGAACGGATAAACCTTAATGACATAACATGACTTGTTATTGTTATGTTGGGCACAGGCACCATTGGGCATCATCTTGCAAAGCTGTTAAAAACCTGCCTCAAATCCTTGTTTGCACATGCTGTACCCTTAATATTTAAGAGATATTGTATATAATGGGATTGCAATTGGCACACTTGCCATATAGGATTTTCTTTGGTAAAGAAATGGAAGCATTCCTACATCTGTACAAGCTATTCTGTATGCTTCTCAATGTTTATATCATACCTATAAGAATATGAGTCAATCTCCCCAAAGATTCAGAATGGAATGACCTGGTACCTGACTGACGCCTGCAGACTTGTGCATCATCAGGTTTAGAAGGGCAAATACCCTGATGATGAGCAAGATGGAAATGACAGGAGATAACTTCAGTCTGTCCTTAATAAATTAATTTAGATTTCTGTGGCCCAACAGGAGGTGTCATGCCTTAAAAACATCCCATCCATTTGGGAAAAGAGGTTGCTTGTTGCATTCAGGCTTCTATGACTCAATCCATTTACACAGAATGGAAACAATCCATGATCATTTTAAGTGCAATGGTTTGTGAAAGGAAACTGCTGTGCCTTCATCATACTAAATTTTATCATCCGGATAAGAATACTTCTCATGCTTCTTGTCTTCTCCAAAACTGCAACCAGCTCAAGATTTATGGCAGTAGTCTGAAGTTTTTTCCCCTGTGGCTATGAAGGCTAAGGCTGGCTGACGATATGTAAATCTTTTCCTAGTTTTGAACTCGCCTTCAAGCTGTATATGTCTGTTGCCCTGGGAGAGAAAGCCCATCATATTTCTAAAGGAAATTCTAAGCGCTCTTTTTTAAAAAAAGGCATTACAATTTCTGGTCTCAGAAGATTCTGCTATTTACTGTCTGGCTTACTCATTATGGTGCCGCTTTTCCAAAAATGCACTGGCTCAAAACTCAGTAGCCATCAAAGGAGAGAGAACGGTACGGAGATCAAACTGTGTCTTTCTTTTCCTACCCTCTGCAGTAGGGTCTGAACTATCTCAAGAAATAGTTAGCAGGTTAAGGATCCAGAGTCACTAAAATCACAAAACCAGCAGGAATACCGAAGCAATTCGGGCAGGAAAGCAGCAATTCTAAGCATTGCCTAGAATGCATTGTGTTCAAATCAAAAGGAGGCAGATGTGCAGTCACTCTCGTTTCTATGTCTATATTTATACACCTCATGTATCTCTATATGTGACACTTTGATCAAGGCCTGAGCTTTCACTACAATAACACAAAGATGTTTTTAAAGTGAACAAAGAAAAAAAAGCAGGCCTCCATCAGTCTTGAAAGACTACGGTATCGTGCTCAGCGCTGCATACGCTGCATGCGAAGCACAAAAGCCTGGGTTGGATTGTTATGGAGGATAGGCTGTTTCTCAAGCAGCAAATCCCCCCTCTCCATGCCACTGAATTAGTCCAAAGGAAAGGCAGAGCCAGTACAATTGTATCCAGCTGGCGTCGCAGAGCTGGGCTAAGGACAGGAGCTCACCCTGTCTTGTGGGGCAGACCCTGGTCTCGAACCCTGGCCTGCTGGTTAACAGGCACAGCGTCTTAACCGCTTGCGCCACTCACAGCCATATGAACAGGTTTCTAAAATACCGGTCTTTAATAACAGCTACACTAAGATAGCTATTATTTTTGATGTTATTAGATGTTTGACTAGTTCAAACTCCACCCAAAAGTTTAAGACATGGAGATGTCATGGTCACCATATAATATTTAATATTCCTAGTAGTGCAGTTTGTTGCAGTTGTTCAACTGTTATCTTGTCAATGTCTATGTCGGCAAGATAATTAGGAGCTTGGAGTAATATGTATGGTGTTCCCATGTTTGTTATACAACTCTGAGATTATATAATGGAGGGTGCCCTGAGGGCCCTGGTGCAAGGTTTTTACCTGGGGTCTTAATCTGATGTAATAAAATTAGCTCTGTCTTTGAATTCCATGTACAACCTATATGTAGCATTATGAGTTATTATAATTAGTGCTTATTTTAATGGAATATCAATTGATCAGTTGATTTTAAGCCATATGTAAAATAAGGCATTGTGCTTTTAATCTTTTTATACTTCACAATCTTGACTGGTTCAATTTTTTTTAAAAGGAAATAATAATGTGTTTTGTTCTTTCAGGTCAATTTCTTCTTTTTGCTTAATATCGTAAGGGTTCTGGTAACAAAACTAAGGGACACACATCGGGCCGAGTCCAACATGTACATGAAAGCTGTCAGAGCCACTCTAATTCTTGTGCCCTTATTAGGAATTCAGTTTGTCATAATTCCCTGGAGACCAGAAAACAAACTTGCTGGAGAAATATATGACTACATCATGCATATATTAATGCATTACCAGGTATGAGTATAGAACTTAGTCTGGGATTTACTGATCAATGTGTTTACTTGTAGGTTGTATCTGGCAAAAGAATCTCTTTCCCAGGAAGAACAGCTGACTTCAGCTAATGGATTAATACCAGTGAAGTAAAGGGGAGTAAGTCAGTTTTGCACCAGCTGAATTAATTTGTAGGTTACTAATGATCAGTGCTTTAAATCTGATCCCACATTGCCTAACTTGAGCTATAATACTATGAACGCATTCTTGGGAGTAGAAGCCATTGAAATCTGTGGGACATATTTCTGAGACAGCATAATTAGGATTGTGCTAATAGGCAGATTTGCACATTCAGTGCATCATATAAATTAAAATGGAATGTGGAATGATTGAATTCCCTGCTGGGTTGCCTGTAGCTAAAGTAAATCGGATCAGCACAGCCGGTTCATCACTATTTGTCCTGCTGTCTTTAAAAGATGTCCTTCCCACAGAGAGCTTTCTGTCAAACAGTGATGGTCCTCATACCCCTATTTGTTCTGTTTCTATATGCTCCTCTACTTTGAGGTTATATCAGTGTCACATTCAGTCTTACAGAGATTTTCTTTTATTTTCCAGCAGTATAGGATTAGTTCCCAAAGAGTTTATTAAAAAGGGACTTCACCTCCACATTTCTAATTCAAACATAATAGTTCCAGAGTTAGCAGGTTTGAGAACAAAACCAACAAAAGTGACAGTGTCAGAACTTCCAGAGTTTAAATAAATAAATGTATATAAATGAAAACATTAGAGGTGGCACTTTTATGAATGAATGAATGAAGGCATTTTATTGAGCTTATTTTTAATACACTTGAGAACTATGAACTGTTTGCCACATACCTCTTATACAATGAAAATATATAGACCAAGCCAGATAATATAAGTTGTGCAGAGGCAATGGGTAAGATAAAATAATGTCCAAAGGACAGCTCCAACAGACTCTAAAAGCCAAAGCACACTGAAGACTGGGCACTCCCTGCAGGCTGAATTGAAGGTTCCTGAGGTCAACAAATGGTCCCCAGATCGGGGCTGCCCACCCCTGAACCTAGTCCCAAAAGCTTAAGTGTCACTGACTCATCAATGCCCAACCAACACCACTGGGCCTAGAAGCATAAAATATGGGGAGGGTGTTTCTTCCGTGATGGAGGCACCCACCAAGAACTGGTTTTGGGAAATTCCAACCAGAAGGGGCTGAAAAGGGGCACAATGCATTTTCCTCCCTATACTTTCCATTAAATAATCCCTGACTGATGGATGCTCTGCCCCAACCCCCGGACCTAGACGCATCAAATACAGGGAACATATTCCTTCTATGATGGGAGCCTCCACCAAGAACAGATTTCTAGAACTTTAACCCCTCAGGGGCTGAAAAGGGGTGCACCACATTTTTGGCCTGTACTTGACATTGAAGACTGATCAACACTCACCCTCAAAACCTGCACCAGCCCAGTAGGGGTGCCCATGGCCATGGGGGATGTTGCTCGTGGGGGTGATAATGCACACAGGTGGATATCGTGCATGGGGGGGATGTTGCACATGGAGTATGTTGCACATGGGGGGATGATGTGCATGGGGGACGATGTGCACGGGGGGATGATGCACATAGGAGGATGCTACATATGGGGGTATTGCGCATAGGGGATGCTACGTATGGGAGTGCTGTTTTCCGGATGGGGGATGCTATGTATGAGGGATGTTGTGGATAGGGGAGTGTTGTGGAAGGGAGGATGACACTTGGGGCGATGTTGCACATGGGAGGATGTTGCTCATGAGGGCATTATGCGTATGGGGTGTTGTGCATGGGGAGGTGTTGTACTCAAGGGGATGGCATAGAGGGTGGATGGTGCATGGGGGGTATTTTACTCCTGCAACATGGATACATTTTGCTAGTATATACCCTATATACTCAAGTATAAGCCTAGTTTTTCAGCACATTTTTTATACTCAGCTTGGCTTATACTCAGCTCGGCTTAGTTTATACTTGTCATAAGATGGGCAAAAGAAGTGGATATCTGTACAAGCGGCTCAGCTTAGGTCAGCCTTTTTAAAAAGCAGGAAAGATTGCTTTGCTTTCTTCTTTTAAAAAAACAAAACCAGAGTCAGCAGATTGATCCCTCTCCTCCCTGCATGCAGGAGCTTGATGGCTCACCACATTGGCTGTTTTCTCCTCATTAAAACAGCAGTAGCTGATGCATTTCCCACCCTAGGCTCATACTCAAGTCAATATGTTTTCCCAGTTTTTTGTGGTAAAATTAGGCACCTCAGATTATACTTGGGTCGGCTTATACTCGAGTATATATGGTATATAAAATTGAAATTTTAATCCCACAACAATGGTTAGATTCTGCTAGTGTTTTACTAAAGATAACTAGGATAATCTTTACTATTCAATATAAATTTATCTATGACTGAATCAATGGATTAATCCCAGTGGTCAAGTTTTGAGGGCTGTATTTTGACGTAATGACCAAGTCTCAGTAAGACCATCATTTCCTTCATCCCTCACAGTTTTCCTCAAATATGAGCCACTGCAGAATCTCTTCAGTGTCATGTATAACAACCCATTAAGGATTACCACTTCAGGGTCAAATTGTCAGTTATTTACACATCTGAGTTCCAATCCATTCCACTTCTTTTGCAGCAAACTTTAAATAGGTACCTATTTTCACCCCTTCTTCTCTACCATGGTTGACCTCTTGATTGTTCAATGACTTTACTTTTTCATTAGCTCATTTATTGCTGTTACTTTCTGCCTTGTAGAAATAACATCACTCTCAGTGTTTTTAGACCAGGCTCACCTTACATAGCTTCCTCTACAGAATTGTTAACTAAAATCTAATTTCAAGGCAATCTGAGCAAGCTCATTGTTTTCAAGCCTCAATGTCCAATGTACTCTTGCAAAACACAATACGGCTATAAAAGTGCAAATCAGGACAGAATTTAAAGGAGGTGAGGATGGCAGAGGCCATCCTATGATTTTATTAGGGGTATGGAGGCACAAATGAGAAAGATTGTTGCTTGGTTGCACGAAAGACCCCTAATGCTGCCATTCTATGCATTCTTACTAGGAAGTAAGCCACATTTAACATTTAGATCAAGCGTAATGTTGGGCAGCACCAGTGGGTCTCACACTTCTACAACAACAGCCATTGCAAACATGCCATAAGGCAGGGGTTGTCAACCACAGGGCCCCGGACCACTACTGGGCCACAAGGCATTAGAGACTGGGCCACGGTGGGACCTGGGGCTGGAGTGCTACCTGCCTCCTCTCCATTTCTGTTCCTTGCGAGGAGAACCACTCAGGCAGCAGCTGCAGGCTCCACCTGTAGCACTAGCAGGCCAGTCCATTCCCCCTCCCTCCCAGGAGGAGCCTCCTGGGTGCCTTGAAGTCCTTCACCACTTATGTGATGTGCCTTCCTGGGGTGGGCAAGCTGGTGGTGGAGTCTGTGAGAGAAGAAAGTGCCAAACCCTGGGATTTGTAGTGTCAGGAGAGCCCCCTTCCTCTTGTCTCTCCTTGTATAGGGGGGGCTCCCCCCTCCCACTGCAAGGGGCTGAGGAAGAGGGGCTCACACTCTTGCTGCCTGTGAGAGGGGAAGGAGCACAAAGGTGCCAGTTCCCAGTCCTCCCATCCCTGTTCCTGAGAGTATCCCTTTCTCCTGAGTATCCCTTTCATCCCTGTTTCTGAGAGTATCCCTTTCTCCTGAGGCACGGGCTTGCACAAGGTCCTGATGGAGTCTTGCCAAGGGCCGCATCTGGCCCCAGGACCAGGGTTTGGTGACCCCATCTAAGTAAACATGTTGCAGATTGCTCTGACTTCCTTTATGGTTGCAAACCTATTTACTATGGAAATAGCCCTGTTTTTACAATCAGTGCTTCAGAATAAGGACTGATTTTTCCTCTGTGACAACATCATTAGTGAGATACAATGACAAGAGTGGATCATCAGAAACTTTGGTGTGACTTATGGTCCGGTGCGTGTAATAAACCGGGAAATACGGTATATTAGTGACAGAACTTGTAAATGAATGAATGAGGAGCTGCATCGTCAGAAAAAGAACAGTCAGAAAGCAGGTGATACCTATATTTCACCAGCAGGTAGATCACTCTCAAGAAAGGAAAAGTTAAATTAGCAAAGAGTAAGATAGGAGTGGTGTTCATGTTATCCATGGGGAGTTTTCTATTAAAAAAAACATGTTTGATTCAAAATTGGAACATGTTCCACAGGGCACCTCTAAAAGCCAATAATATTAATTCCCCACTAAGGCTTTGTCAAAACAGCATTTATCTTCATTTAATGTTACAACTTCCTCTGGAGATAGAAGAGCTAAAACGTGGGTAGAGCAAAAAAGGTGTATAGCAAACGCAGCCATTTTTTGAAGATGACACAATTGTGTGTCCAGAGCGCTGAAACTTCACAAATGGGTGCAAGTGATTTCATTCTATTTGATCATCATAAATTTATTGGATGCAATAAAGATATCAAAAAGAGATACTGTAAATGGTCTTGAAGTTTTTGTGTCTGTTCAGAAGGAAGTCCCATAGAGTCCAGTGTGATTTACTCCCATCTAAGTGGGTATAAAATAAGAACTCCATTATCCAATTATATTGATTGTTAGGAGATTCAAGACATACAAGAGCACTGTATGAAGACATCTTCATACAATTAATATATGGAATTCACTGCCATGGGATGAAGTGATCATCACTAATTTGATAGTTCTAAAAGTGGTTTCGACAAACTCCATGTAGAACCTCCACATCTGTACACAAGATACTTCTGAATAAGTTATCCACTTTGAAGAATCAGAATGTTGGACTTGATGGCATACTGTCTGACCCAGGCAGAAAGATAGTAATATCACTTTTTTATGAGTGGATCAGCTGTTCCAAATTTGTAAATATTGTTCTGCTTAGAAATACTACAGACTTATGGTTTCCCTTGTCTTTTTTACATCTTCCCTTTAACTTTTCTTCCTCTTCACCGACTTATATCTATACAGTGTTATGACAGTTCAATACTTACTTACAGTGCAATCCTAAGCATGTCTACTCAGAAGTTCCTTTGTGTTGAATAGTACTTACTCCCAGGACAGTGCGGTTAAGATTGCATCCTCACTTACTGCCCAATCCTGAGCATCCTGCACTGGAGGGATGTCTCACCTCATTCCCTCACTCCCTTGGCATGAGAATCCAAAAGCAGTTGCAGATCCAGACTAAATCCCAAGCTGTGGATGTTCAGAGGGAGTGTAACCCTGTTCAGTTCATGACAACACTTAAGTACCTACAATATCAGATTTAGTACATGAAAATATATGCCACACTCAGTTAACCATAAGGCTCTGAAATTTAGGCTGCATTTCCCTTCTATAATCTGAAATGTTGTAGCAAATCTGGGTCAATTTCCTACTTAATCTATCAATTTCTTACTTATCTAGCACAGCACAGAAAGTCTAAATCCTTTTCTTTTCCTTTCCTAGGGATTGCTTGTGGCAACTATTTTCTGTTTTTTCAACGGAGAGGTAAGCTTATTAAACAGCTGAACTTTACCTTGCATAACATAAAACAGTATTTAATAACATGAACAATATCACTGTTCATTTTTCAAACAGTAAGAGCAAACGTGGGTTAGGCTCTTGTGTGGATGTGATCTCAGATCACACACAGGAGTAGCTTAATAGAGATGCATACTCTTTGTGTATTTTTATCCCATTTATGAACATAAAGTTATATAAACCTAAATGAACCAGCTTTCTACTGAGTTAAACTGCTGGTCCATTAGCCCGATACAATATAATCTACTCTAACCAGCACTTAGGGCGCAATCCAGAGTAACTACGTGGAGTCCTTGCTCCGGTGTAAGAACAATTTGCTCTGGATTGCAATATGAATTTCCCATAGGTTTTCACTAGGTAGTATAGTAACTAAGGGTACACGTAATGTCTCTTACGTGCTCCCGTAGTTACTCTGGATTGTAGGGTTAGTCTCAAATGTCTTTGGTAGAAGTCCCCTTAGGAGATGCTAGAGATTAGACCAGAGACCTTTTGCATACAAAACATTTTGCACTACTACTGATCTACATGTACTTTTAATCAAAGTGGCCGCATTAGTTTACAAAATGTTTAAGTTTATAATTAAAAATATAGCTTATGCCTTGATATCTACTGATTAGTCATCCACTGATTTGACTTTCCACTTATACCATGGTCCACCTTTAAATGTGTTGTAACAAGGGGGGAAAGTGCCAAAATCCCATTTGCTATCTTTGCCTGTTAAACTGCATTGGTTGTAACCTCTTCAAGATAAAGATAGCTTTAAAGACCCTTTTCCAGGTTTATTTGTCCTTTATTGTTGCCCCAGAATGCATTGGTATAGATACCACCAAATGAGGTGAATAATAAAATCTAATGAAATACGGTAATTTAGGGCAACAAAGGAGGAACAACAAACCTGGAAGTGAGTTTTTAAAGCTATTTTCCTAATGATTTGGTACCCATGGATTTTTTTAAATCCACTAGATTTCCAAAACAGAATCTCAGTGGATAATGAGACACCCATAGCAGCTACATTGGTTATAGCAGCTCCTAGTGCTAGGTAGCCTGAGAAGCAATTCATAATGTATATGCAGTTTGTAGTTTCATTCACACATTTAATAACCGGCACTGACCTTTAGCTGCTTAGCAATTTTCAAGAAGTCACTGGAAAATGAAACTGGAATGAATGTTCTCTTACACTCTTATGCTGTTGGATCAATAGTTTTTGTGCCTGTTAATGTTTGCGTTCCTACTCACCTATAAAGATAAAATGTCTTGAGACCACATGTCAAACACTCCTTTAATATCTATTAGAGGACATTCTTCAAAGGCAATTTAAGACACAGAGAGGAAAAACACTTGGTGATCTTACCAGACGAGTTTGACTACAAGAGCCTGCTGAAAACAGCTGCAGTGGCAAGTGGAAATGTGCACAGCAGCCTCTCTGGCCTTTGATAATTCAATACATAGATCAGGCTACTCCTTCCAGATGGTGAAGGAAGGCAGCTAAAGGGGCTGGATTGTAAAATTTTCATCTCACAGAAGATGCTCTCTCTCTCTCTCTCTCTCTCTCTCTCTCTCTCTCACACACACACACACACACACACACACACACACACACAAACACACACACACACACACACAGAGAGAGAGAGAGAGAGAGAGAGAGAGAGAGAGAGAGAGAGAGAGAGAGATTGTGTGTACACAATTAGTTCATTTAGAATAGAGGGTTTTCTGTTCTATCACATCACTGCCAATGGTACACTCTGTCACTCAACAGTAAATGGATTTACATCCATTTTCCATGCTGTGATGTGACTGTTAACTATGCATACACATTATCATAAGATTCCTGAAATCAGCTGTTAAGGGATGTATGTAATCTTTTATTTGGTAGCAGATGTTTTAAGTGTTGTAAAAATCAGAAAGATGCTAAAATCCTAAAAAAATAAATTTATGGGTGGATGTATGGATAGGTGGTGGGTGGATGGATGAGTGGGTGGGTGGATGGATGGATGAGTGGTTCCCCCCCACACACTGAGACCTGACTTACTCTTGGGGGGAAGGGTGTAAGAGGGGTTGCTCTTCTACCTGGCTAGCCAGATTGGGCAGGATGGTGGTGGTGCGTGGTGGTGGGAGTGCCTCAGCAGGGCTGCATTGGGAGCTCCTTGGCCCAGGTTCTGGCTGGCCACTGGCATTGTTGGCCAGGTTGCCAGGCCTGGAAGACAGCTGTGGAAGGTCTGCGGGGATGGCAGATGGCCGCAGAGGGGCTGCAGCAGTGACAGACAGCTGTGGAGGGTCTACAGTGGATACAGAGGGTCTGCAGGGTTGGCAGATGGCTGCAGAGGGGCTGCAGTGGCCACAGATGGCTGCAGAGGGTCAGCAAAGTGCTGCGTGGATCTTTCAAGCAGCAACCTACGCCTTGGCACATGCTACTGCTGGTGCTCTGAGCCTGGCGCACAAGGCAAGGACACTCCTCCTGGTCCCACCTCCTTTCTTTTTAAGAGCCTGGACTTTGGAGGCTTTGTGACTGCCAGACGAGGGGGGTCTTTACTGGATGCAAGGTTAAAGACCTTCATTTCTGATCATGTCTGGGCATTTCCAGTCAAATGGTCACCCTGCCCAAGCTGATTCCCTTGAATTCCCTTGCCCCTTCAGGTGATTCCTCTTGCCATAGATTGAACCATAACTAGCCATAAACATGGGTTGGATACTGTTCTGGCCTGCTGGCAGGCCTATTACAGGACAAGTTAGGATTGTGCTGTAAGTTAGCTTGAAGCACAGACTTGTCACAAGGCAAGTGAGCTGTCCAGACTTAGAACTTGGGCCAATTTAAATAATGTTTTGGAAAGTCTGAGGACATGTTCTGAAAAAAAAATAATGGGGGGATGGTCACAGGAAAGCACATCAACTTCTTTGTTTTGTTCTCTCTAGAACAGACTTATTTTTGGTTGAAGATATTTAAATTCCAGAGAGAGAAAGAGGGCTTGTTTCTGCACATCCATAATTTCCCTCCGTACTGTACATAAACAGAAATCCTGGATCACTGCATACACCAGTATTCTCTAGTCCAAAGTCAACCTGATTCCATGATAGCTGCCCAGAAATTCCCACATCTAGGAGAAAGTAAATTGCATAATGATATACAACTTTCCTGGCCCTTAGAAGTATGAAAAATCACATGGTGTTTTTGTTTTTGTTTTTTAAAATCTGGCTTTTTCCAAGGATCAGTCTTCTATCCAGGACTAGCAGAATTTACCCATTGTTGCAGGAGTAAAATGTCAAGAATATATGGGAGCTGGGCATAGGCAGGCACTGGAGGGCACCAGGAACCAATAGGCACTGGGCATTGGAGGGTACTAGGGGGCAGTGGCAGGCAGCAGCTGAGGCCAGTGGACATTAGAAGGGTATTTCTTCCATGATGTAAGCACCCACTAAAAACGATTTTCAGGAATTCAAACTGGAAGGGGATGAAAAGAAGTGCAACATGTTTCCATCCCTGTATTTAACATTGAAAAATCACTGACTCATCAAGCCCAGCCCCATCCCATAGAAGCAAGAAATTTGAGGAGCATATTCCTTCTGTGATGTAAGGACCCTCTATGAACTGATTTGGTGATTGGTGGTGCCTGGTAGGGCCTGGCTGGGAAGCCTGGTGCCCTATGTACGTATATATGAATGTTTTTACCTTTTATTTTGTTATGGCCTACGTTTTGCGGTTATGACATACGGTCACCCTGCACTGGAATTTCATAATCCTGTAATTGCTGGACTATGTTACTGGAATAGCCATTAATTTGAGTTGCGATGCTGATATTTGATTGCCTGAGAACAAGGCCAAGATCCAGGAACCACAGAATTCAGATCTCAGCTTATCTAGGAATTTACTGTGTGGCATTTGGAAATCATGTCTACATTGATTCCAATGGCCTTGCTGGAATCTGGGCCTAAGAAAAAGCTTGACCCTATACGTTCCAAAGGAATTGACTCAACTCATATTTGTTTAAAGGTCCTTCCTTGAAACTATCTGAAAACAAATTGAGTTTGAAATTTTTTTAGGTGTTGTATCCTTCACATTTTATGGCCCAGTCTTATGGTGCAGCTATGCCAAAAAATGAATACACTTTATCCGGAGATAGGGTAGATTGGGAAGCTTCAGAAGAGTAAGGGGATTTAAATCACCTATGTATATCTCCAACTCTAGAATGGGTATCCTCAGACTTTCATCAGCTTTTTAGCAAATTCCACTAGGAGGGGACCACCACTTAGAAGTCCCCTTCTTGGGGGAAGATAATTGAAGGTCATACAAGAGGGGCACACCCCCAAATATCTTTGGGCATGTATATATTTATGTGGGGGAAAGACTGTCCTTCAAGTACCCTAGTCTCAACCCTTTGAAGGCTTGAAAGACCATGTTTCCTATAATAAACAATGTTTGGGTGGTACATATATAAAAATTGTATGTTCTTTTTTATGTGGTTTCCTGTCCCAGATTTATTTGGGGCTACAGCCATGCCTTTAATCCAGCTCAAACTTTGGCTAAAACCACAACTTTTTGTTTCTTCCAGAAGAACCTTGTCCAGCTAAACTGTTGCCAGGTGCATAGAAATCAAGATGAGATTTCATAGCGGAGGAGAACCCATTTGCCC
Organism: Cryptoblepharus egeriae; assembly: GCA_030015325.1. Lineage (NCBI taxonomy): Eukaryota > Metazoa > Chordata > Lepidosauria > Squamata > Scincidae > Cryptoblepharus > Cryptoblepharus egeriae. Next base: position 23,307,356 of record JAREYC010000004.1, on the reverse strand, counting down.
AGGAAAAGGGATTCACTGTAGTGCAATGGAAACTCAATTACGGAGTGATTTATTGCTTATTACTGAACCATTTTGCATTGCGGCAAAGTAACAAGACCTTTATCCAAAATAAATTATTTCAGAAACAATGTAATGTTCCACCTCTGCATTTGGAGCAAGTCACCCAGCCTCATTTATTCACAGGTTGTCAGAACCGCAAAGACTTTGTCTAGAACACAGAGAACTTAGTGAAGGCAGCTGTCTTTATCAGGAAGAAAATGTTCAGCTCTTTAACCGCAATGCTTCTCCCGCCCCTCAAGGAGAAATTTTAATGACTGGCCCTTTTCCCCCTTGTGGGATCATTTAAGATAACTGAATATAAGAGAATGGAAGAAAACTCCTCCTAAAACACAGGAACACTTATATATAGAATTGTGACTATACTGTACATATATTTTACATTACTGTTCACCACTGCAGTGGCAGAACAAGTGTTCGTGTAAATCACTCAGTGACAGCATTACCAGCAGGCAGGAAGGATGCAGACTTCCACCAGCACTTGCAGTCATAGGTGCCTGCAAGAGTATGTAGGTCTGGCTTAGAAGTAAAGAAAGGATGGGGAGAGGGTGGAACAGGGAGGTGATGGGGCAGGTGGGCAAATCAGACCTAGAAAGGGGCAGGATTGCTGGCACCACCATGTGACACCTTCGAAGACTGATCCACCTGTGTGGATCAATTCAGACTTGTGCCAACAGTATCACTGACACAGGTCCAAGCTGACCCATTTTTAGTCTCCTGTCTCTTTGTCCTCCAAAAGGGTTTCATTGTCCTCCATTTTAGCTTCATTTTGGAACGTTGCAGTGGTGTGCAGTACTCCATCCTGTTATATGTTGTTGGATTCATATTGAAGAGCAGAATCCAATGCAAAAATCAGTTTTGAAATATCTCCTTCCTATCAAAGGTTATAGCCAAAAAAACTAAAAATAAAAATATGCATTGAGCACTATGGGGAAGTGCCCAATACCATGGCTTTACTTGTGAGTAGGCAAATGTGCCATTGTCTGCCAGAAAGGCCAGGCTGAGAGGAACCCAAGACCTTGTCCTCCTTTTTAGGATCAGGCATCTGGTCACCCTGTATTATCCTCAGCAAAAATGATAACTATTTCAAGTAGCTATTGGAAGAAGAAATATATCCAAACCATCTCTTATGATGGTCTTAAATTTATTTGATTGGATTCGATTCATCTTTATTGTGGTCTCAGACCACATTAAATTTATTGTCTTATATTAAGTAAAATTTATTGTCTTACAGGTCCAAGGAGCTTTGAAGAGGCAATGGATGCAGTATAAAACCCAGTGGGGTCAAAGACGACGAGAACATTGCTCTACACGATCTACCTCCTATACAGCAACATCTATCACTGAAGTCCCTGTTTACCTATATCATCATGACTCCAACAGCGAACAGTTTAATGGAAAGTATATAGATGACTCTGAACTGGTTGCATTAAAATCTGGAGAGACATCTGCTTAGCTAATAAATAGAAGATTTCACTTTCTGTTTGTTCCTGGAAACAAAAAGGAGAAGATCTCCAAAGGCTTTGCAAGAGCATGAGCAATCAGGTGATGGGATACGTCCTACACAAATGACAGAAACTCAGCTTTCTGGCAGCGACAGCTCAAAGTGAACCTGACAGAAACTGAGCTGTGGTGGCTGGATTCAGTTGTCACATGCAGCTCTTCTAGAGGGTGAGGATCAAGGCTGGGATTACCCAGTGAAAAGCATTGAAGTTAACAGTACCAGAAACTTGGGCATATGAAATGAGGATGCAATGGTATTAAAGAACTTTCCCATGAAGACCTGGGAGGAATCACTGTTCTATCAATGGATCTTGTCCAAACTGAACCAAATGCAAAGACGATCAACAGCAATGGCATTAAATTCATTTTACGATAGACTTTTGAACAGTAAAGATGAGTTCCTTGTCAACATCATGGAAAACTTTATTCTTTGACATTCAGTTGTCTTCAATGCTTTCTTAAAGTTTTTTGCATTCAAAGCAAAATAATTAAAAAAATTCATTTGTATTTAAATCCTTAGTGTCTGTCACAAGGATGTCATACAGTATTGTTGTATTTCAAGCACAGAGAGAAATGAAGGTAAAATATTTATTGTGTCACAAGCATTCGGAAAGAATAGATTAAGCATTTCCTGAAAAATGTAGACTCAGAAAGTCTAAGACCCACAAGACATTCTTAATGTTATATACTGGTTGCTTGATATTATTCATTTATAGGGAAATTGTCAGCCATATTTTTTCAGCCCAGCAATCAGATATAGGAAGCAATTTTTTCTCTATGAATAAACTGTGAAATGTACTTGGAATATTAGTGATTTATTTTCCTATTTCAACATATCTTTTCTTTTTCCAATAAATTCTTAACTCTTGTAGTTAAAGAAGTCAAGGGCAGGGACTACTTTATAGATAACTAGCTAGACTAAGGGCACAATCCTAACCATGTCTACTCAAAAGTAAGCCCCATTGTATTCAATGAGTCTTACTCTCAGGAAAGTGTCTTTAGGATTGCAGCCTGAGTAAGAAACCAATGCTATCCAAATTATGTGTACCAGTGCAGTCTCATTTCAGTCCAAAGATAAGGGGAAAAAATTCCTTTACATTCAGTAAGCCTCTGCGACTGCTCCCCGGAAAAGGATGTATAGCAGGACTCACTGGGACATCTACACCAGTGCTGGAAAGTTGGTCAGGATTGGGCCCCAAATCAGGGGTTTCCAAAGTGTGCATTGTGACTCCTTAGGGCATTGTAGCACACTCACAGGAGTACCATAGAATGCCCTAATATAACTCTGCTACCTGTTTCCCTGGGCACCGCCATCATGAATCTCACAAGATTTGGGTGCTGCCATCTTGGATTGCACAAAATCTCATGAGATACAAGGTGGCGTTCTCAAAGATTTTGTGAGATACAAGATAACAGCATTCAGGAAACAGATAGGAGAAGCCACCAAGAATGGGACCTCTGTGAATGTGCCACAACACCCTGAATTGACATATATTTTGTGAATCCTGACTTAGACCAGTTCACATTGAATACATATGGGAAAGACTTCAATATGCTTTCATCCTCGCCTTGGTAATAACTCGAAGCAAAAGCCATGTCAGTGGTGCCACTGCAGTTACTCAGAGTTAATGCATACACAGGATGGAATCATGTCATCTACCCCATTCACATCATGATAAATATATGAAACTGCCTAGGACCACCACCACCCATTGATCCATCTAGTTTCTTATTGTCTACACTGACTGGTAGTAGTTCTCCAAGGTCATGGACATTCTCAGTTGAGCCTGGAGCCTTTCTTCATGCAAAGTATTCTGTTGAACTCAGTTACGGCTCTACTCCAAACAGTGGGAGGGAGTACTATGGGACACAAAAAATGGTTTTCATGCTGTGACATAGGGTGCACTCTAACCAGTGGTGGGATTCAAATAAATTAACAACAGTTTCTACGTCCCATTAGTAACTGGTTCTCAGAACCAGGTGCTCATTAGCAAAGGGTTATATAGAACCTGTGAAAACCCCCTGAAGCCCACCACTGATGCTAACATTGCAAGTGAAAGGAATATTTACATAGAGTATCCATTACTCACCATCAGTCCAATACAGTGATTGTTTTATGGTTACAAAAGTTGCTACAGATTCATTGAGCTTTTTCTCCCAGATTTCCCTCATCTTTGCATGTGCAGTTTGGCTCCTTCCATTGGAAAGAGTGGCCAGCTTGTGCACATAAGAAATCTACGGTATATTAGCATCTAAGAATACAATAAATCAGTTTAGTTTAAACATAACCACCTTTTTCACAGGAGCCTGATCCAGGAGGTTGCATTTCTGCCTTAGCTCCTTCCCCGCAAAGACTTACTTCGAAAGTAAATCTCCCTAAAAGTTTGAGAACCCCTGAACTATTCACATGTCTATTCATTATTGACAGCTAATATTAGGGCAGTCATATAAGCAATGCAAAATCTAAGCAAATAAAGCAATCGATTCATTATTAATACCAGTAAAGTTTCTTTTATTTGTTCAATATAATATCGAGTTGTGTGATTATTTCATGCCCAGGCCTTACCAGGTTACCAAAGGAAAATGTTACTTGGGGAAAGGGCTGACTTATCACTTCCTTGGGGGAACCCTTCACAAGAAGCTGTGGAAGAAGAGGTTGCAAAGGTTGAACATCATGAGGTGCATTCTGGATAATGCACACATGAGTTGCACACACACATTGGCACAGGGGTGTTGGCACAAGTGTGTGTCCATGGGAGTGACAAAAGTTGGGAGGAGACAGATCAGATGCCCTCCTGGCCCACAAACCATCTTGGGCCACCCATCTGTACAGATGTTCAGAAAAAATTGACTACCCAAAGTCATTGTGGTTGCAAGAGGGAAGGATGGAAAGATCTTTTGCACTAGCCCACAGAAAGCTGAGTTGAGAGGAAACCGTCTAGGAGTATTACAACTCCATAAATATGCATCAAATCCAAAGGAACGGTGTTTACTATGTTGTTTATAACCAGAATTTGTGACGGGAATCCTGCTCCTTGTTAAATCACATCCATCCCTTCATTGTCAAAACCTATTCAGATAAACGAGAAACAGAAGCAACCGAGACAGTCCATTCTTAGTGGGAGCAGAGATCTCATAAACTGTCACAACTGGGAAGAAGGACGCAAGCAGCAATACTGCAGAAATGGTACACTCCAGCAAATCTTCTTTCTCCCCCCAAAATAGATTTGACAAGCTTGCCATAGCAATCAAGATCTAAACCATGACTAATATCATTGTTGCAAGCCATTCCAAAGAAACCAGGAACTTTAAAAACTCATTTAACCATGGGGGAGAGGGAGTAAACAAGAACATTGCATTTAATAGTGTGGGGGAAAATCATTTTCAGCTTTTACAATCAGGGTGCCAATATGCTCAAGTCTAAAGTTTGTCATTAGTTCTGCCTGCTCTAAACAAATATTCCATAGCATAAAACCACCACATTTAGGCCCCAAAGCAGAAGAAAAGTCTCTCCAGCTGCACCGACAACTCAGAAATAATAAGCACATGAAAAGAGCAACTGAGGTGTTGCTGGTCATCTCAGGGCACTGTTGAGCAAACCTCATCATGACCTTCTAGTTCTGTATTTCGAAAGGCTGTTCCACTGAAACAACGCACAAGCATTTTACAAACTTCAAGTAAAAAAACCCCAAAATCATAGTGGTAGATTATGAATCATTTGCCGATTTGTTCCACTGTCTAGACTGCCTTGGTTCTTCTCATCTCTCAGGAACTGGCATGAGCGTGGCAGAGGGTGTTTTGTACCAGGTTCTCTCTCCACTGGGTTAAGATACTTGTCTTCAGTCAGAAGGTCTTCAAGCAGTGTTCTGCAAGCAGAGGTTTCCTGTCAATCTTCAGTGATGTCTCCTACTGCCTTGTTTCACCCAACACTGAACATTGCAGTAATATATCTCCCACAGAGGCATTACTGAAATCTTAAAAACATAAGGCCTGTTAATGAAAGCAAATAATGTGCTAAATATGCATGTCGTGTTAAATATTAAATATGCATTTAATAACAGTGTTCAATACTGTTGATAATGAATCACTTCACTGGTGTAGCCAGTGCTCCCTCCATCTTAAAATTACAAATCCTGTTTGGGAATCAAAACTTACAACAATAACTACTGTCACAATAACTGTTCATATTTTAAAATCTTATGTCATCTATTTAGGAATTAGGGGAAAGATAATTTCCTTGTGGGTTGAGAACAGCCTGCTGAGTCCAGCTAGTTACACAGGTTGTATTAAACAGTTGCCTGATTGAAATCTTGTGACTTGTGTGGGATGGAATGGGCGCAGCATCTAGTTCTTTTAGGCTGTAATCCTAACAACTAATTAAACCGGCCTAGGCCCCAGCATAAGTCCTGTGCCTACCTGGGGGTGTCACAAAAGTGCCGTAAGACACTTGTGTGCCACTCCAGGGGGAGGGTTAGACCAGTGCACAGACATGTGCTGGCCTAGGTTGGGATTGCACCCTTCGTTTTACACACACACACAAACGCTTTTACAATTTTCCACCCTACTTGTTGGAATCCCAAGGAACTGGGCATGTGGCATCTGTGATTCATTGTCTGAGAATCCTGCGGCTACAAGAAGTGACACAATCTATATGTAGTTATATTCTATGCAATTATATAGAGAGAGAACTGGCACAGACACTGGAAAGTCAATGGAAGATTTTTCAAGGATGTCTGTCGGCTATTGGATCTTCCCAAGACATTGACCCTGCATGAGTTGTTAATCTGTAAACACAATCCTAATCATGTCTATTCAAAAGTAAGCCCATTGTGTACAATGGGTTTTACTCTCAGGAAGGTGTCTTTAACATTGCAGCCATAGTGGTTTATCCTCCCCAAGATTGGATGCCCACCTCAGCTCTTCAGCATCATCAGGCCCTTTCACAAGGACATGAAGGGCACTGTAGTTTTTGATGGCTTAACATCAGATTCCTTTGATACTCAAAGTGGAGTGAAGCAACTTTATTCGGTCTTTTTTGCTGTCATGCTGAAACAGGCCTTTGGAAATGCAACAGAGGGAATTTATCTCTGGACCAGATCAGAGAGAAAACTCTTTAATCCCGCCAGATTGAGAGCAAAGTCCCAAGTCCAGCTGAAATGCTTGCGGGATTTCCTCTTCACTGACAATGCCGGCATTACTGCTCACTCTGCCGAAGACCTTCAACAACTTATGGACCATTTTAGCAATGCCTGCCAAGACCTTAGACTAACAATCAGCCTGTAGAAAACACAAGTCATGGGTCAGGATGTGGATCCACCTCCCTGTATTACAATCTCTGAACACAAACTGGAGGTTGACCATGACTTTGTGTACCTTGGCTCAACTATCTCTAACTATCTCTCTCTTTAGATACTGAGCTGAATAAACATATTGGTAAAGTGGCTACCAAGTTTTCCAGACTTACAGAGGGAGTATGGCTTAATAAGAAGCTGACGGAACCTACAAAGAACCAGGTCTATAGAGTTTGTGCCCTGAGTACACTCTTGTACTGCAGCAAGTCTTGAACCCTTCATGCACGGCAGGAGAGAAAGCTGAACACCTTTCATATGCGCTGTCTCTGACGTATTCTTGGCATCAACTGGCATGACAAAGTTTCAAATGGCATAGTCTTGTAGTGTGCTGGTATCTCTAGCATGTTCACACTTCTGAAACAGCGACGTCTATGCTGGCTTGGGCATGTCGCGAGAATGGCTGATGGTCTGATTCCGAAAGATCTCCTATATGGAGAATTAGTGCAGGGAAAGCGCCCTAGAGGGAGACCACAGCTGCGATATAAGGACATCTGCAAGAGGGATCTAAAGGCCTTGGGAATGGACATCAACAGCTGGGAAACCCTGACCTCTGATCTTTCAGTGTGCAGGCAAAAGGCGCAGCATGGCCTTCTCCAATTCAAAGAGACACTCGTTCGGCAGGCTGAGTCAAAGAGGCAGTCCCGGAATCAGTGAAATCTGGGGGCCGGACAGCTGACAGACTTTATCTGTCCTCAATGTGGAAAGGATTGCCACTCTCAAACTGGCCTTTTTAGCCATATGAGATACTGTTTTAGGACCTCCATTCAGAGCATGATACCATAGTTTTTCGAGACTGAAGGATGCCAATGATGAGTAGTTTATTTCTAAAGTTCCTATAGAACTGTGTTCCTATTCATACGTTCAAATCAAGGGACAGGGCAGGAGGGGGATGACAACTATGATGTCTGTTTTTACTCCTTTTTGCAGTCCAGGTCCCTGCTACAGTATGTATCACATCATTATCATTGTTACAGGGACAAGTATCCATGCTTTAATTCTCCCCCCCCCCCAACTTTTTCATATGTTTTGGCTGTACCTTCAGTAAATAAATCATACAGAAGTTTAAAAAATGTTTCCCTTTAATCGTTGCCTGCTCTTAAATCATACTGAAATTCATCACATGAAAAACGTGCAGGGACACTCTTGCTAAGGTGGCTGGAGGGTTCTTTACACAAAGCAACAAAACAAACAGAATGGAAAATGGATCATTATCGATCTTTGTTCAATCTTTATAATCCTTTACATGATACAATATAATCTGTGAAAATAAGCTCCTGAATAAACCAAATTGTATATATGTTGTTTGGTTTGGTCCAAAACATTTTTTAATTCCTTGTTTGTAATGTAGGAAAAAAGGAGCCAAGCAGACCGAATTTGGATCTATTTTTCGTTGGAAATGAATGTGCTTTTCTACTGGGCAAGACTGGCTTGTCAGCATATTGGGACTAGTTTATAGCTTCATTTATCATCCAGGACTAGTGTCATCTGTGTTGCAAGATATGATCTCTATTTTTTTCCTTTTCGGACAACTAAAACTAATTAATGCCAACCAGTGTTGGCTGGTAAGATGGGGCAGTGTTTACCAGGATTACCAGATGCCCAAACCTCAAAAAGAAGACAAGCTCTTGGATTCCTCTCAGCCTGGCCTTTCTGGTGAACAATGGCATGTTTGGCTACTCATGAGTAAAGCTGTGATATTAGGCACTTTCACTTTCCCATAGAGCTCAATGCATATTTTTTATTTTTAGTTTTTTGGCCATACAATTTGATAGGAAGGAAATATTTAAAAACTGATTTTTGCATTAGATTCTGCTCTTCCATACAAATCCAACAACATATGACATGATGGGGTAGTGCACACCATTGCAAAGTTCCAAAATGAAGCCAGAATGGAGGACAATGAACCTTACAATCCAGACTAACGATGGGAGCACATAAGAGATATTATGTGCACCCGTAGTTACTACACCACCTAGTGAAAACATATGGGAAATTCAAATTGCAATCCAGAGCAAATTGTTCTTGCACCGGAGCAAGGACTCCCTGTAGTTACTCTGGATTACGCCCAAAGCCCTTTTGGAGGACATAGGGACAGGAGACTAAAAAATCCGGAAATTTACGGTCGTACGGTCAAACTTGGTGTCTTCTGATCTGCCACTGCTGGACCAATCAGAGTGAGAGAGTCTGAAGTGGGATGCCTAGCATGACCTATGACCACATTCAGGATTAGGCAATGATGTTCATATCCATGTTGAGGGATACAGCCTGGCAGCAATCACAATCCTGCATACTGTTGATCTGGCCATTCCTGCCTGCTGATGCCCACCAGAAAGACAACAACAACCTTTCATTGCTTCTAAGCAATGGCAACTGATTCACATCCTCCATCCCTCCACCTTATTAACTACCTATAGTGAAACTCCTGGAGGGCTATGAATTTCATCTACTGCCTTTAGTCATGAGGGTCACAAACTTTATTGCTTATGTTGATCAAGTTTGCAACATGTAGTCAGTCAGAAAATTGTCTAACTTGACTTTTCTTTCCATCAAAACAACCTATACAAAAATAAAATTTCTTCACCCAATATACAAATGCCTATCCTGCTAAACACCAAGTAAATGAAAAAATTAAGGTGCAAGGATCTCATAATGATACTGTACATCACTTCAAGAAAGCATCAGGGCCACAAAGCACAAATGAAACTGGAACGCACTGGAAAGGATTCCTTCTTGGTCTCATATTATCACTTCTGCAGTCAACGTGTTGTTTGTGGCTTCAACCAAAAAGGTATTTTTAGCAGTATGTATCTCTCTGTTTTTGCATTCCTGTTGATTTTAGTTGCCCTTCTCCAGTGAATCAATCCTTCCACAACAGCAGAACAAAGAAAAACTCAAAAATGGCTCTAAAATACCCATCTGTTGGCAGGGAAATTTGGAAGCAAACAAACTAACCTGGAACAAAAATTTACTAACTCATTGTGTCAGCAGTCTGTTTTCATTGGCTTTAATAAAGGAGACTTCGGATGACTGTCAGTCTCAGAAAGCTGAAATCTACAACCTAAACATTCAAATAGACCGTTTCCCACATTGTTCCAAAAATAAATCGAGCACATGCATCACCATTTTCCATTCTGACTGCAAGCCCAATCCTTGGATGCAAGTCCAAATTACAGTCACTGAATCCATTGCCCATGCCCTCGATGTGCCCATGTGAAAGAGTTCAGGGATTGGAGCAATTATGTACATGCAGAGGGGGGTCCAGCAGGTACATTGTTCCGGGACCCAAGAGCTACAGAGGGGTCCATGTCTGTAGGACCATTTGAGGATCATCTGAAGGACATATACACACATACATACAATTTCAAATGTAAGGTTTTTTTTACTTTTGTTTTACAGTAAAACAATAAAACATCTGTTGATATATCTTTCAGTAAGTTTAAACTTATAAGAAATTATTTGCGGTCTACTATGTCACAAACTCTACTTCTTGACCAAGCAAGACTAAGCATTGAGTCTAGCACTGTTAGACGAATTGATTTTGATACTGTTATTAGATATTTTGCACATAAGAAAGCCAGGAAAGCACTTATTAAAGTTAATTTTTTTCTAATTTTTTTCCTTGATAAGATTTTAGTATTTTATATTGTCACATTACTTGAATACCGGTATGTTTTAACATAATGTTTTATCTATCTATCTATCTATCTATCTATCTATCTATCTATCTATCTATCTATCTATCTATCTATCTATCTATCTATCTATCAAAAGTCACTGACTGACTGATTGACTCATCAACGCCCTGCCAAAACCGCCGGGCCTAGAGGTGTGAAATTTGGGGTGGGTGTTCCTTCCATGATGGAGGGGTGCACTAAGAACCGGTTTCAACCGGAAAGGGGTAAAAAGGGGCACAACGCGTTTTCCTCCCTATACTTTGCATTGAAGAATCGGTGACTCATCAACATTCCGCTCCAACCCCTGGACCTAGAAGCATGAAATTCGGGAGGATGTTCCTTCTGTCACATGAACATCCACCAAGAACCGATGTGGAGAAATTTAACCCTTAAGTGGCACCCTTAAAAGGGGTGCAATGCGTTTTTGTCCTATACGTAACATGGAAGACTGACCAACATTCACCCAATTTGATGCTCAGTCCCCGGTTCAGTGGGGGGGATGTTGTTTGGAGGGAGGGGTTGCACTGGAGAGGATGCTGCACATGGGGGAGTTGATGCACATGGAGGGGTGTTGTGAATGGGGGAAGTTGCACATGGGGCTGATTGATGCACTGTGGGGGGATGGCGTATGGGGGAATTTTACTCCCACAACGTGGGTATGCCTTTCGCTAGTGGGTGTGTGTGTATGTGTGCGTGTGTGTATGCATATATAAATAAGACAAAAGTCACTGACTGACTCACTCACTGACCGTCTCATCAATGCCCTGCCAAAACCACCAAGCCTAGAAGCATGAAATTTGGGGTGGATGTTCCTTCTGTGATTTAGGGGTGCACTAAGAACCGGTCTTGGAAATTCCAACAGGAAGGGGGTAAAAAGGGGTGCAATGCGTTTTCCTCCCTATACTTTGCATTGAAGAATCAGTGACTGAGCGACGCTCTGCGCCAACCCCCAGACCTAGAAGCATAAAATAAGGGGAGGGTGTTCCTTCTGTGACATCAACACCCACCAAGAATCGATGTGGAGAAATTTAACCCTTAAGGGGCTGAAAAGAGGTGTAATGTGTTTTTGTCCTATACTTAACATGGAAAACAGACCAACCTCCAGCCTCTTTTGTGCTTGGTGCACTGGGGGGCATGTTCTTTGGAGGAAGAGGTTGGACTGGGGAGATGCTGCGCATGGAGGGGTTGATGTGCATGGGGAAATTATGCACATGGAGGAATGATGAGCATGGGTAGATGTTGCACATGGGGAGAGGTTGTGCATGGGGAGATGATCCTACATACATACATGCGCGTAAGGGGATGATGCACGTAGGGGGATGATGAGCATGGGGAGTGTTGCGCATGGGGAATTATGCACATGGGTAGATGTTGCGCATGTGGAGATGTTGCGCATGGGGGTTTGATGCATGTGGGGGTTTAATGCACTTGGTGGATGATTCGCATAGGGAATGTTGTGCATGGGGGAATTATGTGCATGGGGGATTATGTTGCGCATGGGAAATGTTGCACATGGGGGTTATGCGCATGGGGGGTTATGCACATGGGGGTTTGATGCACATGGGGAGATATTGCGCGTGGGGGGTAGATATGCATGATGCGCATGGGGGTTGATGTGCATGGGGGATTGATGGGGGATGCTGTACGGGGAATTTTACTCCCACAACGCAGGTACACTTTTCACTAGTATGATCAATAAATGAGCACTAGTGGAAGTTCGTTGCACATTAATTAGCCTCAATTTTTTATTTCGAAATAATTTTGCAATTCTTAGGGGCCCAAAATGGGTTTTGTACCAACTTAAAAAAATTCTCTTGGAGGCCCTGCATGCAGTACAGGTACAGCTATATGAACCAATCAACTTTCTAATGGGAATGAATGTGAGAATGAAGGCGCTCACTGTGCGTTTTGTAACACCTAATGCAACCAAATCAAATTGCTGTATTAGGGATAGTGGCATAACAATGTGCAAATGTGACACCACGTCATATATTCTTGAGCTCATTCTTGTAAAGCTATCATGCATAAGAAAACAGTTTCTATTATGCATTGTGAGTGAATTTTCACACAACTATTGTTGACTAGAAGAAGTGAACAACAAATGATACAGGTCTTAAATAATGGTTGACATTCTGCTGTATGTTCAACTTTTCATTAGTTTGATTTTGAATTATGAGATATTTGTGCCTATCTGAGTTCCTTTCAGTTGCAAGCTCCTTGCATCAGAGATCTGGTCTCTCATTTTCTGAATAGATGCAATAATAATTTACCAACAAATACCTCTTTCTTTACCACTCAAGGATGCCTGAAATCAGGTGAACAAATGTGAAGAATATGTACACGTAGAACTTTCAAATGTACATGCAGGCTGCAATCTTATCCACATTTACATGGGGTGCAATGGGACAGAGTATAATAGGACTGATTTCCGAGCAGTTACAAAAAGAATTGGGCTCACAGACGGGTGATGTCTGATCATCTGTGGCTACCTTTTAAACTGTATTTCAAAAAGAAAACAGATACATGGGGAAGTGTTGGTTTGACCAGTGTTGATGGGGGGTTGATCACAACATTTGAGATATATGAGACATTCAGAGTAATTACGGGAGCTCTTACATCGACATAAGAGACATTTATGTCGACATAGTTATGGCCGCACTTAGTGGAAACCAATGGGAAATCCGTAGAGCAATCCAGAGTAAATTACTCCCGTAGTTACTCTGGATTGTGCAGGTAAGCCAATGATATGCTCTCCCTTCCTTGATTGGTTTTTGTTTTTTAACACTTACCAGTGCCATTTTAACACTTATTATTCTTAAAGTTCACCATTTTAGGGACAGGTCTTTCCCAGTCCAGCATGAATCTTTTGCATCAAAACAGTTGCTCTGCTACTGGGCTATAACTAAAAATATCAAACCTCCAAAAAAACTCCATCATTTGAAAAAGCTTAAATACATCTTACTCTTCATTGGATAGTAGATGACAGTTTCCTAGTATTGAAGTGGTACTGCAGAGAGGGAAATACAGGTTTATTGAATGAAAAAGAACAGACACCCACGAAAAGCTTTCCAAACTTCCTCAACGAAAGGGGGAAAACTGCAGAAAATCAAAGCAAAGAGTGCTGAACTTTGATGAAGTTTCCTAAATGAAACTTTCAAATGCACTGTATTCATGGCTGTCTTCATGTGCGTGATTTTGCCGAGAAAAAGATCAGTGTCCTCTTTTTCTGCACATCCTTTCTAAATCACAGCCAACATGAACTTTTTAAAGAGACTAAAGCAAAGAGGAAGGATAGCAGGAATCACACAGAGCACATTTTTCAGCAAAGCTCTTACAACTGTAAAGGAACAAGACTTTTAGAGGGATGGGCTGTGAAAAGGCATTCCTGCCCATTTCACCCTTAGAATTGGCACATCAGCGCATGCCATGTGAGGACTGAATTGGAGGAAGATCAAGAGATGTGCACCATTCAGAAGCAACATTAAGCACACTGATGAGACAAATGAAAAAGGCAGGCAGGGGGATAATAGATGTAAGATGAGAAAAGGGGAAATAATAGTAAAATAAACTGATAATGAGACTTTTTTCAAGGAAAAGACAAAAAAGGGGATAATAAGAATAAGCTGGAATAAACAGTGGAGAAATAATGGCTTTGAAGCCTTTGTTTCTGCTCCAAAATTGGGGACTTAAATTGGCTTAAAATAAAAACATACTGGGCTCGTTTGGGTTCCATGCCAACCTACCATGCAAAGACTGTTCCTTGTTCCATACATCTGAATGGGGGGAAAAGAAGTGCACACTCAAGTACCCGCTGCATTGTGGATAGAGTGCCAACCGGAACTGTCAAAACACCACAGAGCAACAATAACTTGCTGTAAGAAAAAGCAGCAGACACGTTTTCTTGTTCCATGTTGATGTTATGTAAGAAGTGATGTAATGTAAATGATGTGATGTAATATCTCCATAAAAAGGACTATAGCTGGGGCTGCAGTGGCTCAGACTGGCAGTTTGAGATCTGAGTACTGCATGATGGAGTGAGCTCTGTCACTTGCCCAGATTCTGCCAACCGAGCAGTTTAAAAGCATGTAAGTAAATAGATACCACTCAGTTTCGAAGGCAACAATATTTCATGGACCTCTGGCATTTGGTCATGCCAGCCACATGACTATGAAGATGTCTTCAGACAATGCTGGCAGCTGTTTGGCCAGGTAATGGGAATGAGCACCACACCCTAGAGTTCACCACTACTAGCAGGGCAACCTGTGGGGGACACCTTTACCAGTTTCAGAAAGCTCAATCATTCATTGAGTTTCTCCAATATAGTGCTTATATTCCAAAGCACCAAAGAAATACTTTTTAAAAGATAGAATCTGTGATGGAAAAAACTATCCTGGATTATTTCCTTATTTTGGATGTTGGGTACCTCCGAGTGCCAGATACAGGAAAGGTTACCAGGATACAAGTCTCTTACCTTGTGTGAAGCCTTTGGTTGGCCACTGTGAGATATGGGAAGCTGGACTAGATGGGCCTTTGGCCTGATCCAGCCAGTCTCTTCTTAAGTTCTTATGAGATTTCTAGAATGAGTAGAAACCCTTTCTTGCCCAAACTGGGACATCACATAATCTTCATGAAGGTATAGCATGCGTTGTAATTGATATAAATACTGGAAACTGGCAATACTGGAAACTGGCAGTTTAAAATGTGATATACTCCTTTTAGTAAACTCATTAAAAGAAAAGTGATTCAAAAATATCATATCAGAAAAAGCATTTTAAAATAGAGCTCTCTCATGCATATTTTTATGCAACAAAATAAAAGCAATTTGTCAAACGTTGGGTTATCCAGCTCTTGAAAAATGTAACGGCAAAAGAGAAATTTAAACTGCTTTTACCCCTGCTGCCCTGCCCCACAAAAGTGAATTTGTCTTTTTCATAGGATAATGTAATCTGAACAGTTTTTCTTTCTATTACACATAATAATTCAGAGCAGAGACATTTCAGACACTACACCTGCCATTCTGCAAATGACCTTCCAATCACATCCAAATCAGGAGAGCCACTTGAATGACTGTAGAACTAAGAATGACATTATGATTTATTGCTGCATTCTTCAAATGAACATAATTTTTTTATTGCACTTCTCAGGATGCTTCCTCCGCTCAGCTGTTTTCTCAGACTGTGATAGGCCTGATGTATGTTGAGAAGTGAAGGACAAGAGCCTGCAGAAGTGAGGGGAGATGCTCTTGAGACTGTAATGTGCTGCAATTGGGATTGCAATCTCAATTAAGATTGGGAGAGGCAATCCCAAAATTTATGGCATTTGTGTAAAATGAGGGTTATTGATAAGAACAAAGTTTATGCTCTGTGTTATTTATATCAGCGTCTGTGTTCTTTAAATACCCTCCTTCCTACATTCAGTGGAATAGCTATGGGGGGGGGGAACATGGTAAATACTACAGGCATCACAACATGCAGGAAACATCATTCATCATCTCAGAAGGTGATGGATATGAGAAATATCTCAGCAATTTGACTCAGTACAATCCTAGGGTGCACCTAGATATCCAGCTGAATGTCTGAACGTGCTGTAAAAAATTGGTATGCAAACTTTTAGGGAGATTTATTCCCTAAGTAAGTCTTTGCAAAGGAGGAGCTATATAAAATGCATTAAAAACATTCTGATACAATGGATTTAAAGGAGCTATGTAGACTCTGACTAATGACTGGGCAAGCTGACCTGGTTCGTAGCTATGCGGGGGGAAAAATTCAGACTGCTAACTTCTATCCAACTTGGCTTTCTTGGGCTTTCCTCTAGAAATCTGATTAATACAGTCTATATATGATCTATGAAGATCCAGCATCTACCTTTCATCCCAAAGTGTAACTTGGGAACATGACAAAATGCATCCTTAGGAACTTCTTTATATTGAATGAGCCTCCAGGAATCATTATTTCTATCATCTACTTTGCACGGGGATTGTTTCCTAGCCCTATAATGAGATGCTAGATTTGATCTGGGTCCTTTGGTATGCAAATGGACTGCTATACCTCTGAGCTACACAAAGGGAGAGCAACTGTCCCTATTCACCTCCTCCACAGCATCTCTTTTGTTCTTTCTAATGATACATCTCTTAGGCTGTGTGATGTGTTGGGTGTTGGATTCAGGTTTCTGCATTTCTTCTTTCCTTTACAGGATTGCTGCGCTTGCTCCAACCACCACAACAAAATATTGCATCCACATACAAATAACAATAACAGAGGCATCATATGTTGCATGGCCCAGCTCTCTTTCTTAAGCTTTGTTCACCACTAATTGCCACTGCTTCTTTTCTGAAATATCTCATTCACAATACAGATCTTGTGGTTTGTCTTTTTTTCAAAAAAATGGCATCCTCAATTCCAACATCTATTCTATCCTAGTAATTTTTAACAGCTAAAGAAGGAATTGCAAGTAGGGATTCACAACACAAACTTACCTGGTTCTTATATCTGAGCCATTATCAGGCAAACTAAGCAATTTTCTTCTCCTTCAAACTGAGAGATAATTCCCATGGCTTCTGTCTCAGTGCAGCTTCTGGACATTTTCCCTACCTGCAGATTCATTTATTCATGTTCCAGTATCTGTGGGGTTTAAGGAACAGACCCCATGGATGCTGAGGTACAACTGTATATAAATTGGATTTAATAGTCAGTGGCATGTTGAACTCCATTAAAAGTTGGCATCTAATATGTGACTTATAACAAAATTGTTCTCAATGCATTCCACTTACTTCTGTTTACAATCTGATACAGTATTATTTTGTCTTAAGGGAGTTCTCTGTTCTTCAGCTACAAAACAGCATTATTACACTTCTTTCAGAGAACTTTAGCACCTATGGTACGGCTTCTGCACAGCAGCTAATAAATGCTACCTTTTTAATATAGCAATTAAAAATAGATCAATTACACTGAAATATGGTTTTGCTGAGGAATATAGCATCACCTTCTCTATATGAAAGAGAAACCTGGACTGCTAGAAATTGAAAAACAAATACTTCAGAATCGCTCCATAACAGCAACAGCCTTTGTAACTATAAAGCTATATATTATATTGTGTTTTTCAGTTCATTAAATGAGGTTGAAAAAGGAAGAGTTGGGAAATTTGTTTTTTCCCCTGTCCTATCAAATTTAATGCATCAGAGTTTAATCAGAGTTTTATCATGCAGTTCTACACACACATACATATATATATATATATATATATATATATATATATATATATATATATATATATATTTATATATTTATATATTTATATATATATATATATATATATATATATATATATATATATATATATATACATACACACATACACACACACTTAATCTCACTGAATCAGTGAGGTTCCCTCCCAAATAAGTGTGCATAGAACTGCAGCTTTGCCTCCTTAACCCTCTGTACTACGGCAGTAATCTTTCTCTTAATCTAATCGAAAATAGAATAGCACATGCTACTGCAGTAGGGCAGAGAGGCAGCACTGCCCATCAGCAATTATTACCACTACTCATAATCTTGTTGAAGTTTTACACTTCACAGCTCAAAGTTCCCTGCCCCTATCTGCACTCCAGGTGCTATCGTCCCTTTTTCAGTGTCTTGGTCAGGCACTTTGTTTGCCTAATGGTACTGTAGGAATTTCAGAAAAGCCTAGAGTTCTAATCTTTCAACGGCTAAAGTCATAACTATAGGGAGTAACTTAATGTCACATTTGGTAGATACCAACAACAAGACTACTATGAAATGTATAAGCTACTAGGAACACAATCCCTCAAAATTCATTAGTGTACAATATTTATTACTTTCCCATAATTTGTGGTCAATTCATTTGACGACAGAATTCATATTGGAATGAACTTACATTTAAAAGTACATAAAAAGGCAATGTATTTAAACATGACAGTAATATTTTGCCAATGCACTCTTCAAGGACATGCACCATTCATAATCTAATGACTTTGTACAAGGTTTTCCAACTTTTCTGGGTTCATAACAAAGAGAGTTGTGAGCATAGAAGGAAGAACGACTACACAGGTAAATCCTGTTACAGAAAGAAAGTAACATAAAACCACCAACTAAATATATTAGCTCATCTCCCTTTAGTTCTGATTTAGCCATTCTATACAATCAATAAAAATATACAACAGAAAATGGTACATGGCCTCCACAGAAAAAGAAACAGAAAGGACTTTTTTAAAAAAAATAATGGTATTTTAGAAGACCACACACGATTCCAAGTGTCTTCAAAGCCTATCAGAAAGGATGCACACTTGTTTACTGAAACAAACTCCCCCAGTAGTCCATGAGAGATGTCTTCAGTGGCTTCACATTAACCGTTGGTCAAAACATCAGAAGACTGAAAGCCTTCTTCAATTATCTTTTAGGTCTGTCTATGTCATCAATAGCTGCCAATAGTTTCTGTCTTGCTTTTTTGTTGATGTGGGATCCCAGACAAACATTCACAAGATTTGTCAAATGTTTAGTAGAATACTCCTAGACAAGGAAAGTAAATCATCTTAGTGTCCAGAAAACATACTTCAAAAGAGAGGAATGTCAGATGAAAAGAAATATCAATTTTTCATCAAATATACAGGATCTGTCATTTCCTGAAGCAACACTGAAAGCCATGTATGGTTACTATTTGTGGCTCTGAAGCTCTGGTAGAAAAATGTTTTCCTACAAATATGGCAGGTGATAATGGAAAAAAAGCTTACAATTTTAACTGAACATTGGACAGGATGCAATTCTGTGAACATTTAAACATCTTAAGGCACTTAAAACTTATTTTCCGTTTCTTGGGAGAAAATATGTAAAACTGGCAGAGATGAAAAACAACTATGAAAACAGATACTAAAAAATTAAACCTGCCTAACACATCTCCTTTTATTGCTACTGCTCACATTTCCAATTATAGTTTTACCTAAAGGATCTGAGAACAAATTAATAATCATGGTTTTGATCAAACAAAAGTATTAAATATGCAACTGTAAAGAAATAAAAGTCAGAAAATTGTTGTGTCCAAAAACAACACTGAAATTTGCCAGGACGTGGCTGCCTACTTAAACAAAGCTCAACCTTCTGATGCTGCCAGAACATTTGAATGATTATTTAACAGAGATAAAGCTTTTAACATTTCTTTTGAGTTAAGGAAGAAGGGTGGAAATGCTCTCAAAATGAATTCATCATATCCAAGGAAAGTAAACCCAAGGAAAAGAAAAGCCAGATGGAGAATAATCCAGAGCCGCTAATACAGGGCATCATTTTTTGTAAGCATGCAGAGCTCAGTGATGAAGGTGGCTACAACTCTGACTTTATGGTTTATGAACTGTGACAGTCACAGAGCAAGAGATGTAAAAATAGCAGTCAAACATATACTCCCCTTGCACACATTTAACATAAATTTTTAGGTTTTGGAACAGGCTAGTTAAACAAAGAAAAGAAGCTGGAACGTGAAGATAAAAAAAACTAACCAAAGGCTTTTTGGCTTTCTTCACTAAACTAAATAAAAAATCATTTGCAAAAGACAGGGACAAAAATTTATAACTTTTATTTTTTTAACTGTGCTCAGATGATTAACTGGCAGCTTTTGGTGTGTCTCTGCACAGCGTGCCTCAGAAGACTTGTTGAATGAAAGAAGGTAAACACAGTCCTGGCACAACCAATTCACAGTTCCTTTCTCAGGGTTCCAGTCTATGACCACCCCTTACTGCAGTCCCAGCACATAACCAAAGGAGAAAAGCATTGTTCACTTCTTTCATCAATTTGTCTGCCTAGTCAAACAATGGCTGTTGGAGCAATAGCATAGCTATAGAGGGTGCTTTAAGTATTGCGGGTGCCACAAAGTGCAGTGTAAGCCTCTTGCTCACCATGGGAGGCTCTGATAGTGAGTAGGAAGGGCCATTTATGCGGCATATTGTGGTACCTGCAATATTTATTGAACAGCCCTCCCAACAGCTATGCTACCGTGTGAGAGACCTCTTCCTGCCATTTCCTTTGGTTGACCACTGAAATCTGTAGCTCAGTAGTAAACCACTAGCTTTGAAGTTCAGAGGTCTCAATTTCAATCCCAAGACATCTCCAGGTGTAACTGGGGAACATGCATGCGTCAGACTGGAAAACTGCTACCAGAATAAACTTGCAAAGCTCAGTGGGCTTCATGGAAGTGGAGGGGGGGAGGGAAGACTTTGCATATTTTGTCGCCTCTTCTTTTTCATCTCCCCATTTCATTGTGGGTTCTCTGCTAAAGTTAAAATATAAGCAAGGTAAAGTTTTACCTTCAGAGAAGAGTAATTCTGAAAAAGGATTTTAGCACCAAATTATATTGGGTTAATCTCAATAAATTTTGTTCAACACATATAGATCCACTTTTTAAATTCTGGTAGCTACATGAGCAGTAAGCACTATAGATTGTATTTTGAAACCTAGAAACTATGGGCTAAATAAAACCTAGAGTCAAAGATACTTTCTGTTTTGGGAATAAAACAGATGAAAACTAACTAGGCAGGCTGCACTTTTTAACGATGTTCTTCCCCTGCTCTACTCCTACCCAAAGAGAGGCGTCAAAACTCAGTTCTTACCCTATGTTCCTTGATCCAGCGCTCCATGTCATTTTCAGTCAAATAGTAAGCTTTGATGTAGGTCTCAACAAATTCTTTATCTGGAATGGGCCGAATATCTGTGAGCTTTTCCAGTTTCATTAAAAATTGCTGGAAATCCAGTTGCATCAAAGCACGACCTTCATTGCTACACTTTTTGACATTAGCGTAACTAAAATGGGAGGAAAATAAAGTAGTAAATGGTTTTGTTTGCATGGCCAGATCTTGCTCTAGTTAAAATTAAGGATGCTGCTACAGCAGTATAGATGAACTACATACAGTATTTGGGATATGTGTATATACAAAATTGAATTTTCACCACTTCATCAGGGACATGTTCTTCTTCACTCTTCAAGACAGTGATCAGTTTGGGCAGGAATAGTCTAGCTTCTGAGAATGTCTGTGTTTGTCCTTAGAAAGTATCATTGGATTGAAACTTAAATTTAATCAACTCTGGCTAAGGAACTTAAACGTGAATCCTAATATCAGATAGGCTGGCACAAGTCCAATGCTGGGTTGGGTGTGTCACAAAAGTGCAGTAAGATACTTCTATGCTACTCCTGGGAGGGATAGGCCAGTGCACAGACATGTGCTGGCCTCCCAACACTACCATGGGAATGGAGGAATGGGTGAATTGTGATGGCCTAAATCAGTTAGAATTACACCCTAAAACCCATAACTAAATCAGTAGGATTTAGTCAAATATAACTCATAGCATACTTACCCTTCTACAATAGTTCTATTGGCTAGCCGTATGCAGTGTTCCCAAAGAATATTTGAAACTGGTAATGGAATACGGACTTTCTTAGATACATCATTCAACCTCTTGTTAAATTGCTCAAATTCCTGATGAAAAGAAAGGCTATATTTGTCAGAGGTGGTGACACATAAAACATAACTATCTAATACAACTATGCAGAGGGAAAATCTGTTGACACCAAGAATGTGTCAATTTCATTTAATTTCCATTTATGGTCATTATTTAAGTTCCCCCCAAAAATTTCCAAACCACCTATAATTTGATAACTGAATTGCATATTCACATGGTAGAACCTACAGCTAAAGGGAAAGCGTCTCATCAAATTCCATATTGGGATCTAGCTGGATCACACCTCGTGCAACAGCAGGCTACGTTCAGGATATCCAGAGGGCTATTTACTCTGGCATGTTCTGATGTCACCGGTGGACTCCAGGGCCTAATCAATCTGTACACATTAGCACACTCACAGTGTTAGATTGGTTTCTATGTTTTGGAGAAACTGTATCAGTGTCTTAAGGATAAGGGGAGAAGACCGGCAACATGCTTTGTCCTTGTGATTTTGCACATGCCAAATAAATACCTTAGATTACAATACACATGAACCATAGCTCTAAGAGTGCCTATGGTTCTAAGAGTGCCCATGGCTCTAAGAGTGCCCATACATACTTTGATGATGCAGTGTAGAAATCTTATAAATGCACATTATTCCAAACAAAAACCAGTGAGATTTGCCTATCCTAGTTATTAACATACAAAGATAATATGGATGGCATATTTTAACACTGGGTGCCTGGAGTCCAATATTTGTTGTTTTAGGCTCATTCAGTCAGGAGGTTAGTGTTCTGAAGGGGGAGCCCATGCACTTTTTTTCAGTAGCAAGCCCACCCACAGTCCTTAACCACTCCAGAATTAGGTGGGGAGAAGTCAGGAAGCAGGGGTTCTTTTGAGGGGGGAGCCAATGCACTATTTTCCTCAGTAGCAAGCAACTTAAAATGGCTGCCCTTACATTATGCTAAAAACAAACCCAGCCACAGTCCTTAACCACACCAAAATTGGATGAGGGAGGAGTGGGAGGCACTTAGGAGATATGGGGTCACCTACAGTTAGGAAAGTGGTCACCGAAGGTATGTCATTAAAGTTCCTAACCACAGCAGGAGGTGGTGGAGCACATCATGTGCAAACAAACAGACAGAATTTTGATTTTATATAGGGAGATAAGCAAATGTGGTTTACCTTTTTGCCTCCAACAAGAATAATCAAAAAGCAAAAAAGCAAAACATCCAATGTGTAGGGAAGACTATGTACCAAGGCAGTTATGGAAATAGATTTTTTCACTCTAAAGTCACTTATACAAAATGAAAGAAAAATAAATACCTTTAAAAGAGAGTCTACATAAATATTGTGTTGTGACATAATTTCTTTCACATCCCATTTCACGCTTGCCATTAGGAGCAGCATCTGTTCATAATCAATTGCTTTTGCAGCAACAATCCAATATATAGGCTTGCGCAGTTCACTGGCAGTTGAAACCGTCTGGAACAAATTAAAATAAAATTTCATTTAATTAAGAGCATTCTTTTTGCTAAGCTACAGAATACCTCCAATAAGCAGAGAAGGAATTCTTAAAAATACAACATTTGTGCACATGACTGACCTGAGAGTAGAACTGCTGAAGAAAAGGTTTCTTGGCTGGAGGTATTACAGTGTCAAGGTGAGACTGGAGGAACTCAAACTGCTCGGCTAAAAATACTCTGAAAAGCAGAAAATCCATTGTGATTCAGGTACAACATTTTAAAAGGCTGTTGTGCAGTTAAGCTCTCATTTATAAATCTAGATGAGATTATGTTAACACCATACCCAGTAGATATAACACTTATTTTTACTTTTGGAAGAAAAATACCCACACATTGGGAAAGCTTCCAATAGAAAAATTTTTGGTTTTAGCTACAAAGCATTTACTGTCTATTTTTTATTGCAAGACTACCTTATTTGGCAAATACATGAAAACCTACACAAAGCATGTTGAAGGGAAGAAGTTATAAAGCCAAAAGGGTTTTTAAAAAACAAAGCAAGCATTAGTAGCATCTACCACAATCAAGCATGTAGAATATAGCCATTATAGCTTGGGCATTAATGCAAGTCTTTTTGGGCATGGCACCTTTGGGAGATGGTGTTATCAAAGAAATAAACCAATATATATTCAATGGGTCTAGATTGGCTATAGGTATTAATCCTGTTGCTGCCACCACTGTCCCGCAGCTTTTCTACAAGTGGTACAACCTTTTCCACAGGTTGTAGAATCCCAGCAAACAGAATAAAGCTAGTGGTATAAAAAAATTCCAAATGGAGAGGTTTCACAATTGCAGAGTCAATTGAAATCAAAACTAATTAGCAAATGACCATCAAAAATTTGTTGGCTGATTCTTCACTTGTGTTTGCAAGAAGTGAAAAAAGAGGTTTACGGTCATCAACGCACAAGGATTCTGTGGCTACCACTCTTTCTGCCAAGCCATACAGAGTGTTTCCTGATGTCAAAACTACAAGAGGACTGAGATGTGGACTTGGAACTTTTTCCTTTCTTTCTTCAGCAGCAGTCAGGGTACCAGCAGAATCAGAGGACACCTCCTGCAGCAATGAGAGGAAAAAGACATCAGAATGACTGGGAGTGGAGAAAATACTAAAGGAACAGAAACTAGCATGTTTCATTTCCATCCCACTGAATTCCAACTGCAAAACTGATCCCCAAAGGAATTCAGCCTTGGGAAATGTTGTATGAGTGGACCCTCACTGTTACAGGGGTTCTGCTCTTGTGGATACTGAATTATACATAACATCAAATCACTCTGATTTCTCAGTCCACCAAGCTGAGCACATGCCATCATGTCCAGAGCTTCTCTAAGGCCTGTAGTAGCTGAAAGCAGCCTCCATGCACCTTTCTGAATGACCTCCGGAGGTGTTCAGCTGAAAGCCTCAGAGACCACTCCTCTGGAGGTGACTAGAGCTGTTCTCCAGTCATCTCTAGAGGCCATTCTGAGGCTTGGGGAGGTGAGCACAACCTCCATGGCCTCTGAATAGCCTTTGGAGGTCCTAGGATGTCCTAGAAGAGCAACCCTGGAGTAGGAAAAACAGGGAAAACAGGAAATTATGGTAACCCTATTCCGGAGGCTTTTCAGAAGAATTTCTTCAGCACAGCTGCAGTCATCTCAGGAGGCTTCAGGTTTGACTGAATGTGGTTCAACAGCCTTTGGACACCCTTTAAGCCAAATCCACAGATACCAAATCTATGATTAAGAAGGCTTGACCTGTATTTCTTCAATGCTCATTTCCACAGAGGTCCCAGGTTCAATACTTGGCACCTCGAGGCAAAATAGCAAAAAATGTCCTGTCTAAAATCCTGGCAAGCCACTGAGTAATGCAACAGCATCACTACTTGAATATCAGAACAAACTTACAAGTGAAATAACAAAAAAAAAACACCAGAAAGGGGTTTGATATTCGTATGGGTACCTGGATTAAGTTGGGTTTCTTTTGAATAATATTTAAATATGCCAATTGTCTCTTGGTGATTGTTACTGGTTAACTTTTGTTGAAAATAGATTATAAAGCAGATCATAAGGAATTAATCTGAAGGAGAAATATTAGACTTGAGAAGATGCGAGATACCTTGGATTTTCTTCCTTGACATGTTGCAAACACAAAGTATTCATATTGATTTCTTATCTTTTATGATTTATATGAACTTTTACTACTGGAGAGTCACGTAAAAAGATGTACAGGAGTCTCTGTATCTGAGAATTCATTTATCTGTGAATCGGGTCCACATGCCCGCCCCCCTCCAAAATGGGTGCCAGCTCTTCCTCACTTTGGAGGGTCCTCTGAGCCCAATAGTGAAATAAAACACTACTCCTGGTTTCTCCATGAAACTGGAAGTGAAGTTTTAATACCTTATAATGTATTAGGAGGTCCAGGTAAGCCCTCCAGGCCAGGATAATCTCTGCTGTCTAGCCCCTGTTATAGGTCATCCATTTGGGTGACCAATGACATCTCAGTCCTATGTGCTGGTTTCAAGAACATTGAAGAGAGATATACGGCTGACATTTTTTATCCCACAAATTGAGAAGCAAAGTGAGTATTCCATGGGAGAGGTAGAATGCTAATCCATTTTGCAGACCACAGAAGCATAGCCTTCAACAACTGACCACTTTGTGGTTTGAACAGAATCAATGGGACGTGTCAAAAGAAAGCTAGACAACGAGCAACTGCCTCTGGCACCAATCCATGGATGTACAGCAAGCCCAAAGTGATCAGTCTCCCAGACTTGCAAGAAATTTAGAAGTTTAATATCTAAATGTATCAGCTTCTATCCTTTCCCTTAGCAATATATCTGTGTACCTTGCTTAAGAATGGTATTTCAGTATTTATCACAGCAAAGAGCTCATCAAATGCAAGGCTGTGCAGCACATTAATAAGATGAAAAACTGTGCCCTATAAAAATACTATTTTAGAAAACCCTTCAGAGTTTACAAGGGTAATAAGAAACAAATGTACATTCAGGAGAAGCAAAAGAATTGTTTCGACAAAAGGCTGGCTAGGGGGCCATGCAGCAACTCTTCTTTTTCTGCATCAAGTCATTTTAAGTCTAAAAGCTACTTATATAGAAAAGTGGTTTATTGTGTTTTAAATTCAAATTTTCAAATATTTCTATAATCAAGCTATCTTATGTGATGTCTGTAGCATAATAAAAGCTGGGTAAAAAAGTTAGTAGTAGGAGAAAATGTCTTCATGAACATTTTCAGCAATGTCAAAAAGCTCCCCTCTTAACAATTTTTGGATGATTTCATTTAAAGAAGGCAAAAGTTATCTTTATTTCACATGAGGCAAATGCTTCCTACATTGGCTTCAATGTCTTCACTAACATCAGCATACAGTCAAGTTCTATTGACCATGCTTTTGACCATCCTAACCTCCAGTTTGGCCTGTGCTGACCCTGGGGATGTCACAAAAGTGCCACAAAGTACTTCTGCCCTACTTCTTGTGGGGTTGGACCACTGCATAGGCCTACACTGACCTCTCCACCACCACAGGAAGATCTGCCAAGGGAGTTAGAACAGCCGAAATTGTTTAGAATTGTACCCTATGTAGAGTTGTGACATCATCCCATTCACTATATAATTCCCAGCTGATGTGAGCTGCTTATGGGACTAACCGTAAAAGATATTGAGAGATTTTTCTTCAGTAATTAGTTTAGTTTCTTGATAGCTTTTGACATGAACATTGAGAATTGCAGTGGTGCTTTAAGGTGGCACATGGATAAGGTATTAAATAGGAAAGAATGAATTAAGGCAGACTTTGTCAGTCTTCACCAGTCATGTAAGAACACTCCTGAACAAACTCATTGACCCAGAATGTCAACGGCATGTACCAGTTACCTGACTCTTAATGACATTTTGCTTCTTTTGAATACTATTGAATACATACTTATGACTATCATACCATAGGAAAAAATTATTTTGAGTTTTCCATTGTATATGCAGTACTTAAAAGACACCAAAAAGGGAAAAATTTGTGGTTTTTTTCCTGTTTCAAGTGTTTGCCAGATTCAGAAGGGTGACATTTTCTACTTTTATTTCCTCCTTCACTGAACAACAAACGTGAAGGATTTCTGAACGCATAAAAGACCTACAGTGCCACTCAGGGAAAGATGCATCTTGTCTCAGTACCTTTTCTACAGCAATATTTCATCAGAAAGGAGGAAGAGAGATCACTGATTGATAGGATATAAAGGTTTTTAGAACCTTTATATAACCTGGTTTTCTCTGCTGTACTCAAGAACATTCTTGATAAAGAGCAGCTTTTCAAGTTTAACAGCATCTTATAGGCCCTCCTTTTCCCCAAAAAAACTCTTTACACTTAGAAATGAGATGCTATAAGCAACCATATTTCTTTAAACAACATTGGGGAAAAGAGTAAACTAATAGTTTATTTAAACTATTAAATTTAGTTTCAGGGTCTGGGAGCCATGTAGACCCCTGCAGATCACTGGCAGAGTTCCCCACAGCTAGAAAAAAGGGAACATTTTCAGATACTATTTCAACCAGAAGGCATCAATCACATCTGAAAACTTCCCCTTTTTTCTAGCTGTGGGGAACTCTGCCAGAGATCTACAGGATCATGTCACTACCCCAGCTCCTCCTTTGCAAAGAGAGAGAGTAAATTTCTCCCTAATTTTGAAAAACACTACTATAATGCATGTTAGCAGGCTTCAGATCTTGTTTATCCTTAACAAGATCCCAAGTTAAATTCTGAACATCCTTCTTGCAAATAGATGGTCTTTATGTTTACCTACATTAATACCTCACCAAAATGCTCGCCTCTCACATCATAAATGAAGATGGATTCAAGGTGGAATGCGACTCATTATGTGACATTTTCCCTACCAACAGACCTGCTTAAAGAAACTGCTCTTATTTTAAAGTAAAATTAGTGTTATTAAAATTAATGGAACAATTCATAGTCAACACTGGGCAGGAAGTCATCCTGAATGTACTTGGTTAGAAATTTAATTGCTAAAAGTCATTGCCAAGAAAAGATCTCTTAGAAAATTCAGGAACAGAACAAACAAATAAGATTCTTTTAAAACAACATTTAACATGCACAAATCTTTCCTGGGGAGCCAGAAAGGCAACTATTTTGTGGCAGTTCTGAAAAACAGACAGCATACTTGAACCTTATTTTGAAAGCAGCAAAACACTAGTTCAGCACACATTCAAAAAGAGTAGCGGTGTTGGAAAACATATGGAACAGATGGAAAACATAGAGAAATGGGCATTTAATCTTATAAAAAAGGGTGTTCCGATCCATAGGACACAATACTTTATATGCTTGCTTAAGTAAACCCCTTTGAGGCAATAAGGTCTTCTGAGCAAGTATATAGAAGAATACATTTTTTACATGACTCTGGTCTAAGTGAACCATAGGACAAAGACAAGGGAATATTCCCATGAACTAGACTTTGTCAGTCGAAAGGTGGAGCATATTAGACAACTCAATACACAACCACATCCTAGCAGCAGTTTGAGGCTTTTCCTTTCTAATAGCTTTATCCCCATGTTTTATTATGGATCTCTTTCTTATTTGGTACAGTACATTGAGATTTATAACTTAGGTGGCTCACTGCATTAGGAAACAAGTTTATTCTCTTGGTTAATTTTCTCCAGCTTGTCCTTTTTTAGGGTTTTTTCCACATGCAAGTCAACTTTTACAGATAGTGAGAGGGGGGAAGACTTGGAACCACCTTGGCCATATGGTTAGAGAGGTGCACCTTCTGGTTATGACACACCAGTGCTCTCTTGTGGCTGAGGAAGATCCAGGCCCTTACACTAAACAACTTAATAAGGCCTTCGAGTCAAATTGACACTTATACATTTCCTCTAGGAATGTGAAAAGAGAATGTTTTAAAAAAATCTCCCTATGACATATTGGAAGTTTCCATATACCAAGTCAGACCACTGTCCTTCTAATTCAGTACTGTCGATATTGCTAGCAGATGCTATCTGAAATCTGAGAGCCCAATCCCATGCTTCTCTACGCAGAAGTAAATCCTATTATAGTCAATGGAGCTTACTCCTAGGAAGGTGTGAATAGGACTGCAGTCTCAGACAGGGATTTTTCCAAACAGTGTCTGGAGACAGCAAGAACTGAACTGATGACTGCATACAAAGTGGCTGTAACCACTGTGCTCTTGCACCACCCTTAAATAATGATTATTTACTGCTATTAACTATACATATTGCAGTTTCTTTTTTGTTTTTTTAAACAGTGACCAGTTTCATTTTGGCTACCATTTACACAGATGGAAAAAGGCTAATTTCTGCCTACTACAAGACATGTTTCTCCAATAAGCTGTAATAAGCTGTTCACTGTAGTAAAAACCAAATGAAATAAACAGAAAAGATATTCTACTAAATGTACAAGCCAAAGGCCAATCTTTGGGAAAAATTCCATTTCCTCCAACAATCTACTTAAATTATATATTAACTGCTTTTCAATTTCATTGGTCTCAGAAATAAAATTGTGCATGAGAGCTGAAGCTCAGTATTTGAATTTAGAGCAACATACTTCAGGAACAAAGAATCCTAGTAAGAGGGGAGGTCCCCAAAATAAAAAGATCTGATACAACTATGAGCAACTACTAAAGCATTTAGCATCAATTTTTAAAAAGATATACTAATAAAGGAAACTGAGAGAAGGCACGTGTAAACAAAGTTTAAAAACCACAATGAATAGCCATATTAAGAAAATTCTACTGAAATCATGATCATGATAAGACACTCCTTTCAAGCATCACAACTGTTTACAAAGGAGTGTATGGAATGGACTGGAACAGCACACACACTTGGATAACTTTATAAACCAATTTTGAAATTAGCTTCCACACCTAAGATGTGTGAACAGGCCCTCTCAGGAATCAAATGTCATTACTTCTTTATCTTTACTGAGAAACCCATCTTGCATTTTCCTTCTCTTTCTCTCCCCTGTGTGTGTCTGTGCATGTAAACAGTTAACATATATTACATGACTACAGATAAGTGGAAGGAAAAATATAATCTAGTTGATTTCTCAGTTAGCAGACAATTATGCAACTTCATAACATGCACTGTTTACATCAAAATGTAAAACCAAATACTGATAACTTGGAGGAAATGCTCACAACAGTTTTACACCTAATATGGGACGTGCTGAACGAACATCTCCATTTATCACACTTTTCCCACGGATGCTCTTCAGTCTGCTTTTCGATGTACCATAATGCTGTGTTTACACGTTTCTTCCAATGGCAGGGAAGTGTGGGGGGGGGGGAGGAGAATCAGCACTGACTACAGCTCTAATTTACAGATAAATCCGACCAAACATGATTAAATTCCAACAACACTGAAAGAGGCTTGCAATAAAATATGTAGACTATGTCCTATTATGCATTTGTAATACAAAATACTCAGTCAGTTCCTTAGGGAAAAGTAAAACAAAAATTGAAGGACCACACATAGATATGTACATAGGCTCTACTATCCAAGAAAAGCTGCCAGACATTCCATTTCTGCAGGAGTTAAATGAAGTTTGGCAACTTGGGAGAACTGAAACGGAAGACAAATCCTCTAGACCAATCATTTCAGTCCAACAAGACACAATACATGAAGCTATATCTACAGTGGTCCCATTAGGCTGCTTGTACACATCACTGAAAGCAATGAAAGCATTTTTCACATTGCACAGAGCCAGGGAGCTGAGAACTGTACATATGGCTAAGCTATCTCATTTTCAATCTTTCCAGAGTTACAATAAGTGGTACGCTAGGAACCACTGCCTATGCTTTACTTACCTGCTGACAAATTATCAAGCCAACACTGATCACAGATGTGGACAGCAATTTTAATTCATTTCTACTTTTCTTTTGAGTGACTGTTTGGCTTTAGTTAACTGGAATATATGTTTAGCCATTTGTTGAATGTAATACAAGCAGCAGGGCTGCAGAATGCCTATAGAATTTGTGTCTCTGTGGACCGAGTAAGCATTCTTACTCCAATTTCCTGGGGTATCATAACAGATTCCAACCCATATTTCTTAAGAGAAAAAAGCCAAGTTTCACTTAAGTGCTTGAATTACAGAAGATAAGGAATATTGTTAATTAAATCTACTCAAGGCCTGCCCAAGAACTTCTAGTGCTTGAGAGGTTGTGCCCAACAATGATGTCCCTACTCATAGAACGCCAGTAAGAGTGACAATGAAGGAGCCTGTCACGTTTCACAGGGAATGGAATTCCTCAGGACAGAGGCTACCACAAAGAAAGATAACTCATCAGTTATCACCAACCACATATCTGGTGGAAGATGGAACTTGCAGGATGGAGCCCTTAAAAGATATTATGAAATGAATAAACTCATCAAGAAGAAGTGGTACTTCACTTAATAATATTCAAGCCTTCTAAGGTTTTAGCGGTAATACCTAGCACACTGAGTCATGCCAAGAAGCACAATGGCAGTATGGGTCAACAGATACTGTCAAATCTTATCAACAAGAAATGGATGAAAGAGTTAAGGGTTGAAGCAATACAAGGAAAATGATTCATTGAACTGAAGTAGTACAAAACACCAGGGCTTCTACTGACCCTCAGTGACCAAGAAATACAACACAGATTCCAAACAATCATGAATTGTTGCACAACTGTGGCTATAATATTGCAGTGACCACACACCAATAACCTTGCTGAGAAAACAACCCAATGTTATTTACAACTTAATGGCACCCAGGTAACATTACTTGATATTACTATCTGAACAAGCCAACTAGTCTTACTAATTTAACTTTACTTTAAATTGAAGCCTTCTGTTATGAAGAGGATCCCTCACTATCACAGAATATTCAAATTTAATTAAAAGTGTAACATCAATTAATTGTAAATTAGAGAAAGTTAATTAAAAGTTATAATTATAAATGTTTTCCTGCCTACAGGATGGACTGAAAGGACACAGGTCTGATTAGGAACATACAGTATGTATAGTTCACGCTTGAATCCTAAGGCCAGAGTCTTCACAGAACTCAAATTCAAGGTATTCTGTTTGGTGGATAATATGGATATTATTTGCTTAGTAAAAAGTATCGAGTGTAGTTACTCAGTCAAATGATTTCTAGGAAAAAGGCAACTACTTTTAACAATTATAACATTCATCATGAGTAGGAGATACACAACAGTCAATGTAGTACATTCAACAAAATAATTTTTCTTTCTCAGTACAGCCAGTTTTCTTTATTTGTGAGGGGTAGGATTGTACCTTCACTCATTATCCCCTATTATAAATCTGTTCTTTCCTTCTGCAATTTTTTAGCTAATGCTTGTGGGATTTCCAAATTGTGTCATTTACAGGCATTTTACAACAAAGGTTGGCCGGTGGGCAGGAGTTTAAAATTATCATACACAGTACTCAACTTGGAAGTTCAACATCACAAGACTTCTATATAAGGCTTCATTACGAATTATTATGCAGGTGGGATGTGTTAATGTGTCAATCTTTTATTGTCTTTTCTTTCAAGGAAAGTAGAAAATAATTCAAGAACAACCCACCCACCACACACACAATTGATCAGGTTGAGCTCTCCACTGACATTGCTCCAAATGTTAATCACGCTCCAAATTCAAAGAGAGCCTATTGCAGTGTTCTTCAAAGTGGGGGTTGGGACCCCCTTGGAGGTTGTGAACATAGGTCAGGGGGTCACAAGAAGGTGGGATCTGTCATCTTGGAATCTGGCATTGGGCATTCCTGGGTGTAAGTCTCATTAAACACTATAGGACTTACTTCCGAGAAGACATAGTAAAGCTTTGGGATCATATCCCAGTAAGTTTGAAGGAGACATGGACAGATTTTTAAATTTGAAAGGGATCCCGGGCTGAAATGCCCAAGTACCACTGGCCTATTGGATCCAAATTCAACTTTTCTCCTGGAACAGGACATATCAACCTTGTGACCATAGTCACTGCCCCAAAAGTGCCTGACTCTGTGAAAAACAAATATAGCAAAACAAAAGAATTCCTGATTTCAACAGCCTTGGCCAACTTCCAGATTAGAATTTAATCAAGGACACATGTTTACAAACCAACAGACCTCTGAATTACACCCTCAACTGAGTATGAAAGATAAAGGCAAATTCGAGCATGGATTCTCTACTAGCAAATGAGGATACCATGATTAGTCTGCCACGCAAAGAATCTCACAGATTTCTATAGAAGGAAAGCCTATAAAAACACTACCCAACTTCATGTTTTTCATTCCCTGGATCATTCATTCTTTGCCATTTGTCCATTGTTCTTGCCTCACACCCTGCTACCCACTTGTAGAGCATGAATCTACTAGTGCTGTTTTAAGTCACCATCCAAGGAACACGTCTGGTGGTGTTCAGAATCCCAAAGTACACACTTGGCTTCCTTTCCATTCTCTCGTTCCTTCCAGTTTAGTCAAACTAAAGACATGCTTCATACTTGTGGTTTTCTTTCTCTGTAGGATGTGTGCATGGGGGAAGGTGGCCTTTTCAAGAAGCTGTTATGCCAGTAAAGAGAGTTTATCCTTCAACACAT
Organism: Cryptoblepharus egeriae; assembly: GCA_030015325.1. NCBI lineage: Eukaryota > Metazoa > Chordata > Lepidosauria > Squamata > Scincidae > Cryptoblepharus > Cryptoblepharus egeriae. Next base: position 23,273,254 of record JAREYC010000004.1, on the reverse strand, counting down.
GAATGAATTATTTCACAGCCTGACTCAAGGCAATCTCCTTGCTCCTACTGCTTAGTTCAGGCTACAGAGAACAGCTCTCTAGCTATGATTCCTCATCATGGTCTGAACTTTAGGAATCTTTCTTATTATTCTCATTTCTTCCCTCCATCTTCTTCCTCACAACCAAGAACCCTCATGTCATTACCTCAGTTCTTTTTGGAAAACCCATAGAGGATGCAATCCTAATGCCCAGTTAGGCCAGCCTAAGCTCCAGCAAAAGTCCCATGGTGGCCAGGTGACGTAAGACACTTCTGCACCACTCTGGGGTTCAGTTAGGCCAGTGCACAGACAATCCCCTTGCCTCCTTCAATCACCACAGGAACAGGAAGTCTGATGAATTGTGCTGGCCTGGAGTAGGATTACATCCCTGCTCTCCGTATTCCCCTTCCACCCCTTCTTTTTGCTCTGCTTTCTTTATCCTTCGAAGGACTTCCTTCTTCTCTCATCTCCTTTGCTTACTGGAGGAATGTAGTCTTTTAATAAAGTCTACACCCCAAAGACATGAAACATGAAAGATTCTTTGACATGGGCGCAAAGTATGGAAAGGTAAAATTCTGAACTTCTATATGGAAATTGAAGAACAGACCCTTATTGCATGGGTGGATTACATGCTTCCATTACAGCTAAAATTCTTCCAGCTTTCATGGACATAGAAATATATTTCCAGCCCTCAAAGTTAAACATATAAACATAAAATAAAATGGCTGAAGTGTCTGTCAAGGTAATCACTGTTGTGAAGATGCCCCATCCTTGTATTACAAGAGACCTATGACTTACCAGATCAATCAGACTCTCCTGTATTCTGTTGAGGGTGGTACGCAGTCTACTGCTGCTGAGTCCCAGGCCTGTCGATTCAAACTGGAAATAAAAAGGAATTTTCAACAACACAATTTGTGTAGAATACAAAAAACCCAAAGTGAAGCTTGCAATGTGTTCATGCCCTGCCCTCCTCATACACTGTAAAAGCTCACACAGCAAAGAAAAATGGAAACTTTCACACTTACCATTGCAACTAACATTACACTCATGTAAAAGATGGACTATATTCCACGCGCTAAAATAACCACACATAATTCACACCAAAAAGCGAATTATCTACTATACTAGGGGATAAATTCTAGAATCTTTTATACGACTCCAAACGGTTTACTTTGGGACATAGAGAAACCAAAAGATTTGCATTCTCTGCAACAGCAGCAGATATTTTGCCAGGCAACACAAATCAGAATGAAGATCCATGCTTATTATTAGTATACACACCCTCATATGCTTAGGGAATTGGTAATGTAATGCAGCTTTTATTTGAAATAAGGTTTAATATGTATGTTAATCCTATGATATGAAAATGCAGAAAATGGCAATTGTTATGGTTTACTCAAAACCCAATGTAAGGCCAAGTTGTCAGCTGGTGTTAACTGGCATGATCACACTATGTTAAGTGAATTATACCAGTTTGAACCATCGCGTCTTATATATTCCAAAACCAGATTATAAAGGTCCAAACTTCTCCATTCACAAAACTACATAATGATGGAAGAACTAACACACATGCATTTTTAGTTATAGTACCAAGGTATGCGCTTCACACCAGGAACACATTGTTCAATTTAGAAGCAGATACTGCTTTGGCTTCGATTCAATTTAAAAGTTTAAATGTGTCGTCCAAAAACCACTTAAACTAATGCATGAATAAGCTAAAGTAGACCAACTGCTGGCCCAATGGCATACACGGGCAAAGCAGCTTGAAAAAATTGTGGGACTTGAAATCTGAAAAGGATCATTTAAAATCGAATGCAGTTATCAGCACTGGCAATTGCTATATAGATATCTGAAGAGCGCTTATGATATCAGTGTTTCTTTGTAGACAACTTATCTGAGGCCTTTAATCCTCCAGTTCATTCGTACGTCTTTGTCTCAAAGCACTGGCTTAAAAGCTAATTCATCTTCTATATATATAAAAGAGAAAAGTCACTGACTCACTGACTGACTCATCACCGCCCTGCCAAAACCGCTGGGCCTAGAAGCGTGAAATTTGGGGTGGGTGTTCCTTCCGTGACGGAGGGGTGCACTAAGAACCGGTTTTCGGAAATTCCAACCAGAAGGGGGTGAAAAGGGGCACAACGTGTTTTCCTCCCTATACTTTGCATTGGAGAATTGATGACTCATCAACATTCTGCCCCAACTGCTGGGCCTGAAGCATGGAATTCTGGGAGTTCCTTCTGTCAACTGAACACCCACCAAGAACCATGTGGAGAAATGTAACCCTTCAGGGGCTGAAAAGTGGGCAACGTGTTTCTGTCCTATACTTAACATGGGAGACTGAACAACATCCAGCCAATTTGGTGCTCAGACCCTGGTGCACTGGGGGATGGTGTTCGGAGGAAGAGGTTGCACTGGCGAGGATGCTGCGCACGGGGGGCAAAGCTGCGCACGGGGGGCAAAGCTGCGCACGGGTTTTGATGCATATGGGAGAAGTTGCGCATGGGGGGTTGATGCGCATGGGGAAGTTGTGCATGGGGGATTGATGTGCATGGGGGAAGTTGCACATGGGGGGTTGTTACGCCTGGGGGAAGTTATCCATGGGGGGTTGATGCATATGGGGGGATGGCATACGGGGAAATTTTACTCCCGCAACGCGGGTACACCTTTCGCTAGTTTGTAATATATTTCCAGCATCAAAGAAAGGATCCTTGGCAGAATATGTTAAAATTTAGCACATCAAAACCCAGAATTTTAGAGAATCAATTTTTTTTAATAAGCTTCAGTCTGCACCACCACGGGGAAAGAAAAAAGAAGTAAACAAAAATGTGACACTAATTGCATGGGGATTTAGGGGAGAAAAGCCTGAACTGCCCCTTTATAGTTGATAACAGAAGTTGCCAGGTTCAAGATTTCTCTTATTCAACTTACCCTACAATCTAGAGTAACTATGGGAGCACGTAAGAGACATTACATGCCACTTAGTGAAAACCTATGGGAAATTCATATTGCAATCCAGAGTAAATTGTTCTTATACTGGAGCAAGGACTCCCCATAGTTACTCAGGATTGCAATCGTAAGGACAGTTTCCTGTGAGTAAGACCCATTGAATAAAAAGAGTAATAAAAGAGTAACACTCAATAAAAGAGTAACACAAGCACAGGGAAAGGGAAAACTGGAGGAAATAACATCTCCAAATACTTGCTAAGGAAATGGGATGAGTACTGTAAGTGACACTTCATTCGACTTTCTAGTCAGGATACAAGCAGGGAAGAAACAACTAGGACTTTCTGTAATCCAAAAAAAGAATCCGAGTTTAAATTATGGTAATCAGATTAACACAGTTTATGACCTCCCAAGTTTAAAGCAGTCCTATTATGCTTGATAACACATGCATCAACATGTGCATGTGCACACATACACATGTTTTTAGTTCAAGGCAGGCAAGAAAAACAGGACAGCTTATTATATAGCAGGCCACTATTCACTAATAGGCTGCACTTATGGGTTGATGGGCTGCATTGTGTTTGCTGGGTCACAGGATTGACAAACATGGTCTAACCAAAGATCATCGCTGGTTTAAAGCACATATGAAATGCATGTAAATTCAGTAGATGCTAGAATATCACATCATCCTTACAAGATGGAATTAAATTCACAGCCCCTCTATATTTCCTAGGAAAACTGCCCTGAATAGAACTGACGACAAAAGCACACTACAGAAAGAAACATCATCTTGTAAAAAGTAATATGCAGCTGCTGTGCATTTACCTTCCTAGCACTGGACAGTTCTCTGCTAGATGAGCAAAGTGTAGAATTGGGTAAAGGCTTTAAAATAGAAACAGGAGGCACCAAAACAAAAAGTGAAACAAAGAATAGCACAAACAGCCAAAAAAGTAACGGCACTTTTAAAAGTACATTGTTCCCATCCAACTCTGTCATCAACCAAATCTCAATCATGGAAACTCAAGTGACTGTAAGGATGTTGAGGCCATAAACAGGTGAATGCATTGAACATATAGATATTTAAATGTTTAAATTTAATTAATTTAAAAGTCTATTCAGCAGTGGCTCATGGGGCAGGTCACTTCTGTATTGGTTTTCAACAGCAGTTAAATTGAATACATTTCTTTCTTTACTGATAAGAGCACTTAAGAGTTCTCTTCCTGGGCATCTTGAATAGGCCAGGAGCTGGCCCTTCACCTGTATGCTCTTTCAAACAAATATAACTAAGGCTGCAATCCTGAAGTGCACTTGGGCTAGACTATCTATCACTGGGCTGTCCCAGTTCCAAGATGGGCCAGCCCAGTTACACCAGAAAGGCTCAGGCGACATAAGTCAACAAGACAAGTGGACCTGGGCTGGCCAAGCTGTGCCAGCTTAGACAGTTCAGGAGAAGCATGTTGAGGGCGTGTTCAGCATGGCCTAGAACAGTGCAGTTAAGCTGTATCCAGAGCCTGTTTCCAGGGCAGAAATGCCCCCTCACAGCTCCTCCGGGTTAGAGCAGGAATAAATCTGAGTTGCCCCATAGATGTCCATGATAAGCCAGAGTAAAACTGGAAGTGAAGGCAAAAAATTCTGAATCCTAGGCCAATCCCTGCCTCTCTACCTCAGGATACAGCACAACTACACCAGTCCATCTCAGGATACAGCACAACTACACCAGTCCAATGAGCATGCTGCCCTTATGCTGTTGCCTCTTCAGCAGCAGTTGGGCCAGCCAGAGACCTTATAATCCAGTGAATTTGACCTAAATTGTCAGCTCAGTTTATGGCCTACTTAGGTCAACTTAGCTGGGCCATTTCTCTGACCTAAAGTCAGGATTGCAGCCTATGTCCCCTTAGTGCCTTGACTGATAATTCTAGGATTAACGTCATCAACTCTGAATGTATTTACAAGTTAGCTAGAAAAATGCATATATTCCCAATTAAATGCCAATTTCCTTGGCATTGCCAAAGAAAGCGCAATTTTTTTGTTCCTGTGCTCTCAGAAAGCTCACTATGATAAATTCTGAGAACAACTGAGTTAAAGGAACATTATATTTAAAAAGCAACCAGCTGCACAAAGTGATTTGTGCTAGCATAGTGTTCTTTTTTCTGTAAATACTACAAACCAGAAATTTATTATTCTTTATTCTGCAGACTGCTTCCTTACTACTACATTGACTTTTCTGTGGCACCTCAGAAGTCGAGATACATGGATGGGTAGTAATTACACTTTACAATGTTAGTTATTACTGTGTCCCTATTTTTTTCTTTTCAATGTACATTTCAAACATGAATATATGATAGTCTACTTACTGTGTCATTTCGGCCAAAGAATGTATAGATTGCATACAAATAGTAGTCAAAAAGCTGAGACATGAAATGGATCACATCAAATGCAATTGGCTTCAAGATGTTCATCATCTGCATATATTTCCCTATAAGTTAAAAAATACACAATAAATCAGTCCACTTCAAATTTATGCATTAATGTGTTCAATGGACTCAGAACTAGCTCTCACAGTGACTTATTACCGAGTCTTAAAAGACATACAGGAAATTTAAGTCAATGAATTCGCAATCCTATCTATCCATATTTACCTGGCAGTAAGAGCACAATCCTAAACATGTCTACTCAACAGTAAGCCCTATTGTGTTTCTATTATTGATCTTACTGAACAATGTAATGTAATCTAAATCAAGTTCACTTACATATTATAAAGTGCTACAAAAGATCAGCACACTGGCTTGGATTCATAGCTGGTGATTCAACATATTTATCAAACAACCAGATGTTTCAACAGACTATTAGCTCAGAAAAAGATATTGTACATTTAGCCAAGTACAATTGGGTGATATTTATTAACTTATTACAGCAGCTTCCCAAAAGATTTGGAGCACAGCAGCTCATGCCATTAGGTCAAGCTAACAAATGCTATGTTTTCCAAATGTAATGAATCTCTAGTAAGTGCTTGGGGAGGACAAGGCTAGCAAGGATGCGTGAAGATGAGTTTCTACACAAAAACAATTAAATTACGTTCCCTTGTGTCCATCGGATGAAAATCAAATTTGCCTGCATTCTACATTAAGCTAATGACTTTGTATAACAACTATTAAAATAAAACATAAAAAGAATAATGCATTACAGAGGCAAGAATTAAAAAATCCAAAAAACTGAAAGACACTTGGAAACATCAATAACCATAAAAAACATTTATATTAACATTTATCCACCTCTCCTAAAGTCTGCTTTTTACATCTCAGGTGACTAAGAGAACTTTAACCAAATTAATTATTTAACATGAACCAGAGATACAGCAAGGAATACATCAATTGCATTTCCTTTTTAGTCACTATTCCAGCAATTTTCAAACTTTTTCATCTCACAGAATACTAACAAGGTGCTAAAATTGTCAAATCACATCATCAATTTTTGACAAAAAAATAAGACATATGGTGCTATAGGCACCAATATGTGACAGCACAGAGGTTGAAAATTGCTGCACTACTCTTTGTGCCTTAGGTTAATAGACCCTCTTCATTAACAGGTTCAGATCCAAGGACTGAACTTACTGCAAGTTCCAAACAAGAAAATACAATGTTCTAGCCATAAAGAACTTGATCGGAAGTGAAACATTACAGGCCGTTAAGAACTTTACAAAGAACTCCAGGTAACCTAAAATGTACAGTATGCAATATTCATTTAAAAAAGGAAGCCAAGAGAATGGTTTCACTTACCAACAAGTCTTATCACATTAAGTGTAGTGTTGGTTAAAATGGGTGCATTCATTTTGCTGAGGCAGTAATCAGATCGCTTCTTGCTTTTCAGGGTTTCTCGAGAAACACTAGGTTGAAAATAGATATAAATGTAAAGGAGAAATACTAAGTCAAAAATTAAAGTTCCTTTTTATTATTATCTTATATATACCAGTATACTATTCAACAAAAAGTAGTGAACACAGTGTCAGCTAAATAAATACTATGTTGCTGTGGTTATCAATACAGGTGGAGGCTATTTATCCAGAATTTTCATTCACAGAATACCTGGACTCGCACTGAGCCAGACTGGCACTACCTGATCCCTCAGGGAAGTGGACCCCTCAGGGAAGTGACCCCATATCTTTGGGCTATTCTGATGCCTGAAGGGGCAGCTTTGCTGGACATTTGATGCTGCTTGGAGCTTAAGAGAACCCTCTAGAGGGGAACAGAGGATAGGCCAAATACAGCTTGCAAGCCATATATAGCCCCCTGAAACAATTTATCTGCACCCTGTTATAACTGCTTGATTCTCTCAGCTGAATGATTGGGCTTTCTCATATCCTGAAGATAGGAGCAAAATGTGCACATTTTCTTACCTCTCAGTTGCAATTAACATTTTTCAGTGTGAGAACAAAGTGCTTATTTCTTGCCTTCTTTTGTTTAATGTCACTTCCCTCCCCCAGCAGGCACCATGAATCCTAACTTTAGCCCTTTGTATGAAATGAGTTTGGCATTCCCAGGTTAACCAACAATGTGTTGAGGTTTCAACTGGATGGGAAAACCATGTGGGCCATGGGGTGGGGAGAAAGCAGGCTACATTTTGCTTGTCATAAGATAAAAAGCAACTCTTAGATCCTGCCGGTGTGAACAAAGCTTGTTTCTCATAACTTCATGCCTCCATAACTATTCATCTGCCTTATGAAAGAAAAACAATTCTCTCAATGTTAATTAAGTCATACTTATTTTCATTTTTGCTAATTAATATAAAGGATTAAAAGCCTTTAGCCTGAATGTTTGGATTTATAAATAAACTTCAGAGCTTACAGCATTTATTTTCTCCATGTAAAAATTACAAGCATTATAAGGGAACTAAGCAAAGCTGTCCTGGATTTTTTTGAGGAAACCCACAGATGGAACAGAAGTTGTAGGCCTGATTCTCTGTATATAAAAGTGCTCCTTTTTCATCATAACACATCCATACCTTTCCCAAACTGCTGATCTGCATGATCATGCCAAGTTATGCGACTTTCTCTGACTTTGGAGGCTGCAAAACTTATTATTTAAGAGAAACCTGGTGATTGCAGACAAGCCTTCCTGAAAGATAGCTTGATTATTCCTATTGATATTCCTGTGGATATCGCCTGTTCCAGGAGCTGGTTTGATGCCTTCCAGGGTGCATGTTCAGGTCACACAGCATGACAGCAAGATTCAGTTGGCCTGGCTAGCCCTCAACTTGGAAAAGTAATAGAGAATTATGAACTGCTACACTGTGCAGGATTCTCACAACTGATGTGTTTGGCAAGGCTGAGGGTGGCAGCAGTATCTTCAAGAGACAAATCCAAGTGGAAAGGATTCCTAAATACAGACACACTGCAGCCCTGCACCTGTTTGCGGCCTCTGTAAGGAGAGCTGACAGTAACATTTGTACCTAAACCTGCCACAACAAACAAATCCTCATGAAAATGCAAAGCAAAAGTTCAAAGAACCTTTTTACAGGGGCATCGCCAGTCTGCTCGTCAACATAGTCTCTCTTCAGCTCTTCTGGAACATCACTGTCACTGTCGTACTCTTGATAGGCGCTCTTTTCCTGCTCGTCCGATTCGTACTATCAAAATTAATTGAAAGACCTTTCAGTTCCTGCACAGAAACTCAGTACACACGTAAAATGCCTCCATGGTACATAGATCCTAATTCCATACTCTGAAAAGTGTTGTTGGACGTGAGGTTGTATTCCTTCTGGTGAATGATAGATAACTTTGCATAGGAGCCAAGCTGTTTCACACCCACACACAGACCTACAGTGGTACAGATTTCTTCATAGAAAAAATTGACTAATTAGCATCATTGTTTGCATGTGAAAAAGGCGCATTGATTAAAAATGCTTATGCAAAACATCTCTCACCTCTTTGTTACAGCTACACATTTAAGGAAAATAAGCAATTTCTAATGAATGGGTTTTAACTTTCAAAATATTTTATGCTCTTTATTTTATTTATGCTATTTATTTTAGGACCTATCAGCCCTATCAGTTGTAGCTATCAGAAGAGAAACAATGTAATTGAAATTTTGATCCAAATCAAGTTGTTGTTAAATGGTAATAACTCGCACATCACTATAATACTAGCAAGCACACTAAAGATGCCTCACCAAAAATTAATGAACTGTGTTTTTGGCAGCATATCTTATTACCACCCAATCAAGTTTAAAGAAAACTTGTACATAAATCATTTTTTTCCAGGGTATTGATTTCCTCCTCACAGAATGTTCTATATCAAATGTTATGTTTCAATACAGAGAAGACAATAACTACCCAGCACCAATTCCTTTCCAAGCCACAAAAAAGAAGTCAATAAAGCAAGCTGCTGAACAAAAAATGAAGCAAGCGCTAACAAAAATTAGGCAACACAGAGACCCTTGCAATACCACTTATGTCAGTCTTCATAATAAACCAACTATAATTCATCACTGTCATAGCCATAGACAGTTCAAAATAAGATTATAATAAAGCCCTACTACAAGCACCATTTAAAGAAAAACCACTGCAAACTGCTAGTAAATGTGATTGTTGTGCCTCCTGGTGGCTGGTTCTAATAACTATTCCACTATTGTTAAAGAACTGAAGCAGCAGAAAAGTGATTCAAATAATGATCAGCCATGTATTTGGATGGTTTTCGCTTGATGTAGGCTCAGTTCTCCAACTAGCTACAACTTAAGGTGTAGCCACTATAGAGCTGGCACACCCACCACACCAGCCACCACTACAGAGCTGGCACACTCTTGGCCTATACTGCATCCAATGCTACTTAGGAATAGTTTGGGGATCTCCTTAGAATAAGGGATATATATTTCTCTTTACTCCAAATAAAGTCCAGTCTACCCAGGCCTTTGGGCTTCGCATACAGAGTTGAGAACAATACCATAGTCTTTTGAGACTGATGGATGCCAATATACAAAGCTATAGTGGTGGCTGTCAGTTGGCCGTAAGTAGCTATAGCTGCAATCCTAACCTCCACTTAGGCTGACCTAAGACCCAGCATAAGTCCTGTGCTAATTTGGGGGTGTCACAAAAGTGCAGTAAGACACTGCTGCCCCACTCCTGGGCGAGGGGGTGGTGTTTGGTCAATGCACAACCATACGCCAACCTCCCCACACCATTATGGAAATATAGGCCAGATGAGTTCGGCCAGCCTAAATTTCTTAAGATTGTGTCCTATGGGCACAATCCAGAGCAACTACGGGAAGTCCTTGCTCCGTTGTAAGAACAATTTGCTCTGGATTGCAACATGAATTTCCCATAGGTTTTCATTAGGTGGTACAGTAACTACGGGTACACATAATGTCTCTTACGTGCTCCCGTAGTTGCTCTGGATTGTAGGGTATGTCTCTGTATGTTACATCATTGGCCGGACAAGAATTTAAAGAGACAGCCAATTCCCAACTGAACTACTGTTTCTTTCAAGACCTTGAATTCTATGTTTTGTTAACAAACCTAATATTGGTTAATTGCAATGGGTGTGTCTTGAACTTGGGAAGATTCTATCCTAGTCTCACAATACTGCTTTGGACACACAGCCAAACTACATATAAATGTTGGGGCTGATGACCCCAAGGTTAAGCTTGAAGAGCTGGCTCTGAAAGACCTCTGGGGCTTCAGATTAAGCCATTTGGACTCAACTGCAGTGTGCCAAACTTGTATTTTTGTGCTTCTTTCCTAAGTGGTGCATGGCTTGCAAAGCTTTCAAGAACATTTGACAGGTGAGAAGTATTGATCCAGGTCACAGCAAACAGATTAGCTGTGCGCATGAGGCTTTGAGTCAGTTCTTAAAGCAAAAAAAGGTATCCTAGTTTGACCGTATGAGAACTAGCATGGAATGATAGAAAAAAAGTCACACTCAAGATTGTAGCCTTTTAAAAAAAATCAACTCATCTTTTAAAATACCATATATTGCATTAAAGCTTTAGAAACAGTATTTTCATACCCCATTAGAAGCCAGTACATCTTCAGTCTCATCATCCTTGTTGTTGGCTTGGATTTCAAAAGGGTTGCCACCATTACAATATTGCTCAAACAGAGTTACGGTTCTTTCTATTTCTGAACTGGGCTGTTTGCTGGGTGATACCGAAGGGGAGCGTGACTGTGCCATGAACTTAAACTCCTATTAATATAAATAGAAAACAATTGTAGACTCTGCTGTGCAGTTCAAATATTGATCCATGTAATTAAAAGAGCAGCAGCTGGACAAGGGCTGTGGTGTTAGCCTTTCAGCTAACAAGGCTTGACGTGTAAATGTTACCTTTTAGACCACTAAGTTACGAGTTAATTTGATGCTGGTGTAATATCAACTCATTTGTCCAATTACCTCCGACAAAATTCATCTCTCATTTTTACAAACACAAATTAGGTTTAATTATTGAAGCATTGTGAATAGCAATGAGAAGCAGAACATCTCTGCAGCGGTTGAAAATAACCCTAGTATAAAAATACATATACCAAAGTGGTATCAATTAAATTATAAAATTTCATTGTATAAAATTTTATACAAAATTATAAAATAAAATTTAGACTTTTATTTAGGTATAAAATTATAGAATTTTAATGGGCAAAAGCTGGCAAAATTGTTTTAGACTGACTGATTTCTTGTTTCTTGGTTCAATCCCAAATATAATTCCCTTTAACCCTGAACAGCCATTGTCAGTGCAAACCAGACTGAATGATATCGATTAATGACCTGGCTCAGGTCAGCTTCCTATATTCATCATCGGTTTAAGCACTTGCAAGCAGGCCTCCGTCAGTCTTGAAAGACTATGGTATCATGCTCTGCGCTGCATACGCTGCATGCGAAGCACGAAAGCCTGGGTTGGATTGTTATGCAGGATAGGCTGTTACCCAAGCAGCAAATCCCCCCTCTCCACACCACTGAATTAGTCCAATGGAAAGGCAGAGCCGATACGATTGGATCCAGCTGGCGTTGCAGGGCTGGGCTAAGAACAGGAGCTTACCCTGTCTTGTGGGGCCGACCCAGGTCTCGAACCCTGGCCTGCTGGTTAACAGGCACAGTGTCTTAACCACTTGTGCCACCCACAGTCCCTAGTTTAAGCACTAGTAATAGCATAAATGTTCTTAGAGTCCAATCCTAACTCCAGTTAGAGTGGCTCAAATCCCTTTCCCCATCACAAATGTGCTGAAAGTCTGGCAAGGATGTGTGCCTGCCTCTAGTCTAGAGCCTCCACAGCACCAGTAAGAAAGGTAAATTTGCACTGGCCTGTAGAGGCCAGAGTAAGGGTTTGGGAAATGGGAGGAAAGGTCAGCAGAGCAAGCCCTGTACCAGGATTTGGCACTTAGTCTGATTCCTAAACCCCTCCCAAGCAGCCTTATACCAGCCTGCACAAATCTGTGCCACCTATTTTGGTACCCATTGGGTCAGCAAAATCTGTGGATATTCTCACAATACAGCCATAGTACATATGCTGTGGAAATCAAAAGTGGCATTATTTGTGTCATCAGTTTTGACCAACGTGGCCTAATGCATATAAGCCCAAATAAGGATAAAATTCATCCACCCTTCCCTTTAATAAAATGGGACTTACATGAAGCTGCAGTATGCTGAAACTCGCTTTAACAGGGCAAAGCTCCCATGTCTCATTTTCCAAGAACATTCGTAATTCTTCAAGACGGGTTCTGAAACAAATATAACTGCATTAACAAACAAATTTGCATACATTCATAGTTCTTCAAGATGAGTTCTGAAACAAACCAATTTGCATCAGGCAGAAGCACACAACCTGTTACTCTGTTAAAGAAGAACCAATGTGTATGGAGAACGGATAGTTATGGAAAATACATGATGAAATCTAGTTATGGGCACCTATTTAATATTTGTCTCTACATTTTAACAACACTTCTTTATGGGGCTGATCACATCCCCACTTTCTGTATCTCCTGGGACACAACTGCACATACTTATACGAGCAGGAATCCTAATCAGATGACCAGGATATGATAAGGAAACTTAACCACCCATGTTGCAATGGAGTTTTCTGATGCCATGTGGGTAAAAGCAAGAGGAACGCAGAAAATCTGAATATACCGTATTTTCACTGGCTGCACAACATGAACTGATAATTAGAGTGATTAACAAGACAGTATTACTTATATACTTTAAAAAATCCTTCACAAAGAGTATTTTATACTGTGGAAACAGAATTATACAAAGTAATAACTATGAGTCTTTAGTGACTCTGCCACCCTGAAATATTTTGTAACCCTTCTGGAATTTGAAATCACAGCATAGGCTACCTGCATATTATAAAACTTTTATCTACTCCCACAGCAATAATGAGAAAACACTTCTTTTAAAATGCTGAAAATGCCAAGATCAAATTGCTGCTTTAAACACATTCTAAAGCCTTTGGGTTAACCCAGAAAATGCAAGATGTGGCAGTTCATTTTGGGTGTCACTTATGCCACAGCTCCTCCAGAGTTTATATCATCCCAATTAGTGGGAAAGAAAATTCTGAAACCTACAGAAGATAAAATTCCTCAGTGCTTGTTAAGACAACTGTATTGTCCTGTATGTGGCTGTGGGTGGCGCAAGTGGGGAAGACGCTGTGCCTGCTAACCAGCAGGCCTGGGTTCAAGACCCGGGTCGGCCCCACAAGACAGGGTGAGCTCTTGTCCTTAGCCCCACTCTGCGACGCAGCTGGATTCAATCATATGGGCTTTGCCTTTCCATTGGACTAATTCAGTGGTGTGGAGAGGGGGGATTTGCTGCTTGGGTAACAGCCTATCCTCCATAACAATCCAACCCAGGCTTTCGTGTTTCGCATGCAGCGTCTTCAGCGCCAAGCACGATACCATAGTCTTTCAAGACTGATGGAGGCCTGCTGCTGTCCTGTATGCACTAACTTCAACCCTAAAATTCTTCCTCAAGAACTTTTAGGCCAAAGTTTGGGGAATGAAAATGTGGGGAAGGTGAAAGTAGGGACAATATTAAATTCACCATTTTGTCAAGCCATACCAATTTTTTCAATGCCATCCATTGCCATATTAATAGCAGCAACCCTCACAGCAACTTGTGGCTACCATTTAGTCCTCGGAAAATAGCCCTGGGAAAAATATTCCGTCTCCAAAGAGCATTGTTCCAAGGAAACAGGGAAATATGTTCCCCAGTATGCAGGTATTTAACATTAAATATACTGTATCCATGTTGTTGAATTGCTTAAAGCCCTAACTTTGAAAACCTTTCTAAATACTTCAACCAAGAATGGAAAAGCAGGAAAAAAAATTGGCAGCAATAAAATGTCCTCGCAAGGGCACACTGAGGCTTTTTTTTAAAAAAAAACCACAGCTCTCACACAGAATAAGAAAAATAACCATCAGTACATTCCAATCAATGTATAAAACACTATAGAAGAACAACTGTACAAGAATCAATCAGTACTATTAGCATGTTGACAAGATTGTTGTGTACTAAAAGAGTGACATTCTAAGTTAAAAAGAGATTTAGGAACATCATTTTCAATGTATGTGATGTAATCACAAGTCTTAAACATCACTTGCCTTAAGCTAACTTTGCAAATCGTTCATTGATCAACAAATGCAATACCACTGATATCCAGGGGCTTTTCACAGCCAAGAAAATAACACCTTATTGTGTTTGTAGGTTTGGAGTAGAATGATAGAGCAAATGTTTAGATGGTTCAGGCTGCAATCCTAACTCCCTAGTTAGGCCACCATAAGTCCTAGCACAAGTCCTGTGCTGGCCTTCTGGTATCACAAAAGTGCCATAAGACACTTCTGTGCCACTCCTGTGGAGGATTTATACCAGTGCACAGATATATGCCAGCCTCCCCACACTACCATGGCCAGCCTAAAGTGGTTAGCACTCTCAATCCCCTTGAAGATAGACAGGCAAGCAAGAAGGAAAAAGCTATATTAAGTAGCTCTATGGCAGACTTTAACGGTTTGCTTTCATGGGCATGGCCACACTGAAGGAGCCTGCAGTCCACTTTTATACTGCAGTGTGCAACTAGGAATTTGTCCAGCATCCCTAGGGAAGAAGGTGTTCCAAGAAAGATACTGGTTGAAAAGCAATTAAAACAGCACCTGTAATCTCTAAATTAAATTTGGACCATCTAGCATATGTCTACTGACCATTCCCTTCCCTGAACTATTCTCCATCAGCATGGATTCCATCTGCTTGCATTTTAGGTAGGCCCTCTCCATCAGAAAGGCTGGGACCAGCTACTGTTTGTCTAATTTTAGAACTACCTCCATCAGCAACCTGGTCACCACTCAACCACATTATAAAACAGAACAAAACAGCTGGTCTTTGAATTGCCCGTTTTCCCTTTCCTTTTGTATCACCTTTTGTTTCAAACCTTTTTTAAAAAACAAAAATATTGTGGACAGCTTGGGCAGAAAGGCATTTCATAAACATAGCAGATAAGTAAATAAATAAAATAAAACTTGCATTCTAACTCATCTTCATCGTATATAGTACAATCTACTTCTAGCAAGCATCTATAATCTAGTCTTGACACTGTAAATTCAAATCCAGCATATTTTTCTAGACATGTGAGTCACTTTTACTCATATGAGCACTTGACAAAAAAGGTTGTTAATCAACTGCTCACAAAAATAAGCTGTACTTCCCAATAAAACTGCTTCAGAATCATACTTATTAACAAAACACTTCAATCTGTACCTCAAGTTATACAAAGCAATACGCCTGATGCAATTTCAAGATTACAGTCAATTGCGTGCATTACTATTATCTATATCCCATTTGTCCACACATGTCAAGTTGAACAACTGAAAAACTCCACTCCCTGAACAATTCCTAGCTTTTATGTACTAATGCATCTCCAAAAGCATTTCTTAATTAAGCACACAAAGGAATGCAAGAGCTGTATATTCCTGCAATGGAAAGCCTAAGCTCCTAAAAGCTTCAGGTGATTCACGGGATAATATATGAATGGGATATTTATAGCATGGTAGAACCCTTTACATCTTCAAAGGTTCTGCAGGCAACATTAACAAACTGCATCTTTATAGATCCACTCAACGTCAGAATTCAACAGTCACTTTCAAGAACTATTTGCTTAGATCAGCCAAAAGAATAGGTCTCAGTACACCTATTTATCTAGCAACTTTCAACAGGCTTGCTTGTTATCTCAAACCAGAACAAATTACTGGAAACACACACAAATATGTAGTTGAGTGACTTACTGGTGGAGCACATGCTTTGCATGCTGAAGGTCCCCAGTTCTATCCCCGATTTCTCCAAATAAGACTAAGTAAGACAAGTCTAAGACTACAAACCTATTCCTGGGAGTATGTCCTACTGATTCCTTCTTATACAGGCATAGGATTGAGCTCTAATTCTTGAAGAGTAAATGCCACCCAATACTGATTAAATCAAAATATTTAGACCACCTATTTTCAACCAGTGTGTAAGTCACTGTGCCTGTTAACCAGCAGGCCAGGGTTCAAGACCCGAGTCGGCCCCACAAGACAGGGTGAGCTCCTGTCCTCAGCCCAGCTCTGCAACGTCAGCTGGATCCAATTGTATTGGCTCTGCCTTTCCATTGGACTAATTCAGTGGCGTGGAGAGGGGGGATTTGCTGCTTGGGTTAACAGCCTATCCTCCATAATAATCTAACCCAGGCTTTCATGCTTCGTAAGTAGCGTATGCAGCGCAGAGCATGATACCATAGTCTTTCAAGACTGACGAAGGCCTGCAATGACACATTGGTATGCTGTAAATGGTCCACAGATGTGCTGCAGGAGTTTAGGGAGTGCTGTGGGACATGTGAGTCCCCCATCCCCAATAACAGCAAGGTGTGCTTTCTCAATTGTAAAAAAAACATGGTGCGCCTTGAAATCTTTAGCACATTTTCAAAGTGCTGTAAGATGAAGAAGGTTCGAAATTATTAATCTAAATGGAAGGGCTGAGAAAGATCAATGGTGTGACACAATATAAGGAAACTTCATATTTTTGCATATTAGTAAAAGGGATACAAAAGAAAAAACTTTTTTTCAGTACCCCTATTAATTTCTTTGATGTTTTATGAAACTACAAAGATTTGCAAAATAAACATTGTGATTTCAGTTTGTTAAATCTTTTCAAATCATTCACACCATCTCCCCATATATATTTTTTTTTCAGTTGAAATAAGTCATACCTTTGGTAAGCACAATAGTTCCCAAAACACTTTATCAGAATAAACTTTTTTATCAGAATAGAAATTTTTATAGCAAGCCTTCATTTTGTAAAATAAAGTCGGTTTTTCATGGGATACTACCCATGGTTTCCTTCCCCTGAAGTTGGAAAACTGTGCTTGCTGTCCAATATATTGAACCATGAAAAAAAAAAATAATACCAGCAATTGATAAGCAGTCCAATGAGTCTTACCTGTGATAATTCTTGAAATAATTAACACTTTGCCTTCTCACTGAATCTTGCAAAACCTCAGACTTGCTGCCACAAAATTCTTCTCCAACTTGCATGAGCCTATAAGCAAAGAGATTTTCTGATTTACTGAATATATTTATTGCCATATGTCAAAAATCAAAATTTTATTTTGGTACCTTACTAACGTCACACCTCAAGATTTCAAATTAGATATGCTGAAACAGAAGTCCCTATATAATGAGCAGTACAGGTCCTTAAGTGCAGAGGTTCTGGTCCTGGACCCTCTTTGTATACCAAAAACTGCAGATAATTAAATCCCCGATATTTGGGGCTCACCTGATCCCTTTCTTCACAACAGCACTGTTGTAGGTGAGGCTGAATAGTAATAGTCATGACATGAAATTATGGCCATCTACCTGAATCTATTGCCAAACTAATAACACACAGAACTGCAGATAAATAAATTGTCTAATGTAGTTCTAAGGCATTTTCATTCTCTTTTAAATATGTATCATGTGCATCAAATAGCAAAATGCTTACTTTAAACTGATGTAATCCCAAATAAATCACAAATATCAGTTTTAACTACACTGTAGATGCCTGAACTTCAAAAACTACTTTAATACAGGAAAACAAAAAAATCAATACATCTGACCACCAATGCAACTGGTATCTTCTATGCTGGGGGTTCACAAAATCCTCCTTAGGAAGAAAGAACCACCTAAGTGTTTGTAGGCAGAGTGCTAGCTTCCTGCTAGCAGGAATCTACCCAGACCTACTTTCTCCAGCACCAGTGTGATCTTGGAGTTTGCATTGCAACAAACTCCTTGTTCCTGCTCCTTCTGGGGCCAGGCATAAATATCTCCCACACTGGTAAATCGCTACCTATCAGTTTGGGAACCATTATTCCATGCTAACTAGGCAGAGCGGTAAAGAAATACCAGTACTATTTCTTACATTGCCTTTTCCATCACTACCTAACACAACGCATTAGAAAAACTTTATTCTGTGCATTCCTTTCACCTTATGCTAACTCTGTCACCTTATGAGACTGAATGCTACCTGAAAATACCTGCTGATAATATCCAGCACAAAGATGAAGTCATCATATTTGAAGTTAGACATATCTGTGCCCAGCAAATATGTCTTCACTTTCAGCTGAACATCCTATAAAATAGAAAAAATGTATGTAAACATTACAGGTTGACTGTTCCATGAATACATCATTTGCTCAGCAGGACCACACTTGGATTGGGCAGAAGTAGCAAAAAGCTTTTGAAGAGTTTTGATAGTCAGCCTCAGATTTAAATGCATCAGCAGCTAACACTTTGAGAGGGTGGGCTGAAGGTTTTTATTTTGCCTGCTCAAAACAAACCTGCCATATTCTTGACAGTCCATGTTCCAATTTCTTTTTTACATAACCGCGGTCAAAATTGGACTCCTCAACAACCATGATGCTGCTTCCATCTGAAAGGTGAAAATATATTTCATTCAAACTGCCTGCTCATTCCAGATACTTAATACTTACAAAAACCATGTGTTTATTGGCTTTTTGTGCACTGAAAGGAAAAGTCAAATCAAAGCTACTTTGGAAAATTGGTTAGGATTGCACCCAGAGCGAAGTAATACAAATAGGTAAACTGATAATATGTGCAGGTTACTATGACATTCCCTTTTCAGAAAAGGAAAAAAATAGCATAAACATAACTTTTTGGTAAATTAATCAGAGTTTAGAAAGTTATGGCTGCAGATTGGCTTTGCAGAGAGATGCTTAACTCTCGCTGATCTGAGAAGTTTCTTAGATTCAAACAACAAGGTTCAGGGAGTTCCATGACTTTTTCCTTCATTTTTTTTTCATAAAACAAAATCAGCCCAGAAAAACTGAGTAAACCTTTCAGCTCTGCTTTGCTTTTAGTTCTGGTTTCCATCTGGAATTCATATGTTTCCAAACTGAAACTTGGAACATATATTTCACTTAATATTTGTTTCAGACAGCAAAAGCCATTACCCACCAGAAGATGAAGCAGACTCTTCACGATCATATTTCTCATGCCACTCCATGGTTCGATAGTAACTGAGCATGACCTCCCAGAGGGCTTTGCAGAGGTCAGCAAGACAGGGAATGTAGCTGTCAGATGTAACGTGCTGCAAAACAGAAAAATCTGAAATTTTATTCTGTTTATCAGTCTAAAGCTTGTGCACGATGCAAAACACACAATAATCAGAAACACAAATATGAAGAAAAGGAACATGAGGCAACTATAAAAAGAACAGGTTTGACTTAATGCAGATGGCCACTGGTGATAAGGACCGTGCTAATATTTTACATTTTGAAAGATAGCAGTAGATTCCTTTAAGCAGTAGTTTTAAAATGTATTTTCTTTCCATTACAGAGTGGCAAAGGAGCAGACAGGTAATCGAGGACAATTATTATAGCTATTTCTACAATGCAAAACAGAAGTATTTAATCACTTGCACTTTACATTTTTCAGAACTTCCTCCTGGAAGACTTCCCAGGCCTTCCAATGCCACATTAAAAACATTGCTTCTGGTTTCCAGAGGGGAACCTGAAGGCTCTTTTTTGCCTCTATGAGGCATTCTGAAGCCTGCAAAGTATGCGGCAGACATGTTCAGCCTCTGAAGGTTTCAGAAATCCTCCAAAAAAAGCACTGCTACAGTTGTCTGAAGAGTTCCAGAGTAGCCAAGACTGGCTCAGTGCTGGTCTGGAGGACCCATATTGAGCCAGATCCATGGATATAAATCAACAGATAAACAGGCTCCACTTTACTTCAGTCAGAGACATTATAAAGTGTCTCTCCAGTGTGGTTATTTTACTAGCGGGTAAAATCATACAACAGTTGCATACCATGCAGAGGTCCCTGTACTGAAGCTTCTGAAACTTGGTGTCTGAGTTGCCTGCACACAGCTCTACATAACCAAGAACAACTTGGAATACAGTGTTGTGAATGGCCTGAGTAAAGTGCATGTGCAGTTGGTCCATTGCTGTCTGGAAAAAAATAATCAAGAGTCAATCATATTTTTAAAAGCCAGCTTCTTCAACCCTTTTCTTTGATCATACTGCACTTCTATTGCTGTGAACCTACACAATAGGTTCTTTCAACATAATGTTCATGCACTGCAGTTTTATTTTCCCCCACAGAACTGGACAAAAGGAGGAAAGAGACTGTAGCTCAGTGGCATCCCAAAAACTTTGCATGCAGAGTATCTCAAGTTCAATCTCTGGCATATCCATTAGAACTGGAAAAAGATCATCCCCCAGATAGTCCCAAAATATCCCTCCATTTTTCAACTTCACAGCATGCAAAAATAGTGGCAAAATCCGAAGAAGCATTTCAGTGCAAACCTAACTGGAAATATCTGGTTCTTACCACATTTAGCTTTTAAGATAAATAGGGGATGGAAAAATCCAAAAGAATCTTCAGAGTTAGGCCACTTCATACAAAGAAGTACGTTAATTTTCAAGGGGAGAAAACATGCCAACCTGTGTTTTTCCTAGTAGTCTGTAAGCCTGCTGCACTTTGGTATAGTGGCTGATATCAAAGTTCTTGCAGATTTTGGAAAGTGCCACATCTAGTTGTTCCTGCAATATTAAGCACAACTATCCAGTAAAAAGGAATACTATACTGGAGGTAATTGTATATAAAACTAAAATTCATCATGAGACATTCATTTTTCCACAATGAAGCTAAATGCCACATATTTAACTAAATGGCTAAGCCACAGAGGGTTCAAACACACAATGTTCCCCTTCAGTAAAAAATCAAACTTGAATACTCACTTCAATTTGCTCCAAAGTGTCTTGCAATTTGGAATTCAATTCACTGCAAATAATAAAGTCCAACATTAGACAATGTCTAAAACAAAGCCACCTGATGATAAAAGTGTTTCAGATGCAATGAATTTTATTATAGCACATCACTTTAATTTGGCAGATCCTACTGAGTCTTCTTCCAGATTGCAAATCATATATTTTGTGCAAGCAATACCATTATGATGCCTAAAGGGACTTGTGTCAACAGCATCTCCAAAGGGCAATGATTATCACCATCCCGTAAAGTAGGAACACAGTCATTTATATAGATCATTAATCACATAAAAGGTCTACATTTAAGAATGGGAGTAGGCAACTCAGTATTCCATAGGCTGTGTATCCTCACCCTGCTAATGGTACTCACCACAGATCCTCCCCCTGATAATGGTACTTGCAAAGTTGTCTTAGAATTTTAGAAAATTACAATTTCATAATGAGATTGTTCAATTTTTCCAAATCCCAAAGAGAAAGTTCCACAAAAAAGCTAAAGTATTGTTCAAATGGCAACCTTCACCACAACCAGTTTCATAATGCCAAGCAAAACAAGAACTCTACCTATTTTTGCAAAACTGCAGGTACTAACTAGGAAGACTTAAAAATTGCTGATATAGATCTTCATTGTCCAGCATTACATGCACAGTAGGTGATGCACTGCTAACAGTGTAACAGAGGGTTCTAGGGCAAGAAACAGCATGAGATGTTGAGCTTTTTCTCTTAACATCACTTGTTCTGAGTACTAAACAGTCCCTTCTAATTCAGTCTCAATATTCAAGCATGTTAAAATCAGGGCTTTGAAACTTGTGCAAATCTAATTTGATGCCTGCTTACATGCCACGATGTGAAACAAATTTCAAATGGTGCTTAGCCCATTTGAGAATCCTTAATCCACCCAAAATGTAACTGTACCTTGTGTTAGAGGGCACACAAGATAGTACCAAGGAACTAACAGCCAAAGGTATGGGTCCATCTGCTACATATTACAATCAGCATTAAGGTGCAAAGCATTAAGCATTAAGTTCTCAAAATTCTGCGGAGATTTACTCCTAAAAGCTTTGGGGGGGGGGAGGTTAAAGGGGGTGTTTTTACTCACTTTCATTTAAGTAGATGAGAAGCAGGCTTCAAGAACTTGGAACACTCAAAAATAAGTAATTGGGCTTATAGTGACTTATTACTGAATATTCCATGCCACATGGAGCCCTGCAGAAGGCTGCACAGAGCTCCCCACAGCTCCTGAATCCTGCTATAGCCATACCCAAGTGAAATTAAGTAAGAGCACCCCCTTAGCAATGTGATCTTGGAGAGCATATTGCTGGCTTCACCCCTTAAAAGGATAGAAGAACCTTTGCATGAACCAGCTGGTCACAACCCAACTGGTTGGGTTGAATACCATTGACCTTGATTACATACTATAAATCTCTTTAGATGCAAAAGCTTATGTACCAGAAAACTATCAGGAGTGCTCTTAAGATACTGATTAATTTAAGAACCTAAGAAGAGCCTCCACTGGATCAGGCCAAGGGCCCATCTAGTTCAGCTTCCTGTATCAAACAGCAGCCCACCAGATGCTTCAGGAAGCACAGATAACACCTACATCCAGGTGCCCCCACCATGGTGTCTAGCAATAGGAAATCTAAAGGAAAAGGCATTTCATTTTAAATTCCCTACATTTTTTCAGATAATTCATTTCAAACTGAGCTTTATGTGTGAAGCCAAAGATAATTTGTTCCATTTAGAGCTGATCATTTTCATTTTCAGGACAAATTGTTTCTTTGGTAGCTCACACATTATATAGAAAAAGAAAATGTGCCTTAAATTTAGCTTCCTTCACATCAAAGTGATCTGACAGAAATCCATGGAGGAGGGCTCAAACCTATAACATGCAGCTAAATGAAATATAATAAATCCCTGGGCAGAACAATTTGATCATTCAAAGACTTAATTAAGTGTGGCAATTAGAATTAGCTTGTGGCATTTATTGTATCCAGTCAATTAATTAAGACCCCTTAAATGGTCTTGTTTATCCATTTCTCCACTGATCTGACAATTATTCAAAAGAAGAAAAAAACACTCCATAAAGAAACCAAAAAAGGCCAAAGTAGTAAAGAAAATCCAGCTATGGAACATACCAAAATCTGTTTTTAAATAGGTATTTATTTATATGCATATATCACTTATTCTTTTCTTATTTATATATCACTTATTCTTTTTTATTCTTATTCTTTCTACTGGAGGGTCAAGCTACATGGGAAATGTGTTATATCTATCATGATTTCTAACCATACTCATGGTGTCAAATCTAGATTAGGGTCACAGCTTTGCATGAGAAGGGGAATTTAACCCCTTCTCTGCTGAAAACTGCCCCTTCAAAACTGCATTTTTTCCAACTTGGGTAAATAGCAACAGGGAAGGAATTTAATCTTAAAATGCCACAAGAAAAAAGGATTTTAAAAAGCCCTCTCGGATTCCACCGAGTAACTGTTAAAGACAGACAGAAAGCAATATTTCTCTTTCTATTCAATTTGGTACCAAAAGTAACAAACCAACAATAAGAATCAAAGAAGGCCTATGGAAGAAATCTTGGTCCACAAAAGAGTCCAGAAAAACTGGAAAACAAATCGGGAAGGATGGCCAATACCCTGATAGTTAGCTTTTCCTTCCACAAACCCACTTAAATTAGATACATCCATAATTTGATTTTCTTCAACACACTGGAGTTTTACTTTTGATTTTGCTGTGCTTTATTCTTATATTAAATCTGAACGTGTATTTAAAAAGAATATTTGCTCAATAACCAAGAGGAATAAGCATCAACACAGCAACCAGTAAGGTGCATTTTATTAATCTGAATGCCTTCAAGGCCTGTGTAAACAAGGCTGTTCTGAATTCTTATCAATTAAATCACAGAGAACTACAATACATTCAGAGTGAGTCAAACCAAACAGCCAGGAATTTAAATTTGGAAAAAAGCAAATCAGTGTTTCACATATAAAATTCTCACCTGGATCACTCTCTTGTTCTCATCTGCTGTCAAATAAATCATTTGTTTCTCCCTATATGATAAACTCATAAGATCTTACAAGCTCTAAAATCACCCTTCCTCCCCCCCAGCAATACTTTGTGGGGCTTAAAACTGTGATTCAAGTACTTTGCTAAACTATGTATTTCAAGGGTGTTCAAACTCTGGCCTGAGGGCCAGATGCAGCCTATGACAAGACCCCTCCCTGCAGCCCTCAGCAAGCCTGTAATCCTCCAGAGGCAAGGACAGCTCTGCTCCCCAAACCTCTGGAGGGTGTTCTGAAGACTGGGCAGGCTGCACACACCTCCTCTCTGTGTATATGGAAGTGCTTATGAACTGCTATGAAGATCACCTTCTAGTATTAGAAAACATTTATGAATTGATTTTAATTCATTTATTCATTCATATAAGTTCTGTCTAATATATTTATTCATGCAAATTCTTTTTCCAGCCCCCACATAGTGTAAGAAATGATGGCTACAACCCAGAGTAACTACGGGACCTTTTACACCAACGTAGTTACGGTGCCACCTATGGGAAACCTATGGGAAATGCATAGAGCAATCCAGAGTAAGTGCCTCTTGCATCTTCCCATAGTTACTCTGGATTGTAGGGATAGTGGCCCTTCTGCCAAAAAGTTTGGACACCCCTGATATATGCAATCAATATTGATCTATAGAAATATATCTGAATTCCAAAAATTTTGCAATCCAAATTCCTGATGTATGCAAATTCCAGATATATGCAATCCAAGGATCAATTCTCTTCCAACAGCCTCTAGGTGCAATTAAAGTGCCATAAGGCACTTCAGTGATGACATGTAAACAGACTCCACTGGCAAAAAGGCTCTGTTCCAAGGCTCAGGGAAGGCATTTCTGGTGTCTTGCAAGGCAGGGAGCAGGTGGACCAGTAGGAGGAGTCGGCCCAGGAGGGGGATGGTGCCAGGAGTCCGCACTTAGGCTAGAATCTAACACCGCTATAGATCCAAGTAGCCGCATGAGGCAGCTGACCCATGGCATGGGGAAAGGGGATGAATTACCCTTACTCCAGGTTGCAGTGCAACTCAGCCCAGCCTTTGTCTGGATGGAGCACATACCAGCCAGCCTGACTGCCCCACTGCATTTTACAAATGGGCTGCAAATAATCCTACAGTTTTATGAACAAGGTCATGGCTTTGGCTACAGCCTACATTAACAAAATATGTGGGACTAGCCTTCAGCAGAAAGGAGTAAGTTCAGGTGAAACAAGAATTATTTTGCATAAAAATGAAGCTGCTCAGACTTAATAGCCGTTTCTATATGCATTCAGTAAACTTTATAAACATTTGCAGAAGAGTATAGGAGTGCCTTTCTTTTTAAAGAAAAGGAAATAAAGCCACAGTTATCTTTTTTTCAAACCAGAAAATTAAATTTCTAGCTGAGAAAATGTGAAGTAGCTGCAATTCTCTACAGGGTTACACATCCCCCTTCTTCATTCTTTGCTTAACTGACAGACTGAATTGGGAAAAGCCTGCTGTGTTACCTTATGCAACTGTAGTGTTCGAAAGTGCTCGCTGCTTTCTGGCATTCCAGGCATAGTTGAATAGCTCCTGGGTAATCCTCCTCCTGAGGGAAATAAAACATATACTAAGGGAGGAAAAAGTAACTCTTGTTTTGTTTTTGTTTTTTAAAAGCTGCCAGCACTCACTGTGTATCATGAGACAAGGACAACTCATCTCAAAATTGCTGCCACTGGTGTTTTCCTCTCCCGGGGAAAGAAAGGGCCAGCTGGCTCATTACCAGTGCTGCTGCTAATAGGCCCATAGCACCAAGAATTGCATGCTGAATAAACTGTCAAAGCACACAGCTACTAGCCTAAAGATATAGATGAGCCAGGACAACACCTTGGGCTGGTCCAGCAGACAAGGCATTAGTGTCCAAATTACAGAAATAGTTCTTCCCCACACAATTAGCCATGTGTGTGCTCACACTTCATGTGTGTGACAGCTCCTCTCCTCCTTTCAGAGCTAGCTTTGAGAAGGCAGCTACCAGGGGATGCCGTTCAAATAAACCGTTCCTTTGCACATGCTGCCAAACCTACTTTTCAAGTTGGCAAGGAAGGTTTTGATGAGACTGTCCCCTCAAGCAAAAAACAAATTAACATGGAAGTGGAGGAGCAAAGATAAACACAGGAGCCACTAATTATGTGGGGTCGGTCTTGGCATTAAAGAATCATAAACCGATATTAGCCTGAGAGGCTGAGATGCACTTTATTGCCTGAAAAAAATGCTGTAAATTTAAGAAAGATACAGAGGGGAAATTTCTGTCAAGCATGAATTGATTTTTCACTGAGGTTCTGCCACAAGGAGAAAGAAACAAGCAGTAAAATCTTTCTTTCAGTATAAACAATTATACAGTGGACAGGGACACTTATGGCAACCACTTATAGTGAACTCATGGAGTCCATGATGGGGCACCAGGGTACCCAGGAACACACTTTGAGAAACACTGCTCTAAAAGAACAGCAGGTTGTAGGGGGTGAACAGAGTTTCACAGATTGTTTAGCTCAAGCAGTGGGAGGGAAAAGTGGCCAAGTCATGCTGAGTAGGCCTTTCTAAAATATTACATTAAATTAGGAGAATTGACAGTAGTATGGAAATAATATACTGTTGTTTTATTCTCATTCCAAGCATTGTAATGGTGACTTCCACTTCTACTCACATAGCAGCTGCAAGACACAAAAGCAGGAATGGCAATGCCTCCCTCCCAACAATGAATGAATGTTCACAGATGGGCCACCACAGCAACTTCAGCCTCTAGTACGCCCAGGATACATAAGACAATATTTCAGCAATATTAAAGCAGCAACTAGCTTTAATAACACTTACCTCCAACATTTCACTTAAGCGTACATCAGTTTGTTGCTAAAAATTAAAAGGAAAAAAGGTCAGTGCAGCAGCACCAAGTTTATGGATGTTTTGAGAGCGGAACATAAATTCTATTCATACCAAGGTTTTTATCGTTCTCAAGGATTTAAGCAGGCCCACCAGCAACTGACGTTTACGCTGATTTGCCAAAAGGCCCAAACTTGCTTGAGTAAAACCTTCCTTTGCGCTATTCAGATGCCTGTTAAGAGTGAACAACAGAGTTGTGTAAGGCTGGCTATCGTGAACTACACAGATCTAAGCATTGCTGAATTCACACCAGTATGAAAGTGACTGGAGAGCTGAGACCAATCATACTGACAATATTAAGATAGACTTAATGGTCTGACTCAGCATATGGCAGCTTCTTGAAATTCAAGACATCATTACAACTGTGGCTCGACATAACGTGTGAATTGACAACCCATAATTCTGATCAACTCTGGCCACAAATATCATTAATGAATACATTCACAATAAGTGAAGTTTGAAGCCACTTATTGTCTTTCCTGAACCTAATACACATGTCTAAAAAGCAACAGCACAAGTAATTAACTCACAGCAGCTTTTAATTAACAAATCAAAGTAGATAGAAACTATTTAACAAATGGTACTTAGATTTTTAAAAAATTTTATAAAACAAATTTATTTAAACAATGTACTGTACCGTCTTCCATTTGTGCAAATGACAGCAGCTAACTGAAGACCGGTTTGTAATGATGTAACTCGTTCAAGTTCCTAAAGAAATGTAGCAAGTCAATTTATTTCTCAAGGAAGAGTCTTCAAGAACATCTAGCTCATTCTCCTGCATGAAACAGCATCCAATGGGAAAAGACGCCATTTTGAAACTCTGAAGAATAGCTGTCAATCAGGGTGGATATTGATCAGCTAGGTCAGGGCTGTCCAAACTCAACTTTAGGGCTCTTCAACCTTTAACAAGAGGAAATTTCTGTAGGTGTAGCTTGTGATCTGTGAGATGAGAAGCTGGACCTGCTGAAATTCCCACCTCCATACTACTGTTAAAGGTCCAGGAACCCTCAAGTTGAAAGTTTGGACACCCTGAGCTAGATGAATCAAAATTCTGACACGACTTAAGACAAGCTCATATATGATTCTTGAAACTAGGTCTCTACATGACAATTTCTTTCACAGGGCAACTAGTATTTCATGGGCCATTGAAAACATAGACCTGACAAGATATGTTAGTTATATGTGACCTTAGACAGAGCTGCTCTGGATCCAAAATAATTTCTCTTTTCCATTCATATGTTCTTTGTAGCCAACAATGACTTAAAAAAACCTGCAGCTTGTTAATAAAAAATGCTTTTGACAATTATAGACGGATGAAAGCAGCCCACATATTGTTGCTAGAATTCTCAATAGCTCCCTCGTAAGTCATCAAGTGCCACTAACTGAGATCAAGACTTTGATCAAGGTTAAAACATCCCCAATTGTGTCTACTGAAAGATATAAAATTGAATTATAGTCATATTTGCTGCATCACTTTATAAATCATACAAGGCTTTTACGGTGAAAATAAAAACCATGCACACACAACAGTTCACTAACTTACCTTGACATACGCAGGCTGTTTTTCAAGTATCAAGTCTGCAACCTTTTTAGATACCTTGTTAGAAATAAAAATATCATTCAGATATAGCTATTACAGAATGTGAACAAGTTTACATCAAGTATTTTGAAGAACATCAGGAATTCTTGATAAACCACCTGCAACATCCAATTATCATAACATTGCAAATAAAAGCGGAAAACTCTTCAAATAGGCTGTGCACAGTTTGCAAAACGCCAGCGACAAAATTAGAGAATCCCTCTGAAAATAAGTTACAAAATTGAAATTAACCTCCCGCCGCTCTCTAAATTGGAGAGCGCTCTTGAAGAAAAACTCAAAAGACATCAAACAATGATGCTTAAAATAGAGCACAAGCCTAACCATGTCTACTGAAAGGCAAGCCTCATTGTGTTCAATGGGTCTTACTCCCAGGAAAGTTTCTTTAGGATTGCAGCAATAGGCAATTTGTCATCTGTACATTTAGGCAATTTGTCATTTGTCATCTGATTAGTCATGTGATCTTCCATATATATAAAACAGAAAAGTCACTCACTGACTCATCAACACCCACCCAAAACCAATGGGCCTAGAAGTGTGAAATTTGGGGTGGGTGTTCCTTCTGTGATGGGGAGAGTCACTAAGAACCAGTTTTCAGAAATTCCAGCTCGAAGGGGGTGAAATGGGGCACAATGCTTTTTACCTCCCTATACTTTGCATTGAAGAATCAGTGACTGAGGGATGCTCTGCCCCAACCCTCAGACCTAGAAGCATGAAATTCTGGGAGGGTGTTCCTTCTGTCATATGAACACCCACAAGAACCGATGTGGAGAAATTTAACCTTTAAGGGGCTGAAAAGGGGTGCAACATATTTTTGTCCTATACTTAACATGGAAGATTGACCAACATCCAGCCAATTTGGTGCTCAGTGCCTGGTGCACTGGAAGGGACTCTGTTTGGTGGGAGGGGTTGCACTGAGGAGGATGCTGCGCATGGGGGGGTTGTGCATGGGGAGTGATACGCCGTGAGGGGACTGATGCGCCATGGGAGGAATTTTACTCCCACAACACAGGTACTCTTTTTGCTGCTCAGGCCTCCATCAGTATTGGAAGACTACGGTATTGTGCTCGGTACTGTATACACTGCATATGAAACACGAAAGCCTGGGTTAGATTGTTATGGAGCATAAGCTGTTACCCAAGCAGCAAATCCCCCCTCTCCACGCCACTGAATTACTCCAATGGCAAGGCAGAGCCAATACGATTGGATCCAGCTGGCATCGCAGAGCTGGGCTAAGGACAGGAACTCACCCTGTCTTGTGGGGACTGACCCAAGTCTCGAACCCTGGCCTGCTGGTTAACAGGCACAGTGACTTAACCACTTGCACCACCTACAGCCCTAATTTTGCTAGTTAATCTATAAAGGAGATGTATATAAATGCACATAAAAACAGACGTATCCTAAAAGTAATTTATAGACTGTAGCAGTTACTATTTGTAATTTGTGTGCTAGTATTAACATAATTCAAGGTCAGATCATGCATGAAGCAAAGAAAAGTAGCTTATTTGAACAGTATATTGGCCCTGGGGTCCCCTGAAGCCATCACCCATCTCTGCACCCACACCCACATCCACACTTCCTCCTTCTCGTCAGCTTCAGTGTTTTGAAACTGAAACATCTACTAAAAGTTGCAGGGTCTCCGACATCTTGTCCCTCCTTGATCTTTAATTGGAGATGCCAGGAAAAGCACCATGGCAGTTGCCCTAACCATTTTAGCTGCCTAGCACTAATGGCCGCTCTTGTGGCAGGAAGAGTGACATAGAGCACAATCCTTACATGTCTACTTAAAAGCAAGCCCCATTGTGTTCAGTGGGTCTTACTCCCAGGAAAATGTCTTTAGGATTGCAGCCATAATAGCACAGGAGTGTTAAACTCATTTCATAGAACTGGCTGCTAAGGTTCAGATGTCATTAAGGACTAAAAAGAAATTCTGAGTTAGAATGTGCAAGATGGCAGTGACAAAAGTGAAACTGTCCTTTATGGGTCTCACCAAAACATTTATGGCTTTTCATCACGTGCAATGAAAGCAGGCATGGGCTGAGACGGGTTTGGACCGGAACGGCAGAACCAGTTGTTACCGTGAGGCCGCCGGTCGCGAACCGATAGTTGCAGGGGCTGCCGAACCGGTTTGAGGGCTGTTTCAGCATTTGCGGCCGCCATTTTGATTCTGCGCACGTGGAGAGGACTGCAGCCTCAGAGCCCCATCCTATGTAGGTCTACTCAGAAGTAAGTCCCATGAAAGTCAATGGGACTTACTTCCAGGCCAGTGTGGAGAGGACTGCAGCCTCAGAGCTCCATCCTAAGCAGGTCTACTCAGAAGTAAGTCCCATGAAAGTCAATGGGACTTACTTCCAGGCCAGTGTGGAGAGGACTGCAGCCTCAGAGCCCCATCCTAAGCAGGTCTACTCAGAAGTAAGTCCCATGAAAGTCAATGGGACTTACTCCCAGGCCAGTGCAGAGTGGACCGCTTAGACTGTGCATGTGCCAACCTTCATTGGTTGGCGCATGCACAGTGCGCGTCCTTCATACAGCGCATGCGCAGTATGCGCCGGCGACTCGGCGACTGGACTCCTTTGGCCACAGGTGGGTGGCGTTGTGCCCTCCCAGGCCCCGCCCCTGCCCCGCCCCCCGCCCCTGACCCCGGCCTGGCCCCTCCCACTTCCAGCAAACCGGTTGTTGGGAGAGGCTTGGCCCACCGCTGAATGAAAGGTGAAGAATGCACCCTACTTACAGCTGCTTGCTGTTGCTTTAGCTTATCTCTGTACTCTTCCAGCTCTTGAAGGCTAAGAACAGGAGGCAGCTTCTATACAGAAAAACACAAATAAAATCCACACAAATATATAAGACATTCAGTTGCTGACATATTTGTAGAACCCATCAACACAAGTAAGGGGGCAACATCTAGCCAGCACCACCACCAATCTTAGCAGGCTGTGAATCAGGACTACCAAAGGATCCGAAAAGTCCAATTTGAGGGCAGAAATAAAAAACGCTGACCCAGTATAACTAAGACATAATGATTTCAAAGTACATAAATATTTTGCATTTCAAAAAAACAAAGCATACAAATACTCTGATTTCAAAAATACAAATACAAAGTATTAGAAATCATTGTGTAGTCTCTGAGATACTATTTTGATTCAATGACATTCTGATTCAGTGAATTTTCTTACCTCCAACTCATACTTCACAATATCAAAGGAATCATTGGAAAAATAGACTTCTTCAATGCTGTTGATTAATTCTTGCTGGGCCTGAGGATCGGTTGGCTGTTCCCGGAGTTCTCGGAGCTCCTCCTTGGAAACAAAATCAATCAACAGTATTTATATACCACTTTTCAATAAAATGTTCACAAAGCAGTTTACAGAGAAAATGAAAAACTATACATTTGAATAAAAAGCGGTACATTATGATAGCAATGCAGTACCAAATCACCTTACT
This sequence comes from Cryptoblepharus egeriae, assembly GCA_030015325.1. NCBI lineage: Eukaryota > Metazoa > Chordata > Lepidosauria > Squamata > Scincidae > Cryptoblepharus > Cryptoblepharus egeriae. The sequence goes on along the minus strand of JAREYC010000004.1, from coordinate 23,241,038 downwards.
TTCTAAAGGCCTATTACAAAAATTCATTGCATGTTCATTTTCTGTGACCCTGTATAACAGATGCCTTAGCTATGCCACTTACAAAGAAAACCATAAACAGAATTAGGTACACAACAGATTGAACTATATTTTACTATTTGCATAAATAATTTATAATTTCACAGTAATGTATAAAAGGTACATTTATAAAGGTATTAGCTATAGATCTCTCCCAGTGCAAAATACTACTATGTAAACATCCACCGGATACCTGTAATAAGAATCACTCAGCAGAATGAAGAGGGGAAGCACTCAACTGCTCCTCAAACAACAATTATTTGGTATGTAACTATGTGGGTTGTATCTCAAGGTCTTTTTCATTGGTGCAAAGACTCCTAAATAAAAAGAAAACTTATGATACAACCCTACATAACAGTGGATTTTCAACCAGTGTGCTGTGGCAATTAGGGGATCCGAGTCCCCTTCCTACAGCATGGTGTGCCTTGTCAAAGTTCAGAAAACTGATGATGTGCCTTGACAATTTCAGCACTATGTCAGTGTGCCACAACAATTTTCAAAAAATTGAAAATCACTGCCATATAATTATACCTCTTTGGCCCAAGTCCTAACCAACTTTCCCACAATGAAACACTTGTGCCAATGGGGCATGTGCTACATCCTGCAGTTGGGAGGATGTCATGGAGGTCTCCTCACAATAAGGGAAAGTTTGCTTACTTTGGAAAGTAAAGCCTTGCACTGCCCTTAACTCACTATTGGAAAGTTGATTGCTCAATCGGCACAGTAATATCCAAGCCTACCAACAGCAGACAAATGCTAAATTTACCTTGGCTATTTCAGTATATCCTATGAAAGACAGGGGGGTGTTGCATTTGTCAGCTTTAAATTTTACAAAGCTGTATAACATACCTAACATGATACACTAAAACAGAATAATAGTTCCACAACATCTCCGATTTAATTAACTGTACCTTAATGTTAAATAGACTTTTTGACTGAAGCAAAAACATCATTTTTCTGGCTCAGTTATCATAGTACATTTGCATAAAACATTAATTTGATGCTCTCTCTAAAAGCTATTGCAATAATTTTTCAACTTGTCTTCTACCTGCATGACAAATGTGCTATTTAACCAAACAGAAACTAACGGAACTGAAAATTAGATTCATTTAAAAAAACCAGATTTATATCAATGAGAAAAACACTTGACATCATATAATTCTACTTTTTTCAAAAAGAATTTTTACCTCGTCTTTCCCTTTTACAATAGTCAAACGTGGCCAACAACAATAAAATAAAAATATAATTCTGCATTACACAAAATATTAGTACCATAATGCATTCTTAGGCCCATATCCTAAAGTCAAATTAAGCCCTTTGCTCCGGAGCAGTTAAGGTGACTTTCCATAAGATAACACTAGAGGGGAACGTAACTGTGTGGACCCATAATTGCTCTGGATTTTGCCCTTAGTAGCTGAATTCTGAATGAATGTATGTATGTATTTATTTAATGGATTTTTACCCTGCCTTTCTCCCATACAAAGGGATTTAAGGCAGCTAACAACCATGTCAATACAGTAAAATAAAAGCACATTATCACATTTAAAAACTTTTAAACAGTTCAACCAGTGAAACCAATTCTTGAGCTGTTACTGTTCAAGAACACAATCCTAACCATGTCTACTCAAAAGTAAGCCCTATTGTGTTCAATGTGTCTTACTCCCAGGAAAGTGTCTTTAGGTTTGAAGCCTTAGTATTTTGAAAAGAAATTGGGGAGTTAAATTTGATTGCACGGGTTGAGTTTACAAGTGCTTTTGATTAAATTGCATAGCACAAGAAATTAATGGAACAAATTAACATAAAGGGTGATGTCAACTGGAAAGTGACTCCATTTTTGATGCATCATCTAACTTTCACAATTAAACAAAATGCTCCTCTGAAATGTTCCAATGCATATCCAGGTTCTTGGCCACCCACTCCAGTTTTATTACAGTGCCACCATGCGGAAGATCTATAAGGTTACCATTTTTAAAAAAAGCAATTTCAAGGTTTCAGGCTTCCAACACAAAGATGTGAACAGACTGAACTCTCACAGATGAAAGTAATCTCATCTTATACATAGCTCAATAACAGTGACTCCTCATACATTAAAGGAATTTTAATATATTGTAGTGGGGTGGGAATCCATAGACTACAGATCCTACACGCACAAGCAAGTTTGACAAAAGAAGGGAAAAGAAACTGGTTCGAGAGCCTGGCAAAGGAATGAAGAAATGTCGTCTTTCAATCAACCATTATACTACCTGAGAAATAGTTGACATTTTAAAAAATGCCATTGCAATGTAGGTACTAATGACAAATATATACACTGCTTATGTTGACAGAAGCTGATTAGGAAAAAGGAGTAAAGTTTAAGGGGGCTTTCTTCCCTAATTGCAGTTCTGAAAAAAAAAAATCATGGTTTAAAAAGAAATCTTTACTTAATACAAACATATTAAAACATTCACATAAGCTCTTAAAACGAACCACAGCCAGCTACAGTTCAAACACACCAAGCATCTGCAAGCAAGAAGCCTTCCTTCATTAACACAGAAGATCTCCAGCTAACCAACAAGGCCAAATAGTTCACAAGACAACACTTGTGCTTTGGGCTCAGGCCCAAAGCAAAAGAAGCACGCCAGACTTTTCTAAAGAATGGCATTTCAGATCTCAGGGGACACACACAAGACATGATTCATTTTTGCAGTTATGGCTTTTTCTCTGTGTCAGCATATTCACACCCTCTCCAACTGAACAAAAAATTCATTATGATTAGGGATTTTTCCCTAATACTTATGCTTTGTTTTTTGATAAAATTAATTTTAAAAACATAAACATTTCATTACAATGTCTGTTAATAATAAATTAACTTGTCCCCCTTGCTCCCTGTCATTGTACAGAGAGAAAGATTACAGAAGTCAATTTCTTCTTTGGCTTCCATTGGATGAATTAATGGTTGCCAAAATGTTTGAAGTTGTTGCTGCTTTGTTTTGTTGTTCTTGTTGTTTCAAATAACTCAGCTATGCAGAGACAAGTCTGTGAAAGTCCAAATTGTCCAACAAGTCCTGGGAAACTTAGTTAACTAGGGGTGCAATCCTAACCATCCATGTTCCATTGGTGCAGCTTTATTAGTGCTAGAAAGTTGGTTAGGATTTGGGCCTAGGTCAGTCATGAATGCAACCAACTTTGTTTGTAGGACAGTGTTCAGATGCTTCACAAGGTAAAAAAATTAAGAAATAAAAAAGAAATACAAATTGGCAGGCAATTAAAATTTACATGAGACATGGAGAGGATGTGCACAAAGGTAAGCAATGATAATCCAAATAAAAGGGTGTTTAATGTCAACTAAAACTGCATTCTTCAACCACATTCCTGACTAGGATAAAACAAAGAGATGGCTTTGGGTGGATCATCAATTCACATCCTGCCATTCTATACATATGCATATTCTTTTTCATTAGTAGTTTCCCCCAGCAGTTGGTGGAAACCCCTCTCCTTGTCCACACACTTAACCTCCTGTTTCCATCCGTAAAAAAGAAAGACAGGAATAGAGAGGACAAGAAACAGGGAAAGGGAGTACTGAACCTTAGCATTAGAGAATGAAAGGAGCACAGGCAAGCACAGACAAGGGGGATGTGGTGTGCCAACTGATGCATCTCAAGTCCAATGAGAAAACCACAAGTTTATTCGGCAAGTCCCACCTTCCTGACCACCACTGCAAACAGAGATGGCTGCTGAGCACAGGAGTAGGCAGCTTGGCTTTGCAGCAAGGAAGACTTGCCAGCAGCTGCTGCTTCTGAACTCTGCTCTGCCCAACATGCTCCATCTTTGAAGGCCACTGTACATCTTGGTATTGATGCCACCCGTTTTGGTGGGATCAGACCAGGCAGAGCATGAAATACAGTCCTTGTTTGGTGGGAATGGCACTTCTCATACATAGTATAACCAGCAATCTATTTGGTAATTATCATTACAGTGGGTCGTTACCTGTAACACACTGGGCACGGCCAACTCAATAGTTCTCATTGGTAGAATCTGCATCAAACTTTTAAACTCCTGGGACAACCAAAATATATTGGATTTTTCAATCCTGTTGGAGAAGAGCCATGTGCAGTACAGCAGCTTAACAAAATGTGCAATGGCATCTTAGAAATCAAAAGGCTTATTCATAGCCTGTGCCAGTGTACAAATTGTGGTTTTAAAGCGCTATCCAATTGTAATACTGGCAACCAATTAACAATGACAATGTTTCATTGTGCCATAAGCATGACATTCCCAACCAGTGAAAGATATTTCAAACAGTACATTTTGCAAATGCTGCTCCATCATCGTGTGCTTTTTACAGGACATAAAAACAGAGTACATTAGGAACAAGAATCGCCAATGCCTATTATTGGTTATCTTCAAAAATTATTTGAGAAAATATATTGATGACTTGCTCACTTAGCACTTTGTACCACAAGGAACCATTCTGTATGCACAATGGTTAGTCACACAAACAACACAGTAGAGGAAAACATCTCCCATTGTTGTGCACAAGCATCAATTTTTACTCACAAAACTTCTGCCAACCCAGACAAGAACATTTCCGAACTAAAGCATTTGTCTGGATCATTTGTTCTTTTATGCAGTTAATAACAAGTGAATCTTAAATGCTATAAATCTTTCCACTGCTGGCAAGAGAATTACTTTTAATGTAATTTTGTGTCCTTTTAATAAAAGAATAAAACTATGTTCCTTTCAGCAGGCTTATAAAAATCATTGCCTCTCTGCTTTTTTTCCAGAAAACTTGCATCTTTTGAGTAAAATGCTATATTTTTAGAAATGGCCATCTGCGAACATTTGCAGTTTAAATAACACTGTTTAAAAAGGACTTAGTTCTTTCCCAGCCATAATATCGTATAATCCTACACTTCATTACACTTCTCATAAAAAATGTAATATTCTCAATCTTATCTAGATGCCAAAAGGTAAAGGAGAAATGTGAAACTGTATTGTTTCTTTTAAAACTTTTTATACTATTCCGTTTTTATACTATTCTGTATTGTACTATTCAATACAGTGATTCCCAAACTTATCAGCAATACAGTTCCCTTTGTCCACAACTTCCTCTTCCTGAGCGCTGCCATCTTGGATAAAACAAGATCTAATGTTATTCTAATGAGATTTTGCAGGAATTGCACAATTAAAGACAGCAGCACCCAGGAAGAGGAAACGGGACATCCGATGCTTCGAGTACTGCATGGCTCTCCTTGAAACTCTGCCTAACAACCTGGGAACCACTGTGACATAATAAAATTATACTGAATTGTAAAAGCTATGAAACAATTTTCTTTTGCAAGTACTGGGCATAACCAAGTCATTACTCTGCATTAAAACTTACGCAATCGTATGCATGTCTACTCCGAGATAAAGGCCATTTAACCCAGTGAGTCTTACTCTTGGATAAGAATATATAGGAGTCCATGCAAATAACAGAAATTCCTAATTCTATATAGTCTACTACATGATTGCAGATTTCAGGGAACAAAGAATGGGTATCATTAATGCTTGTTTTCAACGGATCAAGAGAGAAATTCATTCCTTAGAAATTATACCCGCCTCAACTTGTAGTACTGTTCATAAATATTTTCAGCAACTCTCCAGGATCTCAGATAGAGCAATCCTTTACAGCACTGAATTTGAGGCTTTATTAAGGACTCTGTCCGAGATATCATGAACTGTGAGGCATGGAAATTGTCTCATGTAGATGAATCAAGATAAAGAATCCACAACTCCTACGGATACATGTATTTTGATGTGGACATACACATGTTTTCTGACTGAAAAGCAGAAAGAGAATTATGGAGAAAAACAACCCTTTTGTTGACAGCAAGCAAAACAGAAGTAGCAAGATTCCTTCCTGTCCCTTCTAACTTCTCCCTTTGCAAGATTTGCTGAGGAGAGGCTTGAATTGACAGCTGGAGGAAGTTGATTTATTCATTAAGTATAGAATCTGCTTCAAAATAATTTTGAACAAACATCAGCTTCACAGTGCCAAGTGTTGGACTAAGATCAAGGCAAATCTGGGTACAAGTTTTCACTTCACAGGGTGATCTTGAGCCCAAAACTCTCTCTCAGCCTAGCCTACATCACAAGTTTGCTGTGAGGATAAAATAGGGAGATGGAAAACCATATATGCCACCTTATGATGAACCCAATATCAATGAAATAAATGCATATAAACACCACATTGAGTGCGATTATAAAGCTCAAAACAGCTGAAAACAAAAAACAACAACAAGAAGAAGAACCAGCCAGTTTTTTCATGTGAGAGCTGTGCTTTCTGAAACATTATTTATTTAAGAAAAGCAGCTACAGTATAAGATTCCAATACAGGAGATGAAACAAAGTTGAAAAGAGCAGATAAAGTTTCAAGAAGACTATACTTTTTAAATGCTGGGAAAACTCCTTCCGGGATATATAAAAATACAAGTTGAATCTCAGCATCTGCAATGGTTCCATTCAAAGAACATCCATGGATGCTAACTTTCATGTTAAAACAAAAGCAATTAAAAGATTAGGCATCCCTTAAAAACAGTCTGCATGTCATGGTAATGCAATCTCCCTTTCGGGGGCATCAAAGATCTTGTTTTTGCTGGGAGGCAGACCCCTCCCTTCTCCTGAAGCTATGCAAAGAATGCAAAGAGAAATCACTTCCCAATAGCTTTGCATTCTGCTGGATGTTCCAGGTAGTGGAAGGGAAAAGGATTCATTGCCTGCCTCCATTATTACCATGGTAAGCAGGCTACTTTTAAACTTAAACCCAAATACCAACAATGGAGAAAAAGTAAGAGAAGAGAAAAAAATGGATGAAGAAGAAAGAGGAGAGTCTACTTGAGGTCAGTAACTGTACAAATGTTGGTATGAAGATACATCTTCTAATGCTTACTGTTAACTCAGAAGGAATAAGAAGCATATTCTAGATGACCTACTAGGTCCCTTGCAACTCTAGAATTCTATGATTCTATGCTTTGTCCAGAAACCACAGGAGAGTCTCTCTTTTTATCACCTCCTGATATAACCACTGCTGGGCTTAGGGCGCAATCCTGAGTAACTACAGGGAGTCCTTGCTCCGGTGTAAGAACAATTTGCTCTGGATTGCAATATGAATTTCCCATAGGTTTTCATTAGGTGATGCAGTAACTACGGGTGCACGTAAAGTCTCTTACGTACTCCCGTAGTTACTCTGGATTGTAGGGTATGTTAGCCAGAAAGGATGCAGCTGATACTACCATAGCTTTGCAATGGGGCAACCCAGTCAGCAACACCACCAGGACTCACAAAGCATACCAAGTTCTGTTAGCAGCTTTACACAGGCCATCACCTGCCCTTGAGCTACTCGTTGCCCATTCTCAATACAAGCAGTTAATACTGTACAGAGAGCTATAAATAAACTGTAATCTCCAAGTATGAACAGTAAAAGCTGAAAGCTAGCAGAATGTATGTCAGTCATACCTTGGTGGGAATTCTGAAGTTTTCAATGGGGCTCAGATCATGAATACTCTCCTGTGGACTTTTGAGACCCTTGGGGGAGAAAAATGACATTTTTAAGTAATACATTTAATACCGTAGCCTAAACCTATACACTAAATTATACTAAGCATGTATTTTTAAGTTGGTCTTCCAACCTTCTCTTTGGTTTGGATACTGTTACGTCTTTTGTTTTGAATGCATAATTAACATTCAAATCATAATCAACAACAACATAATCAACAACATAACTGTTGTTATGTTATTTTTAGATGCATTATTATTATTACTGCTGATGCTGCTGCCTCTACTACATTTTGTGTATTTAAGAGCACAATCCTAACTATGCCTACTCAAAAGTAAGTCCCATTATGTTCAATGGGTCTTACTACCAGGAAAGTGTCTTTAGGATTGCAGCCTTAATATACTGTATGCTGTCCATTTCTTCTGACTTTTAAAACTGTATTTTAACTAATACTGGAAGACAACTTACGTTCCACAGCATTGGGGTGGCAGAATAAGCCATTAATCTCAGACTACAACCCCCAATTACTCAGAATACAAGTTACAGTACTGCCCAACAAACTCCAATTATTCACATCCTCCATATAATTGTAGGAAATTCTGCTGTAGATCTTGATAACTAGGACCAAATACTTGCTCACATCAATACCTTTGTGGCATTCAAAAATTAAAACAGAAACAAAACATACTAAACTGATAATAGTAGCACTGAAATAAAAGGAAATAATAATACCAGAACCAGGGGACATCCACTCAAACTGAGTAGCGGGATAGTCGGAATTGACAAAAGAAAATATTTATTTAGTGAGTTTGTAATTAGTCAGTGGAACTCCTTGCCACAGGATGTATCATCATGTCTGGATGACTCGATAAGAGGAATGGACACATTTCTGGAGAAAAACTCCCATCACAGGGTACAAGTCACGATGTGTATGTGAAACCTTCATGGTTTTAGAAGGAGGTTTCTTTAGAGAGCCAGGTGCAGGGAAAGGCACTATAATGCAGGTCTCCTCTTCCCTTGTGTGATATTTGAAGCATTATATTGGCACTTTGAGGTATAGGTATGTCAGGAACCCTGCCCTGGGTTATGTGCGTGGAGGTTGAAGCTCCTCCAGGAGTTCCCATGATTAAGGAGTCAGCCCCACCATTAAAGTAATTCCAGGGAGACAAATGAGGAATATTAACCACTACTTTTTTACTGGCATCCATGACGGAGGTACTTAGCTTGAATGATTACAATAAACAATAAACTGGTACATAAAGCAATCCAAGTCTTCTTGTCTTCATTAAACAATGTCCTTACAGTAACAGGTAAGTATAGACACGTCCCATAACCATGCTCACTCCAACAGGTGAGTATAACTGTCTCTTTCAGAGTCCAGGCCTGTCCTGAGATCTAACACAACCACAGTCCTTCCTCCCTTGTGTCTCTCCTGTCCCAGTCTGCCCTGTTTCCCGCTCTTTTCCTCCCTTATATTAATACCACGGGCCCCGCCTCCTAGGGAGCTTCCATCCCTCAGCCCTGGGAGGAGGTGGAAGGTTCCACCATCATTCAGGCCCTCTGATGGGCCCAGGTCTCCTCAAAGTTAAACCCTCCCCAGGTGCCATCTTGGGCCTCCTTCTTGCTAGCCACTCTCACTCTTCTTCTGCCTTCTTCCACTTTCTTTGGTTATCCTCGTACTCCTTAAGGGCCTTGTCCACCTCCTCCGGATCCTCCACCCGGATCCATATTTCCTCTGTTTCTCTGTCCAGCCTCTCCTGCTCTTCAGGGGTGATCCTCGTGACTGGCACCCGGACTGCTGCCCCACAATGACAATCCAGGTCCCCCTCCTCATATGACATGTCCAGGTACATGAGGTCCTCAGCCAGCTCCTCTTCAGGTGTTTGCTTCCTGGGTCTCCCACAAGGTAGATGGACTAGATCATGATGGGCTTTGGGCCTAATCCAATTTGGCTCTTAGGCCCTTAAATATTTTGGCCCCCAAGCCATTGTACATATGTTGCTGAAGTAAATCTCTGAGACCCTGGCAAGAGAAGGGTTGTCCTACACACAAACACAAACCCCTCAATCATGCTGGCATCCTCCATACACCTCAGCCTTGCACTGACACACACACATACACACACACACACACACACACACTGTTCATCATGTTGGCAACCCCATCCACCTCCACCTTGCCTTGCCCTGCCTGCCTCCCCCCCCCCCACACACACACACCCCGTGCTGGCAACCATTTACCTCACCTTGCATTACTCACTTCACACACACACACACATACACCCCACTCATCTCACCTTATACTACTACTCCTCCACCACACACACACACGCTCATCACGCTGGCAAATCCCCCACTTCACCTTATTCTACCACACAAAAATCACAGACACCCCTCATCATTCTGACAACTCTTCACCCTGCACTACCATAGACAGAAAAACACACACACAAATTACACATACACTTATCAGTCTGGAAATCCTCCACCTCACCTTGTACTACCATACACAAATCACACACATGCACCCCTCCATCATGGTGGCACCACCTCCCCACACACACACACCTCAGCCTTGCACCAATATGCACACGCTTTGTCATGCTTGCGTCCCCACCCATCCCTTCACCTTGCATTGCACTATCTGCCACCACCATCCCAAACACACACACACACCCTCATCACACTGGAAACCCTTCACCTCATCTTGCACCATAACACACACACAAATCATCATGCAGGCAACTCCCCAACTTCACCCTACGTTACTACACACAAAAACAAATCACACAAATACATCTACACCAATCTGCCAACCCCCACCATATCTTACACTACTCCACCCACACACACACACAAATTACACATACCACATCAATCTGGAATGCCCCCTCACCTAACACTACCACACACAATTCACACAAACACACACACAAATCCCCTCATCATGCTGGCAATCCCCACTCACCTCATCTTGTACTTCCACACATATACACACCCACATCAATCTGGGAAACCCCCCCCCCCCACCATACCACACAAAAATCACACATTATGCTGGCAACTCTCTCATCATGCTGGCAACCCCCACTCACCTCATCTTGTACTACTACACACAGACTCAAATCACACACACCCTTAACAGTGTGGGGACCCCTCACCTCACTTGTGCTCTCTCACTCACTCCATGTTGACAACCCCACTCAGCTCACCTTGTACTACCACACACATGCAAATCACACACAGACACAAATCACACAAATCACACACACCCTTATCAGTGGGGAACCCTCGCCTCACCTTGCAGTCTCTCTCACACACAGACGCACAGATTTCATGTTGACAACCCCACTCAGCTCACTTAGTGCTACCACAGACAGGCAAATTACAGACACAAATCACACACACCCTCATTAATGTGGGAACCTCACACTTCATCTTGCACTATCGCACACACGCACGCACACACTTCATGTTGGCAACCACACTCAGCTCACCTTGCACTACTACACACACACACACAAATTACACACACCTTCATCAGTCTGAGGACTCCCCCACCTCACCTTACACTACCACACAAAAATCACACACACACCATGTTGGCAATCCCACTCAGCTCACTTAGTGGCACCACACAGAGACAAATCACACACACACACACACAAATCACACACACCCTCATTAGTGTGGGAACCTCACACCTCACCTTCCACTACCACACACACACATACTTCATGTTGGCAACCACACTCAGCTTACCTTGTACTACCACACACAAACACACACACAAATTACACAAATCACACACGCCTTCATCAGTCTGAGGACTTCCCCACCTCACCTTACACTAACTCACAAAAATCACACACTCATCATATTGGTAACCACACTCAGCTCACCTTGCACTAACACACACACACAGAGCCCTCCTGAGGCTGGCCCAGCCACACACCCTGCAGGGTGTCTGCAGCCCTTCAGCCCTGTCCCTGCAGCCAGCCCTTGCTTGCCTCTCCCCCTGCACCGGTGCCCTCCCCCCTCACCTGTCGGGTCATCAAGGACTTGATCTTCTGCATGGCTCTGGCTCTGGCGCAGCATCAGCGGCAGCAGCCCCGCCTCACCAGCAGCGCCTGTCATCCGGCAGCCTCGGCACCCACAGGCACCACCAAGCCATCTTGCCCGCCACGTGATCGCCTCCGCTGCATTATGGGACTCGTAGGCGGTGGCTGACATGTCTCACTACGCTTTGGGCGTCAACCTGTCCTGAATAAAAACTACAATTACCATCAGCCACCGCGAAGGGTGCATCCCACGTGATCTGCCAGGTGGGAGCTCAGCAGATGGGGACAAGGAAAGGAGAGACCCGGAAGGGCAGGGGAGGAAAGCCTCTTTCTCTCTCTCCACCAGGGGGCGCTCAAGAGGCTGCACTGCTTTTCCCACCTTCTCCACTAGGGGGCGCACGGACTGCGCAGAGCTTGCCATTACTATTCATTGAAGACTGCCTAAGGCTGCCATCCTATCCACTCTTTCCTGGGAGTAAGCTCCATTGGCTATAATGGGACTTCTGAGTAGACCTCCATTGGATTGGGTTCTAAGGCTGCCGTCCTATCCACACTTTCCTGGGAGTAAGCTCCATTGGCTATAATGGGACTTACTTCTGAGTAGACCTCCATTGGATTGGATTCTAAGGCTGCCATCCTATCCACACTTTCCTGGGAGTAAGCTCCATTGGCTATAATGGGACTTACTTCTGAGTAGACCTCCATCCTCCGCATCCAAGGCTGCCATCCTATCCACTCTTACCTGGAAGATAGCCTCATTGACTATAATGGGATTTACTTCTAATTAGACATGCAGAGGATTGGGCTCTAAGGCTCTACTCTTATCCACACTTACCTGGGATAAGCTTCATTGACTATAGGCCTAAGTGCCACATCAAATATCTGGCAGAGTGTTGAGGGCCAGAAAAAAATTTAATATAAAATTTAATAAATTGTCTAGAGATGGAATTAATGAAGAAATTTGCTCAAATTTCCAGGATTTCTGCAAGCATCAACACACAGCACACAAATAAAAGCATATAGTTAAATGAAAACCCATTCCCCCGCTCCACAATCATCACAGCTCCACTCATGTTTGGTCAGCTGGGAAAGTAGCTAGTAGGGGACCAGAAACTGAGCATGAGCCAGCTTGAGGCTTGCTAGGGGCTGCATGTGGTCTCTGGGCCGGAGTTTGGAGTCTCCTGATCCAGGGGAACAGAAAAACTAAACATATCCTTCAGGGATGTTTATGTGCCCCAAGTTGCTATGTGGTGGGGTGGGGGAGAGAAGAGTGACCTAGTTGGTGCACTGCAACCCGCGCACAAATCTGTTCCGCAGTCTGGTGCTGAGCCCTGTAATCCAGGTTTCCTAAGACTACCTTTCCTGGCAGAAGCAGGTTGCATGTAGAAGAAAACACAGAATATGCTCAGAGGCATTTTTTCTAAACCCAGCTGATTTGGGCTTGTTCTTGCACTATTTATGGTGCCAGTTCCTGACTCAGAGATCACAAGCATGATTTTAGGAATAATTTCTCCCAAACCTTGTATATCACAAATGCTAGTCTTTCATTCTTCACCCTGGGAAAGTGTGGCATATGAAATGGCCTGAGGCCTTTCCTAGCCATGTCATCTGAAAGCCTTTAACAGGAACACTGTCATGGCCACAATCCTATGCACATTTACCAGGGCTCTAAAAAGGCTTACTTCTGAGTACACATACATAGGATTGGGCTTATCTATCTATCTGTCTGTCTGTCTCTCTATCTCTCTGTCTGTCTGTCTCTCTCGTTATCTATCTCTCTGAAACAGTTATGAACTACTTTTTGCTGAGAAGCTGTATATTTTTCTTAACAACCATAAGCTTAATTTTTGGACACACTGAATGCAAAACAGATGTTCTATCCCCTTTTTCCGATTTATCCCTTTCTTGGTTTCCTCTTATTGGAATCATCAAGATTTTAGTGGTAAATGGGAAGAAGCTAATGGGAAATATGGGCCATCTCAACCACATAAAGACACAAGCCATGATGCCTGTGTCCACTGATGCATGGAAAATAAGTGGCTCCCCTGGGGGACACTCGGATTTCTTCCAGGAACCTCATAAAGTCTGCTACTGTGTCATGGAGGCTCCCCTAAAGGAATAAGTCATGAGAACTTCTTCAGAACTGGAAGATCAAGCTTGCCTGAGGAAGAAAGAAACCTTTTGGAAGTGTGTATTTACTGTAGACATGACAAAATAAAAGCTAAAAACACTCATATACCTGTATACACAGGTGGGCCCAGGCCAGTTCGCACCAGTTCTGCAGAACCAGTTGTTAATTTTGGCCTGGCGCTAGCGATCCGGTTGCTAGCGGCGGGTCAAAAAAAGGGCAAACCAGTTCACCCTTGAGGCCCACCACTGGCGTCCTGAACAGGACGCGACTGCACTTGCACCAACTTTGGTGCAGGCGCACACTCGTCCTGAACAGGACGCGACCGCACTTGTGCCAACCTTGGCGCAGGTGCGTCCTGTTCAGGACGCATCTGCATGCACGCCAACCTTGTTCAGGACGCCAGCGGTGGGCCCCAAGGGCAAACCTGTTCGCCCTTTTTTTGACCAACCACTAGCAACTGGATCGCTAGCGGCGGGCCAAAATTAACAACCAGTTCAGAAGAACGGTGCGAACCGGCCTGGGCCCACCTGTGTATACAGGTATATGAGTATTTTTAGCTTTTATTTTGTCGTGTCTACAGTCCTCTTTAGGACGCGACTGTGTATGCGCCAACCTTGGCGCATGCGCAGTACGCCAGGATTGGGGCTGCCCCGCCCCTTGCCCCGCCCACTGACCCTGCCCCTGACCCTGCCTGGCCCGCCTACTTCCGGCGAACCAGTTATTAGGTTGGGCCAGGCCCATCCTTGCCTGTATACTGTTTTCATGTGATTAATTTAAACCCTATATTATTATTATTATTATTATTATTATTATTATTATTATTATTATTATTATTATTATTATTATTATTAAACTTAAAGCTATTACATACAATTTACTGTGTAAAATGTATTTTTAATTACAAGAAGGCTACATGGTGCCTGCTCACAAAGAAAAGAAGCACAATGAAGATTTTTTCCCCAGGACATAAGGCTTAAAAAAAGGACATGTCCTGAGAAAAGAGGACATAGTGTCATTCTATACACAAGGAAACAACTGACTGTAAAGTTGGACTTAGGGTGCAATCCAGAGTAACTATGGAGAGTCCTTGCTGTGGTGTAAGAACAATTACTCTGGATTGCAATATTAATTTCCCATAGATTTTCTGTAGGTGGTGCAGTAACCACGGGTGCATGTAATGTCTCTTACGTGCTCCCGTAGTTACTCTGGATTGTGGGGTAACACCACAATTACCATTTTATTGGGGTCAAACATACTTTGATGGTGAGTACAACTCAGGGGTTGGTATTCCTGCTAACACTGATTATGCACAGAAGAACCAGAGCTGCATCCATCCTATCATCCCTGGAAAGAATTAACCAAAAAAAAATTTCCATTACTAACCCTTGTGATCATTTCAAGCCAATGTTAAGTTTCTGCGTTGCTGTTTAACTATATGCTGAATTAAGGTGAATGCAATCTGTCGATGCTCCAGGCTCATTTATTTTTCAACAGTGCTGAGTGATTCATGCCTCATGCCCCATTTATCATGCTCTGTATTTGCTGTGAATATACTGGAGTAAGGAATTATGATAAGGTCATAGGCAGCGAAGATGTCAAACACTAATTCAACAGGTGTTCCCTCTCCCTGTGTCTTTTGTATACACATATTCAAATCACCTAAAGCAAGACAAGGTAGGGGCTGTTAACTCATTGCTGATTTCCCTAGCAAATAAATCCACAGCTGCCAGTCCAAGCTGTCCCTGTGCACCAGAACGAAAGAACATTTGCATGGGACAGGATATATGGGACAGGATGCTTTCATGGGGCCCTTTAACCCCACATTTTGTGACTTGCAATGGAAAATATATGTTCTGCTTTTAGGTAAGATTCTGTTGTCTTTCTGTGCCTTTCAGATGAAAGCTTCCAAGTTTTCAACTTTCTTCATTTCAGTAAATCTACAAATACAAAACTGGCAGAAAAGGTCAGTTTTCAGTCAGTATAGTATGGTGGATATTTCTACATAAAAAGTGGAATTAGAAAAAAAATCAAAGATTAATTTTGATGAGTAGTACTAAAGTTAAGCTCAAGACTTACCGTGGATCAACTTTGTTAATTTTTCTAGCTAATTCACAGACTTGTGATGCCCCAGCAAGGTTAGAAAAGCAAAACAAATGTCAGGACTCAAAATAATCTCACTATCATCTTAAAATATGTAAATTATTTCATTAATCTTTTAAAGTTTATATGTGAGTTTATCCTTTTTGAAATATATGTGAGTTTATCCTTTTTGAAATCATTATATATTTGTATTGATGAAAAGGCTATTTAAAGATGTTGTTGCCACTACAGCATCTCAGAAATCGATAAGTTCTCCAGTGAGATATATTTTCCCAATGATAATGTTTTTCATCATGATTAAAGAAATAGTTTATAAATTTGCAGTCGTTGTAACGAAGAAAAAATTATGCTCTATCAATATTTATACATTGTGATTAAATGGTCTTTTACTTGAATTTCTCATTGAAGGTGAAATCCTAATCAATTCAGATCTATAATTTGATCTGTTGTTCATTATGCTTTGACTCTGGATTAATTAGACTTCCAGATTAACTGCTTGTGATATAAATGACTTGTTTTGTTGCATCCATTGTGAATGTTGCACTAGATGTGGACTTGGAGCAGTCGAGCTGGATGTCGAGACTTGCTCATGACCATATCTTTCTATCACAAATCTGTCCTTCCAATCTTCTACATTATGTTCCCAAACTGGTTGGGATCATT
This sequence comes from Cryptoblepharus egeriae, assembly GCA_030015325.1. Classification (NCBI taxonomy): domain Eukaryota; kingdom Metazoa; phylum Chordata; class Lepidosauria; order Squamata; family Scincidae; genus Cryptoblepharus; species Cryptoblepharus egeriae. The sequence continues at coordinate 23,224,511 of JAREYC010000004.1, read as the reverse complement.
CATTATCATACATCTCTCTCTCTCTCTCTCTCTCTCTCTCTCTCTCTCTCTCTCTCACACACACACACACACACACACACACACACACACACACACACACAATTTGTGGGCAATTTCCAGGGATGTTTAAATGAAGCCTCCATTCACTATAACATACATTTGATTTCTCTTCAGTATTAAACCTAGAATTTGAGTTAAATTGAGCACTATATACTGTATCTCAGATAGCCTTCTTCTCTTCTTGCTTCTAAGATATACTGTAGCCAACTAAAACTCACATGGCAAATCCTGGCCCAGACTCAGCCTATCTTTAGTAATGCAAAAGTGGAGGTGATATTCTGAATAGGGCCTCTGAGACACTTTTTTAAATCAGAAAGAACACAAAAGATGTATCGTGGGTCCTCTGGTGGTGCAAGTGGTTAAGACACTGTGCCTGTTAACCAGCAGGTCAGGGTTCAAGACCTGGGTCCCCACAAGACGAGGATTCCCTGCTACAGGCAAGGGGTTGGACTAGATGAACCACTGGGTCCCTTCCAACTCGTATAATTCTATGATTAGAAACAGATACTGAACCTTGCTCAGAATGCTTCACATCTCCTGTTCAGATGGTTAAGCAATAGATTAAAACCCAGTACTGGAAAGCAGCAAATTCTAAGCAGTCACCAAGTTAGTCACCAGTGTAGTGCAGCAGTCTAGCCTTTAGACTATGAATTCGGCAAGATCACCAGCAGACTTGATCATATTCATGTGCTTGCTATACAGTGGTTTTTAATGAGGTGTTTTGATATTCAGAGGCTGGTGTAGCGTGGGTGACTTGTTAGCACTATAAACAGCACAGTACTGGACATCATATTGTGATTACAGTTCTTTATTGTACCTATGCAAAAATGGAGCCAGACATTTGATTTTGAGATCTGATCAAATTTTACCCAACTGGAGTGAAAACAGAATAAACCTGAGAGTGTCAAATAAAAGACAATTAAATTCAGGTTGATTTCGGGATGATAACATGACTTAGGGCACAATCCTAACCAATTTTTGCTGGCCTAACTCACCTGGCATATCTTCCTATGGTGTTGGTGAGAGGTTAGAGTAAACCTGTTCACTGGCGTAACCCTGCTAGGAGTTGCACAGAAGTGTCTTATGACACTTTTGTGATGCCCCAAGGATAGCAAAGGACTTATACTGGGGTTTAAACCAGCCTAACTGGAGTTTAGGATTGCAGTCTTACTGGAAGACCTTAAAATGAATGCCTAATACGGAGTGCTTAGTCTGTGCATTAACCTCAAAATATAAGGTCACTTTTTATTTAGATAAACTGCAGGATGTTTCCAGTCAACAAGAATGGTGTTGTGCTTACTAATACTTAAAAGACAGACAGAGCAAAATGCAATCTGAACTTCACTTGGAGGTCACTTCGGTACTGCCTGGCTTATTTGTATCTAGTACAGAGAGGCTGAACTCGGGAAATCATTAAAACTAAGGCTGCCATCTGAGATACACTTTCCTGGGAGGAAGTCTGCAGTCCTAAATACACTAACCTGAGAGTAAGCCAGACTGATCACAATGGGACTTACCCACTTAGAAGTAAACACGTATAGGATTGCACTGTAAATTTAATTAAACATAATAAAGTTTTACTTACACATATCTATGCATAGGATTGTAAGAAAGTTGGTGGTTTGTTTTTGAAACTTGCTCAGTGTGACCATATAGAATGGAAGAGTGCCTTTAACCATTGCATGGAAGAAAGAATTTAGGCAGGTTTAACTCATTATAGAAAGGGTTAAAAAGTAGCAACTGCCAAAAATCCCTCTTCTATACAATGCTTTTAAAGGTAGAGGTATTCTGTCTTCCATTCTATATGGTCACCCTGAACTTGCTACATAGCTCACTTTCAAAATACTTCGTTTATTCATAAAGTATTCACAAAATTGGTCCTGTTGAGACTTCTTGAACCAACATAATGTATCTGAAGCCAAAGGAAACATACTGTACCCTGAGATAAAAGCTCTTAGTGTTTCACACGCATCTCAATAATCTTTATAAATGACCCGCCTGTATACATTCTTATTATTGTCACATTTCAGATGAAATGTATGACTGTGATAGAGAAATAGTAACTTGTTTAAAGCTATCCAGGGAGCACGTGGCTGGGGTGAGATTTAAAGACTGTGAGCTTATTACTGTTGTTTTTCACCAATTGTACTGAAGGTGCATGAGGAAAATCTATCAGTGTAGAGTGAACTTAGGGTGCAATCCTAACCCAGGCAGGCACAACTCATGGGTCTTCCCATTCCCTGGGTGAAGTAGGGAGGCAAGAGCATGTATGTGCACTGGCCCAAGTTACCCTCCCCCAGGAGTGGTGCAGAAGTGTCTTACGGCACTTTCGTGATACCCCAGGTCAGCACAGGACATATACGAGGACTTCAGACACCTAACTGGAGGTTAGGATTGCGGCCTCACTGAACACAGGTGATGGGTCCAAGACCTATTGGAGTCTGAGGCATTGCCTGCTTTCCTGGCCTTTGGGCCTCAAAAATTTTAGCCTACCTCTTCCTCTAGTTGAGAAATGGAATTGAGGAAGTGGAAGGTGGGATTCAGCGGCAACAAGCAGGTGGATGCATGTTGACCATATGACCTGAAATTTCTGGATTTGTCCTCTTTTTTAGCCTTCTGTCCAGGTGTCCTCCAAAAGGGCTTCATTGTCCTCCATTTTGCCTTCATTTTGGAACTTTGCAATGGTGTGCAATACCCCATCAGGTCATATATAATTGGATTTGTATTGAAGAGCAGAATCCAATGCAAAAATTGGTTTTGAAATATCTCCTTCTCATCAAAATTTATGGCCAAAAAACTAAAAACCAAAAATATGCATTGAGCTCTATAGGAAAGTGAAAATGCCCAATATTGTGGCTTTACTTGTGAGTAGGCAAGCATGCCATTGTCTACCAGAAAGGCCAGGCTGAGAGAAATCCAAGACCTTGTCCTCCTTTTTAGGTTCAGGCATCTGGTCACCCCGAATGGATGAAATTGGGCACCCTCTTCCAGTCTGGTGCCTGTAGCGACCAGTTGACCAGTTGAACTGTTCAACTTTGGCTTTGAACAAAGATGAAGTAGACTTTCTAGAGCTGAAATTGTTAAAGCAAAACCCATTCACTTATTCAGATCTTGTACGATGCACTAGTTAGATCTGAGATGAGGTTTAGTGCAGTCCTTTTAACAACTAAAAAACAAAGAAATTCTTGAATAACATTTAAAGCGTTGAAACATACCAGGATGAAAAGATTGAAAACATGAAGTATTTTGAGAATACAGTACATTGAGGAGTGTGAACAGAACACAAATGTTTAAATTAGGCATTAGTGAAGAGGCTGCACTTTAAGGATGCAATCCTATCCACACTTTCCTGAGAGTAAACTCCTTTGATTATAATGGGATTTACTTTTGAGTATACAGGTATATGATTGGACTTTAAACGTTCCAATCAATAACTCAAAAAGCCTTACAGGGCACAAAAAGTTCAAATTTGGACACTGCTGCCCCTCACATAGAGCAAAAATCTTACTTAAGGAAAGGGAAGGAGAAGGCTATAGCAGTAGTAATAGATGCTACCGTAAAGGTGTGGGTGCCTTTTCCTGCTGGAGAGTTGAGACCAGATTCCCAGAGTCCCCAGAGGAGGCAGTTAAAAGGGTGTTTCCTGTATCTATAATCCATCCACCATAACTACCATCTCCACTTTCCTTACCCCTCCCAGAATATACATAGAATCATCAAGTTGGAAGGGACCCCGTAGGTCATCTAGTCCAACCCCCTGCCTGTAGAAGGAAATCCTCTTAGAGCACTCCGACAGGTGCTTGCAGAGCCTCTGCTTGAAGAGCCTCAATGAGGGGATTAACCTATAAGAAAGGGGAAGTGGTGGCTGTAACAGATGAGTCAAGATTGGATGTTTAAGTAGATTCACAGAGTGTCTTTTGCCACCAGACAGTGGTGGCACAGGCCCGATGGTGCCTAAATGGGGGGACTTGGTGACAGTTCCAAACAGAAATGGGATGGTGGCCCAACGTTGCTTTTGCTGCTGCCTCTTCATCTTTTGCTGCTGATCATCTTCATCACCACCATCACTGTCTCAGAGTCCCTCCTCATGCCCCACTTTAACAAGTGTCTGGGGCACACACTCCTCTTGTACCCAAAATATGCCTCTGCCACTACAGACTTGACTACAAAGATCTCAAACTTTACAGATGAGATTACTCAAATGGGCAGATTAATCAAAAATAGATAGTTAAAATTAGAATGTGTAGATTCTAATTAGCTAGAACAGTCATTTTGAAAATTATAAGTAGTCTGTTTAAATGTTCCATGTGCTTCCCAGCATATCTTCCTGATGATGCTTGGATCATCCACTAAATCCTTTTATGCAAGAGCTTCATGATGAAGCTCAATAATGTTGTCATAAAAAATAAATAAGACTGAACAAGGACGCTTTGTTGCACTTCAGCAACTTCCTGTTGCTGGTATAATTCCTGTTTCTTTCTGGTCTTGTAGAAATTCTCCCATACTGATTACACCTGAATAAATCATGAGAAAACACTGGGTGAGATAGCCTTGCGTTCCCCGCAGGCAACTCCACCCTTTTTGACAGCAAAAACAAAAGTGTTCCTTTTCAACTGTTGTTTCCTTACATTATTTGATGGTTGTATCCAGGAGGGGTTTAAAAGGCTTGAGATGCTTCACAGAACCATATAGTGTGGCTGTAATCGTGCTTGGTCCATAGGGTGAATGGGAGCCTTTAAAGTCAGATGGGCGCAATCCAGAGTAAATATGGGGAGTCCTTGCTCCAACGCAGTGGTGGGCTCCAACAGGTTCACACCTACTCTGTAGAACTGGTTGTTAACGAGAGATAGGACATATAAAGTTTAAAAATAGCCATTTAAAAGTGGCTGCCAGATGAGCATAGGTTGTTAACTTCTTTGAAACATCACTGCTCTGATGTAAGAACAATTTACTCTGGATTGCAATATGAATTTCCCATAGGTTTTCACTAGGTGGTGTCATAACAACGTCAATGTAAATGTCTCTTATGAGCTCCCGTAGTTACTCTGGATTGTAGGGTTAGTGTTTAGCAGTGTGCCATGAGATGAAAGAGGTTGAAAATCACTGGCATCACCCATTAAAAGGGTTGCCATAATTCTCTTCCACAAATTGGGACAGGACCATCTGTCCCATTTGCCAATTTGTGAACACAATCCCCCAAAATTGGGATTGTCCCTGTTTTGAGAGATATATGGCAACCCTACCCATAAACCACAGTCACACCACAAAACGAAGACAAAGGTCTGGAGCCTGCTATCAGTCACAGATGGGAATCTATCTCAGCAGCATAGGAAGGGAAGATGAGGTTAGCCACCCTCTTGGAGACCTAAAACTGCCCCATCCACCATGGACTAAAAGTTTTCAGACTTCTTGATCTTTTCACAATATTGCTTAAAACAAACTTTCTTTTCTCCTGCAGGTATTTCTTCTGCATTAAAGCTAACAGTGCCATCACACACTATCCATGGCACGGAAGGGCTTCCACTCAAACTTCCCGTTGACTACAATTTCAACATCACCGTTTCAGATATCCAAATAATATGGATGTTTGAGAAGCCGCCAACAACCCCGAAATTTCTGCTTGGCGCTGTTAATGAGTCAGTTGTTCCAGACTTTGAATATAAGCACAAATTTACACTGGTGCCTCCCAACGCGTCCTTGTTGATAAAACCTCTGCATATGAGCGATGAAGGCAATTACATTGTTAAGATCAATATCCATGGCAATAGGACCATAGCAGCAAGTGAAAAGATTCAAGTTACCGTTGATGGTAAGTAATACAAAATACTGGAACTAACGCTTCAAATGTAGCTAGAACTATGTTTAAGGTTAAAAAAAAGCACTGCACTGATGTAAGCTACAATTCAGAGTACTACGGGACATTTTACACCGACAGTTATGGTGCCACCTATGGAAAACCTAGGGGAAATGCATAGAGCAATCCAGAGTATGTCTTATGTCTTCCTGTAGTTACTCTGGATTGTAGGGTAAGTGGTTAAAGGTGCTGTGCCTATCAATCAGAAGGCTGGCAGGTCAACAGTTCAATACCTGAGTACTGCAAGACAGAGTGAGCTCCTGTCCCTTGCCCAGCTCCTGCCAACCTAGTGGTTCGAAAGCATGCAAATGCAAGTATATAAAAAGTACCATCTTGATGGGAAAATAATAGCACTCCATGTGTGTGCAGGCCTCACAGTCTGATCATATAGATATGTCTGATCATATAGATATTAGGTCAGAATGCCTGTACAGTCTGATCATATAGATATGAGGTCAGAGTGCCTGTACTTTTAATCATTCCATAGAATAGGGAATTTAGGCAGGTGCTGCTTTTTAAACCCTTCTATGTGGAACTAAGCCTACCTAAATTCCTTCTTCGATGCAATAGTTAAAGGTACAGGCACTCTGTCTTCCATTCTGTATGGTCATCCTGGAGCCACATTTCCACAGAGGTGTCTTTGGACAATGCTGGCTCTATGGCTTAAGAAACAGGGCTGAGCACAGCTTCCTAGGGTTGGTCACAACTAGCAGGGCAACTTGCGAGCAACATCTTTACCTTTATGTTTAAAGTTATAATTTTCTAATCTGGCAATGGCTTTGAATCATACATTTTTGTTGTACTGTAATAAACGTAGGGTAAGGTGATTTACAAATATAGCAGAATATATATTGGAAGGGATAGCTAAGAAGGCTGTACTGCCTAACCAATTTAGGCCAGTGCACCCATCTTCCCTTTTCTGCAATGATGTGGGTTGGCCAGCATATATCTGTGTACTTTTAACCACCCCAGGAGCAGTGCAGAGGTGCCTTGCAGCATTTTTGCAACACCCCCAGGCCAGCATGGGAGTTGTGCCAGCCTAACCAGAGGTTAGCATTGTGCTGTCAGCAGGGTGACCAGATGCCTGAACCTAAAAAGGAGGACAAGGTCATGGATTTCTCTCAGCCTGGCCTTTCCAGCAGACAATGGCACATTTGCCTACTCAGAAGTAAAGCCACAATATTGGGCATTTTCATTTTCCCATGGAGTTCAATGCATATTTTTTTTAGTTTTTTGGCCATAACTTTTGATAGGAAGGAGAAATTTCAAAACCAATTGTTGCATTGGATTCTGCTCTATAGTATGAATCCAACAACATATGACATGTTGGGGTACTGCACACCATTGCAAAGTTCCAAAATGAAGCCAAAGTGGAGGACAATGAAGACCTTTTGGAGGACATACAGACAGAAGGCTAAAAAAAAAGGACGAATCTGGAAAAATCCAGTCATATGATCACCCTGACTGTCAGGCTATATGTGATATAGGCAATTTGTGTTTTCAAAATTGACAGTACAGTACTTATAATCTCTTGGACAGCTAGTCCCAGCTAGCTATGTTCATATGTGAGCCCACTCATCCTCAAATGATTGGCTGTATTGAAATTACAGAAATATGTTGGTTGTAACATCTGACAACTTTTATATTGCAGTTCCGGTCACAAAGCCAATTATATACACAGAACCCTCTTTTGGAGTCGTGGAATACATGGGGAATATTACAATGAACTGTACTGTGGGTCAAGGCACACGAGTTGTTTACCACTGGATGAAAAATGGGAAACCCATTGAAGCCAGCACCAACTATTCCGCATATGCAAACGGAAATGTACTTTCCATTGTCCCTGTGGTTAAGGAAGCCATTGGGAATTACAGCTGTTTAGCAGCCAATCCTATCAGTGCCATGGAGAGTGATATGATCAGGCCAACAATATATTGTGAGTAGAGTGGATCTATATTTTAATCAATATATAACACCTGATTTGAGAGAATGAAGGGGAGCAGGTAGAAAATGAAAAGCCTGGTAGATCCTTGGCAGCAAATATAAACCTCTGGAGGCTAGTCATTAGCTGAAGGCTTCATGATGGCAAAGGCTTACCCTGGCTAAGGCTGGAGGGGTATGAGTTCAGAATGGATGGAAAACCTTTGTTTCATTTGCCCTTCACCTACACAATTAGCTTAAATCAGACTGATCTAGGTGTATATTTATGGCTTCAGAAAGTGACATCTGCATCACATCTAAGTAAAGCCCACTGTAGACCGGTCCTTAGCATGGTCAGCATGCATTTGAAACTGGTTTCAAGTCTGTGTGGATAATTTATGACAGATGTATAGAGCACTTATTATAACTGATGTATAGGACACTTAGCAGGTGTACAGAAACAGTTCGGTTTTTCCCAGTTTCACAACCATACAAATCTACATAGACATGGTTTTTAGAATATGTGTAACAAGTATATATGGGGTGTTGCTCGCATTGTACTTCCTTACACATACATACACACATCTCCCACTGCAAACATACAATCTCAGATCTGGGTTTGCCAGTCTGTAATTATTCACACTCAAGAGGCCATGATGCACTGAGTTATGGACCACTGACTGATAGCAGTGAGAACAACCTCAGAGTGAGGCCAACAATAAAACCAGCAAACAATAACCACAAGATAAAATTTTCCAAAAGAATATAGGTTCAGTTCAAAGCTATAATGAAACAATGAAATAAGCGGAAAAGGAATTTTACTGATAGAATGGGTGGCAGTGCAATCCTAAGCATGTCTACTCGGAAGTAAGTCCCATTGTGTTCAATAGTAATTACACCCAGGAAAGTAGTTAGGAGTGCAGCCACAGAGGTTTATTGGCTGTGAGTGAACGATAACTGAAAACAGTTCTGTTTGGACAGCTTAGGTTTAAAGGAGAGGAAGAGGGAGACAGTGTGCAGAACATTTATATGGATAACCTGTATGTTTAATGGAATGCACACCTGTAAAATCAATGAGATTGGTAAGAAAGACTTACCTGAACTACAGATTATTACTGTATAAAGAAAATTACAAAACTACAATAGTTGCTGCAAGGTTAGGAATACCATTAATTATATGTCATATTTTGGAAACCTGAAAAATTTGACAGGCAGGATTATGAAAAATAACATTTTAACCAAGCTGTAACCAAATTAGTCCACTCTTGAAAGAAGCTTTGTTGACTTTGAAGGTGTTGGAAGCATGTCCCAAAACAGCATGATAAAAACATGTATTTTTAAGCAAATATGGAATTTAGAGATAAGATTATAAAAGGTGGGGTATATAAAAGCTTCACAGTAGAATAATTTTATTAAGAGGTGGCATCTACCTGTATCAAATTCTATGGATTTTAAAGAAATTTACATCCATGAAACTACAGTGGTACCTTTGTTTTTGAGCATAATTCGGTCCGGAAGCGTGCTTGTAATCCAAAACACTTGTACATCAAAGTCAATTTTACCATAAGAAATAATAAAAACTCAGATGATTCGTTCCACAAGGCAAAAATATATCAACATGATTAAAAGCTGTAATATAATACAAAATAATAAAGAAAATACAAAATATAAAGAAAAATAATACAAATTAACCTGCACTTACAGTGCAATCTTAAGCATGTCAACTCAGAAGTAAGTCCTTTTGTATTCAATGGGGCCTACAGGAAAGTGTGTTTAGGATTGCAGTCTCTCAGGACACTCAGGCTGTAATCTGTCCCCTCTTTACAGAGGAATGAGCCCCACTGATTATAATAGGGCTTCCATTAGAGTAGGCATGCAAGGCTAGGTCTCTCAGGCTCCTTTCCATTACCCCCTTATTGCAATAAGCCCCATTGACTGTAATAGGCTTAGAGCACAATCCTAACCATGTCTACTCAGAAGTAAACCCCATTGTGTTCAATGGGTCTTACTCCCAGGAAAGTGTCTTTAGGATTGCATCCTTACTTCAAAGTTGCCATGTATAGGCTGGTCCCTCAGGAGAGACTGGGCAGTTGATGATAGAGCGCCAGAACTGACCATATCCCAGCCAAGATTTTTTTGCTTGTTTATAAAGACATCACTTGTATATCAAGTCCAAATTTATTAGAAATGTTTGCTTGTCTTGCAAAACATTTTCAATACAAGTTTTACTGTATGTGATTATAGTCAGTTTCTTTGGAATGGGACATATGTATACAGATCCTTCCATTTCAGGTTTTACAGGATGTAAATAAAAATTCACCTGATGGCTCAGAGATCTTTAGGGCATTCCTATACATGTCTGCTTGGAAGTAAATTCCATTTTCAGCTGCACTCACTCCTAGGAAAATGAATTTAGGATTGGATTTGTGTGGAGTCCATAATATTTTTTCTTATGGGTCTTTTCCTCCTTACTGCATCCTTCATCATCACTTTTCTTATCAGTATTTCATGTCAACAGTGGTCATCAGCAGAGCTGATCCTTGAGGAAATTCCAAATTTATTCAAGTCACATTTAAGCAAATAAAAGCAAATTTATTTCTTCAAATTTTATGGAAGGTTTTAAAATTATATCTGCTTCCTTTAATTATATCTTTCTTATATATTCAACAGGATGAATATATAAATACATGTATGCAGTGGTGGGATTCCAATAAATTAACAACAGGTTATATGTCCTAATAACCTAAATTAACAACAGGTTCTGTGTCCCATTAGTAACAGGTTCTCAGAACCAGGCGCTCATTAGCAAAGGATTCTATAGAACCTGTGAGAACCCCCTACTGCCTGTAGGGTAGTAGAATACAAGCAGCTGTACAGACTAAACTAAACTTGCCATTGGTGTATGGCCAGCTCCTGAATGAGGCCAACTGAAGCAGCAGATTAGTGGTGGCCACCTATGCTTGTTCAACTTGCCTTCACCGCACCTCTTCCTCCTACCATTCAATGCATAGAGAAGAAAGTGCTGATCTAGAACAACGGAGGAGCGAGAAGCAGAAGCAAACACAATATAGAAAAAAAAAATTAGTTATGTGAGTTGCCAGGGAACCAGCATGGTGCAAACAGTGCTGAGAATGACCTTTGACTACCATTCCTATATGAGAAATAGGAAGAGTAATTGGGGTGGAGATGTAATTACCACTGACAGCCCATATCTAGGTATAGAACTTTCCATGACCCCAATCAGGTTAGTCTGCCTGTTCAGCTGCAGTGAAAGCAGCAAGTGGGGTTCAGGGGGTTCTCACAGATTCTATAGAACCCTCTGCTAATGAGCGCCTGGTTCTGAGAACTGGTTACTAATGGGGCATAGAACCTGTTATTCTATGGACATAGAACCTGTTGTTAATTTATTTGAATCCCACCACTGGTGCCAAGCCTTCTGAAAACCATTCACATGCAAGAATTACAGTTTTTAGCCCAGATACATTAGGATCGCTGCCATTACAAGCTAGCACATGGTCAAGGGATCAAACTCCATCCCAGAAAGTATTGATGTGGTTCAGTCTTACTGAGCTGGCATGAACCAAGATTGAGCATCTCTGCCCATCTGAGCACTGTTCTGAGTCAAGTAAAAATGCCCAGGTGACCGTGATGTGAGCAGTGAGTTGAAACAGTGATATTTTAAAAGGGCATGTAAGGTTAAACTAAAATATGATGCAGGAAGTGATGTCCTATATCAGTTCATATTTAGTGCTTGCCTTTTACCAGTTTGCAATCTTGGAACAATTGTGTCTAGATCCATAGCCTAACCATTTTTTGCCATATCCTGCTTACGATACATTTCATCCCTATTGTCTGCTACTGCATTCCTAAAGACACTTTCCTAGGAGTAAGACCCACTGAACACTATGGGGCTTACTTTTGAGTAGGCATGGTTAGGTTTATGCTCCTATTTTCATAAACTTTCTTCTTTTGAACAGTAATATGGGGTGCAATGTTAAATTAGGCCAGCACAACTTTTCCCATGATGCTGAAAGGAGGCAAGTGCATGTCTGTGCACTGGCCTAACACTCTCCCAGGAGTGGCGCAGAAGTGTCTTGCAGCACTGACGATGAGGGCGGTTCAGCAGTGGAACAGATTTCCAAGGGAGGTGGTGGACTCTCCCTCACTGGGGATCTTCAAGCAAAGGCTCAATGAGCACCTGTCAGAGATGCTCTAGGAGGATTTCCTGCTTCAGGAAGGGAGTTGGACTAGATGACCTACTAGGTCCCTTCCAACTCTATGACTTTTGTGACACTCCCAAGCCAGCATGAGACTTGTGCTAGGGCTTTATGCCAGCCTAACTGGGGATTAGGATTGCAGCCTTATTCAGAAACTAGGTTTGTTCACTCACTGGCAAGATTGCTGTCTCATTTATGTGACTGCTTGTCCAATGATACTCAGGGTGACCATACACTGGCTTCCAAAAAGTAGGACAGGGTCCCATTAAAGTCCGGTTTTTCCACTGAAAATCCAGACTTGTAAAAAAAGTTTTGGAGAACCCTTTTTGAGTGCCAGCATATGTCACCCTTTACTCAGGAGTAGTAACTTACTTACTTCTGAGTAGACAAGGAGGATACAGGGGACTTACATGGGCTGCTGTTGCCTGCTGGGGAGATGCATGGTGCTGGGGTGGTGAGCCAGCGGGGACACTTGGGGGCAGAGGCAGCCAATCATGCTGCAGCTGAGTTTTGGCTGCCAGCCATTGTAACTAGGATGCACGCACAGTGTCGGTGCTGCATAGCGTGCATGCGCCCATTGCTTCCTTCCATTCCTATTCCTCCCTCAGCCGGCTGTGCATGCCTCCTGACCTGGCCAGAGTTGCCGGGCATTGAGGGCAGGCGGTACACAGAGTAGCCCAGCTGGGGTCCTGATGTGGCCATTGGGGTCTAACTTTCCCCAAGTGCCCCCAAGCACCCTCCCATGCCCCCAGAAGGCTGGACAACTGCCTATTGGATCTGACAAACTGGATAGATAATGGAATTTCCTGGTAGTCCCCAGAATTTGTAGGTATGACATCACCAGGAGTTCAGTGCACTGTTCCTTTCCAATGTTGGACTTCACTGAACATCATTACTTTGCTGGAGGGGAGGCAGCAACTGTTTTAATCCAGGTTAACAGTGATATGGGTAGACAAAGGAGAGTGCCAGTTGCTACTTTCCTTGCAGTTACTTTCCAGCACTTACTTTCCTTGCAGTTGCAGTTGCAGTTCCTAACTTTCACCATCACAAGCATTACTTTCATATCTTAATCAGCCATATGATCTCAGTCAACAAATATAACTTTCACATTACATCAGGGGCATCCAAACCCTACCCCGGTGGACTTGTGCCCGTGGCAGGCCTCCATGCGGCCCTTGCTGATTTGATCAGTTATCAAGCATTTTATCAACTGATTTGAATTCATTCATGCATTTATTCATTTATGTAAATTCCTTTTTGCTGGTCCCAACACAGTGTCAGAAAGATTATGTGGCCGTCTTCTCTAGAAGCTTGGACATCCCTGCATTAAATAATTCAATCTCAATATTAACAAAAGTACAGTTTGCCAGCCAGTTCTTTCAAAAGGAACCCAGAGTCTGCATATGCCATTCTTGCCAAGAGAGTTACAGTAATAATAAATTTCACTCATGATAAATACCATCTGTTCAGAAAGAAGATGGATAACAGCTCCATGGTAAAAGGAGCAATGGGTCCTGTTCCCACTGAGAAATAAATTGTTGCTAAGAAGTGATGATTTATTATTTTACATTTTGTCTGTGGGGAACAGTACTGGAAAAGAGGGGTGGTACTACTTCCAGAATTATTCTATATCCTGAAAACTTAAAAAAAATTATTTTAAAACATTAAATGAGCATTTTCCACCAGTACTGTTCAAAGTCTATGTTTGGTTTGTCTATTAATTGCAAAGTAAACGTACCCAACACTTAATGTCCTTTTATCATGCCTGACTGTGCAGAACAAGTCATATGGAGTAGGCCTGAGTGAGGCACACGTAGGCTCCAAGCCTAACCTCCAGTTAGGCCAGTCTAAGCCCTTGCATAAGTCCTGTGCTGATTTGGTGTTGTCACCAAAGTGCCATAAGACAATGCTGCACCACTCCTGGGGAAGGGTTATGCCAGTGCACAGACATGCGCTTGCCTCCCTACATCACTACGGGAATGGCAACAATGATGAGCTGTGCCCGCTTAGGTTAGGACTGCACCCTTATGGAACAATCCTAAAGCACCCTAAGGCTGGCACAAGTTCCTTGCACTAGCCCAGGGGTGTTCCACCCAGACAGGAGGGGAGGCCAATGCAAAGAGTGTTTGCAGAGTTGGGATGTGCTAGCAGAGTTGGGCCATAGGGAGGAGAAGGTAGAGGCAGGAGAAAGGTGATCCAGGAAAGAGGGATGTCGGGTGGCAGGTGGGACTATAAGTGGACATGTGGGAGCAGGAGGTGGGCACAGCACCTGGCAGTAATGATCTGATCTTGGGTTAGGACCCAATTTCAGTGGCACAGATCCAAGTGGCCCCATTAAGTCTGCTGCAGTGTTAATCAGGGTAAGGGGGAAGTTTCCCCTTGTCCAAGCCAGTGTAACATCAGCCCATAACTTGTGCTGCATATGGCACAAGTACACCAACCTGCCTGTTCCAGCACAAGTTAGGATAGTGCTGCCAATGACTAAACATTGTGTATCTCTGAAGTCCTATCTTGCCATGTTATTGTTCAGTAAATAGGTACCCACCTGCAAGGACCATAATCTCTATTTACCTGAGAGATATTCCTGGACTAATTTACTGAGCGTTGTCTGTAAATAGAAATCTAAAGCAATTTACCTTGCTATGTAAATATGATAAGTTTCACCCTTGTGTGGAAAACCAGTTCATACAGTTTTTCTTACTCTACTTGTCATGCTGCTTATTTGGGAAGGGATAGCCCTCTAGTTTTTGGTATAATGGCCTAAAAGGCTTGCATAATGGGCAACAGATGTCAATTGATGTCACCAGAACCTGGAATGTGGGCATTAAAGCAAGAATGGCATAGATAACTGGTAGAAACAGCCTGGAAGTACTAACCAAATTAGACCAGACCCACTCATCCATCTCCCTGTTTCCATAATGGTGTGAGAGACATTACATGCACCCGTAGTTACTGCACCACCTAGTGAAAACCTATGAGAAATTCATATTGCAATCCAGAGTAACTTGCTCTTACTCCGGAGCAAGGACTCCCCATAGTTACTCTGGATTTCACCCTAAATTCAGCTGAAAAAGTTGAGTGTTAGATTCAAGTAAATACAGTAATTTTTATTTCCTCAGAAGTGCCTCCAGGGAGAAGGAAATGAAGCTTCCCCTTAAGGTTAATGTATGGAAGTGTCTCCCATCCTCTTTGGCAGAGACCATCCCTACAATCCAGAGTAACTACGGGAGCGTGTAAGAGACTTTATGTGTACCCATAGTTGCTGCACTACCTAGTGAAAACCTATGAGAAATTCATATTGCAATCCAGAGCAAATTGTTCTTACACTGGAGCAAGGACTCCACATAGTTACTTTGGATTGCGCCCCATGTGAGGAGTCAGCCAGGATGAGCATGAGTCTTATGGGTATAAGTAATAGAATAAAATGTGCATGAAAGAAAAGTTTTATAACTGAAAGATTTTTATTTAGTAGCAATTCATGAAGTGTTCTTCCCTACCAAGGTTTTATTTTTCCCCTATCTTTATATCCATGCAGATGGACCTTATGGGCTTACGGTAAATTCTGATAAAGCTCAAAAAGTAGGGAAGGTGTTTACAGTTGATAAAGGCGAAGCCATCCAGCTTTATTGTTCAGCAGATTCTAATCCACCAAATATATATTCATGGAGCCGGACAGCAGACAATTCAACGTACACCATTAAGTATGGAAGATATCTGGAAGTAGCATCTGAAAAGGTGACACTGAAAACAGAGGAATACAAGTGCAGGGCTTATAACAACATGACTGGAAAAGGAGAAGAGATCCACTTCTTTCTGATAGTTATGCCTAGAGGTAAGAATGAACGAATGCCTTTTCAGAGTGCAAAAGTTACACTTCTTCAGGTCACAAATTTCAAACCAATGTCAAAAACTCAACGATCCAATATATTAAATTTTATATTTTGAGAAGAGTAGATTCCTAAAAGCAGAATAGAATTCCAAAGAGCAGATCACATACTGCAGTGTTGGTTTCTTAATGGAGGATTCAAATATTTTTCATCAATATGAAGTAAGAAGTGTATTGAACAAGATAACAAGGATGATTTTTCTTTCCTATATTGTACGTTATATATACACAGTGCCTCCCAAAATGTACCCAAACTTTGTAGTGTTGGATTTATTGCACTGTAATTTACACATATACTAGAATTCACATATGTAGTACACATTGTAGGTATACAGAGAAGTGTGTGTCTTATGATTCAAGCACAGAAATTTGAAACCAGTGTGCTGTGGCAAACTGGTGTGCCACAGATGGTCTTCAGGGTTGTTGGAGTATGGGGTGACATGTATTAATAGGGCAATTTGAGGCAACTACCAGCAATGTGGTTTGCTTTGTCAATGGTAAAAAAAACTGATGTTGTGTCTTGATAATTTTTAGAGCTTTGCCAGAGTTCCATGAGATAAAAACATCTGAAAATTGCTGTTCTTGCAGGTTGTCTTATAGGAAATTTCACAAGGTTCACAAAAATCTTTTCATCATCACAAAGAACTGGGCCATTTATGCTTAAAATAAACATGGACAACAGCTGCCTATTGTTCAGAGAGATTTAACATCATCAGCATGGATGACAGTTCTGCACTTTCAAATACTGTACACTAAAAAGAAAAAAGGTTAATTTTCTTGTGAAAACAAAATAAGTATGCCCCTGTATCTGCAGGGGTTCTGTTCTAGGAAGAAACCCCCCCCCCCCGGCCGCCCGCTGCCGATGATTAGTGATTCCATGATTACAATGGGATTCCCCCTAACCTCTGGAGGCAAGAGGAGCTGTGCCTTCAATGGGGGCACATGCAGGGGGCACAGGTCATCACAGATCCAATCTATGGGTAAATAAAAACATGAATATCCCACCCCATAAGTTTTTTAAAATACTATAATGCCTGGGAAGAAAAATGCACAAAGTTTTATATCCTTTCTGAAAACACTAAGTATTATAAATTCTCCTAAGAGTAAAAGTTAAAGTAACAGAAAATGAAAACAAAACATCCATTTGAAAAATTTATTTTCATGAAAATACATGAAAGGATTTTTGAAGGATTTCTTCTTCTTTATTGTTTATTCCGCATAGTGACAGGGTCCACTATTCTGGATATATTTTTTGAAATCCAAATAAGTATAAAATATTACACACAAACACTGATCCATTCTAGCCCATGACCTTCAGACTTCTACAAACGATGACTAATTATGTTATTGGTTTCTATGATGTCAATATTAGCATACTGATAAAATGAGGCCACAATTTATAGTACCTTATCTTACAAAGCAGAACCATTGATGACAAGAGAATCAATCATAAATAGAGGAAGCATAAAGAAGTAAAAGTTCATTTTCAGCATGTGCTTCAGCTTTTGAAGTATCAAGAACTGTCAGTCATGTGGCGGCTGATCTCACAGTACAAACCTGCAAAAGTGATGCAAAAGATCGAAAAGTGATGTCATTGAACAGAAAGTGATGTCATTAATTAGTCCATAACCATTAGTCCATATGTATGTTATCCTCAATCTCGGGTCCTCTACCAGAGGCCTGGGAGTTTGAGGGTTCTGCGCAGTATCTTAGCTATTTCTAGCAATGGGCTTTTCTGGATCGAGTGTTCTGATGTACTTCCTGGAATCTGCTGGAGCCATTCTTCCAGCTTGGGTGTCACAGCCCCTAGTCCTCCATTCACTATTGGGATCACATTCACCTTCACTTGCCACAGCCTTTCTAATTCCTCCTTCAAACCCTGATACTTTCCCACCTTTTCATGCTCTTTTTTCCTGATGTTGCTGTCATTTGGTATCGCTATGTCTATCACCAGGGCTGTCTTCTGGGCCTGATCTACCACCACAATGTCTGGCTGGTTAGCCAGTACCTTCTTGTCTGTCTGGATATGGAAGTCCCACAGGACCTTAGCCCTGTCATTCTCCACAACCTTCAGAGGGGTCTCCCATCTGGTCTTGGGAGGGTTAGTCCATAGGCTGAGCAGATGTTCCTATTCACGATGCCAGCTGCTTGGTTGTGCCATTCAGTGTATGCTGTTCCTGCCTGCATCTTACACCCTGCCACGATGTGTTGGATTGTTTCTGACGTTTCTCCGCACAGCCTGCACTTTGGGTCTTCTCTTGTGTGGTAAATCCCTGCTTCTATGGATCTGGTACTTAGTGCCTGTTCTTGTACTGCCATGATGAGGGCTTCAGTGCTATCTTTGAAGCCAGCTCTTTCCAGCCACTGATAGGATTTCCCAATATCAGCGACTTCGGTTATCTGGCGATGGTACATCCCATGCAGGGTCTTATTTTGCCAGGGTACTTCCTCAGTTTGATCTTCCTTCCATATTTGCTGTTGCTGTTGTTGCTGGAGACATTCTCTCATCAGCTCACCTTTGGGTGCCATCTCACTGATGTATTCCTGGATATTCTGAGTTTCATCCAGAATAGTAGTTTTAACGCTCATCAGACCCCGGCCGCCCTCTTTCTGACTAGTGTATAGTCTCTGGATGTTAGACTTGGGGTTGAAACCCCCACGCGTTGTGAGGAGTTTTCGGGTCTTCACATAGGCCGCCTCCATTTCTTTCTGTGGCCAGCTTACTATGCCAGCAGGGAATCTGATGACTGGCAGCGCTTATGTATTGATGGCATGTATCTTGTTTTTCCCATTGAGCTGGCTTTTCAGGATCTGTCGTATTCTTTGATGGTACTTGGATATTGCTGTCTTCCTTGCCTCCTCTTCATGATTTCTTCATGATATATTTCTTTCATGATATATATATGACATCTCAGCACAGCTTAGCCTCTGATAGTGGTGCTGGGAGAGTCCGAGAGCCAGAAAAAAGAGCTTCCACATGTCACATCAAAAGGACATCAACAGTAAGCCCCATTGTGTTCAATGGTTCTTATTCTCAGGAAAGTGCCTTCAGGATTGTAGCCTAAGGGCACAATCCAGAGTAACTACGGGGAGTCCTTGCTCCGGTGTAAGAACAATTTACTCTGGACTGCAACATGAATTTCCCATAGGTTTTCACTAGGTAATACAGATGGGTGCACGTAATGTCTCTTACGTTCTCCCGTAGTTACTCTGGATTGTAGGGCCACTGAAGCTGCAGTCTCATTTGTGGGTACAGCCACGTGGTAGCTGATTAGCAGCTCATCGTATCGTACCTGTATTGCATTGGCACTTTTTACATGATGTGCAAAAAGTAGATTTACTGCCCAGTCATATTTAGACACTGTGCTGATGGTGCAGACATTCCCACTTTACAATTTACTCTGATATGAAAAGTAAATGCGGTAGTCTAGTAACATACTTATTTCTCCCACTGCTTCTTCTGCCATGTGAAATCACCCTGCAACTGGATACTGTCCACTGTATGCTTATACTCACATTAAGAAACATTATCACCAATGCCAAAAATAGAAGCACTGAATTTTTATCTATGGCATACAATGGCTCCATTACTGAGAGCAACCACTCAAATTCATCTGTGACTTTATGAAGCCATGGACAGAGCTTCTCTCATTTATATTTGTACATGGGGAGATAAGGATATATATATTTAACTAAAAACAGACACTTTGAGAGACAAATATAATTTACACTGCTGCCAGGCAAAGTAGCACTTGTGAATCTATGGCAAAAGTTGTGCATCATAGATCCTACAGGTGTGTGTGTGTGTGTGTGTGTGTGTGTGTGTGTGTGTGTGTGTGTGTGTGTACAGATATAAATATTTATTGGACATAAATATTGTTAAAAAGCAGTTGCTGGCAGTGCACTCACCAAGAAGCCAGCAGATGTATGTATTTCCAGTATCTAAATCTGTGGGAAACCAATTCTTCAGATTCTGCAGCAGGTCAAGCACTGGCTGTCGAGCAGCTGTAACATCTCTCTCCCCCACCAGCAATTTTACAATGTCTTAACATTTTGTAGTGCTTTTTGACTTTTAAAAAAGCACCACAAAATGATTAAATTGCATACACACTGGCACATTTTCCTGGCCTAAGCCCCATCTGAAATATGAGCGAAAACAAAATTCAGCACTGTCAGACTTGAAATAGCTCGTAGCTATATCACTGAATAACTCATTGATTTTCAACCTTTTTTCATCTCATGGCATGCTGACAAGACACTAAAATCATCAAGGGACACCATCAGTTTTTTACCATTGACAAGGTTCACCATACAACTGAGGGAAACTGTATCCTCCAATTACAGCAGAGTGGTTGAAAATCACTGGAATAGCTGGTAGCTACGTTATTAAGGAATTGATGGTAGAAGGAATGAGATTCACCTTGTTGGCAGAAAACAAAGATAGTTACAGTGGTGCCTCACATAACAAGTTAAATTCATTCCAGAGGCATGCTTGTTATGTGAAACACTCTTTATAAAAAGCAGATATTTCTCATAGGAAATAATGGAAACTCAGACAATTGGTTCCAGAACTCAAAAAATATTCATATAAAAATATTAACTCTGTGTAGAAATGATGACAAAACACTGTAATTGAATTCAAAACATGTATTCAGTGTGCATGATCCTATGAAGTCTACTTAGGTGGCAATCCTAACGACCCTTTTCTGGGAGTAAGTCCCATTGAACACAATGGGGCTTACTTCAGAGTAGACATGGTTAGGAGGCTGCAATCAAAGACACTTCCTTCTGCAATCCAAGACACTTTCAAAGTGTCTCCCCACTTTCTCCTTCTCTCCATCCTCAGCCTCTCTCTCCCCTGTTTCCTTCTGGCTAGCCCTGAGCTGCTTCCCTCTTCTCCACTGCTGTTCTCTCCCTCTGCCCAGCGGACGCCCAGCCACAGGAGGATTAGCACGGAAGTGTTGCTTTCGCTCTAAGCAGGCGCACTAGGCAGCTCTGACGCTTTTTAAAAGGGTTGCTGGCCAGCGCGTGTGCCCCAACTGCCAACGAGTGTGCTTGTTAAGTGAAGCAACACTTTTTATGTGAGGCAGAATCTTAGAGAAATTTTTGCTTGTTATGTGAATCGCTTGTTAAGCGAGGCACCTGTTATGTGAAGTACCACTGTATTTTTAAGTATATCCAAGCACACCCTTTATTCATCTAATTTAATAGATAAGGAAGATAATCAGCACAATCCTAACCATGTCTACTCAAAAGTAAACAAACCCCATTGTGTTCAATGGGTCTTACTCCCAGGAAAGTGTCTTTAGGATTGCATCCTAACCTCCAAATCCAGAGTAACTATGGGAGCATGTAAGAGACTTTATGTGCACCCATAATTACTGCACTACCTAGTGAAAACCTATGGGAAATTCCTTTTGGAATCCAGAGTAAGTTGTTCTTGCACCGGAGCAGGGGCTTCTTGTAGTTACTCTGGATTTTGCCCTAAGTCACATTTTTATACATTGAGACCTTCTGCAGTGATTAAGAAAAATGCTGATTTTCCAAACCTGGTTCTGGTCTGAGGACTGCCTCTGAGTAATTCTCCTCTACTCCAACCTAAGCCAGAATACTGACATCAATGTACGGAGTACCCTCTTGTGGTCAAAGATAACACCGATAATCTTAGAGAATTAGAATAGCCAAAAGAATATTCAACTTCCTTCTGCAAGAATAAGAATGACACCCTTAAAAAGATATTAAAAGCATAGGATCACAGATTTCAAATACGGTATATATCTCAAACACTAAAGTCAATGAGTGAATTGTCAACCGAATACAATACTTCATTCTAAGTTTAAATCGTAAGAAAAGAAATTCAACATAGATTGGATCCTGTGAAAAATAATAGTGACAACAAAGTTCCCTTATATTATTCCAAACATTTTAAACCAGAATTGAGTAGCCCCATTGCAGGGCTATTTCTCTTATTTGGGTGAAGGGGATGAAAGCTGGCACCTTGGTAGTCCTGGTTAGGAAGACAGCATAGGATTGGGCTATAAGTCCCATGTTGTTCAAAAAGGCTCACTCCCAGGTAAGCGTAAAGTGCATGTCAAGGGTAATACACTTCCATAGCTGGGTGAAGTCAAGATGAAACCAAATCAAACCTCAACATTTTACTTTTACTGTTCTTTTCTGACACAGGATTGGAGCAGCTGGCCCTAAAAGGAAAATATTTGTCACCTCTTGCAATAATAACTGGAATTTCCTTATTTTTGATAGTATCTATGTTCCTTCTAGTGCTATGGAAAAGGTTTCAACTTCACAAAGGTATGTCAAACTGAATGAATGTCAAACTGAAAGGTACGTCATTCACTGTGTCTGTAAAATGTAATAAGAAGAGAAACATCCTAATATATGATGTTGTTTCATCTTGTCTCTTTTTCCACCCTTTATTCTCACTGTGTTATACCGTATTTACTCGAATCTAATGCTCACATTTTTCAGCTGAATTCAGGCTGCAATCTTAAAGACACCTTCCAGGGAGTAAGACCCATTGAACACAATGGGGCTTACTTTTGAGTAGACATTTGATGGTTAATTAGATTTGAGTAAATGCAGTGTTTGGATTATAAATATAGGGTGTGGATTAGATTAGATTCAAGTAAATACAGGTATATTATACCAGATTCTGTAGATATCTATTTTATGCCAGTAAAGTTTCTATAATGATTTATTTTTCTTTGTCTCTCTTTTGTTCAGTTATACAGCAGAAACTGCACAGCAGGTAGAAAACTTCCTAATTCCTTGCCCACCAACTCTACAAAAATTTATTTTAAATCCAGCATCCCTTACTGCTCCTATACTGAATTTTAGTAATTTGGATTTTTAAATGTTTTTTTAGGCCTGAAACAGATTACAGAAAAGCACAAACCATTTCAGGTACTTATGAAATTAAGAGTTTAGAATTAGATCCTGTATGAATTAATTCAAAAAGGCTTTCAGTATAATCAAAAGAGGGAGGGAGAGGTAGCAAATACTATTGGCAAATACTATTGGCAAATACTATCTCATGTTCCCAGTTGACAGTATGGTTTTCCCACTGACAAACACAGTTCTACAGCACAATCCTATGCATGTTCACTCAGAAATCCTTACTGTGCTCAGTGGGATTTATTGCCAGGAATTATCAGCTTGGAGCCCTGATATCTTCTCAGGCTGGATGTGAAGATTCATGTGTGAGTTTCCCAGCATTTCTGCTTTTCTAAAAGCAACTCAGAGTGGCCAAATTGGGCCAAAGCCCATATGCTAGGGAAGGAAAATTTAACCCTTTACCAGTGATGGGCTTTGGGGGGTTCTCACACGTTCTATAGAACCCTTTGCTAATGAGTGCCTGGTTCTGAGAACTGGTTTCTAATGGGACATAGAATCTGTTGCTCTATGGACAAAGAACCTGTTGTTAATTTATTTGAATCCCACCACTGCCTTTACCCAACATACTAGTTTCCCCTGAAGCTTGAAAAAACATGCACTTCAGAAAAACATGCACTTTCTTGTAGCATCCTAGTCCAAATATAGTTCAATCTGAAGAGAGAGGGGCTACAAATGCTTTAAAGTAAGTTGTGGGGATTTTGCCACTCTAACACTGCATTGGGGACTGGGCAAAAAATTTATATTTAATTTTGAATAAATTTTACATAGATGTAAAAAATGAATATGTTAGAAGCCTTCCTACCACTCACCCCACTTTCCCCAGACCCATTTTCCCCACCCCTCTTTCCCCAGGCAAGCAAGTACAAGCTTTTCTGGCAACTGCACACCAAACACCAAATTCAGCCTCCAGAGGCAGACACATATTTGTGAGGCAACCTGCCTTCTCGTACAGTGAGGCAAATGTGCTTGGTCCAACCGGTATAACTTTCAACGGGTATAGGACACTATATAGCTGGGAATCTTTTATACCAATACCAATAATCCACATATTCTAAATATTTCAGAGGAGTTGTAGTTGAATTAGAACACCACTGTAAATAACTAATGTTCTTTTCTGTTTAAAAATTTGCATAGGACATGAAAATGCACTAGATGATTTTGGAATATATGAATTTATTGCATTTCCAGATCCTGCAGGAATTTCTAGAGTAAGTAGTCCCCTAGGTTATGATCATTGATAAAATTTATATTTCTCTTTAGAGTGATTTGAACTATTATGACCATGTCATCTAATTTATCATAGTAACTATGTACAACAGTTTTACAAAATAGAAGTTATCCTGAGTTTAAGGGTTTCAGAAAACAGAAACCAGACATATAGATGTCTACCAAAGGATGACAAATATTTTGAGCAACAAATATAGTTCACATTGTCTAATCTATTGCTTTCATTTTCACTGCTTTTGCTATTTCCTAAATCTTATGAGTTTCAGGATATATCGAATATCCATAAAGTTCCTTGATAATAAACACAGCGTAACCCATCTTGCTTAAAAACTTATAACTTATATATGTGATTTTAAAAATATGTGAACAGTACCTTCCACTTCTAGTTTGACCTTGGGATAAGTTGCAATTTTCAGCATATAAAAACAGGTTTGTCAACCTACTCCTTGAATACACTCCTAGTCTAGTCTTGCCTATCTTTCTTGGAGAAAAAAATTATTTCTTATTTCTAGGTGTCAAGTCGGTCTGTTTCGGGTTCTGACGTTATTCAAGGCCAAGATTTTAATGGTACCATTTATGAAGTTATTCGACATATTCCTGAACAACACCAAGACCATCAAATGTAAGTCAGACAAACCTAATCTATCAATGAGGTTCCATAAATATGATTGCCAATTACCGTTTATAATTAGGAATTTCTTCTTGGTGACCCATACGTATGGTGATCACAAAGTAAGGGACCCCATTATCTCCTGCAATCTCATCACAGAAATACCAGAAAGATAGTAGGACTTGTGATGAATGCCCTGCAACCCACTCCTTTGTGCTAATATTCCTTATTTTTGAATATTTATTGCCAGCATGGGATGCTATAACCCAGGGCCTCCAAACTCTGGCCCCAGGCCACATCTGATGCATCAGAAAATCAGCTCACAAGCAATTCAGTGGTGACAAAACTTGCAGTATGAGGGATGCCTTTGTGCTCAAACATTTCCAAAACTTGTAGGAGGCAGCCACTTCTCCCTGACATGAGGGTGCATAGCCTTCTGGGGTGATGTGCAGAGGAAGAGGTTAACCTGCACACATCAAGCTGACCTTGAGAAAGAATGGAGATGTTTGGTGCAGGGGAGGATGGGCCAGTAGACAGACTGGAACTGGCCTCCAGCGCTAAGGCCAGATCCTAAACCCCTCAAGAACAGCCAAACATTACACTAGGCTGCTTGGATCTGCTTGACTTTAGCTCCACAGATCCAAGTCACCTCACTGAGTGCCTGGTTCTCTGAGGTGACTACACATGACAAAGGAAAAGGGAAAATAAATTCACTTACTTTGAGTCGTTCTGGCTCTACCTCCGACCCTGCACTTGATATGGCGCAGGCTAGTTGGCCAGCCTATTCCAGTGCAAGACAGGATTGGGCTGCCCATCTTTGAGGCTGGCATCCATGCATATACTGCCTTGCCTTTTGGGTTCATGATCTGTTGCCTTGCTTTGAAGAAGCTGGAGACAAACAGATGCTGGAAAGCCCCCCAAAAAAGTGGACTAAAAATTGTTCTTTTTTCCTTTCCAACCCCTTTTGCTGGCTTCTTACTATGATGCTGGCATCATCCTTGCTTTTTGACCATCCATCTGCCACTCCAAAATTCCATCTCTTCCTCCTCCATTTAGCAGCTCAATCACCTTCCAACTTGATCAGTCACATCTTATCCCTGATCTTCCCTTATCTCTGGAAACTATAGTGCCATGATGTCATGCCAACATCATAAATATAAAACTGAAGACTGCAAAATTGCATGGCACCCCTGTAGACCACTTACGGCACACTGGTTGAAAACCACTGTTCTAGCCTGTGAACTGCAGATTCACAGCTGTAGAATATGCCCAAAAGCCCTGCAAGGTCACCTTGCATTCTAGGACCCTTGAAGCTGGCAAGTCCCGTCCTCAGGCTCATCATAAAGCCAAGCTTGCTTCTAACAAGCAAGTATTCATCTAACATCTAATCCAAAGTGACTAATAATAAATATGCACCTAATATATATTAAATCATAAATGATGAAGCTAGGTTAACTCCTCCGTTCATGCTAAATTGGAAGGCACTTAGAAGTGGCAAGCATGTCTCTGCATGAGAATCTCACTATATCCTCAGATGCTCAGAAGTGACAGAAATTGCATGGATAACAGTAAAAATTAATGCTGCATTGTCCGAAAGGCACCAATTGGTTGTGTTTTGCTACTATAGAATAGCAAGGCTTCATCTTTGGGTATTCGTTACCAGGTCAAGGAAGGAAAGTTTAAAATCTTACATGTGCTTCCAAATCAATGGCTATGATTAACAATCATATTTGAATTTTTCCCCAGATCCACATGAAAAGAAAATGAACTGTATTGGTGAGATGTGTTTCCGAAACTATTCCAAAGAAACATCTTATCAGCAAGCAAAAGGGATGTATTGTTACTATGGGAATATCATCACAAGTTGAGCAAAACAATTTCCTCCCAACATCGTCAAATGTTTGCTAATGGACTTGTTTAAACATTACTTTCTGGAAACTGCTGCTGGATACAGCCTGAATTTCAAAAATGACAACTCCTACAAGCAGAGACAAAGATGCTGTAATGATGAATGTGGTTTCCTTATTTTATAGTTAAATCTGAGATTATTGCATCGATTTTGAAGTAGAAGGATTTCTAATGCATTTTTTTAAAAAACCAAGTGTATATACCATAAGGCTCTCCATCAGCCTTCACAGCTAAAAAGATTTCAGTATCAGAGTTTGCCAATATGACATTTCTGTTTGTAAATAAATACCTTTTTAAAAAAATCAACCTAAATTGGTAGGTATAAACATTGTAATTGAAACAGAATAAAATGGCCTTTGTAAATGCTATAGTTCTAGACATGATGGGGTGGCGGAGGGTTCCTGCAGCATTCCATAATACTTGCCACCGGGCTCCATGTATGGGACAAGACAATGTATGGGACTTGACAATGGGCAAGATATGTCTCCTGACAGAAACATTTGAATTTCATTTGTTTTCCAAATAAATATCCACCTGGACAAACTTCCTGATGTGAATGTCTGCTGGGAGGCAAATGAGAGTCCTCCATCTTCCTTGCACCCTGCAGCTTTTCCTGTGTGTCCCCCCCCCCAAGAGCCCCCTCTTTCCAGGACTTGCACAGCCTAAGTCAACTGAGCATTCTATGTGCAGAGCATTCTATGCCCATCCAGAGCAATGTGCCACTCTGCTCCACTCCTCCTTTCCTGGGATTTGGGGTGACCGGGTAATCTCAGGTTCCCAGGCAGGGGAGTCACTGGGGTAGTGTGACTGGTGTGCTGCACATCAGGTGATGCACCTCACGGGGTGATGCGCTGAGGGAGCTTAACACTTCCTCAGCGTGTCACCCCCACTGAGGCTGCGCTGCACCCCCTGGCCCCTGTGCAGTTCGCCCATGCACAGTGGCATCTGGCTTGAGCACTCCTCTGAGGGAGGGGCTGGTCGCTCCTTCCTCAGATGAGCTCTCCGACGCCACTGTGCATGGGCAGTTTGCCCATGAGCAGTAGTGTCCCAGATCTGCACATGCAACAACTGGCACATGTGCAGTCGGGGAGTGATGTGTGTCCTGGGGTGATACTCACCCATATGTTATCCCTGATCCCAGGTCAAGGAGTAAGCCTGTAGAGTGCTTCCTGCACCCATCCACTGAGTGTTGTACCCACTGTGCCACTCTGTGGCTGCTTCCAATCCAGGTATGTGCTACCTTTGTCTCCCATCCTTTGATGAATTGTCCTTTTCCCTTGGACAGGGTGACCATACATCATAATAAAAAAGAGAACAAAGCAAATCCCACAAATGTTAGACATCTTGTTACCAGATACGCTACCCAAAAATCAATTTGTTATAATTGTATGTTTCTCCCATAATTCTTAGCTGTGAGTTCTTAAGCTGAAGTTATGTCAAGCAGCTAAACTGTGTACCTTTTCTGACCTTTGTCTACCTCAGACTTGTCCAACAAGAGGCTTGAGGGCCGCATTTGGCTTAGAAAGCCCATAGATGCGTCTAGTAATTGTGATGAGCAAGGATGTGGCTATGTTTTAATCTATTCATCTTTGGTCTAAGGCAAAGGTAGGCAACCCCTGGCATGGATGCCAAGTTCTGCACATGGAATGGTGCTTACCAGCACAGTAAGACAACCCTGGCGGACACAGCCAGGAGTGCTGCCACTGCAACTGCCCTAATTGCCATCAGGCCTGTCACCATTGTGGGTTCCCAGAATTGCAACATCTCTCCTCCCCTCACCCTCACCAGAATGGAAGTCCCTGGAGCAGAGACCCTGTGTCCTCTGGAGCCTTCTACAGGAGAACATGTGTGTGGCTTGAATATGGCCAGGCTGGGGGAACAGCACCCAATGGTCAGCCTCATTACCTGCAGTCAGAGTGACTATATGACCAGAGATTCCCAGATTTGTCTGGATTTTTAGCCTCCTGTGTCCTCTTTTTTAGCCTTTTGTCCTGGAAAAAAATCTTAATTGCCCTCCTTTTCCTTGTGAGCAAGTAGAACGAAGCCTTCTTGTAACTCATAAATTACATAGCCCAACAAAAAAAAATTGTTTGGTGCCTGGAATGTTAGAACTGATTTTGGGTAAATTGGGGTGCTGATTCCCAATATGCAGTTTTTCTCTATCAGCTCTACTTTTTGAGATACAGTGCAACTAAATTATAAACACTATAAGTATTTTAATCAATAAATTAAGTAAGAGCAGGCCCTCCTTCCTACTTCTAGCCTAACCTGGGGGAAGTGAACCTGTTGGAATGTTTCTACCTATTAAAGTATAGAAGTGGGAGGTGATGTGCCATGCCCCTGTGGGTGCCATGCACATGTCCAGGCCAGAGCACATCACCATCATGGCCACTGTTAGTCTGAGCTTAGCATTGCTGAAGGACAGTTGTTTATTCGTAGCATGTGGGTGACAAGGCACACTTTTTTCCTCCTCAGTAAACATGTTAAGGGCGCAATCCAGAGTAACTACGGGGAGTCCTTGCTCCGGTGTAAGAACAATTTGCTTTGGATTGCAATATGAATTTCCCATAGGTTTTCATTAGCTGGTGCAATAATTACGGGTACACGTAATGTCTCTTACGTGCTGCCGTAGTTACTCTGGATTGTAGGGTAAGTGAAAGTTATCTGTATGCTGCTACCTCTTTGTACTTCTATCAGCTGATGATATGGTGAAACAGCCTGATGATACAGTTTGTGAAGACTCTTAATCAGGATGGGCCATGCTTTGTACACATAGGACAAAAAATGCCTGGGCTAAGTACAGAAAAACTGAAAGCTGGAATTTTTGATGGCCCTCAAATAAGACAGCTCATAAACAATCCTTTCTTTGTAGATTCCATGAGTGAGGGTGAGCAAAGTGCGTGGACGTCATTCGTCCTGGTTGTCAGAAACTCTCTGGGCAACCACAAAGCTCAAAACTATGCTGAGCTAGTAAACAACATGCTCATTCATTTCAGAGACCTTGGATGTAATATAAGCATAAAATTCATTACTTTCACAGCCACATGGACCGTTTCCTGGAAAATTTTGGGTGATATGAGCAAAGAGCAAGATGAACAATTTCACCAGAACATTAAAACAATGGAAGATCGCTACTGGGAAAGACGGGATATACATATGGTGGCTGATTACTGCTGAAACTTAGAAAGAGACTGTCCAAAGTCCATTCAAGATTTTCCTACAAAAGAAGCTTCCTAAACTAATTTTCCTTTCATTTATGGTTTCATTTTATTATTTTGAAGAAAAATTGTTATTTGAGTCACTATTGTGTTACTATAATGTTACTATGTTTTATTCATGTCACTAAAATATTCTAGAAAATAGAATTAGACTTTTTTAATGTTTTGTGTTTTCTTATGTCAATCATAGGCCTAATATGACATTGGGTAACACAAATCAGATAATTTTTATATCTCAAAAACTAACGCTCATAGGCAAAAATTACTGTTATATTTGAAATCAGCACACTAAATATACATAGAATCAGCTCAAAAAACCTTGGCACCAAAACACGTATTGGGCAGTGTTTTGTCATAAATTATGGCAGCAATCCTAAACACTTTCATGGGATTAAGTTCATGGGATTCATGGGGTTTGCAGACCCCTGGTCTGGAGTATAATATTGCTTAATGTTACACATTCAACATTTTAACAATTTTAGTACATGATGTTACAATCTTATCTAACAAAATTTGAATAAAGTAAAGGTATTCTGTAAAAATGTATCACTGTGCATGAATTTATACTGATTGAATTTAGAATGATGTGCAGCCCAATCCTATGCTACCTGGTGCTGCAGGATTTAGCTGCACCAAAATGGCTGCTGCTGTATTTTGCAGGCCAGGGAAAGCCACTGTTGGTCTTCTTGGGGGAAAGGGACATTTTCTGTATTACCCAAGTGAAATTCAGATCCCGTAATGGGGCTACTCAAATCTGTGCCTGTGGTTTAGCTCTTGTTTCTTATGTATTAGTTTCTATTCTCAAAAGTCATGTGATTTCCAAGGCAGCACCATTCAAATCCTTTACATTCCTTTAGGGAAGGGAGAGTCTCATTCCTCAAGCATAGATTTCTCTTCCTGTTACTCAGCGGTGGATCTACACAGATAAAACCTAGAACATACAACAGGCCTTACAATCCAGAGTAACTATGGGAACACGTAAGAGACATTACGTGTACCCATAGTTACTCCACCACCTAGTGAAAACCTATGGGAAATACATATTGGAATCCAGAGCAAATTATCCTTACACCGGAGCAAGGACTCCCCGTAGTTACTCTGGATTGCACCCACAATGGGATAGCATATTACATATCCCAGTTCACACAAAATGGGCCTTAATGGGCTTTTTTAGGACCACCCATAACAGTGGAAATCAGGGTAAGGGGATATTATCTTGAGTAATGTCCCAGCCTGCCCTATGTCACTACTCAGATGTGTGCCAGCTAAAGCGCACTGAGCAGCTCCACTGATTCTGCCAGCCGCCCAAGCCTGATTTGCCTCCTTTTGCATGCTACCCTGGTCTGGAATGCCTGCCCCTTTGTGCCAGCTTCTGTGAGTCATGAATATGCCATAAAGCATATTTAAGTCACCATCAGAGTCCAGGATGCAAGTGCAACAGAGGCCATTCCAAGGCCAGCGGAAGGGAGACCAGTCCGTGTTGAGCCAGATTGACAGATCCAAAATCTACAGATAAGTAGGTTCAACCTATGCAACATTAATTTTAAAAGTGTTGTATAGGGATTTATTACCCAGTGATTAATATTAGATCAGTGGAATATTAGATCGCTGATTAGTAAAAAGTCTTGTGTGAGTCATAAGTCTTGTATGTATTGCTTTTAGTTACATCAACATAAGTTTTCCTTAACAGTAAATGGGTGTGGTAATGAGGAAAAAAGGAAATGAAAATAAAAGTATCTACTCATAGTTACTGCTTCTCATTTCCCTCATTTTGCATTTTGCATACTTTAGGCGGCTGATTGGAGAGATCCTGTGTTTAACTGAATAGTAACATTTTCCAGCCATCATGAGGAAGAGTGCTTGTATAACGATCTAGGTAAGTGACTTAAAAAAATTAATATTCTCAAGATGTACCATATTTCCTGCCTTATTACAAGCACCGGACCATGAGACGCACCAAAGTTTAGAGGAGCAAAACAAGAAAAAAAATATTCTGAACCAAATGGTGTACTAATATATTTAAAAAAATATAGCAGAATAATATTTCAACCATGTAAAGTCAACAGTGGTATTAAGAACCATTATCACTGTCGTTAACAAATGAGGAAAGACTTTAAGCTTCAAGCACTCTTCTAATATTCTGGAAACCCCCAAAACTCATTATCTCTAGTGTCAGTGATTTGTGACTTTTGCACAAATCTCATTGCAAATGATCAGACACCAACATTTTGCACAAATCTCATTGCAAATGGTCCAGGAAGGCAGGAAAAATTGGGGGGGGGGTTCTTTTGGGGGTGGAGTCATCCAGGTAGGTAGGGAAAGGTGAGGGGATCTAGATAAATAGGGAAGAGTGAGGGAGGCACAGGCATGGAGCAGCAGGGACCAGGTCTTGTGCATGTCTACTTTGGAGCAAGACTCCAAGTCAGGAAAGGCTGCTTAGGATTGCAACTGTGCCAGAATGACCAACGCCAAACCCCAAATTCATGAACCCCAAGGCCAAAATTCCTACCCCCAGGGCAAAATTCCTACACCCCCCCAAAGCCAAAATTCCTACCCGCTTTAAAAAAATTGCCAAAAATGTATTTTTTGTTTTTATATTTTTGATTTTTACTTTTTTGGCCATAACTTTTGATAGGAAGGAGATATCTCAAAACCGATTTTTGCATTGGATTCTGCTCTTCAATATGAATCCAATGACATATGACACGATGGGGTAAGGTGCTCCAGGATTGGCCCTATCACTCTGTAAGACGCACAGACATTTCCGCCCCCCCTTTTGGGGAAAAAGTGCGTCTTATAAACCGAGAAATACGGTATATGATTGGGCACTGAGTAGGGCTTAAAATCTTACTGATTTTGTTTGTGTGAATTGTGGGTTGTTATTGCAGAGAAAACAAATTTCTATAGAGAAAATTTCACTTGGTAGAACAAGGCTGGCTTCCCCTTATTTGATTTCCTTTAATTATTTATAATTATTTATTTTTATTTGCTTTATGATGGCCATGAAATCATTTTTGGACAGGTCTTTCTGAAAAGTGGATCCCAGTACTAAAAGTTTGTGAATTACTACAATAAGGTGTTATTAAAGAGACATCACTACAGGGTGACCATATAGAATGCAGGACAGGTGCCTCTACCTTTAACCATTGCATAGAAGAGGAAATTGAGGCAGGTTTAGCTCATTACAGAAGGGTTTAAAAAGCAGCATCTACCGTCTATGCAATGGTTAAAGGTAGAGGTACTCTGTCCTTCATTCTATGTGGTCACCCTGCATCACTAGTTATCAAAATTGTGGAAACTGGTTTTTACAAATAATATTGTCAGGACATACCATTCAATGCATAACTTAAGCAGAATGCAATGAAAAAGTGTAAAATATCTATCAAAATTTATGGCCAAAAAACCAGAAAACAAAAATTGAATTGATTTACATAAGTACACTTCCTTAATTCAGAATTGACCAATGAGACTGATTTTTCAAAGAGCTAATGAGATGTTATTTTGATATAGCATGGAGCCAATAAGGTCTTAGTAAGTTGATAGCCAGGAGTGGGGTGGAGGGGGTGTAATACCACAAGTGGCTAAAATCATGGTTAGTTGCAATCATACCATCACATTATATAACAGTGGTTCTCAAATGTCAGGAGATTTACTCCCCAAGTAACCCTACAATCCAGAGTAACTACGGGAGCACATAAGAGAAATTTACATCAACGTAGTTATGGCACCACCTAGTAAAAATCTATGCGAAATTCATATTGCATTCCAGAGTAAATTGTTCTTACATTGGAGCAAGGACTCCCCGTAGTTACTGTGGATTGTGCCCCAAGTCTTTGTGGGGCAGGGGTGAGTAGAGTGATACAATCCTCAGGATCATAACCCTGCAGGGAAGGATAATTCTCTCAGACTCCTTTTCATTTTCCCCTTACATGGGAGTGAACCCCATTGACTGTAATAGGCTTATTTCAGGATAGACATGCATAGGCTTGTTTCTCAAGATACTTTGAGAAAGTGCTGGATGAGTGCTGAAACTGGCCGTATTCCACCCAGGACTAATTTTTTGCTTGTTTATCAAGACATCACTTTTATATCAAATGTCTGATAGAAATGTTTGCTGGTCTTGAAAAACCCTTTCAATTCAGGTTACTCTGAATCCAAGGATTTACTGCATAGGTCCAGGGTGACCCAGAAGGACAGCTGGGGTTTACTCTAAAGATGAAACTTTCCTGTGGGATTTAATGGAGCCTGCACTGGTGCCACTGCACTGTTGCTTGTGGAGTAATGGTGGATCGGTCTGCTTATCCATTTAATCATCTACTTTGCCAATGTGAATTAATAGTTTAATATTATATTTGAAATACCTTATTTACTCAAATCCAGTGCACCATCGAATCTAATGCACACCCCAAATTTTAAAATCTTAAAATTAAAAATGATTGCTGGTAATTGTAATATGAAGCTGCAAGGCAGGTGCAAAATGTAATTTTACTGCATATAACAATGAGTTATTTGACAACAATAATATGACAATGGCTTTATGTTATGACTTTTACCTAATTGTAAAAGTAATAAAAACCATACAACATAGAGAATTGTGAAACTTAGTACTGACTTATAATCAGAATACTGTCTTTACTTGAATCTAATGCTCCATCGAATTTAATGTCCAACCCAATTTTGGAGACTATGGCTGCAATTCTAAAGACACTTTCCTGGGAGTAAGACCCATTGAGCACAATATGGCTTACTTTTGAGTAGACATGGTTAGGATTGTGCTCTAAATTTGGCTGAAAAAGTGAGCCTTAGATTTGACTAAAGAGGATATGCCAGGAGAGAGGAATAGCAGAGGCAGTGGAGGGGTGAGTAAGGAACTCTCCGCTGACACCCCCCACTGCTTCTGGGCTGCAAAGGCCCCCAGAAAAGCCTCAGAAGCAGCAGAGGGGGCAGCAGGGAACTCCTGCTGCCCAGCACCAGCTGCAGATGCCCCCAGAGGTGTGTGTGTACAGCTCAGCTGCACATGCACTTAAAAATGGTGGAGGGGTGAGGGAAGGCAGCAATTGTGCACTCACAGAGGTGCATGTGCAAATCCAAGATGGCAGCACCCATTGTGCTGTTTTTCCAGTGGCAGCAGGGGGTTTCCCTACCCCCCGGACTCTCCACCGTTTCCCAGACCTGTCCAGGAGATCCTGGACGTCTGGACAGCCTGTCCTATATACCGTGTTTCCCCCATAATAAGACACTGTCTTACTTTTTTTGGTCAAAAAACCCCAGAGGTCTTATTTTCAGGCTATGCCTTATTTTAATTAACATTGACAGCAAAATATAGGACAATGAAGCAAAAATGTAGGACTCCCAGACAGGAGGGTAAAATTTGAGACAAATACGGTCATATGGTCACCCTGGGCACAGAAGTAAGTCCCATCCATCCCCACCACACTCAAAGGGCTTGCTCCCAGGAAAGTCTGGCTTAAAGATCCCTATTCTGTGTGTGTCTACACAGAAGGATTGGGCTTTGAGGCTGCTATCCTGTCCACACTTGCCTGGGTCAAGTAAGTCCCACTGACTATAATGGGGCTTACTTCTGAGTAGCAATTCAGTGATCATGCTCTGAAACTGCTATCCTGTCCACACTTGCCTGGGAGTAAGTCCCACTGACTATAATGGGGCTTACTTCTGAGTAGCAATTCAATGATCATGCTATAAAACTGCTATCCCAACCACACTTTCCTGGTAGTAAGTCCCCACACCAGTGTTGTAAAGTCCATTCTCCAGTAATGCCTGTTTTTCCTAAACCCTTAATCTCCTTCTATGCATCTGCTTCTCCTACATCAGTTCTTGTGTCTTGGGGCCTCTCCTATGTTATCAGGGCTGACCATGTGGCTAAGCAGCCTCTGTGTCCTGCCCTGTCCAAATCTTGACCACACACACCTAGGTGTCTCCCTCTCTTCAACTTGCCTCCTGACTGAGCTGCATGTTTTCCCCTTCCTATGAGGAAGCAGTCTCATGGTCCCTGAAGATATAAAAGACCCAATTCTTCCTGTTCAGCAGCCTATTTTCCTTGTGGATCCTGGCTCAAAGAAGGTGGCCATTCTCCTTCTTCCTCATCTTCCAGACTGCATGGTCAGGTAGCTATGCTTGGACCGTCACCACCCCCTTACCTTACCTTTCCTTATTTTCCTTTTCTCCCATTTCTCCTTTACCTCTAGCCATCCTGAACCCTGCTTTTCCTTTGGTACACATACTCTTCGAAGACCTCATCCCCTGGTATTGAATGTATTTAATTTTACTTTATGTTTTATGATAATAAAGTCTGTTTCTTTGTGACAAGTTTTCCTCAGTGGTTCTCTTTCTAGTAAGGGTATCTTCTTTGCATGATGCTGTTTTGAGTCTTTGCCCAGGTCCTTGCAAGTAACCAAAAGAGAAGCAGTGCCTAATTCCCCTTTTAAAATATTGTATGCTGCTCTCTTGGTAGCAGGTCAGAGCTGGCATAGATGAGTAAGCCTAATGGAAACAAAAGAAAAGGGTAAAACATCAAGTAATCTCTTCTCCCACACCCCTTTCTTCCCCCACATCCATCTTCCCACAATAGATTCCACACACCTCCAGCTACAGTACTGAAGCCACTGCAAGGGATATTGCAGCTCAGATGACAAAACACATGGCACAGAAAGATGCATCTCAAAGCAATTCTTGTGACTGGGTCTGTAATGAAATGGCATTTTGTGCACAAAGGAGCACTCTGCACAAAACAAATTCATGCCTCTCATAACATGTATGGCAAGATATTATGTTCACTGGTTTTAGCCACACAGCTCTGGCACGTGGGTGAATGGTCTGCAAGTGTGCCGCAGAAGTTTTTTGGGGGGAGAAAGCAACATTTATTATTGATCATAGGATCAACATATTCATCAAAAGGATTGTATTTATTATTATTATTATTATTATTATTATTATTATTATTATTATTATTATTATTATTATTATGGCCAATGTCAATGTGAACCCAT
Source organism: Cryptoblepharus egeriae (assembly GCA_030015325.1). Lineage (NCBI taxonomy): Eukaryota > Metazoa > Chordata > Lepidosauria > Squamata > Scincidae > Cryptoblepharus > Cryptoblepharus egeriae. Next base: position 23,187,695 of record JAREYC010000004.1, on the reverse strand, counting down.
CAGCAGCATGCTGTGCCTTGTCAATGGTCCAAAACTGAGAGTGTGCCTTGAAATTTACCTTGTCAGTGTGCCATGAGATGATGAAGGTTGAAAAACACTGTTAAGATTTGTCTTCAGAATTCTAGATATTTACAAATTAGGTACAGACAAGTCGTACAATCTTTTGCTATTAAGGAGATCATACATTAGCCCAAGATTTTCATTATTATATGACATGCTGCCACATGCCTTCTTTTAAAGATAATAGATTCCTTAGTTTGTATGACCAAACAAATCCAAGGCAGCTGAAGAACTATAGTTCAGGGAAAGAAAGCAGGAAAGAAAGCTTTTCACCAAGCCAACGGTGACAATAGGATTTGCCTCACCCACTGTCTCCTCATGATGAACCTCCTCCCATGTCATGAACTGGGCAACAACCTAGGTGGTAGGTATGGTGATGTATCATCATCCTGCCCAAATTTGTTTTTGGCCATAACTTTTGACAGAATGAAGTACTTCACTCTGAACACATTTATCAGTATAAGAGAGTGGTACTCAAACTGGGGGCTTGCAACCATCCAGTTTGTATAAAGGTTCCCTATTCCCTTTAAAGGACAAAGAAAGGGGAGAAAGCAGCAACACAATCCCTATGACTGTGCCCCTGTGGGGAACAGGGAATAGTTTGGGGGCTAATTTCACGTACTGCCAAGGTCCAGCGCGTGTGGGGAGCCCCACAGAGTGCTTGCATAGCTTCCCTGCCAGTTGTACCTACACTATTTTCAAGCTGTGTGAAGCACTCTGTGGGTCTCACTCCTATGTAAGGGGACAATGAAAAGGAGTCTGAGAGACCTATCGTTGCATGTCCACTCTAAAGTAACCCCTATTATAATCTGTGGGGCTTACTCCTCTGTAGGGTGGTAGATTGCAGCCTAAGAGACTGGGGGCACAATCCTAACCAATTTAGGCTGGCCTAACTCACCTAGCATATCTTTATGTGGTGATGTGGGAAGGTTGGTGTATGCCTTTGCACTGACCTCGTTTCCCCCCACCCCCAGAGTAGGACAGAAGAGCCCCCATATCATCACAGGACTTATGCCAGTAGTTATGGTGGCCTAACTAGAGCTTAGGATTGCAGCCAAAGTGCAGGTTAATTTGTTTTATTTTTTATATTTTTTATTTTCTATATTTTTTATATTATATTACAGTATTGTAATCATTTTAATATGAGCATTTTTGGGATGTGAAATAAATAGTTTCAGTTTCCATTATTTCTTGGGTACAAACTGCAAGAGAGGAGATTCCGGCTGGAAATCCGGAAAAAATTCCTGACTGTGAGGGCGGTTCGGCAGTGGAACAGATTGCCAAGGAAGGTGGTGGACTCTCCCTCACTGGGGATCTTCAAGCAGAGGCTCGATGAGCACCTGTTGGAGATGCTCTAGGGGGAATTCCTGCTGCAGGCAGGGGGTTGGACTAGATGACCTACTAGGTCCCTTCCAACTCTATGATTCTATTCTATTATGGGAAAATCTGCTTTAATGTACAAGTGTTTTGGACATGCATGCTTCCAGAATGAATTATGCTCATAAACCAATGTACCATTGTAAACAAAAAATAAGATAGTATAATGGGAATACAGGGGTGCTATTTATATACTGTTCCCTCATATTCACTGTTTCTGGGATGAAGGGAAGGAACACATCCCCCAAGGATCTCGGGGACTGCCTATACTTCTAAAATGTGTAAGTGTACAAAAACCATGCTATTTGAAAATGTGAGATGATAATTTCTTCCTTTCCCTTTCATACTTAAAGGTTTCCTCTTGCACAGGAAAAAAATAAGACATCGCTTGAAAGAAGAATTCAGCTATGGGGAAGAAGAAAAGGTACATTTATTAGAAATTAAGAGTCTAATATCAATCAATCTGCAATCCTAACCCCCAGTTAGATGGCATAAGTCCCATGCTGGCCTGAGGGTCTCACAAATATGCCATTTCTGTGCCACTCGGCTGTTTATATTACAATAATCTGATATTGTAATTCAAAGATCAGGATATTCAACTTATCTTTGTTCTACATCCATGAATCAATCAGCACCTCCCTCCCATAATGCCATTCCACAATGTAAACATTTTTACCAATGAAATGTAACCAATGTTACATTTACGAAAGTAACATTTTTACCATTTTTACTGTAATAAAGGCCAGTCTATCTTGAGACTGGATGAGGCACTCATCTCATGCACTGATTGTAAAGGGAGGCACATACCTCAATCCATGCTCTCATCTCCACTGCTCCTCTTCCTCCACCTACTGCCTGGATTGTCAAAAACAAAGCGGAAGAAAAAGCAGAGATTGGCCAGCACAAATCACTTTTTTCATGGTGCCTGTGTTGGTGTGGAGAGGCCATTGCATTTCTGTGTAATGGCCTGCCTCCCTTCACAGTGGTGCAAATATGCTACAGCATTTCTGCCACACTCCTGGGTCAGTGCAAGGGACTTGCGGCAGCCCAAGCACTGGTGGGCAAAGGCCGGTTCGGTCCGGTTCTGGGGGACCAGATCTTCCTATCCCACTGCCGCTGGCAAGCCAGCAGCAGCAGCGGGCCCCCAGAACCATGGGGACCGGTTCAGCCGCCAGCACGCTCTCCTCATCCAGCCAGCCAAGGAGCCTAAAAAGGATGCGCATGGCACCAGCGTGCTCTCCTTGCTTCCCCTGGCCAGTGGGGGGAGCTTAGCAGCCCAAGAGGGAGGCGCGCGCAGCGCTAGCACGCTCTCCCTGGCCGGTGGGGGGGGGCTTAGCAGCCCAAGAGGGAAGCGCACGCAGCGCTAGCACGCTCTCCCTGGCCTGCCAGGGGGGCTTCCCCCGACGTGCGTGCCACTGTGATGGCGTGGGGGTCTTCCCCCAGGCGCGTGCACCACTATAATGCTGCAGGAGGTCTTCCCCCAAGTGCACGCCACTGTAATGGCGCAGGGGGGCTTCCCCCAGTTGCACGCACCGCTTGGATGGCACAGGGGGGCTTCCCCCAGGCTAATCCCATACCTACTCAAATGTAAGCCCTATTAGAGACAATGGGGCTTACTCCCAGGTAAACTGTGGTAGGATTGAGTCTGAGGAACCAATCCTATGCATGCCTACTTAAAAGTAAGCTCCATTAGAGACAATGGGGCTTACTCCCAGGTAAACTGTCATAGGATTGCAGTCTCAGGAGCCAATCCTATGCATGCCTACTCAAAAGTAAGCCCCACTAGAGACAATGGGGCTTACTCCCAGGAAAGTGTGGAGAGGACTGCAGCCTCAGAACCCCATCCAATGCAGGTCTACTCTGAAGTAAGTTCCAGTATAGTCAATGGGACCTACTCGCAGGAAAGTGTGGAGAGGACTGCAGCCTCAGAGCCCCATCCTATGCAGGTCTACTCTGAAATAAGTAATTTTAAAATTTTTTTAATTTTCAAATTAAAAACCTCCCCTGGCCCTGCCCCTTGACCCTGGCCCCGCCCCCTGGCCCTGCCCACTTCCAGAGAACCGGTTCTTGGGCCAGGCTGTGCTCATCCCTGAGCCCACGGGTAATTTTGGATTGCACTGAGGCACTTTGTCTTCATGGATAGCCAGGCCTGTTGGATCAGAATGCAGGATAGGAATTTATTCGGCATAACAACAGGACAACAACATCAACAATTGTTGCTTATATTTCTAAAGAATTCTAATTTATTTATTTATTTATTTAATAAATTTATATCCCGCCTTTCCTCCCCCGCAAGGGGGAGCCCAAGGCGGCTGACAACAGGGAATAAAACATCATTAAATTAGCACATAAATAAAGATTAAAACACCATTAAAATATAATTAAAATACAATTAAATTAAGTAAAAAAGTATGCAGATTAAAAAATTTGTTAAAAACAGTAAAAAACAATTAAAAACAACAACTACAATAAAAACAACACAACTGTCCCCCCACCTCTGCCCCATTTAAAATGCTTTTTTAAAATAGAAGGTTTTAAGGCTCCACCTGAAGCTCTGTACTGAGGGAGCTTTTCTCAGTTCAAAGGGAGAGAGTTCCAAAGCCGGGGTGCCACCACTGAGAAGGCCCTATCTCTGGCCGCCACACCTCTCACATCTCTAAGTGGCGGCACAGTCAGTAGGGCCTCCTCAGATGACCTTAGGTGACGGGATTGTACGGAAGAAGGTGGTCCCTCAGATACCCTGGACCCGAGCCGTTTAGGGCTTTAAAGGTCAGGACCAGCACTTTGAATTCAGCCCGGAAACGAATGGGCAGCCAGTGTAGTCGCTGAAGCAGTGGCCCGACAGAGTCGAAGCGACAAGTCCCAGCAACCACAAGGGCCGCCGCATTCTGAACTAATTGCAGCTTCCGGACCGTCTTCAGAGGCAGCCCCACATAGAGCACGTTACAATAATCTAGTCTCGATGTCACTAGGGCATGGGTTAATATTCTTATTTTTTAATTAATATTCTTATTTTTAATTTAATATTCTAATTCAATTAATATTCTTATTTTTTTAAGGACTAAAACTAAAAATATTGAAAAGAGTAACAAGTCAAAGTTGCCTGAAAAAATTGAAGATTGGACAAAAGAAGACGTACAACAATGGGTAATCAATACACTTAAGCTTGAAGAGAAATATGGTAAAATCCTTCTTGATCAAGATGTGACCGGCAAAGTTTTGACCCTGTTAAAAGAAGATCACCTTCTTAAGATGGGACTTACCTATGGTGCAACAATTCAAATAATACATGCAATAAAACATGATCCTGATGAAGGCACTAGCAATGGTTCTAGGCAAGGGCATAACACAGGGGCTTTTGATATTAAATCTTTGACAGATAATGATGGAGGAAAGGAAGAAAGAAATAGTGAAGGGGAATCAAAGTCAGCAAGCACCCATGAATCACCAGAACCTGTGCCTGAAGAAACAGTGGAAAATGTAAGTGGCCAGGAAAATATAAATCAGCTTACAACCAACCAAACCTGTCTGCCGTATCCTTTTGATGAATTTCACAGTGGTCATCGTTATATCCAAAACTATGTTCTCCATATTCCTGAAACACGGCCACTGAATCTGATTGATCCAATCCATGAGTTTAAATGCTTAACAAACACAGGGAATGCAACAGAGGAGAATTTGAAGATAAAATTTTGCAATGAGGTGTTTAGATTTGCTTCAGCATGTATGAACTCCCGCACTAATGGTACTATCCACATTGGAATAAGTGACTCTCCTCATGGGCAAATTGTTGGAGTGAAAGTCCAAAATAAAGATACATACATTAAGTATTTTGAGGAGATGATAAACAAATACTTTGAAAAACTAACTGATGTAGCAAAAGACTGCATAAGGACACCTAGATTTGTGGAAGTGTTACAGCAAAATGGCACTACATCAGAGACATTTGTCATTGAAGTAGACATCATTCCAAAACACTCTCGGTGTCAATCTAGATTTTTCCATTCCAAAATATATGACTTTAAAAGTAAAACATTCCAAACATGTTTATTTATAAGGACTGGTGAGAATGGTGCTTCTTCTGCAAACATATATAATTCTAAACAGGAAAAATCATTCATGTCTAAGCTGGATCAATTACAAACATCTCGAAAAGTAGCTGAGGAGGAACATCAACAAAAGGAAAGAAGAAAGAATGATGGGGAAGGTCACAGGTTGGTGAGTCTACTCACAGGCAACAGGGGCTCGTTAGATTATTCCCATTACAGCTGGTATATTTTAGTAACAAACAAATGCCATCCAAATCTTGCACAGCATATGAGCTTCTTGCAGGAAATAAACTTATTTGCTGTTCTGGAGTTTGATCCAAATTCAGCTGGGAATGGTCTGGTCAAAGCATTCCGAAAAGAAAGAGTTGCAAACCTTCATTTTCCAAAACAGTACCAGGAACCTGGAAAATCAGCTTCTGATACAATTAAAGACTTAAAATGCTATCAGCAGCCAAGTTGGATTTTCTGCAATGGCAGATCAGACTTAAAAGATGAAAAAGATCAGCCCTTGAATCATACACAGTGGTATCAAAAGAGGGCCTCTGAGGTCAGGAAAACAATTGAACTTCTTTCCCATCCGGATGTAATGCAGAGGGGAAAATTTTTGGTACTGTTTCTCTTGCTATCCAGAGTAGAAAATCCAAGTGATCCCATGATTGAGGCATTTTCTTCCTTTTATCAAGAACTTAAAGGACTTGATGACATGATGTGTATTTGTATTGGAACACAAACATACCAACGGTGGAAAGACCTCTTGCAAGCTAGATCTATTGTTACTAACGATTTAGAAAGCAGGTGCATATCTAATCTGAGCCCAGCAATGGTGAATGGTACCATCCTAAAATTAAAATCCCAAACTCAAACTTCTCAGAGAATTTTGCCATCAAAAGCATCTTCTTCTACAATTCTCCCCAAAAAAGAGGAAGATTTCATGAGTGCATTGGAAATTCTTTGTGAAAATCAGTGCAAAAGCACTGATATTGAGAATGACAAAACTCGATTTCCTGAATTTCAAAAATACCATGAAGAGCATTTTTATCGTGGTGGGAAAGTGTCTTGGTGGAATTTTTATTTCTCCTCTGAAAACTACTGTTCGCCTTTTATTAAACGAGATGTATATGAAAAACTTGAAGCTCTCATTGAGTCAGAATCTCAGTCCACTCAGTCATCTGTGAAAATTATAAACCTCTACCATTATCCAGGCTGTGGTGGCACTACTTTAGCTATGCATATTCTCTGGGAATGGAGGAAGAAATTTAGATGTGCTGTTCTGAAAAACAAAACATCTGATTTTGCCGAAATTGGACTACAGTTGACAATCTTAATTACATATGGGACATCAAACCAGTTTGACTGTTTGCCAGTATTGCTACTAGTGGATGACTTTGAAGAACAAGATAAAGTATCCTTGCTCCTGGAGTGCATCCAATCTGCTATAACTGAACAAGGCATTAGATATAATAATCCTCTAGTCATCATCTTAAATTGCATGAGATCCCAGAATCCTTCACAAAGCTGCAAAAGCAACAATCTGAATAGTGTTGCTCTAAAACAAGAACTGACTGACAGTGAACAAAGGGCTTTTGAAGCCAAACTGAAAGAGATTGAAAAACACCATGAACATCCTGAAGATTTTTATTCATTTATGATTTTGAAAAAAAATTTTGATCTGCAATATATAAAGAATGTAGTGAAGAATACATTGAAAGGTCTTGACAAAACGAGCAAACAAACTCAACTCATTTCCTTTCTGGCACTGTTAAATTCATATGTCTCAGAGTTCACATTTTCAGTGTCACAGTGTGAAGAATTTTTAGGAATCAATATTAAAAAGTCTCCGTGGAGTTATGAAAATTTAGATGACAAGATGGGAAGTTGTTCCAACATTCTAATTCAAACGGAAATGCAGGAATATGGAAGGTACAAAGGAGTACATATCAGTCACACCATGATTGCTGAACAGTGTCTTGAAGAGTTTAAAGAAACATACACACTGACTAAGAGTGAGATTACGCTTTCATTGTTAAGAGAAAATTTATTTTATGACATTGGCATAGGAAGAGACAAAGTTGGGCAAGACGTGCAAAGCATGCTGCTCTCAAGACAGCGAAAAGAACATGGAGATGACACAGACACGTTGTTTTCCCCACTGATTGAAGCAATTCAAAAGGAAGAAGGAAACACTGAAGTTGTGAAAGTGTTAACTGAAGGAAGCCTTAGATTCAACCAAAATGTATTCATTAGCCAAGCCTTAGCAAGGCATTTTTACATTAAGGAAAAGGATTTTCACCATGCATTAGAGTGGGCTAAAAAAGCCAAAACTGGTGCTCCTAACAATTCATTTATATCAGACACACTGGGCCAAGTTTATAAAAGTGAGATAAAGCACTGGTTAGAAGAAAATGCTGGGAAATCAACCATAACTATTGACAATCTGAAAAAAATGCTGAAACTTGCACGTTGTGCCTCAGAGGCATTTCAGGAATCCCAACACCAAACAGAAAACAGAGAAAATGAAACAGACTGTTTTCAGAGGACAAAAAACAATGCAAGATATGAAACGTATAACACTTCTGGCTATCTAGGAGAAATCGAAACTGGTCTATATACAATACAGATTATTCAGTATACACCTTTATTCAACAAAGACGATGAAATCTCTAGACAACACATAATCCAGTTCTTGTCAGGAAACCAGGATCTTCCAAAAGTCAAAAGAGATAGTGAGGAATACAGGATGACACTTGAAGTGTATGCCAGTTATTTAAGCAATCTGCGAGCAAATTTTAAAAAAGCATTTGATTTTTTTGACAAGTATTTTGTCCTTCTGAAACCAAGGAATCCTGCAAAAGAAACAACAGAATTCAAAATACGCAAAAAGGTTGAAGACTTTTTCAGCAAATATGTGGAAATATTTTGTGACTCTGATTCTGATCGTCTGGTGAACTCAAAACTGGGCACATCACTGCGAGTGAAAAATTACAGGAATAATTTAGAAACTTCCAAAGCAGACAAATTTTCTGGGCTTTTTCAAAATCTTAATGGAATAAACAAAATGAAGGACATCAGCAAGATGGAAGACATAGTCAACACGTATAAATCTTTGCTTTCTCAGAGTGCCATATTTCAGAGGTCCACCAAAACACAGAAAGACGAACTGAATTATATCTTGGCCAACATAATCCTTCACTGTATCAGTCCAAAATCCAAGATGGTGGAACGTTTTGAATCACTGCAAAAAATGCTCAGAACAATCTTACAGCAAGTAGATCAAACACGTCAATGTCCAGAACGATACTTCTTAGCTTGCTTATTGTTCTGGCCCCAAAATTCAAAGCAGTTAGATGAAGATTCTAGACAAATGGGAAAATATATCATTTCTTTGAAAAACGCATTCATGGCACGATACAGGCAAATGCGTCGTTCTAAACAACCTGTGGCGCTTTTCTACCTGGGAAAAGGGAAAAATCTGAACAAGTTTATCCACAAAGGAAAAATTGATCACTATATTTCTGAGAAGAACACCATGACAAACAGTGAGCTTTGGCAGCATGGAAAGATATGGAAAACAGACTACACAAAAAATGTTTTGCTTCGTTTGACTGGCACAGCTAAAAACAATATTGTCTATGTGGATTTTGGTAATAATGAAAACATTGAAATACCAGCACAACCTAGTTTCCTAGGCAAGCTAATGCGTGGTTACAGCACAGAACGAGTGTCTTTTTTCCTTGGGTTTTCTCTTGAAGGCTTAATAGCATATGACATAGAAATTGAAAGCATATGACATAGAAAGGCCCCAATCCCCAGTTTGGATTCACACTTTCCAGCGTGAATGAAGCCCCAAGTTAATAGATGTTTCCTTCTCTTGAGTCGGCCTCAATGACTGTTCCCAAACACAGAATGCAGTACATGCCCCACTGATACAGCCTATGGTGGGCCCGGCCTGGCCCAAGAACTGGTTTTCCGGAAGTGGGCGTGGCCAGGCTGGGTCAGGGGGTGTGGCCGGGGTCAGGGGGAGGGGCTGGGGAAGTTTTTAAATTTTAAAATAAAAAAATAAAATTAATTACTTCTGAGCAGTCAGGTTGGGCTCTCAGGCAGCAGTGCCAGCCACACTTTCCTGGGAGTAAGTCCCATTGACTGTCATGTGACTTACTTCTGAGTAGTCATCATAGGATTGGGCTCTCAGGCTGCAGTGCCAGCTCACTTTCCTGGGAGTAAGTCCTATTGACTGTCATGGGACTTACTTCTGAGTAGTCAGGATTGGAAAAAACAAAGACTGCAATATAATGTTATAAAATGGCAGGGGAGAGATAACTGTGTAGAGTGGGTTTTTTAAATGGACCTTTCCCTGGGGAGAGGATCTCCAGTGGAGATGTCCTAGGAAAAGAGGACACAGGCACCCCAGAGGAGGGGGAGGTTGACACTGGGCTGGGGAGAGGCTCTCCAGTGGAGATGTCCTAGGAAAAGAGGACACAGGCACCCCAGAGGAGGGGGAGACTGCAGGCTGCAGTGCCACTGGCATTCTGGGGGGTGGGAGGGTGACTGGGGGCACTTGGGGGCACAAATTCAAGCCCTGCCACGCTCCTGAGATGTAAGCTGCATTACAGCCAATGGGCTTACTCTCAGGAAAGTGTGGAGAGGAGCTGGAAAGAGGAGGAGGAGCAAGTCCTGTAGCAAGCACCCCAGTGCCCCCAGTCACCCGAAAGTTCTCTGAACCGGTCCCCCAGGTTCTCACTCCCCCCCTCCACAACCGGATCACCATCGCTGCCAAATTTCAAGATCCAGCTCTGGCGACCAGGTGCGAATAGGCATCTGCCCACCCCTGGATACAGCTGCATCAATACTAGAAATTTGAACAGGATTGGACCCTGGTAAGGCCCAAGCTGCTACACTCACATTTTAGCTTTCTAGCCCAGTGATTTTCAATCTTTTTTATCTCATGGCACACCATCAGTCTTTGGACAACTGACAAGGCATGCTGTGCTGATTGTGGGAGGTTAAATTCCTTAATCATCCTATTAATAAATGTTTATTTAATAGATAAATGAATTTGCCAAAATTGCATGGCACCCCTGTAGACCACTCACGGCACATTGGTTAAAAATTACTGTTCTAGCCTGTGAACAGCTGTTGCTTAGAGGTGTACCTAGTTAACTTACCGCATACCTTGGATAAGGCAGTGTCTAGATGGGGAGAATTGTCTGTATGGGAAAGAAGGTGCAACAAGACATTTTGTATTAGAGGCAGACTTTTAAAGACTGAGGTCACAATCCTAAACAATTTAGGCTGGCCTAACTCACCTGGCATATCTTCCTGCAGTGGTGTGGGGAGGTCGGCTTATGCCTGCACACTGCCCTCCCCCCCCAGGAGTGGGGAAGAAGCACCTTACAGCACTTCTGTCCCCAGGACTTATGCCAGCCTAAGTGGAGGTTAAGATTGCAGCCTTAGGGTGCAGTCCTAACCTATGCTGCCACAACTGATTAGTCTTCCCATTCCCATGGTGATGTACGGAGGCAAACACATTTCTGTGCACTGGCCTAACCCTCCTCCAAGAATGGCACACAAGTGTGTTACAGCACTTTTGTGACCGCCAGGTCAGCACAGGACTTATCCTGGGGCTTAGGCCAGCCTAAGTGAAGGTTAAGATTGCAGCCACACTTAAGGAAAATAGAAGCCCAACCTTGATATACACTGATTTTTTTATACATGGGTTTGACTCAGCACGAATGTCCACTGCAAATCACACTTTTAAAAACTGCTTTTCTAGTGTTGTGGAGAGGTAGTCATGCAAGCAGTCATTCCATTTTTCAGTCCCAGAATCAAAGAATCAGGAAAGCATGTAGCCTTCTTGTGATTAATAAATTGATGTAATAAATTATTTGTAATAGTTAAATTAATAATTAAATTTGTAAAATTTAATAATAAAATAGCATTTAAATTGACCACATGAAAGCAGTGTTATTAGCTTTTATTTTGTCATGACCTACATTTTCTTGTGTGTCCTACATTTTGGGGAGCCTTGTTCTCTTTTTCAGTTTTGGGGAGCCTTGTTCTCTTTTTTGTTTAGGACTGCAATCCTAAACAAACTTTCCTGGAAGTAGGACTCATTGAGTACAATAGGGCTTACCAGTACTTCTGAGTAGGCATGCTTAGGATTGCACTTATAGTCACCCTGTGTAAAATTCTATCCTGCTACTACGTTTGGAAGTTCTACAGTGACATTTAGCTGTACTATTTCTGTTAATTGATACTTCAGAAGAAATAACTATTATTACAATATTTAATTCATTATTATTTCATTATTATAATATTAGTTATTTCAGAAGAAATAACTGCTGGGCTAACCAGTACCTTCCACTGTTTTAAGATCTATAAGCACAAGTAACCACTTGGGGGCTGTATTCACAAAGTTTTTACTCTGGAGCACAAAAATGTTTGTTGCTGGTTGTTTCAAGCCACATGGAGCCCTGAATAACAGCCACTACAAGGTGAAATAAGCTTCTCAAACAGAAAAGACAAATAAAGCATGGGGGAATTTTTACTTCCATACTTTCCAACCTCTCTGCCTGCTAAGAGAGGACTTGCACATTTTTTTTCTTTTAAAAGCTTTCCCCAAGAATCTGAAGACGCCAACAAATAGTTGAGCAAAGAGATCATAAGATGTTGAGCACAGTATTGAATCAGGGTTGCCATATGTCCTGAAAAACCCAGACTGTCCTGTTTTTCAGGGATTGCGTTCATATACTGGCAAGTTTGACAGGCGTATGGTCCTGGTTCTGTGGAAGAGAATTATGGCAACTCTATACTGAAATACCCGTTGTTTTTCTCCCTAAGTGAGGTGCTAAGAATAGGAAGGGTTAACATGTTCTCTGTGAAGAAAGAATCATCCCAGCTGTGTTTCCTCAGCATTGGGATTGCCAGGGATCCCAGCCATGAGTGGAATGCAGCTGGGCTCAGCTGTAGGGACTTACCCTAGCCTGGGGGAATATCAGAAGAATCATCCTTGGAGAGCCTCTCACTGCAGTCTGGTCTGAGCTGGATGCCTCTCACACCCTGGAATGAGTTGTCTTTTAGACCATGTGGCTGACTGAAATGAAGAAAGGAGATTAGGAAGATATTTAGGAAGATCTTCCTAAATTTCCTTCATGATGATTTTTGAGGATTGATTATTTTCATTTTTGCTCATCTTCAACCTAATTCCCGTTTGCTGTGCAGGACAGCGATATCTCAAGGTCTTTCTTCAGTGTGGTCTAGATTTGCATAAGCATTTACTTTTTTAATGGGGTTGATATGATTGGAATGAGAGAGGGTAAAGTGGTTCACGGTCATCACCGTATGTTATGAGCAGTGGTGACAGCAACAAATTGCTGTGCAGATGGGCTGGTATTAGGATATTGGGACAATTGAGGGAAGTGAGACTATTCTTCAGAGTTACTAGAGCATCAGTAATATTTGCTGTTCTTTTCAGGTAGCATATATGAAAATTCTATTCTAATAAAATGGTTAAGTATGTTAAAAGACAGATATTCAAAGAGACAGGGATGGTAGATATCAAACAGAACTATAAGGGTGCAATCCAGAGTAACTACGGGGAGTCCTTGTTCCGGTGTAATAACAATTTGCTCTGGATTACAATATGAATTTCCCATAGGTTTTCACTAGGTGGTGGAGAAACTACATGTACATGTAATGTCTCTTACGTGCTCCCGTAGTTAGTCTGGATTTTAATTGGACTCAACAGTGTTTCCCAAAACAGAAAGTAATAAATAGGACACCATAAAAATAAGTGAGGACTTGCGAGCAAATTTCCCCAATGCATTTTATCTCACTATTCTCTACCTCTACTTATTCAGGACTTTAGGTTTCCAGATACCATACCCTCTGATCCTCAGTAAGGCAAGCAGAATTGGCAGAACAGTCTGAGAGAGCCAGAGAAGAATGCATGCTAAACATCCTTGGGCTTGACCTTAAGTAACCTCGATTCAAGGATGCCATAGGTTCATTTGTTTGAATAGTTGATGACAATCTGGGTGTCCTTACCAACTCTCTGACCTGGTCACGTGGGCTAGATAGTCAGTTGGCAGAGGCATGCCAGTTTTTGTACATTTTCTAATAACATCTTAACCACATAGTCCAGCGTTTTCAATGCACAGCCAAGTGGGCATGCTAGGACCTATTGTTCTTCAGGAATTCCAGACAAAGACATAGATGACACAAAATGATCTGTTTGCTTGGTTGTGCAGTCATTGTGGAATGGCACAGATCTCAAAGGGAAATACTATTCCAAATAGTAAAGTGAATTGACACCTTTGCTGTGTTGCTGCTTTAGAGCAGGGGTCTCCAAACCCTGGCCTGGGAGCCAGATGTGGCCCCTGGCAAGACCCCTCTATTTGCCCTTTGGGCAAGCCTTGTCAGTCATGCCAATATATTCTTATATGCAAATTTATGTAAATTTATTCACATTTGAACTGTAAATTATTCCCCCCCCCCCCCACACAATGTCAGAGAGATGATGTGGCCCTCCTGCTAAAACATTTGGAGAAATAAGAGCTTTGATCCCAGGCTCCCAGCTATTAGCCATACTTTAACATACTTCATGAGGTTCAGCTGGGCTAACTGGTGAGCTTAAACTGTTTTCAAGTTAGATACTAGGAAAAAAGAAATCCCATGGTTAACTCTGAAGCAACCTGTAAAGCTAACCACACAGCAGATTTCCAGCTGAAACAATCTATAACAGGACTAGGTAAAAGATTACATTTCACAAGTTTCATTGGCCAATTTCTGGTGGACCATCAAATCCCAGTTGATTGCTAAGGATCCCTGTAAAGAATGCAGGATTGATGAGTTTGGGTTACTCCAGCAAGATAATCTTCTCCCCTTTACACCCCAGTGGAAAAAAAATTTCATCATCTCCCTGCCAGTAGAAATCAACAAGTCCAGCCAGGCATCAAGGGGAAGTGAGCTTCATAACCTGAGTGTGACCACCTAAATGAGCCTCTCCGGGGTCCTCAAAACTAAGCCCCATAGCAGACAGGGTAACCATATGTCATCTTTCTCTAGCACATGTACTGGATTTTGGCCTTGTATCCTGAAAAATTATTCATAGTTCATCTTTCCTTGTAAACAGGCAGCATATACCCTTCTTGTCATTAATAAATATTATGTAATAAATTATGTTATAGTTTTAAATTTTAATAATAAGTAATGTTGTGTTTAATTAGCCACATGAAGGCAATATATATGAGTGGTTTCAGCTTTTATTACAAGCAAGCCCATTTTGCTTGGATGGCCTACGTTTTGAGGAGCGTTGTCCTCTTTTTCTAGTTATGGCATATAGTCACCCTTCATGGCAGATGACATCTGTAAATTTTCTATATAATTTCTTATTCCCATTTTTATACCATCCTTTCTCCAATGCGTTCAGAGTGTTGTACATGATTTCTGGTTTCATCGCTCCTTTTCCTCGTCACAAAACAGGCATTTTACTAGTTATGCTAAATGCTCTTCATCTCAATAATTGAGAAAACTGAAAGGATAGCAACAGGAGATTTAACAAAACCAAGTGTTGGGGGGAGCAAAATATAAGGGTTGGGGGTAAGACTATGGAGGTTGTAGTACGATACAAAAAAATAACACATGAACTGGAAAACCAGATAACTCAAAGATGCTATCAAAAACTGTTTGGGATCTGATAGTTCTGGTACCCGGAACTTCCCAGCAGAGTTGTCATCACTTGAGCTGATGTGAATTAGTTACAGATTTTTTTTCATGCCCGAAGGTATGCCTGCTTGTCTGCACAAGTAGATACACTTTCCTCTACCCCACAGAGAGGTACATGGGTGTATATGTCTGCAAGCAAATCATGGATTGCCTGCATAAGAACAATTTTCACACAAAAAATCTCATCTTTTAAAAGGCACCAGCAAATTGGCACTTAACCACAATGTATACAGTAACTTGGCCTTCTCTGCTTTGGTTAGTGGTTATTTTATCCTCAGTATGTACTAGAACTGATGCCAGTACTCAGAGCCACACTGTGGGTGTGCCTGGCAGCCATGGGGCTGAGATGCCAGCCACTGGAATGCATTTAATATATCAGTTTTTTCAGGTTGTGGCTGGTCTTCCTGGCCAGTCATAAGCAAAGACTCTTCTCTAGACCTTGTCTGGCTCCATTGCTTAGTGTTGTGGAACTGATTCAGGATCAATTTACAGATGAGCTGTCTCACCCATTCCAGGGATCATTTTCCGACACAAATTCCAATAAGATACTCACACAGAGCAGGCTTTTATAGGAAATCAAGAGGGAAAATTACCACTGCCCATGACCATTCCAGAAATGTCTGCCTGGATATAAGCAAAACATCAACAAGGGACTGTCATATGCTGTGGTGTGGTAGACAATATTTAAATATTTTATTACTGGCAGGTGATTAAGCGTTAAGTCTTTGCTCCACTCAAAAGGCAACCTAGGTATTTTGCAGTCCTGAAGCAACATCAATTTGGAATTCATTTCAGCATGCCTTCTGGCACTCATCATAGTGTGATCTGCTCCTCTGCACCGGGAGAGAGGGATTCAGTAGCCAATTCGGACTCAACTCATAAGGGTAGAAAGCTTGCAACACAATGATAAAGCACATGGTGTGAGTCAAGGAAGAATAGTCAAAGCTCAAAATTACATGCAGACTTCATCGTCATTGATGGTGTCAAAATAGTAAGTAGAACAGGAAGTACCTCTAAAAAGAGTCAAGTAATTCCAGAATTTGGTTCAACCATAACTACTACTTTACCACAGTTTCAGTGATGGGATTCAAAGAAATTAACAACTGGTTCTCTGCCCATCCGGCAGCCACTTTTAAATGGCTATTTTTAAACTTTATATGTCCTTTCTCTCTTTAACAACTGGTTCTACAGAGTGGGTGCGAACCTGCTGGAGCCCACCACTGCACAGTTTTATAGTGTTGTCACACATGTACCACAGTGCTGATCAAAACCATAATAATGATAGAAGGACTTACTCTAATGACTTTGAGCTGCGTTTCTGGGACTCCAACCTCTACAAACTACTGATTCTCCTTATCCCACACTCTGGATCGTCCTTGTGCATGACTGTGTTGCGTATGTACGATCCACAGTGCAGACTGGATGAAAGTAAAGTCCAACCAAGTCCAACCAACCTCCTAAATCCAGCCAGTGTTCTGTAAGGTACATATGCAGTGTTCTGCATATGAATTTAGACATATGCATCAGAGTCCTCTGAAGGATGCAGCAATTTCAGGACAGAATCTGGGATTCTGAAAGTTTTTAAATCATTGGTTCAGGGCATAGTTACACATCCATTTTTTTTCAGAATTACATAGTTTTCCACAACAAACAAGTGTACTCAGGGATGTGGCTCTTGTTGAACTCTTAAAAAAACAGTTTTAAGAAAGAAATGTTTATGCCAACCCTGTTAACCTCTGAAACTCGCTTCAACAAGACTGGCGTAGCTTGGTAGGATTTGTTAAATGAAAAGGATTAGTTATTGGTATATGAATCACAGAAACATCTCTTTAACGAGACTAGTATAAACTCTTTCAAAGCATCTACACCTTCAACTCAAAATGCTTTGGGAGAAAAGCCAGCAACTAAATATGGCTCCATGAAAGGCATGCAATTGCATAATTGTCAATGGTGGGTGTTTTACATTTTAAAGAATCTGATTCTGGCTGCTGTTGGGTACACAACTAAAGACAAGATGGTCTGAACATGCATAGCTTGTCCTGCATTCCTGGGTGCCTGCATAATTCACCGAAGTGAAAGTGAAAAAATGTTGTTAATGTTCACTTGTTTTTACAATGGAAAAATTAACACATCACAATACTTTGCTCTTGGAAAGTAGCTTCACATATGTCAACAACCCTAACATTCACTGCCCTTGTGGTTTTGCATTCATATAAAGCAAAAACAAAAAGGAGGGGGTGAGGGAGGGCTGATGCCTTGTCTATTATGCTGCTTATAAGCTCAATGTTTCATTACATAAGCTTAGTGAGGCATGACACATGCCTTATCTAAAGATTTTCCAGTGTTTGTCTCAATGCCATATTAGGTTACAGAATTACTTCTCCAAGATACTTAGTATGGTAGTAGATATTTATTGAGCAAAATGAAAATGAAGGGATGTTTTTCCTTCACTCTGGAGACAGTTGTTTACATGGAGTAGTCTTGTTGACATCAATGAAACTCCTCAACAGTCCAGTCTAACTTACGCTGGAATATTTTACCCCTTACCACCTATTGCATTCCAGTCATCCCCATGGTGCTACTTGGATTTGCACTTGAGATTTAGCAGACACAAATCCGAGTGACATGTGTAAGGCTGATCAAGTTAGGAGTGGTGTTTAGGATGAGTTCTAAGGTGCTGAGGCTGATTCTGCCCACCTCCTGGTCCTGATCTACCTCACAGTCCAACCTTCCCTCATGTTTCTGAAACACTCTTCCACCATCCTCCGAACCCTTTAGGCCCAGTCTACACAACATGAACTCATCCAACCTGGATCTGGATCTAGTACTAGGAGGACAGCATGAATCTTTGCACCAGCCTGGCCTACTCCAGGATAATCACAAGTGTGTTTTATGGTGAATTCATGACTCTCTTGGGCCTCTCACAAGGGACTTGTATGGAGGACAGTGCTCTTCACCTACAACTGCAAAAACTAAACAAATCTTTGGGTTCTTGTTAATTACCAACTGGACTTGATGATCCTAACAAATGAAGCTCCCATTCCAAGGAATGATTTGTTTGTCCAGCCATTAATCCTTTGGTAATTTACATCATTCAACAGACACATGCAGCCAAGTGTAGAACAATGATGTGCATGTGCAGTCATTACTGAACTCTGCAAAGGGTGTGCCATTCTCCACCCTGGGAAACATGTTCTTCCTAATGTATACTTCCTCCTTTCCTTGCCAGTACAATGTTCACAAACAGTTAGGGCTTGAGCTAATGATACATTTGCTCCATCTCTGAAGAATTTTGGCCTTCTTGTTGTTGCATGTCAAAGACTTTTCTTTTGCCCTCTGAAGAAGAGGGAAATTGCTTTAAACCATAACTTGAAAAGTGCAAAAAAAGTGCAAAACCATCTTGGTTGCTTCTTTCGGTTGTGTATTTCCACAGCCATGCCCAGCTGTTTGTGTTGGAGATGGTCAAATGGCAGGGTGACAATATGTTCCATTTTTCCAGGATATATCCTCTTTTTTAGCCTTGCATCCTGGAAAAAAATCTTCATTGTCCTTTTCCTTGTGAGCAGGCAGCATATAAATTATTGTAATTAATGAATTAGATGTAATAATATTACATCTCTTGTAATAAATGTAATAATTTACATTGCGAAGAGATCTCTTCAAGAAAATTGGAGATATTAAAGGAACATTTTGTGCAAAGATTGGCATGATAAAAGGATAAGAATGGTAAGGACCTAACAGAAACAGGCCTCCTTCAGTCTTGAAAGACTATGGTATCGTGCTCAGCACTGCATACACTGCATGCGAAGCACGAAAGCCTGGGTTAGATTGTTATGGAGGATAGGCTGTTACCCAAGCAGCAAATCCCCCCTCTCCACGCCACTGAATTAGTCCAATGGAAAGGCAGAGCCCATACGATTGGATCCAGCTGGCGTCACAGAGCTAGGCTGAGGACAGGAGCTCACCCTGTCTTGTGGGGCCAACCCAGGTCACGAACCCTGGCCTGCTGGTTAACAGGCATAGTGTCTTCTAACAGAAGCAGATGAGATTAAAATGAGATGGCAAGAATACTCAGATGGACTCTGTAAAAAAGATCTTAAAGACCCGGATCACAATAGTATGATAACTGAACTTGAGCCAGACATCTTGGAGAGTGAAATCAAGTGGGCCCTAGAAAGTCTCTCTAACAACAAAGTTAGTGGAGGTGACGATATTCCAGTTGAGCTCCTGAAAATCTTAAAAGATGATGCTGTCAACGTAATACATTAAATCTGCCAGCAAATTAGGAAAACTCAACAGTGGCCTCAGGATTGGAAAATATCAGTCTGTGTCCCAATCCCAAAGAAAGGCAATGCCAAAGAATGCTCCAATTATCGCACAATCACACTCATTTCAGATGCTAGCGAGGTAATGCTCAAAATCCTGCAAGCTTATATCCAGCAGCATGTGAATCACAAACTACTCGTACAAGCTGGTTCCAGAGAAACAAGAGATCAAATTGCCAATATTCGCTGAATTATGGAGAAAGCAAGAGAGTTCAAAAAAAACAACATATACTTCTGCTTCAGTGAGTATACTAAAGCCTTTGGTTGTATGGATCACAACAAATTGTGGCAAGTTCTTAAAAAGACGGGAGTGCTAGTTCATCTTATTGGTCTCCTGAGAAATTTGTATGTGGGCCAAGAAGCAACAGTCAGAACCAAGTATGGAACACCAAAGTGGTTTAAAATTGGGAATGGGTGTTTGACAAGGTTGTATATTGTCACCTTGTTTATTTAATTTATATGGAGCGTACATTATGAGAAAGGCTGGGCTGATGAATCACAAGCCAGAATTAGAGTTGGAATTAGGGTAGAAAGAATGGGGTGGGGGAAGGAGCAAGGGTACTAGGGGGTGAAATTGGCAGAGTTTGCTCCATCATTCAGTTCTGGGCACCTCACTTTAAGAAAGATGCAGCCACACTGGAGCATGTCCAGAGGAGAGCAACAAGAATGATCAGTGGGATGGAAGGGAAGCCCTACGAGAAAAGGTTGGGGGAACTTGGGATGTTCAGCCTGGAGATGAGGGGGCTGAGGGGAGACATGATTGCCCTTCAGATACTTGAAGGGCTGTCATATGGAGGAAGGAGGTTATTTGTTCTTTGCTGCTTCTGAAAGCAGAACTAGAACCAATGGGTACAAGCTGCAAGAAAGGAGATTCCGGATGGATATTCGGAAAAAATTCCTGATGGTGAGGCGGTTCGGCAGTGGAACAGATTGCCAAGGGAGGTGGTGGACTTTCCCTCACTGGAGGTCTTCAAGTAGAGGCTCGACATGTCGGGGATGATCTAGGAGGATTTCCTGCTGCAGGCAGGAGGTTGGACTAGATGACCTACTAGGTCCCTGCCAACTCTAGGATTCTATGATTCTATATTCTGAACTCCATATCAGGCTGTAAGGCATCACCATGCACCTAGCAGATTGCTATGGTCAGAGTTTCATTGGATTATAGTGCGGGGTAATTTCTGGGTCATGAGTCTAATGCATAGAAACAGAACAAAGATAATTTTACAGTTTAAGCATTTTAGGATACCATTTTGGGAGGCATAAGTTCAATGCATTTTCCCCATATTTTCTTCAAAATCTGTGTACCGACCTCCGCTTTTGGAATAGTATGAAAGCATGTGACCGAGGAAAAATTGTTAAAAATGCATTATTGCATTGTTAAGCGGAAGATATTTTGGTAATGTGAAAACTAGTCTATATTTCCAGTGTTGCTACTTGTGCATTGCAAAATACTGTCCGCAAGATATGGAACAAACCTTGGGGCCACACCCTGATATTTCTCATCCAGATAAATAATCTCACTTTGAAATGCATGGTCTGGTTCACCAAACACAAACTGTCCACATGATAGCTTGCAAATGAGTGCGAAAAAAAATAATTGAAACTCTGCAGGCCCAAGGGCTGAAACTTGAAATAGTTAAATTTTTTTAGTAGGCACAAATCACATCTCCACCAAGTGCAAGCAGTCAGCTGTTATTGTAGGTCACTAAGATACAATGAATTATTTTCTGCAGTTAGTGGAAAACATTACCCAGCTGTAATAAAGTCAATGGCATTTCCTTCCTTACTGAAGCATTGCTTCAGCAATCTCCCGGTTTTGCTTAAACACCATTTCATGCTTGATAAAATTTCATGGAGTTTCTCTTTTACTCTTTTAAAGTTCTACTCCCTTTTTGTTCAAACCCAAGCAAAATGTAAAGAAATAAAAATCAAATGTCGCTCTGCATATCTGAAGGAGATCTAAATTGAATTTAAAGAATTATAAACTGAAGAGGAAGAAAATTTAGAAGTATTTTTGCGATGTGGAAAATATTATCAAGAAAGAATGCACAATAGAAAGAAATCCTATGAAGACATTACAAAGAAAATGCTCAAGGAAAGAACAGCATTCTTTCAAGGCATCATCTCCTATTTCAGCATATTTCTGAGTCATTCAATTACATTCCACTCCCTGATATGTTTATCTTTCCTTACATTTGTCACCTGTATAGGACATGCCATGTGTCCTCTTCAATGCACTTATGCGATTTCCCCAATTTCCACCAAAATACACATTTCCAGTGAGAGCAACAGAACAAAACAAAATAATGGAGAGAGAATAAAAAGGGCAAAGTGCAAACTTTGTCCTACGTTTTAATTTTCTGAAAGAAAAGCAATGATGTGAGTTACCATTAATGCTTCTACACATAAATGGGAAGTAGACCTGTTGGGAGTTGTTTTATCTTATATCCAGTGGCTTTCTGGTATATTGATTGACAATTAGAAAGAAAAGTATGTGCGTTTGTGAAACTTTTTCATTCAAATTGCCACAAGGTTCCACTGCAGCAACGGGAGCACTTGCAATGTGAGCGACTTATTTGGGGGATCTGGGCCCTTCTTCTAGTGTCACCTACTACTCAATGTCTAGTGTGTGTGGCTGAAAAACATATTGTCAGAGGATCACAGGTCCAAATGCGAGCTTCTTTAAGGCTGCAATCCAAAGAGCACTTTCCTGAAAGTAAGCCCCTTCTCAGTGAAACTTACTTCTGAGTAAACATGAACAGGATTGCACTGTAAGTGTAAGTTAATACCCTGCTAACTGGAAAAATATATACAATTTTAAGTGCTATCCTCTTGTATCCTCTTCACCCCAGCACCTTCTATCTATCCACAGTATTTATATACCGCTTTTCAACTAACAAGTTCACAAAGCGGTTTACAAAGAAAATGGAAAAATAATAATAGCTAATTAAAAACTTCACCCCAGTCTTTTTTCCAGTGGCTGTTGCTGATGTCTCATCTTAAATCTCTTTTAGGTTGTGAGTTTTGGGGGAACATTTATTGATTTGTTTTGTTCGGAAACCACTTTGTGAACTATTGTGAGGTAAAAGTAAAGGTGTCCCCCAGCGGTTGTCCTGCTAGTCATGACCAACTGTAAGGGTGATGCTCATCCCTGTTACAAGGCCAAAGTGCCAGCATTTTCCAAATACATCTCCATGGTCATGTGGCCGGCATGAGTAAATGCCTAAGGTGCACAGAACACTGAAGTGTTCTCTATTAACTTACTTGCATTTACATGCTTTCGAACTGGTAGGTTGGCAGGAGCTGGGGAAGTAATGGGAGCTCACTCTGTCCTACAGTACTCAGGTCTTCAACTGATGATTCACTGACTTTCAAGTTGACAAGCGTAGTGTCTTTAAACCACTGAGCCACCACAGTCCTACAGTATATAAATAAACAGTAATATCAGGAATTGTGTATGGCTTAACTGAAGGTGGGTCAAGAGGTTAACATGATGGCATATTTCTTCTGAGGCATCTGGAGAAATGCTAGTTTAAGCACTCAGTACAACTCATGGACCAACATCTCCGCAGTATGACAAAACTTCCAGGTCATGTTACTGTCATGCTGATCTGGAAACAGCTGGGGTAGGCAAAGCTAAATAGAGGTCAACAGAGGGGAAAAAACCAATGGTGTGACCACCTCTGCTATCAGAAATCCGGGTCTAACTAACAGCAACAATAATTGTACAATACAATGGTACCTTGGTTTATGAACATAATTCATTCCAGAAACATGCTTGTAATCCAAAATGCTTGTATAGCAAAGTAAATTTTTCCCATAAGAAATAATGTAAACTCAGACTATTTGTTCCACAACCCAAAAATGATGACAATACTATATAATACAAAATAATAAAGAAAATACAAAATGTAAAGAAAAATAAAACAAATTAACCTGCACTAGTCTCTCAGGTCTCTCAGGCTACAATCTGCCTCCTTACACAGAGTGAGCCCCACTGATTAAAGCAGGGCTTAGCATAGAAGTGCAAGGCTAGGTTCCATTGCCCTCCTTACATATGAGTAAACCCCATTGATTGTAATAGGCTTAACATACATGGGCTGATCTCAAAGGAGAGGCTGAGCAGGTACTGACAGAGCACTGAAACTGGCTGTTTATAGCTGGTATACGTAAAGTATTGTAAGACATCACTTGTATTGCAAGACAAAATTTATTAGAAAGCTTTGCTTGTCTTGCAAAATGCTCTCAATCCCAAACACTCTCAAAACAAGGTTCTATTGTATATGGAAAAGAGAAAGACTGTAAGATTAGAACACAGCCTGTCCACTTCAGACAGCAACACCCTATCTTCACAAAGAACAGCTCATGATGGGAGGTTTGAGGTCTCCTTTTAGGGAGTCGGCAATGATATATTCCGTACACGAGTGTACAAGTGGTTCAGAGTGGTTCAGACGAGTGTACAAGATGGCTGACAAAATGTCAACAGTGATGTACATCTGAGAGACCTGCAACCAGCAGAACTAAGAAAAACATCACAGAGGTGCTTGCAGGTGTGAGGGGAAATCTTTGAATCACTATCCATGAGTTATTGGAGGATGTGCAGATTAATTACAGTTCAGTTCAGTCCATTTTCACGGAAGATTTGGGTATGAGATGCGTGTCTGCCAAGTTTGTGCCAAAACTGCTTTCAGCTGACCAAAAAGAAACTCGGGTTTCAGTTGCGCAAGATCTCCTTGATTGTGTTGAGAACAATGAAAACCTTTTGAAAACGGTCATAACGAGTGATGAATTGTGGGTCTATGGCTATGACCCTGAAACCAAGGCTCAGTCTTCACAGTCGTATACCTCTCTGAGACCGAAGAAAGCACAAATGAGTCAAAGCAATGTGAAAACACTGCTGACCATTTTCTTCGACTACAATGGGATTGTTCATCATGAGAATGCTCCAAGTGGTAGGACATTAAACAAGGAATACTACTGTGATGTGTTGCAGCATTTGTGGAATGCTATTCGTTGGAAAAGGCCAGAATTGCTTGCATCCAGTGAGTGGCAATTACACCTTGACAACGTACCTGCCCAGTCATCAGAGTTTGTGCAGCAGCTTTTGGCCAAGCACAAAATTCCCCAGGTCCGACAGCCACCGTATTCCCCAGATCTCGCCCCTTGTGACTTTTTCCTCTTTCAAAAAATAAAATCCCACTTGAAAGGACAAAGATTTCAGGACTTTGAGGAAATCCAAGTGAATGCAACAAGGCAGCTGTTGATTATCCCAGAAAACGAGTTCTAGGAATGCTTCCATCAATGGAAACAGCGTTGGATTAAGTGTGTGGCTTCCAAAGGGGACTCCTTTGAAGGAGATTAAATGCCAAATTGTTACGTGTTGTAGTTTTCTTTTTATATCACCAGTCCTGATACTTATTGATCACACCTCGTACATCCCAGTATTTCCTGGGATCTCTTCCACCAAGCTAAGGACTTCCAAAAACAAAGTTGACACTTTGATAGGCTGTAAGTGTCATCATCCAGCCTCATTATAGCTAAAAGGAGTTAGAGTAAAAGGAAAACATAGCTGGATCTGAGGCTAGCAAAACAAAAAAATACTCCTACTTTAACATTTTTATGTCATAAAACTAAGAATTAATTGTGTCTTCTTGGATGACAGATCTACAAGCTTAATCCTGGACTTGAGGCCCAGCAGATGGTGTAATCCTTGGAATAGATCCACTGAAGCTGTTGCTAAATCAGATGCCTTGTGAGTACAGGCTGATTTGGGTTGCAGTATTTGACTTGTTCTCATGTTTCCTGGGGTTTTTATTGCCAGGATTCTTGTGGATTTTTCAAACTTTTTTTCTTTTACATACCAGGTATTTATTACCAAATCCATCTGCCAGATAGCTGAAGGTTCACCCAAGCAAGTCAAGCCAGAAGTGGGAGACTCCCAATTTATGTAGAATAATGTTCTGAAAGGGCCATTAGAAGAGGCAAAATGTGCAAGGGAAAATAGAAGGAAGGTGACCTTTTACCATTTCTACCTCCCTCCTCATTCCACGGCAATTTATTGCGAGTCCCTGCTTGTACTTTAGTACCACTAAGGAAAATTGGTGCCTGCTGGGTTAGTGCATCCTTCAGGACAATACGGTGGACTGATCTCTGTTCAGCTCTCGCTTTGATATTCCTCTAGGTAGGTGTCACATGCTACATCAAGCTTGAGAAGGTCTTAGGCCAGCCCCACAAGTCTAGAGCTGAGAGCCCTAGAATTGATGGACCAATGGTCTAGCTCAGTGGTTCTCCAACTTTTTCAAGATCCTAGAGATAGCTGTCCAAGTATAAATGCCAAGGTGTGTATCTGTAACAGTGATTGGGCAGGAGTGCCTCACCCCAAGCTTGTTTTAATTATTGATGTACATAGTCGAATCTGCGCAATCAGAATCACAAATTGTTCTCAGATCCACAGTTTGAGGACCATTGATCAACCTTGACGGCAGCTTGAGGGCATTACAAACTTTCTTATTACAGACTGTCTTAGCAGTGTGGGATATACTTCAGAAGTATGATTTTAATATTTTTTAAAAATATTGGCAAAAAACCCTCCGGCAATACTGTACTATTCGGCACTGGAAGTACATCATGTAGGCATAGGCATACAATATCTATTTATTTAGACTTGTGCTGTATTTTAATTCTTTTTTGTTTTTTAGAAAACAACTGAAGATATATAGTCATTATGTCCCAGCAGTTTATTTCTTATGCTTAGCTTAAATTATAAGAGGGAAATATTTTTCTTATCAACTATGAGAATTGTTTTCAAGGCACAAACTTTATCAACCATTGCACTGTTTTTCCTCATACTGTAAATATAACCCCTTCTATTCCAAAACCACTAAAAGAGATTTTAAGTTCCTTCCCACTGTTTCTAATCTTGACAGCCCACTCTTTGGTGACGTCATTTACAGTTACTACTTACGTAACTGTACATTGAACACAATCCCTAACCAGGTCTACTGAAAAGTAAGCCTCACGGTGTTCAGTGGGTCTTATTCCCAGGAAAATGTCTTTAGGATTGTAGCCATATAGAGAGTGATGGTGTCCTTTCCAAGAATAGTACACATTGAGGTAGGTATGTGGATGGGAGGAGTGCTTGATTGGTGCAACATGCTCAACATGTGCTTATCTTTGCAAGGTCCTCAGAAGCTGCAGCTGGTATAGAATATTGCTGTCTGACAGGATCCTAATGGGGTCTGGGGAAGCAGATCCAGTGCTGGGCTTCAGGGGGTTCTCACAGTTGCTAATGAGCAGCTGGTTCTGAGAACCAGTTGCTAATGGGACATAGAACCTGTTGTTAATTTAGGTTATTAGGACATAGAACCTGTTGTTAATTTATTTGAATCCAACCACTGCCCAGACACAACAAGTTATGGAATTCCCTGCCCAAGCAGGCCCATTCAGCCCACTGACTGCCATTCAGTCAATCAACTTTTAATTGATTTCATTTGCTTGTCTCCTACTGTTTTTAGTTTTATTTTGGGATTTTATTTGAAACATTCTACTGTTTATTTCCTTTTTTAATTTAACTGTTTCAGTTTCTTTTCCCTTTCAGTAGTTTGTCGTTATTTTCCCTTTTGTATTGTACATCAGTTTGGGCAGTTTTTTTTAAAAAAGCAGAACATAAATACGTTAAATAAATGAATGAAGCTGTAATCCTATGTACCAATGGTATTCAGGCATTTCAGCCTAGGACCCCTTTTCAAACTTAAAAATCAGTCCAGGACCCCCATCAAACTTACTGGGATGCTCCTCCTTGTCTAATTGGAAGTAAGTACTATTGTGTTCAATAAGACTTACTCCCAGGAAAGTCCAGTGCCAGATTCCAAAATGGTGGATCCCATCCTTTCGTGACCCCCTGACTCCAAGGGGGTCCTGACCCCTACTTTGAAGACTGCTTCTTATACACACTTTCCTTGAAATCTCATTGAACAAAATAGGCCTTACTTCTAAGTAATGCATTAGATTGTGCTATAGGTATGTACTTGATTCCTTTGCGATCTGCATTGACTCCCAATTCGCTTCTGGGACCATGGTGCTAGTTTTGATTTTTAAAGTCTTATTTGGCTTAGATTCCACACATATCTCTTAGATCCCTAAACTCATATGAGTGGACTTCCCATAATGGTCATCTAAGGAAGCCTTGGTCTTCATCCCATCATTGCCTGAGATGCAACTAGAGGAAGCTTGGGGTAAAGTCTTCTCTGAAGTTGCACCTAGATTTCCCTATACTCAAAAGCCGACCTGACCTCCATTGACTGCTGTTTCAATATGTATAATGTGCATGCGATCCAGCAGACTCCTGACATTACATCCAGTCACAACGCTCCTCACTGGATGAGTAGCTTTGTTTGTGTTTTTTTTTTTTTTTTGAAATTCCACTCTTTTCTAAAGAGTTTCTTTTATGTCTTCAAAGTCAAAGTATGTTCAATGCAGTTTCATGAAAATAACAATTAATAATAATAATCTATATATATAAAAGAGAAAAGTCACTCACTGACTGACTGACTCATCACCGTCCTGCCAAAACTGCTGGGCCTAGAAGCATGAAAATTGGGGTGGGTGTTCCTTCCATGACGGAGGGGTGCACTAAGAACCGGTTTTCGGAAATTCCAACCAGAAGGGGGTGAAAAGGGGCGCAACGCATTTTCCTCCCTATACTTTGCATTGAGAATTGCTGACTCAGCAACATTCTGCCCCAACTGCTGGGCCTGAAGCATGGAATTCTGGGAGTTCCTTCTGTCACCTGAACTCCCACCAAGAACCATCTGGAGAAATTAACCCTTCAGGGACTGAAAAGGGGGCAACATGTTTCTGTCCTATACTTAACATGGGAGACTGAACAACCTCCAGCCAATTTGGTGCTCAGTGCTTGGTGCACTGGGGGGATGTTGTTAGGAGGAAGAGGTTGCTGGAAAGGATGCTGCACATGGGGGAAGTTGCACATGGGAGATGATGCGCAGGTAGGAAAGTTGCACATGGGGAAGTTGAGCATGGAGGGAAGTTGCACATGGGGGAAGTTGCGCGTGTAGGAAAGTTGCACATGTAGGAAAGTTGTGCATGTAGGAAAGTTGCCCATTGGGGAAGTTGTACATGGGGGATGATGCGCATGGAGGGATGATGCGCATACAGGAAACTTGCATATGGGGAAGTTGCGCATGGGGGAAGTTGTGCATGTAGGAAAGTTGCGCATTGGGGGAAGTTGCGCATGGGGGGAAGTTGCGCATGGGGGAAGTTGCGCATGGGGGAAGTTGTGCATGTAGGAAAGTTGCGCATTGGGGAAGTTGCGCATGGGGGAAGTTGCGCATGGGGGATATGAGCATGGGGATGATGCGCATGGGGGAAGTTGCACATGGGGGATGATGCGCATGAGGGAAGTTGCACACAGGGGAATGTTGTACATGGGGGTAGGTTGCGCATGGGTTGTTGATGCGTCATGGAGGAAGTTACTCCCGCAACGCGGGTACGCCTTTCGCTAGTAATAGATATAAAAGAAATACACAAAAACCTATATTTTGGGGAGGTTCTTGAACAGTTTGAAATTTTCCACTTCTGTCATGAAACACAAGAAGTTACCGCTGCTTTCAATACATCTAACTTTCACAGTAATGCCCCAAGAATGATTATTTTCCCCATAGCATGTATCTAAGGAAGGAATGTTAGCAGAAAAAAAGTGGGAGAAGTTTCTAGGATTCTGTGGTGGGTGGATGAAGGAACAGCCTCTTGTGTGGGTTGGCCATAATTAATCAAAACCTGAAGGGCATCACTGCACTGCAGATCTAAAGCTGCACTTCACTGCAAACATTCTAATTACTATTGCTGACATTTGGCTTTCATTAAAGCAAGGAGAAAAAACCTTTATTACTCTTTTAATAGCATAAAACCTGAAAAACCCCTCTTTCCCAGTGCAGGGTTTTTCTTTTTTGGGTTTGACATATTGTTTCGATTCTCATTATGTGTCAGGCATATAAAACACTTTGAATTGAAATCAATACTTTGAGAATTTTGGGGAACTTCACATAATCGCTTCATGCTGTCTTCTTGTAATTGCTGTGTGCCGTTTTCTATGTGCAGTTTTCTTTGTTAATAGGCAGGCATGCTGGATATAGATGGCTGTGTTGTTGAAAAAGCTATGATCAAGAAAACAGCAAAGAATGCCTTAAATATGTTTAAGCAAAATTGAACTCAGAGGATGCTTTTAGGTGTGTCCAATGGAGCTTTCCTTCCTAAATAGCAACTATGAGGGGCAGTAAAGAATTAAAGCCTTCCTTCCCCGTGAAGTTTCTATTCAGATCCCCCTTTTGGAATTACAATTTACCAGTGTTGGGTGGAGTCCTATGGGATAGGATTCCTATAATTATCTTCCACAAAATCAGGACAGGATCCCCTGTCCCGTTTGCCGGTATGTGTGCATAATCTCTGAAAACCAGGCCAGTCCCAGTTTTCTGGGACATATGGCAACCTTACTATAGGCTTGACTCGCATCAAGTCTGGAGTCACTGTCCCCATCGCAACTTGAATAAAAAATGAGTCATAAAGGGGAGTCCTTCAGTCTCTCCTTTGTGACTCAGTAGGACATGAGTTGTCCACCCCCTTTAGCCTGCTGCCAAAAGGGGGAGCTGTTGCTGTACTGTGTATGTGCCGGAGCTCTTTTGAAACACTCCCTGCTGTCCCCACCCATCTGTAAACAGGGTGGGTGATGTGGGAGGATCAGGGAAGTGGAAGGAAGAAAAATAGGGTGGGCACTGAATAATTGCAACAAAATAGTCAAATTTACTGAACAGTAGATCTGTTCAGTGTTATCACTAGGGTGGTGCAGTCCACACTAGGTGACACATCCAATGGGGGTGATGCACACTGGGGGACCTAAAAACTGCAGCTTTGTGATGGTGCATCAAACCCCATCATGTCATATACTGTTGGATTCATATTGAAGAGCAGAATCCAATGCAAAAGTCTGTCTGAAATAACACCTTCCTAATAAAAGATATGGCCAAAAAACTAAAATATGCATTGAACTCTATGGAAAGTTAAAGTGACTCATAGCGCGGATTTGCTTGTGAGTAGGCAAACTTGCCATAGTTCATTGGAAAGAACAGGCTGAGAGGAATCTAAAGACACCAGAATTGTCCTGAACAAATGAACATAAGCCCCACAAATTACCCCAGAAGAGGTCCTTGATGATTGCATTGAAATTCATTGAAAATGGATGTGAACTGCACAGCTATGTTTACTGGCAAGTAAGCAGGCATGCCTTGGCTGGAGTGGAAGTCCAGGAGAGTGCAAGACTTCCACAATGGTCCCGATCAGGGATGTTACTAGTCCATTAGAGAGGGGGCACCCTTGAAGGGGGTGGCAGCCCTTGTGAATGGCTAAAATCATGGTTTGTAGAAATAATCTCATCATGTTATACACCTTTGAATGTGTAATTAACAACAGTATGCGTGAAACAAACCACTTTGAAATATCTTTATTCTATTTTAAAATGTATGGCTAAAAAAACCAGGGGAGACGGGGCAATGGCACATAACCATGCCCACCATTCATATTGTTCCCCCGCCCAATGTATGGGGATGATGCACTGGCCTCCCGCACCAGGTGACACAAACCCTAGTGACCCCCCTGAACCTGTTAACACACTGGTACTCAGGCAGTTCAGCAAGAGACCCTCTTTCAAACTTAAAAATCTATGCAAGACCCCTTACCATGATATGATATCACTGTGATATCTGAGCTTCTCCATATCTAGTCAGAAGGAAATCCCATTGAGTTCAATGAGATTTACTCCTAGAAAAAGTGCCAGATTCCAAGATGGTGGATCCCACCCTCTTGCAACCCCCTGATCCAAGGTTGCAACCCCCACTGTGAGTACCACTGTGTTAAGGTACAGGCATCCTCCATTTTATTGGACGGGTTAGGGACTGGAGCACCATCCAAAACAGAAAAACATTGAAAAGTGTAGCCCAGTCTTTTTCAGCTTGCAAATGCAAAACGGCCAGGGACACTGCTGGAACATATTCAAAGCAAAGTTGGAAAGTCTGCACAATGCATATAGGTTATGACCAGTGGTGGGATTCAAATAAATTAACAACAGGTTCTATATCCTAATAACCTAAATTAACAACAGGTTCTTAGAACCAGGCGCTCATTAGCAAAGGGTTCTATAGAACCTGTGAGAACCCCCTGAAGCCCACCACTGGACTGTTGAATTTACTATGCAACTTGTAACAGAGAACCTAAACTTCTAGTTCAAACAGTAGTGCCACACACTCTTATCCATGTTTACACAGAAGTAAATCCTCTAACAGCCCAATCCAGAGCAACTAATCTGTCCACATAAGAGCCCTTAGGTTGCCCTATCTAACACTAGGTTGGAGCAACTGCAAGATGCTCCAGCCCAGTTACTCTGAAGGAGGCTTAGGGCAGAGCAAGGCAAGATAGGGTGCCCTAAGAGAGGTGGACCTGCTCTGCCCTAACTGGGGCAGCCTAAGCAGCTCAGGAGAGGCAAGTTGAGGGCATGTTTAGCATTGCTTAGGGCAGAGCAGTTACTCTGTATCCAAAGCCTGTTTCCAAGGCAGAAATGCCCTCTTCCAGCCCTCAGAGTTATACCACCTCAGGTGCAGGTATAGTAATGAGTAGACCCATAGGGGTCCATGATAAGGCCCGAGTAAGAATGGCAGTGCTGACCAAAAATCTGAGTTCTTGGCCAGCCTAGCTGCAACCCCTGCCTCTCAACCTCAGGATATGGAACAAACTACGGCTGCCCACAAACCTCAGGATACAGCAGGCCACTCCAAGAAGCCCCTTGTATTCACTGTAGAATGTACTGGCATCTCATCAGGGACTCCTTATAAGGCAGGCACCCAGTGGCGTCACCAGACTGGTGCGGCTGGTGTGGGCTGCATTGGGGATGCGCTCCGTATGGGGTGATGTGCCGGAGGAGTTTGACTGTCCTTTGGCAGGCCCCGGGTGTCAGCACACCCATTCAGGCCTGCTCCAAGGAGGAGAATCAGCCAGAAGCTGACACTTGTCTGAGGAGCTGGCCTGAACAGCCATCTGAGGTGCACTGCGCAGAAACACACTGAGCATGCCGAACAGCTTCAGAGGAGACTTCCTTAGAGCAGAGAAAGTCCGCGCCTCTGCACAGCCATTCGGCCTCAGGAGGCGGAGCGGCAGCCGAATGGCTTCAGAAAGAGTACTGCGCAGGTGTCAGAGATGGTGCCTGTGCAGTACTCTTTCTGAAGCCAGTTGGCTTCAGAAACAACTGCGCAGGCGCCAACTTTGGTGACTGTGCAATCCAGGTGGGGGGGGCGCATCCCAGGGATGACGCACAGACTTCCGCACCAGGTGATGTGCAGAGTCATGTAGGCACCACAGCTGTTCCTTGTTCAGTGTGATCTGAGGGGTGTCTCCTCAGGAGCAAGTCCTCCCCATATGTCAATTACTTAGCATGCTCTGGAGCAGTTAGGGCAGCCCAGGCTTCCTGACTCTCTGGATTCAGCATAACTTTCTGCTCTGGATACAGAATAGTTAGGAGAGTGCAGTTAGGTCAGAGCAGGCTAAATTTGCTCTGGATTGCAGCCTAAGTTAATTTTATTTTCCTCCCATAGGGCTGCGGCTTAACTGTCCTGTTTTCTGATGATCACTTTCCTTACAATGCAAAACTGTAACATCTGATTTGTAGGGTGTATAATGATATGGTATAATCTGCTGAGGCTATACTCATTCAGCTATAGTCTGCTAGTGCCAGGGAAAGCTTTATTTTAACACCCATCTTGGATTAATTTTTAGCTTTAGCTTGATGAATTTTTAGCTTGATGCCAAGCTAAATAGCTTGATTTTTCAGAAACCACATGGAATGGTAGAGAGACATGTGATTCATTCCATCCAAAATACTGACTGACAAAATTCCAACACTGTTCTGTATTCCAAAAACAGTCAGATTCCAGGATCTGTGGATCAGGTATCTGTGGATTTGACAAAGGCTACAATCCAAAGTAACTACAGGACCTTTTACACCAACGTAGTTATAGTGCCACCTATGGGAAACCTATGGGAAATGCATAAAGCAATCCAGAGTAAGTGCCTCTTATGTCTTCCCATAGTTACTCTGGATTGTAGGGTTAGTGCAGATACCAGCAGATATGAAAGTCCCCATTTAAATGCTTTGCATGATCAAACCACTCCATTCCCCAGACTTTACAGCTACTGATGTGGCTGCGAAGATGGGCTTAGGATATGACCGATGTCATGCCAGAATGTGATGGCATAAATGGAGATGGTGGGACTGTCAGTCTTGGAGGGAGGCTCCATTTGTTCCCGTGTCTGGAATGGCTCTGAAGGAGAGAAATGCCCTTTCTTGTCATCCTCCAAAACAGACTGCTCTGCCCCCACTCTAGCTACACCAGCACCAGCATCTGTGCTCCACTGGTATGGCATCCAAATAAGATTGGACTGTTAGAGTCTATTAAATTCCATCTATTGGAAATTAATAGTTTAAATATTCTATTTCTTGTGCTCTTGCAAGGAAGGTGACTGACATTATTATGTATTCCTTGTTTTCCCTGTAAATTACCATATTTACTTGAATCTAATTCTCATCCTTATCAGCCAAATTTAGACTCCAAAATCAAGTTGTGCATTAGATTTGATGGTGCATTAAAATTAAGTAAATATAGTATTTTGATTATAAGACTTAAGAGCACAATCCTAAGAATGTCTACTCAAAAGTAAGTTCCACGGTGTTCAATGGGTCCTACTCCCATGAAAGTGTTTTTAGGATTGCAGCCTAGATCAGTATTTAATTTAACAGTTTACTATATTACAGTTTAAAAAGTAGCATAAGCCCATTGCTGTATTAAATTGTACAGTTAGGTAAAAAGCATAACATAAAACCATTATATCAGCATCATCTAACTCGTTGTATGCAGTAAAATTAAATTCTGCACCTGCTTTGCAGCTGTACATTACAATCACCAGTAAACATTTTCTTAATATCAAGCCTTTTAAAATAGGGGTGTGTGTTAGATTTGATGGTGCATTAGATTCAAGTAAATATGGTTATTTGTTTTCCAAGTCTGGTCCAATTGGGATGACATGTTCAGAGAGTGTAATTCTGCTGTCCTTGCACTGACATTCTGCTGACAGTGTTGACAGATGAATGATTACCTTCCCACAAATTGAAAACTACTGGATATCCCTTATGCAGAGGTCCAAAATACATAATATTTTGCAGTGCTTCCCATTTGCTTCCTCCCTGAATCCCCCCCCCAAAAAAAAAACTCCAATGCTGGCTTAAATTCCTGTGCAGCTCCCTGCACAAACCTCCCCTCCTCACAGGATGTCACAGAAATGCATTACGGCACATTTGTGACTCCCCAGAGCCAGCACAAGTGACTTGTGTCAACCCAAGAGTCTGTTACAGGATTGCACTGTTAATGGCACCAACATAACATTTTAAATACTTTTTTTTCTAAAGAAATAAAATCACAAACTTTGTTTTATGCACAAAATTATTTAAAATATTGTATAAAATTATCTCCAAGCTGTGTCTATAATTATATGAAACAAATGCATTTTGTGTTTTGATTGGGACCATATTCCCAAGATCTCTGTTTTTATATAAGCAAATATTCTGAAATATGGAAAAATCATATATCCAAAATGCTTCAGTTTTCAATTTGGGCCACTGTGAGGTATAGGAAATGGTACTATATGGGCCTTTGGTCTGATCCAGTGGGGCTTTTGTTATGTTTTTTATATTATTAATCACCTTGGATAAGGGATCCCCAGCCTTTAGTTATTTATTTCTTGATCTATAGTCCAAAAGACAAAATGGCATACTCATAATTTGCATTGCTTGTAAAATAGTGGACTGGAACACAGCATGGTTATTATTGGATTTGATGTACTAAATTGCATCCAAAGTAACATTTAGATGATGTCAGAAAAATTGTTCCATTTTTTTCCAATTATGACAGGAATTATGGGTTTCTAGCTAACGCTGTCAGAACCATTAAAGCTGAGCTATTTTTGCAGTTGAGGCAGAGTCTTGCCAGAAAACACAGGTGGTTTCTTTCCAAAAGGAAGATTTTTAAAAACAAAAGACTTATTTGCAAGCTGCTGTCCCACGTATGAGCTTTTAATTCTTGAACAGTTAGTTAAAAAATGGTCTTCAGGAACAGCACAATCCTATTCATGTCTACTCAGAAGTAAGTCCCATTGTATTCAGTGAGGCTTACTCTCAGGAAAGTGTATATAGGATTGCACCAAAAAGAGATAACTGTACTTGTCCATACTTTAAGAACCTCTCTCTACATAAATATACCCACAGCCCATAACATAATACTATATATATAATACTAGCAGATTTTATATATATATATAAAAGGCATATATGTATGCCTTATATATAATACTAGCAGAAAGCGTACCCAGATTGCGAGAGTAAAATTCCCCTGTACGCCATCCCCCCATGGCACAACATCCCCCCCAGTGCAACATCCCCCATGCGCAACATCCCCCATGCACAACATCTCCCCATGCACATCAGTCCCCCATGCGCAACATCCCCTGTGAGCATCAACCCCTAAGCGCAACTATCCCCCATGCGCAACAACCCTCCATGTGCATCATTCTGCCATGCACATCAACCCTCCATGTTTATCAACCCTCCATGCACATCATTCCCCCATGCACATCATTCCCCCATGCGCATCATTCCCCCATGTGCATCATTCTCCCATGCGCATCAACACTCCATGTGCATCAAACCCCCATGCGCATCATCCACCAAAGCACATCTCCCCCATGCACATCATCTCCCCAATGTGCATCACCTCATGCGCATCATCTCCCCATACACAACACCTCCCATGCGCAACACTCCCTATGCACAGCATCCTCCCC
The DNA here is from genome assembly GCA_030015325.1 of Cryptoblepharus egeriae. Lineage (NCBI taxonomy): Eukaryota > Metazoa > Chordata > Lepidosauria > Squamata > Scincidae > Cryptoblepharus > Cryptoblepharus egeriae. The sequence goes on along the minus strand of JAREYC010000004.1, from coordinate 23,151,211 downwards.
AGTGCAACCCTTCCCTCCAAACAATATCTACCCTAGTGCACCAGCCACCAAGCACCAAATTGGCTACATGTTGGTCAGTCTTCCATGTTAAGTATAGGACAAATACACGTTGCACCCCTTTTCAGCCCCTTAAGGGTTAAATTTCTCAACATTGGTTCTTGGTGGGTGTACACCCTCCCCAAATTTCATGCTTCTAAGTCCAGGAGTTGGGTAAGAGCATCCCTCAGTCAGGGATCCTTCAATGGAAAGTATAGGGAGGAAAATGCATTGCACCCCATTTCACCCCCTTCCAGCTGGAATTTCTGAAAACTGGTTCTTAGTGGATCCCTCCATCACAGAAGGAACACCCTTCCCAAATTTCACACTTCTAGGCCCAGGGGTTTTGGCTGGGTGTTTATGAGTGAGTGAGTGTGTGAATGAGTGAGTGACTGACTGACTGACTGACTTTTCAATTTTATATACAGTATATAGATAATAAACAGAATATAATGATGTCACGTTGGAAGTTGTATTAATCGGAATACTGTGATGAAAATTCTTAACTCTTAAACTGTTTAGTAGTGTTTCACCAACTGTGAGTAGGGACCCACTAGGTGGGTTGCAAGCTGTCACTGAAAATGCAAACTGAGAGTACAGACTAGCTGGACAGAGTGGCTTCTGGTGGGAGACAGAAATGGCACTTTGTCCTGAATTGATGGATCCTGGAAAGGGGTGAGTGTTGTATGGTTAAAGAAGGATCCAAGTCTGTGTTCTGCTCTAATTAACAAGCTGGAATTCCAAGCCATGCAAAATAACAGCACCAGTGCACTGTGTAATGAGACTCCAATCATAATCCTAACCATGTCTACTCAAAAGTAAGCCCCATTGTATTCAATGAGTCTTACTTCCAGAAAAGACTCTTTAAGTATGCAGTATTTGGCTGATTGCAGCTTAGGTTTGAAGCCTAAATTAATGCTGTCACTTCTGGCCCTGATGTCACATCCAGGCTACCAAAATCCAGGTTAACAAATCCTAACAGATTGTCATTCTAACAAGTGGGTTCTGGTGCTAAAAGGATACCCCTTATGGACTTGCTGTATATGTTGGTGTCATGTAGAGCATGAATATTAGCTATTAATTAGCTATTAATTTTTTTCATTTTCTTGTAAACCGCTTTGTGAACTTCTCAGTTGAAAAGCGGTATATAAATACTGTAGATAGATAGATAGATAGATAGATAGATAGATAGATAGATAGATAGATAGATAGATAGATAGATAGATAGATAGATAGATAGATAGAATATTTGTCTGCCTTTGTCTGTGCTGGGGTTTTTATATGAAATAATTTTATTTATATTAAATATAAATTGTTTTATATTCAATAATTTATTAATTTATCATTTTATAAATTTAATAATTAAAAATAATTTTATATTAAATAATGTTTTAAAAAATTAAATTGTGATCTCTCTGATAGTGCGGCTGCCTTGTTACAAGTAGAGGTGGTATGGTACTGGGGTACCATTTTTAACTCCCTCCTTTGAACTCAGACTCACGGCCATTGGAAGATTTCAAGGAGCCATGGGATGTTGGCATTGCCAACAGGAAGCAACCCACGGAAATCTCTCACCTTGTAGCTTTCCATCAACAGTGAGTGTTTGACTTGGTGCCAGGGAACAGTCAATAAAAAATTCTGAAGTGGTGCTGATCTAGAAAAGCTTGGCTGTCTCTTCTGTGTCCAGATGGCTTTGGACAAGTAGATACAGCTTCAGTAGTTTTCTGTAAGTTGCTTTAGCATAGAACGAAGGGAATTAGGTTGGAAGCTCTTTCAGAGAAAAAGAAACAGGGGTTAATACCTACATTTTAAAACAAAAGCAAAAAACATTTCCTGGCTGGGACCAACTTTTTCTAAGCATCTAGCACAAAGGTAGCACTTGTTCTTCTACATCAGATAATCACTTCAGCTAATATCTTTTGGCTTTAATATAACAACTCTGCAGACTTCAAAATATTGGCAAAAGCTCCAGCAGCCCGATTCAAATGGGCATTATTTCCCTTCAGTAAGCGACATTACAAAGAGGTTGTTATCTAAAGATGAAAAACAGTGTTAAACACAGATTATTTCAGGCCAGAACGAAAACAAAAATCAACAACTTCTGTCTCCTTGCTACTAAAAAGGCATTTGAGATTTCTCTGGTTTCCTCTGGTATACTGTACAGTCTATTCATTAGAGTGTTTCAAAATGCGTACTGTTTGTCAAGAGAGTTTTATAACTGAGGGGAAGAAACATCTCCGGGTGTACCCATACCCATAACACAGTCTGGAGTTAGAGTTTTCATGAATAGATTTCCCCATAGATTTTTATTACAAGGAAGGATTGCTGCCGGGTTCTGGAGAAAGCCCATATCCAGCCTCCATAAGCACATGGTGAACCCAAGAGTACATGACAGCCAGGGAAAGAAGGAAGGGGGTGTTGATTTTCTGGCAGTAGTATGGAAAGTCAAGCATCCTTTCTCCTTAACTTTTCCCAGACTCTGGCTGGGTGCTGTTGAGCAGGCACCCAGTATATGCATCCAGCAGTTATAGTCACTCCAGGGACTTCTGAGTCGTTCAATGACTTCCAGGTCATTCAATGGGCTTTCAAAGGGACTTGGATTGTCCTGAATCCAGGCAGGATTCAGTTTTTCCCAATTCAGTTTTTTTTTTAAAAAAAAACAGTCATTCATTTTCTGTAATTAGTATATCTTCAACAGCCCGTGCAATACAACACTCATTTTTAGGTTACAGCCGTCCCCTGTGTGACTGTAAGGACCCCAGGGTGTGTCCAGTAGAAGACTCTGGAAGAGTCAGGTTACAGCTAATGCTGGGGAGACCTGGGTTCATATTAGTCTTAGGGCACAATCCAGAGTAACTACGGGAGCACATAGAGACATTACGTGCACCCATAGTTACTGTACCACCTAGTGAAAATCTATGGGAAATTCATATTGCAATCCAGAATAACTTGTTCTTACACCGGAGCAAGGACTCCCCGCAGTGACTCTGGATTTCACCCTTAGTTCACCAGGTGAAAATCTCTCATCTTAACCTACTTCTTGAAGTTGTTTGTTGATAAAGTGGAGTTAAGGAAACCACCCTGAAAGAAAGGGTATAAAAGGACAATTAATAAATTGGCACACGTCTGTTTTCCATGCATGCTCCATGCTAGTGGTGAAGTGTTTAATGACAAAGGGGATTTCCATGGAACAAGATTTGCTTATAGCAATTGCAGATGTTACCATATAAGAAGAAGAAAGAGAATTTCTCAAAATATTATTCTATTGCAAGTTATTCTATTGCAAGTATAAATCGCAAACATATATAATAATGTATGATTAGTACTGATGTCCGGTTGATTGTATCCTGCTTAAAGAATGGTCAGCATTGGTGTGAAGCATATAAAATAGTCCAAGTATCTCCTGTTCCTTTTCTTACCTGCTGCACTTCACACTTAATTCTAATTAATTATTTTTTCTTCAAACCACTGACCTGCCGCCCTTCAGGGTGACAGGCACAGCATCTTCAACCACTGAGCCATCACACCCTGTGGTGGGATTCAAATAAAATAACAGGTTCTATTTCCCATTAGTAACTGGTTCTCAGAACCAGGCGCTCATTAGCAAAGGGTTCTATAGAACCTGTGAGAACCCCCTGAAGCCCATCACTGAAAATTGTATCTACTCACAGTTTACCTTTGCAAGGACTACAAATGAAAGAAATTCGACAAACATTTGTTGGTCAACTGTGAAGCATTTCTGTGACTTCTTTTTAAATCAGTGTATGAAAAAGAACATGGCTTTAATTTACACATCAGCAGGTAAAACTGGTTTTGTTTGTCCAGGATCCACTGAGTGGCATTTGCTATACCAGCACTAACTGATACGCCAACTGTCACACCATTGTATTATAACAGCTATAGGGATGGGGTAATCTGGGTGACAACTAACTGCCTCTTTTTCCAGATTTCAAGTGTTGTTGCTGTTACCAAGCTTGTAAGTTGGTGTGTATGACTGGAAAACTACAGACCCATCTTCAAATACTAATAGCATTAAGGACTGTTTCAAGATCAGGCCAAACATGATTCCAGGAAAAAAAATTAATGTATAAATAATGCAGCACAACTAACAAGACTTCTAGATAGGTATCGGTGAGGAAATAATGACTCATGCTCAGAGGCGCTGGTCTTTGGACTTTTTGCTGGCACAAGATCCATCATGCAGTCTTTGGAAGCATGAAAACAAGCTTTTTAAAATCTACAGAGGTTTCATTAGGCATGGTCCAATACTAGAGTTCTGCATCCTGGGCAAATGTATCAAGGTCAAACGTGTCCCAGTCATTGATGTTCCTGGGACATCATATTTCCCTCCTTTTTTGTCTACATACAGTGGTGCCTTGTAAGACAAACTTAATTCGTTTCGGAAGCATGTTTGTCTTACAAAGCATTCTTCTTACAAAGTGGGTTTTCCCATAGGAAATAATGGAAACTCTGACGATTGGTTCCACAACCCTAAAAATATTTATATAAAAATATTAACTGTATGTAAAAATGATGACAAAACACTTTAATCAAATTCAAAACACTATAGTACAGAATACAATTACTGTGACAGAACACTGTAATATACTGTACGGTAAAACAGAAAAGAAAAACCTTTAGGATGACTAATTTTCACTAAAAGAGTCACTGGTGTCTTTTTGAGCATCTTTAACAAGGAACTGCTCTCTCTCTCTCTCTCTCTCACACACACACACACACACACACACACTCACACACACACAGAGAGAGAGAGAGAGAGAGAGAGAGAGAGAGAGAGAGAGAGAGGTTATGCAAACCAGATAGGAAGCGGCAGCAGCAAAAGCTTCTGCCTGAATGCTACTCAGAATCAAGCCCCATTGAATCCACTGGGGTTTATTCACAGGAAAGAGTGGAGGTTTCTGCCTTGATGCAAAAGGGGGAAGGTCCTATGCTGTCCACTCTGAAGGTCCTATGCCAGCCTGACTCTTTCCAAGTTTGCAGAAGTGGGGTGGAGTGGGGTCCAGGCAGGGAAGGGGGAGGTGGGGGAAGTGGGGGGCTCAGCTGGCTGGCTTGAGACCACATGCTGTCTGGGGAGGCTCAGAGGATGCTACTGACTGTGCATCCCTCTGCTGACTGGTCACAAATACTGCAGGCAGGCTGAGAGGAAGCCCAGCCAATGGGCATTCATCTTACAAAGCGCTTTCGTCTTACAGGACAGAATTCCATAGAAATTATAGTTCATCTTTCAATGCATTCATCTTACAGGCATTCGTCTTGCAAGGTACCACTGCATACGTATAAAAGGTACAGGTGTCCCCTGCAGGTTATACTGCTAGTCGTGACCAACTGTAGGATGCGGTTCTCATCCCCGGTTTGAAACCTTTAGAGCCAGAATTGTCCAAAGACACTTCTATGGTCATGGGGCCAGCATGACTGCCGAAGGCACACAGAACGCTGTTTTATCTTCCCGCCAAGGTGGTCCCTATTTATCTACTCGCATTGATATGCTTTCGAACTGCTAGGTTGGTAGGATCTAGGATAGGGATGGGCGCTCACCCTGTCTTGTAGGACCCAGGTCTCGAACCCTGGCCTGCTTTCAGTGCAATGCCCAAACATGTCTAACAGTAACAGGCTTTCAGTGCAACCCCCAAGCATGTCTACTCAGAAGTAAGTCCCATTGTTTTCAATAATATTTATTCTCAGGAAAGTGTGGTTAGGATTGCAGCCACAGTGTCATAAGCACTTGTGCCACCTTCAGTATACATATATTGAAACACAAATACTGTATTTACTCGAATGTAACACTCACCCTTTTCAGCAGAATTTAATCTCCAAAATCAGGGTGCACATTAGATTCAATGGTTTATATTTGAGTAAACGTGTTATGATTATAAGTATAGGGTGCATGTTAGATTTGATGGCACATTAGAGCCAAGTAAATACAGTATCTTGGATGATAAAGAACAGGTACTAATGTCCAAAAATCCATCTCATTTATCTGATCATGCTACACCTGCTCCATCTACCCCATATTCCACAGAAAGGTATAAGTTTCTTTAGACCAGGGGTCTCCAAACCCTGGCCTGGGAGCCAGGTGCGGCCCTCGACGAGCCTCAATGTGGCCCCCAGCAAGACTCCTCTGTCAGCCCTTGGGCAAGCTCTGTAATCCAACCCAATGCATGACTATACATAAATTTATGTAAATTTATTCAAATTTGAAAATTAAATTAGTTTTGTCACCCCGCCTCTGTGTTAGAGAGATGATGTGGCCCTCCTGCCAAAAAGTTTGGAGACCCCTGCTCTAGATAGTCAGCTCCTGAGTAGTTCACTGAAAATAACAGATAAAAGTTAATCATAGACAAATAGACAATTGGTTTCTCTACTTCAATTGATGTATCTACACAGACTGATTAGCAGATCTGCAGGATCTCTGATGGGGTCTTTCCTTCCCAGTCCTGCATGAGAACCTGCATGATATAACTGTGAGATGGTTCCTCCAGGGACAGCACTAAAACACCCCAGGTTTTCTGAGTCTAACTTCTATGACAGCTTTCAGTCCCAAGTTTGGGGCACCCAGCCAGGTAACTTCCTTTGGAATTGATGAATAATACAAGTATTTTTTTCCCCTATCACACCTTTATAGTGAACCTGGAATGTTAATTCATCAGAACCGTCCACACATGGAGCTAATTCTGATATTTAGAGGAAAATTGGCACCCTAGTGTCACCTCCTTGGACTGCAGAATGCAGGTGAGAGGCTTCTGTGTTGTAGGACATGGTCCCTTAAGGTTTGGAAACCCCACATACTTTGCACTGATGCATGAAAAGCAGGGTATGCAATAAATTAAGGTGTATTGGAATGCTCTACCATGTGCAAAGCTGGCTAATGGAAACCACAGACAAAATGAGGCTAGAAAACTTCCTCAAAACATTTTAGTTTCATGTACACCGGACAAATGTTGGAAAGCATTCAAAGGGACCGTTTCCCTACCTGCAATCTGAAATATTGCTGTACCCAGGAGGCATCAACTAGCGACAAAATTCTGTGTCAACAAGCATAGGAAATGACACAATTTATTAAACTGCTTTACTGAATAATCAGACAAATATGATTGTTTTGATACAGCAAGTTTTTGTCACAAGAATCACCGACTAAGCTATGCACTAAAGTGGCAATAAAATTGATGCAGCTGTTTCATATCTGATTACACTTGTGTGACCAGGAAAAGCAAGTTCTTACCAGAGAATGGAATAGGCTTCTTCCTTAAGGCACAGCAGAGAGAGGCAACAAATTGAGGGTATAAATATTATCAGACAAAAGGTAATTGGCACTGGAATAAAAATAGGAGTTTTCAAGAGAAAAGCAAATTTATTTCTACTAAAAAGTTAAGGTCCGTCCCCCCAGCCCCCGCAGGTTAACTGCTAGTCATGACTGACTCCAGGGTACAGTGCTCAACCCCGCTTCTAAGCTTTTAGAGCCAATGAAGTCCAAAGACACTTCTGTGGTCATGGGGCCAGCATTACTATATGCAAAGGTGCATGAAATGCTATCACCTTCCCACCAAGGTGGTACCTATTTATCTGCTTGCATTTACATGCTTTTGAACTGCTAGATCAGCAGGAGCTGGACTAAGGACAGGAGCACACCCCTTCTTGTGGGAACAGGGTCTCAAACCCTGGCCTGCTGGTTAACAGGCACAGTGTCTTAACCACTGTATTGTTATTCACGTTTCTTTACATTTATTCTTCTAATCTGTTATTATTATTCACATTTCTGCTTTTTCTACAAGGAGCTCAGGGCAACATAGATGAATAGAAGTTATTATTATACATGGGTAGCGGTGGCAACATACATGGGCTACATACATGGGTGGGGGGAGTAGTAGTAGTTGTTGTAGTTGTAGTAGCAGCAACAGCAGCAGTACTCTTCCTTCAAATTCTCCTTTTTCCATTCTACTACTGCTACTACTACTGCTACTACTACAACTACTACATCGCAGCCTAGAATAGGCTTGTTATACTGTATCTGCAATTTGAGATCTAGCCAAGATCCTGGGAACTGTAGATATACTGTCACAGGATTCTTGCAATTATTATTTTACTTCATTCCACTTTATGTTGGGCTGATTGTACTCTGAAATTTGGGATCTCACCAAGATATTATTTTATAACTAAATATAAATTTTATCCATAACAAAATGTTCTATGTAGAACAAGAAGTAAAACCATTTTTAAGAAACAAAACAAAACTCACCCACACACTGAGAGAGGCGGGCATAGTAGCAGGCCATCACTTAGTACAGAAAGAGACAGTCAAACCACAGCGCTATTACAAACATGGAAAGGGCAGATATCAACCCATCACACAAACCAGTGGCGTACCTAGGTCATTTGGCACCTGGGGCCCACAAATTTTTTGACATCCTAACAGGGTGATATTATTTAATTAATTATTAGCAGTATTAATTAAAACAACTAATCAGACAATCAATAACAACTAATTACCATAGATATTAATTAATATTTTCATTATTTTTTTTAAATCACCTTACCAATTATGGGCAAAATCCAGAGTAACTACAGGGAGTCCTTGCTCCGGTGTAAGAACAACATACTCTGGATTCCAGTATGAACTTCCCATAGGTTTTCACTAGGTGGTGCAGTAACAACAGGTGCACATAAAGCCGCTTACATGCTCCCACAGTTACTCTGGATTTGGGGGTTAGTTCACCAAGTGAACCACTTTCACTGAACTGGGACAATTGCATTCCTCTTTGCCTAACTTGAACATGAGCCAATGCACCTTTGCTTACTCAAAAGTAAGCGTGGCTGTGTAGCTTAGTTCCACATCCCATAGGGCTCAATGAAATTGTCAGGGACTCCTTCTGGGTTGATTTGTGGGGACTGCCTTCATTGGATCATGACCATTGGACTAGATGACCTACTAGGTCCCTTCCAACTCTATGATTCTATGGTTCATTCTAGGGACAATGGCTTCCTCTTACCTTTCCATCGTACATCTATGCCATGTATGAACTCAGATTCAGGCATCTATCTGTCTACAGTATTTAAATACCGCTTTTCAACTAAAAAGTTCACAAAGCAGTTTACAAGAATTGAAAAAATTAATAGCTAATTAATAGCTAAGGGGTTCTTGTCCCAAAAGGGCTCACAATCTAAAATGCAAAAGAACACCAGCACAGACATTGCTGGGAGTGTGGAGGGCCCGTTACTCTCCCCCGCTAAATAAAAGAGGAACACCCACTTGAAAGAGTGCCTCTGGCCCAGTTACCAGTAGGCATGTCTTCCTACTTGTAAGTAAAGGCACAGTATGGCTCAGCTTCACTTTCCATAGGGCTTAATGCATTTTGGGGTTTTTTTTTGTTTTTGGCCATACCTTTGATAAGCAAGAGATATTTCAAAGTTGTTTTTTTTGCGTTGGATTCTGCTGGAAAATATGCATCCAATGATATATGACTTGAATTACTACATTCTTAGCAATTTTAGCTATTTTTGTGATTTTGGTCACCTCCAGTGTGTCACCCCCTGAGGGTGGTACTAGAGTGGTACCCACTTCCTCCCGGGACTCCCTCTAGAGATCCCATTGACCCAAACACCAGTCAAAATAGACTTGATTTGAGCCTTCACTGTAAAGCCATGAGGAAAGTTTTCTTTTTTTTAATCCTTGCAACCATCCTATGAATTGGGCTAAAAAACAGAAACTGATCTAAGTATTCAGCCAACCATACCATATTTACTCAAATCTAATACACCATTAAATCTAATGTGCACCCAGATTTTGGAGACTGAATTCGGCTGAAAAAGGTGCATATTAGATTTGAGTAAATTTGATATACAGCAAATACCTATCCATATATATATTAATTCAACCTATCGTAAATTCAGCATATAGCCAGTGGCAGTTGGAAATGGCAGAATCAAAGGGCAGCAGGGAGAGGACGTGGGAGTTTGTAGCTGAAGTTAAATGGAAATGGGAGCATGAAGCCAAGGGTGGGGTGCAGAAATTGCTCTCTGGGCTCTGCTGCCTGCCAAAGGAATGCCTGTTCACTTCCGCTGTGCTGTTTGTATACTTGTTAATAAAGCAAATACTGTAAGTTTCCTGTGTTTTCCCAACCAAAGGAAACAAAATTCTGTTGGCATATCGTCGACTGAGGTTCTCGCCTCCAGCAGTGGATTGGCAGAGGCACTTGCTCTGCCTGGCCACCTACATCCAGAAATCCAAATGAAAGAGGACGAAGAGAAGATGTTAACTCCACACCCTGAAGTCTGCTCCACACTCAGTTTAATGGCTTGGAGCAGACGTGGATGGTTCGGAGGATGCTCAGTGGATCAAAACCACAGACAAGCAACCAACCTGATCTATGCCATGTATGAACTCCATTGTGGAGTTGCTATTTTCAGGGTTTTAAAATCTCAGAGTGGCCAATCAATTTAAGGTAAGTGGCAGGCCTCTGGCCTACTTCCCAGACTGATTCTCCCTGTGAAAAGAAGGATTCAGTGAGACACTCACACAAGAGGCATCCGCATCACTTCTTACATTCCAAGCATTGTCTCAAAGATTAAGTCGAAATGGTTTCACTGTTTGCCGAAATCTCCTAGGCGTTGGAAATTTTAATGCCCTTCTGGTTGTGGTCATCCAGGTGGGGTTTCTTTTCTCAAGAAGAACCGCATGTTGGAAAAATAACATGGAGGGCTCTCGGAAGGGAGGAAACTGTGTAGTGTAGATCAGGACCATATGCAAAGGAATTTTCTTTCAGCCACTGGTTTTGCAAGGCAAAGTGGCCAAAAAATAAGTAGGTTTGCACTCAACACTGTCCTGAGGCTCACTGCCAGGCAAGAACCATTTTACATGCATTCCAGAGGGAAAAAGCAAAGATAATCTACTTAGCCAGGACAAAAAACTACCTCTGTGTGTCTAGGAATAACTAGCAGATAATGATTGTGTTATTTTTAGCCTTTCTTCCTTAATAAGGCTGTCATAAATATATAGTATAAAGTTCTACTATAGAGATCCCCTGAGCCACTCCAAGTTTCCTGGAATAATAATTCCAGTGTAGCAGATCTTTCCTGAGTAACTTCCCTCTTCCAAGCAGAAGACTCAATGTCTCTCTGAAGTCCTTCTCAGCAAATATTTCACATAGATTAGAGCCTTTTCTGCTATCCCTATGACCATCCTTGTTGCTCTATTAGGTCCCTTTCTATACTATGATTTTATTATTCTACTAGTGAATAATTTTATTATTCTACTAGTGAAATGTACCCACCGTGCAGGAGTAAAATTCCCCTGTACATCATCCCCCTGCTGTGCATCAACCCCCCATGCGAATCCACCCTCATGCACAACATCCCCCATGTTTATCCTCCCCTATGCGCATCAACCCCCCTGTACAACATCCCCCGTCCACAACATCCCCCATCCACAACCACCCCTATGTGCATCCACCCCATGCATATCAAACCCCCATGCACATATATAGAGTATGTCTGTATTCCTTTAAAAGACATAATTGTATCCATATTTAAACTCCAGCTTTAGAGCACAGGTACAAGCAGTTTTCCATTAAGTTAGTTAGAAGGCCATAAAGTCTAACATTTCTCATGCACCCACTCACAATGTGCACTTTCATAGCCATCCATAAAAGACAAACTAGTCCTAGAAAAATGTGTTGCTTTTGTTAAGTGCAGTGCAACCAATTTTTTTCTTAAATCCATGACAATAGAAAGTGTTTTGGCTTATTCAGCAGAATGATTTGTTAAAAATCTGATAAAAAATAAATGAAACCCACTATGGAATTTGCCCATAGACTTCAGAACTAATGCATTAAAAATTAATCTGGAATTACAATCTTGGAACTATATGATTTGTCCCGTGCTAGTAATTCCATCAGCTTTTTCCTGCAAATGCCTACAAATAGGAAGCATTTAATCCACATCTCCTACTACTGTCATAAGAACTTATCAAAGATATGAGATTCTTAGCAAATGAGTCAATATGCAAAACAGTCACCTTGCTCTAGTTATTCTCCATGGATATTTAGTCTAATGTTCATACAAGAAATTTTGTGGTGACAGAGAAAAATCCACATTTATCAATTAGTATGTTACTCAGGAGAGCAGGTGTAAGGATGTGGGAAGGGCAGTGGTTGATGTAGTACTCTCAGTGCAGCCTTCCTTTACCTAGTGGTGTGCCAACCCTTGCTCCATCCCACTTCCTGGGATGAAACTTGCTATTTCTACATTTCTTCTACATTTCTTCTTCTAGTCACTCCTCTTCTTATTTTCCCACCCCAAAGATAGATCAGTGGAAACAAAAAATGGACGTGTGTGCTACCCACCAATTTACCACCTGAGAAAACCATTTCAGATGGCTTCACAGATAGGCCAACCCTGAATTTTGGTGTCTTCCATGTTTCATGAATGCCGAGACCATGTAGATGTAGAGAAATGGTCTATAAAGGGCTTCTCAGCTTCCTATAAAGTTTCTTGCCTACTTCTCTGGATCTCCCCTTCTCAAATGCAGCTGGAAGCTATTGTTGACCACATAGTATGTCAGCCTAAGGGTTCACTTAGATGAGATTGCAGGAAACCTATGATCAGATTCACAGACTCTCTCATTTGGACCCAGGCAAATATTTCAGATTGTCTCCTGCTGAACCTGATGCTTCTTCTTGCTTAAGGACTTTTGAAAAGGGCAGTTTCAAAGGGCAGCAGCTGAGCGCTCAGGCTGCTATAGAAGTTCCAGTGCTGCACCCACCGCTCACCCAAGTATGTGACTGCAGTAGCATAGCTAGAAGGGGTGCAAAGCACAAAATTTTGCAGGGACCTCACAATGCTGTGCATGCAGCTCCTCCCCCTCGGAGGTATTTTGGGTACTAAAGCAAATCAAAGACATACACTTCTGTTTTGCTCCTGATCAGCTTTGTTAAGAGTTCTGCGTAACTCAAAAACTTGCACATTCTCAAGCTACTAGCTACAGCAGTCAATAATGTTCTTACAAAACAACACCTTACCTATATGATCTATTATAAAGAGTTCATTCAATCGTTTAGCAAATGCAGTTGTTTCTCTAAGAAGTCATTTGAGACTGAAAGGGGGAGTAAATTGTATACATTAATCAAAAGTGCCGCTGATGTGTCCAACATATAATTAAAATAGCAGCTGTTCCAAAAACAGAATTTTCTGCAAGAATAACAAGAAGACACATCAGGAACTCAGCACTATATTATCAGCCAGACTGAGTGCAGCAGCTACAGAGAAACTGTTGAAAATGCCACAAATTATTATAAAAGTTGTAAAGATAAGGGGAAATGATAGACCCATAAAAGACTAAACTGGCAGTCACCACCAATTTGGATTTACATAGGCTTTGAACAGATGATTAAGCAAACTAAATAGCCAAGGAAAGGAACAAAAGAAATACCTGTTTTAAAAAACTGATTCAAGGATTTAAAAACAGAAACCGGCAGGTGTTCCCAAAAGTAAATACTGGAATGGTGCACCTGTTGCCTTTGGGAAAAGGTTGTGTGTATTTACTGTAAGATATTTAAAGGAGAAACAGGCAAATTCATCACTGGAATAGGACTGTACCTTTGACTGTGCATCCATCATGCTCTGAACATGTGTGGTTTATGTGAGAAAGGGACATATGTTCAGCTATATATGCTTAGAGATTCTCCATCACCAGCAGGAACTCTGGCTAGCATGGAGAAGCCCTTTAATTGTACACATGCAAGGCTCTTTTCACAGACAAACCAAATGCATGACTATGGAAAACATTGATGTGTAATGGGTGAGATTAGCAGATGCAACCCTGTTCCACCATGTTTTATGTGGAAAGATCACATATTCAGGCCGTTATACTACAATTGCTTGTCTTGTATTAAAAAAGAAGAGTAAGTACCACAAGTGCTACCATTTTTACATTTTAACTCTAGAGTATAAGGACATTTTCTTTAAAAAAATTTATGCATTTATTTATTTAAAATAATTGTAGGTTGCTTTTCTTAATAACTACTGAAGGATTACCAAGGCAGCTTTTAATGTCTGTTTATACTCCATTATTCAGGGGTTTGTAAGTCTTTTGAAACATGCACATGTTCAGCAGAATGTTTGATCTCACCTGGATGTATTTGCTAGACTAGAGAATGGCTATAACCTGAACACACCTAGTAAGATTTAATATCTGGGTAGTCAATTGCAGAGAGGAAAGATATAAGTGTGCTTGAGCGCACATACATACATAAGCAGGCCTCTGTCAGTCTTGAAAGACTATGGTATCGTGCTCAGCGCTGCATATGCTGCACGTGAAGCACAAAAGCCTGGGTTGGATTGTTATGGAGGGTAGGCTGTTACCCAAGCAGCAAATCCCCCCTCTCCACACCACTGAATTAGTCCAATGGAAAGGCAGAGCCGATACGATTGGATCCAGCTGGCGTCGCAGAGCTGGGCTAAGGACAGGAGCTCACCCTGTCTTGTGGGGCCGACCCGAGTCTCGAACTCTGGCCTGCTGGTTAACAGGCACAGCGTCTTAACCGCTTGCGCCACCCACAGCCCATACGTACCTACCTACCTACCTACCTACCTACATACATTAATTCATTAATTATGGTATATGGTATATAATGGTATAATTCATTAATAAGACTTTGGAGAGACTTTTTATGAATTAAAAGCCTCTCCAAAGTCTTGTCAACAGAAGGGACAAAAAAGAGTTTGTCTATGGGGGTACTTGAAGTATGAAAACTTCTCCTTCTAAGGACACTGAACACAAGAATATGCATTAAAATGAAAGAATGGTGACCATTGACAACCATTTAATGCAGAGTGGGACAGAGAGGCTCATTTAAACTGGGAGCATTTTTCCTTCTTTATAGCTAATAGTTATCAAGGCAGGCAATGGGGGTCAGGAGGGAAAAGGAGCTGCAGTGAAAAAAGTCCCTTTCAGTCTCTATTTCATGGTTTTCTCCAAGGAGAAGTAGCCCCAGTATTTTTGCAAATCAATGTCTCTTCTAGTCATCATTGTGTTCCTTGTCCCCCCACTGGACTGACAGCATGGGTTTCAGTTTCTCACAGCAGGAGACAAGCAGTCTGGAAGCCAACTAGTAGGATGTCTTTGTCGTCATTTGACAATTCAGATGAGGACAAAAGTTCTCCTGCAGGTTAGGAAGATGGATTTGATTACTATGTGGCCAAAACATAATTCATCCCTAGGGTTGCCTTGCAGTGTGGGATGAAAAACAGAGCAGAGCTTGCCTCCATATGTGTGACAGACCTGGGCTCACGGCCTCTTGGCTTGGTTTTCAATAAAATTCACATTTGTCGATGATGGGTTGAATTTCTGAATATAACACCAATTGCAGGTGTTCATTATGTTGGGCATTGTTTACATTTTTGTTCCACCCTTTCACTTAGGATCTCAAGGAAGCACACACCACCACAGGAACAGGGAGACAGGTGAGTTGTGCTGGCTTACACTGGTTAGGATTGCACCCTCATACACAGTGATTCAAAGAAATTAACAACTGGTTCTATGCCCATCTGGCAGCCACTTTTAAATGGCTTATTTTTAAACTTTATATGTCCTATCTCTCGTTAACAACCGGTTCTATACAGTAGGTGCAAACCTGCTGGAGCCCACCACTGCCACAGTATATGCATCCATACCTGTTTGAGTATGTGAAATTATGTGAAATTAGTAAAATGAGTACAGAAATTATTTGTAGCTTGTTGGCAACTGAGGACACAGTTCTTTGCAAGTGGTGGTGGCACATTGTTTACAGTTGAGTATTCAGAGATAGAAGGCAATTACTGGAATTCAAACAAAAGCTGTACAGCTAGAAAGACGATCTACTTTGTTATGTGTTGGGGGTATTGGAAAATGGATCAGATGACATATACTGTATTACATGTATGACATATATACAGATGACTTCCAGTATTGGGAGTTTTGGGTGCTTGCTTTTTCTGTATCTTGAATTATATACTGTACTTTATTGTAGTCCCCACTTTTCCATTCTACTATGCTTGCATCCATGCTAATTTTTGGGCACAGTTTTGTTGATGATTATTTTATATGCCAATAAAAGTATACCGTACAATACAAGAGCCTGTGCTCCAGAGCCGGCTGAGTCTTTCTCCCTTTCCTCCTTCACCTCATGTATCACCATGTCTGTGTAATCCTAAGTAAATAGCTCATTGATAAACTAAACATCCGATATTACAAATATCTTCATTTAGATGAAGGAGGTTGTCATTCTGTTGTTTCACAAGCTGGCAATAGGGACAGCAAATAGGCTATTTCATGTGGGATTTGAAAGTACACTGAGAGCTTCTCTTGTGGAAGACAGAACAAGACCATCCTGTTTATGCCTCAGTGGTAATTTGTAGGGGGAGGGACGCTTCCTTTCAGTTTGCTATTCATTCTCTTGCACCCAAGTCTCAAAAAGGAAGGGAATGGAAAGAAGAAAAAGTTATAATATAATGTATTGGCTGAACATACCTGGTGCTGTGGTCCAGGGGTGTCCAAATTCTGGCACAGGAGCCAGATGCGGCCTTCAGTGAGCCTCCATATGGCCCACAGCAAGCCTTGGACAAATCCTGTAATCCTCTGGAGATGAGGAAGCTCTACTCTCTGACCTCCAGAGGGTATGTTAGTATTCTATTTAGTATTCTTTTTAGTATTCTATTTCATTTTGAGGGATGGGATGTCTAGACACACTTCCCCTCTCTGTGTATGAAAGTGTTTATGAAGCTATTTGAAAATCACTCCCTGTGTCTGTATTCGAAAGTGTTTATGAACTGATTTGAATTAATTAGTTCATTAATAAGTTATGTTTCTAATACAGTGACGCCTCACGTAAAGAATGCCTCACATAAAGTATGTTTCACGTAACAAACAAAAATTTCTCTAGGATTCTGCTTCACGTAAAGAACATGCTTCACGTAAAGAACACATTCGTTGGCAGTTGGGGCAGACGTGCTGGCCGGCAGCCTGTTTAAAAAGTGTCAGGGCTGCCTAGCGCACCTGCCCATAGTGAAAGCAACACTTCCACGCTGTTCCTCCTGTGGCCGGGTGTCCGCTGGGCAGAGGGAGAGAAGA
Source organism: Cryptoblepharus egeriae (assembly GCA_030015325.1). Lineage (NCBI taxonomy): Eukaryota > Metazoa > Chordata > Lepidosauria > Squamata > Scincidae > Cryptoblepharus > Cryptoblepharus egeriae. The sequence goes on along the minus strand of JAREYC010000004.1, from coordinate 23,134,056 downwards.
GCAGTGGAGAAGAGGGAAGCAGCTCAGGGCTGGCCAGAAGGGAGGAGCGGAGAGAGAGGCTCAGGATGGAGAGAAGGAGAAAGCGGGGAGACACTTGGAAAGTGTCTTGGATTGCAGCGTCCTAACCATCTCTACTCAGAAGTTAGACCCATTGTGTTCAATGGGTCTTACTCCCAGGAAAGTGTCTTTGATTGCAGCCTCCTAACCACATCTACCCAGATGTAAGCCCCATTGTGTTAAATGGAGCTTACTCCCAGGAAAGCGTTTTTAGGACTGCAGCCTAAGTAGACTTCATAAGATCATACACATTGAATGTATGTTTTGAATTCAATCCCAGTGTTCTGTCATCATTTTTACATCCAGTTAATATTTTTATATGAATATTTTTGGGGTTGTGGAACCAATTGTCTGAGTTTCCATTATTTCCTATGGGAAAATCCGCTTCACATAAAGAATGTTTCATGTAAAGAACATGCCTCCGGAACAAATTAAATTTGTTACACGAGGCGCCACTGTATATTCATTGATGTAAATTTATTCACATTTGAAATGTAAATAATTTTTTTTTTCTTTTACCCCGACCCAGTGTTAGAGAGATGATGTGGTCCTCTTGGCTTAGTTTAGAAATCCATGCTAGTCCAGAAATCTTCTCTCCTCCGTACATCTTCTCAGTTTCCATTCCCCTCTTTCTTTTGGGATTCAGAGAGCTGGAGGAGGAGGAGTGATTCAGGCAGGTGATTCCTTGAAACAGGGATGGTCTGCTGAAGGAGCACTGTGCAAAGGTGTAGCATCTGGCATGTAAGACAAGAGAAGCAGTCATCTTGGGCACCAGGAGGGATTCTGCTAGACCTTCATATGCCCTGGACATAACTCATGTTAGACTCCTTGTCATACTGAGCTGTTTACACAACCCAAAATGAAATACCAGTGGAAAACTTTTCTATGCCAGGCTGTCTCCACCTTCTTGCAATTCCTGCATTTCTACAAGAAGGAGGTTTCTGGAACACACCATTCTAAAACTAGTATTTAAGTTTTACCAGGGCCCACAGCTAGGATCCCCAATGATGCCCCCATCTTAAAAAAACTACTAATCTGCTTTCCTTTGTATGAGGAAACCTGTGTAGATGGGGAGAATGGATCCAAATGTATAGACATCCCATTTTCTGATGGTTCATTCATTTTCTGATGGTTCTGTTCTTTCAACACCTTTCAATTTTACCCAGAACTTATCCACTCAACACTCAATGCTCCACTCTTTTAACCTCTTTCTGCTGGTATAAAGGTTAAAATGGTCTTCCCTGATGTTGATTTGCATGTGACATGGTGATCAAGTTATTTTTGGCATTTTCTTATGACTTTCTTCAGTAAATAACCACCATTCAAATATACAAGATATTCATTGCCCACACAGGCCTTTGTTAATTTTACAGTAATTTATGTATTTTGCTATATTGATGTACTGTATTTTGCTATGTGTTAATAAATAATGTGTTACTTAGGCTTTTGCAAGTGATATTTATGTCTTTTTTGGGTGGCCATTTTGCATTTGCAAGCTGCACAAGACAAAAGAATAGGTTTCACTTTTCAACAATTTTCACTTTTGGATGGTGATCTGTTCCCTAACCCATACAATAAGTAGGGGATGCCTGTATGTGAATTTGTAATTGTAAGATCACAAGCACAACTAGGATGGACTGCTACCTAACCAACACAATCTGGGTGTTTACTTCTAGACTTAAATGTCTCTCTGCTTCTGGTGCTCATTCTGCCTGTGATGAAAATGGCATCTACCTTTTATCTCTGCCTGCCTCCCATAGGTATATTTTTAAGTGAAAGTAGTTATGTGTATTATATTTGAATGCAGGAACAAATTTAATTTGAGTCCTTTATAAGTGAATCCTTGGCTACAGCATCACCTAGGTACACAGTTTCACATCTGAAATGTGCAATTAATTATTGTGTCAGTTATCTTAATAATGAAATATTGGCAGACACAAATAATGGGTATTATACCATTCCTGAATCGCCCACTACTATGTACACTACTACACAGTACACTACTATGTGGGTGATTCAGAAATGGGTGGTTTTCAGAGACTGTTTATTATCCACAGAATATACTTATATATCTGGAATGCTTTCTAAGATTAGTTTCTGCATCTTCGACACTTGTTCCCATCAATTCACTTTTCTCATATCTACGTTACATTTACTAGATAGATTAAAAGATATTAAAGCCTTAAGGAATATAGGAGTATTATTATCTCCATACAAGGGAAATTTGACTGATGTTAATGGGAGTTAGATATCTATTGCCACATAGAGAAGATGACAGTATACTCACTGGAATGCTGATGGAAGGGTTTACATGTGGAAAACACACCTTCCTCTGCTCACAATGAACCTCTTTTTGTTTGGCAGCTTAGCCAAAAGATTCTTAACTACTGTTATTAAACAGGATTTAAATCATGGGGACTTCCGAGTGCACTGCCTGCAGTTCACATGCTGATTTGATTTGGAAGTAAGTACTGGGAAACATTTTATACTTGTGATGCAACAAAACACTGTATTTAAACTTAAGAGTGTCTAATTGCATACAATTATAGAGGCCATTTTTAATGTTGTCCCATTTGTTGTTTTATTTATTTATGTATTTGTTTATTTTTCACATTTTTATACTACCCTTCCTCTAAGGTTGTGGTCTTCAGCCATTTCAGTCCGGGAGCCCCTTTCAATCTTTGGAATCTGTCCAGGATCCCCTACCCTCTATCCAGGACACAATGCTAAAAATGTGGACATGTTCTAGAAAAACAGAACATAAGGTCATCCTTCTTCCCAACCTTCTTCCCAAGTCCACAGGCACCCACCCCCACTGCCCCAACCACACAGGCCATATCTTACCCCCGCCACTCCCCAGCCCCAGACATTCTCCCACCCACCCCCACTGCCTCCAACCTTCACATGCACTCTCAAACAAATACAGTGGCGCCTCACGTAAAGAATGCCTCACATAAAGTATGTTTCACATAACAAAAATTTCTCTAGGATTCTGCTTCACGTAAAGAACATGCTTCACATAAAGAAAACATTAGTTGGCAGTTGGGGCAGACGCGCTGGCCGGCAGCCTGTTTAAAAAGTGTCAGGGCTGCCTAGTGCACCTGCCCATAGTAAAAGCAACACTTCCATGCTGTTCCTCCTGTGGCTGGGTGTCCGCTGGGCAGAGGGAGAGAAGAGCAGTGGAGAAGAGGGAAGCAGTTCAGGGCTGGCCAGAAGGGAGCAGGGGAGAGAGAGGCTCAGGATGGAGAGAAGGAAAAAGTGGGGAGACACTTGGAAAGTGTCTTAGGTTGCAGCCTCCTAACCATGTCTACCCAGAAGTAAGCCCCATTGTGTTAAATGGGTCTTACTCCCAGGAAAGTGTCTTTAGGGCTGCAGCCTAAGTAGACTTCATAAGATCATGCACACTGAATGCATGTTTTGAATTCAATCCCAGTGTTCTGTCATCATTTTTACATCCAGTTAATATTTTTATATGAATATTTTTGGGGTTGTGGAACCAATCGTCTGGGTTTCCATTATTTCCTATGGGAAAATCCGCTTCACATAAAGAATGTTTCACGTAAAGAACATGCCTCCTGAACGAATTAAATTTGTTACGTGAGGCGCCACTGTATAGGTATTTATATACTTCAGGTATTTCAGGTCATCAGATTTCTCTTTTGACTTTATTCTCAAGGCTCACTGTAATGCCTTTGGACAGATTCCACTGCAACTGCATTTCTTTCATTACACACACTCCCACAATCCAGTATCAACGTCTATCCATGCATGGCTTCCGGTGTTCTCAAGACTGTGACCTTCAGATCTTCAGGCAATTACAGCGGCTCAGCCCTCTAGACCAGACCTTCTGCCGTCTCACACACACAACAAACAGATGGTGACCTTGGGGATCAGTGTGGTTGAGGGGGGGACCAGATGGTGGTCTCTCACCATTCATAATCCCCCTGAAAAGAGGCCACAACCCCCAAGAGGGTCCCAACCCCAAGTCTGAAGACCACTGCTCGAAGGAGCTCAAGGTGTTATACATAGTTCCTTATTTTGTCCTCGCAATAAGCCTGTGATGCTGAATGTGACTGGCCCAAGGTCACCTCGGAAGCTTCATGACTAAGGGCACAATCCTAACCATGTCTACTCAAATGTAATACCCATTTTGTTCAATGGGTCTTACTCCCAGGAAACTGTCTTTAGGATTGCAGCCTTAGTGGGAATTTGAACCTGGATCCTCCAGGTCTAAGTCCAACTTCCAAACCACTTCACCATACTGACTCTCTTTTCTTCCCTATTTTCTAAGTTGGTGGTCTTTATCCTTTTCCATGCCACAAAGAAACAAACATAGGCTGCAATCCTAAAGACACTTTCCTGGGAGTAAGACCCATTGAACATAGTGGGGCTTACATTTGAGTAGACATGGTTAGGATTGTGCCCATAGTCACCTGTACAAAGAAACAAACCAACAAATGAACAAACCAACAAATGAAGGAAGACTAAGGACCCTCAATCAACCCACTCCTCCTGGGATCCTTCCTATCCATCCACTCTACCCCATCACCATTTCTCATTCCTTTTATGCTCCTTAACTCTGGTGAAAATATGGTAGTTAATTATTGGCATCAATAATCTTTCATTGCTCTCAGCCATCAAACCCATGTTAGCAGCACAAGATATGTGTGATACAAAAACAGTAGCAGAGTCATTTTGGCTGCAATCCTAATCCCCACTAAAGCTGGCATAAGCCCCAGCATAAGTCCAGTGATGACCTGGTGTCACAAAAAGGCACTTCTGCTCCTGGAGAAGTTAGTCCAGTGTATAGGCATACTCTGATTTCCCCACATCACCATGGGAAGATACAGCAGGTGAGTTAAGCCAGCCTAAATTTGTATGGATTGCACCCTTAGGGCACAATCCTGAGTAACTACGGGGAGTCCTTGCTCCGGTGTAAGAACAATTTGCTCTGGATTGCAATATGAATTCCCCATAGGTTTTCACTAGGTGGTGCAGTAGCTACGGGTGCACGTAAAGTCTATTATGTGCTCCCGTAGTTACTCTGGATTGTAGGGTCTGTCATTTATTTAGACTAGAACTAAGCTATGCACATCCTATTCCAATCTACAACTTGTATATTGAGAAACATCTGTGAGATTCCTCAGGCTGCCTTTTCCAGCTCTCCTCAGGTTCATACAAGATATTTTTCCTTCAGAGACAGTACTTCAGTGAAGCAAAATGATATATATCAAAAACATAAGCAAATGCATATGACTTTATTTAATCCTTTCAGACTGAGCCTAGGATTAGGTGAGAACAAGCCCATTGCTGGGCTGAGTTACCACCAACTCAGCATCAACCTGCTAGGTCAGTGATTTTCAATCTTTTTCATCTCATGGCACATCAACCAAGTGCTAAGGTTGTCAAGGCACACCATCAATCTTTGGACAATTAACAAGGCACATCATGCTGCAGATGGGATGTTCTAGTACCCAAGAGCATAACCCTATTAATAAGTGATGTTATTTAATAAATATATAAATTGTCCAAAGTGTCCAAACAGTACACCTGTGGAAAACTTACAGCACACCAGTGTGCCACGGCATACTGGTTGAAAATTGCTGTTCTACGTTAATAGAAAAGTTACTTTTGTTAATAGAAAAGTTACTTTTCATCTTCTAATAATGTTCTACTGAATTGTTTCAAATATTCTTTTTTGGGGAGAGGGAAGGAAAAAAGTAACTGCATCCGCATTTTTCTACAGATGGTTATAACTTCTAACAGCATATCCAAACGCTTCCCTCCCAAATTTCACCAATTTTGCCATCCTTGCCCTCTTTCCTATGCCCTCTGTAGGGACCCAATGATCATTATTTAGCCAGATAATACAATAAACAATACAATACAATTATTTAGCCAAATAATACAAAACACTATGGGCTGTGGGTGGCTCAAGCGGTTGAGATGCTGTGCCTGTTAACCAGCAGGCCAGAGTTCAAGACCCCGGGGGGCCAACAAGACAGGGTGAGCTCCTGTCCTTAGCCCAGCTCTGCAACGCCAGCTAAGTCCAATTGTATTGGCTTTGCCTTTCCCTTGGACTAATTCAGTGGCGTGGAGAGGGGGGATTTGCTGCCTGGATAACAGCCTATCCTCCATAACAATCTAACCCAGGCTTTTGTGCTTCACATGCAGCGTATGCAGCACCGAGCACAATACCATAGTCTTTCAAGACTGATAGAGGCCTGCTTGTTAATACAAAACTGATGTACAAAAAACCTGTGGCACATAATTTATGGTGTATAATAAGTAGTATGCATTAAGAGATTTTGCAATAGACAATTATTATTGCAATTATTAATATGGGGGTCAATAAGTCATTAATCCTTACAACAGCCCTATGATGTCAATCAGTATTCCTTAGATTTGAGGTTCCCAAATTGGGAACCCACCTGTTGGGACCCAGCTGTGGGTCACTAAACATTGATGGAGAGATCAGTTAACTAATTGCCTCAAACCATAATGAAAATTCAGATACTGTAGCTGCTAATTACTCTGCAAAAAACTCAGTTCTTTGCAGGAATCTTAGGAGTGAGATTATAAGGGGGATTACCCAGCTGAGTCAGTTCTTCTTTTTTTAAACCCTGCATCATCACACTAGTATTTTTATGCCTATGATTTTTTTAAAAATGTGAATACTGCTTGAGCACAATCCTATGCAAATCTACTCAGAGGCAAGTCAATGGGGCTAACTCCTGGGTAAGTGTTGATAGGATTGTAGCTTTAGAGCAGGGATCTCCAAACCTCAGCCCTGGGCCAGATGCGGCCTTAAGCCTCCCCCATCTGGCCTTCCAGTAAGCCCTGTAATCCTCCAGGGAACTTATGAACTGGTTTGAAGAGGGTATCAGTGTATGAAAGTGCTTATGAACTGGTCTGAAGTTCACCTTGGGACTTTCATACACAGAGAAAGGAGATGTGAGGAACCTCCCCAGCCTCTCTCTGTGTTGAAAAATGTTTATGAACTGATTCAAATTCATTCATTCATATATGTTCCATCCATCTTATATACCATATATATAAATGAAAAGTCACTCACTGATTCATCAACGACCCGCCAAAACTGGTGGACCTATAAGCATGAAATTTGGGGAGGGTGTTCCTTCAGTGATGGAAGCACCCACTAAGAACCAGTTTTCGGAAATTCCCACCAGAAGGGGGTGAAAAGGGGTCCAACGTGTTTTCCTCTCTATACTTTCCATTGAAGAATCCCTGACTGAGGGACGCTCTACCCCAACACCTGGACCTGGAAGCATGAAATTTGGTGAAGGTCTTCCTTCTGTGACTGGAACACCCACCATGAACTGATGTTGAGAAATTTAACCCTTAAGGGGCTGAAAAGCAGTAAAACATTTGGTGCCTGGTGCCTGATGCACTGGGAAGGAGGGTGTACTGGGAGAGTGCACATGAGAAGATATTGCACATAGGGGGTTCATGCGTATGGGGGGGTTGCACATGGGGGATGGATGCGCATGGGGGTGTTGCGTATGGGAGGGTGTTGCACATGGGTGTTAATGAGCATGGAAGGGTGTTGAGAATAGAAGGATATTGCACAAGGGTATTTGTGCAGGGTGTTGCGCAATGGGGGTATGGCGTATGGATGGTATTGTACTTCCACAATGTGGGTACATTTTGCTAGTCTTTAATATATTCATTTATGTACATTTATTCAAATTTGAAATGTAAATCAATTTTTTTCTTCTGCCTCCCCCTCCCATATCAGAATGATAATGTGGCCCTCCTGCCACAAAATTTAGAGACACCTGCCTTAGAGCCCAAGCCCATAACTGTTTACTCAGATGTCAGTCTCATTATAGTCATTGCAGTTTAGATAGAAAACACCCTAACAGCCCAATCCTATTCATGTGTATCTATGCCTTATTCCTAGGTAAGTGTAGATAGGATTGCAGCTTTACAGCTTAAGCCTATGCCTGTCTACTTAGAAGTCAGTCCCATTATAGTCAATGGTGCTTCCTCTCAGGAAAGTGTGAATAGGATTGTACCCTTGGAGCCCAATCCTATGACTGTTTTGTTTTCTGGGTATAAGTGGATAGGATCGCACCTTGGAGCCCAATCCTATGACTGTTTCCTAGTTAGACCCCTGCTATCTAGGCAGGTGGCACTTTCAAGTAGGAGTTCCTCCTTTATTTAGCAGGGGGAGAGTAACTGGCCCTACACACACTAGCAATGACTGTTCAAGTGGTTTCTGCTGGTGTTCTTTTAGCATTTTAGATAATGTGGGCTCTTGTGGGACAGGGACCCATTAGCTATTAATTTTTTTCATTTTCATTGTAATCCTCTTTGTGAACCTTTTAGTTGAAAAGTGGTATATTTAGATAGATATGTGGCTGGGATTGCACCTTTGGAGTCCAATCCTATGACTGTTTTATTTACTAGGTATATGTGATAGGATTGCACCCTTGGAGCCTTTGGTATATGTTTCTAGGTAGATGTGGATAGGTTGCACCGTTGGAGCCCAATCCAATGCCTGCCTAGCAATGGATAGGACAGGAGCTCAGCGCTGTACAACTCTTGTGCATTTGTGCAGCGCTGAGCCATCCCTCCATGCATGGGCCGGGGTGGTGCTCCTGCGGGGTCCCCCCCCCCACTTCCTTCGCTGCGGGGCGACCCTTGCGGTCTGTGGCTGGGCTGGCAGGGAGCGCATGCGGGAGTTTCATTGAGTGCGAAGACAGAGAGCAGAGACAGAAAGCAGAAGGAGGCGGCCGCTGCCTTTGTAGTCGGGGAGGAATGCGGAAATGTTGCAGCAGTATGTCAAAGTTTTTTGAAACGGGGTCAAGTCACATTCAACCAGCGTGGGAAACCAAGGGGGGAGAAAAGTTTGGTGTGGGGGGGCAAACTCTCAGCCCAGGAGAGGGAGAGGAAGGCAGGCACTGAAACTGGGGCTTGGAGAGGAGAGCCACTGCTTGGGGAGGCTGTGCGTAAAAGGCTCCCAGCCTCTGCTCAGCCACAAGGCTTTTTCTCTCCCCCCCCCCAAAAGGAACAACAAGGGGGGGCAGAAGAGATCCTCTTTCTTTCTTTCTCTCTCTCGTTCTTTTTCCTCTCTTTTTTTCTCTCTCTCTTCCCCCACCGGTTGGGGAAGCTGTGCGTAAAAAGAACTGAGCCTCTGATCAGTCGCAAGGCTTTTTCTCCCCCCCCCCCCAAAGAGAAACAACAAGAGGTGGGGGCAAAAGAGATCCCCTCTCTCTCTTTCTCTTTTTTCTTCTCTTTCTTTCTCTCTTTTTCTCTCTCTTCCCCCACCTCTACTGATTGTGGAGGCTGTGCGTAAAAAACACTGAGCCTCAGATCAGCCACAAGGCTCCCACCTAAAAAAAAAAAGAGGAACAGCAAGAGGTGGGGGGCAGAACAGATCTTCTTTTTCTCTCTCTTCCCCCCCCCCCCCAAGGTCCAAGCCTGCCCCACAGCCTTGCAGCAGGAAGATGCGGACATACACCCACAGCACTGCCTGCTTGGAGACGTCGCCACTACCTGTGTGGCCCCGGTGGCCACTGCTGCTCCTGAGACCTGTTGGAAGCATCGCCACCATGTGAACGCTCCGGATCCGGTTCTCTGATGGGGAGTTGAATATTAAAAAGATCTCTCTTGCTTTGAGAGTTTTTAGAAACTATTATTTTTTTTAATATCTTCATTTTTTAAAAAAAAAAAACCCTGCTCTCCTGGAGGCTACTGAAAAGTAGTTCTCTCCGAAGATCAAGACCATCCCAGGTACTTTGGATAAAAGGTGCCCATGTGCTCTTTCCAGATGCGGTGACTTTAAATGTGGGTTTGGGGGAGAGGGAAGGGAATGGGGCTTTTCCTTGTCAGCTACTGAGATCCCAATCCTACGCATGCCCATTCTGAAGTCATATATAGTCCACTCCATTATAGTCAATGGAGCTTACTCCTAGGTAGGTGTGGGTTGGATTGCCTCCTTAGAGATCAATCCTATGCATATCTACGCAGAAGTCAGTCCTATTCTAGTGAGAGTCAATGGGACTACTCCTAGCTAAATGTGTATAAGTGTGCAGCCTTAGAGACCAATCCTATGCACGTCTTCTCAGAAGTCAGTCCCACTAGGTTCAATGGGGCTTAGTCCTTGGTAAATGTGGGTAGGATTGCAGCTTTAGACTCAATACCATGTCAGTCCCATTGTAGCTTACTCTCAGGAAAGTGTAGATAAAATTGCAGCCTCTGAACACAATCCTATGCATGCCTACTCAGAAGTATGCTATTATGGTCAATGGGACTTACTCCCAGGAAAGTGAAGCTAGGATTGCAGCCTGATGCTTTTCAGATATCCTTATTACTGGATGGATTGGAAGGTGGGGATCTCCTATATGCATTGTTTTATTTCCACCACCGTGTGCATGCTATCTTGGGCTGGGGGGCTGCTTTGGGGTGGTCCTCGTGCACGTTTGGGGCGGGGATGGGATTTTTTTTAGTGGAGAGAGAGAGAGAATGTGGCGCTGGTAAGCGTGGGAGGGAGGCGATCTGTCCTTTAGGGGGAAATAATTGTTATGCATACTTTTGGAAGTGAGGGGCTTGCTGAGCCGGGCATAAAGCCCCCTCCTTCCCCCTGCTCTGGCGATTGCATGTATGCATGCAAGCAGTGCATCCAAAAATTTACATGCACATATGCAGAGCATTAAAAAATACATGCATTCTCCATGTGGAGGAGTGGGAAGAACATGTATGCATGCAAAGAGTTGCTTAGTGTGCCTTCCATTCTTGTGACCCCAAGAAGTGCCTGCTTCTGAATCCTACAGAGAAATTATTGGGTTTCTTGCTGCAACCTTCTTGGGGGGCTGCAGGGCTCCACCTCCTCCCTCCTCTGGACGACCCCACACGCTCAGCCTCCCGACCTCACACATGGCTGCCTGGATGGTGGGGGGCAACCTCCATCCCCAGAGGCGCTCCTGCTGCCTCCTTCCATTGGCTTAACAGGCTCTTCCCTCCAGGGGGAGGCTCTTCTCCCAAGCTGGCTGGGCACGTGGAGCCTCCTCAGCCCAGCTGCTGGGCTTGGCTTTGCTAGGCTAGGCGAGGTGCCTTCCTTCTCCTGGTGGCTGGCACAGGATTGGGACCTTTGGAGCATGGCCTGGGATTCACACATAGGATGTAAAGAGAGGGGATGGGAAACACCCCAGATGTGCAGCCTGGGAGTCTGTGGTGGGAAAGTGGGGGCTTGAGTGTAATAAAATAATTACCTGCATGTAATGGAGGTCATAATAACACTTACTTTTCCTCCCAGAGCCCTCTGCCCCCCACAGAGCTCAGCACACTTCTCATATAACCCCCTCGTACCTCCCACAGAGCCCATGCCTCCTCACACAAACCCCCACACTGCTCACAGAGCCCTTTGCACCCTCACACTTCTCACAGTACCCCCACACAACTCACAAAGTCGCCTGCCTCACACCTTCTACAGAGCCCCCAAATCAGAGCCTCTTGCTCCCTCATACCTCCCACAGGCCCCCCCACATCTCCCATAGAGCCCCTGATCCCCTGCACCTCCCACAGAGGCCTTGCCCTCACACATAAAACACCCCCACACCATTCACAGAGCCCCTTGTCTCCTGATACCACAGAACCACCACACCTCTCACAGAGCCCACCAGCCTCACTCCTCCCACAAAGCTTACCACCTCATAGCTCCTTGCCCCCTCACGCCTCCCACAGAACCCTCACACTGAGCCACCTGCCCCCACACTGCTCACAGAGCCCCCACCTCAGAGCTCTTTGTACCCTCACACCTCCCACACCGCTCACAGAGCCACCTGCCCCACTCCTCCCACAGAGCCCACACCTCACAGAGCTCCTTGCCTTTTCACACCTCCCTCAGAGCCGCCACTTCCAACAGAGTCCGTTCCTCCCACAGTGCCCTTCACACCTCTCACAGAAACAGTGCCCCTCACACCTCTCATCTCTTCACACCTTCCAGAGAGCCTTCACATGTCTCACAGAACCCCCTACTCCTTCACATCTCCCAGAGAGCCCCCACACCTCTCACACAACCCCCTCTCCTCACATCTCCCACAGAACCCCTGCCCCTTACACTTCTCACATAGCTCTGCCCCATATACCTCTTACAGAGCCCCCACATCTCCCACAAAGCCTCCTTGCACATCCACAGAGAACCTGCCCTTCGCACCTCCAAAAAACCAGCCCAGTCATCAGCCTCCATGCATTAGGCTTGTAGGTGAAAAGTAGCCAGGTAACAGGGCAGATGATAAAACTGTTAAAAAACCAGTTTTATCAACATCATTGTGACAATCTGCGTCTGAAGTGATAACACTGTCGACTGCAAAAGATTGCAACAGTGGCTTCCGTGAATGGGAATAGAAGCTGTCTGGTGATAGTTTTCATAGCAAAAGTGGCTGCTGCCATTTTTCCGTGGTTTCTGTTTGAAGCGTTGCGTGGTTTACTCATTGAGATGATTTATGTCAGGAGTTATGTAGCAGCATTAGCCAGGTGCAGCTTCGCCTGAAGTGGCTCTAAGAGAGCATGATATGTAGGTAAGTTGGAGTCGCAGCATCTTTTTCTCTTACAGTGAAGCCATGCTACTTACGTTACCCCATTATTGATAGTTTCTTAACACTTACCAGTGATTTTTTTTCAACCAGTGTGTGCTGTGGCACACCAGTGTGCTGTGAATGATCTGCAGGTGTGCCATAGGAGTTAGGGAGATATATATTAACAGGATCATTGGGGGATGTGAGTCCCTAGCCAGCAGTGCAGTGTGCCTTGTCAGTTGTCCCAATGCTGATGATGTGCCTTAACAATTTTGGCACATTTCAGTGTGCCTGGAAATATCTGCTTCAAGGTGCTTTTTAAAGGGCATTTCCAGATATGAAGGTTAGATGAGGCCTTGTGTTTGCATCTGCGATGCAGATGTAAAGCCTACATTGCTGAGAATTCACCGTCAGTCTTTCTTTTGCTTTGAAAATATTCGTGTGTGTGTTTCTAAAGCAAGAGAGAGGCACAAAGGTACTTTCCAGTACAACATGTGGCACTGTTCTAAGATTATCCAATTGTTTGGAAAGGTCTGGGTCACATGACCCATTAATATATAATACTGTGGAATTCATTAATATTTTAACAGTGTTGCAAAAGCTATGAATGCATTTCTGTGTTACACATGAGATGTAAGAAAATGCCAATACCTGTACTGTCCAAGAAAATGAACAACATAGGAATAGTAATTCAAGTCAGAATATATCAAACCTTACAATCCTAACCATGTCTACTCAAAAGTATGAACCATTACTCCCAGGAAATTGTCTATAGGATTGCAGCCATAATTAAGAAAAAATAATAGAACTGAAGCTTTCATTACGTTGGTAACTGCAGTTATATTGAGAATACTGTTATTGTCTATATTTGATGGCAAAAAGTCTCAACTTTGTCTAATTGAAGGCATCACTTCTTCCTGTTCTTGTCCCACCGTTAGCCATTAGTGGAGGCTAAAATTACTGCTCCTTACATCACTGTTTCAGCATCCATCAGATGAGAATGTGCTCAAATTATAATCCAAATTGTGTTAGGGCAGCCTCCAAACCCCGGCCCTGGGGCCAGATGTTGCCCTCAGCATGCCCCTAGCCCTCAGGCAAGCCCTGTAATCCTCCAGCGATGAGGGAAGCTCTGCTCTCCATACCTCAGGAGGGAATTTTGAGGGCTGGGAAGGCTGCTCACACCTCTCTCTGTGTATGAAGTGCATATGAACCGGTTTGAAGATAACCTGTGTTGGAAAGTGATATGAATTCTATGTTGGAAAGTGATATGAATTCATTCATTCACAAGTTATGTCACTAATATATTCATTTACTATATTCATTTAATATATTCAATTTATTCTAATTTGAAATATAAATCAATTCTTTTTTTATTCTGGCCTCCAACACAGTATCAGAAAGATGATGTGGCCATCCTGCCAAAATGTTTAGAGACCCCTGTGTTAGGGGATAAAATCTGGTCACTTGACTACACTCTCAGTATTATGTAAAAGTTTGGATGTTCACATTATTTTAAGGCATATAGAATGAGTGTGCGTTATTTTGAGGCATATAGAACAAGTGTGCTCATTCTAATAATGTTTTGTGCCGCAACTGAGAATTAATGAGTCAATGATCTTTGAAAAAGGTATGTTAGAATTCAGAGCGTGAAAAATATGGCATTGCCTCTCATGTTATTTCAGTGCTGTAAAGGAATATGGAAGATTCACTTGATAATTGCTTAGTGGAATGTGTGGTGTGGTCAAAGCACATGCAGACATTCCAGACTCCTGTTTATGAATATTCATCAATCTCTACACCTTGTGCAGGAGAGAGATAAGAAAAATATAGTACCAAACACCTATGTAGCTTGCAGGTGTTCTGTTTTAATTGTTGCTTTCCATGTGCTAGATGTTTATTCATGTTTTTGGGTGGGCAATGTTGGGTATTTGCATCCTATTGGTGATGTTTCTTATGAAAACCAATCTGGGTAATATTTCTTTCTCATTTTTAAATTAGAGAGATAAATGAGGGAAATAGAGGAGGGGTAAGTTATCTTCCTGTTTATCATATTTATTTGGAAGGAAAAACATCCTCTGAATGATGAATGTGGCTCCTGAGGACCTCATTTTGCTTGGCATTGAAATGTTGCAACATTGAATAGGAGGCTATATGATTTTTACAGTGCAAACCTAGAACATGCTTATTTGAAAATCCCATTGCTCCTGCGGATGTGTGTATAGGATTGTAGCCTTAGGCCACATATTATTACAAACTATCATAAGCTCATAGTTCTATATATTGACGACTATAAGTTTTATATATTGAAGACTATATTGTTGGTCCATCCCTATCATGGACCACCATGTGAACAAATCCAAAATGTGCTCAGAAGTGGCAGCAATTGTAACATTGACCCAAATGATGTATATCAAATGCTATTTTGTTTTTCTTTGTTTATTAAAATATCTCCACCATTTCAGGGGTCTCCAAACTGGAGATCACTGCATTCTGAAAATAAGTTCCAAGGATATTACCTTTCTGCTGGGGTACTACAGTTTCCTTCCTTATCTCCCCAAAATATTGCCTTGGGCAGGTGCAAATACAACTCAGGGCAGAAAGCCACCTGGGGTGATGGAACATGGAAGCAGCTAGCCAGTGAGATGTTTGGGGCAGACTGGGATATGTGGCTCCTGGATGGAATCACACAGAGGAAGGATTATGGCGTGTGCCAGATCCAGTCCACAAGCCAGGGTTTCATACCCACTGTTCTTCTGCAGTTCCATCAGTAAATACAGAATTGGTTTATTAAGAACTATTCTCTGCATTATTTATCTCTACAAAGGATCTATCTCTTCAAATCTTGTACCATAATAAACATCATAAAAACATCAATAAACCCAACCATTTTTAATGTCTATACTACTGTATATTTACTGTATATCCCACTTTAATTTTTTTCCCTCAGAAAAACTCAAGGCAGCTTAGAAGTGTTTAAAAAATTGCAAGAGTTAAAACAAGTCACATTAAATAGTCCATCAAAGAAACAAAAGCAGCTGAAAAAGAACAAATTAGTCAATTTTTGTGTGGCAATCTTCTCCCAAAACTATTTATGATTGATGTCAACACTAGATTGATTATCCTCAATGATCTTGCTTTTTTATCTCATGTTATCACCACATTCTGGAATACCTTTGAGAAGCAGATTATGAAGAAGACTTGGAGAATTCTTCCCTTTCTATGAATCTGTCCCTACTCACTCCTTTGTTTATTCAAAAGCATGTCCCATTTCATAGGATGGGAACATTTATTACATTCTATATGTTCCATAATGGAACTGAAGGCAAAAGTAATTGTTTTCCCTGATAGTGTCCCATCTAGGCACTGACCAGACATGCTTAGCAATGATAAGGTTACAATATCATAGTCCTTCAGACTGTGTACTGGAACCTGGTAAATGTTGATTATCCTGTTTCTCCCAGAACTCTAACCTTCACTCTATAAAACAGGGTATGTCCACACTATTGGTTTAACTGGTTTTACACTGGGAATTGTCGTTCTGTGTGGGGGAGTCTTGGGATCTCTAACAGAAATCTTTAATACATTTTTCTGGATTTTTCATTGAAGACATTACCATTAAAGTTGTATAAAACTGATAAATGTTTGTAGAATTAGCTATTGCCCCTTCCCAGGAGTTATCTGTCAGCTGCAGATGAGAGTTTGCTTGAATAGACAGAATTAATGATAGACTCCACTGTCAGTATCCATCTGCCTCATATGATACAATTGGAGAATGCAAGTTTTATGTGTTTGATAGCTTTCTTACTGATCATTCATTGTATAGAGCTGTTCCCTTTTATTTGTTATAGCTAGGATAATCACAGTATCAGATCCATTAAAAAAAGTACCTGTATATGCTAAGAAGGAATTATTAGAAGCTCCATTTCCTCCAAACAAGAAGGAACAGTTAATTTTTTTATAAATATAAGGTAAGTGCTATAAGAGATTACAATAGAGTGGCATTAACGTTCTTGATATTAATAACTTCTCAAGATAGAAAGCAGCACAAATGGTATCCATAATTTAACTAGAGGACCAAAGAATGTACTCTTCACTTTAACTAGCTTGTCCTAATATTTGGAATTTCTGTATATAGCTGTCTAAAAACATGGCAGCCATTCATCTGTCAACTGCAAGTTATCCCGAGTAAGTTATCTTACTGTCATCTGCAAGTTATCCCGAGTTATCCCACAGCTAAGCTGCTGTGATGTAATTAGACTATCATGAACTGCTGGTGGTGGAATGTGAACAATGGCATGTTGACCAACAATGCAGGTTTAAAAGGGAAGTGAAAGGATGACACCATCTCTGGGTGCATCTCAGGATGCTGTCTCACTGGTTCCTTACCTTCTTTGCTTCCAACCATTTTACCAGTCAGTCTATTTATTGAGTTGTCATGAGTTGTCAAAAGCATGAACCTGTTCTGTCTCCTTTTAGTGTACAATATTTTCTTTGTCTTCATTACGCATTGTGAGAACTACACATTGTGTCTTCATTACACATTGTGAGAACTACACTACACGCATAGATTCATGCTTTTGACAACTCATTGATGACAAATAATAAGGTGGAATGCCTAATGGAAGGGTTGGAAGAACTCAGAAGGTAAGTGGGATGCAGTCAGTGACATAGCTAGAAGATGTGCAAGAGGTGCAGTTGCACCGGGCTATAAGCTTTAGGGGTCTACAAGCCAAGCTAAAATTGTGAAAACGGAGTATGTATGAATGATATTACCATCATGTAATACCTTTGGAAAGGTAACTATGCAGAATGCAATGAATCAAAATGCATTGGAATATCTACATTCTGTCGAACCTTATGGACAGTTAAGCAGAAAATGAAAGCACAAAAGCCTATGGAACAAAAAGTTCCCCAAGATACTGATTGATCTGAGAGCCAATGTAATTCTGATACTGTATGGAACTAATATTCTGCAATAATTTCCATATACTCTGCTAACTGGGTAAAGAGGCACTTCTAAGTGGTGCACCTCTTATATTTATCAGGGAAAGAATAACCATTCCTTTTTGTCCCAGGCGTTTCCCTAACCAATAAAGGACACAATTTTCATGTTTTTTACTTAATTAAATATGATTTTGTTGTTACGGGAGAGGGAGCAACAATGGCTACAATCCAGAATAACTACGATACCTTTTACACCGACGTGGTTATGGTACCTCCTATGGGAAACCTATGGGAAATGCATAGAGCAATCAGAGTAAGTGGATCCCATAGTTACTCTGGATTGTAGGGAAAATCTTCTTTGACTTAAGATATCTAATAAATGCTTTAGCCAAGCCACTAGCAGAGCAAATGGGAGGTGAACTGTTGAGGAGGAGACTGGTTTTCCCCAAATTTTCTTTTTAAAAATACCCAGGGACGATATCACTTCCAGTTGTGACATCACTTCTGGGACAACATTTTTAGCTTTGCATCGAGCTACATGATCATCAGCTATGCCACTGGTTGGAAAGGACCTAATATAGTTACACACCAATACACTAAGGCTACAATCCAGTGTAACTACAGGACCTTTTACACTGACGTAGTTACAGTGCCACCTATGGGAAATGCATAGAGCAGTCTAGAGTAACAGCACAATCCAGAGCAACTAATCTGTCCACATAGTCCCTATATATCACTAGTGCATAACTGCAAGATTCTCCAGCCCAATTACTCTGGAAGAGGCTTAGGGCAGAGCAAGGCAACATAGGGTGCCCTAAGAGAGGTGGACCTGCTCTGCCCTAAGTGCTCTGCCCTAAGCAATTCAGGAGAGGCATGTTGAGGGCATCTTTAGCATTGCCTAGGGCAGAGCAGTTACTCTGTATCCAGAGCCTGTTTCCAAGGCAGAAATGCCCTCTTCCAGCCCTCAGAGTTATACCACCTCAGGAGCAGGTATAGTAATGAGTAGACCCATAGGGGTCCATGATAAGGCCTGAGTAAGAATGGCAGTGTTGACCAAAAATCTGAGTTCTTGGCCAGCCTAGCTGCAATCCCTGCCTCTCAACCTCAGGATATGGCACAACTATGGCAGCCCACTAACCTGGGGATACAGCAGGCCACTCCAAACATCCACCCTCCACTAGAGGAACTGCAGCTGTAACTGGTTGTCAGGAACTTCTGGGCTTTCTTATAAGGCAGACACCACAGCTGTTCCTTGTTCAGTGTGATCTGAGGGGGGTCTCCTCAGGAGCAAGTCCTCCCCATGTGTCAATCACTTAGCATGCTCTGGAGCAGTTAGGGCAGCCCAGGCTTCCTGACTCTCTGGATTCAGCATAACTTTATGTTCTGGATGCAGAATAGTTAGGAGAGAGCAGTTAAGGCAGAGCAGGCTGAACTTGCTCTGGATTGCACCCTAAGTGCCTGATATGTCTTCCCATAATTACTCTGGATTGTAGGGTCAAGTATTTATTAATAAATTTTAAACTGTAAAATATAAATATGGATCTGCAAAAGACTAGGTTATTTTGGGATAACACTCTGTTGTCAGGAAAAATAACCTTGCCTTTTGCAGGTCCCTATTCATAAATATAATAAAAATTACAAGAGAATGTGTGCTGCCGGCTCACAAAGAACTGGAGGACAATGACAATTTTGGCCTCTTTTTTCAATGCATGCCCTGTTTTTTAGCTTTTTGCCCTGGAAAAATCTTGTCCTTTTCCTTTTACAGTGGTGTTTCACATAAAGAGCTTAATTTGTTCCAGAGGCATGCTCTTTAAGTGAAACACTCTTTAAGTGAAGCGGATTTTCCCATAGGAAACAATGGAAACTCAAATGATTGGTTCCACAACCCCAAAAATGTTCATATAAAAATATTAACTGGATGTAAAAATGATGACAAAACACTGTAATCAAATTTGAAACACTCTAATATAATAGCAACCACAATTACTGTAATTAAACACTGTAATATTCTGTACATTAATAAAGAAAAGAAAAACCTTTATGGCCAAGGATGACTAATTTTCACTAAAAGAGTCACTCTTGTCTTTTGGAGCATCTTTAACAAGGAACATCTCTATGTGTGTGAGTTCCATCAATGCAAACTAGATAGGCAGTCTGCAACAGCAATGTGGCCAGATCCTATCCTGCCTACTTAAAATCAAGCCCAATTAAATCCACTGGGGCTTATCACAGGAAAGTGTGTAGGATGCAGCCTGACTCCAAATTTACATGAAGTGCAACAGCAGAAGGGCAAGATCCTATGCTGTCTACTCAGAATCAACTTCCTTTAAATCCACTGGGGCTGACTCACAGGAAAGGAAAACTGCAGGCAGGGAAAATGATGGGGGAAAGAGGGGTGGTTGTAGTGCAATTCAGGTGGGGGGGCTTCCTTGGGGGGAAGGGGTTTGTTTGAGTGGGGCTCTAGAGGGGGATGCAGGAGGAGTTTTCCCTCCTACCTGATGGAGGCTGCAGTGCAGTGCCTCTGCTGGCCTCTTCAAGTACATTGTAATGCGCAGTTGCAAAGCAGGTGCAAAAAGCAGGTGCAGGCAGGAAGAGAAAGTCCCGCCTCAATCCCACTGCCCAGCCAACGCAAGGAGGAGGAGAGGGAGTCCAGCCAATGGGCATTGGGCACTCATTATGCGAATCATGCTCGTTATGTGAGGCAAAAGCCCATACAAATTTTTACTTGTTATGTGGAACACTCGCTATGTGGGGCTCTCATTGTGAGAGGTACCACTGTATTTGTGAGCAGGCAGCATGGAGCCTCCTTATAATTACTAAATTACTGTATTTACCAGAATATTACTGAAAATGTTACTGTACACCTTATTGACCTGTAATAAATCACTGTGTTTACTCTGACTGAATGCGAACCTTTTTCAGCCAAATTAAGTTACCAAAATTGAGGTGCACATTAGACATGATGGTGCATTAGATTTGAGTAAATATAGTATTTAATGAGGCACCTGGCCTGCAGCTCCACAGGTGAGCAGTGCAACGTGAGACACGCCAGCAAAACTCCTCCTTCCCTTTCCATTGCATGGAATACAAATCCATGTGCTTTGGGTCTCAGCCCCCCTTACAACCCTCTGAGACCCCTCCTTGAGTCTCAGCACCCTCCAGTCTCAGCTTCATCTCACCTTACCAAAGCAGTGATAGCTGGGTGTAATTAAATTTTGTACCTGCTTTGCAATTGCGCATTACAATTGCCTGTGAGCATTTTTTTAAACTGTTGAGCTTTTTAAAACGAGGTTGCACATTAGATTTGGTGGCACATTTATATTCAAGTAAAAATGGTATACAGTATGTAATAGTTTAAAATTTAATAATAAGCAATATAGTTTAAATTGATCTGAATGAAAGCAATGTATTTTGTCAGATCCTCCATTTTTGTTGAGTGTCCTACATTTTGACACCTCTTTTGTGGTTAGGACATCTGGTCACCCTGCTCAATGTATCTGACAGTAACAGCACTAGTGAGAGTTGGGAATCCTCCCCTTTAGAATCTCTTGGTGATGAAATGGTTAAACATAGCGGGCTCTGAGAAATGGGGAGGGATTATGCAAATCATGGACCAATCACAAGCCTGCCACGAAAGGGAAAGTGATGAAATTGGTGAGATGGACACAATCAAATCAGTGGGGTGAAGTTGACCATCAGGGACAGGGTTGTTGCAGGGGGGCAGACTCAGGAGCATTGAGGGGCTAATTTATACCAGTGATGTTGCATGCAGTGTTTCACCGGAGATTTGGAGGCTTGCAGCCCAACATTGCTCATCCTTCCCATGGAAACTGAATAAATTATTAGAGGGCTGGTATTAGAAAAGTATAAAGTATATCCCATAAAGTATATTTTGCTTCAATTTTTATTTTGTTCTGTGTGAAATTTAGCATACTCTAGTTGTTTTTAGCTGATATGTCTTTAATTGTTTTACTGAATGTTTTTAATATGTTTTACTGTGAGTTGCTTTGGATTGGTCTATGGCCCAAAAAAGTTAGGATATAGATTTTTTAAAATAAACAAAAAAAATGTGTTTTGAGGTATCTCATTAGCAGTACCTTCTTCTGTTGCTTCCAATGGTTAGGCAGTGAACAGAGAAGTTTCCACAAATATTTATTTAAAAAAATAATAATACTTGTAATAACAACTAAATCTGTTTCTTTTTCTTCAACTTCCAAAACCATCAAAAATCTTTACAGTGGAATAGGTCAGACTCATAGCTTTGCTGTGACATATACCCCCAAATCCAGATTAACTACGGGAGCATGTAAGAGACATTACGTGCACCCATAGTAACTGCACCTCCTAGTGAAAACCTATGGGAAATTCATATTGCATTCCAGAGTAAATTGTTCTTACACTGGAGCATAGACTTCCCGTAGTTACTCTGGATTTTGTCCATAGTTGAGACTTCCCCAGTCTCAGCTCCAAGTTTCCTTTTTCAACCAAATCCTTTAACTGTCTTTCTCCAACCGAGTATGTTCGGAACCTGGAGAGTTGTAAACACCTCCAGTTCATCCTTCTTCCATCTGAGTAGACCACTCTAGGACAAGATGGCATCTCAGGCTTTCCACCACATGCCTCCCCCAGATGCAGTGCCTAGAGATAGGGTCATTGAAGGGGGACTGAATAACAAAAAGAGTAGAAAATAGTCAGTGGTGGGCTCCAGCAGGCTCGCACCTACTCTACAGAACCGGTTGTTAATGAGAGATAGAACATAATAAAGTTTAAAAATAGCCATTTAAAAATGGCTGCCAAATGGGCATAGAACCGGTTGGTAATTTCTTTGAATCCCATTACTGACAATAGTCTTAGGAAAATTCTGAAAGAAAAATGGAAGAGCCCAGAATACGATCAACTTAACAAAACCTTCCCCAATACTTAAAAATTTTGAACCAAAACACAAGCAGGAGGGACAAAGCAGGACTGCAAGAAAAATTGAGCTCTTGAAACACGGTAGAAAGGTCTTAGAAATAGGCAAATGTTTGTGGTAGGGAGATTTGCAAATGAAGGTTCAGTGGGGGGAAAAAAGCCCTCTGGTGTGAACTCATACCTAAAAGCTCAAGGCAAAATCTATTTTTGAAATACTGTTTTTCAGAAATCGTTTTTTATCAAATATCAGACAATTGGTTCCACAACCCAAAAAATATTCATATAAAAATATTACTACTGTATGTAAAAATGATGACAAAACACTGGAATTGAATTCAAAACATGCATTCAATGTGCATGATCCTATGAAGTCTACTTAGGCTGCAATCCTAAAGACGCTTTCCTGGGAGTAAGACCCATTTAACACAATGAGGTAGACTTCTGGGTAGACATGGTTAGGAGGCTGCAATCCAAGACACTTCTGTAATCCAAGACACTTCTCCCCACATTCTCCTTCTCTTCATCCTGAGCCTCTCTCTCCCCTGCTCCTTTCTTGCTAGCCCTGAGCTGCTTCCCTCTTCTCCACTGCTGTTCTCTTCCTCTGCCCAGCGGATGCCCAGTTATAGGAGGAACAGTATGGAAGTGTTGCATTCACTATGGGCAGGCATGCTAGGCAGCCCTGACACTTTTTAAAAGGGCTGCCGGCCAGTGCATCTGCCCCAACTGCCAAAAAGTGTACTTGTTAAGTGAGGCAACACTTGTTATGTGAGGCAGAAGCCTAGAGAAATTTTTGCTTGTTACGTGGATCACTTGTTAAGCGAGGTACCTACCTCTCTCTGTGTATGTGTATGTGTGTAAGAAGAAGAAATAAGTATATCAATATACTACACCAATTTAAAACAGGTCAGATGTTAGCTGTTTGTATCACAGGCTTAATTACCTGCAAATGGCAGAAGAGAAAACATACAAATCTTGATCATATTTTCAAGATTTGGGAGACTCTGAGCACAAATCCTAACCATGTGTACTCACAAGATGTAGGTCTTACTCCCAGAAAAGTGTGTTTAGGATTTCATTCTCTTGGTATCACATAGGTTGCCCTATCACCAGTGACACCTCAGCACAGCTCAGCAGCTGAGAGCAACTGATGGAGGTCCTAGGCATGTCCAAGGGCCAGGCAAAGAGCTTCTGCAAGCTGCATTCAGCCTCTAGGCCTGATGATGGACATCTCTGATGTATAGAAACCTGCTAGGGGCAAAATCCAGAGTAACTACGGGGAGTCCTTGCTCCGGTGCAAGAACAACTTACTCTGGATTCCAATATGAATTTCCCATAGGTTTTCACTAGGTGGTGCAGTAACTACGGGTACACGTAAAGTCTCTTATGTGCTCCCGTAGTTACTCTGGATTTGGGGGTAAGTTGTTATCTCTTTGTAGACAATCTTTGTAACATTTGTAACTGTTTCTTGAATTTGAATAACTACTTGGAACAATCATTCTATTTTCTCAACTGTGTAATCAATTTTTTTCTTTGTTATACAGCAGTCCTTTTTGTGTCTTCTGAGGCACTTATTTGTTTGATAGTTCACAGCTTTCTCAGTAAAGGTTGAGGATATCATTAATGTTTGCCTCTGGTAAATTGGATAATATATAATATTAGTAGCTAACTTAGAGCACAATCCTGACCAATTTTCCAGCACTAGCATAGCTGTGCCAGTGTGGCATATACTTTACCTCATCCTCCAAGGGGAAGCATTCCTCTGGGCCTCTTCCAGGTAAGGCAATGTTCCTTTACCTCAGAGTTGCATTGTTGCCATTACCCTTAGGATTGTGCTCTTATTGGACATATGCAAATATCATGTAAAATGCTCCATACTCAGCCATCACTTGCTGCTTAAATAACTAAACAATTTATTAGAATTCTATTACAACTGATTGCATGTGATCTGTTTTTATTTATTTTCCCAAAAATAACAAAAAGAAGTCTTGCAGTTTAATCATACATTCAGAAAACCATGACATTTTGTCATGAACATGAGGCAGACATCCTGAACAACAGTTTGGATGCATTGCCAATTAAATAAGCGAACAATTTAATTCCAAACTCTATTTACAAGGGTTGTAGTAAAGATTAAATCAAGTTAATACTTTATGCATTCAGCATATGATACACAATATTTATTATTTCAGGTATTTGACCATGAACAGTTTTTTTACACTGAACTCTGGAATGCCTTCCCTTGAAATCTCTCTCTCTCTCTCTCTCTCTCTCTGCAACTTCTGAAGTTTAATGAAGGCGCTTGATATTTGGAAGGTCAGGCATTTGGAAGGCATGATTTTTTAAGTGTTTATTTTTAATTAAGTGTTACGTATGTATTGCTGATATGTTTTTTATCTTTTAAAAATGATATTATTCTTGATATTTGTTTTGTCAGTCATTTTGGAAACACCTAAATTTTGATCCAAAAGTGTCTTTCCTCTGGAGAAAAGCTTCTTTCTGGCTGTTTTCAACTTGGGATCAAACAAATTACACACCTGTGTTTTTGTTGTTTTTGAGGATATAGACAGTGATTTTTCAATTTTTCAGTGGTGCCTCACATAAAGAGCTTAACTCATTCCAGAGGCATGCAATTTAAGTGAAATGCTCTTTATGTGAAACGGATTTTCCCATAGGAAATAACGGAAACTCAGATGATTGGTTCCAGAACCCAAAAAATATATATATATAAATACTAACTGTATATAAAAATGATGAGAAAACACTGGAATTGAATTTAAAACATGCATTCAATGTGCATGATACTATGAAGTCTACTTAGGTTGCAATCCTAAAGACACTTTCCTAGGAGTAAGCCCCATTGAACACAATGGGGCTCACTTCTAGGTGGACCTGGTTAGGAGGCTGCAATCAAAGACACTTTCCTGGGAGTAAGCCCCATTTAACACACTGGGGCTTACTTCTGAGTAGACATGGTCAGGAGGCTGCAATCAAAGACACTCTCCTGGGAGGCTTACCTGGGCTGCTGCTGGAGGTTGAGGGTGGGGGCAGCTGCCAAATTGGGGACAGTTAGAGGCAGCAGCGCTGGCCGACAGCTCTTTTAAAGTGTCAGTCTAATACAGTCTAATACATGCTTGTTTAGTCTTATTAAATCCATTGGAGCTTACTGTTGCGTAGATATACAGTAATTAGGATTGCACTGTCATTGTATTTAGAGTTATGTCTACTCTGACCCTTAGTGAAAGGACACTGTGGGAGAAAAGTGATCCCGAGTCCAGAGGAAATTTATGAATACAGTTGAGCAAGATTTTGAACAATCCTTTTCATGGCCTCTTCATTTTTGTGGGAAATCTTATTGACTGTGTTTCTGGAGTTGTAATGTAACCCTGATATATTGTGGCTCTGCACTAGAAAAACTCATGAGTTTGCTGAACAGTACCAACTGAGGGCACAATCCAGAAGTGCACTTGAGTTACCCTATCTATCACTGGGCTGACCCAACTGCAACATTCAGTTACTCTGTATCAAGAGCAGATTTCCAGGGAAGAAATTCATTCTTCCAGCTCCTCAGAGTTATTGCACTTCAGGAGTAGGTATAGTAATGAGAAGACCCATTGAGGGTCCATGATATGGCAGAGTAAGAATGCCAGTGTTGACCAAAAATCTGAGTTCTTGGCCAGCCTAGCTGCAACCTCTGTCTCTCAACTTCAGCATATGGCAGAACTATAGTAGCCTGCAAACCTGGGGATACAGCAGGCCACTCCAAGAAGCCCCTTGTTTGCTGTAGACTGTACTGGCATCTCATAAGGGACTCCTTATAAGGCAGGCACCACAGCTGTTCCTTGTTCAGTGTGATCTGAGGGGGGTCTCCTCAGGAGCAAGCCCTCCCAGGTGTTACTGACTTGGTGCCTACTGAGCATGCTTTGGAACAGTTGGGGCAGCCCAGGCTTCCTGACCTTTTGGATGCAACATAACTTTCTGCTCTGGGTTCGGAATAGTTGGGACAGCCCAGATAGGGCTCTCCTCACTGCCCTTACCCTGGATTGTGCCCTAAGTGTTTTTCTTCCTCTTACTGTTCTTAGTATCCAAATGATAGTAAATAAGCACTCTGTATATTAATAAGCGATGCCAGATTTGATATGGTGTCAAACAGATCTTATGTTGAAATTCTTGCACACTTACCTGGAATTCTCACTGAACTCAGTGTAACTTATTCCTGAGTAGAAATGCATAGTAGAAATTCCATTATTACTCTATATACCTGAAGAGAGCAATGCCATACACACTCAAAACCCTGAAGTATGTGTCATTCAGTGATTGTTATATATTTGTTCCATCCTCTAAGTGGTTCATAGTAGAAGTTCAGAATTCTGCAACCTGAAAAATTTTGCTTAGAAAGAATCTCATTTGCAACTTTAATGATTAAGGAAAATGCTTGGTAAATAGTAGCCTCAAATGATATTCAGAAGCAACAGTGGGACTATCATCAGAGAGGTACCCTCTACCTGGCCTTACCCAAACTTCTAGAAAAATCAATGATGTTTTGGGGATATGGAATAAATTATTCCAAATAAATAACAAAATGCAAATTTGTTTAATTTGCCTAGTAGCATTCAAGCACATAGTTTGAATTAGTTCGAAATTTGACAAACAGGGTGCACCTATTCTACCTTCCATGAGACTCCATATTCTGTGTCATGCTACCATTTCTCTGAATTAAATGCTCTTTTAAAGGCACGCAAGCCTTTAAATTATTAAATCTTTGCTCATAAATTATGTTAAATAAAGTGCAAATGAAGTGTTTAATAACAGAATTTACTATGATGGAAGCCAGTGGAGAGACACTCCTAATACTAATGATGTTCTCTTTTTGGTTTTTGTTTTCCTTAGATCTAATTAGCTTTACAGAAACAATGATCCCAAAGACTATGAAATAATTGCCATTGGCTAAGCAAAAAAGGCTCACTGGGGGGCATTACTACAGCTCTGGAAGGGTGCAAGAAACCAATCCTGCCAAATGGTCCATCTGTAAAGGTTTTGGACAGTTTGTTCCAGTGGCAGCAGTGTTGATTTGTAATTTGGGAATCAGAGCACAGCCACAGCACCTGTAACAACACCAAACAAACGGAAGAAGAAAGAAGGCACTGCCATCATGGATAAGGAAAGCATGACTTTAGCTGATCAACAGTATGAATGTGTAGCTGAGATTGGTGAAGGAGCATATGGGAAGGTATTCAAGGCACGGGACTTGAAGAACGGAGGACGCTTTGTTGCATTGAAGAGGGTGCGGGTCCAGACAAGTGAGGAGGGAATGCCACTCTCCACCATCCGTGAGGTGGCTGTACTGAAGCACTTGGAAACATTTGAGCATCCCAATGTTGTCAGGTGAGAAGCTGGATCAGAGTATAAAGCAACTGGGTTGTGGTTGTGGCATAACTATATAAGTTGAATAAGTATGACAGAGATGTTTTGAATCTCATGTTTGGATCTGTGGATTGATTGAGCACTAGCCTATACTTATGGCTGAGTTTGAAGTTTGCTCAGGCAAGAATGTTGCCAGCCAGTCTAATGTACCTTATTCTTTATTTCTGCCTCCCACGCTTTCAAGCTACCTTCTCCAGAGGCATGGGTGTGTGACTTAAGTATTTGAGTGGATGGGCATGAAGCCATGTGCATGCCATGATCTTCTTTAGCACAAAAAGAAATAATAAAAAAGGAAAAGTCTTTTGTCACAGATCTTAATTGTGGCCACTACAACTGTACTATTCTTTTAATAGTAATGTTATTAAACATGATATTAAAAATGATAGTAAACATTTCCAATGTGAAATAAGCATCCTATGGACTCACCAGAGTAATTCTATAATTTTAGACATTTGGTTGAGAATTTTCATCTTTCTAACACATTTCTGTATTCATGCTAAAACCACACATACTGTATATTAAAATAAATATAGTAGATGCAGGGTAACAAAGGCTAAAATCTCACACAGATACCTTCTTTGTTCCAGCTGCTAAAACATTAATAAGATGTAGTGAAAGGATCTTGCCATGTTTTTGAAAGGTACTCAAGCTGGGACTTCACTTGAAGTGAGCATTACACAATGCAAAAAGCTTTAAACCTTCCCCCCCCCAAAAAAAACCCTATGTACCTACAAAAGTAATATGCTGGTACATAGCAAAAAAAAAGGATAGGTCCCTATCCTTTTGCATTAAAAAATGCAAAGCAGACACCAGCATACAGCTTGTGGAAAAAGTTGAAGTGCTGGAGTTGGTATAAAGACAGTTACTTTTGTCCATGTATTCATAGAAGTATGTTGCATTGTGTTTAGTAGGGCTTGCTCACAAGGGTGTATAAGATTGCAGCTTTATCCCAGTTAGCAAGAGCTTTAGGTTGATCCATAAGATCGTGGTGGATCAGAAGGTAGGAAGTAGCTGACAGGTGTCTGGAGCCCAGGCCAGAAACACTTTTTGCTATCTTGTGGGACTTTAATTGTGTGTGATCTGAAACTATATTATTGTTAGTTCTCAGTGGCTGCAATTTCTTGATCTGTTGGTAGACCCACCTTCAATAGCATTCCTGATCTGCATCCTTCTAAAGCACTTTATGAACATTGTGTTCATAATGAACATTATAACTAGTGGCTGTTCTGTTTCCTTATTACTAGGAAATAGAAGTGACTGTTTTTTATACTGCTGTTCTCATTTCCCAATAACTTTCATTCTAATGGATATAAGTTTTTTGAAACAGTTCATAGCTTTTAATCAGTAACTGGATGGTCTTCTGTGTTCAGATCTAAATTTTCTCATGGTGTTCTTGCTAATTCCGATAGTTGGAATGGAAGATTCTTTGACCACTTTTATGGGTGTAGCTCCAATAGTTTTAAGCATACATTTCTGTAGATGAGTAACCTGTTAGAAATGTAATAGTGTGAGATTCCAGTTTGAATGGTGTTTAATCATAATAGATCATGCCTGTACATACCAAGAGACATAAAAGAATTCAAAAGCACTTGGGCAAGTACATTCAGTGATGTTTTCCAAATAATATTTGCAACATAGCAATGATTCAGTAAACAATATATTTTGGTTTCACATTTTATGTGTAGTGGTATTTGCAGATTGCATAGTTTTAATCAGAGGTAAGATTTAGGCTATATCCTATCTTACTCACTGGAAACCAATCTCTATATATTACCGTATTTCCTGGCTTATTACACGCACCGGACCATGAGACGCACCAAAGTTTAGAGGAGCAAAACAAGAAAAAATATATTCTGAACCAAATGATGTACTAATATAGTTAATAAAATATAGCAGAATAATATTTCAACCATGTAAAGTCAACAGTGGTATTAAGAACCATTATCACTGTCATTAGCAAATGAGGAAAGACTTTAAGCTTCAAGCACTCTTTTAATTTTCTGGTAAAACCAAAAACTCACCATCTCTAGTGTCAGTGATTTGTGACTTTTGCACAAATCTCATTGCAAATGATCAGACAACAACATTTTGCACAAATCTCATTGCAAATAGTTCAGAAAGGCAGGTAATTTGGGGGGTTCTTTTGGGGGGTAGGTAGGGAAAGGTGAGGGGATCTAGATACATAGGGAAGAGTGAGGGATGCACAGGCATGGAGCAGGAGGGACCAGGTCTTGTGCATGTCTACTTTGGAGCAAGTCTCCAAGCCAGGGAAGGCTGCTTAGGATTGCAACTGTGCCAGGATGACCAGATGCCAAACCCAAAATTCCTGCCTCCCAGGGCAAAATTCCTACCTGCTTAAAAAATTGCCAAAAATTGTATTTTTTTGTTTTTATATTTTTGATTTTTACTTTTTTGGCCATAACGTTTGATAGGAAGGAGATATCTCAAAACTGATTGTTGCATTGGATTCTGATCTTCAATACGAATCCAACGACATATGACATGATGGGGTACGGTGCTCCAGGATTGGCCCTATCATTCTATCAGACACACAGACATTTTTCCCCCTTTTGGGAAGAAAAAAATGTGCGTCTTATAAACCGGAAATACGGTATTTTGAAATTCTCTAGAACATTGATTGATTGATAAATTTATTGGCAAGTAAGTTGTAAGTTACATACACACTTTACAAAATAATAGTTATACCTGTAAAATTAAATAGCTTAAGGGTGCAGTCATAACCTAGGCTGACACAACTCATTAGTCTTCCCATTCCCATGGTGGGGGGTATAGGGAGGCAAGTGCAGATCTGTGCACTGGCCTAACCCTTCTCCCAGGAGTGACACAGAAGTGCCTTACAGCACTTTTGTGACACCTCCAGGGCAGCATGGGACTTGTGCTGGGGCTTAGGTCAGCCTAACTGGGGATTAGGATTGCAGCCTAAGGCAATATAAAATATTCTTTCCAGAGTTCCAGTTCCATTGGTTATAGATACAAATATAAGTGACCTTATGGAATTTGAACTGCTGGGCTAATACACCTTAAGGTGCACTGGTAATGGAACCTGGATTATAGAACATTACAAAATCTTTCGGGGGAAAATTATCTCTGTATAAATTTTATGCCTTTCACCTTTCCCCTACTTGTAAACTAGTCCAAGTTACATCTTCTTTTCTATAAATGTCTGAGGTTTTTTTTCTAAGACATGCCATGTACATGAACACATTTTCCTGTGTTTAGATTTAAACAGTACTGACATTTCAATTGCATTTCTAATGTAGTGTGCCCAGTGCAGAATTCAAATGGAAAAATGAAAAGCTTAATTAGTCTTTATTGTGCACAGTAGATAAATCTGGCACAAATATGTCCACCAGTTATGTAAGTTACTGCTGCTCTGCTTGCGGAAAACATGAAGTATACATAGACAAAGGGAAGGCTTTGCCAGGAATAAATGACATACTGGATTCAGGAAATTCCTGTGTGTAAAATTAGGAGCATTTCCTGCTTTAATGCATCTGTAAGAATTCTTTTTCTGATTATACTTGTTGCATTTTGTTCTCTCAGCTTGCATATATCAGAATATGTCTTAAAAGAAGAAAGTCTGGAGCTAAATTATTATATTTGATAGATAATGGCTACAATCCAGAATAACTACGGGACATTTTACACTGATGTAGTTACTGTGCCATCAATGGAAAACCTATGGGAAATTTATAGAGCAATCCAGAGTAAGTGCCTCTTACGTCTTCCCATAGTTATTCTGGATTGTAGGGTATGTCTAGAAGTCGTATAGGAAAGATAGGAGTCATAAGGAAAGACATGGGCGCAATCCAGAGTAATTATGGGGAGTCCTAGCTCTGGTGTAAGAACAATTTACTCTAGATTGCAATATGAATTTCCCATAGGTTTTCACTAGGTGGTGCAATAACTATGGGTGCATGTAATGTCTCTTATGTGCTCCCGTAGTTACTCAGGATTGTAGGGTTAATTTGTTTTCTATTATAAAGGTTGTTATTGTTTTTAAAGTGTTCTATGTACTCAAAACTCTTTAGGTAAATAAGCTACTCCCACCCTTCTTTGGTTGTTGGAAATGTAGTAATTCAATGTCTGTTCCTGTTGCTAAGCAAACTTCCCAAAATCCTGATATAAGTAGCTATTTCTAGTAAAATTAGCTACGTATGATGGAAGCAGTGATTTCCAAACCCACAATGGCAGTCACTGTGCACTGTTTTTGATTTTTAAAAACCCATGTCTTTCCTCAATTTTTTTTCCCATTCCCACCAACTTCAGAAAATCTGCTTGACTTCAAAATCATGAATCAGCTGGTGGGAGATTTATTTAAGTGATTTATATCCTGCCTTTTCCTCCAAATAATCAGGATGTTTTAAAACTGTGTGCAGTACAGTTGAAAATCAGTAAAAAGAATAAAATAAAGTGCAATAATACTAACATTAATATAGAACAGTGTTAAAACATTTCTGCAAAATTCTAACTTCTGCTGGATTCTGCAATCCGGATTGCATGCACTGAATGCAGTGCCAGTATTGGGGCTGCTGTTGCACTACTGTGGGAAATAGGGGCTTGTCCCCTTATGACTATCTTGTCATATTTGGAGAATAACTGATGGGAGAATCTAAAGTGGCAATCTTCTTTTTCATGTCCCTTTAATTATTTCTAACTAATGTCTTCACTTTGTGGTAGTCTCTTTTTGAAGAAAATTGTTACTTTGATGAAATTTCCTATTTCTGCCTGCCCAAATGTTGAATTCCCAGATGGATACTGTTGTCTATAGCTCATATAGATTTTCTAATGCAATAATTCTTGGTGTCTACATAAGTTTCATGTTATGTTTATGGAAATTCATAGGTCTTGAAGACTTCTTTTATAGGACAATGGTGCATTGTATTGACTACCTGATTAATCCCAGTGGCATACTGGGGAGTAGATAGTAGTCCACCCTTAGTGCCAGCAAATAGGTGGATGCCTGCATCATATGCTTGTTTCTTAAGGTGCTAGTTTAGATGCTATGCCACGGCTACCTGTCACTTCAAAAATAGGATAAACCTGGTCGCAGTGCAGTATCTTGGGGAAGAGGCCTGGTCTGCCTTTTATTTTGAATAGCCAATAGTTCTGGTCTTTATGCAGGAAGGGGTATCTTCTTGTGGAGTCGAAGTCTATCCATGTCTTTTGAGTCCCCAAGGATATAGTGGTCAGAGCAGTCTGCCCCAGCTGTCAATGCACTATGTATGGAACTGGTTAATTCATTCATAGAATCATGACACTCGATTGTGACCATTCTGTCAAGAGTGAAATGAAATGCTCCCTCAGTGATTTTCAAGCAGGGTGCTGTGGCACACTGGTGAGCCGTGGATAGTCCTCTGGTTTCCCCATGGAAATTTGGGGAGGGACATTTATTAATAGGAAAACTTGCGGATTTGAACAGCATGGTGTGCCATGTCATCTGATGGTGTGCCATGAGATGAAACAGGTTGAAATTCACTGTTCTAACTGTTGCAATTCTTTCGGCCTACATACCATTCCGAAGCAAAAAAAGGGATACTTTTTGCAAAGTTTTGGCAAAGAGTGATGAGTTATGAGCATAATAGGGGATGCTAGAAATCACAGTTAAGCAAAACTGTGGATGGGGCCCAAAGATGCAGCCGGATATATGACATTGTCTTCATTTTAGTTGTAATTTTGTTCAAGACAAATACAGTAAAACCTTGGATTGAGAGTGTTTTGCAAGACAAGCAAACGTTTCTAATAAATTTTAACTTGATGTACAAGTGTCTTGAGAAACAAACGAAAAGTTTGGTTTCGGCGCTCTGCCAGCACCTCCTCAGCATTTCCTGAGAGACCAGCCTATGCATGTCTACTCTGAAGTAAGCCTACTATAGTCAATGGGGCTCACTCCTGTAAGGGGAGGGGCAATGGAAAGGATGCTGAAGACCTAGGGCACAATCCAGAGTAACTACAAGAGCACGAAAGAGACCTATAGTTACTGCACCTCCTAGTGAAAACCTATGGGAAATTCATATTGCAATCCAGAGTAACTTGTTCTTACTCCGGAGCAAGGACTCCCCATAGTTACTCTGGATTTCACCCCTAGCCTTGCATGTTTACTGTAATGTAAGCACTTTATAATCAGTGGGACTTACTCCTGGTACCACTGTACAACTATCGTGAACATGCAGTAAAAACAATTTCAAAGAATGCTATTGTGGACTTTATTTCCACATTTTAAGTGGCAACCATGAATGTTGTCAACCTTGACTTCCTGTGTATTTTTGATACTGTTCCTCAATTACTTCTGCCTAGGTGTGTATTTTCATGACATGGTCTACATGCTCATCATTGATCCAGTTTGAAATGTTCCTCTGGGTCACTGACTCACCCAAAATTAAATATATTAAATTTTGGATCAGTAAAGGTTAAAGTAAGGCTGAGGCGGTAGTGAAGGAAATGGTTAAGATGCTGTGCCTGTCAACTGGCAGACCAGAGTTCCAGACTAGGGTCCTATAAGACAGCGTAGCTCTTATACGTAGCCTACATCCTGCCAACCTAGCAGTTCGAAAGCATGGAAATGCAAGTGGATAAATAAGTACCACTTCAGTGGGAAGGTAAATACAGCTTTCCGTGCATCAGTCATGCTGGCCCCACGACCACGGAAGCATCCTTGGACAACTCTGGCTCTAAAGGCTTTGAAACTTGGATGAGCACCGCATTCTCCAGTTGGTCACAACTAGCAGTTCAACCTGCAGGCATATTTTTACCTTTTAAAAAAAAGGTTATACCTTTTAACAGAGATAGTCATTGAGGATAGGACACTGTGAGTTGACAGTGAGTAGTGAGAGACAGTGAATTGTATCTAAAGTTTTCATTCATTCCAGTTTAGAACTGTTCCCATTCCAGTTTGTTTAGACAAGCTCCTCACCCTCACAGACAATGTCAGATCAATGATAAGATGCTCTACAACACACCTGTCAATTTTTTTTTATTCTGTAGTTTAAGGTGCAGTCCAGAGGGAAATGTGCCAATTAAATTCTTAAATCTCACAAGTTTTAATGGGACATAAGTGTATATATCTTTCTTGATATTAGAATTATAGCCCATTGTGGCTACCAGAAACTTAACCTATTCTCCTTCTATGAATTTTCCAACTATATCTATTGAAACAGGAGGAATAAAGAAAATGATTAATTACACCAGCTCTTATTTATTTACCTCAAACCAGTCATAAACAATCTGGACCAATGCTCTGCTTGTGCTGATGAAACTAACAATCTGTGTGGGCCCAGCTGCAGAAAGGCTGAACCACCATTGTGCACTTCATAGCCATCAGAGCAAATGGCTGGAAGCCCCATGAGTCAGGGTGACCATATAGAATGGAGGACAGAGTGTATCTACCTTTAACCATTGCATAGAAGAATTTAGGCATGTGCTGCTTTTTAAACCCTTCTGTGATGAGCTAAACCTGCCTCAATTCCCTCTTCTATGCAATGCTTAAAGATAGAGGCACCTGTCTTCCATTCTATATGGTCACCATGCCCACGTGTACACCAGCAGCTCCTGGACATCCCTGTGGAGTGGGTAGGGTGGCAGCAGGTGCAGTTTGGAGGAGGATTGGGGTGAACCCAAATTGGTTTGGGTCTTGGCAGCAGAGACAGAGGCACCAAGATCTCCTGGACATATGCAGTACCCAGCTTGTTACTTCAGTTAGATACTTCTTTAGCCCAATACCCAAACAAAAAATGAACCATTTCACAACACCAGCCCCTGTCTCTGCCTCCTGACTGATCAAAATATACCCTGCAACTGTTTGCTGCTTGTGCAGACCTGAATACCTGGCATCCAGATCACTGCAAAACATCTTTCTGATGACACAGAAGCAGCACAAAATCAGATTATACAAGCAAAACACCCAAGTTGTGTCTGGGTCACTTGGATCGTCCAAATCCATGACACTTTCCAAGTCAGTTTCCCCATATTCAAGTGTTTGCCCAAGTCTTTGACTTGGCAAATGAGTCCATAGGAATCAGCAAAAAAATGTGTTTTCATGACTCTGACTTGAGTCATTTAACTCGCGTTTCCATCAATTCAATTCTAAGAGATAATACTAAACCATAATCAACAGTGACTTTTAAAAGTCTTTTAAAAGTCTTCTTATAATAGTTAATAGAAGATACCTAGTAACTATATCTTGTACTTTGGTATCAGAGTATTTACAATGATTCTTAAAATTAAGGTTTTTATGTGGGTTATCTGCAGTAAAAGAAGTGTGACATCATTAAGAATACTTACCATAGATCAACCAATCTGCCTACTTATCTAGCCACCAGATTGCATTTTTTTAATTTTGTATTTCCAGAGATGCAGATTTGCTTTATTAGAATTAACTGAGACATTAATTGTTATTTCAAAACATCACAGTCAGCAGGCAAAGCTTATGTTGTCCTATATATTAAAACATCCATTTTGATGCAGTGATAAACACATGGTTTAAAAATATTATACATGTGGGTCTAGGAGGGCAGAGAATTAGCCTGTAATCCTAACCACACTTTCCTGGGAGTAAGTACTGTACTATTGAACACAATGGAACTTACTTCTGAGTAGACATGCTTAGGACTGAACTGATAATGTATAATTGTGGCTGCAATCCTAAACACACTCACCTGGGAGTAAGACCCATTGAACACAATGGGGCTTACTTCTGAGTAGACATAGTTAGGATTGTGTTCTAAGATCCTAAGTCTTTTTCTGACTATGAAGAAGACATTCCTATGCCTAGATAAATGTGCTGCCTATTATATTTTATGTCTTAACTAAGCACGTATCATTTTTAAGTGCCATGTATTTGAGTTGAAAAGCATTTTCTATTTATAGTAAAAATGTTTTGTCAGTTTCCATGGAGAATGGTGTTCTGTTGTTAGCTTTCCTATGAGAAAAACTTCTGGGAAGAAAACTTCATATGGTAGAAACTCAAAAGTTTGTAAGTTAACTGTCACACTTTTGGTTTTCAGTGAACTGTCATAAATAGGTTATAATGCAATCCTCTGCATATCTGCTCAGAGGTAAACTCCAGTGAATTCAGTAGGGGTATCCCAGGAAAGTTTGTGCAGGGAGGCCCCCATACCTATTGAACTCATGCCTGCAATTTCAGTTAACTGTGGATTGGATCACAATCCCCACCCTCTTGCATTCCAAGGTCTGGAGGGTCGTTTGATGCTTCTGTGGACCTAAGAATGACAATTTAAAGGGGGGGGGGTGATCACCCCTCCCTTCCTAACTTGCTCTCTTCTATGTTCTATCTTCTATGTTCCACTAATGGTGCCCCCATCCACCATCTGGCTGCAGCCTTCTGAACCAGCTGCAGTTTCTAAATGTTTGTCAAGGACAGTCCCATGTATAATGTGTTGCAATAATCCAATTGAGATGTAACCAAAGTATGACTTACTGTGGCCAGATTTTACTCAAAATTGGGTCTGTAATAAAGAGTCAAAACATTGTTGTGGACACATTTCCATGTTGGAACTCATTTCCAGCATATGAGAGAGGTTACACACAAACGAGCACTTAATTCATGTACAATATTATGTTGTATCATGCACAATTCACTCAGAATGCAGCTTGCACAGCATCATCTACTAATGTTTAGGAACCTGTGTGAAGGAGCTTGGCATGAACTTTGATGTTTTTGTGTTCCTACAGTCACACAGCTTTCAAAAGTAACTTTTAGCTTTAAGATTCAGTTTGGCAATTCTTGGAGAAGATATACCTCCTGAAGCAGGCACAAAAGGAAAAGAAAACAGATCCAGTGTGTGTGGCCATCTTGTTGCAAGAATTCCCTGTGTTTAATTATGTAAGATATAAATGAATCATTTAAAAAAAATTTAATCTGTTAGTAAAATCCAACAACAGCCTACTGAGTGGTTTGGAAGTGAGAGGAACAGAATGAAGAGATGCTCAGACTACTGTTAACTTGCTCAGAGTATTATGTATTCTTGATAAATGTGGACAAACCACCACTGAACTAAATGAATCTCACTGAGCTAAATGACTCAAAAATATCTGAGTTTGTCAAATAGTTATGAGAATTCCCCCTTTAAAAATCTTCATTTTCGTATATAAGCAGTGCAGCTAAATGTTTCCTAAACTAGCGCACTACTCCAAGTGTTGTGTGAATGCAGTGCTTAGTTCTGCTGTTGGTTTGTGTTTCTTTCCATCTTGGAAGCCAGACCTGTAATATAAATGGGTTGGGGGCGGGGGTGAGGATTCTACATCTATTTTTTTCCACATTTGATCTGGTAGTTTGCATACAGCTGCTGAGTAGACAGCTACCTTTGAAAGAAACATTTGGCTGGTTTAATTTGATTAGAGCAAGCCACCTCAATCATTTCTTAACTAAGACTGCTTTCATTTTTGCTTGGCAGTAGGAGTTGGGAAAGTACTGACTAGCAATAAGAGACTGGGGGACAGAGCAGAAAGGGACACAAATGAACTGAGGAATGAAATGGTTTCAGTGAAATTTTGTTAAACATGCATAAAACACGGGCGGGGGGGAGGTTGTTTCTGTTTTATTGCATACAAAAATGGAAGTGGTTTAAGTTAAATGCAATCTTTGGTCTTTTGTAGCTAAACAAAGAATGAAGATCAGGTGTGAAAGTTTCAGCAACAGGTTATTGAAAGAAATATTTCGTAAGATATTATTAAGATTCATTTCAAACACTGAAGTTAAAGGGACATGAAAATATATAACTTTTTCCATGTAAACTTTTTGTATATTGTGTTTGAACTTTTTGTATACAGTGGTGCCTCACATAAAGAGCTTAATTCGTTCCGGAGGCATGCTCTTCAAGTGAAACGCTCTTTAAGTGAAGCAGATTTTCCTATAGGAAACAGTGGAAACTCAGACGATTGGTTCCACAACCCCAAAATATTCATATAAAAATATTAACTGTATGTAAAAATGATGACAAAGCACTGTAATTGAATTCAAAACATGCATTCAATGTGCATGATCCTATGAAGTCTACTTAGGCTGCAATCCTAAAGACACTTTCCTGGGAGGCTTACCTGGGCTGCTGCTGGAGGTTCAAGGTGGTCAGCGGGGGCACTTGGGGGCAGTTAGGGGCAGCTGCCTCTGGCACCCCCAGGCAACTGCCCCCAAGTTGGGGGCAGTTAGAGGCAGCAGCGCTGGCCGGCAGCCCTTTTAAAGAGCTTCTGTGTGGAGCATAGGGCTGCATAGCATGCGTGCCCATAGCACGCTTGCTTGTTAATTGAAGCGGAACTTGTTATGTGAAGCAAGATTTCTTGGAAATTTTGTTTGTTATGTGAAACACTTGTTAAGCGAGGTGCCACTATACTGTGTTTCCACAAAAATGTATTTCTTTTAAAAATGAATGACCTTTCTCTTTCTGTTAAGGAGGAGCATAAGAAAGCTAACAACACCGAGAATGTAATAAAATTGCAATAAGTTTCAATACTAACACCCAGATAGGCTGGCCTAAGCCCCATCTCAAGTCCTGTGCTTCCCTGGGGGTG
This sequence comes from Cryptoblepharus egeriae, assembly GCA_030015325.1. Taxonomy (NCBI): domain Eukaryota; kingdom Metazoa; phylum Chordata; class Lepidosauria; order Squamata; family Scincidae; genus Cryptoblepharus; species Cryptoblepharus egeriae. Next base: position 23,094,637 of record JAREYC010000004.1, on the reverse strand, counting down.
TTACAAAAGTGCTGTAAGACACTTCTGCACCACTCCTGGGGATAGTTAAGCCAGTACACAAACATGCACTTGCCTCCCTATGTATCCACAGGAATGGGAAGACCAGTGTGTTGTGCCAGCCTAGGTTAGGATTGCACCCTTAATCAATGATACAAGTGGGACATTTGTATCAATGGATGCTGACTTTAGCACATAACAAATCCATGATTGGCCCTATTAAGTCATCCAGAGGTAGAAGGACTTTTGCACTGATTGTCTCTAGTTAGATGCCCATCTAAAAATAGCCCAATTTGCATAAATTTGCATTTCCGGACTCTGGATCCAGATGGGCATCTAAGGGTTAGGGATCCTGAAGCTAGCAGAGATGGTGTGCAACCACCCACTGTGGCGTTCTTCAGAATCGCTGTTTCTCTATAAAGAACATGATTACCAGTTTCAGAGGTGAACTGGAAGCAAAATTTTCAGCCATATTAAGCATTCTGAGGTTTCTGAAAGCTCTTTGGTAATCTCTGAAGGCCTCAGTAGGGCCATGTCTGGCTCCACATGGGTCAAATCCATAGATGCATAATCCACAAAGATAGAGACCTCACCTGTACTGGAAATAGCAGATAGAAAAACTTAACCAACCACAACTGAACAAGACAACTGAAACAAAAGCTGTGGAATCAGAGGGGGGCACCAATTCCACTTCCTGCAGGAGGGAGTTCCATAATTACTGTAAATTCACAATGTCAGTTCACACCTTAAGAAAACTTGTTCTAATTTTTTTAAATAGGTCAATCATGAAGTGTTGCAGCACTAAACATCATTTAATTTTTTTCAGTTGAGAAGACTGCTGTCTGCAATGTAAACAACTGACTCTCAAAGCTATTAGACATAAGATTCCTAATTGTATTTCCTTTTTCTAGATCAGGTACCCTTTTTTAAAAATCGGAAATCACCTGTAGCCTTATTGAATTACAGAAACCCTTTTCAGGCATTACTGGAAGTGGAGAGACACAAATGGAGGGAGAACATATAAGACCATAAAAAGAACCCTGTAGGAGCAGGCCAAAGGGTCATCAGCTACCTGTATCTTCCAGTGGCCCACCAGATGCTTCATTATAAAACAAGATGCTTGCTGTTGCCACTTTCTTGTGTCTTGCATTTTGAGGTAGCCTACTTCTAAACCCAGGAGGTTGCATATATCCATTATATATGTGAGGGTTGCTCTTTGTTAGCATGGTGGCATAGCTCACTGGTGTGCCATTGATTCACAGTTCATGCCAGGTCAGTTGAAGAGCATTCAGTTGAATAGATTGAGATAGCTGAGTAGAAACAACCATTTAGTATCAGTACTATAATGATTCTTTTTTAATATGACATACTGCCTCTTCTAAAAAGTGTTAGTGATATTGACGTGTCACTAGGCATACTTCTACCAGACTATTTTAAAAAAGAAAAAAATACGTAGCCAGACAGAAATGATTAAGAAAAACTGGCATGTCTGGAAAATAAAGTGATGTACTGAAAAAGCAAGAAGGTAGGGTGGAAAGAACATCTTATCGGGCACTGTTTCCTTGAAGTAATACTCCTAACAATGAAACCTTTTACAGGACTGGTGACATGTACGTTAATAAGGTACTGGCCTTTACAACTCTTGGGCACAAACTGTGGAAGTGAAAATTAGTTTGGTGGTTTCATCTCAGTCCTTACCAGACATTTGTCAGCATCCCAAAACCACAGTAGAGTTTGGCAGGCGGGACAATTTGATCCCCAAAGAAGTTCAGGGAAGGAGAACTTGGTGCTTTGGGTCAGGAATGACTGAAGGCAAAGATGTGTGCTGAGAGGTTGCCTAGGTTGACCCTACTAGGTTGGACTTGATTCTTAACTATTTACTTCATCTTCAGAGGAACTCTCTCTTCTCAACACCAACATGGAACAAAACAAAAGTATAATTTGTACAACTGCCAGCCTGTTTCTCCTTGCAATCATGTCTTTGGAACAGAATTTCTGGTTGCATGATGGGGAGTGGTGGAATGGATGGAAAGAGTCATAGATTCATCTTTGAAACGGGGTGGTGTTGGTGGTTTTGAAGTCAGCTGTGTTCCTTCCCTAGACTCTACCATACTGGAGAATTACTGGCTGGCCTCAAACCTCCTGTTTCTGGGCCAGGTAATCAAGCAGGTATTGGTGTCTCAGCTCCAGAATTCCATGGATGGAAGATATTATCTGGACCCCTTTCAGTCTGGCTATGGACTAGAAATAGCCATGGTCACTAAGGGGACAAGGCAAGATGAATGTGTTTCTGTTGGTTCTGCTCAACCTCTCAGCAGTAGTTTGACACCACTGATCACAGGTATCTTTCTAGTGTCCTCCTATGTGCTTAGCAGTTTGGCTCAGTTACTCTAACAGCTACACTACCTGCCAATTCAGTTCAAAGCACAATCTAAAGTGCTGATATTGACTTTTAACACATTTTTACCCAGTTCACAAGTGTACACATTTGATCCCTGTTGCACTTATGCAACATTGGGCAGAAATGGCTTAAAACCCTATACATCTTGGGACTTGCTGCTTAAGAGACCGTTCACCTTGTATCATATATGATAGCCAGTCCCTTAGAGTCATTGGAGGGGAAGCTTTTTGCCCATAACTGGGGGTAGTTGGTAGTGATGCAGGATACAGCATTTTTCCATGGCAATACTACAGTTGTAGAACCTTAGGGTGAAATCCGGAATAACTATGGGGAGTCCTTGCTCCGGAGAAAGAACAGGTTACTCTGGATTGCAATATGAATTTCCCATAGGTTTTCACTAGGTGGTGCAGTAACTACAAGTGCACGTAATATCTCTTACATGCTCCCATAGTTACTCTGGATTGTGCCCTTACCATCCCAATTGGCAATCTGGCAGAGTCTAAAACCAAAGATTTTTTTCAACATTGTTCAGCTCATAGCTTGCATGTTTAGCAAAAAACTCTCCCAATTAATTACATTTGGCAATTAAACTTTGGTGATGAATCTTGTGATGATTCATTACCCATTGATACTCCAGTCAAGAGTGATGAACTGACTCATACCTGATATGCCCAGTCATAAACAAGTAGTCATATTTTCTGAAACCGTTCATAGCAGCCTGCACATTTTAGATGTATGTTTAAATGTTCAGTTGCATAGAAACTCTGCTAGCCATGGTAATATTGAATATTAGTTGAGAAAATTTAATGTAGAGTTCTCTTGGATATGTTTTTGACATCTACAGGGTTTGATTTTTTTCATAGGGGAAAGCATTCAAAGAATCCCCAAACTGCTATCTGAAATGGAGGTTTCGGGACCTTTGTAGCATATGATTTAATCAGCTTGTGTAGGTGGGATCCCAGAATAGGAGATAGGGAATAGCCCGCTGGTAAAGCACTTGCTTTGAATAGAAGAAGCTCAAGGCTTAATACTGGGCTAGGAAAAAATCCTGAGTTTAAAAGTCTGCAACTCATTATGGATAATACTACTCGCTCTGCCAGGCTGTACGGAATTTACTGCACACAGGGACAATATATACTTGTATGGATTGTTGTGATCAATCAACTGGAAACCCAAGACTCACCCATCATAAAACAGAACTAGGCACATGGGCATCAGAAGATGCTCAATGGAATCCCATCACCCCAATTCTTTGTGAATTACATTGGTGCTCAGTTTTCTGGACTCAATTCTTGGTTTTGGCTATGCTTTTTACAGCACAATCACTTTACTTCAGAAGTAAGTCACATTATATTCAATAGTGTTTACTCAGTAAATTGTCTGTAGGATTGCAGCCCCAAAATCCTACATGGTTTGGGAACCTGGTTATTTTATATACCATCTCTTCCAATAGATACATCTTCAAATCAGACCACATTTTGGCAATGTATTCTCAAAGATTTGGGGCAAAGAAGAACCAATAATATACTGATCATTTTACAGGAAAACACTAGGCCAGATTGCCTTTTTGATTCTCCATACAGATTCTCAGATTCCTTTGGAGAAGGGGTGAGCATTTTGCCACTTTGACCACATTTAGGTTAACACATATTGGGGCTTGACACTAGCAGCTAGCAGCCTCAGTGCCAAGTATTTCCAGAAGAAGCAGACAAGAACCCATAAGAAAATCTCGCTGGGATACAGCTACTTTTTATGTCTTCTATGAAACCATTCAAATGTATTTCTGTAACAGTTGCCTTTTAAAGAATTAAAAAATGATTTGGTTTTTTTCCCTTGGCCAGTTTCTGCTTGTTATTTCTTTGTAGCAAGCTAGAACATGTGAAATCTTAGTTTAAAAGGTTACCATTGTGTGCATAAATCAAAGCGAAGTGAATCTAAATTAATACAAGAGTCCCATACCGAATGCTTTCTAAATACAACCTTTTGTGTACCTTCATTATTTACAATGTCTAGAGTGGCCAAAGAAAAACTCATCAAGGACAAATGCAGGTGCAGACTACAAACAGATTTCTTATTTCTTACCCTCCCATTGGATCCAGATGGTAGTAGCAAGAAATCAAGAGAGCAGGATTTACTGGTAGACATATCATGGTGGATGCATTTTTAGGATTTTGACTTTGCAAATGATAGCAGGAACATAAGCAGGAAGCACATTTGCTGCATCATACTCTGCAGGTTGCCTTGCCTGCTTTGACTTCCTGGAAGTCTTCTGCTTATAGTATCTGGTTGAAGCAAGTACGCAATTCGTTTGTGTGGCTATAATTGACATAAATGAAGGTAATGGGTATGAAAGAGCGCAGAAATGGGTTTCCCATAAATGCAGGCTGAGATAGTTTCACCACATCTGCAGAATGCAAATCAATCGGCTCCTCTGGTGAGAGCGACCTGTCCACTGGAGAGTTCAATGAGCAGCACCATAAAAGACATGGCTCAAACTGATTGGGCAAGACCTAAAGAACCAGCAACTGACCACTGACAAAGCTAAAAACATTGCCACAAATCACAAAGAATGGAAGCATATAGTGAATGACACATGGAATCCAGTGGCACATGGAATACAGCAGCATATTGTTTGAGAGGACAACCCTCCCCCCAATTGGCAGCTAAGGACTGAAGTAGTAGTAGTAGGAGGAGGAGTCATAGTTGTTGTCATTGTCTTTGGTGGGGCCAGGAATACATTAATTCAGAGTGGCTTCTGAATTGCCATACAATTAAATAAAATCTGGAGAGGGGGGGAGATGCCTGTATTTCATCCCTGTCTGCCAGTTCCTCACCATCAAGTTGGGCTAGCATTTAAGGCAGCAGTTCTAAACATACTTTCCTGGGAGTAAGTCCCATTGAACACAATGAGGCTTACTAATGAGTAGACCTGGATGGGATTGTGCTCTTAGTTATTATATTTTATGCAATTATTTAGCAATAAATATTTGTTTCACATTTTATGTAAAAAAAGGTTTGAAAACTGAGTTGTATGTTTTACTCAGAAGGAAGCCTACTGTGTTCAGAAAGGTTTAGGTATAGGCTATAATCTTATCTTACCCACCAGAAACACCTTTAAAAATATACAAAGATAAATAAAAACCTTAAAAATTCAGTCCTCCCCACATTAATAGCAAGAAACAGTTAAGAGCCAGAGGTGTACAGTATAGCCCTTGCCCACTAAGAGGCCTGCCTGTCATAAGGAGTATAGAATGCTGATGGTGTTCACCTCTACACAGTGGAATCTTGTTAAAATATCACATAACGCAAAATAGTAGCTTTGCCAATGTATTAAATACTTGGCAAAAAAGGTGTTTAAAAAATTAAATAAATGTTCTACAGAAACATACAGTTGGAAATATTTTCCAATGTTTATGTTCAGATTTTCAGTTCTGTGTGGCTCCTCTGTGTTTGTATGTGCCGGGGTGGGTGACTTGTATAAATACATTGCAGATTACTAAAACCTAGTCGGATATCAAGGAATTTAACCTTGATAACGAAGAGCATGATCCTAACTGTCTCTACTCAAAAGTAAGCCCCATTGTGTTCAATGGGTCTTACTCCCAGGAAAGTGTCTTTAGGATTGCATTCAAAGTGGCTTTGCCATGCAGAAGCCAGCTATCTGCATTCAGTTCCCTCCTCTAAGAAAATCTAAGGATAATGAACTACAGGAATATCTCACTGTGATGAGAAATGTGAGCAAGTAGAGGTGAGCCTGAAATAGGCTTCTCTTGTTTGGAAGACGGATACAGTAGTATGTTTGAAAAATTGACAGTTTTTTAGTTAAACCCCTAAGGACTTCTGATTTAAGGCTGTCCCAACTTAAAAATAACCTGGTTGTTTTCACATAACTTCAGTTCATCTGCCCTAAGGTTTTCATGTAGGTGCAATAGTAATAGTTCAGGGGTGTCCAAACACAGGGCCGGTTGCCAGAGGCAGCCTGCAGCACAACCACTCATCCAGCCAACATGCAAACCTTACAGTCTTTCAAATATGTCTCTTAATACACTCTTATTTGTAGCTGCATGTAAATTTATTCAAATTTGAAATGTAAGGGTGCAATCCTAACCTAGGCTGGGTCAACTCGTTGGTCTTCCCATTCTGGTGGTTATGTAGGGAGGCAAGTTGGTCTTCCCATTCTGGTGGTTATGTAGGGATGTCTGCACTGGCCTAACTCTTCTCCCAGGAGTGGTGCAGAAGTGTCTCACAGCACTTTTGTGTCTCACACCACCCAGAACGGGACTTGTGCTAGGACTTATGTCGGCCTAACTGGGTTTTGGGATTGCAGCCTAACTCATTTTTCTGACTCCTGACACAGTTTCAGAGAGATGGTGTGGCCCTCCTGCCAAAATGTTTGGACACCTGTGTACTAGTGTATGAAGTGAAGAGTGGCACTCCATTTTGGAGATGCAGAAGGGGTAGGTAAAGGAAAACCAGTACAGTAAACAGAATTGTACTCATATTCTTCTGCAGCTAATACAAATGGAAATTGTAACTGTTATAAAATGCAAGTTATAAAATGCCATTAATGCAAATATAGACACCCCCATCTAAAATTCTCCTAGGCTCATCTTGTACATTAAAAAAGTAAGGTTACCACAAAGTGTATACCTAATCACTAAAAAAAAAAAAAAAAGCAGGCCCCCATCAGTCTTGGAAGACTATGGTATCGTGCTCGGCGCTGCATATGCTGCATGCAAAGCACGAAAGCCTGGGTTGGATTTTTATGGAGGATAGGCTGTTACCCAAGCAGCAGATTCCTCCTCTCCACACCACTGAATTAGTCCAATGGAAAGGCAGAGCCAATACGATTGGATCCAGCTGGCGTCACAGAGCTGGGCTAAGGACAGGAGCTCACCCTGTCTTGTGGGGCCGACCCGGGTCTCGAACCCCGGCCTGCTGGTTAACAGGCACAGCGCCTTAACCACTTGCGCCACCCACAGTTCACCTAATCACTAATAAGTTAATTATTTATTTCCTATATTATTGAAATAAATATTTCTATACTGTTTTACATCCTCTGGAATTTAACCTGTGCTTTTGTATGTGGCTACCTGAATAGGGTTGCAATCACAAAACTAACAAGAGGGTCATAATAGATGAAGAGAGCAGTTTAGATTAGTGATTCTTGTGGTAGGTCATTCGTGACACACAAATTTGAGAATCACTGGTGTAAATCAAGGTTTGGATTCATTCTTTATTTGAAGAGGATCATCCACACAAAGAACTGTTCACATAAGTGGTTTAGTCACATGTAAAGTGTATTGTTGAAAGAAAGGCTCATAGGAAATAGTTTCTTAGATGTTACACTGCACTCACAAGTAAATGGCTTGTTATGAGAAGTTATATTTAGTCATCTACCAAGTTAACAGCTAAGATTGACAAATCCAGTTACAGCTAGAGCTTTTATTCTGTCCTGTCCTTTCTTCTGTAAGTCTCTTTAAAATGTCTGATATAGCTTTCCATCATGCATTAAATTATCTGACTACCACTACTTATGAATTGCTCCAAATTTTCTATAATATACTAAGGGTGCAATCCAGAGTAACTACGGGGAGTCCTTGCTCCGGTGTAAGAACAATTTGCTCTGGATTGCAATATGAATTTCCCATTGGTTTTCACTAGGTTGTGCAGTAACTACGAGTCCACATAATGTCTCTTATGTGCTCCCATAGTTACTCTGGATTGTAGGGGTAGTATGTTTGTACAATTACACAAAATTATTTTTAAAATTAAAAAATCTTTTCAGTATGTAATTCTAACCAACTTTCCAGCACTGGCCTAAGGTCAATGCAACTCCAAGGTATGAACAAACATTGCTTTACCTTGGGAAGGCCTCTGTGACAGCCCCCAAATGCAGGATGCAACACTTACCCCATTGGCACAGCTATGCCAGTGATGGAAAGTTGTTTCAGATTGTGCCCTCAGTTATTTAATACTGTCTCCAGTGTTCAGTATCTATGTGAATTAGAAATTACTTTGTATGTCATATTTAGATTTATCTTAATTTGAAACTACATTTGATTTGGTTAACTTTTTAATCTGGTCTAGCACTTAAATCCCTCATTCAAATCAAGGTTAACTGAGACTTCTGTCCTTAACCCAGGTAATCTCTGATATGGCAGATTAATATCTTAACTGAACCATTGCAGTGTTTCCGCTTATAGGCTACTTCAGCTCTTTGTTCTTAAGGATAGTAGCTATAACCCAATTTGTAAAACTCTTTGATATCTAAAGATGAAAAAGTTCTAGACAAAGGCAAGCATTTTTCTTAGTTGCATTGTGACCTCTCTAATAATATAGTATGTGTAGCCTGCTAATAAGGCATAGATGGTATCTGCAAGAGAGAGAGCGAGGTTGCAGTAGGTAGCAGGCAGTTAAAAGTGAAGCCTGGGAAAAATGGATATCTTGTATGGATGACCTAGAATTAGAAAAAGCAGGTCACTACTTCTGTGGAATTCCTCTCTTTTGTGTGTGTGAATCAAGAGCCCTAATGAGTGCACATATTATTTGTATTCTTGTATGTTCAAAAGGTATAAGAAAGGCTTGGGTTCCATTGCCTGATTAGCAACATAAATTTAGAAACTTTGGTTATCCCAATATGCTACCCTCTGATGGATGACTGTGCATTATGTAATGGGATTTTTCAGTATCTATTGTGTTTCATCTTTTATAAAGGTGTGTATCTTTTATGTCAAGGTACAGATGTGTGCATCTTCAAATTACCCTTTTGTTGATTTTCATCCATTTACTTAGCATTTCTTTTTTTCCCCTTTACTTAGGTTGTTCGATGTATGCACAGTGTCCCGAACAGACCGAGAGACAAAACTAACACTAGTGTTTGAGCATGTTGATCAAGATTTGACCACTTATTTGAATAAAGTTCCAGAGCCTGGAGTGCCTAGCGAAACTATAAAGGTATCAAAGAAGGGTAGGGGAGGTTTGTACATAATTTTATGAAATAATATGCTGAAAAGAAAGATGCATAGAACTGAAATATTTTTCAGGGAAACAACAGTCTGATTTGGTGAAGCTAATTACATAATTGAGCTAATGAGCTAATTATATAATTGTGTCTCAAATTCAATTCTTCTAGTTCACCTACCGAAATGTGATTCATTGTCAAAATATTAATGGTAAAAATAGATAAAAAGATTAATACGGTACTTAATACAATTAATTGTAACTGTAAAAATTACAGGGGGCCCATATCTGCAGATCCCAAACCTAAGGTTTCAGTTAATAATGGATTGGATCCACACAACCCTCATGCCTTACCCACATGCTCCCTCTACCCCCCTTACATCCAGAGAATTTTCTGAGCTCCCCCACATACATTCTCCTCCAGCCTCTGAGGCTCAAAGTGGACATTTTGGGCACCCAAATGCAACATCTGCTTTTGGGAGGAATGACATATTTATCAGGACAATCCAGAGCAACTAATCTGTCCACATAAGAGCCCTTAGGTTGCCCTATTTAACACTAGGTTGGAGCAACTGCAAGATGCTCCAGCCCAGTTACTCTGGAAGAGGCTTGGGGCAGAGCAAGGCAAGATAGGGTGCCCTAAGAGAGGTGGACCTGCTCTGCCCTAACTGGGGCAGCCTAAGAGCTCAGGAGAGGCAAGTTGAAGGCATGTTTAGCATTGCCTAGGGCAGAGCAGTTACTCTGTATCCAGAGCCTGTTTCTAAGGCAGAAATGCCCTCTTCCAGCCCTCAGAGTTATACCACCTCAGGAGCAGGTATAGTAATGAGTAGACCCATAGGGGTCCATGATAAGGCCCAAGTAAGAATGGCAGTGTTGACCTAAAATCTGAGTTCTTGGCCAGCCTAGCTGCAACCCCTGCCTCTCAACCTCAGGATATGGAACAAACTACAGCTGCCCACAAACCTCAGGATACAGCAGGCCACTCCAAGAAGCCCCTTGTATTCACTGTAGAATGTACTGGTATCTCATCAGGGACTCCTTATAAGGCAGGCACCCAGTGGCGTCACCAGACTGGTGCGGCTGGTATGGGCTGCATTGGATGATGTGCTCCGTATGGGGTGATGTGCCGGAGGAGTTTGACTGTCCTTTGGCAGGCCCCGGTCGTCAGCACCCCCATTCAGGCCTGCTCCAAGGCGGAGCAGCAGCCAGAAGCTGCCACTTGTCTGAGGAGCTGGCCTGAACGGCCATCTGAGGTGCACTGCGCAGAAACACACTGAGCATGCCGAACAGCTTCAGAGGAGACTTCCTTAGAGCAGAGAAAGTCCGCGCCTCTGCACAGCCATTCGGCCTCACTCAGGAGGCGGAGCGGCAGCCGAATGGCCTCAGAAAGAGTACTGCACAGGCACCAACTCTGACACCTGCACAGTCTCCCCCGAAGCCAAAAGGCTTCAGAAAAGTACTGTGCAGGTGTCAGAGATGGTGCCTGCGCAGTACTCTTTCTGAAGCCAGTTGGCTTCAGAAACAACTGCGCAGGTGCCAACTTTGGTGACTGTGCAGTCCAGGTAGGGGGGGCGCACATCCCAGGGATGACGCACAGACTTCCGCACCAGCTGATGTGCAGAGTCATGTCACCATTGTAGGCACCACAGCTGTTCCTTGTTCAGTGTGATCTGAGGGGTGTCTCCTCAGGAGCAAGTCTTCCCCTTGTGTCAATTACTTAGCATGCTCTGGAGCAGTTAGGGCAGCCCAGGCTTCCTGACTCTCTGGATTCAGCATAACTTTCTGCTCTGGATACAGAATAGTTAGGAGAGTGCAGTTAGGTCAGAGCAGGCTGAATTTGCTCTGGATTGTGTCCTATGTCTTGCAGCAAGTCTGGGAGAAGCAGGGTGCGGAAGAAGCAAGAAAGAAGTCTTTTGGAGTGGGGAGGACAGGCAATAGCAGTGGATAGGCAGAAAGGCAGTGGGTGGCATGACCAGGACCAGGCCCAGATTTGCACCACCACATACAGATCAGATTTGCAGATCAGATCAGATTTGTACCACTACATACAGATCTCAGTAGCTACATTGGGGCTGCTGTGGCTCTCCCCAGAGTTAGAGGAAATGTTTTCCTCCCTCAGGGCAATGTTTTCTTGCTTCTTACAAACACTGAAATAGGAAGCAGGAATTAACCTTGTCTTAAAGCAACAGGAGGTTGGGAACCAGTGTCTTCACTAGTACTTGTACACTGTACTCAGTTTTGAATCCTGTTGTCCACTGCTACTGCAGAGCACAGGATTTGGCTATGTTTGTCAGCTATGCTGTACTTTATCCAATTCAGGCAGCTTCCATTGTGATCTTTGCTCATTCTAAGTGGAGTGGACTGTGTGTCTGTTGCCCTTCTGTTCTGTCTATAAAGCAGTCACTGCATGTCATCATTGTATAACAAAGAATCAATTTACTGTGAAGATCTGGCTCCTCTGAGAGTGTCAGTCTTCTGTGTTAAACTGAAAGTCATTTGCCATCTGCCACTGATGCACATAATCGGTTGATCATATTTGAGATGTAGTATTCATGTTGCCCAATGTACTGAAAGACAAAGTGAAAACTCCAGGGGAAAATACAGAAAAATACATATTTGACAAATTACAATAACAAATAAAAGATAGCATTAAAAAAGATTCTGAGCATTGCTGGAATTTATTAAGAGTGGAAATCATTTTACTATAAAAGCTATCCTTTCTTTAGTGCTTCAGTTTGAAAATTGAATAAATTTTAACCTTATTTTTTAACGTATTTAAAAAGGTTGATGATGTATCTTCATTTTGAGAAATACCAATTTTTTAAAAGAAGCCCCGCCCCCTCCCCCACTAAAAAAGGAACACATTATTGGAAAGTTTAGAGCAGAGATTTTCAACCTTTTTACTCTCGTGGCTCAGTGACAAAAAATTAAAATTCTCAAGGCACACCATCGCTTGTTTGACCATTGACAAAGCACACCATGCTGCTGGTATGGGGCTTAAATCTCCCAGTTGCCTACTAATATATGATTCTCCCCAAAATCTCACAGCACACCTGCAGACCAACCATGACACACCAGTGTGCCACGGCACAGTAGTTGAAAATCACTGGTTTACAGCACAGCTGCCAACATTCTGAAAATTACAAATGAAGACTGGCAGCTCAATCCAGAGCAACTAATCTGTCCACCTAAGAGCCCTTGGGTTGCCCTGTCTGTCACTAGGGTGGAGCAACTGCAAGATGCTCCACCCCAGTTACTCTGGAAGAGGCTTAGGGCAGAGCAAGGCAACATTGGCTGCCCGAAGAGAGGTGGACCTGCTCTGCCCTAGCTGCTCTGCCCTAGGCAGCTCAGGTGAGGCATGTTGAGGGCATCTTTAGCATTGCCTAGGGCAGAGCAGTTACTCTGTATCCAGAGCCTGTTTCCAAGGCAGAAATGCCCTCTTCCAGCTCCTCAGAGATATAAAACCGCAGGAGCAGGTACAGTAATGAGTAGACCCATAGGGGTCCATGATAAGGCCCGAGTAAGAATGGCAATGTTGACCAAAAATCTGAGTTCTTGGCCATCTTAGCTGCAACCCCTTCCTCTCAACCTCAGGATATGGAACAAACTATGGCTGCCCAAAAACCTCAGGATACAGCAGGTCACTCCAAGAAGCCCCTTGTATTCACTGTAGAATGTACTGGCATCTCATCAGGGACTCCTTATAAGGCAGGCACCCAGTGGCATCACCAGATTGGTGCGGCTGGTGTGGGCTGCATTGAGTGATGCGCTCCGTATGGAGTGATGCGCCGGAGGAGTTTGACTGTCCTTTGGCAGGCTCCAGGTGTCAGCATGCCCATTCAGGCCTGCTCCAAGGCGGAGCAGCAGCTAGAAGCTGCCACTTGTCCGCGGAGCTGGATCGAACGGCCAGCTGAGGTGCACTGCACAGAAACACACTGAGCATGCTGAATAGCTTCAGAGGAGACTTCCTTAGAGCAGAGGAAGTCCGCGCCTCTGCACGACCATTCAGACTCACTCAGGAGGCGGAGCGGCAGCCGAATGGCTTCAGAAAGAGTACTGCACAGGCACCAACTCTGATGCCTGCTCAGTCTCCTCTGAAGCTGAAAGACTTCAGAAAAGTACTGCACAGGCGTCAGAGATGGTGCCTACACAGTACTCTTTCTGAAGCCAGTTGGCTTCAGAAACAACTGCGCAGGCGCCAACTTTGACAACTGCGCAGTCCAGGTGGGGTGGTGCGCGCATCCCAGGGGTGACGCACAGACTACCACACTGGGTGATGCGCAGAGTCATGTCACCATTGTAGGCACCACAGCTGTTCCCTGTTCAGTGTGATCTGAGGGGTGTCTCCTCAGGAGCAAGTCCTCCCCATGTGTCAATTACTTAGCATGCTCTGGAGCAGTTAGGGCAGCCCAGGCTTCCTGACTCTCTGGATGCAGCATAACTTTCTGCTCTGGATACAGAATAGTTAAGAGAGAGCAGTTAGGGCAGAGCAGGCTGAACTTGCTCTGGATTGTGCCCATATTCTCTGTCTTTCCAATTGTGCAGCTGCAGTTTTGGGATCTCAAAAGTCTTCAGAATGTTATAACATTTAAATGGAGATTCCAAGGAGTTTTCCATCTGTTTTTATTGTACAGTATAAGGAAAAATTGTTACTGGAGAAGGAGAGTGTGTGGGTTGAAGTCTGAATCTATGTGTGATATTGTTTCATTTGAATATAACTCCAGATTTTATTGTTAGGACAAGTATATATCTTAGGAAATGTGCCTTTCTGGAGGAAGGTCAGTTCTGACAGCAATTTACTCTTCTCTACTTTAGTACAAAGGAAATAGCTGCACACCACAGTTTAACAGAAAGAATGCATAGGATGCTGCAAATATAAAAGGAGTTTAATGAAAGAGTATACAGATGTCTTTCATGTATTTTAAATTGGAAAGGCTAATTTTGAAACTAAAAGAAAAACAGTGAGCTATGAGCCATATGCTTTACATTACAGAAGTATGCCTTGCACAGTCCTGTCATTCAAAGAAAAACTACACAGACCAAAACAAAGGAGACATGGGTGGGGGAGAATTGATTTCTGGGAAGTCAAACTATCTAAAAATATGTGTTTTATAATCTGGTGTTCATTGCCCAGTTACCTTTGTGATTAAACCAGTGACCCAGCTTCACAGACCCTTCTCTAGTTCCTCCCCACTCACCCCTGCTTAGGCTCCCCATTTCATGGGTAATAGCACTGAATGGTGGTGTAGTGGGAGAGAAGGAGAAGCAGATAAAGTGCCAGCTTGCAGCTGTTTGTTCTCATTGGAATAATAACTCATACACTCACTTGAACCAACCCTTCTGCAAGATTACAAGATGTGTTAAATAGGAAAAATTGGGCTAAGAGCTATGAAGCAATCAGAACTTACCTAGTAGACCTTCAGTCAGTACTAAATGTAAGGCATTGGGGTGGAAGCTCAAGACTGATAATGGGGAAGAAAGGAGAGCCATGACAAAGGGCAGTGGAGGAGAATAAGATTATACCCTGGAAAGTTGTCATAAGTCAATGTAGTGTTGTACTAGATCAGGGGTCTTCAAACCCCGGCCCAGGACTCAGATGCGGCTCCTGGCAAGCCTCAATGTGGCTCCCAGAAAGACCCCTCTGTTCAACCCTTGGGCAAGCCTTATAATCCACTCCAATACATTCTTATATGTAAATTTATGTAAATGTATTCAATTTTGAAATGTCAATTAGTTTTCCAACCCCTGACACAGTGTCAGTGAGAAGATGTGGCCCTTTTGCCAAAAACTTTGGAGGTCCCTGTACTAGATGAATGAATAGTCTGACTTGGTACAAGACAGTCTCATACATCCCATGTGCAGGGTGACCATATGACTGGATTTTTCCAGATTTGTCCCCTTTTTTAGCTTTCTGTCAGAGTGTCGTCCAAAAGGGCTTCATTGTCCTCCATTTTGGTTTCTTTTTGGAACTTTGCAATGGTGTGCAGTATTCCATCATGTCATATGTCGTTGGATTTGTATTGAAGAGCTGTGGGGCTGTGGGTGGCGCAAATGGCTAAGACACTGTGCCTGTTAACCAGCAGGCCAGGGTTTGAGACCTGGATCAGCCCCACAAGACAGGGTGAGCTCCTGTCCTTAGCCCAGCTCTGTGACGCCAGCTGGATCCAATTGTATTGGTTCTGCCTTTCCATTGGACTAATTCAGTGGCGTGGAGAGGGGGGATTTGCTGCTTGAGTAACAGCCTATCCTCCATAAAAATCCAATCCAGGCTTTCATGCTTCGCATGCAGCGTATGCAGTGCCAAGCACAATACCGTAGTCTTCCAAGACTGACAGAGGCCTGCTAATTGAAGAGCTGAATCCAATGCATGCAAAAATCAGTTTTGAAATATCTCCTTCCTTAGATATATCCTTCCTTTTGATATTTTGAAATATCAAAAGTTAGGGCCAAAAAAACTAAAAAAAATATGCATTGAGCATTCTGGGAAAGTGAAAGTGCCCAATATTGCAGCTTTACTTGTGAATAGGCAAACATGCTGTTGTCTGCCGGAAAGGCCAGGCTGAGAGGAATCCTTGTCCTCCTTTTTAGGTTCAGGCATCTGGTCACCCTGCCCATGTGAGCATTGGGGGCAGAAAGCAGGTGGAGAGTTATTTGCTTCCCTTCAAAGCAAATTGAATGGCCTGAGCAAGCTGCAGGAAGCAACATGTCCTAAGAATTTCTTTAGGCAAGGCAGTGTAGTTATATTGTAATGCCGTTCCCAGTCTATATGACCACTAGGAATATTCTCCGACTCCAGTACTTGACCTAGGAGAAGCTGGTTGGGAGCAAATCCAAACCCCTGAACTAACTCTGCAAACAGCTTTTATTAAAATGGCAAATGAAGGGAGGGCATCACAAGGTGCATCAATACAGACAAAGTAAGTGAGAAGTTAAAAGATCAAGCTGAAGATGGCAAACCTTCAAGAAGACCTTATGTTTTCTGGTGCCTGTTTTCCTGTAAATCAGGTGAGGGTAACCCTTACATGTTAGTTGACAAAGTCACGCTGTATTGTGAACAGCAGACCAAGAACAGTTCTCCAAGCAAGGATAACAAAGGCCCACCCCTTGGTGATTGATGAGAATGTTATAAAAGTTAAATGAGCTGGAAAGTCATCATCTTGTCTTTTCCTTTGTTACAGGAAAAGCATACCAGAGAGCTCTCTTTTCTTCTGGTCCTGATAAGAAGTCTAACAAAGCATAAGGAGAGGTTACATGGCATGGAAATGCATTACATCCAGCTGCTCCCTAGTTTTCAGGGTGCACAGTAAATAATCCTGTTTGGTATCTAAGTCACAAAGGAGAACAGTGCTCTTTTGATAGTGATTCCTAGCCTCTTTCATTTGCTTCCCTAAATATACAGTTTGCTTCCAATTCATTGAGTGGCATTTTGTAACAGTGCATACTTTCGTGTGGTGGGTTCCCTGATTGGTGGGTGGTTTTTGGTTTTTTGTGTGTGTTTTTTTCAATTGGCATGAGCAAATGAAAGGTTACTCAGGCACTGATGTTGTGGAGGCACCAGTTTGTTTAAAGTTGTTTGCTGAACTGAACAGTATCTAGTTTAACCCTCTGAATTCATTCGCCCCTGAGTGAGTTGTTGCAACAGGAGACAACCCTAGTTTATCACCAGATGCAATGGTTTCTTAACCTATTAGGAAAAAAATGTAATTTGAAGGGCATTCTATCAATCAGTGCCTTTGGCAAATTCCTTTGTACTTTCTTCTCCCAAACTCAGGAAGTTTCATCAGTATTAGGTTTAACTCTTTTTCTAATCCTGGAAGTTTAGTTGCCACAGTTTCTTATCCACTTTAAAAAATAATAGCAAGCTTGGATCAATATTCCCCCAACTGTGGCTACAATCCTAATCCCTGGTTAGGCTAGCATAAGTCCCAGCACAAGTCCCACACTGGCTTGGAAGTGTTGCAAAAGTGCCATAAGGCACTTCTGCACCACTCCTGAGAATTTAGGCCAGTGCACAAACATGTGCTGCACTGCCCACACCACCCTGGGAATGGGGAATTTGTGCTGGCCTAAATTGGTTAGAATTGTGCCCAAAATGATATTTTTCTCTTGCCAAATTTGCCCTTCATATTACGTGGATTGTAATTTGAGGATAGAATAGTGGTGTAACTCAGGCAGATCTGGGGGCACATGAGTGGATTCATGGGAAGAGTTACTTCTTTTTACAAAACTGCCCTACTGCTCTATCTCGTTTGTAGTCTTCTCACAGTGGGAGAAGTGAAGAGTCCTACTATGGCTCATCTTTTGGAAGGTATGGATGGATATTGCAACTGTGGTTTTTATTGAGGAAGGCTGATCCATGTCCTTCTGTCACCAGTCTGTAGTCAGACTGCAAGCGGAAGGTGCAATTTGCAGACAATTGTTAATTGCTTCTTCCAGAACTATGCCACATTCTGGGAATAGGCACTTGTTTACCTTTCTTAGGTTTTTTTTAAACTTCCAAGTAGCATTATCTAATTATTTCACTGAATTAATCCTAATTATTTCACTGAATTGTCAAAGTCCAATCCTATGCATACCTACTCAGAAGTAAATCTCATTATAGTCAATTGGTTTACTCCCAGTAAAGTGTGGATAGGATTGCTGCCTGAATTTATAAAGTAGATAAAATTGCAGATTCACTTATTTGGGCAAACTCAATATCATGAGTCTGAAGCTGCTTGCAAAATTTTCCCCCCTTGGTGCATTGTTTCAGCTTCCTAATCACTGACCAGCTGTCTTGTTAGTGAATAGAACTTGTGGGCCCCTTGCCATGTTTCATGTGAGGTCTTGGCTGGGTGGCCAAACAGGCAGCCTGCAGCCAATGTCAAAGCAATTCAAGAGGTATTGGCATAGCAGTTCCCCCATTAATTTCTGCTTGTCACATGCTGTCATGCAAGTTACACCAAAGAGGAAATGACCGTTGGGAGAGGGGGAAAAAAGTGTGCTTGTGGCACTTACTCCCCTTCAGACATTATCCCTGAGGTTAAACAAGTGGATACAATTAGCTGCTGTCCACAAACAGCTGTTAGGAAGGAGGAACCCAGATCTGGGCCCCATGGCCATGTGTCTTTCCTGTTAGTAAGGGGAATCTTCTATCAACATCTGCCATGTTTTTAACTCTTCACAAAGATGTTAAGGTCTGGTATAGAATCAAAGCTATTGCTGTGAGCTGTAGTGCAAAACTGGTGCAAAACACAAAATATGGTGCAAAACAAACTGGTGAAAATGCAGATTATGGTGTAATTTGACTCCAGCCAATCAATTATACTATTCCATAGCTCAGTTTCTAGATTCCCAGAATTTTATCTATTTTAGGAGTCCTCATTTCATATGTTTGTGGATGCTTTGTAATTGCATTTCCTCATTATCACTTTTGTTGGTTTGAAAAATGTATTTTATTGTGATTTTAGTCAGTTTGGTTTTTATTTCTTAAGCCGAATTTTGACAATGTTAGATTCTCTCTAAATTTTCCTTCAGACTAAACATGGTTCATGTAAAACATTGAGTGAATGGGCTGGTGGATAAATATAAATTTGAGTATGCCTATGTGATATGGCATATTCTAGTATCGATCCCCTTCCTCTGTTATTTCTTGTGTTTTATTTTAAGCTTCTGAGCACCTAAGGGCAGATATCTGTCTGCTCTTTTGTTGTAATGCACCCTACATATTGAGGACACTATATAAAATAAGAGAGGAAAGCACCCTTTCTGAATCAGACATGATTCCCATGTTCTCTTTTGGCATAGTGAAATCATTAGTTTGACAGGGGAATATCATTTCCCCTGAATACAGCCCCAGAAGGCATCAGAATCAAAGATGAAGCTTAAGAACTGTCTAGCTACTTAATAAAAGATACTAAAGATAAAGATAAAAGAAATAATAAGAGAAGTGTGGGCCCAATGGCTCCTCCACTTTACTAGTTATGGGAATATCACATGCTGTGGCTACCTTAGTGGAATAAAGCCTGGGCATTGCAGTATAGGGTTAGTTTTCTGGCAACACGAGGCCCTTTACAGCAGCATAACAGGCCGTGGTGATCCTGAAGCATCCTCTTCCAATAGCACTTCCTGCAGACTTAGTCAATGCAAGTATGTTTGCAAGAGAAGTAAGTCATGCTAATAGGAAGGGAATGTGAGGAGGGTTTGGCTCTTAGCAACACCACTGCACATCATATCCTATCCCCTCTTTCCTAAGTTGTCATTCCACACTCCTTTTCTCTCTTTGGACTTATACCAGCAAAATGGGTGCCATAAGTCAGAAGAAATCCATAAGTGATCTGGTAGCTTCTTGGAAGAGGATAAGTAGACAATACTTTTATTTACCTCCTGCTGGCTCCTCATTGCCCAGTTCTTTCACACAGTCTGCAAGTCTGCATCAATGGTGGAGGACAGGATTGGACAGTAATGATATATTCCATCCTTGCAAGACCTTGAGACCTACTTAGGGTGCAATATTAACCAATTTAGGCCAGCACAACTTACTCATCTCTCTGTTTCCATAATGGTGTGAGGAGGCTACCTCATGCTTGAGCACTGGCCTAACCTCCCAGAAATGGCATAGAAGTGTGCCATTATGGCACTTTTATGACACCTCCAGACCAGCAAAGATATCTGGTACCAGCCTAACCAGGGGTTAGGATTACTCTGTTGGAGGCTGACCCACTTAGACCCACTCATGGCACGATCATTTGCAGAGGGATACTGTGTGCCATCCAAGTGCCAGAGCCCAACAAAGTAAATACAAGAAGATTGAGAAAAGGTTTATATTTTGGTGTGATAACACATGGGTAACATTCACAATTCTGTTGCTCAGGAACTGAGAAAATGTGTGTAGAAATTTACACTTTGACATGTAAAAGGCTGACATCTCAGAGAGGGTGGCATCTGATGTGTGGTAATTCCATTCAGAGGGAATTTTTTGTATAGTTTCAGACCAAAACTATGGAAGTGGGTTTTTTTCTAAAAAGTAATGTAATTTCCTCTTTTCCAGTAATGTCTTCATTGCTGATTCAATGGAACATTACAGAAGTGAAATGCAAATAACTGTTTTTGCTAAATAAGAAGTCAGCTAATATTGTCAGTATATCATAGAGTTTTGTGACTGGGAACACAGTTGAGCATTCCAGTTCCAGACATTTATTTGGATAATTAATTTAATGAGCAATTATGGTGTTTAGTGGACCCCATCACTATGCGCAATAAACACGAAACAAAAAGAAGAGAGCAATCATGGGGTTAATTTGCCAGCTTTTGTGGTGTGAAGTACACTGTATAATACACCTTATAATGAAGATGCTGCAGCTCCCTGGCTGATTGCCACATCTTTCCAGGCATTATTGCTCACATTTTGGGAATCACTGGTATAGTTGTTTTGTCTGTCATATCCAGCTTCTGTATGTGTTATGAATTTTTCCTATACCAATATTGCATATGAGAGGAGGGGAGAGAGAGATTGCATACCTTTATTGATAGCTATACTGATGCACGTATGAATTGGAATCAATTCTTTACTTCTTACCTTCTTATCAAAATTCTTGATTGATCATCTCTAGGACATGACATTTCAGCTGCTACGAGGACTTGATTTTCTGCATTCACACAGAGTGGTCCACAGAGATCTAAAACCTCAGAACATTCTCGTTACCAGCAACGGGCAGATAAAATTAGCTGACTTTGGTCTTGCACGGATCTACAGTTTTCAAATGGCTCTTACCTCTGTGGTAAGTTTTAAAATACTTTAGATCTCTCCCTCTCTGACTGTAGGGTTTGGGTTTGTAATTGTCAAAGATCTCAACACAGAAATACATTGTTTGAGGTGTTCTATTTGAACCTTATCTGAAGGCATTACAGTTATGCTGGATAAAAGAATTACTCCTGTGAACTACAAGGTCTGAATAATATAGGTGTTCTGTGCTTTTGCAGATGTTGTCCTTTATTTTTTCCAACTTCATTTAACTAGTTTTTCCTCAATATATTTGCAGCATCTTCAATTGTATATTATACTATCTCTAGGATACAATTTCGTACTGGCGTGGTTTTGTTTCCTTGGTGAACTGTCTTCAAATTTAATGGAGCAGTTATTTCCAGCTAAAAGGGGTGAAAGATCTAAACAGAAAAGATCTAAACATACAGCTTAATATTAGAATAGAACAAAATAAAATATTCATCATGGGCTTCTTTATCCAACCACATTTATCCCAAGAGAAGGTCTGATTGCTATTTGTCTGATGTTTGTTTATGTAACAAATAATACATACCTCTGAGGAAACCACTGTTGTAGGGGTTTTTCTCGGGGTGACAGAAGCAGGAATCAGGGACCTTCTGCATAAAGCTACTTCGTGAGTACTTGACTACCTCTGACAGAGTCAACAATAGGATCCTATCCAAAAAGTATCTTTTTCCAACAGAAAAAAAGATAGCTAATGATCATGTAGCCCGGTGCAAAACCCAAAATGTTGCCCCTGCAACAACTAAATCAAATTTAAGTAAAGATATGAAAATTGCACCCCTTATTGGATAGGGAAACTGTGCTGGGTCAAAGAGGAATGCTAAATAGAAGAGGAGCACCACTTAGAAGTATCTGTATACCCAGTTTGCATGAGTTAACTGCATTGTTATGAATGTATATGGGAATGAGAGCTGATTCATATTAACACTTTATTTGTTCCATACAGTATCAGAATTGCATCTCATTGACTTTCAGAGCAATTAGTATGATGGAAAAGTTGAGTTAAGAAAAGCCACTTTTTGTTCCACTGGCTTTTGTGTTTTCATTTTCTGGTTTATTGGCCATAACTTTTGATAGAATATAGATATTCCAATGCAATTTGTTTCATTGAATTCTGCATTAAATTACCTTTCCAATGACATGTAACTGATGATTTTATCATTCATATGTAGCCTGTTTTTCACAATTTCAACCACTAGTGTCAAGCTCAGCTTGTAGACCCCCTAAAGGTTGTTACCCCTATACAACTGCACCCACTGCACCTCCCAGCTATGCCACTGCCTATAGATGCTGCTTGAATCCAGGAATGAAGTATGGAGCTTGCTGCTAAGCCTAAGAGGATCCTGTAGCAATGTGTGACCGGTTTGCCAGCCCTACAGAATAACGTGGAACAGAATGTTAGAATGTTTAGACTTGTTCAGACTTGGGTAAAGAGTGTCATTTTAAATGTGTTAATACAATTAACATCTTCTTGAGGTTGACTTGCATTTCCTCTTCCTGCACCTGCATGATTTGCTAGGAAGCAACGAGAGGGTTTACAAAATACTTTTATTTACATATTGAAAATATGTTTAGATAGCTTTCCTAGCCTTCAAAGTGTTGCGCTTTATAAGAAATCAGCTAAAACAAAACACAATAGAAGAGAAAAAACCTCCCCAAAAGTGATTAAATTTACCAATTTGTCAATTGATTTTAAAAAAGTCTTATGGAACATGGAAAATAGTAAGAGATGGATTCCTTCTTTGTCTGAAAAATCAAGCACATTCTGGGGCCATTGCAGCAAACTGTTTCTCATTGTCAGAGCTGAGCAGATGAAGCTACCTCCTGCTGAGTCAGACTGTTGGCTAGTGTCACTTAGTATTGTTTTCACTGATTGGCAGCAACTCCCCAGGGTTTCAGACAGGAGTCTTTCCCAGGCTGTTCTGAAGATGCCAGGAATTGAGACTGGGGCCTTTTGCAGGCAAAGCAGGTGCTCTGCCAGTGAACTACATTCTTTCCTTCTAATCTCCTGCTTGTTCTCACCTCTCATTATGAGACCACATGCAGTTCTGGAGGTTCTGTTGTTGGGATAGAAATTGTGGGATATAACCAGTGATGGGATTCAAAGGAATTAACAACCGGTTCTATGCCCATCTGGCAGCCACTTTTAAATGGCTGTTTTTAAACTTTATATGTCCTATCTCTTGTTAACAACTGGTTCTACAGAGTAGATGCAAACCTGCTGGAGCCCACCACTGGATATAACTGCTATAATAAATAGATTTTGCAGCAGAGTTTGCTGACCTGACCATTGTCATTGTACAGGCTGATGTAGAGAAAGAGAAATTCTGTCCCTCATGGATAAGCAAATTTTCTTATTGTAATAACTTGCTGTATTTTTTTTAAAAGCAACATTTTACATCTGTTGAAGTTTTTCAGCCATCTTAAAGGGCAACCTCACATAAAGCACACAACAGTAGAAAAGCTTGGAGGATAAATAAGCAAAAATCAGCAAGCAAAGTACTTATGAGCTAGATCAACAAAGTTCAAACTATTGACTGCTGTCCATTTGGAACGTGGTCCCTATCTGGACTTCATTTGAGTGTTCTGCCTAGACTCCACTTGAATCCCTCCTCATTAGGAGGACAAGGGCAATGTGGGAAGTTGCATCATCTAACCAGCATCCCAGAGGCTACACAACAGGATAACTGGATAAACACAACAGCCAAGAGCATCCATATCCTCTGATTGTTTCCTTGTTGAAATTGTCTTAAAGTAATAGAAACTTCTCTTGCTGTTAAATCTCTCATGTTAAAACCCATTTCTTTTGACCCTTCCATTGGTGTGGAGGATGAACACTTTCTGAGTCACTTAACAGTAATTCTTCTACCAGGTAGAGAACTTTGTGTACCAGTGATAATGTACACAATGAAGTTATAAAAAGTCCCTTGTCGGTGCTATCATTATGATCAGTTGACATGTGAACTCTGTGTCATTTCCTAAAATGAAGCAGTTGCTTGCAGCCAGATAAACTCAAAGAATAATGCCTTGAAGTATCAGTTCATTCCCAAGATACATCCTCATTCTCTGACCACAAAGGAACTCTTCTAGTGGAACGGAAAGAACCATGAAAGTACAGCAGCATAAAGAACTGATCCAGCCAGCTAGTTTGCTGGGTGCCTCAGACTGATAACTTCAAAGCAGTTTATCTGTGATTGTTGGTTACTTCCTAAATTGTAAAGAATTCTTTTGGCAGGTAAATCCTCTGGGTATATTGCTGTCATTCACAACTTCCCTGAATTACCTCTTATAAGTGAAGGAAAGCCCCAAAATCATTTGGCACATATTTAGTGAGAGCATAGCAGACCCAGAGTTAGCAAAGGTGAGAACTGGTAGTCATACAGCATGACTTGTGGGCCTGTCAAATGGGGAAAAATGGAGAAAATATTCATGATCATATGAAGTTAGGTTGTTTTGCAAGTGCTGGTACTGGCCTCTGTGTTTCCAAGCAAAGTTCTGTCGATGACCTGTAAAACCCTTAATGATTAAAGGCCCAGGTACTTGAAAGATTGTGTCTTTTCAGGAATCTGCCCATCTGCCCAGGTATCAATGACTTTGAGGAAGGAATATGGGGGAGCCTGATCAAATTTGCAGATGACACCAAGCTGGGAGGAATAGCAAACACAACAGAAGACAGGAGAAACCTCCAGGAGGATCTGGATAAACTAGAAAACTGGGCTGTAACAAATAGAATGAACTTGAACAGGGAGAAGTGCAAGGTTTTGCACTTAAGCAATAAAAACCAAAAACACAGGTATAAAATGGGGAATACTTGGCTTGGCAGCACAACATGTGAGCGGGACCTTGGAGTTGCCGTGGATCACAAGCTGAACATGAGTCAGCAGTATGATGTGTCTACAAAGAAGGCAAATACCATTTTAGGCTGCATTAAGGGGACTGTAGCTTCCAAGTCACGAGAAGTTATAGTTCCTCTTTACTCTGCATTGGTAAGACCTCCCCTTGAGGACTGTGTTCAGTTCTGGGCACCTCACTTTAAGAAAGATGCAGCCAAACTGGAGCAAGTCCAGAGGAGAGCGACAAGAATGATCAGTGGGATGAAAGGGAAACCTTACGAGGAAAGGCTGGGGGAACTTGGGATGTTCAGCCTGGAGAAGAGGAGGCTGAGGGGAGACATGATTGCCCTCTTCAGATACCTGAAGGGCTGTCATATGGAGGAAGGGGCTCATTTGTTCATAGGTGCTTCTGAAAGCAGAACTAGAACCAATGGGTACAAGCTACAAGAAAGGAGATTCCAGTTGGATATCTGGAAAAAATTCTAGGTCCAGGGGTTGGGGTAGAGTGTCCCTCAGTTAGGGATTCTTCGATGGAAAGTATAGGGAGGAAAATGTGTTGCGCCGCATTTCACCACCTTCTGGTTGGAATTTCTGAAAACCGGTTCTTAGTGGATCCCTCCGTCACAGAAGGAATACCCTCCCCAAATCTCACACATCTAGGTCCAGCGATTTTGGTTGGCCGTTGATGAGTAGGTCAGTGAGTCAGTCAGTGACTTTTCAGTTTTATATACAGTGGTGCCTCACATAAAGAGCTTAATTTGTTCCAGAGGCATGCTCTTTAAGTGAAAGGCTCTTTAAGTGTAGCAGATTTTCCCAAAGGAAATAATGGAAACTCAGACGATTGGTTCCACAACCCCAAAAAAAATTCATATAAAATATTAACTGGATGTAAAAATGATGACAAAATACTAGAATTGAATTCAAAACATGCATTCTATGTGCATGATCCTATGAAGTCTACTTAGGCTGCAATCCTAAAGACACTTTCCTGGAATGGGGCTTACTTCTGGGTAGACATGGGGCTTACACAATGCGGCTTCTGAGTAGACATGGTTAGGAGGCTGCAATCAAAGGCACTTTCCTGAGAGGCTTACCTGGGCTGCTGCTGGAGGTTCACCAGTGGCCGGTGAGGGCACTTGGGGGCAGCTGACTCTGGCACCCCCAGGAAACTGCCCCCAAATTAGGGGCAGTTAGAGGCAGCAGCGCTGACCAGCAGCCCTTTTAAAGAGCCTCCGCGTGGAGCGTCAGTGCTGCATAGCACGCGTGCCCATAGTGAGCTTGCTTGTTAAGTGAAGCGGAACTTGTTATGTGAAGCAAGATTTCTTGGAAATTTATACTTGTTATGTGAAACGCTTGTTATGTGAGGCGCTTGTTATGAGAGGTACCACTGTATGTAGGTTAATAATAAATATGAATTGAAATGCACAGGTATGCACTGAATCTACTGTTACATTCCCACATGACTCAGCAAACCAAAATTAAGTGAACATAATATCTTATGAAAGGTTCTATTTGTCTTTCCACATAAATGTGTATAGAATAAACAAATATATTGGGAGCTATTAACACATTCAATTTTGCATCCTTGGCAGTTTATGAAAAAATAAGCATACAAATAATTCATAATATAAAGACAAAACACAATGGAACTTTTTCTTAAAGTCCCATCATTCCTCAGACTTCTCTGTATTTTGCCTTTATGTTTTCCAGGTAATTTCCACAGCAATGAGACATTCCAATTTCATTTGCAAGGCACAAAAACTGTCAGGTTACTTTGCCTTTAAAATTGCTGCAATCACATTTCCAAAGCTAATGGGTTACTTTGGATCACTGGATCTTTCAAATGCGAATAAACACTTTAAGACAGAATTTAAAAAAAATTGATCAGTGTTTTCCAGTTACACATTTTTGTTACTACTTCTGTTGCTTAACTTAACATGAGAATCAATAAAGGGGGAGTTCAACAACACCAAAAACATTTTTCTACAACTAATTAAAAACCAACTTTTTCCTTTACTAGCTCCAGTTATCTAATATATATTCATTATTTTGGTGGTATGAACCACTCCCATAATCCCTAAACATTATGTTTAAACATAAACATTATGTTTACATGATTCACAAGGCACAAATATATGCTCAACAATTCAACACATTTCAGACTTGGCCATGGCCAGAAATTGAAAATCTGTTTCAGTCCACTGTTACCTGAAAACTGAGATGCATGGCAGGGTCTACAAGCATTATGCAATATTGAGAAAAGTTAGAGTGGACTTAAAGCTGAACTAAGGGAATGAGAAAGTGCTCTAAAAGTGTGACTGTTTGGTACAGATTTTTTTTTAAATTACAATTACAATATGCATGATGTGCATGGGGAGATGTACAGGGGTGCTGCATGTGGGGGGATGGTGCGCAGGTTGGACAGTGAGCATGGGGGTATTGCACAGGGGGGATGCGCATGGGGATGTTGTACATGGGTGGACAGTGCACATGGGGATTGGTGTGCATAGGGGGACTGTGCATGGGAAAATGTTGTACAGAGGTGTTGCACATGGGGGATGATGTGCTTTGAGGGATGGTGTGCATGGAGGTGTACACGGAGGATGGTGTGCATGGGGGATGTTGTACAGGGATATTGCACATGGGGGTGTTGCACATGGGGGAATAATGCACCTGGGGGGTAATGCGCATAGGAGGTGTTGCATATGCTGTGCATGGGGGATGTTGTACAGGGGTATTATGCATGGGGATGATGTGCATGGGGGTACGATGCGCATGGGGGTCAATGTGCAGTGGGGGATGCGTACGGGGGAATTTTACTCCCACAAAGCGGGTACATTTTTGTTATTTCACGTTTAAGCCAGTGACACAGGAATCATAAATTAACTATGGCTTTATAATTTTTTATAATCCAGTCATGTAGCACGTATATCACCTACAAGGCTTGTCGCCTTCATGTTGACTTCATATTTTTCTCTTCATTCCTTCATCGAAGATGCTCTGTTTGTTTTATATGTGTGGCACTGCTATGGTTAATGAATAGGTAATTTAGAAACTTCAGTACAACAAAGGCATGGATAGATTAAAACAATTGGTTACAGGATAGGCTATCTTTACTGTCTGTAATTTTAAATGGTAAAATTTTAAATAACTAGAGGCCCATCCAATGTATCAGTTCTTGTGGGAAAATATGCTTCAGTGACTTACTGGCACTGGTTGTGGAATGTGGCATTTAAAAGTACCTTTTTTACAGTGGGAAAGAATTTGGTCAAGAATAAACAGTCTGACCTTGTTAAATGGACCAGAGTCTGTACAGATCCTAGTTCCAGAAAGCTAGTTTCTAGCAGACTGTGAAAGAAAGCTCAGTTTGCAATTAATACCATTAAAATTGCAGGTGGGAGAAGTGGGTAGAAGGGCTGAGCAGAATCTTGCAACACAAACTAAAATTACATATTTTGCTTTTAAAATTAAGGAAGTTATAAGGCCATTGTTCATGATATATTCACATTTGTGAGAAAGTGCTGTCAAAACTTAAAGCTCTCTTATGATATTGTCAGCAATGGGAATAACAACGTGTGTGCATTACAGTATAATCCTATGCATATTTCCTCAGAAGGAAGCAGCATTGAGTTCAGTGGAGCCTACTCCCAGGACAGTGTATAAACAAACAAACCTGCAGTTTTCATCTTCTGGGGATTTTTAGTTTGTTTGTTCATATTTATTTATTGGATTTCTGTCCCCTTAACTCTTGTTTCTACATTCTGAAAGGTTTAAACATTCTGAGTTAGCTGTTTAACAGTGCAGTCCTTAGCATATCTACTCAGAAATAAGTCCCATTGTGTTCAATGGTACTTACTCACAGGAAAGTATGGTTACGATTGCAGCCTGAAAGTATGACCAATAAGACATCAATAGGAACCCCCTTCTGTATCCCACCTAACAACATAGCTCTCACTGCAATCCTAAAGACACTTTTCTGGGAGTAAGACCCATTGAACACAATGGGGCTTACTTTTGAGTAGACATGATTAGGATTGTGCTGTTTGTTCATTTTATCAGGTTGGCTGCCAAATTAAACAAACAGCCAAAATTTTATATGGTACCGTAAGTTTTCTTCAGATCCATCTCCCTCACTAGAATTAAGATCCCCTTCTCACTAGTCTGAGGCACCTTCTAAATGGCAGTTCTCATATGTAGGCGCCCTTTTCCTTCCATTATTACACCTTTCTAATGACTGCTGGTATCTCTTTGTGTCTTAAATTTTTTTAAAAATGATTGTGAGCCCTTTGCAGTGCTATACTTGGGGATTGTGAAGGGCAAATGCCTGCAATGGTGGCACCACCTTGCTTGCTCTCCCATGTCTTCCTTGTTTCTCCTGAAGGTCATTAGAGAGTGAGAGGTTGTGCACCTCCCAAGGCCACTGTAGGGCCTTTGAAGCACACTTCCAGGTTTCAGATAAAAACCAGAAGTGACATTTGAAGGCCTTTGGAAGGGTGGGAAGAGACCACCCTATTTGGGAGGATGACAACATTCTTCAGTCCTGACCTTGGGAGATACAGAGACCAGGCTCACCAGTGGCCCTATGGAACAGAGAAAATTCACTTATCTTGCTGTACTGTGTAAACCATTTTTTTTCTGAAGAGATTTACATTAATAATAATAATAATAATAATAATAATAATAATAATAATAATAATAATAATAATAATAATAATAATACCAGTATAGTCCGAGTCTTTAGTACCAACATCAGCACGGAGTTTGACCTGGACAAATGTGCCACAGTGGCACTAAAGAAAGGGAAGATCACAGAAAGTGATGGCATTGAAATGCCGAATGGCCAAACCATTAAATGCCACCAGCCTGAAGCCTACAAATATCTGGGCATACTGCAGCTGGACAATATCAAGCACGGGCATGTAAAAGCTGTGGTCAGCAAAGAATACATACAAAGGGTTAGAAAAATTTTGAAGATCAAATTGAATGGCGGCAACATTATAAAGGCCATAAATACCTGGGCCATATCTGTAGTTAGGTATACTGCTGGCATTGTGAACTGGACACAAAAGGAACTGGATGACTTGGACAGGAAAACAAGGAAATTAATGACCATTCACTATGCTTTACATCCACTTAGTGATGTTGACAGGCTGTACCTGCCTAGAAGATCAGGGGGCAGAGGACTTTTGCAAGTGAAGCAGTCGGTGGAAGAAGAAAAACATGCCCTAGCAGATGATGTGTGAGAGAGCCAGGAATGTGCTCTGATTGAAGTCAGCAAGACAAAGTTGTTGAAAGTGCAGCAGACCAACTATGAATATCGCAAAAGTGCAATTCAGGCTCGGACTGCCAGTTGGCAGAATAAAGTATTGCATGGCCAATTCCTTGCCAAGATCAAAGGAAAGGTTGATCAGGATAAGACCTGGTTGTGGCTCACGAGTAGAACACTGAAGAAGGAGACGGAAGGCCTGATACTTGCTGCCCAAGAACAGGCAATCAGGACAAATGCCATCAAGGTCAGAATTGAAAAATCAGCCAATGACCCCAAATGCCGGCTCTGCAAAGAAGTGGATGAAACCATCGACCACATTCTAAGTGGCTGCAAGAAGATCGCGCAGACTGACTACAAACGGAGGCACGACTCTGTTGCCCAGATGATCCACTGGAATCTATGCCAAAAGTATCATCTGCCAGTGGCAAAAAACTGGTGGGACCACAAGCCTGAAAAAGTGGTTGCAAATGAGCAGGTCAAGCTTCTGTGGGACTTCAGGATACAGACGGACAAGGTCTTGGAACACAATACTCCAGATATCACCATCATAGAAAGCAGTCAGGTGTGGCTTGTTGACATCGCCATACCAGGTGACAGCAGAATTGAGGAGAAACAACTGGAAAAGATCTCCCGCTACCAAGACCTAAGAATCGAATGACAGCGTATCTGGTGTAAGCCAGTGCAGGTGGTTCCAGTGGTAATTGGCACACTGGGTGCAGTGCCCAAAGACCTTGGCAGGCACCTGAAAACTATTGGCATTGACAAAATATCACTCTGCCAACTGCAGAAAGCCGCTCTTCTGGGATCAGCACTAATTATAAGCCGCTACATCACACAGTCCTAGACTCTTGGGAAGGGTCCGACTGGTGATGTGAATGAAACCAGCACTAAATTGTTTGCTGTGTATTTATGGATAACAACAACAACAACAACAACAACAACAACAACAACAATAATAATAATAATAATAATAATAATAATAATAATAATAAAACAGCATTATTAATATTTAACTAATATTTAATATTAGTTAACTAAGGGTACAATCCTAACAAATGTAGGCCAGCTCAACACACATGGCACATCTTTCCATGGTGGTGTGGGGAGGTCAGCATTTACCGTACCTGTGTAGTGGCCTAGCCCCTTCCACCCCAAAGTGAGGCAGAAGAGCTTTGTAGCACTTTGTGACATCCCCAATTTAGCACAGGACTTATCCCAGGCTTATTATGGTATAACAGGAGGTTAGGATTGCAACCTAATATTATAACATAACATAATACTAAATAACTAATATTTAATTATTAGACACACAGACACAGAGGGGGGAAGGGAGAGCAAATGAGCTTGCTAAATGCTAGTTCCAATGGTAAAATCTTGCATTTCTATTTCAAAAGGTCAATTTTTTCATGTGCTGATTTTATTTTCAGCTTCTTTTACTTTCTGAAGAAGGTAACAAGGCTGAAATTAGCTGTCTCTTTTGGCAGAAGAACACTTTAGGAAGGCCACATCCATGTTTGATCATAAAATATGTCCACATCTCATAAAGTACAGATCAGTTCATAATATATTTTATCAGCATAGCTTTGAGACATCCCAAGGTCCTTCAATTAATGCATACATAGGAAAGGTCAGATGATGCAGGGATATGCAGAAATTAATTTTGTTTCAGACAAACCCTGTAGCAATTTCTCTTAAGTAAATAATCTGAATATCCAAATATTTTGGAACTTTAAAAATGATTAAATACTGAGCACTTTAGTGTTATCATTGCAAAATAGATATATTTCTCCTCCTCAAAAGTTTTAATTAATATTTATCTTTTCAACTTTTCAAAGGATTTTTTAGAGTTCCCGCTGATATTCTCTCTGTGGACTTTCAAAAGGTGTTTGGCAAATTACTCCTGAGAAACCTCAACCATCAGAGCATAAAAGGGCGTCTTATAGATTAGGAGAATTGGTTGAAGAATAGGAAACAGAGTGTAAATGGGCAATTTTCTCAATAGAGATTGGTGAAAAATGCTGTGCCCTAAGGATTGACTTTAGGAGAAATTATTTTAAATTTATTCATATATGACCTGGAGTTGGAAATAAGTAGGGAAGTGGCCACATTTGTGGATGATCCTAGTCTCCTCTGGTTGTGGAATCTAGGAGAAGGTTATATCTGAATGTGTGAATGCTTGTCCTTCCCATTTAGCTGGCAATATGCTTAGGCTGCAAGTCTATGCATACTTTCAGAGAGTTAGATCCATTCATCATATATTTTATATTTGGAGTTCTGAGCAGACACCATAGGAAACGCATTATTACAGTGAAGGATGCTTTAAATTCAGTGCTACTAGACATGGGTTTTTTTAATCGCTATGTCAGCTGTGGTCTTTTTTTGTTTCTTGCCAACTTTATCAGACCATAAAGTTTTTCCTGCATACAAATGTTATTGGCTTTATGTGGATGTTAAAAAGCAAATTCCTACTGAAATAAGCAAGATATCCATTCATATAATCCTTGAGAGTTTTCATATTCATGTGAATTTCATATATACAAGTTGTTTAGCTTTGTGCCTTCTGAGCATTCAGTGTTTAGTAAAGGGCTTAGTAATCACTGGCATGAAAGGAAGCAGAATTAAATGTTGCACAGTACAATACAGGTATCCTAAATTTAAATGTTTTGTTTCCTTGGAGTCTCCTGTACATCATCCCCTAAATTTAACTGGCCCTTTAATTATCAATTTTCTAATTAGTCAGTAGGCACTGAATTTTCTTTTTATATTCCTGCTCCTTGATTTATTGCATAGCTGAAATTCTTTTTCAGTGAATTTGTGAAATATTACAGTCTGGATTAGCAATTACTGTCACATATGGCATACCATTGTTCTAGGAATTACTGAAGATGGATATCCTAACAAGGAACTTCCCAACATCAATTATTTTTTTTAAAAGACAACTATAAGACATTCCTAATAGTTAAATACAGTTAGTGATTTTATTTCTCTTGGTTAAAACATTTTAAGTTCCTTTTCTCAGAATATTCTCTATTTCAGAATTCTGGATAAGTAGATATGGGTTAATTCTTAACCTATACTTACTTTCCTTACAGGAAAGTAAGTACAGGATTATTGTAAGCACTACATGAATACATGTTTTTAGAACCTTAGAAAACAATGTACTAATTGTAATAAAATAAAATCCATATCATCCAGAATTTGGTTTATGGCAAACGGAATCTTCACCTGCCACCCACTGGTTGCGCAAACCCTCTTTCATTTTCTTGACATGTTTTTTTCTACTCATCCCCCATTTGTTCTTATTATGACCCGCAAAGAATAGAGATGTCCCACTTCTTTCTGTCCTCATGAATCCTTCTTGAGAAACAAAGTTCAATGTCTCCATTCCTAGAGGGTCCTTGTGAAGACAGAATTGTTGCATGTGAGAGTGAAATTAGGGTACAGTCTTATCCAAGTTACCAGCACCACTAGAATGTACCCATATCTTGAGAAGGCTTCTGTAATTGCATAGCTGCACTGCCACTGGAAAACTGGATGGGTTGGGCTCCAGATCTGTTGATACAATGGGAAAATGTAGTGTAATTGAAACTGCATGATGTTGAAAAGAATTTTGATCTCCCATTTCTATTATATTTAGAGGATGGAAAAAATACAGGGACAATATATTTAGAATGACAGACTAAGACATCCAAGAGAATGCCACAGATCCAAGGAATCTAAGCCCTGGAATTTCCCCCACTGTCAAGCTTTGCTTTTAACACAGCCTAATGGTGACCTTGGTACCATTCGTATTCCAAAGAGTAAGCAGATGGGGATGTGGGGTGGGGGAAGAGGTCTCTCTCTCTCTCTCTCTCTCTCTCTCTCTCTCTCTCTCTGTCCCTGTCCTTTCCTTCTGGAACGTTTACCATGTCTTTTCATGTGAGGACATTTATAATTAAAGGGGGGAGTCAATTAATTACATGAATATTAAAAGGTTACTCATCCGTTTTAACATTTGGTTGCAAGTTGGCTAATGAAAAGGAACTGGGGACTGGAGGCCTGCCATGCTGCTTCTCCTTTCTTTTTAGTGGGCCACATGCTGAAGCAATGATTGTGTGTGACAGATTCTGGGAACAATGCGTCTGCATACAGCTCATCCAGACGGAGCATGCTTTGCTAAATTACACCAATAGCAGGGTGGCCTACAGGCAAACAAAATACAGAAACAATACATAATAAAGTTTTTATTTGGTATTTCCTGTGAGGCTCTGCCAGTTGCCAGAGAGTGTTCTCTTCCTCCCACCCCCCAAGTTTGGTTGTATTATTTGTTGACCACCGCTGGCAAAGAACCAAACTAACAGGGACAGATAAGGAAGCAAGGGGAAAAGGGGGAATGGCATCTGGACACTGAAGAAAAAAAGCACAAAAAATTACAGCATATATCTGGAATTTTCTGACTAACGATGTGCGGATGTGGTAGTGCTAGGGAAAAAGAGCCAAACTGAGCCTGCTTTGTTCGGTAAGAGAGAGGCCCCCATAACATTCCTTTTAGCTGTGTATATTTTGGCTTCAGTTGTGCAGTGTTAACTATATGCTGTGTATGGAGCAGATCAGTTGTTAGTTGCATGTGTGTATTTATATATGTTCTGTATATACATGCATATATGGATATACAGAGATTTATTGCAATAAATCACTCTCTGTGGTATGTGTAAAGTGGCGTTGGAGCTGTTTCTGTGCTTAATAAATGCTTAATATTAAGATGGAGGAAATGCAAGAGTTTGCAGCAACAGCTGCCTTTAGGGAACACACAGATGCAATGAATGCTGCCTTTTTAATTAAACTCATCAATGAAGTGAAAGAATTTAGAGCTAGCTGTTGTAATTAAAAAGCCTGTGACTTAACATGGCTGCCTGGGATAAAAATAGGAAGTGCCATAACTAAAGAGCTTTGATATAACCTTTTTGTTCTTCCCATCATTCGGAATGGTTAAGCAATTGACTCTTTGTTAAACCAGGAAGTTTTATGGCATGCTAAGTGCTAGCTCCACACTCCTCTCCCACTACAGCCAACATGACTAAATGGGGGCTTAACAGTATTTGCTGTAGTTACAGAGTAGTTTCTTAAAAGATTAAAAAACAGATTTGCAGTTTAATAGGGCATTTTGGAAAGTTGGAAGACAAGAACAGAAAGGAGATTTCTTCCAGGGCTTCAGTCCTTAAGCAGTTTTCAGAATGCAAGTGGATACATTTCTTGGGAGAAAGCCCTACCAAATGCAATGAAACTTAATTCTGAGAAAGCTTACATAGGATTGTGTTACATGAATTTCACATTAATTAGTCTTTATCAATCTATAATATTTATATACTGCTTTTTAACTAAATAGTACACAAAGTGGTTTACAAAGAAAATGAAAAAATAAGAGCTAATTAATAGCTAATGTGCCCCTATCCCAAAAGAGCTCAATTAAATGTATAGAAGTGAAAATTTAGGGTGCAATCTTAACCTAGGCCAGCACAAGGTATTGGTGATGTAGTGCTTTTAGTGCTTTTGGTGATGTATAGTGATGTATAGTGGGAAGCGCATACATGGTGATGTATAGTGGGAAGCGCATGTCTGCGCACTTGCCTAACTCACCTCAGGAATTGCAGTGACATGTCTTACAGCACTTTTGTGACACCCCCAGGTCAACACAGTATTTATGTTGGAGCTTAGGTCGGCCTAAGTGGAGCTTAGGATTGCAACCTTAACTAAGTTATAAGAATGAAGTTGTTTGTGTAATAAAATGAAATAGTGCAGGAAACAAATAGTGTTGGGATTTGCAGAGCAAATTGTCAATGGCTTCTAATGATGATGGCTGCCTTCTGATTCAGAGGAACTTCGTATCTGAATAAGAGTTGTTGGAAGCGACAGCAGAAGAGGGGCTGTTGGACTATTGGAAGACTATTGCTTCTGAGGTTCCCAGAAGGGTCTATTTGTCCAGTGTGGGGAATAGGATGCTGGACTAAATTGGACTTTGGTTAGATCCAGGAGAACCATTCTTATCTTCCTATAAGTAGGATCTGGCCATGGAATTTTGTTGCTAACTTTCTGATGGGACACCAAATATATCTGTCAAGCAGACTTTTGAGGCACAGCTTTGGTCAGGCAAAGCATAAGATTAAACAGTGGAAAAACGTGATATGGTAAATGTTTACCTATCATGGTATGTGCTGGTCAATGACAGTAATAAATTAAATCTGAATCTGAATCTTTACCTATCATGCAGCTGTTAAATGCACAGGAAACATGCCAAATAAAGTTGGCAACCCTAGCAAGACTGATGCTGCACATGGGGGTACTGTGGGAGTTGGGCAGATGGCAAGGATACACTACAAAGAGTTTAGAGACTAAATAAGAATAAAAACAGGTTGGGAACATTTAAGAAAATAAGTCTTATTTTAATAAGAAAATAGGGAGGACAGTTTCATAAAGTTGAGAAGCATTGTGATAAAACAGGTGGTTGGAGCGTAAACTGAACTAGCAACAGAGGAATACTATATACTCTGGTTTACTTCTCCAAAAACAGAACCGAAGATCTTGTGAGGTATACCTATGTTCTCTATATGTATTGAATGATGCCTTTAGCTCCAGCTTGTCTTTAATTTCCAAGTCCAATTTCTTTAGTGTGAATATGCCAGGAGGAGGAATCGCTACTACCAGCTCCTGCAGTTCTCATTGGTTAGGCAGGAAGAAAGCATTTCTTCCTAAATTGGATGTTTCCTTCTCTCCTGCAGACTCAGTATGCTGTTTCACAACCCTGTAATCTAAAGTCCATTGTTTGCAGCTGGAACCTTCAAGCTTTGAGGCGCACTCTGAGAGAGCATGTCTCCATCCAGCAGGAGTGACCTTTAGCAGAGAGCAAGAGAGAAGGATGCTCTTTCCTGTAACCCTGATAGTGGATTTGAAGTGTAGTGTTATCCCTGCATTCCCTACCTGTCACAATCTGACAGGTTTA
This sequence comes from Cryptoblepharus egeriae, assembly GCA_030015325.1. Classification (NCBI taxonomy): domain Eukaryota; kingdom Metazoa; phylum Chordata; class Lepidosauria; order Squamata; family Scincidae; genus Cryptoblepharus; species Cryptoblepharus egeriae. The sequence goes on along the minus strand of JAREYC010000004.1, from coordinate 23,057,431 downwards.
TGCTTGCAAGGGGATCCAGGACAGGTATTTCCTTCCTAAAACTCCTGTGCCACAGTCTCCACAGGGTTAACCGGGAAGCTACTTTGAAAACAGAGGCAGAAGGTCATTGGCGGCAACAGCAAAGGTTTTTGGAGCCTGCCATCAAGAGCCTTTCACCCTGCGCTTCCCACCCAGGGGATTGTAAACATTGGCTCGCAGCCATGGTGTTCTACAGAACCTCTCTGTCCTACCAGCCCACGTGGTTACAGGTTTTAATAGAAGTTGCAACACAGTTAGTTCTCGGTGTCCAGAGAATGTTCCTCTTCTATAGACACAGAAGAGGGAAATGCATTGTAGCTATGTTGGAATTTTAAAAACACAGAGATAGGCTTGTTTCATAGTATATCACATGTAACATAGCAGCCTTTCTCCAGTAAAACTTTCTCAACTTCGAGGAATTTGTAGAATGCTGTCACTTAATCAGTAGCCACAAGAGCCCTTTTATCTAATGTTTGTTGGTAACTAGCAATATCATTCTTATCTCACTGTCCTTTACTGAATGTAATGCCCTCAAACATGAGAACCAGAAACATGAAAGCCCTTATTACCTTGAACATTCTTTGAGGCATCCCGTGTTAGTTTTTTACCCTTTAGCTTTTCAATAAAAGGTGCGGTTCCAAAATACTTGATAACAAGCTTGATAATAATATGTAAATTCCTTTAACCTTTAGTTCCAAGTATCATGGTTGGAGCCTGCATTGTAGACATGCTGTCATAGGAAGACCTATATATAGAAGGTGTGATGGAAAAGTGCTTTCTTGATCCATTTCAGTAAATCCAGTCTGCATCCCTGGCAACTTTTTTTTCCTCTTAATCACGCCCTCATCAGAGGAAGTTCTGGGAAATTTCAAACTAAGCACATTTCCAACATTTCAGAGCTGGATGTGGCTTATTTGAAGTGTTTGTGAACAAACCAGCTTTGCTCAAAGCATTAACTCTTCCCTTTTCCGTCCAGCTGACGCCATCATCATCATCATCATCATAATTAAGAGTATTTGTATAATTCATTTCAACAAAAACAGTCCACAAAATGGTTCACATAGTAGAACAAATTTTTACTAATCTACTATAAACAGTGATACCATGGTTTACAAGCATGATTTGTTCAGAAAGAATCCCAAATACTGTATATCAAAGCAAATGTTTCCATGAGAAAAATTTAAGAAATGTTAGAGGTAAGAAATAATGGAAACTCAGATGATTTGTTCCACAACCCAAAAATATTTATATAAAAATGATTACAATATTGTAATATAATAAAAATAATAAAGAAAATATAAAATACAAAGAAAAATAAAACAAATTAACCTGCACTTGGTCTCTCAGGTTGCAATCTGTCTCCGCTTAGTGAGCCCCACTGATTATAATTGGTGGTGGCATCCCAGCTTCAGAGGGTCCTGGATGAAGCTGATTATCTGGATCCTTTCCAATCTGGTTTCAGGCCCAAATTTCGGACAGAGACTGCCTTGGTCGCCTTGGTGGATGACCTACGCCAGGGAATGGACAGGGGGAGTGCGTCCCTGTTGATCCTGCTGGACCTCTCAGTGGCCTTCGACACCATCGATCATGGTGTCCTTGATCGGTTGGCCGGGTTGGGGATTGGAGGCACTGTTTTTACAGTGGTTCTGCTCCTTCCTGGCTGACCGGTCCCAGAAGGTGGTGCTGGGGGATGCTTGTTCGGCACCCTGGCCCCTTTGGTGTGGGGTGCCACAAGGTTCCATTCTATCACCCATGCTATTTAACATATACATGAAGCCACTGGGAGAGGTCATCCGGAGGTTTGGAGTGAGGTGTCATCAGTACACTGATGACACCCAGCTCTATCTGTCCTTTCCTCCTGAGTCCAAGGAGGCAGTTGAAGTCCTGAATCGTTGTCTGGAGGCAGTGGAGGACTGGATGAGGGTGAACAAGCTGAGATTAAATCCTGACAAGACAGAGGTTCTCTTGGTCCGGAAGTCCTCGACTCGGGTATTGGAATATCATCCTGTTCTGGATGGGGTTGCACTTCCTCTGAAGAAGCAGGTTCGCAGCTTGGGGGTTCTCCTGGATTCGCAGCTGCTCCTGGAGTCCCAGGTGGCGGCTGTGGCCAGGGGAGCCTTTGCTCAGCTTCACCTGATCCACCAGCTTCAACCATACCTGAGTCACTCGGATCTGGCCACATTGACTCATGCCTTAGTGACATCAAGATTGGATTACTGTAACATGCTCTATGTGGGGCTGCCTCTGAAGACGGTCCAGAAGCTTCAACTAGTCCAGAATGTGGCGGCCCGTGTGGTTGCTGGGGCTCGTCAGTTTGACTCTGTCGGGCCCTGCTTCAGCGACTACACTGGCTGCCCATTCATTTCCGGGCTGAATTCAAAGTGCTGGTCCTAACCTTTAAAGCCCTAAACAGCTCGGGTCCAGGGTATCTGAGGGACTATCTTCTTCCCTACAATCCGACCAGTCACCTAAGGTCATCTGAGGGGGCCCTACTGATTGTGCCGCCACTAAGAGATGTGAGAGGTGTGGCGGCCAGAGATAGGGCCTTCTCGGTGGTGGCACCCCATCTTTGGAACTCTCCCCCCTTAGAACTGAGGAAAGCTCCCTCACTACAGAGCTTCAGGCAGAGCCTTAAAACCTTTTATTTTAAAAAAGCTTTTTAATGGGGGCAGAGGTTGGGGGGCTTTTGTTTTTATCATTTTTTGTTTTATCGTTTTTAGTCTATGTTTTTAGCTTTAATCTAATTGTATTTTAACTACATTTTAATTGTGTTTTAATCTCTGTTTATTACCGTATCTAATTTTAGTGGTGTTTTATTGTTTTTCAATGTTATTTGGCCGCCTTGTGTTCCCCCTTGTGGGGGAAGAAAGGCAGGATACAAATTGCTCAAATAAATAAATAAATAAATAAATAAATAAATAAATAAATAAATAAATGGGCTTACTTAGAGTAGACAAGCAAAGCTAGGTCTCTCAGGCTACAATCCAGAGTAACTACAGGACCTTTCACACCGACATAGTTTTGGTTCAACGTATGGGAAATGCATAGAGCAATCCAAAGTGCCTCTAACGTATTCCTATATTTAATCTGGATTGTAGGGTCAGGCTCCTTTCTATTGTCTCTTTACATAGGAGTGAGTTTCACTGACTGTAAAAGGCTTACCTCAGAGAAGACATGCTGAGGTTGTTTCATCTATTTTATATATATATATATATAAAAACTGAAAAGTGACTCACTCACTCACTCAAAACTGCTGGACCTAGAAGTGTGAAATTTAGGTAGGATGTTCCTCCTGTGAAGGATGTACTCTCTAAGAACCAGTTTTTTGGAAATTCAAACTGGAAGGGGGTGGAAAGGGGCACAACACATTTTCGTCCCTGTACTTAACTTTGAAGAATCACTGACTGATCAATGCCCAACTCCAACCCCTGGTCCTAGAAGCATGTAATTTGGGGAGGACATTCCTTCCATGACGTGACCACCCACTAAGAACCAATTTTTAAAAATTTAACCCCTAAGGGGTGGAAAAGGGGTGCAACATGTTTTGTCCCTATATTTAACATTGAAGGTTGATCAACATCCAGTCCCAACCCCTGGACCTAGAAGCATGAAATTTGGGGAGCGTCTGCCTTCTGTGATGTAAGGACCCAATAAGAACCAATTTGGTGCTTGGTGGTGCATAGGGGGGATAGTGCACATGGGGAGGGGAAGGGGATGTTGCAGGAGGGATGGTGCATGGGGAGCAGGTTTTTCTCATTAATTCAAAATCCTGGCATCTTCCTGCCCCAAGGATACCTATGTTGTTGATATTACCATTAATGCTGTTGGGCATAAATGGGCAAGTGCTAGATTGGGATTGGGTTGGGATGTGCTAGATCTTACCCAGCAGGCATAAACGCAGGCTGCTTTGTTCTTCTAAGACATAATCCAGAGGTGTAGAGTTTAAAATACAGTAGAACACTGCAAAGATGTGTGCCGAAACAGGTGCTTCAAACCCCATGAGTAAGCAGTGGCATGAAGGAGGATATTTTAAAAGCAAGAGCTGCATGAGCTGAGTGGTTGCAATGCACAACTCAGCAAATGCTGATTGCTTCATCAACAGCATCTCCTTAGCATGTGGCCTTCTCATGTTTCTTAACTGTTTTTCTGTTCATGAGGGAAGAAAGAAGGATCAAGCAGTCTGTTTCTGTTGGTAAATTCTTACAGCTTTGTAAATAAGTTGTGAGCGTGCCAAAAGCTTTTTTACCCTCCTTTCCTATGTAAACTTGGGACTGCAAGTTGTGAGACAGTCTAGGTTTGTAAAATGTCTCTTCCTGCTTCCCATTAGGGATATCCTTTCTTGTAAAGATTTGACAAGCAATCTGTTAAGAACAGCATCAGGGCAATTCCATGACACAAAACAGGGAATAAGTTGCATGTAGTTGTGTATTTGTTTATAGAAATTTCCAGAGAGGTTGCAGCAGAACCAAGAGTCTTCTAGCAATCCTAAAGACAAGCCAATTAAGTGCAGCATAAGCTTTTGTGGATTTTAGTTCATTTCATCAAGTGCACATTCTCAGATCCATTTGATTAAGAGGATTATAGACTGTTGTTAAAATAAACTGATTAGACATAAAGATACTACAAACCTCTTTGTTTTATAGAATCCCTTTTTATGTGAAAGACTGACATTTTGGGGGGAAAACATGTTAGATTACATAGTGTCGGACTGTTAAATTCTTTTAAATATGCCAATATGCAGTGTTTACCAGTCTTGAGGAAACATGGTAACCACTGCTTAGGAACTGCTAAAGCCCAGATATGTCTAGTAATAACTGCGTAGATATGCCTCCTGCATGTGACTTGATGCAAAAATCACCAAATTGAGATGAAGAGCCTTCCGCTGGTGTTTACATACACACACACAAGCACATATTGAGAACGGATATACCTAGAAATACTAAAAAAGCACCAACATTCTAGGTATGTGGTTCTTCCTAGAAATATAGCACAAGATTCTGATTAGTGTTTTGGTTAAGCCATCAAAGGAAATGAGTGGCTGTTCTATTCATTGAGTTATTTTCTGTAACTGTTCTATCCTTTTCTTTCTTCAAGTTATAAATGCTGTAATGCAGGACTTTATTTATCTAATGAATTTATACCCCACCTTTCCCAAGCTAGTACAAATGCCCCAAGAAGCTTACAAAGCTTTTTATTCTTTTTGTCCCCCGCAACAACCCAGTGAGGTAGTTCACCTCACTGGATAGTCTACAAAAAGGTTTTTATGTTAAAAGGGAGGAAAGATGAAAAACATTCTATGGATGGTTTAATCAGAGAATGGATTCTGGGATATAATGTATAAAAATTATTGAGATAATATAAAGATGGTTAAAATGTAAGAAATGTGGAATATATACACGTAATAGAGAATGATGTACCCAGTTAAAATAAAATAAAATAATAAAAAAAATGTACTGAATTGAAAGTGCTATGAGAAGCGAAATGTTGGAAGCTCTTTCAGTTTTTTGGCTGGTTCTCTTTAAAAGGCAAAATCCTTGTTTTGATTTGTTCTTCCTCCAATATAGCAATAAGATGTATTGAACAGGTGATCTGTAAGATAGTCATTGAATGATAAAGTGTGATATAAAAAGATTAGATACTAAAAAAAGCATATCTGCCATAAAGCAATTGTGCTTCTTAAGAATCAAAAGGAAATTACAACTGCTTTCCAGATGCTAAGGGTGAAACTATCACATAGAAAGGAGTAATTATTTTTCCATATGTCTTACTTATAATGGAAGGAGCTAGGTTCAAATACAAGAATTTTTCGATAGTTTCTATCACCCCAGGATTCTGTTAACAATTGTAATAACTTACCATAAAAAGAATCTGCAGCTGATTGTAGAGCACAAGATTTACATGAAGTTCTATATTGATTCCTTGGCTTCCTCAGATAGTGATTTTTTAAAAAAAATGTTTGAAACTTAAATGTTTGAAGTCTTTAGCAGGATTCATGAATGCAGTTTGGTCCTCTGTATGAAACAACTTTGACACTTCCCGGTGTAGTTCGTAATGAGCTAAATCAGCTTGTGATCTAAGCTGGTGTAAGGCAATTTCATACATACAGCCTGGACAAGAATATCTTATTTTTGGCAGGGTTGCATTTAGGATAATGGTGTGCTCCTCAGTGATGAAATAAATTGGAATTTAGGATAAAGTAGAGAAGGAAGGTCATCTAGTACATAAAGGTGTCCTCTGCAGGTTGTACTGCTAGTCCTGACCAACTGTATGGTGCGTTTCTCATCCCCATTTCTAATCCTTTACAGCCACCCTTAATGGTTTGAAGATGCTTCTGTGGTTAGGGGACTGTTATGACTATACTCCAAGGCACATGGAACACTGTTTTACCTTCCCACCGAGTTATACCTATTTATCTACCTGCATTTGCATGCTTTTGAGCTGCTAGGTTGGCAGGAGCTGGGCTAAGGACAGGAGCTCACTCCATCTTGTAGGACCCAGGTCTTGAACCCAGGGTGCCTAACAGGCATAGCATCTTAACCACTTGTGCCACTATGGTTGCAATCCTAACCAAATCTTCTTGCGAGTAAGTACTATTGAACTCAATGGGGCTGACTTCTGAGTAGAGACACTCAGGATTGCACTGTATGCCTCTTAAGACAAAACAAGGTCTTTAAAAAATCTTCCAGATTTTTTTAAGGAAAAACACAATAAATTGGGAAATTAGCCAAGATGTCTGGTACCAAATTTAATAATAATAATAAATCAGTTTTTAAAAACTGACACCATGTGTTAAAAACATTGCAATCACAGCTCTGGAGTAATGACTGAAATGTATGTGCAAGAAGATCTTAATGAATGAAATCATTCTTCAAAGAGCATAAAACCATATACGCTGAGTTCTTGAATGCACCAGCCTTTATAAAGGTCAAAAGAAGTTGACAAGACACAGAATGTTCCCCTTGAGCATACCATGACTTTCATCCTGGTTGTTTCTTCATATCATAACCTAATTATCAGCAGATTTTTTCAACAGCAATATAATCTCAACACAAATAAGGTTCGACCTTTAAATTAAAAGATATCTCTTTAGGCTAAAACCTGCTTCTTGTGGTAATCAGCATGCCTTTCCCTCTTTAGGGCTTAGGAAAGCTTCAGTTCAGCTCAAAGGCTGGAGGCTCAGCTTCCGCCAGAAGAAGCAAAAGAATGCAAAGCAATTGGGAAGTGACTTGCATTTTTTTGCAAAAATCCCTTTGCATTTTTTCTGCCTCCCATCCTAAAGGAAGCTCTGAATTGAGGTTGCCTTGGATGGTAAGCAAGTTATTTTTAAATAGCTGTCTAATCTCTTAATTGCTTTTTGTTTAACTTGAAAGTAGACATCCCCAGAAGGAATGGAACCCTTGCAGATGCCAGGATTCTTCTCAATATATATCTGTAGCCTTAGCAAACAGCAGAAAATGAAGCAAGACTAGTAAACCAGTATTGTTTGTGTTTGTCATCTCATTCCATTTGTTACAGATCATCCCAATGAAAAAAATATTGCCCCCTTTGACGAATCAGGTTATTAACAGATCATGGGACAACAGAATGATTGCTCTGGCAAATAATTTATATGTTTTTTTAAAAGTGTACTTTCTATTGGCTGATATTTATCAAGGTATATTTAGGTTGATATTAGGCTGATATTTATCAAGGTATATTCATGAAACAGTGACACCTTGTTTTGAACAAGCCACCTTTGTAACCTATAGAATAGATGTAGATTAACTAGGAATTCCTTAATTATCCCTTTAGATGACAAATATCAGATGAATAAGCTGTTGGAATGAATTCCCTTAAATCTCTGCCTTAAATTTACCTTGCATCCACCCTCCACTAGAGGTATTGCTGTACTGCAGTCTCATGCTGCAGCTGTTATTGGTTGTCAGGAACCTCTGGGCTTCCTTATAAGGCAGGCACCACAGCTGTTACTTGTTCATTGTGATCTGAGGAGGGTCTCCACAGGAGCAAGCCCTCCCCAGGTGTCACTGATTTGGTAACTGGAGCAGGTAGGGCAGCCCAGGCTTCCTGACTCTCTGGATCTGCTCTGGATTCAGCATAGTTGGGGCAGCCCAGCTAGGGCTCTCCTCACTGCCCTCACTCCAGATTGTGCCTACGCACAAGTAAAGGCGTGATATGGCTGTTTCACGTTCCATAGGGCTCCATGCATTTCTTTTAATTTTTTGGCCAAAACCTTTAATAGGAAGGAGATAATTTAAAAACTATTTTTGCATTGGATTCTGCTGGAAAATATTCATCCAATGGTACATGGCTTGATGGGGTTACTCTGAACAATCGTGATTTTAGCCATTTTGGTCACACACACACCCAGTGTCTCACTTTCCATAAGGGTGGTACCTGGGCCCGGGGCCTCCCAGTCCCACCCACCTCAGAGACAGCACTGTTATTATGGAGCGATGGGAAAGAGAAATTGTTTTCTTTGTTATTTGGCTTACCTAAACAAACCTTAAGTAAAAGGGAAGCAGTGGCTCAGTGGTTATGACATTAAGCATTAAGACCCCTAAGCTTCACTGTTTGAGACTTGAGTGTCACATGATAGCGTTAGCTTCCGTTACTTATCCCAGCTCCTGCTAACCTACCAGTTCAAGAACAGCATGAGCATCATCCCCCACATGCAACAACCCCCCATGTGCATCAGTCCCCCATGAGCATTGTCCCCCCATGCGCAACATCCCCCGTACGCAACACCCCCCCCCCCCCCGTGTGCAACATCTTCCCCTATGCAACACTCTCCCCTGTGCAACTGTTCCCTCCAAACAACATCCCCCCACAGTGCACTAGGCACTGAGCACCAAATTGGCTGGATGTTGGTCAGTCTTCCATGTTAAGTATAGGACAAAAGCATGTTGCACCCCTTTTCAGCCCCTTAAAGGTTAAATTTCTCCACATTTTGGTTCTTGGTGGGTGTTGATGTCACAGAAGGAACACCTTCCCCGAATTTCATGATTCTAGGTCAGGAGTTTGGGGCAGATAATCCCTCAATCAGGGAATCTTCAATGTAAAGTATAGGAAAGAAAATGTGTTGCACCCGATTTCACCCCCTTCCAGTTGGAATTTCCGAAAACCATTTCTTATTGGATCCCTCCATGACTGAAGGAACACCCTCCCCAAATTTCTTGGCCCTTCGGTTTTTGCTGGGCGTGGATCAGTCAGTCAGTGAGTCAGAGTGACTTTTCAGTTTTATATATATGAAACGTTTGCCATACATTTCTTGCACAGTGAAAACATACAGACCAAGAGTTGTTAAGAGGCAGTCCGTGGAGAGGTTTACATTAATGCCCAGGGAAGAGAATAAAACAATGGAGGTGTGAACTGTTTCACTTGGGACAGTTACAGATGTCACAACTGGCAGTCATGAGAGACTCATTGGAGACTGGGAACTCCCTATGGGTGAAATTGGGATTCCCCAAGGGCCACAAATGGCCTCCAGGCCAAGGTTTGCCAACCCCTGCCATAAGAGAGTTGGTCTCATGACAAGCAGGCTTCTTGCAAGGAACACCTTTATCTTTAAGAAAACCTAAACAAATCTTTGAATGTATTTTAAAATAAAATGCAGAAGAGGAAGTTATAAAGTAGCTGTTGTGTTCACCATATCCTGCGTTCAGAATAATTTTCATTTCTGCTTATCTATAGCTGCGAATGGAAGATCCACAAATATTTCTTGGTTTCTCTGGTGAAAGAGGGAGGGGATGGAGGGAAATGCATGAATCATGCTGTGTTTTTCAGAGAAAATTCTTGAGAGTTGTTGGTTCCTGTTGGTTGCTCGTGGGTTAGTTTTCAGAATGCAAGTGGGTACAGTTTGAACCTCTAATATCTAATACCATGACTCCATAGTATCTTTCAAGTTTTTTGCACCGAAGCACTCCAACTTTTACAAAATGAAGCTTCAAGCCATTTTTTCGTGAAAGTCTTCGGCTTTTCAGACATCCTAAAAAAATCCTTTTTTTTTTTACTCCCAATTTAATTCATTCGCCTGGGACCCTTCCATAATATACATGACACATAAGTGTAACCTTTCAATGAAAGAGCATTCTTATTGAAAAGCCTCTCCAAGCCACCCATCTTACATTGTGTAGCAAATTTGTGAGCAGATTTTATTTAGCTGGCATTAAAGGGAATCAGACCTTCTTTCTTCAGGGAATATTCCTGTTGAGGGCAAATCACATTTTCTGAGCATTCAAGATGCAGTATTTTGTTGCTTGGAAAATACAAGTTTCCCCCTTTCCAGCTAACATATAAACTGTTTGCCATGTGAGCAAACTGCCTAGGGAAGTATCAGCTAGTGCCCATGCAATCCCCACCACTCTGCCCGTTAGCATATTGTTTTGTGAATTGTTGAGAAGTCTATCCTCTGTTCTTTAAAACATCAGGACTCCCCTTTATTTAGCACTTAAGGTAGAACTCTTTAAAAAATAGTAAACATAAATATTGCTGGATCCTTTCAGCCGATGATCTCTGGGTATTGCAATGTCAATGATCCAGACTTTTTTTCTCAACAAAGGTGGTATTATTATTGTTATTATTAATTGAATTTATATCCTGCCTTTCTCCACACAAGCAGATTCTAAGTGGCTAACAATGGAACACAAGGATTAAAAACATCTTAAATCACTGGTCCTCACCCTTTTTGGCCCCAGGGACTGGGTCTGTGTAAAAAATATTTCCAGGGACCAGCCCAGGGGAGGGGGGAGAGTTCTGTCTCTGGCGACCTGGAGGGAAGGCTTCCCCTCCTATAGCACATCACAGCTGCTTCCAGCTGTAAATCCCTTTATAATAAATAGAGCTATTGCTAGGTTACTGCGGATAGGATTGCATGTGAGAGCCCAATGTCTCAATGCATGTCTACTCAGAGCAGGGATTTTCAACCTTTTCCATACAGGATGCATTGAAAATGCACAGAGTGACAATCCTAGTCACTCTTATTGGAGAGTAAGCCTCATTGAATAAAATGGGACTTCTGAGTAACAGGCATTGGATTGGACTTTGAGGCTGCAATCTTATCTGCGCTTTCCTGGGAGTTAGTTCCACTGACTACAATGGGACTTATTTCTGAGTAGACAGGTGAAGGATTGATTTCTTAGGCTGCAGTCCTCCGACAGAGCCCTCTGCTGTGAGGAGAGGAAGAGGCACTTAGAGGAGTCCTCTCGAGGACAGGTCATGCAGCTGCCAAGGATCTCCAGTGGTCCCTGGACCAACAGTTGAGAAACCCTGCATTAAATAATCAATACAATAACTTTAAAAAACATTGCAACACCCTGAAATACACTTCCTGAGAAGTCTGGTGTTACAGATATTTCAGCCGACATAAAATTCATTCATTCATTCATTTTCTAAACAAATTGCACTGGTAATATGAAAAATAGAGTGCCTAATCCTATGCATGTCTACTCAAAAGTAAGCCGGTGGCTTGCCCTACAATCCAGAGTAACTACGGGAGCACGTAAGAGACATTACGTGTACCCATAGTTACTGCACCATCTAATGAAAACCTATGGGAAATTCATACTGCAATCCACAGCAAATTGTTCTTACACCGGAGCAAGGACTCCCCATAATTACTCTGGATTGTGCCCTTAGTGTGGTTTCATGCAAATCTTTTGTTTCTTTGCCAGAAACCATAGGGATTCATTTAGAGGTGAGTTACTTGAAATATTGGGGCTGCTGAGTTACTTGAAATATTATATGTAACAAGTCCTTATGTTTGTGACCTATTTGTAGGCATGAGCATCAGGGAAATAAGCAAGATTCAGTATTTGGCATACTAAACATAGCATACATGTTTCAGGTCATTTCCAGCTCATGAACTGCGAGCATGGTGGCAGTAAGAATCAGTGTTTTTCAAGTCACCCATATGCCTAATAGTCATATGAATGCATTTAAAGAAATACTGATTTCATATCTACCAACCAGAGAAAAGTGAATGGATTACATTTACACCATTCTTGTGTGGCAGGGCCAGTTTACATGGTCATTTACGTCAAAAGTTCAGCTGTCTCAGCTTTCTTTAGCCCTAAGATTACTGAACTGTTTCTAAAACAGATGTTATGAATCGAGATCAAAGTGCTGAGAGACTTTTCAACCATCCTGACCACTTGTATAAATATCCTTGAACTTCCCTCCTTTATCCCTTCAGCATGTCCATTTGATAAATGTTTTGTGTGCTTGTTCTCATTTCAAGTAGTTCTGACCAGCAAATTAAGCTGGAGACTTTATGTATGCTTAGGCATCCTTCTAATAGATCCATGTTGTTTTTATATAGTACTTATTAAATCACAATTAGAGTATGTTTAAATGTATACTTCTGAAAAGCTCCCAAAAAATTTTTCTTTGAATCTTGAAGTGTGCACACATCTCATGACTACAATCACAAACTATATTCCCATTTATTTCCTTATAAAGATTTATAGTGTTACAATTTTTAATTTTAGCCTTTAGGCATTTCCTTCAAAGCTTTCAATGTAAAAAGAAATTCCAAAACTGATACTGTTCAGTGTAACTATAACTGCTACTTTTATTATTGATTGATTTATATAGTTCCCATGATTTGTTATAGCCAGAATTTAAAACTGAGAGACCACAGGCTGTCAAAAATGCAAATGTGAGGAAAAGAGTGTGTTTTCCTTGAAGAAACCAAGAGCATTTCTTCCAATTTCTTTCTCAGAGATTTTTAGATAACTGTTTTGCTAAGAATTTTTTCTCTTTCTATTGCAGGTTGTCACTTTGTGGTACAGAGCACCTGAAGTTTTGCTCCAATCCAGTTATGCAACACCAGTTGATCTTTGGAGTGTTGGTTGCATATTTGCAGAAATGTTCCGTCGAAAGTAAGAGATTTTTGTTAGTCTTGTGTATTATTTCAGTGTATTAAAAGAACACTGTTTTGTTGGCCAGGCAACTTGTGGGACTGAACCTGGGTTGATAAGTTCAGGTGTTCGAACAGGAATATGAACAGTTCTGAGAGTCACTGCTGGATGTACACTGTTAGATAAAACCCAGCCCCAAACACTGTACTTGCTTCGTAGAGGTCCCCACAGTCAGGGGGTTGGTTTCTTTATATATATATATATATATATATATATATATATATATATATATATATATATATATATATATATATATATATGACTATTTTATAGGTTAGCACAATGAATTCTTATTGGCAAAAAAGATTACTGAAGAAAGTATGTAAGGGAAACTCTAAATTTATTAAACTTCGTAATTCTTTAAAATACAGGAGTACCTTGGTTTATGAGCATAATTCATTCTCGAAGCATGCTTGTAATACAAAATGCTTGTACTGTATATCGAAGCAAATTTTCCCATAAGAAATAATAGAAACTCAAAATGATTCATTCCACAAACCAAAAATATTCATATAAAATGATTACAATACTGTAATATGATACAAAACAATAAAGACAATACAAAATATAAAGAAAAAACAAATTAACATGCACTTACATCTCTCTTGGGCTAGGATCACAATCCTATGTTTAAAGTTAGTAAGCCCCATTGTGTTCAATGGGTCTTACTCCCAGGAAAGTGTTTTAGGATTGCAGCCTAGATCTCTCAGGCTCCTTACCATTGCCCCCTTACACAGAAGTGAGACCCACTGATTATAATAGGGATTACTTTAGTACATTCATATGAGTAGGTACTGAGCAGGTACTGGCAGAGCGCTGAAACAGACTGTATCCTAGCTGGGACTTTTTTGCTTGTTTTACACGACATTGCTTGTATATCAAGTCAAAATTGAATAGAACTGTTTGCTTGTCTTGCAAAACACTCTCAATCCGAGTGACTCTGAATCCAAGGTTTTACTGTACTGTAATTCTTAGAATAAAAGTTTGATAATCTTCTGGGTCATTTCAACAACCCAATCTTAACTAGTGTTGAAATAGGCAGGCAGGCGGACAGTTCTGCACTGTATGCCACATGAGTTTTGATCTGCTCATATGTCAGCCTGAGGCAAAGTGAGACTTTAACCTGCAAAAGCTACAGCAGGCCCAGTCGGTCAACTCAGATATGCGTTATCCTGTATAGTTTGGCATCCATCAGTCTTGAAAGACTTTGGTATCATGCTTGACAAAGCATGAGGGCCTGGGCAGATTGATATGGAGAATACCCAAGTAGCAAATCCCCCCTCTCCACGCCACTGAAATAGTCCAATGGAACAGCAGAGCCACTATGATTGGTTCCAGCTGCGTCGCAGAGCTGGGCTAAGGATAGGAGCTCACCCTGTCTTGTGGGGACCCAGCTCTCGAACCCTGGCCTTCTGGTTAACAGGCACAGTGTCTTAACCACTTGCACCATCCACAGTTATCCAGGGTTATCCAAGGTGGCACAAGGTGGCTTTATCCAAGGTGGCACAAATCTGAGCACCCCAGGACTGATACCTGGTCCTGGTTTCACCTCCTGCTCCCTGCCAAGCCACCCATGGGAACCCCTAGCACTTGCCCATCCCCCAGCCTGGAACATGGTGTCACAAATCAGCCTCCAGAAGTACAGAGTTTAGGACCATTGGCAAGGAGATAAGAATGGCTTTCTATGTACAGAAGATGGCTAAAGATCTGCTGAAACAGGTAAGGCTGTATGAGAGGGTGGAACAGTGTGAGGGAGGAAATAAAGGGATAGGGGAGCAATTGAGGAGGCACAGGTTTGAGTTGATCCATGGAGGCTGATGGAAGTTTCCCCAGGGCAACAGTATCAATAGTCCCTTACCCCAAGGAGACCGCCAGTAGCCAGTCTTCCTTCCATGGGATACAGTGCAAGTTGTGGCAATACTACAGCATTGCCACACAGGATTTAGTTAGTATTGGGCTACCTGGCAAAGACATTCATCAACATGAAAACACTAGCTGGAGTTTCTAGTACCAGTGAGAACCATGTTTAAATCCCTGGTTCTCCCTGGTTCTCCATGTTTAAATCCCTGGTTCCAGGAATACTTTTCTTAAAGCTATTGATCTACCACAACTTGAAGTTGTAAGAAATGCAGGGCCTTGATGGTTGTCTGAGGACAGTGTGATCATGACATTCTACAACCACAAATCAGATTTTATGTCCACTCTAGATAATCTTGATGTGCTATTAGAACATCTTCAACAAGATGTTCAGGAAACATAAAAATTGTGCTGCATTCAGATTATATTTCTGAACATAAGATACTTTTCTTTCCTTTCAGTTTGTGTACCCTAGGGCAAAGACTTAAGACTCTGATAAAAATATTTTTCTTTTCAGCAGACCAGTATGCCTTGTTGTTCTTCTTTGTCTAGTGGTGAAGCATGATTCAAGCTGTCATTGTTATTCTGTTACATTGAAAGGTCATTGGGTTAAATTAGGGGCCTGTGTTCATTCAGGCTTGATGGTATGAGTCCAGGACTCCAGAAGAAAGGCTAAAAAAAACTAATCTAATAGATTTGCCACATGTCTAGAGATGAATTAAAATCCAGTTTTATCAGAACTGGCTTGAAAGTCGCACTGCCCTTCATCACATCTGTATGTCCATGAAAGACAGAAGAAAAAAGGGTCTACATGAGGAAGAATTTTGAATCAAAATGTTATCCCTGTGAATAAGGGGGAGAGAGAGAGAGAGAGCTTTTTCTCCTCATACAGTTAATGTAGACTTTAATGAACTTTTAGAAACCTCCCAGATGAATTAGTCTTTCAAGGAAAGCTACCAATTGTTCTAAAAATTATAGTACCATCTCCATTCTGGTTACGGAGGGATTTGGGTCAGTGATCACAAAATGACCTTTGCTACTATTATGGGTAAACGGTCTTGGAGCACCAAAATGTCCCCCCGTTTGGTTCTAAATTAATATTAAAAGCATTAGTAATAAAAGCAAATATCCTTATATTTGGATTTCTCATTAAATTGGAACAATATATCGTAATAGTCCAAAAATTGTTTCATATCATGTTTTCTTGCTTAACATCATCCAAATGATGAGCATGTTTAAGCTGGGAATAAGTTTCAGTGAAGTCGGTGTTTTGCTGGAGGCGCAATTAGCTTTAACAATTAGGATTTTAGCCAAAAGGGCTGGTGATAACAGACATGGTGAAAGGAGTTGTTTGGAATTATTTGGCCATGCCGACTTTCCATGAATGCTCTAATGCATTATATTGCAGAATTCTATGCTGTTTATCTCATGAAATGTGGGATAAGCCAACAGATAGTGAATTATCATCTTGTCACATGGTTCTGATGTGTCATATGAACAGCCATGGCCCCAAAATAAATTGTCCCCCAGGGTCTTCTTCTCCTCCTTAAATCCACCCTTATTTCTACATCAATAGGCTTAGAATCAAGATGTGATCTTGCAATTTGATTTTATGTTTCTCTTTTTCCTTTTGCTTTTTCCCCTCTCTTGGTCTGTTCTTCTTCTATGCTTTAAAGTCAGAAGTTTGTGAGACGTTTTGCAGCCAGCTTCCTAAACATCTAACTGTGTAAGATTAAATCAAATGGAAAGTTTGACAAGCGGGTTAATGTAAGCTGTGTATGTTAGTGGTGTCAGCTGTAGGTGCAACATTTACAAACTTGTGATCACTGCCAAAAATAATGGTGTTAAAAATTGGTGTTTCCCTGGGCAAATTTGTTAGACAAGAACATCATATATGAATGGATGCACATTTTTAATTATTGTAGGCCTATCAGGTTTTAAACAAGCATGTATGCAGCTGTTTAAAGATACATGTACAGTACACATGTGTCATTTCCTCATGCAGTAATTTGTTGCCCGGTATCTCTCACGGTAATCATAACTGCAGTAACTCCTTGAGTGACTAAATTAATTTTGCAAATTATGACATAAAACAACCAGTGAAGAAGTTTCGGGAGCTGCTAATCATATTTCATTATGTAAACTATAAAAATATGTTTCATATTAGCTCCCTTCTTCCTTCTCTTTTTCTGGCCTGTTATCTTCCCAAGGGCCTGCAGTTGAGCTGATTGATAACCGTTAGTCAAATCCAGTAACTGTATTTGTCTGTGGTTGGAAAGGAGTGTTGAAGTGAATGCCAAGCCATTCAGTTGTGGTTTTTCTTCAAGCTTCCAATCATGCCAGACTTTGTCACAATAGTAGATACAATGGGCAAAGGAAACCGTTGATAAACCATAGAAACCAAAAACTGTTAGTTTCCCTAACAAAAGCAAAGGGGGAAGGGTCACCAGCTTGGTGGGTAGGGAAACGTTACCAAAAAACTATATCTGTCACAGAGTTGTATTTTGTTGTTAAGAACAAATCCAACATTTTGGCTGTGAAGAGGCAAGAAATGAGGACCTCAGCACTGTGTGCTCAGCTAGTAACGTCATGCTAATATTTAAAGTTCAAAGTTTGACTTTGTTATACATTGAATATCAATCAATCAACAGTATTTATATACTGCTTTTCAACAATGGTTCACAAAGTGACTTGCAATCCTAAACACACTTTTCTGGAAGTAAGACCCATTGAACCCACTGGGACTTATTTTTGAGGAGACATGGTTAGGATTGTGCTAAAAATGAAATAACTGATGAATTAAGTTATTAGTTATTACTTTAGGCATGCATTTAGGTATATTATGGCTGCAATCCTAACCTCCAGTTAGACCAGCCTAAGCCATGGTATAAGTCCTATGATGACCTGGGGGTATCACAAAAGTACAATAAGACACCTCTGTGTCACCCCTGGGGGAAGTTTAGGTCAGCGCACAAACATGCGCTTGCCTCCCTACATCACCACAGGAAAGGGAACACCAAAGACTAACGAGGAAGACCTAGGCTGGCCTAGGTTAGGACTGCACCTATTGTACTAAGAACCAGTATTTTCATATAAGTCAGTGATTCTACACAAGCCCCATTCGAAAGAGTGTTAGAATTAATTACTATTCTGTGTAGCTCGCACACAATACTGAGGTAAGAGGGAATCCCATTTAATTCATAATAATTTCATCCATTCCCAGCCCAATCCTAACTAACATTCCAGTTCTGATGCAGCCATTTCAAGGGAGCACACACAGCATCATGCAGTGGAGAGGAGTCTGTCACAAAGGCCTCTTCAAGGTAAGGGAACTTTTGCTCCCTTACCTCAAAGATGCAAGCTGAGTGCATTTGTGATGGGAATTTGGTTAGGATTAGGCTGTCCATTTATTTTGAAGAAATTTACGTGAAGCAAGGTATAGTGTGCAAGTTGAATTTATTTATGCAGGATCCTGCTTTGACACAAAGGACTGTAGTAGCTGCTCTGCAGCTGGCACAAGATGTCACAAATATGTAAAGCACATTTTGATAATGCAGTTGATAGTAGCCCTGGTAGGAAGGCCTGTGCTATCCTGTTGGTGCCATGCAGTCCTCATGCACACTGTGAAGCTAAACTCAACACCCGACAGCAGAAAGATGGGGAGAGGGCTAGGGTGAACCCAGAAGGGATACGAATCAGAGGTGCTGGATGCATTGTATCCTATCCCCCTTCACTTGATCCACTTGGTCTTGCACCAGCAGTTCAGCAGGAACAAGTCCGAATAATTCATTGCTGTGGCTGAGGCTTTCCCAGGGCAAGGAGACAAATAACCATTTCTCTTGAGGAGACCTCAAGGCCTGCCCACTTCCACACGGTGCAGTGCAAGCCATAAAAGCACTTCTGCATCAGTGCAGAAGGGTTTTATTGACACTGCAGTGTTGGTTTCCTTCTAGCACTGGATTCTGAGGAGGTTTTTTAAAAAGCTTTCCCTAACATTAGGTTTAGCTGGAAGCTCAGCCAAACAATATGCATGACAAGCAGTTGTTTTGTGCAAAAATTACAGGGAAAATAAGAGTCTAAGAAAATAAGATAATAAATTAACTAGAATAGCAGGCCTCAGTCAGTCTTGAAAGACTATGGTATTGTGCTCGGCACTGCATACGCTGCATGCGAAGCACAAAAGCCTGGGTTAGATTGTTATGGAGGATAGGCTGTTACCCAAGCAGCAAATCCCCCCACTCCACGCCAATGAATTAGTCCAATGGAAAGGCAGAGCATATTGAATCCAATATGATTGGATTCAGCAGGCATCTCAGAGCTGGGCTAAGGACAGAAGCTCACCCTGTATTGTGGGGCCGACCTGCATCTCGAACCCTGGCCTGCTGGTTAACATGCACAGTGTCTTAACCACTTACGCCATCCACAGCCCGGTGAATTAACTAGAATAAGCTCTACTGAAATCAACGGGACTTCCTTGTAAAGAGTTTGGGATGTAGTCTGTACCACTTCTGAAAATAAATGACTATATATCTTTGCATTTTTTACATACTGATTTCATAAACTTTTGATGAAATATATATTTTGCTGGTGAAATATATTTAGCTTCTTGATAAAATATCTATATATAGCTATCTGATTTTAATTAACAGAGGCTCTATTTTGCATGATACAATTCCAAGGAATGTGTACTTATTCCTCTTTCTCTGCTTTGCAAGAAGTTGCCAACAAAATAGTTTCCAGTTCCATGTAAGAGATCAGAATATTTGTCCTGCATTGGGACTGAAAAATTCTTAATTCAATCTGCATATATTTTAAAATGGCTTTCATGTTCAATTGAAAGGAAATTATGCTATACATTGCGGAATATATAGAATAAATGTCTATTGTTTCCTTTTTTGAGCTGCATTTTGGCAATTCCTTATGTACTCATCAAAGCACCAGGTTTTTTGTTTGATTTTGTTTTTTAATCTTAAAGTATCATGTTGATATGCTCCCAGGGAAGAGGAAAATCAACCAGTATCTGAGACCATGAGACAGCAGGACATTGACAGCATCTAAAGACAGTGGCGGCAAAAACATAATACAACTCTGTGTTTTGCTGTCTGGTACAAAGCAAATATACCAGTAATCTTGAGCCAGATTTGTTTAAAGGAAATTGGAGAGAGAAGGGAGAGCAATGTGGCATTTGATGCTGTTTATATATTTGGGAAAAAATTATTTTTATGGTCCATGTGTATACTGAAGTTATTTTGATATATAGCTACTTCTGAAAGCTCCACTCCTATCCAGAAGGCTGCATGAAGGGAACTGAAGGGAATCATTTTATGGGCACAATCCAGACGTGCACTTGGGTTACCCTAACTATCACTGGGCTGACCCAACTGCAAGATGGGCCACCATAGTTATTCTGGAAAAGGCCTGGGGCAGCCTAAGGCAACATAGGCTGCCCCAAGACAGGTGGACCTGGGCTGCCCTAGCTGGAGCAGCCTAAGCAGTTCAGGAGAGGCATGTTGAGGTCATGTTTAGCAGTGTCTAGGGCAAAGCAGTTACTATGTACCCAGAGCCTGTTTGCCCTCTTCCAACTCATCAGAGTTATACCACCTCAGGAGCAGGTATAGTAATGAGAAGACCCATAGGGGTCCATGATAAGGCAGAGTAAGAATGGCAGAGTTGACCAAAAATCTGAGTTCTTAGCCAGCCTAGTTGCAACCCCTGCCTCTCAACTTCAGGATATGGCATAACTACAGCAGCGCACTAACCTGGGGATACAGCAGGCCACTCCAATATATTGTATTCACTGTAGACTGTACTGGCAGTCTCCTCGGGGACTCCTTAGAAGGCAGGCACCACAGCTGTTTCTTGTTCAGTTTGATCTGAGGCAGGTTTCCTCAGGAGCAAGTCCAGGTGTCACTGATTTGGTGCCTACTGAGCATGCTCTGGAGCAGCTAGGGCAGCCCAGGTTTCCTGACTCTCTGGATGCAGCATAACCTTCTGCTCTGGATTCAGAATAGTTGGGGCAGCCCAGCTAGGGCTCTCCTCACTGCTCTAATGCTGGATTGTGTCCATGGTGTTAATTAGTGATATTATGGGCTGTTCTTGTGAAATTTAGGGGGGTTACCTAAACATTCCAGAGCCTAGGAAAAGACAAAAGTTGAAACAGTGGAATGAATACAGTTCTTGAACCCTGGAGTGCTTGAGATGTGTATTTGTTCCATGATGATCAGAGATCGTTGTAGTTGCTACCAAACTCTTTGTCTTGAGAAAGTTCTCCACCAAATACAACAAGCTGGTCATCATGACCAGGTCAGAATGTGTGTTAATGTCCAGTTAAAGCTATTCTTATCCTTCTGGACATATCTCTAATAAAACTGTCTTTGATCATCACCATTTTATTATTTTTTAAATGCCTAAAATGGTGTGGGGCCCTGTTCGCTAGTTAAAGACAATAGAAGAGTTTATACAAACCGAAGGAAGTGGAAATATCTTGGTTTTAAAACCTAATTATAGATAAAAGGCACATTTAGAAGGGAGAAGAACAAAATCATGAAAATAAGTACTTTTCTCCATTTGCTTGCAAAATGTAGTAGAGTGTACAGCTCATGGATTGGAAGACCAAATCACTCTTGTAGGTGTTTATGGAGGTGTAGTTGTTTCTTGTTCAAAGCAAACATGGCAGAAGTGGACAGTGTAGTCCCGCTTGCTGCTGTATATAGTGCCTGAACAGTAGACAGGAGCACTACTGTTAGAAATATAGGACAACTATTGTATCTTCTTCACCACTCCTGGGAGGGCTAGGCTAGTGCATGCACCGGCTTTCCCATGCCCCTGCAGGAACTGGGAAATGGATGAATTGTGCCAGCCTAAATTGGTTAGGATTGTGTCCTCAGTCTAGTAGTAGTAGTAGTAGTAATGGTGGTGGTGGTGGTGGTGGTGGTGGTAAACCAACTGAGCTGTGAATAGGACAGTTTTCACACTCAGAAAGTGCTATACTAATTTATAAAATTTAGCATCTCTTATACAAGATTTAAAAAATAATGCTCTCCTATTTTGGACTTAAATACTGTAATATAAAAAGCAATCCTATTTGGCCTTAGTGTATAAAATCCACATTTGTAAATCAGCAATTTATAAATAAAAGAACATTTTCTCCTCTTTATTTCAAGGAAAATGTTTTCTATAAGGGGTCAAAATAAAAGTTTTATTTAAAAGTAAATACAGGATTACTTTAAAGCATATCATAATTTTACATTGAAGGCAAATTTGATGCAACTTGTTATATCAGTTTTGTTAGAGTTTCCAGTTTGGGATAGTTTTAGTGCAGGAATGCTAAACATAAGACCAATGTGGCTCCCAGAGGCAATTTATTTGGTCCCTATTATAGTTGGGCTCTCCCAGTATGATAAGCTCTTTCTTATCTTGCAAATATGAACAATATTTGCACTTTTTCTCTTATGTCATTTGTGCTAATTAGATTCTATGTGAGAATCTCTTAATAAGTGCTTAATAAGTGTTTATTTCTGTATGTCATCTGCTTAATGGCATCTCTTCCTGCTTAATGATGTTGCTTCTAGCCCTCAACAGGTGTCATGAATGCTTTCTTTGGCCCTCTACATAAAACAAGTTTGAAATATCTGGGCAATTAGTGCATCTGAATAGACATTTCATTTAATGATATATACATTGTAGTTTTGAGCAAAATCACAATTCAAGGGGAAAGAAGGTTATGTTGTCTCTGCTGTGTAATTGTGGAGACTCTGACACGAATGTTCTCAGTTTTTTTTCCACGTGTGTTTATTAATTCTCAGTAAGCCAAGACAGCTGCTCTAGATTATATACGTTTTATCCTCTCTTGCTTTCATGTCCTTTATGCTCAGACCTAGACAGCTGGTGCAAAAGTTGAAATTTCACCTCTGCCTGAATAATAGCTTGATCTTTAGTGCCGTAACGGTTTCTGATGCCTTTATTGTTTTGAAAGTCTAACCTCCTTCTGAGGCACTTTGCTAATCATCCGTGTTCCATTACAAACAATTCGATGCATTGGCTGTATCTGGTTTAACTACTGTATAAGTGCAGTGTGTGCCATTAGTCATCACCTGCTATGAACCACAAAGATAGTACCAGCTACACCTGGATCAACAAGCTAGCTACATATAATTTGCCTTAGTGGGAAACCAATTTCCACACTGTTATGCAAATTATTTACATTTTTTTTCAAACTGAGATGAATTATTTAGCTCTTCATGCAAATAAATTGAGCATTTGGAATAAGGTGCCTCAGTTTGCTCGACTTTAATTTGTTCCAAAATTCATACAGGTTCAGCATTTAAAATCCAAAATGCTCCAAAACCCAAAAGGAGTGGCTGAATAATAGAGACATCTTTGCTTTTCTGCTGGTTCAGTGAACACAAACTTGGTTTCATGCACAAATATGTTTTAAAAATTACCTTCAGGCTATGTGTATACGATATATATGAAACATAAATGAATTTCTTATTTTTTCTTGGTTTCCATCACAATGTGTATCCAAATACTGCAAAATTCAAAACACTCCTGGTACAAAGCATTTCAGATAAAGAATCTCAATTTGTAGTTGCTTTGTTGAGTGCTGAGTTGGTAGATAGTAAGGAAAACAGAACATCTCCAATTGAGTGTACCACCTGGAATGGGCTCAGCCCTTTAATCAACTTTATGTGATTCAGTTAAAAGGCAGTTGGTGGATGTCTGTCTTGTCATCACTTTCACTGTGTAGGTTTATGGATATTGTTTTACACTTTTCCTCTTGCAAGTGTTTTGCAGAACCAACAGCCCAATCTTGAGTTGCCCATGGCACCAAAATAACTCCAGTGGGCCAGCAGGCTATTTCCTGCACATTCTTGGAGGTCTCCTTCCACCAAATTAGCGGAATAGCCATTTAGTGGGGAATTCTAGTTTCGGTGCCAGCTCCCCTACCCCAGAACACTTCCTCTCTATCTTTTTCCCCCTTAGCTTTCTGCTGTCCAGCAGTATGCACAATCACCAAACTGTGGGGAACTCGTGCTGGCCCAACACTAACAGCACCAGTCAATATTGACCCAGTGCCAGACCAGTGTTGGGGCTCGCAGACATGCCTTACAGTACATTTGTGATACCCACCACCAGCTTTCCAGGGCCAGAGAAAGGCATTTTTCCTAACCCTGTTACCTTGAGATGCCAGGGATTGGACCAGGGTCAGTTTGCACATGCAATCCATTGCTGCTTGTAAACTATTTAGGACAATTTGTCATTCTTTTTTTCCAATGTCAGTGTTTTAGCAAAAGAAATAGAAAATGAGCAGAATTGCTTCTCTGCAGACTGGCTTTAATATTTGAGGTGCTTAATAAAACACTTTTGTTTAGTTTTATTTACTCTGAACTGCAGTTAGAAAGTCTTCAAGTAGGTAAGAATTAACTTCCTTCATGTTTTCATTCATGTGTGCAAAGCTTTCAGCTGATACAAGTAAAGGGTATGTTTGGTTAAGCAAAGTTTATTCCATGTGAAACTGACCTACTGGCATTAAACATTTGCTGTTCAAAGGTTTTCCCATCATAGCAACCTAATTGGAAATATTTTCAATTGGTGAAGCTGAAAGCAAATATAAATTATTGGCTCTAAACATGAAAGGAAAATTAGGTTACTTAAATAAAATTAATTCCAATATTAATAGTATTAATATACATTTTCTACTTGTAATGATATGATTGTTAATTTTTACTGATCAGTGAATCCGTGGTCCATCTTAAGACTTTGACATTCAGGAACAAATTCACATTAAAATTGGTATCCCCCTTTTTGCTTACAGCATCAAAGCAGGCCTCCATCAGTCTTGAAAGACTATGGTATCGTGCTCAGCGCTGCATACGCTACATGCAAAGCACGAAAGCCTGGGTTGGATTTTTTTTTTATGGAGGATAGGCTGTTACCCAAGCAGCAAATCCCCCCTCTCCACACCACTGAATTAGTCCAATGGAAAGGCAAAGCCAATACGATTGGATCCAGCTGGCGTCGCAGAGCTGGGCTAAAGATAGGAGCTCACCCTGTCTTGTGGGGCCGAACCGGGAATCAAACTCTGGCCTTCTGGTTAACAGGCACAGCATCTTTACCACTTGCGCCACCCAGCATACCATTAATCAGCATATACCATTATTTGTTCACATGTGCATGAACCTCACACAGTGGCTGGGTTCAGAAATAACAAAAAACAATATCTACTATGGTTTGTTTAGCTAAAACAGTTTTGTGTCATGTCTGCATCTAAACTTAACACACTATTGTTTGTTTAAGGACAACAACAGTGGATCTGAAACCACAGTTAGTAGCTAATTTGCACTCATTGTTTTAATTTATGGAAATTCACAGATCAATTCCAGACAATTTATACCAACTTTTAGGGCCATTGCTCCCTCTCTTAAGGTTACTGCACAGGAACTCTCGTTGTAAAAGATACCTCGGCCCAATTTTTAACTGTTATCCCCACACTTCATCCCGTCCCATCCATTGCCTTGGAGTCATCCCCCAAACCTCAGAAGTAGCTTTTCTGAGGGCATTGCAACACTTCAGTGGAAATGAGAAAATAGAAAAGATTCCTTGCATAAACGTCTTTCTGCTGGCACTAGTGGATACAAATGAAGCACTTTAAAAAGTGATTATGCCTGCTTTGTTTGTTTGTTATCCTTGACTTTCCCAGCATATGGTCCAAGGCAGCTGACAGTATCAAATTCAGTGGAACTAAAACAATACAAGTTCAATTAAAACAGCAGCAATGTAGAGTTTTTTAAAGCCGTATTGATATCACAAAAACAGTAACAGTAATAAAAAACAGGAGCTGTAAAACCAACCCACATCCCACTCATTAACAATGGTAGATTCCTAAGAACATTGTAGATCAGAACCCTCTTCGTGGATGGGGACTTAAGGAGTTTCCTTGGGCAGGGGCATTCTAGGGCACCTTTGTGTGGAGATAACCTTTAAGATAGACTTATAGCTATTGCTTTTCAGTTAACATTGTTATTAAGACATGAACTGAACTGTGGTGCTCACAGAACTCTGGTGCATCTAAGGCTGCAATCTGAAGAGCGCTTTCCTGGGAGTAGGCCCCTTTTAAATTCAAAGGAGCTTTCTTTTGAGTAGACACAAATAGGATTCCACTGTAAGTAACATAGCTACTGCTCTGAAACTAGTCTCTGTGAGGCCAAGAGTTCAGAGGAGCTATTTGGTCACATGTAAGGGAACCACACATGCAACCAGAGTGTTCTTTTTCTGTCCTTGTCAAATTGTATTGATTCATTGTAATTTTAAAATTTTATTTTAAGCTTCTATTCTTCATCTATTTTGCATTTTGCACTTCTGCATTTTGCCCAGCTGAAAATTGCATTATGGAAGGACCAACAATGAAAACTGTTGGTCAACTGAGGAGCAACTTTAGCCTAGGGTGTTGCAGCGGTAAAGACTACGAAGCAAGTTGCAGCTGTGTGTGTTATTTCTTATCATACATGTAAACAATACCTTTAGCTCTTGCCGCAATGTACAATCACAGGCTTTAATTAAAAGCATATTAAGTTTTCCCTCAGTGCAGTGGCAGTACCTGAACAAGCCTGACTTTAATCTTCCCAGATTCCTTGTCTTGTTTCAAGGTTCATTACCAGACAAAGGGCAGGTAGACAAACAGTGGCTTTGATCATTGTCACTTCCTGGCTTCAAACTCTGATCCTTTTGCTGATGGCAAAATGAGGGTGAATCTCATTTTTGCCATCTTATGGCACATTAATGCCGAAGCCAAAAGCATAATCAAGGCAACGCTGGGATTGAGTACTGAGGGAGTAGTAAAACACAAAATCGGGCAAAGCAGGATAAGGAAAGCCTGTTTATCACTCTGATAAGATGCTTTAGGGTCTGGATAAGTTAGAGACAAGGATTCAGCTGATGGAAATGTCCTGTTCATGACAGACAGCCTGAAGTGGAAGTGCTCAACATGTTGTTGTAACCCAGAGGAACACCTACATTAGCAAGCAAGAGAGATTAAAACCTCTTGAATCAAGAAAAATCTCTTGGAACTTACTTGCTGATGGACTTGTCTGCTGATGTGGGTGGCACAAGAGATAAGGCACTAGGGATAGGCTACTGGAAAACCCAGTTTGGTTCTATGTTTCTCTCATAGGCAAATATTGTGCCTTGTGTTATATGAATTGGTCAGTGATCTTCCTGGCATTCACCCTAGCATGATGGACTGCCACTTTTCCCTATCATTCAAGTCTTCAAGTTGCAGGCTAACTGAATATATTGTATTTACTCAGATCTAACACCCACCTTTTACAGCTGAATTTAGTCTCCAAAATCAGGGTGCGTATTAGATTTGATGGTTAATTAGATTCAAGAAAATGTGATATTTTGATTATAAGTAAAGGGCATGCATTAGATTTGATGGCACATTAGATTTGAGTAATTATGGTGTGTCCTTATTAACGGTGTCCTTCCATTTCTGCTTTGGTCACCCACATGGTCAGCCAGTCATCGATTTTCAGTTAGTAAAGTGCTTCTCTATATTGATTGAAAAGATGCTTTGACACTATCTTTGTATGGTTTATTTGTTCACCCCTGGCTCCATGGTCTCCCCTTGCCCTATTTCCTGTGTGTCAATAACTATTTAAAATGCCATGCTATGCCATGCCTCTATTTAAAATGCCATGCACACTAAGGGATCTGTTTAAATAATAGTTATAATATAGGTTTCAAAATAATTTCAGTCAGGAAATAGGCTCTCTCCATTACTTCATCTCCAACTTCCTGGCTTAGAAAGGGAAGGGTAGACAGAGCAGAAGTGTGGAAAAGTGTAGAGTGGTGTGCTAGAGAGTCGTTCACTGCTCTCCTCCCTTCTGTACTTCCTCTTCCAGTTAAGGGAGTGAGAGGAGGCTGGCACATCACCAGAAGGGCAGAACTTTGGAACTTCTGGCACTGAGAGATCTGGATTCAAATGTGAACTCGGATTCAAATGTGAACTCACGTTATCCATTACCATTGTGATCCTAGCCGTTTTACTTAAGCTGTTTCTCGTCTGATTTGAGTGAGGTCAGTGTGGTAAATGTCAGTGCAGTGTTTTGTGCATTTATAGGGGAAACTCAGATCAGTTCCTTCAGACAGCACACCTACTTCCAACAAACCTACATTCATGGCATCTTAAGCACAAGCCAGCTATGGCCAAGACATACAGTTGTCTCCTGTATAACTGGCAAGTAATCTTACACTTCTGGAAATATCTGCACAATTTGTCATTATGCTTAATAAGTGACCTATAGAGGAATGTGTATTCCTATATGGTGCTTGCATCCACTCACACAAGGTATACTCATTCAAATGAAAGAGGAAGGACTACATTCAGCCTCACTGGAAAGTTTCATCGTTAAAATGAGAACTGGGAGATGCAAAATTTTGAGGCCAGCTGCTTTTGACCGAAAGTGACATGAAATGGCTGGGGTCCAAGGCGTGCAAAGTTGTCAGTTGTGGCTGAAGGACTTCTTCAAACGACAGCTTCTCTCATGGTTGGTTTTGAGCTATAGCAAGAAATCGGAAGTATGGAGGGGTTGGGAGAACACCAAAGGACAGAGCCAGAGTGATAACATATAGGGGTTTCTTTTTGACTATGACTGCTAGTGGGCTATTTGGGATCAGTCCTACCAGTGACATACAAGCTACTCTCAGTTTCTCACCTGGCAAAAGACTCCACTTTTCAAGTCAAGTCTGTAAGATTCCTCTTTTCAGTCCAGTCTGTATAGCCTGGCAAACCCACCTCTGTGTAGCTTCAGGGTATAAAGCAGGACCATGACCCAGTTCTGTGGAAAGAACTACTGGGATGAGCACAAACTGCACAGGAGCGCCCCAGCAGCTGGACATGCCTGGTTTGCCCCAGCTGAACAGAACTACCAGGCTGGAAGCAAAGTGTGCAGGCATAGCCCTGCAGCACACGTGCCCTGTTTGCTCCCAACCTGGTAGTTCTGACAGGTTGGAGCTGAACCCACAGCCACCTCTAGCCAGAACGTTCGGGGTCTCTCCTGGCTGGAGGCAGCGGGGCTCCAACCTCTGGTAATGGCACAGCCCAGTCACAAAGACCTTGCAGACCAGCACTGGGCTGCAAACTAGGGGTTGAGGAACCCTGGTGTAGGGGACACTGAAGAGAATATCTAACCCTCAGTTCCCCAGCATATATGGCAGTTGTGAGGAGCATTTTTCACATGTTCTCCTCACTCAAGTTACAGTTTGCTGCTGCTTCTGGTACAATGACATTTGTATTATTCAGCTACTTGGTGTTCTACATAACGAAAATTTTATTGTAAGTTTTACTTTTTAATTTTAAAATTTAGTTATCTGGAGTTCACAGCATTGCTCCAGAAGGACAGTACATGTGACATCTGCGAAAAAAATTCTTCAAAATGATAATAACCATGACAAACCATGTTTCACACAGCTTTGCCCAGTTGTTCATCAGCAGTTGAAACATATGTGTGTTTCTTGAAAAGATTTATACCCTGCCTTTTTCATGCTAACAAAATGCCCAAGGCAGTTTGCATAGTTTTAATCCTTTTTGTTCTCCTAACAACCCTATGCATAGGTAATTGTTCTAAGCTATAGAGCTTTTCTTCCAGGTGCAATCTTTCATGGTGTGGTCATCACACCTAGCATCAAGAAATGCCTTCCAATCTTCCAGGTCAGCCAAGCTGTGACCACTCTGTCTCTGTTGTCTCATGACAGCTTTATCAGTTTTCAGTCTCCCATCCCAAGAGTTAATTCAGGTCTTTTCCTGCTTAGCTTTCTTCAGCAGTCCTTCACTAAACCACTAGACCATTGCGGCCATTTATTTATTTATGTCATCTCCAACACTTAGATATAAATACCCTTTTCTTTAAGAGAACACAAGACAAAGGAAGAATAAATTAGGGCCTAGTCCTATCCAATTTTCCAGCAACTTAAGATGGCATCTGCAATACAGCCACAGTGTAAGGGAACGAATGTTCCCATTACTTTTAGAGACCTTTGTGACTGCCTCCCCACCACAGGATGCAGCACACTTACTTAGCCCAGCTGGAAAAGTAATTGGATAGGATTGAGTCCTTATTCTTTTATTTAGGCTTTTCACTCTATGCTTAATCATATTATCAGGATCCTTTTTATAAGAATTATGCCTGAGATACTTTTTCACACAAACTAAGCACACCCATTTGCAGCACATGAAAATTAATTCCTCAGTTAAAAAAATACTGCATTATCTTCATAAACTTTTCACCTTTAGTTTTCCTGAAGATGATGTTAATATTGCAGTTATATTATGGGCTGGTTTGCCAGTTTTGGATAACCAGAATTTGTGTAATGGTTGTCCTGGTGCTTGCTTGTGGATCACAAAAAAATGTTAAATTGCATGAGCAGTTAAGTTGCATGAGCAGGGATTAAAACCCCCAAAATGTAAGGTGTGGGCTAGAGAGAACAACGTGCAGCTGCCATGTTAAGTTGGCTATATTGTAGTAAGAATGACAGAATCCAGATATTTGTCTTTGGAAGTTATTCTTCTTGCTTTTCATACCTGGCTCCCAGCCCAGAATTTGAGGCTGCTGTATTGGCAGTTCTTGAATTTCTCACATGGGTCTGTAGTGTATTTGGATTAGGAATGGAAGGCCTTGTTTTTTGCCTAAACACTAGTTTCCCTTTCCTATGTTACATATTTGGTGGGTTTTGTCATGCTGTGAGGTGGTTTCCAATGAGTTAATCTGTTGAAAATGCTTTGATTCTCAGGCCTGGCTCAAGATTAGTCATTCTTAAAGAACTAGTAGGAGCCTTGCAAAAATAGTCTTTCTGCTTTTAATGCAAATGGCTTTCTTATTTCAGAAGACACATACTGTATAATGTTACTAAGAGGAACCCTCCTGGAACAAACCAAAAGGCTATCTAGTCCAGCATCTTGTTCCCAGCAGTGGCCAATCAGATGCCTTTGGGAAGCCACAAGAATGAATCTGTTTTATTTTGAATCTGTGTATTTCTTAGGATATCCTTCTGAAAATCTACCAGAGTAACATACAGCCAGGATGTTGCCAATAGCTCTCTGCAGCATATGGTACCTCTGAACCTAGCATATAGCTATCATGACTAGAATCCATCAATAGACTTGTCATCCATGAATTTTATTATACTTATCCCTCAATATCCATCCATGCAATTTCAGTCAGTCCAATGCAATTCCAGCAATCTGCAATTTTATGCATCCACCCATCCCTTCTGTCCCTTACACCCATTACCTTCCATTATACAATACTCATCCTTTTAGAGATGCTAAATTTCATCTAATTTCCCCAAAATATGGCCTCCCAACAACTTTTAAGATTTCACATTTAAGAAAAATATTATGTTGGAAAAGACATTAAGTGTGAATTATTGTAATGAGCACACCCACCATAAACATTTATTATTTTACAGTTGCCAAATAGCAGAAATCTATAAAAACACTGCTATCTGAAGGGTCTAACAAACAGGACTCTACAGTTCCCACAAGTTGGCTGGATTTCAAAGTGTACTTTTGGTCAGTAAGAAACTGGTGACTCAAAGAAGGCCAGTGTTAGAAAGCATATAAAAAAGCTGTATGAACAAAGTTTCAAAATGTATATGAATTACAGTAAGTCTTCTCTTTTTAAAATATTCTTTTGTTTTTCTTTTCAGAGCTCTTTTTCGTGGAAACTCTGATGTTGATCAGCTAGGAAAAATCTTTGAGTAAGTAGCATCTTCCTGTATTTTCTGTTGGAGTTCAAGAAAATTGGTTTTAGTACAGTTAGAGTGCAACCCTAAGCATGTCTACTCAATACTACAATGTTCAATAGTACTTACTCCCAGGAAAGTGTGGTTAGAATTGCAACCTAAGAGCATAAAAGTAACCCATTTGTTAAATATACTACAGACACCATCTTTCAATATTGTGATTCTGTGTTTATATTTGGAGGAAATACATTTCTCCCGTCCCCCAAATTTCATGTCCTTGATTTTGGGGAGTTCTAACTGGAATATAACTTCACAAGAGTCACCTTCATCTGTTCATGGTAATCTGTAATGACATTGGTGATGGTTACATATTTTCCACCTTTTCTGTGTGCCTGTGCCATGAAGTTAACTTTGATTTTTTACTTCATTTTAATTTTTAAAGTGGGCTGTGGGTGGTGCAAGTGGTTAAGACACTGTGCCTGTTAACCATTAGGCCAGGGTTCAAGACCCAGGACCCCACAAGACAGGGTGAGCTTCTGTCCTTAGTCCAGCTCTGTGATGCAGCTGGAACCAATCGTATCGGCTCTGCTGTTCCATTAGACTATTTCAGTGGTGTGAAGAGGGGGGATTTGCTGCTTGGGTAACAGCCTATCCGCCATAACCATCTACCCAGGCCTTCGTGCTTCTCATGCCGCGTCGAGCACGATACCATAGTCTTTCAAGACTGATGGATGCCAAATTAAAAGTGAATCTTTTTTGCACCTTCAACTTCTATGTGCACTAGTAGTGTGACCAAATTGTATGAATGGACAACAAAATGAGCCAACTTTTAGTTTCACTAAGGGCAAAATCCAGAATAACTATGGGGAGTCCTTGTTCCAGTGTAAGAACAATTTACTCTGGATTCCAATATGAATTTCCCATAGGTTTTCACTGGGTGGTACAGTAACTTCGGGTGCACGTAAAGTCTCTTACTTGCTCCCATAATTACTCTGGATTTGGGGGGTATGTGTAAAGTGAGGCACTTTTGGTCAACATTATTTCATATAAAGAATGTGGGGATCAGACATGGTCTTGACTAGGAAAGAGAACTTGGTGTGGTGGATAGTTCAACAAAAGTTTTCCACAGCACCTGTGGAAAAAGCAAAATTCCATATTAGGGATCATTTGAAAATGTATTAAAAATAAAAGCATGAGCATCATAATTCTGGTAAACAAATCTGTAATTCAGCTATGCCTGGAATGCTATGTTTTTAAACATAATTCTATAACTTTAAAGAGCTTCAAACAGTGCCTTTGTTTCTAAATAAGTCTTCAGACTGCCTTATATATCTGTTCCTGGAGATATTTTTATTTTGAACTACAAGCTTTCAATAGCTAATTTTTGTTTTAAACTATTTAGCTTCCATTTCCTGTGCTCTGCCCCATTGTACATGACTCATCAGCTTGCTTAATTTGCCATGCCACCAAATAGTTCTTTCTCCACAATCTAGAAGTCAGCTCCTAAGAGTTTGGTTTTTCTTGCTCTGGCAATTATTCCCTTTGATTTATTCATCTGGCTTTATTAAATAATGTTTTAATACATACACTATGAAGAGTTTTTTCCCATAGGCTGTATGGAAGCAATTTTTTAAAATAAAGAAAATGACATATTATGTATGACACTGCTGATGGGAAAATGAGCCGGTGTTGGACTGAGCAAAGAGCAGCCAGAAGGCAGCCTTTTCTATCTGTTCCTAGAGGGTACAATTACCTGTGTGAAAAAGAATTTACTCATTAATCAGAAAGAAAAAAATTCTGTGCCAGCCTGAACAGTGACAAGACATTCATTATTACTGTCTGTTTGTTGACAGTCTGGCCTCTAGTCAAGCTATCCTCATCTATATTTTTCATGTCTCTTCCCTCCCCTCTCCAAATGTGTTTAGTTGCACCTTTCTGTTTTTACAGCTGGAGCTACTGATATTGTGTATCTTTATGAAGATACTTCTGAGACCTCTGAGTGGGTATTCACTCAGGCTGCATCCTAACCCTTGTTAAGCCAGCCCAAGTCCCAAGCTGGCCCGGGGGTGTCACAAAAGTGCAACTCCTGGGGGGTTAGGCCAGTGCAGAAACAAGTGCCAGCTTCCCCACACCACTACAGGAATGGTGAGATTGGGTGACCTAAACTGCTTAGGATTGCACTCTCATAGTTCTCATAGGATTGCACTCTCATAGTTTTTTCCTACATACTGTGGAGTATGTTATCCAGTACTTGCTGTGTTTACACAGATCTGATGTATAAAAAAGATAAGTGAAGCATCAGACAGAGGGAAATGCTTCCCCCCCCCCTTTTACAGGAAACCCATCTCCATTTTAGTCATGCACATCTATTTCCAATGGCAAATGACATATTGCTGTTTCAGTTCCTTGTCCTATGGTACTTCATAAGCTACAATCTAGAGTAAATACAAGTCCTTTTACACCAATGTAGTTATGGTGCTACCTATGGGAAACCTATGGGAAATTCATAGAGCAAGCCAGAGTAAGTGCCTCTTACGTCTTCCCATAGTTACTCTGGATTGTAGGGATAGTTTATCTTCTCCATTACTTTGTGCTTATGCTGTAAGCGTAACCAGCAGGCCAGGGTTCGATTCCCAGTTCTGCCCCACAAGACAGGGTGAGCTCCTGTCCTTAGCCCAGCTCTGCGACGCCAGCTGGATCCAATCGTATCAGCTCTGCCTTTCCATTGGACTAATTCAGTGGCATGGAGAGGGGGGATTTGCTGCTTGGGTAACAGCATATCCTCCATAACAATCCAACCCAGGCTTTCGTGCTTCGCATGCAGTGTATACAGTGCCAAGCACGATACCATCTGTAGTCTTTCAAGACTGATGGAGGCCTGACTATGATCCTAGTACCTAACAGAACAATCCTATGTATTTGTACTCAAAAGCAAGTAAGTCACATGAACATTTGAAGCTGCTTGCCTTGTACTCAAGGACAATACCTTGAGGTTGCTTTGGGCCCTTGGACAGGGTTATACAGTACATTGTTGCAAAACTGGAGTCACTTAAGTGGCATGAACCAATTAGGAAAAGACAGTAAAAGAAGCTGAAGGCAATTGAAATCTCTCTCCACAGTCATATCCAATCAGCTGATGTATCAATTCAATGGGTGCACAGTTTATGTTAGACCAGGTGTGCAACAAGCACCACTTCGAAAAAGGTAGTGGACAGTTACCAGCATTTGCAGGAACAGTTATATAATGGTTCTAATTATTCCCTGTCTACCTGTAGTGCTTTGTGTAGTCCTCACATTAGCACTTGTAGTAGACATCAATGGATTTAGGTGTAACCCTATATACAAATACATTGGAGTATGTCCCACCTGTGATTTTTACTTCTGATTATCCATGTGTAGGATTGTGCTATATGCCTTTTGGCTACTGGGGCTGCAATTCTCACCTCTATTTTGGCTGGCATAAGTCCTGACATAAGTTCTGTGCTGGCATGGTGCTGTCACAAAAATGCCATAAGGCACTTCTGTGCCACTCCTGGAGGATTAGGCGGGTGCACAGACATGGGCTGACCTCCCCAAAATACCACAGGAATAGTGAGATGGGTGAGTTATGCCGGCCCAAATTGGTTAGGATTGTGCTTTGGGGGACCTAAATTAGCACCACCCACCTTCCTCAAGCTTCTTTTACCTAGAAGCGCCTTGCTTTATTGACTGGGTTTTGTTTTTGTTTTTTTGGAAACCAGAACAATGCTGCACCCTAGTGGTGCTAAGCAATCATTTCCTTTTAGTTCTATATCTATCCATGCTCCGTTTTGCTTGGAAAGAGTACAGTTTTCAAACTTCAGTTTTGTAAGTAACGCAGCAAGAAATTTCTGCTAAATATTTCTTTCAACCTTTCATAAGGCACTGCTGTTTTTAAGCCATCATCTTGTTTTTAAAAGCCTTTGGCTTACATTTCTAATTCTCATTCCCAACTGCAGACAAGCTTTTAAATCCACAAAGCTGTATTTCTTCAAATTATTTAGGATCCAGCAAATTCTTCTCTATCCATTCTGTCTCCCCTTCTTCAGTTATTTTCCCCATTATCTATTTTTTAATTGTAAGCTCCTTGGGGGAGCATAACAACAACATAGTTGATTCAAGAGATCTTTATTGGCATAATCAAAGTACAAAGCAGGTAGGTGCTGGGTGGAAAAGTGGGCTGGCAGCGATCAAGTCAATAACATGGCAGTGGAGTAACACTCTTCTGCAACAGTTCCTGACTACTCATTATAGTTATCTGCCACAGATATGTCACAAAAAGGCTTATCTGTGCTAAAAAAGGGTTATCAGGGATCCTGTTATGCTGGATCCAAGCCCCATTCCCTAAGCAGCCAGGAGCAGACTACTCTGATCTGCACCAAGTCCAGGCAGAAGCCCAGGTAAATCTCAACATCAAACCTCAGCCACAGAGCCTAGAAGCTCAACCAGGATCCCGGGTCTACCCAGTAAGTAGCTCTGGGCTTCTGCCAAGACATAGTATCCATGCCTGTTTGCTGGCTTGGGCTTCCACCGCAGCTTGGAGCTCAGATCTACCTGACTGGTAGATGTGGACTCCCATCAGACTGCTCCATCAGACACCCTGCACAGTATGTGTTCCCCTGGTGCCCAAATTTACTCCTCACTGGCCAAAACATTTGGAGGGCCATGCACCCATTCACCCCACCTTTAGATCCACCCATTATCTAGAATGGAGACTATGAGCAAACGTTCACCTCCTGCTTCCTATTGGTCTTAGTTTCCCTTCTAGAGTGCAGGTCTTTTGCCTGCTCATTTAGCTATAAGCTTTTTACTTATAGCATTTGCTTACGCAAGACGCCTTATCACTAGGAGGGAATATTATCAACCTAAATAAAGCTAATGGGTGCATGGGGAATTCATGGGAATTGTGGATAATGGACCCACCAGCACTGAAGCAGAAGATATTGAATTTCTAAAGTGTGGCAAACACAATCTGATAGCGGGAAAAATGCAGCTTTGTGAATTTAGCCACAAACGTTTACATTATATCAAG
Organism: Cryptoblepharus egeriae; assembly: GCA_030015325.1. NCBI lineage: Eukaryota > Metazoa > Chordata > Lepidosauria > Squamata > Scincidae > Cryptoblepharus > Cryptoblepharus egeriae. The sequence goes on along the minus strand of JAREYC010000004.1, from coordinate 23,020,843 downwards.
CTTACACTTGTTTGTTCCTTTGTTACACAGTGTAATTGGGCTTCCTGATGAAGAAGATTGGCCCAGTGATGTGGCCCTCCCAAGAAATGCCTTCACTTCTAGAAACCCACAGCCCGTTGAAGCGTTTGTAGAGGATATTGATGAACAGGGCAAAGACTTGCTGCTTGTAAGTATCTGCTATGGTCAAGGTGCCCATATAAAATGGAGAACAGAGTGCTTGTACCTTTAATCATTGCATAGTACAGGGAATTTAAGCAGGTTTAGCTCAACACAGAAGAGTTGAAAAAGCAGCACCTGCCTCAATTCCCTCTTCTGTGCAATGATTAAAGGTACAGGCACTCTGTCATCCATTCTATATGGTCATCCTGGCTATGCTAGAGCTTTGCAAATATAGGCATGCATTGCTTAACAACAGACTGCACACACAAGAATGGTCAAAGCAAATCAAGAGCCTCTTAATGAAGTAATCAGTTAGCCCATAACCTGCAACAGAACATCACACAACAAAGAAGAGGCTCTTAATGAAAAGAAGAAGCCATCAATCCCAAGTAATCTGTACAGCGGAGTGTTTGGCAGGGAATGTCTATTTACACAACAAAAGCACTAGATTAGGCTGAATGTTCACTTAATAACCTAATCACATAACAGTATAAGAATGTATTTCTGTCATTAAGTAACACAAACCTGTAGACTTATATATATATATAACTTTTATATGTGTGTGTGTGTGTGTGTGTGTGTGTATATATATATATATATATATATATATATATATATATATATATATATATATATATATATATATATATATATATATATATATATATATATAGCATTATATAAAACAAGCAAGGGTTAATTTGTAAGTACAGCCAATATGTCAAATGACATATTGAACCAGAAAATCCCCTAATCATAATTTGGTGATATACCAGACAGGAAGCAGAACAGAAATAAGGAAAAAAAACCATAAGAAGGAAGAACACACACTTGGGGGGGAGAATATGAAGGTGACTCACGTGGCAAGAAAGCCCAAGATACATTTAACACAATAATATTCATAAAATTATAGTTTCAGACCAAAACTGAGAAATGTCCTTGCATCACATTGATTAAGACTGGCTTCAGAAAGAGTACTGCGGAGGCACCATCTCTGATACCTGCGCAGTACTTTTCTGAAGCCTTTTGGCTTCGGAGGAGACTGTGCAGATGTCAGAGTTAGTGCCTGTGCAGTACTCTTTCTGAAGCCATTCGGCTGCCGCTCCACCTCCTGAGTGAGGCCGAATGGCTGTGCAGAGGCGCGGACTTTCTCTGCTCTAAGGAAGTCTCCTCTGAAGCTGTTCGGCATGCTCAGTGTGTTTCTGCGCAGTGCATCTCAGATGGCCGTTCAGACCAGCTCCTCAGACAAGTGTCAGCTTCTGGCTGATTCTCCGCCTTGGAGCAGGCCTGAATGGGTGTGCTGACGCCCGGGGCCTGCCAAAGGACAGTCAAACTCCTCCGGCACATCACCCCATACGGAGCGCATCCCCAATGCAGCCCACACCAGCCGCACCAGTCTGGTGACGCCACTGGGTGCCTGCCTTATAAGGAGTCCCTGATGAGATGCCAGTACATTCTACAGTGAATACAAGGGGCTTCTTGGAGTGGCCTGCTGTATCCTGAGGTTTGTGGGCAGCCGTAGTTTGTTCCATATCCTGAGGTTGAGAGGAAGGGGTTGCAGCTAGGCTGGCCAAGAACTCAGATTTGTGGTCAGCACTGCCATTCTTACTCAGGCCTTATCATGGACCCCTATGGGTCTACTCATTACTATACCTGCTCCTGAGGTGGTATAACTCTGAGGGCTGGAAGAGGGCATTTCTGCCTTGGAAACAGGCTCTGGATACAGAGTAACTGCTCTGCCCTAGGCAATGCTAAACATGCCCTCAACTTGCCTCTCCTGAGCTGCTTAGGCTGCCCCACTTAGGGCAGAGCAGGTCCACCTCTCTTAGGGCACCCTATCTTGCCTTGCTCTGCCCTAAGCCTCCTTCAGAGTAACTGGGCTGGAGCATCTTGCAGTTGCTCCAACCTAGTGTTAGATAGGGCAACCTAAGGGCTCTTATGTGGACAGATTAGTTGTTCTGGATTGGGCTGTTAGTCTTAGTTTTATTTCTTTAACTGTTGGTTTCTCAAAGTTTCAGTGATCAAGGAGACAAGTGTTGGAGAGCAAGACATTTTGCTCAAAATAACATGGCAGAAAAAGAAGCAATAAATTGTTTATTAAATGAATAGCACTAGTGATGATGGATACACATGTCAAGAGTTTTGATTATATCCTAAATAAAGTGTGTTGAAATATGTTCTATTCACTTTAGAAATTAGTATCACAGGATCTCTCATGCATAGTAGAGGATTAGTGTTCCTTCAACCAGAATTATGAAATGCTGCCATTGTTCAGTAAGCTTTGAGTTTTAGAGGCAATCCTGTGCATGTCTACTAAGAAGTCAGTTTCATAGTTTTTAACAGGACTTACTCTCTGGGAAGCGTGCATAGGATTGCAAACTCAGAGCACAGTCCTAACCAACTTTCCAGCAGCAAAGTAAGGGCGATGCTGCTCCAGGGTAAGGGGACAAACATTGCCTTACCTTGAGGAGGCTTCTTTAACTTTGAACTGCAGGGTACAGCACATGAGGTAGGACAGTGCTGGAAAGTTGGTTAGGACTTAGGGTCAATTTCATAAGAACTGCACAGATTGTTCCAGCTAAATATCTCCTCTTGATTTATAATTATTTCATTTCTCCTGAATATAGAAATGCTTAGCATTCAATCCTGCCAAGAGAATATCAGCTTACGATGCCTTATCTCACCCTTATTTTCGTGATCTGGAGAAATGCAAGGAGAATGCAGACTCTGACATGCCATCCAGTCAAAGGTCCACTGAAATGAATACATTGTAAGGCTGCCTCAGACTCAGCATACAAATGAGCAAGACCTGTAGTTGTTGAGGTCATTATTGAAAGTTAAAAAGAACCATAGCTGTACAACTGAAGATTCTTCTCTGGAAGCTCTACAGATTGCTTGTGTGCTTCTACAGTTTGATGACCTGCTTCCCCAAGGAAAATAGCCTGTATACCTTCATCAAAGCAATGCAAGAGGCAAGGTTTCCAATGACTCCTACTGTGGCTTGATGTTTGTTTAGCTAGCTATCTGGAGATCTCCAGGTGAAGAGAAGCTGCTGATGAGTTTTGCTGCCAAGTTTTCTTCTTCTAACACTGAATGGTGCCAGCACAGATTAGAGCAATCTAGTCTCACTACCAAAACATGACTTAACTTCTGTCTCTAGGTGCTGAAGTCTGATTTGGTACTTCTTTGGAGTTAAGGTGATAGTTTGTTTGCTTTTTGTTTGTTTGTGTAATTCTGACCAGAAAGTGATTTTTTAAAGCAATATTTGGAATTGTTTTGAAATACTGAACCTCCGTAGCCTACAAGTTATATAGCCTGATAATTTCAGATGTATATAAACACAGCTGGCTGTCATCATGTGGAGGAATATCCTTCCCTATAAGGAAACATGAAATAACAATTACAGCAGGAATTAGGGTGAAATCCAGAGTAACTACGGGGAGTCCTTGTTCCGGAGTAAGAGCAAGTTACTCTGGATTGCAATATGAATTTCCCATAGATTTTCACTAGGTGGAGCAGTAACTACGGGTGCCCGTAATGTCTCTTACATGCTCCCGTAGTTATTCTGGATTATGCCCTAAATTTCATTTCATCACCTTTCATAAATATGTCAAAAATAAGAGAGTTATGGTTGTGGACATATGGCAAAAGAGAAAGTGGTTGAAAAGAAAAAAAATGTTGGCAACACCTCTCTGATCCACTGTTAATCATGTTAATCATTGCACAATTTTTCTTTCTTTTTCTCTCATCATACTTTTGTGTACCATTGGCAGTGGTATATTTCAGGCATGCATGATGCCCAGTTCAGAGGGAACAAGAAAAATAAATGTTCCTCTTTTATTTCCTTACAATTTTCAATAGAAAATGTGGGTAAGATGCTTTTCCTGTATTTGGGGAAGAAAATTGATTAAGGTTGCCAGTGTTCATTGCTGTAAGCCATGCTGTAATCAGTCTGTAAGCCATGGAGTAGGTAACTCTAACTGCCACCTCAAATCAACCACAGATCCTTAACATTTCATGTAATTTAGCAGAGTTTATTTTTCTATGTAGTGAAACTTGAGGAGTCCTTTACATCTTCCCTTAGCTTTTTCATTCTCCTGTGCTTTCTCTTTCTAACATGCTGTAACTGAAAGCCAGCTTTAATAAATAATTCACCTAGTTGCCTTAGTACAATTATTTTTAAATATTACATTTATGAAATTCTGTATATATTTTAGTTTAAAGTTCTAAGAAATTAGAGGTTTTTTAAAAAAAGAAATTTTATTTTTGTAGTACAGTTTGATGAAATATTTTTAATTGACAAAAAAGGTGCACACCTACTCTGGTTGCATTGCAGTGACCCAAAAGTTGGGTCCAGTATATTAACAGTTCCAACAACAGCAGCAGACACAGGTGTTATTGGAACAAAATGGTTAGCACTGTGAGCATCCATGATAATATTTGTTGTGTTAACCCATCTCTTCTCTACTCAGCTTTATCTATCACACCCTTCCTTCTGTAGGTTCCCTCTTAGGAACTTGCCTATCCTGTGAAATCACCATACCGCACTCATGCATCACACAGAAGATAGGAGCTCTGTATTTGTGCTAGAATCCTGTGCTCCATTGAATTATTTTTCCCATGTTATTTCCTCTAGTCCATGTTTTTCATGAATGCATGAATAAGAGAGTGGAGAACACTCACACATATGTGTGTCTTTAGTATCACCTGTCGAAGTCTTGAGTTATGGGACAGCAAAATGACATAAGCTGGCCTTCCTTGGTGGCCTGTTGAAGTTTCTAACTTTGCTTTCTGTGACCAGATTCTGTTATCCTGTTACTTCTGTATCATGCTCCTTTTCCCTATTTATGTACAATGTGCATTTAAGAATAATGTTATATTGTACAAATTGCTGATCCCTTTGCTGCTGGAAACTATGCCCATTTAATATTGGAATAATCAGGAAATGCATCATACTAGTCTGCTAGTGAACAGTTGTCTTCATCAGAGCTACAGTATTATGACATCTTCTGTATAGATATTGCATGGGTCATTAAAATACACATTATACAGGTTGAGCATCCTTGATCTGAAAACTGAAATGCTCCAAAGTCCAAAACGGGAGGCTGAGATATCATTTCCTTCTGTTGGTTCAATGTACAGTACACAAACTTTGTTTTATGCACAAAATTATTAAAAATATTGTACTATATAAAGTTATTTTTAGGCTGTGTGTAAGGAATATATGAAACATGAATGAATTTCATGTTTAGACTTGGATGCCATTCCCCAAATAACTTAATGTGTATATGCAAATAATTCCAAAATCCGTAACTTCTGGTTCCAAGTACAGAATTTTAGATAAGGAATACACAACCTGTAATTTAAAAGGTCAGACATATTCATTGTGTTTCTTGTGTAATCTGAAAGTGAATGGAAAGGGGACATACTACAGAGTTGTTTTCTAAACCTTTTGGCTAGTTTCCTTCTGTTGGTCTGAATGAGATTTGCTAGTATGAAATGTGTACTATAACTTCTTTGTATATGCCTGCAGTCAGATACACCATCCTTGTCCTTTGCTTTTTGACGGCATTTTGAACTAACTTTTCCACTATATTTCACATATCCTAGTATCAAACTTACACGAAGTATCAAACATACACAAAGTGCTGAATACTTTGAAGTGGCAAACATTACTTTTTTTATAAGAAAGGGTTGCCCAAGGTTTTTTTTTTTATAAATTGAAAAGCAGAACTCTAGAAAATAGTAGTTGTCCAGATAAATTCTGGTGTACACAAAGCTTTGTGGAAATTATTGAAATTTCAGCACATGAATGTTCATGCTTTTGGCTCCTTTGCATTATGTCCAAATATAAAGTTCCTTAAATATACTGCCAAACAATTATTTACATGCAAGATCATTTTCATGCTAGTTCAATGAGTTTTTTTAGTCAGTGTAATTTCCTGCACCATCCTTGTCAAGAAAAAGGCTGGAAGACACATTTTGGGCTTCCAAACCTGGGAAGTGGGATATGAGGCCTTTGCTGCTCCAACCTCCTCAGTCTGTTCCTTCCCTTCTTCTGCCTTCTTCCACCAAGAAATGCCTCCCCTCTTTTGCTATCCTGTTCTGCTGAGTGCCAGTTAGTTCTTACATTTGCTTTGTCAGCTCCCAGGAGTCTTGTCAGTGCAGGCCTCTCTTCCATTTACTCCTGGGGTGATGCAAGGATGCCTTTACGACAACAGAACTAGCCCAGAGTGCCTAGGTATGATTTGGCTGTAAAAATAGTTGTAACCTCCCAGAACCATGAAGTTCTACAATTTGCCTTCCTTTTGATAAATTTGCTCTAAACTATTGAAATTCAGATAGTTACAACAATTATTGTGAGGAAAATTTATGCTTTGGAGATGGCTTAAAGAGCATAAGAGTCACCTAGATTTTGGTGTTTGCTTTGTGCTTGTCACTTGCCATTATTGCTGATTTCAGCAAGTTCAGGGAAGAACCTCAGCCCTATATATATATAAGTAATATATATATATCCAAAATAACAAGTGGCCAAGTAATACATCTTGGATCAGGGTATTTCAAAGGCACTCCTTACACTAGTTCAAAGCCACACTGAGCAAGAGAGTGAGTCATAGAAAATGAATCAGTAGGTTTTATACATATTTTTGGAAAGAATATATTGTATGTCTGTCAGAAGCTAGTTATAGGTAGCCAAGTATATAGAAGAATGAAAGTATGATAGGACAGATCCCACAGGAGGGTCTAGGCCAGGGGTAGCCAACTTTTCAGCTTGAAGGGGCCAGGACATTTATCAGTTGTGTAGATCCAATTTCAGCAGATGCAGCTTTTCATCTATTAGCTTTTCGTCTATTTATTCTTCTAAACAAGAGCTGTTCAAACCCCAGCCAAGGGACCAGATCCAAAGTGTCCCAGATCCAAGTGTCTCAGATCCAAAATCTACCCAAGAGAAGCCATGCAGAGGTGGAACAAAATGCTACGGTCCAGACAAAGATAATATTTTCTGAATTTAGCAGTTGTGACTTTGGGCACTGCTGCTCTACACAATTCTTAACTTAGATGCCCATCTAAAAATAGCCCAATTTGCATAAATTTGCATTTCCGGACTCTGGATCCGGATGGGCATCTAAGGGTTACAGACTCTCAAGTGCCCTAGCATCGAAAGGTTGGCCACCTTGGTCTAGGCAGAACTTGGGAAGCAGACCCATGAAATGCAGCAAGAACTGTGCTGATCTTGGCAACAGCTGGGTAGTAAATGAGAAATCCCTAGTATACACAAGCATATGACAAGTGGATTGTGACCACTGACCTGGTTGTGAATTTAACATTGGTGGAACTTATTTCCAGAATCTAAATGTAGTTGAGTAACTAGGTCGTTATATATGGATAAACTTTTCAGAATGCTTTATTGGGGTAGAGCAGATATTTGTAGGTACTGAAATCAGATGTTAACCTAAATGTTGAATGGGAATGAAGAAGGAAACTGGACTGCTTCAGAAATGCTAATGAATGTGTGATATCCCTATGTTTCCTGGGACTGAATCAGTGGATGTTCAAATCAGTGGATGTTCAAAATGAGTTGTATAGAAGTGCTGAATAAATATGTTCTACACTAACAACCCTTTGGAAACTTACTTGATGACTAGTACAGTTAAGAATATTGAATGCAAAGCAGAGGCACTTTCATATGAATAGTTGCAGCGCATAGCTCTATTATAATATTGAGTGGCTCATTTTTCCTGCCTGGCAGTTATAATTTGTAGATCTTCCAAGATAAGATAGATGGAGATTTTTCTTAACGCATTTCAGATTTGCAAGTGCTAGCAAATGAAAGCTCTCAATGTTAATGTTAGTCTAGTTAGTGCTTTGAGTATTCTAAGGCTAATTGTGTACATCACATAAAGGAACTAGTCCAGAACCTTTCAGGTGAAACTTGAAATAGTACCCATTCTCATCAACAGGGCTTCTTCCTTTGCCTAAGGAAGTCTTTGACCTGGGTTAGCTCTCCACCATTGCACCTTTTCAATTTATAAGAAAATCATTTTTGGCGACTATTCTATCTTCACATATTCTGTCTCAGTGCAGGAGCATATATATTGAAATAAAAAGCCCTGATTTAGTCCTCAACATCTCCAGTTGAAAAGGACCCCAGGCTGGATAGTCTGTGCAAAACCTTGGAGAACCACTTTCAGTCAGGCTAAGTGGATGAATGGAGTGTCTCCGAATAATGCTGATTAACATTTTTCAGAGTAAATACAGTCATTTCAGTTGGAAATGAAAACACGTGAAGCCTCTTTGCTATGGCTCGCTTATAGATTCTGTTGCCACAGATGTCATGCACTTATGTCCTTGTCCTGAGGCGGCAGTTGGAGGAATGTTTGCCCTGTTTTGTTTTTTTCAATCAGGAGAAATACTGTTTCTCTAGGGTGAATCAGATTTGGCTTTCTATTGCTGAACCTGAATTTAGAGAACATTATTTATTATAATATTGATTTACTAGGATGCTATATTTCTCTTTTGTATTCATTTTCACCTTGAAACGATGCCCTCTATGAGTTGAAATGTTGAGCAACACATCTCCCTGCATATTTAATAAATCCTCACTTCCCCCACATGTAGATAATATATCTTTATCGCCTCTCAGCGGTAATCACTTTGCTCTGTGATGTTTGATCTATCAACTTGATATCTTAGTTGGGCAGTGAAAGCTGCTGGCTTTTGAGTCATTACAATCTGCATTTTGTCATGTACTGAAATCAAGATAAACCCAACACGTGACAGCAAATTCCTTGTTGTCTTTGTTGCCTATTCTTTTGATACTGTCCTCGCTTTCTGTTTCTGCTATAGAGATCTGTATTCAGTGCTGGGTGTCACTGTGGTTTGCTGTGTGTGTGCATTCTGATGTCTGGGGCAGAATTTGCTCCTAAGAATTTAGCATGCATTTTTTTAAAGTTCCAGAGCTTTAAAAAGCTGCTTTAAAACTTGAAATGCATACTGTGGGGAATATTGTATATTCTCTGTCACATCTAAGTATGTTACAATTTGTTCATGTGCCATTTAAGTTTTTGTTTGTAGATTAGTGTGTATTGTTGTTTCTTCACTAGGGTTAGTATTTCTTCAGACCTGGGACCTGAAAATGCAAATATATGTGAGTAGTATAATTTACCTAGCATGCAGTTAATTTGGTTTAGAAAATAGTGCTATTATATGGATGTCAATCCAGAGAAATCAATGCGACTCACTTCTGCAAAGTTACCTTCATCCACAGGTTAGAGTTATATGTAGAACTGGGTTCCTTATTCTCATCTATGGTTACTGTGCATACAATGAAGAATCCTTCATTTCTGGAGCCTTACATAAATGAGATTTGCACAGATCTTTGCACTGTAGTGAACCTAATCCAAAATTCTGTGAGTGCTCAGATGTGTGTCCAGAGCTCCTGTGCAAAAGTCTTCTGAATGTGTGGGTGTAGCTACATACTTTGAACAGTCCCTCAGTTAAATTTTTTATGTTTTTGATACAGGAACTCTACATGTACATTAGCGCCTGTGCTTCAATTATCCTAATGGCATGATCCAAAAAAATTGCTATATTCTCCAGAGCTGCTTTTAGAATAAAAAAAATAGATAAAATAACCATGATAAAAATATTGAACAAATCACAACTTTATTTCTATTTTGCAGGTAGGTATGCCAGAGTAAATGCTTATGACAAGGGTCCAAATATCTTAAATGCAAACCCTCAAGCTCAGCTGGCTTGGGCCTTTAGTGAAATAGAATTAGATATCATTCCTCAAGCCATTTATTCCTGAATGATTTCATTCAGCTTTCCTGAAATAAACTGATATCCAAGATTACTGCAAACTAATTAGTTTCAGCCTTGTACTCTGGGATCAAAATGGTTACTGTTTTTTATCCAGTGAAATCCACTTGGAATAAATATATTTACAGTTGCAAGAATGTGTTTGCAATCTCAGGTTCCTGGTTAGCAAGTCACTGAACCAGTGAGGACACATGGTTAGTAACAGCACTTAGACCCAATGAAAGGGGTCAACACTTATGGGAAAAGACAGACATTTGTATCCAAGTTTTTAATCTGCAGTATAAGTGATTGTGTTTTATTAGATGTCTGTTAGAATCCATAGAACTTCTCAGCTCTTCAGAGCTAAGATGTAGTATAGCATATTACATGTCTTATATGGTAGCTAGCTGCAAATGTATGAGGTCTGTGCTTTTAATTTAGTTTTACATTAAAATGTTCATTCTAGACATGCAAGCTGCTAATCTGATTAGGGGGACTAAAAGGGTAGGCAGGATTTAAGTTACCTGTGTAATATAAGTAAGGATGTATGGGCTGCATAGTATATTATTTGCATTTTGCAACTAAAGAGACAAAGCTTATTGGACATTATATCTTTTAGGTTTCATTTTTGGGTTTTTAAGAACATGTGTAAATATTGAAATACTTTGGGAAAACTATAATAGAATGAAATTTACATGTAGTACAGTAGCGCTGGAAAGAGAAAGCGCAGAAAGTTAAAATGAAAAATAGCTTGATTTATTATGTTTTAATGTTTTGTTTGTATTTATCAGTATAGAAACTAGTCAGTTATGAATGCCTAAACCACAATTTCCCTGATTTCTTATCCTTAAAATAAGTTTTCACTTTGATACCATTTTCTGTAAAGAAAACATAGTGATGACTATAAACATGATGACAAAGACGTTGAATACGATTGCCAACTGACCAGGAAAAAAATGCTTGTGTTGCTTGTGTGCCTTCTTTACTGGCAGCATGAACTGCTGAAATCAGCAGGTGAAGCCTTTCAGAGGACTGATGAGTAAGTATCTCCAATGTAAGGCTGCAATCCTGACCCCCCAGTTAAACCAGCCTAAGCCCTGACACAAGTCCTGTGCTGACCTGGTGCCACCAAAGTGCCATAAGACACTTCTGCACTACTCTTAGGGTAAGATTAGGCCAGGGCACACACATGCACTTGCCTCCCTACATCACCACGGATGGTGGTGCCCACTGCCTGGTAGTGCCCATTGGTACCCGCTGCCTAGTGGTGCCCAGTGCCCACTGGTGCCTGCTGATGCCCAATGGTGCCCAATGATGCCTGCTGCCAACTCCAGGTGGTGACCAGTGGCAAATGGTACCCACTAGGGATGCTTGGTACAAATTTTCACTGCCCACTGCCTAGTGCCTGTTAATCACAGCACAGTGGTGCCTGCTTGTGCCCACTGCCCAATGGTGCCAAGTAGGGATGCCCACTGCCCACTGTTGCCTCCTGGTACCATCCAGTGCCTTTCAGAGCCCAGTAGTGCTCAATATCTGTTGGTGCCTGCTGCCCACTGCCTGGTGCCAGTGCATAGTGCCCAGCCATGCCCAGACCCCACAAATATTCTGGAAATTTTACTCCCACAATGGCGGGTTCATTCTGTTAGTCATATATAAAACAACAGGTTTAGGAATAAATAGTCACATGTTTGGATGTAAAGATGTGGAGTTCAAAAGCATGACGTTTCCAAACCTAACATTCAAGGCTTAAACACAAATTATTATTAAGTTCAACTGTAGTAAATATTGGCCAGTATATTATATTAAACATTATATTAGTCTATAAAGATAGACTAAGAGCACAATCCTAACCATGTCTACTCAGAAGTAAACCCTATTATGTCCAATGGGTCTTACTCCCATGAAAGTGTGTTTAGGATTGCAGCCTAAGAGTATAATGATTGAAAGAAGAAAATACTCGGGTGAGGCTTATTATTGGTTCACTGTATAGTTTCTTATTTTACTTATATTCATCTAATTACTAATTAAATTTAAAACGGCAAATGTTGGTGGTAAAATATTTTGCAATTGTCAAAACTTGTGATTCTGCCCTTTCTCAATTAAATACTAAGCACATTTTAAACTTGATGGCATGACTAATATCCTGTAACTCCACATTCATGGACAGACAGGCCAAAACAGGTATAAGAATGAAGCGTTCCGGTGACATATACTCCAAAATCTGAAATAACATTTTTAAGCCTCAGCATACAATGCTATGGTGCTGAAGCAGATTCAGTTCATCTGGTTCCTTCAATTTTTACATCAAGCACTCAGTTTCAATTTCATTGTCACCTGTCTATACCAGCAATTTTCAGCCTTTTTCATCTCATGGCACACTGACAAGGTGTTAAAATTTTGGGGACACACCATCTGTTTTTTGACAATTGACATGGCACACCACACTGCCATGGGATGGGAGCTCACATCCCCAAAGGTCCTACCACTATATTAAAGGTGTCCCCAACAAGTTGCCCTGCTAACCATGATCGACTATAGGGTACGGTGCTCATCCCTGTTTCTAGGCTGAAGAACCACCATTGTCCAAAGGAATTAGTGAATGTGACTGTGGCACATTGGCTGAAAGTTGCTGGTCTAAACTAACAGCACTGTACAGGAAATGTAAACATGTTCTTCAGCCTGATGCAGTTTTAAAATTTGGAGTTGATCATTTGGAGTGCATCATTTAACAGTTGATGACCGAATACTTATCTCATGTAAACAAGTAAAGCCAATGATATAATGAGTCCCTTGTGCTCATACAGTAGTGCACAGGATTCAATAGCAGGGTCCTAGTATTAGCTTGAGATCAGTTGTCTTAATAGTGATGGGATTTGGCTACAACACATTGTGCCACTGCAGTCCTTCACGGCCTCCTGAGCCAAAAGATGACAAGATCCAGAAATTCTCAGTGCAATGATCAGTGTGAATGATCAGTGTTGACTAATAAATGAGAAGAGCAGGATGCCTGTGCCCAACTTGTTTGATCAGCAACAGCCCCAGATGTGTTGACATCTCTGTAGCCAAGGCAGCCCTTTGGAAATGGGCCACTGCAACGACCATCGGTTACATGAGCTGAATAACTAGACTCTGTCATAGTCAAGTCACTGTATGTGAAAATTCATTTTGACTTTTATGTGACACAGTTAAATGTTTACTTACGCTGCAAACTGCACCTCCTAGAGTCATTTATATCTAGCAACGTAACAGAAGCACACTGTTTTCACTTTATACTTGAATCACATTTTGTTGTGTTCTGTCATAGTTCTTCTGATTCTTAAGCCGACCAGGACTACTGTTTCCTTTCAAAAGTGCATGAATTTGCCTGGATTCTGCACACTTCACTGTTACTGTTAAATGATCTGTTTTTGTCATTGCAGCAAATGAAATCACCTCTGCTTTCCAAAACAAGTTTCATGTGTCACCTGCATAACACAAGAAAAAATGTTCATGTGATCTATTATGCATCATACATAGCTGTTTTACATCTTTTGCTTTTCTGTGTTGTCCAAGTTCATGTTACACCAGTGGATGACAAGAAGAAATCAATAGGTCTGCATAAATTCTGTTTTTACCATCAAGTAGAAATGGATTTGTTTGTCTGGAAACCTGTATTGTGCTTGTCAGCCATGACCACATCTGAGGTTTGAGGTCTGAAATTTGAAATTATTTTATCTGAACACCTTTGAGGTTGTACCACAAAGCATTTTAATTATGAGAATATACACATATACTACATTACTTGGTTTTTATAATCACTAGTATATGAAATGGGCAAGAACTAGTAACTGACATGTAGGCAGCCCAGAATAAGTCATTTAAGCCCAATTATTAGGTTTGAAGATGGTCTATTTAGCGGGACTAAATAGGTTTGGGAAGGTTGTACAAGTTAAATTTTGATGATTTTCTCTTTTGCAGGAGCCAAATTCACCTGACCTCTGTGAGGCCTGTTTCATTCTATGGGATGTCACCTTCCACTTCAGCTAGGAAAAGGTTCTATTTCCCAATTTCCTTATATGGGAAAAGCCTACAGGTTGAGCCTATGAGCAGATCTAGCTCAACTTAAACCCCTCTGAAGGCAGCTGGAGCAGCACTCCCATCCCTTCTGCAGCTTTCTGAAGCCTTCAGAGACTGTGGACATCTTTGGTCTTCAGATTGGCCATGTCAGAGAATTATCTTGGGAAACCAAGTTACTTTTTTGGCCTGAAGCAGTCATTCTGAAGCCCACAGAATTTGTGTGGTTACTGCAGACTTCAAAAAGAGGCGACTCCAGACTTCTGGAGGCGACTGGAACTCAGCTCTGGTCACCCTTAGAAGGTTGTAAGGGGCAGAAACTGCTGATTTCTTTATCTGTCTGGAAGAAAGTGTCTAAGAACACCTCCCTTGCAGATACCATGACCCTACCTGTATATGTCTCTAAGGGAATAGTAAAAGATGGAAACTTAATAATGCATTTTCAGAGAGGGGCTGTCAGCTCACAGAAAATGTATGGAGGTTGAAATGTGAATATTAATACAGATGCTCCTTCCTATACTCCCTCATCAATTTTAAAACTGGATTCTGGAACATTCACTCCTGCACAACAGTCCTACGTGCTCATGTACGTACATAGAAGTGATACTAAAAAGTGTGTTGGTATCATGAAAATGCTCTTAAATTGAAGTACTGCAGTTTAAGCAGATCATGGACTGGGCTGCTAAAAGAATTAAGGGCACAATCCTAACCAGTTTTCTAGCACTGCATTGTTGTGCCAATGGGATATCCTGCAGGTGAGAGCCAGTCACTGAGGCTTCCTCAGAATAAGGGAATCTTATCTTGGAGTTGCATTGCCCTTATTCCAGAGCTGGACGATTGGTTAGGATTGCATCCTAAACCCTCAGCTGTATCAATATGGTGTACTATTTGGCACAGTCTTGGAACTGGATATTTTTTTTTTTTGCTTGCAGAGCTCAGAAAGTAGTGTATTTATTGTTAGATGATGAGGTCTCAGTATGTGTAAGTATCAGGTTTGCTTGTTTTCAGTTGCACACATTTCATTTTGAAATGAAAAAGCATAAGATCTTTGTATATTTCAGGCAGGCTTCTCAGTGTTTGCTTCACGTTTATAGGAGAGCTTTTTACAATCTCAAAATGTAAAAATAAATGCAATAAGCGTAATAAATACATACCTTTGACAATCCCGAGTTTTTGTTTTCTTTTGTTATTGTAATTTGAGTTGTCCTGGAGCTCATATATGTTTGATTTTCATATATGATTTTGAAACCCATGATTTTCCTTTTATTAAAAAATTCTCCAATACTTCTGTTTGATTCCTTGCTCAAGAAGGTGGCTGAAAAAATAATCAATTAGGTTTCTGTACAATCTACCCATAGCCTTATCAAAAGCAAAAAGTGCCCACATGTTCAGTTTCTGGGGCTTGCAAATACTGAAGCATGAGATGGGCCTATTCCTTTCCTTACTTTTGCTTTTGGGGGATTTAAAAAACATATAACCAAATATACACGTTTCAATAAGCTACTTACGGTAACTTGGGTTGCATCAATGGATGTTGCAAGTCACTGAATTGTAACTGTCAGTGTTCTCATGTATGTGTTCAAGAATGGAGATATATACTTCTATAGTCTGATATTCCACAGTTTCATCCAGGACTGTAACTGTGTACCAAATTGTGGACTATCATAAATAACGCATGTATAAAATTATGCAGATACATTTGCAGATACATGCAGATACATGTATGAGAGGAAGTAGTTCCTCAAGTACCTTGATCCTAAGTGAGAAAGGGTTTTAGAGTTTGGGCACTTTGAATTTGAGCCAGAAACCGTGTTTCCTACATGCTGCATAGCCACACAGCTTGAAGCCTTGTTCTCTGCAGCTTGAAGCTTGTTTCAATCAGAAGTCAGTGATGACATCTTTTTTATCTATATATACAAAAGAGAAAAGTCACTCACTGACTCACTCACTGACTGACTCATCACCGCCCTGCCAAAACCGCTAGGCCTAGAAGCATGAAAATTGGGGTGGGTGTTCCTTCCGTGACTGAGCGGTGCACTAAGAACCGCTTTTCCGAAATTCTAACAGGAAGGGGGTGAAAACGGGCACAACGCGTTTTCCTCCCTATACTTTGCATTGAGAATTGCTGACTCATCAACATTCTGCCCCAACTGCTGGGCCTGAAGCATGGAATTCTGGGAGTTCCTTCTGTCACCTGAACACCCACCAAGAACCATCTGGAGAAATTAACCCTTCAGGGGCTGAAAAGGGGGCAACGTGTTTCTGTCCTATACTTAACATGGGAGACTGACCAACATCCAGCCAGTTTGGTGCTCAGTGCCTGGTGAACTGGGGGATGTTGTTCGGAGGAAGAGGTTGTGCTGGCAAGGATGCTGCACATGGGGGAAGTTGTGCATGGCGGGATGATGCGCATGTAGGAAAGTTGCACATGGGGAAGTTGCGCATGGAGAGAAGTTGCGCATGTAGGGAAGTTGCACATGGAGGGAAGTTGCGCGTGGGGGATGATGCGCATGGAGGGATGATGCGCATGGGGAATGATGCGCATGGGGGATGATGCGCATGTAGGAAAATAGCACATGGGGGAAGTTGCGCATGGGGGGATGATGCGCCTGGGGGATGATGCGCATGGAGGGAAGTTGCACATGGGGGGATGATGCGCCTGGGGGATGATGCGCATGGGGGGATGATGCGCATGGGGGAAGTTGCACATGTAGGAAAGTTGCGCAAGGGGGAAGTTGCACATGGGGGGATGACGCAAATGGGGGATGATGCGCATGTAGGGAAGTTGCGCATGGGGGAAGTTGCGCATGGGGGAAGTTGAGCATGGGGGAAAGTTGCGCATGTAGGAAAGTTGTGCATGGGGGAAAGTTGCGCATGGGGAAGTTGCGCATGGAGGGAAGTTGCACATGGGGGGAAGTTGTGCACAGGGGAATGTTGTACATGGGGGTAGGTTGCGCATGGGTTGTTGATGCGCAGTGGAGGATGTTGTAGGGGGAAGTTACTCCCGCAACGCGGGTACGCCTTTCACTAGTATATATATATAAAAGAGAAAAGTCACTGACTGATCAATGCCCTGCCAAAACCGCTGGGCCAAGAAGCGTGAAATTTGGGGTCGGTGTTCCTTCCATGACAGATGGGTGCACTAAGAACCGGTTTTCGGAAATTCCAACTGGAAGGGGGTGAAAAGGGGCACAACGCATTTTCCTCCCTATACTTTGCATTGAAGAATTGATGACTCATCAACATTCTGCCCCAACTGCTGGGCCTGAAGCATGGAATTCTGGGAGGGATCCTTCTGTCACCTGAACTCCCACCAAGAACCATCTGGAGAAATTTAACCCTTCAGGGGCTGAAAAGGGGTCAGCGTGTTTTTGTCCTATACTTAACATGGAAGACTGACCAACATCCAGCCAATTTGGTGCTCGGTGCCTGGTGCACTGGGGGGATGTTAGTTCAGAGGTAGAGGTTACACTGGGGAGGATGTTGCGCATGGGGAGATGTTGTGCATGGGGGAAAGTTGCGCATGGGGTGAGGATGCGCATGGGGTGTGGATGCGCATGGGTGTGATGCGCATGGGGGATGTTGCGCATAGGGGGATGAGGCCCCAACTGCTGGGCCTGAAGCATGGAATTCTGGGAGTTCCTTCTGTCACCTGAACTCCCACCAAGAACCATCTGGAGAAATTAACCCTTCAGGGGCTGAAAAGGGGGCAACGTGTTTGGGGGACTGATGCACATGGGGGACTGATGCACATGGGGGAAGTTGCGCATGGGGTGAGGATGCGCATGGGGTGTGGATGCGCATGGGTGTGGATGCGCATGGGGGATGTTGCGCATAGGGGATGAGGCACATGGGGGACTGATGCACATGGGGGGATGTTACATATGGGGATGTTGCGCATGGGGTGGTGCGCATGGAGGAATGATGCACATGGGGGGAAAGTTGCACATGATTCTGCACATGGGGGGATGTTGCGTATGAGGAAGTTGTGCATGGGGGTCTGACGTGCATGGGGGAGGTTGCACATGGGGGACTGATGCGCGGGGGAAGTTGCAGATGGGGGACTGATGTGCATGGGGTGTTATTGCGCATGGGGGAAGTTGCACATGGGGTGTGGATGCACAGAGGGAAGTTGCGCATGGGGATGATGTGCATGGGGGGATGATGCGCATGGGAGAAGTTGCACATGGGGGAAGTTGTACAGGGGGAGATGTTGCGCAGGAGGAGATGTTGCGCAGGGGGGAAGTTGCATATGGGGTGTAGATGCGCATGGGGGGTGTTGCACATGGGGGATTGATGCCCATGGGGGATTGATGCCCATGGGGGACTGATGCGCATAGGGTGTTGATGCGCATGGGGTGTGGATGCGCATGGGGGAAGTTGCGCATGGGGGAAGTTGCGCAAGGGGAGATGTTGCGCAGGGGGAGATTTTCCTCGGGGGGGAGGTTGCGTATGGGGTGTGGATACGCATGGAGGGATGTTGATGCACATGGGGAACTGATGCACATGGGGGATGATGCGCATTGGGGAAAGTTGTGCACGGGGGACTGATGCGCATGGGGTGTTGATTTGCATTGGGGACTGATTCACATGGGGATGGCATATGGGGAAATGTTACTCCCACAATGCAGATATGCTTTTTGCTAGTCCTCCACATGTTTCGCTAGTGGAAACATGCTTGTAACATAGCCTCTTGTCCCACCAAGAGTTGCTTGGTCAGCCCAAGTCCCCAGTGCACACTGTTCCATATATAACCCCCTGCTGTTTTCATTTACTTTGCAGTCCTTTTATTCCCTGTGGATTGTAAAGCCGGGATGGTGATAGTCCTTTTGGCTAAGTGCATGCTGGGAAAACTTAATTGCCTCTTGCAATACAAAATCAACTGTAAAAATGTGCCTCACTAGCAATATGATGTGACAGTGACAGGCAAGGTAATGCATTTGTGTGCATTAGATGAACTGTAACCACGTACATACTTGGTGATCCCCAGGAGCGAGGCAGTAACAGCTAACAGCTCAGATGACAACATTTTTAAGAAGGGATCTCTCAAGAGGCAAAAAGTCATTACCAGTAGGGAATAGATCAGCCTACACTGCCCTGATGATCTCTTCAGCATTTCCCTTTATTATCTTCAGTATGGGCTTGCAAGTAATCTAAATGTATATAAATAGCCCTAATAACAAAATTCTTTTAAAAACATGCATACACATTTCTAAATTGTGAGCCCATGTCATGTAGCGATTAGTGGTATACTTGGTCAAAGAAGAAGACTCAGGCTGCAATCCTAATCCCCATTTAGGCAGACATAAATCCCTGCATAAAGACCATGCTGGCCTAAATAGGGATTAGGATTGCAGCCTGAGTCTTCTTCTAAATAGAAGAATAGTCTTCTTCTAAACCTGTGCTAATTCTGGGGGTGGGGATGGGGGTGGGTGGAGGGTTAGGCCAGTGCACAGACATGTGTCAGCCTTCCAGAACCACCATGGGGACAGGGAACTGGTGAACTGTGCTGGCCTAAACTGGGATTGTGACCTCAGTCCAATCTCTGCTTGCCCATAGTGTTCCTTCACCCACAAGCCTGAGGAGAAAGATTGGGTGAGTATGGGTGCAATCCAGAGTAACTACGGGAAGTCCTTGCTCCGGTGTAAGAACAATTTGCTCTGGATTGCAATATGAATTTTCCATAGGTTTTCACTAGTTGGTGCAGTAACTACGGGTACACGTAATGTCTCTTAGGTGCTCCCGTAGTTACTCTGTATTGCAGAGTATGACTGCAATCCTAAACACATTTTCCTGGGAGTAAAACCCATTGAACACGATGTGGCTTACTTTTGAATAGACATGGTTAGGACTGTGCTCAAAATCTATAGGGCCTGGGCCATGACAATACAGACTGTACGGTACAAAACAAATTTATTTCAAATTGAATTTGAGAACCTTAATCTCAGCCTATCCCAAAACTCTTAATTAAAAATGTGTTTTAAAATATAGTAACATCTGGTTTGCAGGAAAATTTCGGAAATGGGGGAGGCAATAAATAATCTCACCCCTAGCACAGTTCTAGCTCTCAGTATCCCTGAGTGCTTTTGGATTGGGTCTCTCAGCAGATCATCCTTCGCAGTCTTGTTGTGAGGATAAATCAGAGTGGGGAGAACACTGCATGGTGTAATGTCCTCGTTTCTGTGGAAGACCCCAAACACTGACTGGGGAATCAAATCATTTTAGAATGACTGAAGACAACTATAGTGGACTTCTGCTTCTCTTTCTTATAGTGACATTCTTGTGTCAACCAGATCAGAGAAGAACAGAACTTTTTTTACACTATATGTTCGATGTTCAGTGCTTTCCTGGCTCCAAGCTCATTAAGCGGCCCTTCGTTTTCCATTTGTGACGGTGTGTTTAACAGGGGTCTCATGTTCTGCCACTCTGTCAGATGTTGCAATACTGCTGGGTGATGTCCGCCTGTCGCCATCAAGAGAGACCTTGATCCTGCACGGCCATCTGTCTTTGCTGGTGGTGCTGTGCTGGGGGACTTTAAACCTGAAAGGAAGGTGCAAATTTAATTCTAGCAGTATATTCAAGACCTCAGGGATTGCCAAGCTGACATCTCCCAGCACTTCAACCTTGAAATAATTAACTACAAAAGCAAAACCAAAAACAACCCACACAGTGGAGGCTTCTGCAAAGCTTATACCACCATCAGGTAGGGGCTGTAGCTCTGTAGTTGAGGACATGCTCTGTACATCAAATGTCCCAGATTCAGTTCCAGACATCACCAGATTAGGAGTGAGAAAAGCAACACACAACAATTACACTTTGGTTTTAAAGCTGAACTTAAATTTATTAGCTGAAGTTTTTTAATGCTAAGGGCACCATCCAGAGTAACTATGGGGAGTCCTCGCTCTGGTGTAAGAGCAAATTGCTCTGGATTGCAATATGAATTTCTTATAGGTTTTCACAAGGTGTGCAGTAACTACGGCTAAATGTAATGTCTCTTACATGCTCCAATAGTTACTCCAGATTGTAGGGCAAGTTGGTTGTCCAGTCCCCTCCAAAATATAGTATATTGTGCATATTGTTTTCTCTTTTGCAGTTCTTTTGTTGGCACATGGCAGTGTTAGCAGCAAGATTTTTAAAGCCTCAGTATCTTTTTCCTATCAGGACCATGTTGGGACTATATTTCCCACAAGGACTGGTTGGACCTATATGCACATAATCAGAACCAAGCCAGTCTGAGCCACAGGTGTGATTACACATCTCTAGCTGATAGTTTTGTTTGGAAAAGGGGATAACAGAGCCATCAATGAATGCTGCAATCCTAAAGACACTTTCCTGGGAGTAAGATCCATTGAACACAATGGAGCTTACTTTTGAATAGACATGGTTAGAATTGCCCACTTAGTCCAATGATTCCAAACTTTTTCAACTGTTGACTCTCTACACCTTCTGAGCCACTGGTTATGGCCCTCCATTAAAGCTGCAATCCTATACTCTGTAAAGGTCAGCAGGTTTTTTCATGCAAATTCCGCAGCTTCCCTGTCTGGTTTCTGTGGCTTCCCGAGGCTCACAGTTTGGGAACCACTATACTTACCAAAAGTGGCAAGTTTACATCATTTTTGTGATTTTTAACTAGGAAGATTTAATACAAAGTACAATGAGCAGCAGCCCTATCACTTTTGTCCTATGTCTTTTAAAAAGGACAGGGTTGGTTTTCCTAATACAAGTATCTACCAATGCAGTGTATTTTTTTGTTCCCATACTCATACAACGATATACATTGAGAAGTACTCTTGGAAATACTATCAGAAATACTGCCTGTAATTTATACACCAGCATAACTGATTATGGTTAGAGTTTACAAGATATGGACACAACTGAAACTGAAATTGGCAAAAATTCTGTGCTTAAAACGGGATTCCTTTTGGAGCAAAGATGCGCTTCTCTGTATCTTTCCCTACGCCTTCCAACATCCATAGGGCCTGGGCCATATTATTGACCATATTATTCACTTGTGCAGTTCACTCAACAATAGTCACAGTAACCATAGAATTACAAAAGAAAAGTTCCCTCAATTTCCCATGGCAGAGACTATTCACACTGCTTGGACATTGTCCAGTTGCCAGCGATGCTTTTGAAAGACAATTAAGATGCATGGAAGGAACAACCTCGGTGAGTGGGACAGAATCGAGACAAAGGAGCCTCAAAGAAAGCATGTCATGAAAAGGCAGCGCAAAGGCAGTGGGTAGCACATTGTTAATGATGCGACAAAATTGTTTCAATCACAAAGTAACAAGCGGCTGGTGCACAGAATAATCTGAATTAAAAGTTTAGGACTTTAAGCTCAAGAGTGTTCATAGCTGTGTCAGACCAGAGGTATGAAATGTGCTATGCAATTTAAAGCACAATCTAATGCATGTCTATTCAGAAGTACTTCCCACTTTTTATGGGACTTACAGTAAATACTCGAGTATAAGCCGACCCGAGTATAAGCCGAGGCACCTAATTTTACCACAAAAACTAGGAAAACTTATTGACTCAAGTATAAGCCTAGGGTGGGAAATGCAGCAGGTACTGGTACTGGTCCTTTTCCTTGTAGCCTTCTTGGAACTCATAGGCTGCAATCCTCAGCACACTTTCCTGGGAGTAAGCCTCATTGAACTTAGTGGGGCTTACTTCACAGTAGACATGCATAGGACAGGGTGACCAGATGCCAAACCCAAAATTCTTGAACCCCAAGGCCAAAATTCCTACCCGCTTAAAAAAATGCCAAAAATGTATTTTTTATTTTTATAGTTTTTGGTGTTTTTTTGTTTTTTGGCCATAACTTTTGATAGGAAGGAGATATCTCAAAACAGATTTTTGCATTGGCTTCTGCTCTTCAATACGAATCCTACAGTATATGACATGATGGGGTTTGATCATGCCACTTTTCAGTTCACCTGAGTATAAGCCGAGGGGGCTTATAATTCCACATCAGGGCTGGCCCACCACTTCCTGATACTTGAAGTGGCATAACAAATGCTTCTCCCCTTTTCCAGTGCATGCCAGCCTCTGCTCCTGCCTCTCTCCAGTGTTCTAGCTCATCATTTCCCCCCTACTCTACATTTCCTCTAGTTCTGTGTTCCTTTCTTTCTTTTCCAAACAGAGGATTGTAAGTAGGAAGAGCAGGGAAGACAGGCAGAGATAGGTAACAACCCACCAACCTGCCGAATCAACTGCTTCAGTTGGTTTCATGGGTGTGCTGGCCGTCCTCATGAGAGGCAGGCATTCTTGTGAGTTGATGGTCTATTCAGAGAGATGGTGTTCTAGAGCAAGTTGCACCATTTGATGAAATACCTGCCAGTAGTTAGTTTTCTTCTACCATTTTGTGGCTTTTTAAAGAGTTTTAAAATTTCAAGAGTTGCAGTATTAGTGTAATTCAGAATTATAAAAGAATACTTAGAATTTCAAATTATATTGTACTGTATATTTGTTCAGCAGTAGAATGTGTAGCAGTGGAATTTAAAACACTGACTTCAACTTTTTCCCGTCAGTGCTCTTAAGGAAGTGTTTGTGAACTTCCTTTTACATGGCTCTCGTCATTATGATCGTCAGCTGAGGAACAATGTCTTAGTGGTTGCCACACTTGTAGCTCAGAACCCAGGAGCACCTATGATTGTATGTATGCTTGACTTTCAGCATTTTTTTTGAAGCTGGTAGTCCATAGAGACCTAGGACTGGAATTGTGCCCCAGCACTAGCATGAGACCACCATTCATGTTGTCATTGTTAAGCTTGTGAGTTTCTATGCTGATATCATGGTAGATACAGTCAAACCACTATGTTTAAAATTAATCATGAGTAGTGAAATTGGAATGGTGAAATGAATCCTCCAGCAGCTTAGAGTATGTTCACATTTTTAAAAATTGTATATAAATATTTGCATATTTAATAAATAATAATAGAATTAATTATTATCTCATAATAATAGAAACTCATATGGAGAAGAGTGGCTGATATGTAATAAAAAATTGGTGGGCAGGTGGAAGAAGGTTAAACCCAGGAGTCTTTTGAGGGTTCTCACCAGTATGGAGTACCGGCACCTCTGTGTGAGGACCAGTACCTCATGTGGTAAGTACCAAAATGTTTGTGGCCCCCCAAGGGAGACATGCCTATAAATTCAAATAACATCTTCATGGTGAGTATCCCTAGTGAGTATCCAACCTTTATTTCTAGAAAAAAATGTACTGGAAACCTATCAGTGTTTCTGGAGGAGAGCAAAACACTAAGTTTGATCTTAGGGTTATGAGAAATAGAAAATGAAGACTTTAACTCAGTAAAGTATACTACAGTGTACTACAGTTCCAATGAAGTTCAGCACTATGGTATAAATATATGTGTGTATTTATTTTTTAGGAAACTGGATTTGCCAAGCAGTTAATACTATCTGCCACTTTTGCTGAAGGTAAATAATGAACTTTTTAGTGTCTAGTATAGCTGGTTATCAATATAGATATACAATTGTTAAACTTACTTTCATTTCATTTCATAGGTAAAAACTTACTTTCATTTCATTTCAGTGAAAAGTCACAATCCTTTGGTAAAAGGCCTCAAACTCACTGTTATGAAGATTTTGTGCTTACAACCGTCCTCTTGTAAATATCTCTACTGAATACTGTAGGCCAGTAGTTCCCAAACTATATATATGTGAATGTAACATCTTGAATGTAGCCGGTTCTTGAAAGATAGAACCAATCTATGTTTGTAAAAATCCCTTCGG
Source organism: Cryptoblepharus egeriae (assembly GCA_030015325.1). Lineage (NCBI taxonomy): Eukaryota > Metazoa > Chordata > Lepidosauria > Squamata > Scincidae > Cryptoblepharus > Cryptoblepharus egeriae. The sequence continues at coordinate 22,996,072 of JAREYC010000004.1, read as the reverse complement.
GAGTATAGATTTGCCTGCCTATGTAAACCGCTTTGAATAATGACTGAGGAGCAATCCAAAATGTCCAGAAAAGCGGTATATAAATGCCTAGTTGTTTGTTGTTGTTATCCATAAATACACAGTGAACAATTTAGTGCTGGTCTCATTCACTTCACCAGTCGGACCCTTCCCAAGAGTCTAGGACTGTGTGATGTAGCGGCCTATAATTCGTGCTGATCCCAGAAGAGCGGCTTTCTGCAGTTGGCAGAGTGATATTTTGTCAATGCCAATAGTTTTCAGGTGCCTGCCAAGGTCTTTGGGCACTGCACCCAGTGTGCCAATTACCACTGGAACCACCTGCACTGGCTTACACCAGATACGCTGTCATTCGATTCTTAGGTCTTGGTAGCGGGAGATCTTTTCCAGTTGTTTCTCCTCAATTCTGCTGTCACCTGGTATGGCGATGTCAACAAGCCACACCTGACTGCTTTCTATGATGGTGATATCTGGAGTATTGTGTTCCAAGACCTTGTCCGTCTGTATCCTGAAATCCCACAGAAGCTTGACCTGCTCATTTGCGACCACTTTTTCATGCTTGTGGTCCCACCAGTTTTTTGCCACTGGCAGATGATACTTTTGGCATAGATTCCAGTGGATCATCTGGGCAACAGAGTCGTGCCTCAGTTTGTAGTCAGTCTGCGCGATCTTCTTGCAGCCACTTAGAATGTGGTCGATGGTATTATTATTATTATTATTATTATTATTATTATTATTATTATTATTATTATTATTATTATTATTATTAATTAATTAATTAATTAATTAATTAATTAATGCGTATGGGGGATTATGCATATGGGGTGTTGCTCAATGACATATGAGGGTATTTTCCTCCTGCAATGTGGGTACATTTCACTAGTATGATATAATTCCCCAACTTTGAAAAATGCTGCCACACAGCCTTGAGAGGGAAAACCTGCCCAGAAATGAAGTGGCAGGCTGTGCAGCTGTTGGGTCCAATAGTGTCAAAGCATTTAGTCTCAATAACTTCATGAGCACTATTGCAGTTTTTCAGATGTGTTCAGGAACCAAGCCATGTAGAACACATTACAGCAACCTAAACAAGATGTCAGCAAGGCATGGACCTCAGTGGTCAGGTCTGATGGACAGAGGTATGGCTGTAGACAACACACCGAAGTGGGACTAAGCAAAAGTATTCTCCCCTCTGACACAATCATCACCTCATAGAATCATAGAATCCTAGAGTTGGAAGGGAGCTAGTAAGTCATCTAGTCCAACCCTGTGCCTGTAGCAGGAAATTCTCCTAAAGCATCTCTGACAGGTGCTTATTGAGCCTGTGCTTGAAGATCCTCAGTGACCTGGTAATCCATGAGGAGCTGTGGAGCCAGGAGGACTCCCACACTGTACCACTGTCCTTACAGAAAAAGTGTTACCCTACTCGGAACAGGATGATAGTCTAGAACTCTAGAACCCACATGGTGGGCTTTCATATAAAAGAGGGCTTCTGTTTTGTCTGGATTTAATTTCAGCTTGTTCACCCACATCCTGTTCCCAACCACTTCCCTGTAGGGCTCCATGACTTTGACAGCCTCCCCCTTCCCAAAAAAACACAAAAAACACTATTAACTGGAGAGATAGAGTTGGGTATCTTCCATGTATTGGTAACACCAATACATTTTTTCCCAGATAACATCTCCCTGTGGTGTATGTGTTAAACATCATGGGGGGGGAGGATGAAATAGATTAACAAGTACTAATGGCCAGAGTGCCAAATAAGTATGTCCCAGCACTACTTTCTGAGATCTATTGGCCAAATGGGCAGAATAACGGCAAAACAATACATCTGACACCAACTCAATCAACTATGGTCAATGGCATTGAAAATCATTGAAAGGTCAACAGGGATGCACCTATCTTGAGAGATCATCATTGTGTAGGCTTGGTTTGACATGAACAAGAGATACTGTGATAGCTATAGGTACAGTGGGATTATAGAAGTGATAGTTATTCTGGATTGACAGAGTGAAGAATAATTAAATTATGAAGCATAGTGAAAAGGAGCAGTTTTCCTCTTTCCCCCCCCCCCTTCTCATTATCTTTTCTCCCATCTTTGTTCCTTCTAATTCCATTCTAACAATAGTCACTTTCAGAATCTTGCTGCCCAGAACTTCCATCCATCATGTTGCCAAGGCATTCTTACTGAAAGACAACAGAAGTAGCAATTTATACCACTGGTATATAGTCCATATTTGCTGTCCTGATGTTCTGCCTCTGAAGGCAGAACTAGAACCAATGGGTACAAACTGCAAGAAAGGAGATTCCAGTTGGATATCAGGAAAAAATTCCTGACGGTGAGGGCGGTTCGGCAGTGGAACAAATTGCCAAGGGAGGTGGTGGACTCTCCCTCACTGGGGATCTTCAAGCAAAGACTTGATGAGCACCTGTTGGAGATGCTCTAGAAGGATTTCCTGCTACATGCAGGGAGTTGGACTAGATGACCTACTAGCTCCCTTCCAACTCTAGGACTCTATAATTCTATGTTATAAGGTGGCAACCCATTATCATGTCATAATATCATCTATGAGATCCCTGCCTAAAAAAAGAAAACGTTGACTCTTTCAGTCTCCATCTTTTCTGTTTTTAAAAATGCCTTTTCCTCCTTGGCATTTGGATCCTTGCTGGAAAGTAACCTACTTAGCAGTTAGATGAATTTTCTTCTAAAGAAAAGCTGCCGTGTTTTCAGTCACCTGAGTTAACATATTTTCTGTTGACTACTTAGTTTAAGATTCATGTTAGATACAAGAGAGAGGATGTTTCCAGGGGAACAAATTTTAATCAGTTTAATTCTGGGACTTGATAAAGTAAGATAAAGACAAGGCCCTTGAAATAAGTATTTCTCAAGATTTGTCCTCTGCCACACAACTTCCCATGGTCCACCTATCCAAAGAACCATCAGAAGTAACTGGTAAATACATTATTGCCAGTTAAATTTTGTGCTGGGAAACCAGATACAATAGAACAAACATCAATAAGAGGCTTGGGGGGAAATCTGAAGCATTTGAAGTTTTTTTTAGTGGGATATAATGAGTTAGAGCACTGATTTTTAAATCACTGTGCTGTGGTGCATTAGTGTGCCCCAGATGTCTGCTGATATGCCATGAGACTTTGGGAAGGGACATTTATTAAGGGCAGTTGGGGGATTTGAGCGTCATAGCAGCAGCATCAGTGATGGGATTCAAAGAAATTAACAACCGGTTCTATGCCCATCTGGCAGCCACTTTTAAATGGCTATTTTAAAACTTTATATGTCCTATCATTCATTAACAACCGGTTCTGTAGAGTTGGTGCGAACCTGCTGGAGCCCACCACTGAGCAGCATGGTGTGCCTTGTAAAATGCTCAAACAACTGATGGTGTGCCTTGACAATTTTTACACCTTGTCAGTGTGCCATGAGCTTTAAAAAAATTGAAAGTCTCTGCTTTATAGCTTCCTACCACTATTTGATATATCATGTTCCTAGTCTTACTGCCAGGCAGTAGTAGTCCAGGGGTCCTGTGAGTTCTATCAGGCACTACCTCAAGAACTTCTGGTAGTACCCATAGCAGTGGTTGAGAAACTCTAATGAGTCAGGCCAAGATCCAGCACTTCAGATCCTGATCCTATTCCCAAGATACTCTTATCTATGCCACCTTTTAAGTTGTGCAGATTCAAGTAGCCCCAATGGGACTCCTGCAGCTCTCTCAGGGCTCGTGATTCCCTTTGCCCCATGTGCTGGATATGGTGCAAACCTGCTGCCATCCCTGATCCAGTGCAATTTAGGATTGAGCTTTAAGTTAGATTCTGGGATAATTTCTAAAGCTAAAAGAGTTTTAAAGGTATTTTTTTCCTTTGTAAGTAAAATAATGCCTGACTAATAGATTCCTTGATTTTAATATGAACATATAATTGGAATATTTTTATCCAAGATGGAGAAAAATCTACACAGAGACATAAAATATGCCCAACAGCAACATGCTGGTGAAGGTTCTCAATCAGTCACTAGTGGTGACAGTGCAGGGCGTTCTTTACCTGGACAGATCAATCAGGAAAGTATTGGTAGTGAGCCTCCAATAACACTGGCAAAAACAGGATCATCCACCTCACGTGATGGACATCCAAGAGGTACAAGACCACGCAAAACAAGACAGTCACGGATATCAAATGTTCCTGAAGAAATCAGACCAATGGCTGATAAAACTGTCCGCAGACGTAAGTGGCAGCAGAGGTGCTATTGAGGGCTGTGAGGGTGTGGGCCACATCAAGTGATGCACATGGGGTGTTGACACTACTACTCACCCAAATCTTGGTATTTTATAAGGTAAATATAGTACATCATAGGTTACCCTGCAAGTTGTGACTGACTCTAGGGTGTGATGCTCATCCCTGTTACTAGGCCAGCGCTGTCTGGAGACACCTCTGTGGTCCTATGGCCAGCATGGCATGGCCATATGCCAAAGTGCACAGAACACTGTTACCTTCCCACCCAAGTGGTACCTATTTATCTACTTACATTTTCATGCTTTTGAACTGCTAGGTTGACAGGAGCTGGGCAAGAGATGGGAGCTCTTTCCGTCTCGCAGTACTTCAGTCTCAAACCGCCAACCTTCAGGTCGACAGCAAACCCTCTTAATACCATCAAATAATACCATCATCCTATATCAATCAATTCATAATTTCTTGAAGAAGGCATTGAAACAAACCATCAATATTTTCATGTCACATTTGTGATACCGGAGCTTATGCCGGCCTAACTGGATATTAGGATTGCAGCCTTGGTTATTTTGTAACAGGTATTTTTAACAAGGATTGCTTACATTTATATTTAAATATAACTTCCTTGCATTAAAATAACTTCCTTGCAATTTCTAGACTCATAATCCCGAATAATCTGAATATACCAAAATGTTTAACAAAGGATAATCTGAATATATTTTTGTATTCTTTCCCTAGCTTTCTTGATGAAACTGTTTATAATATTAACAATTCAGTTGGGCAGCACTTTTGTTATGATCTTAGTATTCCTCTACTGGTAAGTACTGATTAATGGTCGCATTTTTTATTAATCTCTTATTTATTTATATCTTGACTTTCTCCCCAAAGGACACCCAATGTGGCTTGCAAGCCACTAAAATACATATTGTATATGCATTATAAATATAAGATAGATAACTTACATATAGAATATTTAAAAAGCCAACCAGTGACAAGCAGCAGTACCATCAGTCTTAAACATTAAAAAATTAATAAAAACCACCAAGCCTCAGTCTGCAAGCATCAAATATACTCTTAAAAATACCATGATAGGTTCTTGAGTCCTATATAAGCCTTGTTTTCATAAAGATATGTGACCTTAATGACTGTTATAGGGGTCATCTGCTTTTCAACATTAAAACTGCCTTTATTTTCCTCAACTTTAATTTTTTGTTGTTTTAAATGTTTTGATCCATTTTGAATGTTGGAAAGGTGGGATGGTAATATTTTAAATAAATTAATTACCAATTCTCTATGGTAGGCATCCTTTCTAAAACTGCTTATACTTAATTTTGGCCAGGCAACCTCTTAAAATGTGGGTACAGAGGCGTCCATGGTTCTGTTATTCCCTCTTGTAAGTATATAAAAGCCTATTTAATGGCATTTTTATTACTATTCGTAATTCATTGGAATAGGTCATATTATTTTCTTGTATTTATAAGGTACTATCAGCTTATCTGGTTATGACTGCAAATCTATATACAGTATATAAAATCCAAGAGTCTTACTCATCAATGCCCAGCCAAACCTGCCAGACCTAGAAACATGAAATTTGGGGAAGTTCAAACCAGAAGGGGGTGAAAAGGGGCACAATGTGTTTTCGTCCCTATACTTAACATTGAAGAATCACTGACTCATCAATGCCAAACTCAAATCCCTGGACCTAGTAGAATAAAATTTGGTGAAAATATTCCTTCTGTGATGTCAGGACCCTCTAAGAACCAATTTGGTGCCCAGCGGTGCCTGGTAGTGCCTGCTGATGTCTGCTGCCCAGTGGTGCCTGTTGCTTTGCCCAGTGTGCTGCTTTGCCCAGAAATGCTTGGTGCCCTCTTCCCCGTAGGTATGCCTGGTGGTACCTACTATCCGATGGTGCCTAACAGTGCCCAGTGCTGCCTGGTGGTGCCCACTGCCTCCTGCTGCCAGGTGGTGCCCAGTGCCCAGTAGATATACCTCATGCTGCCAGCTGCTTGGTGCTGCCCAGTGGTGCCCTCTGCCCACTGTTTGGTGGTGCCCAGTGGTGCTCGCCATTGCCTACTGGTGCCCAATGCCTGCCACTTCCTTCCTCCTGCTGTCCTATGTCCAGTGCCCATTGCCATTGCCATTGCCCCATGGTGCGCATCGATGCCCAGTTGTCACTGACTGCTGGTAGCTGCCAGTACTTAGTGCCTGCTGGTGCCCATTGCTCAGTGCTCACTGGTTCTCTGTGCTTGATGGTGTCCACTGGTGCTTGGTCTACCGGTTCCTGCCAGTGCCTAGCTGTGCCTGGTGCCCATTAATATTTTTAGATTTTACTCCCACAACAAGAGATCAATTCTGATAGTAATAATTCCCTTCGGACTTTATTTTAAACTTGTTGTAGCAACTAGGGCATTTTATTCTGTAACTGTGAAATGTTTTGTCTTTCCAGTCCCTTGGTGTTCCTTTTGATTATTGTAATTGCCTGCTGTGATGAAGCCCGCAGAAAAGCCCCGATGAATGTCATCTTGTTATTAGTATTTGTAAGCATGAGTTATAGTTACTGTTCTATTAATGGCACTAATTTTGTAGAAGAAGAGGACTTATTGCACTTGGAATTAAATCTAACGAGGCTTTAGTAAGCCTATTATTGTTGAGCAGCCTACAGTTTGGCTAGCCATGATGAAGTTGTAAAATATTTATTTAAGGGATTTACAATATACTCCACTTTTCCAATGTAAATACGCAAGGCAGCTTACAAAGCTTTAGTTCCTCCCCTACCTCCTGCTGTCCTCAATAACCCTGTGGTGCAAGTGAAGCTGAGAGTTAGTGACTGGTCACCCAAGGTTACCCAGGAAGATTCATGGCCAAGGAGGATTTTGAACCTGGATCTTCCAAGTCTCAGTCCAGCTTCTTGTACACCATTCTGGTTTCTTTCCATGTTGTTTATTATATAGTATGTTAAGACAAGTGCCACTTTCTCTACCCACGTTCCCTAACCCATTTGTATAAATAAGTCCAGCTGGAATTGAATATGGTGTCACTGAGCATGTTGTCACCAACACAGATTGTCACCAGTCCAGTGCCACTACCTGAAATAAAAAGATAGGCAGTGAGAACATTGTTAGTATTCATGCCTATGCCTATGCTTTCCATAGTGACAGACTGGAATCACATCCCATATTCTGTTTACAAATTCACTTGGCATACTTAAAATTTCATTTAAAAGAGTCAGATTTCCTTCTCAATTTTTGAAGGTGAATTAGCCTGTGTACTGAATCTCATGCCTGCACACAGTGGCATAGCTAATGACCATGTAGCTTGTGCAAAGCTCAAAATGTTGCCCCTGAAAGTGATATCACAGCTGGAAGAGACATCATGCCCAGGCTTTTAAAAAAGAAATTTGGGGGAAAACCTACCTCCTTTTCCCCAGCAGCTTGCCACCCCATTTGCTTTGCTGCTACCCCCAGCTAACGGCATACATCGCAAAAGAATTTACCTGCTATCTGGGGTAAAGGATGATTTTATATCTCGTCGTCAAATAACAAAATCACATTTAAGTAGGTAAATAAAAGTGTATTGGTTAGGGAAACTGTGCTGGAACATAGAGGGTTGGTTATTCTCCCTCTGCTAAAACTATATAAGAAGAGCACCACTTGAAAAAGTGCCTCTACCAAGTTAGACAGGGTAACTGTATTAAGATCTATGGAAATGGAACCAATTCATTATTCTTTATGATTTCCATATTGTATCATAATTACATCTCATTGGATCTCAGAGCAATCAGTCTCATGGCTCAGTTTTGAGTTAAGAAAATCCACTTTTTCATCCTTAAGCAGTTGATATTTTCATTTTCTGGTTAATTGGCCATAACATTGGATAGATGCAGATATTCCAGTTGCATTCTGCATTACATTACCTTTCCATTGATATATAGTCTGATGGTATTATTATTCATTATACATGAATACACATGAATAAACATACATGAACATGAAGGAGCAGGTATAATAATGAGTAGACCCATAATAATACATACCCCGTATTATTTTCCATTTTGACTCACAAGGCTGCAAAGTCTTGTAAATGCTTTATGTTTGCTTGGTAGAAAACGAAAAGCAGGGGGAATTCTTTGTGATAAAGGGCTTACCCTACAATCCAGAGTAACTACGGGAAGACGTAAGAGGCACTTACTTTGGATTGCTCTATGCATTTCCCATATGTTTCCTGTAGGTGGCACTTTAACTATGTCAATGTAAAAGGTCCTGTAGTTACTCTGGATTGTAGCCACGATTTAACAGTAGTAGTTCCTCCTGTTTTGGATGTGTGTAGTTTGAGGGAATTTCACTGAGGGTGAAACACATTAAAAGCTCAGTGGGTTTCTTCTCGTAATTATTTCTGTTTTTATTTCTAGACCATTCTTGAGGGCACAATGCTTGGATCAATTTCAGCGTAAGTTAGTTTTCAGCAGTTTGAATTGATTGTACTGGTGCACGTTTCATAGAAATGTTTGTGTTTTTGGGTTCTAGTTTCTTTGATGCTCCCCCAGTGATGTGGGCTGTTGGTGGCGTCACAACTGTGATGCTGGAAATAACGATTTTTACTCTTCAGAGAAAAGTAAGCAAACGCTGATAAACTATTTTGTACAAACAAGGGCTGTTAATCACAATTTAAGGTTGGGTTTGAGCTTGCCACCTGTACTGACATATTTATCACCTGGGATTCTGGGAACTGAAATATTATAAAAGGTACTCGGAAAGATCAATTAAGAGATTAGTCCAGTGGTATTCAGGCATTTCAGCCCTGGACCCCCTTCCACATTTAAAAATCTGTCTGGGACCCTGTCAAACTTACTGGGATTTTCTGCCATGTCTATTTGGAAGTAAGTCCGATTGTGTTCAGTGAGACTTAGTGCACAATCCCAAAGTGCACTTGGGTTACCCTATTTATCACTGGGCTGATCCAGCTGCAAGATAGGCCACCCTAGTTACTCTGGAAAAGGCTTGGGGCAGAGTAAGGTGGCTGCCCCAAGACAGGTGGACCTACACTGTCCCAACTGGGATAGCCTAGGCGAAACATGTTTAGCAGGTTTGAGGGCATGTTTAGCTGCATTGCCTACAGCAGAGCAGTTACTCTGTATCCAGAGTCTGTTTCCAGGGCAGAAATGCCATCTTCCAGCACCTCAGAGTTATATCACCTCAGGAGCAGTTATAGTAATGAGTAGACCCATAGGGGTCCATGATAAGGCCAGAGTAAGTTTTCCTGCACGTCAGCCAAAAGAGCCTCCCCCTTTCAATTCTTCTTATGGACAAGAAAATAGGAAAAGGCAGGTCTGACATTTGGCAAAGGGATAGAAATACAGTACCTAAGTGAGAGCAATAAGGTGGAGAGTCTCCAGAGTACAGCCAGGCTCCCAAGTCCAGAAAAAGAATCAAAGGACCTGTTTAGTCCAAAGAACAGCCCAGGATACCAGGGTGGAGAGCAATCTCTTCCCCAGGAGCAGTTTCTGAGGTTTCAAAGGGCAGTGTTTTCCCATAAGAGGAATTGGAGAGGCTGTCTCTTATAAGACAGATGGAGACACTTGTGAAGGTCCTGTTTTTCTGATTTTTGCATAATATGATAACTAGGCATTTATATACCGCTTTTCTGGACTTTTTTGGATTGCTCCTCAGTCTTTAATCAAAGCAGTTTACATAGGCAGGCGAATTCTAAATCCCCGAAGGGATTTTTACAAACACAGATTGTCTCTATCTTTCAAGAGACATTACATTCAAGATGTTACATTCACAGTCTGGTTACAACACTGGCCACGATGTCTGAAATGCTGGAATGCATACTAGGATGTGTGGATTCAAACTTATTTCTCTTTGTAGTACGATCTCGACATCACCACTGGAGTCCTGCTCGTATTGGGTTTAGTGCCAGTTATGCTTGGAATTCTATTTGCTGTCCTGTATATCAAGGCAAGGAAAGCACATTACGTTGATCTAGGGTGGCTATTTTAAAATTACACTGTAAACGCATTAAATTTTGTTAAATGAGTCTTTGATTTTATAAATTAAGTTGATCTTAAATTAAACTCAATTGAACCTTCTCTTAAACAAGGAATAAATTATATTATTAATCTATTTCAGGGGTGTTCAAACCCTGCCCTGGGAATTTGGTGTGACCCACAGCAAATCTCAATGTGACCCACGACAAGACCCCTCCATCCAGCAAAGGGGCAAGCATTGTAATCCTCCAGAGTGTCCCTAATACATACTTATATAGGGTTGCCATAATTCTCTTCCACAAAATCGGGACAAGACCAGAGGTGGGCAGATGCCGGTTCGGGCCTACTCGCCCGAACCAGATCTTCCCCCTTGGTGGACGATGGCGAACCGGTCAGAGCCGCAGCTGCAAGAGCCACAGGGACCGGTTCACTAGCGGCCACCGCGTCTCCTGAAGCTGAGCTCCAGGAGACTGAGTATGCAGGTGTCCAGCTGGACGCATGCGCACTAAGCCTCCTGGCGCCGAGCCCCAGGAGGCTTAGTGCGCGTGCGTCCAGCTGGACACAGGCGCACTGAGTCTCTTGGGGCCGAGCCCCAGAAGACTTAGTGTGCGTGCATCCAGCTGGACGCATGCGCACTGCGTCTCCTGAAGCTGAGCTCGGCTTCAGGAGACTCAGCGCGCATGCGCCAAACCTGGCGCATGCGCAGTGCGCTGTGGTTGGGGCACGCCCCAGCCCCACCCGCTGACCCCAGCCCCGCCCCCTGACGCCGGCTCAGCCCCCAAACGTCCAGCGAACCGGATCTTCGGGGAGGCTGGGCCCATCACTGGACAAGACCCTCTGTCCCATTTGCCAGTATGTGGACAAAATCCCCCCAAATCAGGATTGTTCCTATTTTGGGGGACATATGGCAACCCTACTCTTATATATCAATGTAGCGTACCCTGCTTACTGGTCAAGAGACACTCTTTCAAGTGGGTGTTCCTCTTTTATTTAGCAGGGGAAGAGTAACAGGCCCTCCACACCCCAGCAATGTCTGTTCTAGTGGCTTCTGCTGGTGTTCTTTTTGCACTTTAGATTGGGAGCCCTTTTGGGACAGGGATCCATTAGCTATTAATTAGCTATTAATTTTTCATTTTCTTGTAAACCGCTTTGTGAACTTTTCAGTTGAAAAGCGGTATATAAATACTGTAGAAGTAGATGTATAATTTCAACTTTGAAATGTAAATAATTTTTCTGGCCAGAGATGTCAGAGATGATGTTGCTCTACTGCCAAAATGTTTGGATACCAAACATTTGGTTTAGTACACTGATGCTTTAAAAAGTAACAAACATGGCATCCACCTTAGAAACTCATATGTAATTAATTATCAAGGCATTGCCGACAATCCGGGTCAAAATGCTGGGTCGCCTCAAGCTTGTTTCAATAAATGAACATTTTGAGTTATGAGCATGCTTCCAGATTGAATTAGACTTGTAATTCGAGGTACCGCTGGACGTGAATTTTAGCCTCTAACCTTTCTTCTTGCTCTTTTCTAATTCATCATAGGACAAATTAGTCTTTGAACCAATACTATATGCTGGAGCAGGGACACTAATTTTTTCTTTGGTGAGTTGTTCTTCAGTGTAAAGGACCTCTGTACTGAATCCATTGAGATGCTCACTACTTCAATTGACTATTAGACTAGGGCAGAAAAAGCAGTAAGTACCCTACTTCAGGAACATGATTTTTTTTTCCTCCTCTCTAACTCAGAATTGAAGAAATATTTTGAGGGTAGCCCTGGAAAGATTGTATAGCTGCATCTATATATAGCAACTAATACCATTTACTTAAAACATTTATTGATATTTAAAAGTATCAATTTTAAATATCATTTTAAAAATATCATTTAAAAAATTTTATTTAGGTGGAATTTTACTTTCATGTTTCTGATCCAGTTGTCACCAGACTATTATTATTGAACAATCAGAAGCATTCTCCATACAACAACATCTTAGGGTGCAATTCTAACAAATTTAGGCCAGCCTAACTCACTTGGTATATCCTTCTGTGGTGGTGTGGGGAGGTCAGGATATGCATGCTCAGTGCATGCCAAATACACCATAAGTGGGGCAGGAGTGCCTATAGCACTTTTTGACACCCCCATGTCAGCACAGGATTTATGCCGAGGTTTATGCTGGCCAAACTGGAGCTTAGAATTGCACTCTTAACAGGGTGGTCATATAGAATAGAGGACAGAGTAACTCTACCTTTACCCAATGCATAGAAGTGAGAATTGTAAACTCTATCATAGAAGAGTTTACAAAGTATCACCTGCCTCAATTCCCTTTTCTATGCAATGGTTAAAGGTACAGGCACTCTGTCTTCCATTCTATATGGTAACCCTGGCCTTAATCTCCCACAAATATTACCAATGCACTGTACTGCTTGAACTAGATTTACTGGATAAGACAGTGATAAGTACACCTAATTTTTCCCTACATCAAGATGAAAAATGTATATATCGTAATAAGAAATAGTCAACAAAAATGACTGTAGATTAACATATTGTGTAATGGCTTTCACTACAACTTAACATTCTTAATTAGAATACCATTTAAAGTGGTATTAAATGCTATATGCTATTTATGGTATATATGATCTTTTGTATGTTGTGATTTTTTTTAAAGTATGTGGTGGTGGACACACAAATAATGATGGGAAAGAAGCATCACTACACCCTGACACCTGATGAATATGTTTTTGCAGCCCTGAATGTCTACGTTGACATTATGCATCTTTTTATGTTTATACTGAAATTTATTGGTTTTACAAAGTGAAAACCTGCTTCCTATGGACTAAATAAAGAGATTATGCATAAGTAGCCCAAAAGACTCCTAGAAACTTTTTTCTCCTAGACACTAACACGACTGGTCAATAAAATGTAAATAAAATCATTTTAATGTAGTCCTGCTAAACTCCTTTCACATGCATTTTAATTTGGGCTGTATGCAATGGGATAGTTAAGGTGGGCACGGGTACATTATCCCAGGAACCATGACTTGATAGGGTGTCAACCTGTACCCCCAACTATTGTTCTGGAGGCGGAGCCAAGTCAGGGAGTGCAGAAGAAGGTATTGCAGCGGTAAAGATGTAGTACCTCTCCTGCACACACATCCCTTGTATACATTCAAAGTGGTCATGACCCACTTTTAGTGGACTTTTTAAAACTTTTATCCTGACAAAAAATGTAATCAGCAAAAAAATGTAATCAGTTGCTCAGAGCAGCAAATCCAAATTTAGGTAGCCACCTTTGGTATCCTTTCTTTAGGAAGCAGCTGGAACAGAAATCAAATAAATAATAAAGAAATTGTTGATGCCATCATTATATCACCATAATTACTTCCTAGTCAGCTACTTAAGGGCTGTAGTGGGTCAGTGGTTGAAACTCAATGCCTTTCAACTGGCAGGCTGGTGACTGAGACCCAGTGCTAGAAGATGGAGTGAGCTCCTGCCTTTTCCCCAGCTTCTGCCAAACTAGTAGTTCGAAAGCAAGGAGATAAATAGGTCGGGAAGCAAAATGTCCCACAAAACCAGGACTGTCCCGGTTTTCAGAGATTGCATTCACATACTGGCAAATTTAGACAAGAGGTCCTGTCCTTGTTTTGTGGAAGAGAACTATGGCAAACTTCTAAATAGGTACCACCTTGGTGGGGAGGTAACAGCGTTCCATGCACCTTGTTGTGTAGTCATGCCGGCCACATGACCACGGAAGCATCTTTGGACCACACTGGCTCTAAAGCAGGGATCCTCAAACTTTTTAAACAGGGGGCCGGTTCACTGTCGAGGCCGGACTAGAATCCGGACTTTTGGAGGACCTTGTCCTACAATTTTAAAAATTTAGGACAAATTGTAGGGTGTCCTACATTTTGCCCTACATTTTAAAAACACTCCCTGGGGGCTTACCTTTGGAGTCTGTTGGAGCCTCTGCTGTCTCTAACCCCCCCCCCCCATGGCTGGGGGGAGGCTGCAGAGGCACGGAGGACCAGTGCGGATGGCTTTAAAACCCCCCGGCCGGCTGGGGGGCTGCTGCTGCGTGAGAGGCTGCTGCTGCGCAGTGGTGCTGTGGGCACCCGAGTGCCCCTGGCCGGCTGGGGAGAGGCTACTGCTGCGCAGTGGTGCTGTGCGGGCACCCCTGAGCCCCCCCGCCCCCGACAAAGAGGAGCCTCTGGGCACACAAAAACACCACGCACCTTGGTTCTCTGAGGGCAGAGCACACCCCAGGCTGTGGGGAGGCCGCGGGCTTTTTGGGTGCCTGCATATGGTTACCCTTTACTCAGGAGTAAGCTCCATTGACTCAATGGGCTTACTTCTGAGTAGACACGGAGGATAGGACAGTGCCAGGCCTCTCCCCCAGTGCCAGTGCCCCCCACAGTGCCAGAGCTTACCTGGGCTGCTGCTGGAAGGTGGTGACCCGGTGGGGGCACTTGGGGCAGTTAGAAGCAGCCGTGCACGTAACTGCCCCTAAGTGTCCCCAAGCCCTCTCCCACCCACCCCCAAATCCCAGACAGGCCCAGGGGTTTTCCTGGGGGGGGGCAGAAATCAACTGAGGTAGGCCTGTGGCATATAAAAGTCCTGAGCTGCTCCACACTGAACCCCCCCCCCCCCAGCACCATGAGCAGGGGCACCACAAGGCCTTTATGAAAATGGAGCCCAAGAGGGCCTGAGGTCACCCTGGCCCCACTCCTGCCAGCGCTCCCCCACACCCACTCAGAGAAAGTGGGAGGCTCCTCAGCAGGGGGCACAGCCCTCCCCTCAGCCCAGCACACCCTGAACGTCCTCTGCCAGGCCCACTCATGCCAGCCCCACTGAGGTGTAGGAAACTCTCCCCCAAACCTCCATCTCACCCCAGCAGGAGCTGCTCAGAAGACTGCTCAGTAAGTCTACTCAGACGTAAGCCCCATTTTAGTCAATGGGACTTACTTGACTGCAACCTTACAGCCTAAATCTATCCAGGTCTACTCAGAAGTAAGTCCCATTGCAGTCAATGGGGTTTACTCCCAGGTAAATGTGGACAGGACTGCAGTCTTGGAGCCTCATTCTGTGCCTGTGTCTATTCCGTGCCTACAGTGTCTACTCAGAAGTAACTCCCATTGCAGTCAATGGGGTTTACTCCCAGGTAAATGTAGACAGGACTGCAGTCTTGGAGCCTCATTCTGTGCCTGTGTCTATTCCGTGCCTACAGTGTCTACTCAGAAGTAAGTCCCATTGCAGTCAATGGGGTTTACTCCCAGGTAAATGTGGACAGGACTGCAGTCTTGGAGCCTCATTCTGTGCCTGTGTCTATTCCGTGCCTACAGTGTCTACTCAGAAGTAAGTCCCATTGCAGTCAATGGGGTTTACTCCCAGGTAAATGTGGACAGGACTGCAGTCTTGGAGCCTCATTCTGTGTCTTCTGACTCTACTCAGAAGTAAGTCCTATTGTAGTCAACGGGACTTACTCCCAGGTAAGGAGTTCAGCCTCAGTGCACCTGCAAGCACGCCGTCTCTAAGCCCCTCCCCTCCGTTAAGCCCCGCCCCTCCGTCTCTAAGCCCCGCCCCAAGAACCCTCAGAGCTGTGAGAGGCTCCAGGACAGGTGAGGAGGGGCGGAGCTTTCTGGGCTGTACTGCGCATGCTCCTGAGTCCTGCGCATGCGCGGCGGCTGCTCCTGAGTGGACGGTGGCGAAGGGGCGGCCGCTCAGTCAGTCAGTGAGGCCGCCGGTCCAGCCTCAGCCGCAGCCAGCCATGGGCAAGAGAGACAACAGGGTGGTGAGTCTGGCTGGGGGGCCTCCTCCTCCCTCTTCCCCCTGGGGCGCCTGGCCGGAGGGGGCACCGCCTGCTGGTCCTCCTGGGTCGGAGGGACGTGGGAACGCCTGACACGCATCTTGCTAGGGAGCCTCTTCCCC
Organism: Cryptoblepharus egeriae; assembly: GCA_030015325.1. Taxonomy (NCBI): domain Eukaryota; kingdom Metazoa; phylum Chordata; class Lepidosauria; order Squamata; family Scincidae; genus Cryptoblepharus; species Cryptoblepharus egeriae. The sequence goes on along the minus strand of JAREYC010000004.1, from coordinate 22,979,912 downwards.
CCCCCTTCACTCTGGTAGGCTTACTCCCGAGGAGACTCTGGGGTGCAGTCCTGACCTCCCTTACTTGGGAGGAAGCCCATTCACTCTTATGGCCTTACTCCTGAGGAGACACGCTTAGGATGCCTGCCTTCCTCTCCACACTTACCTGGGAGGAAGCACCATTCACTCTGAAGGCCTTACTCCTGAGGAGACACACTTATGATGCCTGCCTTCCTCTCCACACTTACCTGGGAGGAAGCATCATTCACTCTGAAGGCCTTACTCCTGAGGAGACACACTTAGGATGCCTGCCTTCCTCTCCACACTTACCTGGGAGGAAGCCCCATTGACTCTTATGACCTTACTCCTGAGGAGACACACTTAGGATGCCTGCCTTCCTCTCCACACTTACCTGGAGGAAGCCCCATTGACCCTGACGGGTCTTACTCCTGAGGAGACACTCTTAGGATGCCTACCTTCCTCTGCACACTTACCTGGGAGGAAGCACCGTTGACTCTGACGGCCTTACTCCTGAGGAGACACACTTAGGATGCCTGCCTTCCTCTCCACACTTACCTGGGAGGAAGCATCATTCACTCTGACGGGCCTTACTCCTGAGGAGACACACTTAGGATGCCTGCCTTCCTCTCCACACTTAACTGGGAGGAAGCACCATTCACTCTGACGGGCCTTACTCCTGAGGTGACACACTTAGGATGCCTGCCTTCCTCTCCACACTTACCTGGGAGGAAGCACCATTCACTCTGAAGGCCTTACTCCTGAGGAGACACACTTAGGATGCCTGCCTTCCTCTCCACACTTACCTGGGAGGAAGCCCCATTGACTCTTATGACCTTACTCCTGAGGAGACACACTTAGGATGCCTGCCTTCCTCTCCACACTTACCTGGAAGAAGCCCCATTGACCCTGACGGGTCTTACTCCTGAGGAGACACTCTTAGGATGCCTACCTTCCTCTGCACACTTACCTGGGAGGAAGCACCGTTGACTCTGACGGCCTTACTCCTGAGGAGACACACTTAGGATGCCTGCCTTCCTCTCCACACTTACCTGGGAGGAAGCATCATTCACTCTGATGGGCCTTACTCCTGAGGAGACACACTTAGGATGCCTGCCTTCCTCTCCACACTTAACTGGGAGGAAGCACCGTTGACTCTGACGGGCCTTACTCCTGAGGAGACACACTTAGAATGCCTGCCTTCCTCTCCACACTTACCTGGGAAGAAGCATCATTCACTCTGAAGGCCTTACTCCTGAGGAGACACATTTAGGATGCCTGCCTTCCTCTCCACACTTACCTGGGAGGAAGCATCATTCACTCTGATGGGCCTTACTCCTGAGGAGACATGCTTAGTATGGCTCTTTTCCTCTCCCCACTTACCTGGGAGGAAGCCCCATTCACTCTGACGGGCCTTACTCCTGAGGAGACATGCTTAGTATGGCTCTCTTCCTCTCCCCACTTACCTGGGAGGAAGCCCCATTCACTCTGACGGGCCTTACTCCTGAGGAGACACACTTAGGATGGCTGCCTTCCTCTCCACACTTATCTGGGAGGAAGCCCCATTAACTGTAAGGGGACATATTTCTAAGTTGATAGGCATATGCTATGTATATACATGTGTGCTTTCCTTGGTGGGAGCGGGGAGTCTCTGAAAGACCCACAGCAAAGACTGCTATCTGGTGGGGGGAGGTTAGACTTCAAGGAAATCTTTAGTATTAGCTGTTGTGTAGGGTGGTTGAGTTTTGTACAACAGGTGGCAAAGAAGATCCCCTCTTATGGGGTGACACTAAGCTATCAGTGTTGTGGGGTTTTGGGGGCGAAGACAAAACAGTATAAAAGTTTAAATTGCTAATTTTGTATAAGTTAGGAACTGTCAATAAAACAGGGTTGCATTTAACTGGCTAGGACATGTCCAGATAACATCTTCCCTTAGGAATGGTTTGGAGTGAAGAGGGGGAAAAGCCCAGAAAGAAGTGATTTTATGCAACATTGGCTATTTTTGGAGTGGCTCTGGGGCAACTTAGAGCACAATCCTAACCATGCCTACTCAAAAGTAAGCCCCACTGTGTTCAGTGGGTCTTACTCCCAGGAAAGTGTCTTTAGGATTGCAGCCTTAGGCTTATTTTTACATTTGAAGAGATAAGGATAGAGATAAGGATAAGAATAGAGATAAGGATAGATTCATTTTATAAAACAACCCTGTTTGGTTTGTAGGGCAGAGATGCTTAATTGACAATGTATAGTCTGTATTCATGCATCTGTATTAAATCGACATATAAGATAGTGATTGAATAACACTGGTTATAAAAAGTGGTTTCAATTATTTGAACAGTAGAACAATTCAGGGCTGTTCATCCATTTAAATACAGAAGATGTAGATGTCCCACCAACTAACTGTTCAGGACTTACAGTAATGGGGGGAAAAAACATTTCCTATGACTTCATGGTCTCAGTCTGGATTTTTCCTTCCCCCTTCAGCTGATTGCTGAAGGCAAAAAATGAAAAACAGACACTTAAAAGCATTTCTAAAAGGGGGGAAAGGCTATAGCAATTTAACATAGTTTGCACTCTCCATTTGTAAATCCACAGTCTCTACAAAAATGAGAAGAGGCAGAAATTGTCACATTTTAACAAGCTCAGCTGTTCAGTATTATTATCACACCTAACTTTGCCTGTCTGTCATCCTAATACTTCCTGGGGTTTGGCTAGTTCCCTCTATAATACCTGTAGAAAAAATAGTTCTATAAATAGATGTTCTATAAATAGAACATCTATTTGAGTTCTATAAATGTAACATCAAGTTCTATAAATAGATGCTATTTTGAAGGCATCCGAATGGGATGACTCAGGTTTATAACTTGCTTTTTACTTCTTTCAGGCTTATATGAATCCTATAGCAATGGCTAGATCACGAGGTCCTGCTCCATCATCAGGACCTACCATACAAGACTACTTGAACAGACCAAGGCCTACTTGGTACATATAGAAGTTTTTACTAAAACATTTTTACTGAATGTCGTTGTGGTGTTGTGTTGCAAAATATCATCTGTATCATTCTTCTTCATTGTCAATCTCTAAACCAGAAACAAGGAATCCCACTAAAATGATTCTATATCTTGTGACAGAAAGCTAGGAAGTTTTGTAGGCTATTAGACTGGTCCAAGAAGGACATTTATGTATAAAAACAGCCTTCCCTTGTAGCTGATGCGTGTGTGCATATCTGAGTGCATATTGACATCACCATTCAAAATCTCACCCAGGTCTTCAGTTGTGGAAATGTTTTTTTTTTTCCACGTTTATGCAAGTGAAAGGATCTTGTCACATTGAGGATCATTCATTGTTGTGTATGATTAACTGTATAAAAGTAGAGTTCGGTTGGGACCATTGGCTATGGCCAGCACTCTGTAGCATGTTATTAGTAAGATACATTGGCAGTCTTCAATCCACTTTTGCAGAGAACCAAAACTGCGGCAGTGCATGAAAAATATTCTGAGAAAACCTGAGCAGGATTTGATTGTAATGTTTGTTCAATATACTTCATATTGTCAGTATACCCAATGCCAAATGTATGGAATGTACAGCTAAAAGCCTTGGAGATTTCCATTCATAAGAGTTTTTGTTTCACTAAAGGGAAGAAGTAAAAGAACAATTAGAAAAGAAGAAGAAAGGTTCCAAGGCCTTAGCAGAATTTGAAGAAAAGATGAATGAGGTTTGTTGTTTGTCTAATCTTGTGTTGATGGATTCCTTCACTTTAGGGCAGGAGATCTGGTCTTAAAGGGTAGAACCAGCTAAGCCTGAAGATTTTACATCTGAAGGTTGCCAGTTCAAGACTAGTGAAAGTCTCTGAACAGCAAGACCTGGAGAGCTGATAAGTCAGATCTTTTGGTGAGAGCCAGGAAGCCTGCGGTTGGGGGGGGGGGGAGTGACCAGAATTTCAGCAGACCATGGTGAGATCTACTTAGAATGTAGATAGTTCTTGAAAGACAGAACAAAATCCCTGTGGGGTTTAGAAAAAGGGCCTTGAGGAACCCCGATGGCCAGAAAAGTATTATATACCTATTATATAAAAATATATGAAGTAGTATAATAATTTTCTGTTTAACTGTCATTAGCATAATGGAATTAATGTTATGAGTATCTTCCCTCAGCCATCTGTTTGTTCCCTGATGGAACCTTTTTTCATGATATCAGCTTGATAGAAAATGTTGCTTATGTCGTTTTTAAGTTGTTGCTTCTCATATGGAAAGTTTCCGTATTGCAGATTATTTCCAGAAATGTTTAACCCATAGATAATGCTACCTATAAATCCTGTAGCAATAGCTAGATTGTGTAGATAGAAAACAATGTTTTCTAAATGTGCTTCAGGCCAAGTAACTAAAGAAATATTTGGCCAGTTATTGCATATTTATTGAATTATATATTACCAGCTGTACATTTGACTCTCCCTCCCCCCCAACCAATAATAATGAATGCTACTTTTAGAGAATAGCCAGAGCTACTGAGAATTTCTCATTATTTCTTTCCATTCCCCACCCACCTCCAGAACTGGAAAAAAGAATTGGAAAAGCACAGGGAAAAATTGTTAAGTGGAAGTGAGAGTACGTCAAGGAAGAAAGAGGTAAATGCTTACTGTATTACATATTCTTCCAAGGATAGTGGAATATGGATTTTCCTGTTGTGATTCCTTTACAACTGTTTGTCAAGAGAATGCTCCCAAATATTGTACCCAGAAGTTGTTGGTGACACACAAATGTGTGCATATATTAATGCAATTGTTTCCCTTTTAGAAAAAGAAAAAGGATAAGAAGAAACCCAGCAGGGTGAGCAAAACTTCTAGGTTTTTTAAAAAACAAAACTATATATAGTACTGTTAAACATATTTAACCTAAAAGTGTATCACTGTCTTCAATAGGACTTTCCAAAGGGCATTTCTAATTCTTTTTTTATTACTTCTGTTTATAGACTCGGCTATAGGTATATGGAACAGTAGTAGCATTTTGTCAGTTATTGTTTCTATAACTAATTCTGCATCTCACAAATTTACATTTTTTTGTATCTGGTCAAGTTTTCTCCATCTTCCTCATCAAGTTCTGATTCTTCCAGCAGCTCTTCTGACTCCAAAGATGAGGTAAGAATGATGTCACCATAAATTTTCTCTTTGTCTTCTATGAATTTGTGCTAGTTGTCCTTGCATTGCAAATTGTTGATTTATGGTTTGTATTTGAATTAAGACTGTAACAAATGTTAATACTTTGCAATGCCAGTAATTCTTTTAAGGAATAGCTTTCGGGCCACCTAAATAATATTAAACAAATGGCAAGGAGGGAGAGGATTTTTGACCGGATCCCTATTTTTGACCGGATCCCTAACCTAAAGGAACATTTATTTGTACAGCAGAATTCTGTATAGAATAGCAGAATTTTTGGCAAAGTTCTCATTTAGATTTTACAACCTTCTAGTCCAGTGATTTTCAATCAGTGCACCATGGTACACTGGTGTGCCGTGGATAGTCCTCAAGTGTGCCATGGGAATTTGGGGGTTGTCATTAATTAATAGGAAAATGGGGGGGGGGGGGGCGTTGAACAGCCTGGTGTGCCTTGTCCATGGTAAAAATAATGGAAATTACTCAGTTGGAGCTACTTAGCGTTGGGTTGCAAGAGACCCTGCCTTTGAAACTTTTCCCCCACATTTAAATGGGAGAGCAGAAAGTGATGAGCACTCAACAAAATGAGTAAGATGTAAAATTTTGATTGCAAGGCAATGATGACATTTATGAGGTGAAGAAGGCAATCCATCCCAAATATTAATTGGTTTTGTTATGAGTAATTCTTATACATAAAACAAAATAGACAACAATTCTGTGTGCAGAAATGCAAGTAGTATTTTTAAATATTTTGACTAGGATAAGAAACAAGTGAAAAAGAGAAGGAAAAAAAAGTGCCATTCCGCACGGAAGTCATCTGAAAGCTCTTGTTCGGATTCTGAATCTGATAGCAAGGTAAGTGGACATAATATATAAATTGTTTTGGGATTGTTCTAAGAAGATTGAAAATATTTTAATACCTCTGACTTTCTTGGACTAAACCCTTTAGGTTCAGCTAGAAATGTGCTAGTGGCAGCAAATGGGTACATCAGGAGAAAAAGCTCCCTTCTGAGCTTTTTCTATTTAGGCCTGTTGATACCTTTGTTTTATTTATTCATATGGCAAAATACAGCAGTTTTATATGGAATTCCCATATATAAAGTACAGTATATGAGCATATGTCTGGGGTCTATGGCTGGATATCTAAGCTCCTGCAGGGAGCCAGAGTACTTTCTAAAGAAGCATTCAATTGCAATATGATGTAATGTTTTGGGACATTCCTGCAGTCACAGTTAGGATTGTCAGCCAGTCTCCACATGCATTTCCAATATTGGCATCAAGAATTCCAATAACTGCTTCTTCTACAGTACAGTAATTTGTTTCCATGAATGGACCTCCCCATGTGCTTTGCTATTTTTCTAAGCACACAGAGAATTTTCCTTAGCAACAATTTTCATTTCCCCAACAGAAGCTGCTAGAGGTTGCCAAGATTTTATGTATGAACCTTCCATGACATCACAGCATGTGTATAATGGCTGGGCAAGGCTTACACACAAGCAAGTTACAGTGTATTTAATATATATACCACAGAATTAATTTGGATTTGAATGGTGAAAGCAAGGAATAATATAATCATAATCATGTGGGCCCATATTCAGACTAGCTTTCAAATACTGTATGTGAAAATGTTACCATCTAATGAAAAATGTTCTATTTACATGCATACCAGGCTGATTATATCTTTGTATTTCACCTAAACAAGCAGCAGACTACATGCAGCTTCCAGGATGCAAAATAATATTGATATTCTTGAGGGAGTTACAGAGGCCTTTGTAGACTCTCTTATAAAAATCTCTAATTTCATTGTCTAAACATATTGAACTGTGTTGTTTAGCGTTGCACTGTGTTTGAGTCTCTCCATAGACAATCCTTTCAAATCCATCATGCCTACTTAATTGTCTCTAGGGCTTCCACAGTAGGCATTAAAAACATCATTTCTGATTTTACAGGAAAAAAACACCTGAAAATCATGTGTTTTGAGCACCAGAGGTCAGTCTGAGTATGGCAGAGGTTGGGGTCAGACATTATCAGAGGCCCTTCCAGGAATGAGGGGTTCAAAGTTCTTTTTGCCTCTGGAGCAGAGACAGCCAAAATCACAGAGATGGGTGAATCTCTACCCCCTTCATCCTAAAGGGCTGTCTGCTGGGGAAGGAAGTTTCAGAATGGAAACCAATACAAAACAGGTGCAAACTGTTTCCAGGCCCAATTTAGGGTCCTGATTTTTGACCATTAAATCCCTAAATTGCTTGCCACTAGAGTATTTGAGGGACTGTCTTTGGAGAAGGACCTTTTACAAGTTCTGTCACCTGAGAAGGCAGCAAGAAACAGGGCCTTATTAGTGGTGCCAACTCTATGCAGTTCCTTCCCTCTTGATTTAAAATTCCTCCTTGGAGACTTTCCAGCAAACCTTCTGAATTGCTGGCCTTTTTAAAGACATCTCATTTTTATAAGTTCAGTCCTTTATTTATAGGGTAGTGGCTGTTGCTCTTATGTTTTATTAAAATAGTTTTCAGATTTGTCTTAAACTTGGGGGGGGTTAGCTTATTGTGTAATTAGCTTTTTAATTGCGATTTTATCTTTTCTGCCCTTTTGCATATTTTCTGTAAGCTTCTTTGGGTCTCTTTGGGGAAAGTTGGATAAATGTACCAGTAATATAAATAAGGTGTTTTTATTTTATGTAGGACAATAAAAGCTTTGACAGGAAAAGGAAAAAAGCAGATCATGGGGATGGTCTTTTATCAGACTCTTCATCAGAATCTGATCATATGGAAGAGGTGGGTATGTAGACAAACCCCAGTTAACATATCATGCAAATGAAGCTTCTGTTCAACTGTGGAGGCTTAGAGAACTGCAGAAAACCGTGCAAAAATCACTCTCTCATCCTTGCACCACAGAATTGAAATTACATTGTCTGTTTTGCATTTACATTATCCAAATTCTGTGTTTTAGCATGCAGTATTTGAAAACATTATTCCGTTTCTCCTTCCCTACTTAGATACATGCAAAAAAGAAGAAACACAGTGAAGAGAAAAATGTAAGTCTTGTGCTGCTGATCTAAGAATCTCTCTAGAAAATACTCATAACTGTAGATTAGCATAAGTGTGTTAGCACACATTTGTCTATCCACCCCCTGGCCTCTACTTTCATTTTCTCTGTGAGTTTTTCTGACTGTAGTATATTGGAGCTGAATGAATGTGATATTTATTTTGAGGTTGTGAACATTGCAGCTGTAATTTAGACAACCTAATAAATTGTTGCCAACTGGGGCCAACAGAAAGTTTAAGAACAGTTCTTATGCATCTTAACTAGAGCTAGCTGTCCTAGCTGTTACCTGAAATGTCAGGTCTTGAATTTGGCGTACAGAAGTTCTCACCGTGAACTGCAGCCTCACTAAATCAGATTAGCTTTGCTTGGTAGGCATTAATCTACTTTTGAAATCACTTAGCTTTAACCCTTCTTTGAAACATATGTTTAATCATGGACTGAATTTGAATAATCCGATTTTATTCTTCGATAATTACTTCTGATCTTCTGCCTTTTCAAGATCAAAATTAAAAAACGAAAGAAGCACAAGAAACACAGCAAAAGGAAGAAAAAGAAGGTAGTGAGTTCAAGTTCTCATTCGGAATAAGTTCAGTCAAGATTATTTTCCTCTCATCAAAAGAGCAATGAGACTAGAAAATAACTGCAACTGTGAACACAGTGAGAAAGTCTGCCATACTGCATGAGCTCCCTTGTGTGTTAACAGCGTTCTAGAGACCAGTGCTTGCCCAGTGCTACTGGGCTGGAGATAGCCATTGATGTTGCCTGAATCTTAATACATGCAATACCAATTTCCTTTCACATTTTCAGTTATGTTAGGTGTTTTGACACACATGTTGTACATGATTTCAGTGAGTCAACAGAAGTCTGAATCAAGGTGAAACAAAAGGTTTTGCCCATTGCAGAGTCCTGTACTGGTCATATATCCCATGCAAATTTCCCTTACATGATGACTTGGTTTACATGTGCAAAGTACTGAATTTCTTGTGTATTTGCTCTATCTGTAATGGATCAGCAAACCTTGTGGAAGGGATGTTCTATATTTGTTCCTATATCCATTAATAAAACTTGGGCATCTACTTTGATCAGACTTGTGATGGCTTAAATTTTAATTATGAAGTTTTTGGGAGGATATAAATTTTGGTTTTTTTGTTGTTTATTTTTTATTTGTACTGTCATTAAAGAATTTAGAATTAATGTTCTGCATGAAGTTGTATTATTCTTTAACTAGTAAAAGAATACACATGTAATCAATGGGTTTTTTATTTTGCTTTTTGTTAAATATATTCATCATACAGCATTATTTATGGGGATTGTAGTTCAAATTGCATTATAGCTATGTACAAATGCACACTTGCTGAAGATACTTTGCATGTAAAAAGCTGGGTGGTGGTAGTTTATGATAAACAGCTTCATATTGAAGTTGATTTTATTCTATACAAGTTCAGTGGCAGATTTGTTATGCAATTTTGTTTGGTATATAAAGGTAATGCCTGACAATAAAGATACTGTTTAAAATGTTTTCTTTGTTTCTGATTGCTTATGTGTGCAATTACTCCTGGATTTTTTTGTTTCTCCAAAGGTAAACACAGTATACCACCATGTACATTGAGTATACCCCCACGTGCAGTGTATTGGGATATTTGCCCTGCCTTTTACTGAAACTTGTTGGTCAGAACTGTAGCAATCACCCATCTGTGGGTGTTTATTATTTTTAAGGGTATCCTGGAAACAGTGGAAAAGCTGTTTGTTGACTCTTCCAATAGAGAAAATGATGCCATAGACATTGTGATGCCTGATAAGTGGCTCAGGCTTCTGTGAGTAAGGAAAGAGTAAGTAATTTCCATCTATCTGGAGACTCAATAAAATCTGCAGTGGATTCTCACTATACCAAAACAATCCATTCCCTAGATGCAATTATGATATTCATAGAATCATAGAGTTGGAAGGGACCTAGTAGGTCATCTAGTCCAACCCCTTGCCTGCAGCAGGAATTTCCCCTAGAGCATCTCCAACAGGTGCTCATCGAGCCTCTGCTTGAAGATCCCCAGTGAGGGAGAGTCCACCACCTCCCTTGGCAATCTGTTCCACTGCCGAACCGCCCTCACCGTCAGGAATTTTTTCCGGATTTCCAGCCGGAATCTCCTTTCTTGCAGTTTGTACCCATTGGTTCTAGTTCTGCTTTCAGAAGCAGCTATGAACAAATTGGCCCCTTCCTCCCTATGACAGCCCTTCAGGTATCTGAAGAGGGCAATCATGTCTCCCCTCAGCCTCCTCTTCTCCAGGCTGAACATCCCAAGTTCCCCCAACCTTTCCTCGAAGGGCTTCCCTTCCATCCCACTGATCATTCTTGTCGCTCTCCTCTGGACTTGCTCCAGTTTGGCTGCATCTTTCTTAAAGTGAGGTGCCCAGAACTGAACACAGTACTCAAGGTGAGGTCTCACCAATGCAGAATAAAGAGGAACTAGAACTTCTCGTGACTTGGAAGCTACAGTCCTCTTAATGCAACCTAAAATGGCATTTGCCTTCTTTGCAGACACATCGCACTGCTGACTCATGTTCAGCTTGTGATCCACGGCGACTCCAAGATCCCGCTCACATGTTGTGCTGCCAAGCCAAGTATCCCCCATTTTATACCTATGTTTTTGGTTTTTATTGCCTAAGTGCAGAACCTTGCACTTCTCCCTGTTGAAATTCATTCTGTTTGTTACAGCCCAGGATTCCAGTTTATCCAGATCCTCCTGGAGGTTTCTCCTATCTTCTGATGTGTTTGCTACTCCTCCCAGTTTGGTGTCATCTGCAAATTTGATCAGGCTCCCCCGTATCCCTTCCTCCAAGTCATTGATGAAAATGTTAAAGAGAACTGGTCCCAAGACAGACCTTTGGGGGACCCCACTAGAAACTGACCTCCAGGTTGACGCTGAACCATTTACTAAAACCCTTTGAGTGCGGCCATCGAGCCAGTTGCAGATCCACCTAACAATTGCCCTGTCTAGCCCATATTTTTCCAACTTCCTAATTAAAATGTCATGTGGGACTTTGTCAAATGCTTTGCTGAAGTCAAGATAAATGACACCCACAGCATTGCCACTGTCCAGTAAGCTTGTAACCCGATCAAAAAAAGGAGATCAGATTTGTCTGGCAAGATTTATTCTTGGTAAATCCATGCTGGGTTGTTTTGATCACTGAGTACTTGTCTAGATGTGCACAAATTGTGTGTTTTATGATTTGCTCTAATATCTTGCCCGGGATTGAAGTCAAACTGACTGGTCTATAATTTCCCGGGTCTTCTTTTTTCCCCTTCTTAAAGATTGGGACTACATTTGCCCTCTTCCAGTCCAGTGGCACTTCTCCACTCCTCAAGGATTTCTCAAAGATGATCGACAGAGGCTCTGCAAGGACATCTGCCAGTTCCTTAAGAACTCGAGGATGCAGCTCATCCGGTCCAAATGACTTGAGTTCATTTAGGCCAGTTAAGTGGTTTCAAACCAGTTCTCTGTCAATCTTAATCTGCTGTTCTGCACCATCCATGTTTTCATTACCTCTTAGGGGATGTAAACACATCCCCGAATCAGTCAATGATCCCGCATCCCCATTTGCACAGCCCTCCTTCTGTGAATAGACGGATGCAAAGTAGGAGTTGAGCAGCTCCGCCTTCTGCTGGTTTCCAGACACCTGCTGTCCATCTTTGTCCAGGAGCAGCCCCAGCCCCTTGTCTCTCCTCCTGTTCCTTTGGGCATATCTAAAGAAGCTCTTTTTGTTATCTTTGACTCCCCTGGCCAGCCTCAGCTCATACTGAGCTTTAGCATCCCTGACCCCCTCCCTACAGGACCGGGCTACCTGCCTGTACTCCTCTCTGGTGATCTTTCCAGTCTTCCACTCCCTATACTTCTCTTTCTTTAACTTCAGCTGATCCCCAAGTTGCTTGTGGAGCCAACCTGGTTTTTTCAGCATTTTCCCCCCTTTCTTTTTATTGGAATTGTTTCTGACTGTGCTTGTAGAAGCTGCCTCTTAAGGAGCTCCCACCCATCTTGGGCCCCTTTCCCCATTAGATCATCAACCCATGGGATCCCACCTATGACTCCTCTAAGCCTGTTGAAATCAGCTTTCCTGAAATCCAACATATAAGTTTCACTCTGCACTCTTTTTATTTCCCACATTATTCTAAATTCCAGCAGCTCATGATCGCTTTCCCCTAAAGTTCCCACTATGTTGACCTGATCAACCTTCACGATTTGTTAAGATCAGGTCAAGGATGGCCCCTCCCCTTGTCGTTTCCTCCACTTTCTGGACCATGAAGTTATCTTCCAGGCCCATCAGGAATCTACTGGAGCTTCCATGTTTGGCTGAGTTTGTCTCCCAGCAAATTCTGGGTAGTTAAAGTCCCCCATTACTACTACCTCATATTTCCTTGCAATGCCTGCCAGTTGCTCCAAGAAGACATCATCTACTCCTTCTCCTTGGCCTGGCGGTCTATAGTAGACGCCCACCACAATGTTTTGTTTCTTATTTTCCCCCCTTACTTTTACCCAAACACACTCCACAGGGATATCTGGACCACTCTCCTGGATTTCAGAGCAAGTGTATATGTTCTTGACATATAATGCTACTCCACCTCCCCTTTTGCCACTTCTGTTCCTCCGGAACAGCTGATAGCCTTCCAATTGTGTGTTCCAGTCATGGGAGTCGTCCCACCAAGTTTCAGTTATTCCTATCAAATCAAATTTCCCTTCACTTGCTAAAAGCTCCAGCTCATCTTGTTTATTGTATGATATTAAACAATATCATACAATTATTATGATGATATAATTATGGTTGTATACCTAATTATCATACGAACATTACAATATGAATCCAATAAAACAGTTTCTTGGCAGTCAGTTCCTAGTAAGTTGAGGGCTCACTATCTGATGTTCAGAGGTACACTGCTTCTGAAAATCACTGTAAGGTAAGAATATTTAAAAATACTACTTTTCAGTGAGAGTAGTTCATAAAGCAGTTAACATAGCAAAATAAATCAATAAATGGTTCTGTCTCAAAGGGGCTCAGAGTCTTAAAAAGAAAGAAAAGAAACTACATCACTGGGAGAGGGTGTATCAGTTGATCTCCCCCTGCTAAATACAAACGGACATCACATTAAAAGGAGCTTTGCCCATAGCAGGGACTATGCTGAGTTATTGTGTTCATATGGTATATTGATGTGGAAGGAGTTCACTGAGCTGGAAAGTCTTGAAAACCACTTCTGCCTGGCAATGAAACCAGCTTCCATGTTGGTCATACAACAGATGGGAGAATTTTCTTCCCCAGTCAAAAAAGATGTACACTCTTTTAGTTCCTAACTGCAGCTGCTTAGCCAAATTCTATCAAAGTTAGTGGAGCATGAATATTGACAATTTCAGTCATGGGAAACTATTGATGTAGTCAATCTTGAGTGGGAACTGAACCAGCTGGGATGCAGATAGATGGGTAGTTCTGATTGTGATGGGGATCAGACAATGCTGAGAAGCAATCAAAACAGAAGCAGGCCATCTCCAGCACTAAACCCCCTTCGAAGGAGGATGCCCCTTCTCATAAGCTTTCCTAACTTCACTGACAAGTAGGAAGAGGATTAGAGCAATGGCAGCCTGTCTCTTTTCCAGCACTGTTGGAGGAAGAAGAAACATGCTGCTGATACAAACAGCTTCATCTGTCTGCTTAAGGTGGATAAGGAGGGGGTGACCATATGTCCTCTTTTTTTAGCTTTGTGTCCTGGGAAATTTTTTTCACTGTTATCTCAGGAAAGTCCAGTGCTAGATTCTAAGACGGTGGATCCCTCCCTCTTGCAACCACCGGACCTGAAATAATGATCTCCGAGGGGGTCCCACTCTGAGTACCACTGCTAAGGACAAAAAATGAAAACTTGAAAAGTGGAACCCAGTCTTTTTTAGCTTACAGATGCAAAATGTCCTAAAAAGACAAATATAACTTTCAAAAGCCTAAATAAAATATTTATTAACACAAAGCCATAGATAGATGGATAGGATCGGATAGACAAAACATATACCTAACAAATTACAGTAAATCATGTATTTACAGTTTAATACAGTAATTACATAATAAATAACAAATTTCAGTAAAATGAACAAAGGCATGTGTGGGCAGTGAATATCTTATGTATTTGAATGAAGGTTATTTTCTAAAGAAAGTCTTAAGGAAATGGCAATAAGAGTTTGATTACCATGTCACATGCAAATCAACATCAGGGAAAACCTTTTGGTCTTTAGACCAGCAGGCAGACTGAAAGAGTAGAGCATCCTTATTGGGGGATCCTTATTGGGCACCACCACTCAGTGGGCAACACCAGGCACCAAAAAGATTCTTAGTGGGTCGTTACATCTCAGAAAGAATACCATCCCCAAATTTATGGTTCTAGGTCTGGTGGTTTTGGCTGGGTGTTGATGAATGAGTGTGAGTGACTCCGTGACTATGAGTGAGTTAGCAAGTTAGTATGTGAGTGTGTGACTGAGTACGAGTGTGTGTGTGTAAGTGAATGAGTGCAAGTGTGTGTGTGACTGAGAGGATAAGTGTGAGTGAGTGAATGACTGAGTCTGAGTGACTTAATGTGTGAGAGATTGTGAGTGAATGAGTGAGTGTGCATGAGTGAGTGTGTGTGAGTGTGAGTGACTGAGTGTGTGAGTGTAAGTGGTTGAGAATGTGTGTAACTGAGTGTGTGAGTGTGAGTGACTGAGTGTGTGTGTGAGAGTGTGAGTGACTGAGTGTGTGAATGACTGAGTGTGTGTGAGAGAGAGAGAGTGTGTGTGAGTGTGAGAGAGAGTGTGAGTGACTGAGTGTGTGTGTGAGTGACTAAGTGTGTGTGTGAGAGTGTGTGTGTGAGAGTGTGTGAGTAACTGAGTGTGTGTATGAGTGAGTGTGAGTGACTGAGTGTGTGTGAGATAGTGTGTGAGTGTGTGAGTGAGTGTGTGTGTGAGAGAGTGTGAGTGACAGTGTGTGTGTGTGAGTGACTGAGTTTGTGTGAAAGTGTGTGTGAGTGAGAGTGACTGAGTGTGTGTGAGTGTGAGTGAGTGACTGAGTGTGTGTGAGAGAGAGTGTGTGAGTGTGAGAGAGAGTGACTGAATGTGTGTGTGAGAGAGTGACTGAGTGTGTGTGTGTGAGAGTGTGAGTGTGAGAGAGAGTGACTGAGTGTGTGTGTGAGAGAGAGAGAGTGTGTGTGTGACTGAGCGTGTGTGTGTGAGAGAGAGTGAGTGAGTGTGAGAGAGAGTGTGTGTGTGTGAGTGTGGGAGAGAGTGTGTGTGTGTGTGAGTGAGTGTGAGTGAGGTGGGCAGCCCTGGGGTTCCAGCTGTGTTTGGCCCGCAGGTACTCCTGCCAGGAAGAGCTAGGCTGGGCTCCCAGCTGGGCTGGGGGCGGGGGGGGCGAGAGGCCTGTCCAGGAGAGAGAGGCGAGGGGGCCGAGGGGCGAGTGAGGGCCTTCCCGGCCAGCCAGCCAGCCTGCGAGCGAGCGAGGGAGGCGGCGTGTGTTGCTAGGGCGACGAGGCCTGCGTGAGCGCGGAGACCCTGAGTTGCCATGAACAGGAAGAAGCTGCAGAAGCTGGCAGACACCCTCGTCAGGACCGCCAAGCACTGTGAGTCTCTCTCTGGGGGGGCGGCCAGGGGGCTTTCCGCCGCCCACCCAAGGAGAAGCTCCTTCGCGCCGCCCAACCACATCCCCGACCCGACCCGTCCCGTCCCCCTCGCTCGCTCGCTCTGCTCGGGGGCGCTGCGGGGAGAGGAGCTGAGCAGCCCCACCTGTGGTACCAGAGCCCTCAGGAGAGTCCACCCGCCTGCCCCCCCCATCTCTCTCTCAGTCAGTCAGTCATGTAATGAATCTCTCTCCATCCATCCATCCTGTCTGTCTGTCTGTCTGTCTGTCCATGTAATCAGTCTTTCAGTCCATCTGTCCATCACCCTGTTTCTCTCTCTGTCAGTAATAGTATCCTAGGCTGCAATCCTAAAGACACTTTCCTGGGAGTAAGATCCATTGAACACAATGGGGCTGACATTTGAGTAGACATGGGAAGGATTGTGCTCTAAGTCTACAATCCTAAAGACACTTTCCTGGGAGTAAGATCCATTGAACACAATGGGGCTGACATTTGAGTAGACGTGGTAAGGATTGTGCTTTAAGTCTACAATCCTAAAGACACTTTCCTGGGAGTAAGATCCATTGAACACAATGGGGCAGACATTTGAATAGACATGGTAAGGATTGTGGTCTAAGTCTACAATCCTAAAGACACTTTCCTGGGAGTAAGATCCATTGAACACAATGGGGCTGATATTTGAGTAGACATGGTAAAGATTGTGCTCTAAGTCTACAATCCTAAAGACACTTTCCTGGGAGTAAGACCCATTGAACACAATGGGGCTGGCATTTGAGTAGGCATGGTAAGACCCCAGTCAGTCAGTCAATCAGTCAACCTGTCCATCTGATCAGTCCATATAGGTTATCTCTCTCTCCCTATCTATCATATAATCAGTCAATTCATCCAAATTATTTATCTGTCTCCCAAATGGACACTCAAAGCAGCTTACAAAAAGTCAATTAAAACATAACACAGGAGTAAAAAAATAAAAATATTTAGTAACAGTCCCTTAAAAGGTATTCTTAAAATCTAGTTAAAAGCCAAGAGCAAAAGAACCAGCAAACACTAAACACAAGTCCATAAAACTAACACTTAAAAACTTTTAAATATCTTCACCTTACCTTTACCACATCATCAATACAATGAGGACAATGAAGATATTTTTCAGAACACAAAAAAGAGGATATGTCCTAGAAAGAAAACATGTGGTCAGTATTTTTTCACCATTCAGGGTGACCATCATCTGCCCAAACCTCAAAAGGAGGACAAGGTCTTGGATTCCTCTCAGCCTGGCCTTTCTGGTGGACAATAGTACATTTGCCTACTCATGAGTAAAGCTGCTATATTAGGCACTTTCACTTTTCCATAGTGCTCAGTGAATATTTTTTATTTTTAGTTTTTTGGCCATAGCCTTTGTTGGGAAGGAGATATTTCAAAACCAATTTTTGCACTGGATTCTGCTCTTCAATACAAATTCAATGACATATGACATGACAGGGGTACTGCACACCATTGCAAAATTCCAAAATGAAGCCAAAATGGAGGACAATGAAGCCCTTTTGGGGGACACCTAGATAGGAGACTAAAAAAAAGGACAAATCCAGAAATTTCCGGTCATATGGTCGCTGCTGCTGCTGCTGCTGCTGCTGCTGCTGCTACTACTACTACTACTATTAGAATCATAGAATCATAGAGTTGGGAGCTAGTAGGTCATCTAGTCCAACCCCCTGCCTGCAGCAGGAAATCCCCCTAGAGCAGGGGTCCTCAAACTACGGCCCGCCAGGGCCCTCAATCTGGCCCGCCAAGGCTTGCAGGCCGCCACTGGGAAAAGAGGCTTGGTGGTGGCTGCCATTTTAAATATGGCACGCTGCTCTGTGCGCTGTGCTGTCCTGAGGGCACAGCTCCTCCCCCTCCCTGCCTCGCTGTTGCTGAGTGGCTGCCAAGCGAGAGCAGGCAGGGAAGGGAGAGGTGCCATCCCCTCACGACAGCACCGGGGTGGGCACCCACCATAGCAAGGGGCTGCCTGTCTGTTTGCTTGCCCGCCCACCTGCTCACCCAGCAGAAGAACTTGACTTGGATGGGGGGCTGTGCGGCTGAAGCGCCCCAGCCACAGCTTCCCTGCCTGGCTAGGGGGCTTTAATGGGGGACCGCGCGGCTGCGGCGCCCCATCCACAGCTTCCCCAGCCAGCCAGGGGGCTTGGATGGGGGACCGCGCGGCTGCAGCGCCTAATCCACAGTTACCCTGGCCAGCCAGGGGGCTTGGATGGTGGCCACAGGGCTCCCCAGGTAAGTGCCTCCCTTTCTCTCCTGATCCCCACCAGCCTTCCAGTAACCCCACCCCCAGAAACCCCCCCACCAGCCCTGCCAGCAACCCCTACCCCCAGAACCCCCACCAGCCCTGCCAGCACCCACCACCCCCGAGAAACCCCCACCAGCCCTGACAGTACCCCTCCACCCCCAGAAACCCCCCACCATCCCTGACAGGCCTTCACCCCAAAAAAATCCCCCACCACCCCCAGAAACCCCCCACTAGCCCTGCCAGTAACCCCATCCCCAAGAAACCCCCCACTAGCCCTGCCCGTACCCACCACCCCAGAACCCACCAGCCCTGCCAGCACCCACCACCCCCGAGAAACCCCCACCAGCCCTGACAGTACCCCTCCACCCCCCAGAAACCCCCACCAGCCCTGATAGGCCTTCACCCCCCAAAAAAAAATCCCCCACCACCCCCAGAAACCCCTACTAGCCCTGCCAGTAACCCCACCCCCCAGAAACCCCCCATTAGCCCTGCCAGTACCCACCACCACCCACAAACTCCACTATAGTCTGGCCCCCAACAGAATCTGAGGGACAGTGAACCAGCCCCCTGTTTAAAAAGTTTGAGGACCCCTGCCCTAGAGCATCCCTGACAGGTGCTCGTTGAGCCTCTACTGGAGTACTCATCTGATAGGACATAAATTTCCATGACAGAATAGCTCCCATCGGGAACCCCATCATCACTTTCAACTCCTGATGAGAACAAATGTCAGAAATTCTCTTCCAGAAACCATCCTTTATCACCTGCATCCTCCAGCTGTTGCTTTCATTGTACTCTGCCATGTCCCACCTTCCCTAAACAGTCTCATAATCATTAGGATGGTTTGTTTAAAATTATTTTAATTGCTTTCCAACTTGGCTGCACAATAAAATGCACTTTTTCTTTAAAATAAAAGATTTTCAGTATTATGAAGTCTCAGAGTTTGGGGTGTTGTTTTTTGCCATGTCATTTTTCATTGTAGTTATTGTCATAACTTCTTATCTTACAGTCACTAAATTTGAAGTGGAATGTCTGATAAAGCTATTCAACAACTTGGGAGTAGAGCCCAATGAACGACATGCTATTGTTGGTTTGGATCGTAACTCATTTCGAAATATTCTGCATGTTACATTTGGAATGACAGATGACATGATTATGGACAGAGGTAAAGTAAATGTGATGATTCATTTTTAAAAAACACATCCCACACAGCAGATCTTAAAGCAAGTTTATTCCAGCTTCCTTGGATGATTTGAAATGTTAATAGTTTATTTTAAAAATTTCACTAATTGTTATAAATTAAATATACTGTACTGAACGGATGAAAGTAATTTGAGGTTCTGACACAAAGATTTAACTACAAATGGTTTATAATGATATCTGAATGGAACAACACGTAACTGAGTACTGTAGGTATAACACATTAATAACCTAATCCTAAAAGTACCATGCTGTGATCCAATTGGGCCATTACATTGTCTCTGTATCGGGCACAGAAATAGAGGCTGCTGGAGATCTTTTCAGAGGGAGAGGAAATTTGTCCCCTTACCTGAAATAAATCCCCAGCATTCTCTACGGCCTACTCAGATCCACATTGTGATATTGATGGTGTAAATCTAGGCTACCTGCTTTCTTGCCCAACTGGTTAGTTAGGATCAGTGGTGGGATTCAAATAAAGTAACAGTATGTTCTATGTCCATACAACAACAGGTTCTATGTCCCATTAGTAACTGTTTCTCAGAACCAGGCACTCATTAGCAAAAGTGAGAACCCCCTGAAGCCCACCACTGGTTAGGATGCAGTGGTCAGGGCCTATGAGAAGGGGGTCTAGCCAGTGGTGGGCTCCAGCAGGTTCGCACCTACTCTATAGAACCGGTTGTTAACAAGAGATAGGATATATAAAGTTTAAAAATAGCCATTTAAAAGTGGCTGCCAGATGGGCATAGAACCTTAATTTCTTTGAATCCCATCACTGGGTCTAGCAGGTACGTTGTTCCGGGGCCCAAGAGTTACGGAGAGGCCCATGACTGAAGGACCATTTCAGTGTTTGTTACTAACAAATTAATACGGTATATGTGCACCCACACATATACATACACACGTATACATATATATATACATACAAGTTGATTTTGATAGCATTTGATTTTGCATATAAAAAAGCTGGAAAAGCACTTATTAAATAGTTAGATTTTGTCTAATTTTTTCCTTGTTAAGATTTTAGTATTTTATATTGTCACATTACTTGAATAATGGTATATTTTAACATCATGTTTTATAATTTATATGATCAATAAATGAGCACTTGTTGAAATTTGTTGCACATTAATTTGGCTCAATTTTTTTATTTCAAAATTATTTTGCAAGTCATAGGGGCCCCGAATGGGTTTTGTACCGCCTTAAAAAATTTCTCTTGGAGGCCCTGGCAGTGGTAACTGTGGCTACCAGTTCTGCACCCTCCCAGATCTGAAGCACCCCACCTTGGAAAGCTCCCCTCTACGCCCCTTCTGCCTGCCACCCAGTGAAGATCCTACCTGCTCTGGCACATATTAGTCAATGGTGGGCAGACATTTCATCTCGTGACCTCCTTTTAAACTTAAAAATCTGTTCAGGATTTCCTGTCAAACTTAACTGGATGTGACATTACTGTGATGCCAGAGCTTGTCCGTATCTATTCAGAACTAAGTTCCATAGTGTTAAATGAGACTTACTCTCAGGAAAGCCCAGGGCCAGACTCCAAAATGGTGGATTCCACCCTCTCTACACCCCCCAACTTGAGGTTGTGACCCCCAAGAGGGGTCACAAGAAAGTCTTTCTTTCTTTCTTTCTTTCTTTCTTTCTTTCTTTCTTTCTTTCTTTCTTTCTTTCTTTCTTGTCACCCCCTCTTAGCTATGCCATATCTATCTATCTATCTATCTATCTATCTATCTATCTATCTATCTATCTATCTATCTATCTATCTATCTATCTATCTATCATTACATATTGTTTTTATGATTAATCACTATGCTTTAATTATGTTCAATTTGTAACAACGAAAATACATCCTGCATATCAGATATTTGCATTACTATTCATAACAGTAGCAAAATTATAGTTATGAAGTAGCAACAAAAATAATTTTATGGTTGGGGGTCCCCACAACATGAGGGGTATTAAGGGGTCACGGCATTAGGAAGTTTGAGAACCACTGCTATAAAGAATGCATTAAAGTTTTATAATGATCTTTCATTGCATTCAGTGTTCCGTGCTTTTGACAAAGACAACGACAGCTGCGTTAGCGTGACAGAATGGGTAGAAGGCTTGGCAATATTTCTTCGGGGGACACTGGAAGAAAAGATTAAATGTAAGGTTTCTATAGCAATAGCATCCTGTGTTTCATGCCTGCCTAAAAATTGGGCTGCGTAGTACACTTTCTGATGGGTTCATGTGCTACAGCCTTCCAGTGCGTGTTTGCAATGATATAAAGGGCTAAATGCTGAATGAGTGCTCTTTTCCCCTTCTATGCCTAGGCCTTTAAAAAGCCATTTTTTGGAGTCGCTGCTGTGAATTGTAGATATTCTCCCCCTCTTCTTTTTTCCCTTCAATGGGTCTTTTTAGACAGGCATGCAAAAGGAAAGTGATATGTTCCTTGTATGTTTTGGTATGTTCCTTGGCTTCACTTGAATCTATATCAGGTCACTCCTGGCCTGTGCTTTTGTGCAGCCATTTATCAGGACTCAGTGTGACAATGTGTCATAACCGGAAAAGAGGACTAAGCCCTCCTGAAATGTAGGCTACCCAGGTAAAATAAAGGACATGACAAAATAAAAGCTAAAAATATATTGATTTTATGCGGTTAAACACTATTTTACTTATCATTAAATTTAAAATGATCAATTCTGCAGTCCTAACAATGCTTTCTTGGGAGTAAGTACTATTGGGACTTACTTGTGAGTAGACATGCTTAGGATTGCATCTAATTTATTGCATACATATAATTTATTAATTACAAGAAGGCTACATGCTGCCTTTTCACAAAGAAATGGAGCACAACAAAGATTTTTCCCCAGAACACCAGGCTAAAAAAGAGAACATGACCTGGAAAAAAGAGGACATACTGTTCGCCCAGTCAGGATCTCACTTTGTTGGAGTACTGATGAGGCTGAAACACTCACCAGGGAGGGACTTTTGTATCTGTTGCACCTGGCTGCTCTCTTAGAAGCTGTTTCTAGAGAACTGTTTTTCTGCAGTGGTAAAAAAAAAGATATTCATGTTATTTATTCCCTTATTCCTCCCATCCCTTTTCTTTGCATTTTATTTTCTGTTATCACACTATTTTCTGTATGAGGTAGGGGTGGAGTGACATTCTTGAGTCATATTTTGTGTGTGGCATCCTTAGAAAACCTTCTCAGTGTTACCAGTGCTATGCTGCTTATTCCCTGTGGCTAGCATTTCTCCAGCATTCACCCCAAATGATTGTCTTTCCCAGGCTCTGCTTTCCCTGGTGATGCTTCTCTGGCGACCAGTGTTGAACATAGGTTGAGGTTGTGATTGACTCTTTAAAAATTACACTGATATCTTACAGATATAACACCAGTGGCCCACTGTTACGTGCTCATATCGGGATGCTTCTCTATGGGTAACATTGTATGCAACAGTGTTGCAGCACCATTCTTGCAATATCAGTGTGGCTTCCAAATAGGATAGGGCTACAAAGTATGTTAATGAATTTAGGATTGTTTAAACTACACACAATACTAGATGTCTTTCTGAATTTCTACAGCAGTGGTCATCAAAGTGGGGGTCACGACCCCCAGGGGGGTCTCAGAACACCCCCGGTGGGTCGCAAAGGTTAAGGGACCACCATCTTGGTCCCCCAAAAATCAACTTTGCATTATGTCATATGTTGTTGGATTTGTCTTGTAGAGCTGAGTCCATTGCAACAATCTGTTTTGAAATAGCTCCTTCCTATCAAAAGGTATGGCCAAAAAGCTGAAAAGCAAAAATATGCATAGAAAACGCATGGGAAAATGAAAGTAATTTTTATCGTGGCTTTACTCGCGAGTTGGCAAACATGCCATAGTAAAGGGCAGGCTGATAACAATCCAAGGATACCAGAAGGGTCTTGATCCAATGAACGCAGCCCCCAAAATCACCCCAGAAGGAAGTTTCTCACTGCACAGCTGCGTTTACTCATGAGTAAGCAAACACTTTGGCTGGTGTGGAAGGTCAGTCCAGGGGGTGCAAGGCTTCCATCATGGCCCCAATTCCAGGCACCTAGAGCTTACAAGTGCTCCAGGAGGCAGCCCCCCTCAACACTGAAATTGATAGAAACTGGCTCTACAGTAATGTGAAATTAAAAAAAATTCATTTGTAAAAATAGTCCAAACTCCTCTTCCCCCTCTCCCCGAGCCTAATTTCCTATTATTATCCATCTGGGGTTTTAATGCTTTTGTTGGGTGGGTGGATGTTTAAGCCTGTTTCTATTTATTTATTTTTATTAGATGTTCTCTTTCTCCAGGTCACATTCTCCTTTTCCTTGTGAGCAGGCAGCTTATAGCCTGCTTGGAATTAATAAATTATATGTAATAAATTGTATACGTAATAATTTTAAATGTACTATTCAGTAATATAGTCTTTAAATTAAGCACATGAAAGCAATATACACAAGGATTTTGAGCTTTTATTTTGTTCTACGCTTTTCTTGGGTGGCCTACACTTTGAGGGGGGGCTGCTCTGAGAAAGAAGGGAGCAGCCAGGCTTGGGAAGGGGAGGGAAGGCAGCCAACCTCCCTGCCGTTCTGCAAGAGCTTCTTGCTGCAGGTGCTGCCTCACAAGTTCCTTCTAGGTCTTCTAGAAGGCCTTCTCAAGTGCCTTAGCAAGTGCCTTCTTCCAGGAGCATGGGGTGTATGTGTGTGTGAGTGCATGGGTTATATATGTGTATGCATGTGTGTGTGTGTGAGTGCATGGGTTGTGTGTGTATTCATGTGTGTTTGTGAGTGTATGGAGTGTGTATATGTGTTGTGTGAATTAGTGCATGGGATGAAAGGTGCATGTGTGTCTGTGTGTATTTGAGAGCGTATATGGAGGTTGGGGTAGTGGGATGGAAGAGAGTCTGGGGACTTTGTAGAAGATGGGGGTAAGAAAAGACCTGTGAGGTTGGGGACAGTGGCATGATAGAATGGGGACTTGGGGGCAGAGTGACCATATGCCCTCTTTTTCCAGGACAGATCCTCTTTTTTGGCCTTGTGTCCCAGATTGGAGGTAGCAAGTTTGACAGGGGGGAGGGGTCCTAGGCAGATTCCAAAGTTGAAAGGGGGTCCCAGGCTGAAATGGCAGAATACCACTGTTCTATTTATTTTATTTATTTATTTAATCAATTTATATCCCGCCTTTCCTCCCCCGCAAGGGGGAGCCCAAGGCGGCTGACAACAGGGAATAAAACATCATTAAAATAGCTCATAAATAAAGATTAAAACACCATTAAAATATAATTAAAATACAATTAAACTGAGTAAAAAGCATGCAGATTAAAAAATTTGTTAAAACAGTAAAAAACAATAAAAACAACAACAACAACAATAAAAACAACAACTGTCCCCCCACCTCTGCCCCATTTAAAATGCTTTTTTAAAATAGAAGGTTTTAAGGCTCCGCCTGAAGCTCTGTATTGAGGGAGCGTTTCTCAGTTCAGTGGGGAGGGAGTTCCAAAGCCGGGGTGCCACCACCGAGAAGACCCTATCTCTGGCCGCCACACCTCTCACATCTCTAAGTGGCGGCACAGTTAGTAGGGCCTCCTCAGATGACCTTAGGTGACAGGTCGGATTGTATAGAAGAAGGCGGTCCCTCAGATACCCTGGACCCAAGCTGTTTAGGGCTTTAAAGGTCAGGACCAGCACTTTGAATTCAGCCCGGAAACGAATGGGCAGCCAGTGTAGTCGCTGAAGCAGTGGCCCGACAGAGTCAAACCGACGAGCCCCAGCAACCACACGGGCCGCCGCATTCTGGACTAATTGCAGCTTCCGGACCATCTTCAGAGGCAGCCCCACGTAGAGCACGTTATAATAATCTAGTCTTGATGTCACTAGGGCATGGGTCACCATGGCCAGATCCGAGCGACTCAGGTAAGGTTGCAGCTGGCAGATCAGCCGAAGCTGAGCAAAGGCTCCCCTGGCCACAGCCGCCACCTGGGACTCCAGGAGCAGCTGCGAATCCAGGAGAACCCCCAAGCTGCGAACCTGCTCCTTCAGAGGGAGTGCAACCCCATCCAGAACAGGATGATATTCAAATACCGGAGTTGAGGAGAACCTCTGAGGAGAACTTCCGGACCAGGAGAACCTCTGTCTTATCAGGATTTAATCTCAGTTTGTTCACCCTCATCCAGTCCCCCACTGCCTCCAGACAACAATTCAGGACTTCAACTGCCTCCTCGGATTCAGGAGGAAAGGAGAGATAGAGCTGGGTATCATCAGCATACTGATGACACCTCACTCCAAACCACCGGATGACCTCTCCCAGCGGCTTCATGTAGATGTTGAATAGCATGGGGGATAGAATGGAACCTTGTGGCACCCCGCACCGAAGAGGCCAGGGTGCCGAGCAAGCATCCCCCAGCACCACCTTCTGGGACCGGTCAGCCAGGAAGGAGCGGAACCACTGCAAAACAGTGCCTCCAATCCCCAACCCGGCCAGTTGCCCCAGAAGGACACCATGGTCGATGGTGTCGAAGGCCGCTGAGAGGTCCAGCAGGACCAACAGGGACGCACTCCCCCTGTCCATTCCCCGGCATAGGTCATCCACCAAGGCGACCAAGGCAGTCTCTGTCCCAAACCCTGGTCTGAAGCCAGACTGGAAGGGATCCAGATAATCAGCTTCATCCAGGACCCTGTTCTACAGGACAGAGCACAATCCTAACCATGTCTACTCAAAAGTAAGTCTCATTGTGTTCAATGGGTCTTATTCCCAGGAAAGTGTCTTTAGGATTCCAACTTTAATTTTGAGGAGACATGCATAGAATTGCTCAAGAAAGCCGTTATAGATTAATTTTACCCAGGGGTCCTCAAAGTAAGGCCCGGGGGCTGGATCCGGCCCACCAGGGCCCTCAATCTGGCCCGCGGCCTCCCCACAGCCTGGCAGGGGTGCTCTGCCCTCAGCTGTGCAGGAGGCAGAGAACCAGGGCGCACGATGACACACACAGGAGTAAGCCCCATTGACTTCCATGGGACTTACTTCTGAGTAGACACGCACAGGATCAGGCTCTCAGGGTGCAATTGTAGTCATACTTACACAGGAGGAAGCAACATTGACTTGCATGGGACTTACTTCTGAGTAGATAGGCATAGTATTGAGCGTTGTGTCTCCTGTTTGGGTCCTTATTTTCTCCCCTCCAGAACTGACCAAAAAGTTCCAAATCAGCTTTGTCACTCCCCCCCCCTTTGTTTCTTTCTTTTTTGTTATAATAAAAGAAAAATGACAGAAACAAGCAAGAAATTGATCTTCATTTTAAATATTGCATTCTTTTTCCTGTTTTTATGCACAAAAATAAAATATATGCAGCGTGCATAGGAATTCATTCATTTTTTTCCAAACTACAGTCTGGCCCCCGAAGTGTCTGAGGGATAGTGAACTGGCCCCGTTTAAAAAGTTTGAGGACCCTTGATTTTACCCATAGAAACAAATGAAAATTCTTATAAATTATGTTTCAGCAGAGCAGGTCTTACTAACCCTTCTCTTTCACAATTTTTATGTTCTGCTTTACTCAAGCTTTATTCTAATATGCATGCTTTACATTAAATCTTTTCCAAAGACTGTTTTGAAGTCTATGATCTGAATAGTGATGGATACATTTCACGGGAGGAAATGTTTCATATGTTGAAGAACAGTCTGCTAAAACAACCGTCAGAAGAAGATCCCGATGAAGGAATTAAAGACTTAGTGGAAATAACATTGAAGAAGATGGTAAGTACTACACTAACTGCCCTATCCTATTCCACACCACTGGCACTGACGCAGGGTTGCTGGTGGAACATGCACTACATTCCCTCATGTATTGGTGGCAGAGGCAAGGAAGAGGCCTGCCAGAAGGAAAAATTAAAAAAAAATTATCTGTGTATGCCTCCAATGGCTTACAGGTCTCCTTAGATCCAAACAGCTTATAGGCTTAAGAAAGGGGAGTTAGGGTGGACCAAAAATTGGCTTAGTGTATGTTTGCTGCTAAGATACTTCCCCCCTCTGGCCCACTCCTCCACCCCCTGCCCTCTCCTCCTCCCTGCCTTGGAATCAGTGGTGGGATTCAAATAAATTAACAACAGGTTCTATGTCCCATTGGTAACCACTTCTAAGAACCAGGCACTCATTAGCAAAGGGTTCTAAAGAACCTGTGAGAACCCTCTGAAGCTCACCACTGCTTGGAATGCCCTGAATTCCCCCTCCACAACTTAACAGTACCTGCAGAGCCTCCCAGAGTCCCTGCCAAATGTTCAGTTCTTCTTGCCTCAAAGGCATCACTTCAGAAATACCTCCATAATGACCTTGTTTTCTGGAGCATTAGTTCCAGCAGCACAAAGCCCCAGTAAGATTGGGGCCTTAAAGACCTATAAAATACACTAACATGTACGTCTTAAATTCATTAAATTCAATGGGGTTCATTTCCAGGTAAGCATGTGTAGCCCTAGAATTTCAGAGAAATGGGATATTCTGTGCTCTCATTAAAAATTGTAATTTTTTTATTGGTCAAGAAAAAAATCTACAAAGTATGTAGGTAAGTTTGTAGATAAGAAAAAGAACTACAAATGGGTTCAGTTTCTTTTAGTTCAGTTTCAAGACTAACTAAAAATATCCAGGAAGCTCATTGGATACTGTGCTAGTAATGCACAGTAATATAGCTGGAACAACTCAAAATGGCTGAAACAGAAGAAAAGTCTTTAAAGGCATTTGCAATGTGGAAGATCATATCCAGCAGCAGCACAAAACTTCAATCTTTTTCCCTATAATGGTGAATATAGGCACTGAATAGGCTAAGAATGCTATTCTTTTATAGGACTATGACCATGATGGCAAACTCTCGTATACAGATTTTGAAAAGGCTGTAAGAGATGAAAATCTTCTTTTAGAAGCATTTGGACCATGTTTACCTGATATTAAGGTATTTCTATATACAGTTTTCCTGGAAGTAAAGCCCTTTGAATGCAATGACACTTATTTAGAAGTAGGAATGCATGGGATTGTGCTGCTAGAACCCAATAGTCTGTTACAAGAGAGGCTTGTATTTAGAAAAAAATTATGCTCTTGTTTTGGGTGCTTCCACTACAAGGCAACCTTTGAAGTAACACCCCGAGAAACAGATTAGAAATATATGTATTGACCTGCTAACAGACATAAGGAGCAGATCAGGACTGAGGCTGGAATCCTAATCCTGGGAGCAAGTACTATTGAACACATGGGGACTTACTTCTGAGTAGACATGTTTAGGATTGCGTTGAATGTTTCTTTAAGTGTTCGTGTCTCAGGGTGCCTTCCTATTCCATTATCTAAATCTTAAATGTTGTGCCTTTTTCTTAACATTTTCCATGTTTTTATTTACAGTGCAGGTTGGCATTTGAATCACAGGCATTCCAAGATGCTCCTGAAGTATAGCCTTGCGGTGAAAATTTACTTTATGAACCAATATGGAAAGGGCACCATTAAATAAATAAAGGACACCATTAAATAAAGGCAAGTCAGAAATACTCCGTTTCTGACGAACATTCAAAATGCCTTACTTTCAGTTTTTTTCAATGTTGCTTGTCAGATAAGCAAATCAAGAGTTTTATAGAAAGTAGAGACCCACCTATTCTCTGGAGAATTTTCATATCAGAAGTTCACATCTCTAGTGAATGCAAACATTTGTAAGGATTCAAAAAATACAGTGGTAACACTCATGTTAGTTAATTGTAACACAATGACTTGTTTATTAAATAACATGTACAAAATCAGTTCATATGACTCTGCTTTGTAAACTGCCAGAACCTTTTCTGTTTAAAGTTCAATTAATACAGTACAAGTAGCATTTATATTCTTCTTCTCTGTTTTACTGTTGGCTTTGATATTTCTCCAGATAATTCTGATGTTTGGTCAGGAACTGCCATCTAGTTTGAACAAAGAAAAGAGTCAAAACTTAGTAGGTTGTATTTATTCATCTTGCCCTCAATCTTTGGCTGCAACCCTAACCTCCACTTAAGCTGCAATCCTAAAGACACTTTCCTGGGAGTAAGACCCATTGAACACAATGGGGCTTACTTTTGAGTAGACATGGTTAGGATTGTGCTCTACGGCCAACATAAGCCCCAGCATAAGTCCTGTGCTGACTTGGGGTTGTGACAAAAGTGCTGAAAGACACTTCCTCCCCACTCCTGTGGGAGTTAGGCCAATGCACAGGCAAACACTGATCTCCCCATACCATCACAAAAAGTTGAGTGAGTTGGGTGCAATCCTAAGAAATTTAGGACAAACTTTTATCTTTCAAACAATTTATATCATTATTCAAAAGAGGACAATGTTTTCGAATAGTTAATTGATTATTCTCAGTGTACCTTTCTCCCTATTTTCCCCCTGCAGCATACATTCTGCATGGCTCACTTATGAACTCCAAATGCCCATTCTGCAGGGTTGGGAACAATTGGACTCAAGTCACATAATGCAGTTTTTGCTGACTCAGTGACTCCTGAATCATGTGTGTGGAAAACTCTGAAAGACACTTGAGTCAGAGAGTCCCTACTTAGCATTTATCCCCACACCTGCAGACTCGAGTCACCCAGTGTCTGTAGAATGTTTGCTTACTGTTTCATGGTGTGAAAACCTTGTGGAGCTATCTTTTAGACTGAGTTAGCAGCACAGAGTTTTCAGGCACAAGACAGGGAAGACTTAATACTTTCTTAGCCAAGGAGGCAGGAGAAAGCTCTTTTGCCTCATTCTGATAGAAAGGGAAAGTTGTTTGATATTTTCTTTGTCTGAGAGAGGGTAGCAGGAGGAGCCAAGGATATTCTTGCCTTACAGTTGGCTACAAAAGGCCAGGGAGCAAGAGAAAGGAGAAGGGAAAATTGGGGAGGTTTGTAGCAATCATGCTTACATCTGTAAACTGTTATTACTTGGAGAAGAAACCCTCTTTGAATGACCGATAAATGGGATTACTTCTGATTGAACTGCCATTGGCATCCTGGTAAACCTCACAAGTGCTAAGTGTGATTATCCTCTTCCTACTTTTGCCCCGCTCTCTCACAGTCCCTACCACCCTATTTACAGATGAGCAGATGGAAGCAGAGGAGTGATTAAAGAGTTTTCCGACACATATAGCCCAGTGTATGTGCTGGGTCTGTCGCTGAAGCCGTGGTGAGCTTTTTAAAAGGGGTAGAAGAATGAGTAGTCTTTTAGAGTCACAAAGGGGTGACACTTCAAGTTGCAGGGAGCAGTGACATTAAGACCTGATTAGAGTCAAGCCCCAGTGCTACTCTGTCCAACACTCATTGCTTCTGTTAGATTGTTCTCACTACCAAAGCAAGAGAAAGTATAGCCACTGCATAGTAGCTTTCTCTGCAAGCTCAGATCTTACTCTTGTTCCTGCTTTCCAGAGATTTGCTTCCCAGACCAACAGCTTTAAACAACATACTGGTAATTAGGTAAGTGTAAGGAACAGATACCTAGTACGAAGTCCTCTATGAAACAGATTTGGCACAGGAGCTTCCAGTTGCTTACCATTAATACTCTGCTGCTATCACTTCTAACCTAATACTTTCTTATCCAAGTTTAAACTTACAGGTTGTTTATTTGGGGGGAAATAAATGAGTTAGTTTACAGTAACATACCTCCTTAAGTTTATTTCGAATTAGGTTTGCTGAGGTGTTCAATGAATCATCATGCATCTCTATTTTAGATGTTTCTGGTAGCCTTGGACCAATAATTACTTCTTTTTTAGTAGTGTCCATTCCAAGAAGGGCAAGTTTATTGCTTTCGTCTCGCCTCCTCTTTCGTTCCTGCAACTGAGTTGTTCGGGGCATAAATCTGCCAAGTCCACTATCCAAAGGTGCTTTTCTCTGTATGGTGCAATGGTCTGGAGCATGATGTACTCCTTGTTGAAGATTTGCAATCATTAGGATCCCCTGGTTATGGTTCACAGATGTTTCAGCACAGCTGCCAATATTTTGAGGTCCTTCCATTATACTCTGATAGTACTCTCCTGAAGATTCTTCACTTCTCAGTGATGGTTCACAGTGGAACGACTGATGAAAAGCATGACCGTGCGTGGTTGCATACCAGTTCCCACTGGTTACTTCAGATTTCTGAGATCCCGAAGTATCTGGCTGAAAAATCCTTTGAGGAGTTGTATTAGAATCCTGTTTCTTCATTGGTAATTTATCTTAGATATAAAACCGTAAAAAGTTAGCATTTAGAAAACCTACCAGCAAGTTTTTTCTTGTGTATAAGTGAGTCTAGAAACTTGAATCCTTGAATTTGCTACTCTCTCTATTTTTCCTTTAAAAAGAGACGTGAATGATGGTCTCCTTTTACGAAACAGAATTTTCTATTTGATTTATTGAAGGAAACCAAGCAAGCAAGCAAACTATGTGAGCAAAAAATGAGAAAAAATAGTGATTCATTTGGAAATACTTTGATAAGTACAGTACATATGCACTTTATAGCCCAGTCCTATGGAGCCCAATCCACTGAGGTCAAGTGCTAGAACTGGATGTTGCAAATGTGTCAAAGTACTGCTATGATACCCTGAGAGGAGAAGCCTCAGCAAGATGTGTGCTTCCAGTTGGTGCTCTCCCAGCACCTCTAGGCAGTACCTCCAGGTAGAGGAAAAATGGGAGAAGGTGGGTGCAGCAAAGTCCTGCACCACCAGATCCTCTCTTCTATGTCGGCTATATAGGCTCTTCCAGACCCCAACATGAAACCTGGGGCAATCTGCACCAGCAAGATAGCTGGTGCAAGATAGCCAGTGTTCATTCCTTGATTTGAGGGTGCAATCTAAACCACATTTAAGCTGGCACAACTCCCTGTTCCCATGGTGGTATGGAGAGACCAGCCCATATCCGTGTATTAGTCTAACCCACCCTTCCCCAGATGATACAGAAATGCCTTTTGATACTTTTGTGACAACCCCAGGACTTGTGCCAGAACTTATGCTGGCCTAACTGGAGATTAGGACTGCAGCCTAACTTCTGTGCCACTCCTGGGGAGGGGCATTATGCCAGTCTACGGCCTTCCCACACTACCATGGTAATGGAGAACACATGAGCTGCGCCAGCCTAAATTGGTTAGGATTGCACCCTGAGACTTTCCTCCATTGTACTGTGTAACACCAAGAGCAAAGATACTGTACTGTGCATAGTACTACTGTACTGTGTAACACCAAGAGCAAAGCTTAGGATATTATGTTTCAGGAGGCCAAGACATTTCTTTTCTAGACTGGGATGATTTTATTTATGATTTTTTTGTCTGTCATTGAAAACATTTTTTCTGATGTTTGAAGGAGGATAGCCTAGGCTGCAATCCTGAAGTGCAATTCAGCCAGCCTTTCTGGCACTGGGCCAGCCTAATGCCAGATAGGCTGAATATCAGAAAAAGGCCTGGGCCAATGAAAGTCCACACATGGACTTGTGGCAGCCTAGTAGTGCTTGCCTAGGCAGCTCTGCACAGGCATGTTGAGGGCATGTGGGGCATGACCAAGTATGGTGCCGTTAGTCCCTATCCAGACCCTGTTTCCAGGGCAGACACACCCTCTCCTAGCCTCTCTGACTTAGGCCGCTTCAGGAGCAGATGTAAATTGAGCAGATCTATAGAACTCCATGATAAACCAAAATAAAAATAAGAGAAAGAAAAAGTTCAAAGTCCTAGGCCGGCCTAAGCAACACTCCTGGCTTGCTGAACTCAGGAGTCAGCAATCCCCTTGCACCCACGCTACACTACAGGTAGTGCTGTACTGTAGTATCATGCTGTAACTGTTACTGGTTGCCAGGAACTCCTGGGCTTCCTCCTATGGCAAGCAGGGTGCAGGAACCACAGTTGTTCCTTGTTCGGGTGCAGGAACCACAGTTGTTCCTTGTTCGGTATGTATGATGTGAGGCAGGTCTCCTTGGGATCAAGCCCTCCCCAGATGCCATTTACTTGGTCTCCAGTGAGCATACTTGGAATAGCAGACTTGTGTTGTTACCTCCTCAGCAACAGAGCACAATCCTGACCATGTCTACTCAAAAGTAAGCCTCATTGTGTTCAATGGTCTTACTCCCAGGAAAGTGCCTTTAGGATTGCAGCATGAGGCCAGCCTAGAGGCCTTCTTCCCCTGTAGATATGGCTTACTTTAGGCCAGCTTAGCTGGGCCATTCTCTCTGGCAGTCAGGACTGCACTCTTAATTTTAGGAACTGGATTGTTTAAATAGACATTTATTCAGGTTTTGCAGCATACCACAAGGTGGATGTGGATTAATATAAGAAAGATCCAGATTAAAGCAAATAAATAAATGTCAAATGAAATTAAACTTAAAAAAAACAAGACACAAACCTTTGGTATTAGTTACTTTAGCTATATACTTTCTTCTGTCTTGTAGTTTCTCCCTAGTCTCTTGAACAGTTTCAAATTCTGGAGCGTAACACACGTGTAGCAAACTACCAAAGAAACTCCGTTCATCCAATTTTCTCTTGGCTATCCTAATAAAGAAAAAGTTGTATTTAAAGATAATCCAATTTTATAAAAAATAAAACCTAAGTTTATTTCAACCTTTAACCAATTCCAGCTATAGAATCACAAAAATTACTATTATTTAACAAAATCTTAGCATTAAATGATAATAAATTTTAGTGGAAAATTAAGGTATATAATTGTCAAATTATGAATACCTTGCACTCTGCATCCTTTGAAATTTAATCAGGTAAACTTCTGTAAATTCTTCTGCTGGGTAGTCATCTAATGGATTATACTCTTCAATTGCTCCATATAATGCAAACTGCTCAATCAGTTCCTTCATAACACCCAAGGCAGGAACACCTTGGATTAGCAAATATCTAGATTCTAAGTTGATTGTATATACCTGAAAAATACAACCACATTCACATATATTTGCAATATAAAAATCATCGAGTTACCACAGTCTCATGAACTTTTGTTAAAACTTTCCTTAAAATTGTGTCACATCCTATTTGAACACACTTATTTCCAGAGACAGTGGTAAAGCCATTCAATAAAATACCAAGTTTCTACACTCTATGACAGAAACAAAATTTGATATTTTGGGTCTGAAAGTATCAATAGGTATTGTTGCCAAAATACACTGTAAAATAGAACAAGCATAGTTTTTAGGCCTATGATGTGTCACTTTTTACAGACTCTTTGCAAATGGCACAACAGAAGTTTATTTAACATTCAAAACAAATTAAGTATACATTGCATTCAGCATGATTCCGAGCTTGCTTACTTAATCCCAGTGTTATAAACCTAGTCCCAGAGGGTCCTAACCTGCTACTACGGATGCTTAGAATAGCAGCCTTACCACATGAATCAAATGCATCTTTTCCTCCCTACAAGATTTTGAGACCCACAGAATCTGCCAATTGCTGTTTGGATTTGTTTGCTTTTAAAAACTGTTTGCATTCATTTAAGGTTTAGTGTGTTATAGCACACAGTTACAGTATACAGGTGTCCCCCGTTAAGCACTAGGGTTCAGTTCCAGAACATCCTCAAGCTCTGGATCCCCCTAGTCCTCAATAAGGAGCTGAGCCTCTGTGCCTGTCCTACGCAAGGGCTAAAGTTATGGGCACTCTGTCCTACTTTGCATGCAGTCAACAAGTGAGTACAGCATGTGTTTTGTGTGTGTGAGTAGTGTGTGAGAGAGTGTGAAAGAGAATGTGTATTCCATGTGTGAGAATGTGTTTCATGTGTGAGTGCGAAAGAGAATGTGTGTTGCATGTGTTGTGTGTGTGAGAGTTGCATGTGAGTGTATGTTGTGTGTGCATGTTTAGTGTGTGTTATGTGTGACTGTGTGTGTTTAGTGTGTGAGAGCGAAAGAGAATGTGTGTTGCATGTGTTGTGTGTGAGAGTTGCATGTGAGTGTATGTTGTGTGTGCATGTTTAGTGTGTGTTATGTGTGACTGTGTGTTTAGTGTGTGAGAGCGAAAGAGAATGTGTGTTGCATGTGTTGTGTGTGTGAGAGTTGCATGTGAGTGTATGTTGTGTGTGCATGTTTAGTGTGTGTTGTGTGTGACTGTGTGTTTAGTGTGTGAGTGCGAAAGAGAATGTGTGTTGCATGTGAGTGTATGTTGTGTGTGCATGTTTAGTGTGTATTATGTGTGACTGTGTGTATTTAGTGTGTGAGAGCGAAAGAGAATGAGTGTTGCATGTGAGTGTGTGTTGTGTGTGAGTGTGTGTTGCATGTGGGTTTTGTGAGAGTGTTGTATGTGAGTGTATGTTGTGTGTGTGTGTTGCATGTGGGTTTTGTGTGTGTGAGAGTGAGTGTGTTGTGTGTGTGTTGCAGCCCCGCAAGGTGTGCTGAGGCTGGAGGTCTGAGCAGACGCTTGAGCCTTCTCTGGCCCAGTCCCCAGTGGAGTGCCCTGACGCAGAGGAGGGAGGCATGCAGAGTGCCTAGCCTTCCATGGCATGGAAGGGGAGGTGGGCAGGGCGGGCAGGAGGGTGCCGCCCGCTCCCCTCGAGAGGTGCCGGGCCGGCCTCGGAGTCCCAGCCTCTCTCCCTGGAGCCCTCCACCGCCTTCACCTTGACGGCGCGAGGCCGGCGCCCCTCCCGGTACTTGGCTCTGGAGGCGCAGGGGGCCCGCTGGAGGTGGTGCTGCTGGGCTCCCCCGAGCTCTCCCTGGGCCTGGTCCGCGGCCGCCATCTTCCTTCCGGGCCGTGCGGGGAGGCGCCCTCGGTGCCTCCCTCCCCTTCAGCCTCACCGAGAGGGACTCCTTCATTGGCTGCGGCCGAGCAGGAGGGCATGAGCGGCGGCTGTGCTGCCTCCTAGTCCTGCGGGGTCCTGGGCCGCCATGTGGGGAGCGGGCGGCCCAGGGGCGGCGGCGGCGGCGGCCAGCGTCTCCCTGAGCGGCACCCGCGACTGCTTCCTGCACCTGCCGCCCCAGCTGGCCTCCGCCCTCCGCCTGCAACAGGTACTGACACCCGCCGCCCCCTCCCCTCAGGCACACACTCTGGGTGCCAACACTACAGAAGGGCCTTGGCACAGGCCTCTGCATGCCTCTCTACTCACAAGTAACACCCATTCCCCTAGTGGGGCTTACTCCCAGGAAAGTCTGGACAGGGCCCAAACCTAGGCTTCTCCACTCAGCAGTAAGACCCCTTTTAAGCATATCTACTCAGTCACTCGGTAGTACTGGGTAAATGTCTACTCAGAAGTAAGCTCCATTATAGTCAATGGGACTTATTCCCAGGAACATGTTGACAGCCTTGGGGCCCAACCCTATGCTTGTCTACTTAGAATAAGGCCCCTTTAAGTCACTGGGTAGCATGTCTACTCAGTACACTCAGTACTACTACATATAAACTAGTACTGTGAAATAGTAGTAGTAGTAGTAGTAGTACTGAGTAACATTTCTACTCAGAAGTAAGCCCCCCTTTTAGACAATGGGGCTTGCTCCCAGGAAAAGGTGGACAGCCTTAGGGCCAACTCTATGCATGTCTACTCAGATGTAGAGTCCCATTTTAGTCAGTGGGTGGCATGTCTACTCAGTAGACTGAGTAGTACTACTCGGTAATACTGAGTAACATGTACTCAGAAGTTAACTCCCATTTTAGATAATGGGGCTTACTCCCAGGAAAGTGTTCACAGCCTTAGGGCCCAACCATATGTATGGCTACCCAAAAGAAAGTCCCCATTATCATTAATGGGGCTTATTTTTGTGACTGGGACTTGTGCCAGCCTAACTTGGGTTTAAACTTTAGAGTTACACTGTCTGAATAAATCTTCTAAATTGTTACTTGTGCCATGAGATTTGCCCTACAATCCAGAGTAACTATGGGAGCACGTAAGAGACATTACGTGTACCCTTAGTTACTGCACTACCTAGTGAAAACCTATGGGAAATTCATATTGCAATCCAGAGCAAATTGTTCTTACACCGGAGCAAGGACTCTACGTAGTTACTCTGGATTGCACCCTTTGAGATTATTGTGATGTTCCTTTTGATTTTTTTTTGTATTACATTAATAGGGTCAAGCTGTGAAAGTTTCTTGGGGCTGTCAACCTGTGTTCCTGAGCTGGATAGAAAGTAGATCTACTCGATATGGTGGAAGTGTTGTCGAAATAAACGTACACCTCGCAGAGAAAGTAGGCATCACAGATGGACAACAGGTCTGGAATGCAGATTTTTATTCATAAAAGGTTTTGTTGTACAAATATTATTCGTCTCCATCTGACCACTTCTCAGATTGTTACTATTCAAATATTTGCAAGCAAAAGAGTTTAAGCAAATCAAATTACATGGGCTGGAATTTATTATTCAGGGTAAAGCAGAAATCAGAATAACAGTATTGTAAAAGATAGAAACTAGTGACTTTCAAAACACAATTTCTTTTTCTTTTTTTAATTCGGACTGTGTGTTTTTAAGAGCACTTTCTGTATGGCAAGGCCTTTCTATATGGCATTGAGAGGTGCAGATGCAGCTGTATGCAAGGATCTTGGTGACAAGCAGGTGGTGGTTGTTGTCAGCATGGGCAGTACTGATCATCCATGAAATCAGCTGGGGATAAGAGTTCCAAGCTCCTTAAGAAGTGTGTGGAAGTTTGAAAAATGGATTTGTCGTTTTGCTGACAAAGATGACCAAACCAATCAATAAGTGCTTATTTGACATGCAAGCGTGTGTGTAACATGCAAAAATGCCTAATCCTGAACTTTTTTTGTGCAGGATGGGGGGGGGGTTGGACTTCATTATCGGCATATTAAGATGATTAAACAAAACATATCTTGTACTTCAACAGTGTGCCTTTACACACTCCTCTTTCCTTCATTGTACCCCTAGCTGAATACAAAGTTTCTTATTTAAGTAGCTATTCCTCCATGATGACTGAACAGGATAAATGAAATTTAATACATTAGAAAGCACTTTCTTTAGTCACACTTGCCAGAGAATGGGTTTTTTAAACCCATTAAAAAAATTGCTTTTTAAAAAATAGCTTTTTTGAATTGTCTGAACTAGGCCACTGTCTCCAATTTGTTTTTAGCTGTGTAATTTTTTTAATTATCTACATAGGTTTTTTTAAACCCGATTTGCTGTCTGCCAGGTATTTCTTGAGCCTTGTTCCCAAGTCTTGTCCTGTCAGCAAGTAGAAGTGGAACCCTTATCAACGGATGACTGGGAGATACTGGTAATAAAATATTTAAATTGTTTAGCTCTCCTAAAGTTCTTGAAACAGGATTTGTTTTCTGTGCCTTATTTTTTTCACCTCTACCAATGTTTTATATGACTAAAGATTGCCTGCTGCCCCCTTATAAGTAAAACATCCTTTTATGTTTTTTTTAAGCTTGCAGGTATTTTTTAATGAACATTAACAAGATCAAATGAGAAATATTTTCTGACATTTTTCAAAACTCTCATAGGAGCTGCATGCTTTTTCTCTTGAAAACCATCTTCTTGATCAAATTCGAATAGTGTTTCCAAAAGCCATCTTCCCAGTGTGGGTTGAACAGCACACCTGCATTTACATTCAAATTGGTAAGTGCTCACACAGGCTTTCCAACACATCATGAAGAAACTATTCTAAGGTGGCATATGTATTCACATTTTATCTTTTATTCCAGTTGCACTGAAACCAGCTGCTCTTTATGGAAGGCTTGAACCTCGCACAGAACTTTTCATACGCCCTAAGATACGCCAGCGGGAAGAAAGCTCCCCTATGCTGCCACCTGCAAAAAGTGACATTTTACAAGAAGCTGTTCCAAAAACTGAGTTAGATGAAAAAGAAGTGGCTGAAAAACAATATGTCCAAAAAACAGATTTAAATATGAAAGCCCAAGAGCATAATCCAGACCCCAAAATATCATTTAGTTCAAATGTCCTGCCAAATGTTTGGAATTTAATCAGTAGCATCTTCTCTCATACTTCTTATAAGAAACAGGAGGCTTCTTGTGGTACTGATGACCTGAGAGCTGTCAAAGACAACCTGTTGAACTTCATTCAGATGGATTCTATATTCAGGGTATGCCAGACCCAGCCCCCAAGTGTGCAAAGTACTTTGCCCATGTGTACATTTCAGAAACACAATACTATTCATGTTTTTCCCTGGAATTGGGAGTTTGCTGCTTTAGATACCAATATTCAAGTGTCTTATGGCAAGATCAGTAAACTACTTTCCCCAAGACAGCAGCATCAAGAATCAAAGCAGAATTTAACCTCAAAGAAAGAACAGCAGATGATCAGTGTACAAAACCAAAATGAATCTAGCTCCAGCAGAAGTCAAGAATCCAATGAGATCTCTGTGGTCCAAATCATATGGAATGGATTTGAGGATCTAAAAAATGCCATAATGTGTAATAACACCTTTGAACAACTGCATATTGGAAGAGTTTGGGTTAGTATATTTTAAAAAATCTATATAGCAGTTGTATTTTAAGTAAAGTATTGAAAATAATCTTGCAGATATCTCCATTCAAAATGTGTTGACCTGAAAAAGATTTTTCTGTCTGAATAGTCTCAATTGAAATCAGTAGAAGTATTTGTACCCAAACAATTTCAGAATAAATAATGCAAATTCTATTTTTAACCATAAATCAGAACTACTTTAGTGTGCAAAATGTGATACATTTATTGTATGTATTGTGCAAATTTTGTTATTTGGACATGATCCTAAATACATCTATCACTCACTTCTGTCTAACTTTCCAGCACCAATCACAATGCGTCACTGGGGTAAAGAAACATTTCTTTAACTTGAAGAGGCTTCTATGACTATTCTGACACCATATGATGTTGTGCATGTTTCTTTGGTGTGATTGCATCAACAATGAAAATAATTGAATTAGGCCACGAACAGCACATTCCTCACCAATTTTCCAGCTCTGGAGTAAAGGCAGTGCAAATCCAAAGTAAGGGAACAAACTTTTCCTTAACCTTGAAGAGGCCTCCATTCCTGCCCTCAGGATGCATCACATGCCCAACTGACATAGCAATGGCAGTACTGGAAAGTGGGTTAGGATTGAACTTAAGGCTGCAATTCTAAAGACACTTTCCTGGGAGTAAGATCCATTGAACAAAATGTGGCTTCCTTTTGAGCAGACATGGTTAGGATTGTGCTGTTAGTGTACTGTGGCAAATGTTAGGGTCCTAAATTTCTGATGAGAAGTTTAAAAAGAATTACCAGTAGATTTCTTAAAAAATGAAGCTATGCTTAATTTGTGACTATGTAATACAGTACAACGTGGAGGCTTTTGTTTAAGCATTTGTGCATTGATGTTTGTTGATGTTTCAGATTCCAGATGCCTTGAGAAAGAGACTACAGATAGAAGTGCATGCAGCTGTCAGAATCACTTCAGTGACTTCAGACCCTGAGATCCCAGCATCTCTTAGATTGCAACCCGTGAGGACACTGGTGAGACTGTGTTTTCCAGTTTGTTGTGCTGCTTCTGGAATCCTATTATTGTTTTGAATTTAGTACTGCATTATTGTTTTTCTGGCAGAATTTTACTCTGTGGTTTTCTCCGTTATTGTAACAAATACATTAATGTTTGGTGCTTCTAGATCTCACAAAATTTACAATCTATACACTTATCCTGGGAGGAAGTTCCAGTAACGGTAAGTGGGATAATAGATATGCATGGGATTGCATAGGTGTTACTTCTCAGATATTGATGATACAGTCCTAACCATGTCTACTCAAAAGTAAGCCTCATTGTGTTCAGTGGATCTTACTCCCAGGAAAGTGTCTTTAGGATTGCAGCACAAATCTGAACCGTTACTTTGATTTTTCTCTAGTATGCTGCATACAGAAATATAGTAAAATCACTAAATGTGCAATCCTAAGCATGTCTACTCAGAAGTAAGTCCCATTATATTCAATAATATTTACTCCCAGAAAAGTGTGGGTAGGATTGCAGCCTAAGTTTTATAAATAACTTTCTGTAGATACTTTACTGCATGCATGTGCACTGGCTTAACTCCACCAGGAGTGTCACAGAAGTGCCTTGTGGCACTTTTGCAGCACCCCCAGGTCAGCATGGGACTTGTGTTGGCCTAACTGGGGGTTAGGATTGCAGCCTAATAATCTTCTCTATTCCTCTTCCTTTTTAGAATAAAGATACAGGTGAAGATGACATTAAAAATGCTTTTAACTTGTGGATAGAAGATTACAGGACCATCAAACTTCCTTTCATAATGGAAGGCAAAGGTTGTATACAGTTAGCTTTAAAAGATGGTAAGCAAAACTATTTTTAGCTGTTTGTGATTATGTTGCTCTTTCATTATGATGACATTTCTGCATATATTCTTTTTTAAAATGTTCGTGATTAAATAATGCTCAGATGATTTTATCATTGACTTTGCCTTTTAATGCTGCAGATATAGTGCAAATCCTGTTCTTTAGTTCCTGTGTTCTTGCACAGGAAAGAACTTGAAAAGGGCTGCAGAAACTGAGTTATTCCATCTGCTTTTCAGTGGAAGCAAAGAAGCTATCTCAGCTGCTCTTCATGTGAGAGTTGAAACACTTTTCTGTGTTTCCCTTCAGAGGTTTAGATCAGCCTGCCTATGTAAACTGACTTGAATTTTAAAGTCTAAGGAGCAATCCAATAGACCAGAGAGGCAGAATAGAAATACAGGTGTTGTATTATAATACTAATTGTATTGGATTACTAATCAGATACATTTAGATAAGCTTAAATACTACCAGAAATTTTAGATATGGTTCATTATGAAGGTGATTTGCAAAATAATGAACATGACTTCGTTTGTTACCGTAACCTTTATTGGCATATAAACAAAAAAACCATAGCTGACAATACTAATAAAAGAGCAAATCTTACCAATATAGCATGACACTTAACTAGTCTAACAAATTAAATACGGAAAGAGATTTTAAAAACCATATTTAACAATTATCAAGGTATCACAGTCATACGAGCATTTGATTAATAAGTGACACCATAAACAGGTAAGGGAAAGAGGAAAAGAACACTCCTACAAGGCCACAGTAGATTTCATAATTGTGAATAAATAATTTGCCACCGCCTTAGTAAGGGGGGCACATCGATCGCTTAGAAAAATAGGTAGGAGGTCAGAAAATGATTCAGTGAAGGGGAGAATCCAGTGGTTCAGTAGAAGTTTAGGGAGGGAACAGTGTGCAGGGCATTTAAATAGGATATGGTCAAGAGTGTCGGGTTGAATGTGGCAAAATAAACAGAGCCTTTTGTCCTTGGGTGTAT
The DNA here is from genome assembly GCA_030015325.1 of Cryptoblepharus egeriae. Lineage (NCBI taxonomy): Eukaryota > Metazoa > Chordata > Lepidosauria > Squamata > Scincidae > Cryptoblepharus > Cryptoblepharus egeriae. The sequence continues at coordinate 22,937,447 of JAREYC010000004.1, read as the reverse complement.
CAGAAAAACGGCCATAGTGTGTTGCTGATGGGAAAATATTGAATCGGGCTAGCATAAAAGCCTCCTTTGCGAAGGAATGATCAATGTATGGAAATAATTTAAAGGAAATTCTAGGGAGGGAATAATGAACATACTACCACATCATTTGAAGGACAAAGATCTTTAATATAGAGTGTAATCCTAAGCATGTATACTCAAAAGCAAGTTCCATTGTGTTCTATGGGATTTACTCTCAGGAAACTGTGTATAGGATTGCAGCCATATTCTTATAACAATGTGTGTGAATGCAATAAAATCCAAAATTTATCCACTCCCCAGTTTAAACAACTAAGCTGTAGTTAATTATCAATTTAGAGTCCAATCCTGTACATGTCCACTCAGAAGTAAGTTCCATTATACGAAATGGGGTTTATTGCCAGGAAAGTATAGATAGGATTGTAGCCTCAGACTGCTGAAATCTGGACATGTTTACCTGGGAGTAAACCTAACTTGAATAAACCTCCACTGAATTAAATTATTCTTGCTTCTCAGTAGGCATGTCTAAGATTACAATGTCAAACTTGCATTCTTAAGTCACTCATGGGGTATGTTGTGTTGTTGTTGTTGTTGTTGTTGTTGTTGTTTTACATTAGCTGAATTTTGATTTAGTGTATATTTCAGTTCCATTATGTCAGGGATGTCCAAACATTTTGGCACAAAGGTCACATAATCTCTCTGACACTATGCTGAGGGTCAGAAAAATGATTTATGTTTCAAATTTGAATAAATGTTCATTTTCATATATTTATTTAAAAGAATGTATTAGAGACATTACAAGGCTTGCCCAAGAGCTGGATGGCCCACCTTTGAGGCCCACTGTGAGCCACATCAAGCTCACAGGCTAGGGTTTGGACACCCCCTATATATGTCTTAGGATACAGTATTGAATCTCACTTTGTACCACCGCAGATTAACATGTCCATTGTGTTTTGAAAGGCACAGAGGACTTTGTTCTCAGTGTAATCACCTCACCTGATACTGAAGCAGAGAGATCCAAAAGTATTTTCATCTTGAGCCCGAGCTTGCTCCAGAAAGCAAATATACAAGTAAGTTTCACTTATTTCAGATATCCAATAGCTTTAATTACCAGTATATCATGATTTATTGGGAAGATAAACATAGAAATCATTTCATTTATTAAGCTTACAGCACAATCCAGAGCAACTAATATGTCCACATAAGAGGCCTTGGGTTGCCCTATCTATCACTAGGGTGGAGCAACTGCAAGATGCTCATACACTCATGAGCACCCATTCAGGCCTGCTCCAAGGAGGAGCAGCAGCCAGAAGCTGCCACTTGTCCGTGGAGCTTGCCCGAACGGCCAGCTGAGGTGCACAGTGCAGAAACACACTGAGCGTGCCGAACAGCTTCAGAGGAGTCTTCCTTAGAGAGGAGGAAGTCCATGCCTCTGCACAGCCATTCACCCTCACTCAGGAGGCAGAGCGGCAGCCGAATGGCTTTAGAAGAGTACTGCACAGGCACCAACTCTGACGCCTGCACAGTCTCCTCTGAAGCTTGAAAGGCTTCAGAAAAGTACTGTGCCCATGTCAGACATAGTGCCTGTTCAGTACTCTTTCTTAAGCCAGTTGGCTTCAGAAACAACTGTGCAGGCGCCAACTTTGGCAACTGCGCAGTCCAGGTAGATAGATAGATAGGTAGGCAGGTAGGTAGGGGGATGCACACATCCCAGGGGTGACGCACAGACTTCCGCACCGGGTGATGCGCAGTCGTGTCACCACTGTAGGCACCACAGCTGTTCCTTGTTCAGTGTGACCTGAGGGGTGTCTCTTCAGGAGCAAGTCCTCCCCATGTGTCAATTACTTAGCATGCTATGGAGCAGTTAGGGCAGCCCAGAATTCCTGACTCTCCGGATGCAGCATAACGTTCTGCTCTAGATACAGAATAGTTAGGAGAGAGCAGTTAGGGCAGAGCAGGCTGAACTTGCTCTGGATTGTGCCCTTTGTCTTCTTCCTGTTTGCATACAGTGACTCGTTCACTACCATATCCCATCCCAAGAATATGTTAGATGAGTGGTTGGCCTTCCTCTTATGAAACTGTATTCAACTTATGAATTGTGACTCTTCCTTTGTGCAGGTTCTGGTACATCCTGTGACCTCGGTAATCCGAGTGCAGTCAACTTGTGACCCACTACTTCCATGGCTCAGTCTGAACTGTTTAGGGTGAGACATTATTATGGTGTGACAAAATAGAAGAAAAAGTAAACAGTAAAGAAACTGTGAAAATTAAAGCTCTTATTCTATAAAATGCACAGCATAAAACATTATTGATCATTTTAACCTAAATGGAATACCTAAAGAGAACACTGGGCTTTATCACAACCTGTTTTGTCAATGTGTATAATTAGGTCCTGTGTCAGAAATTAACCGGGTGCAAAAGTGTGTTAACTAGAGAATTGGATTTGTGTACAGAAACATTTGTTTTGACAACATTAACATTGTGTTGGTCTGGTTGGTCTGAACACATAATGTTTAATAGGTCGTAGCATAAAAAGTTATAGTAACCTATTGAATACAGATTGTAGCATATAAAGAAAATATAAAAATTTAGGAACATGCTAGGAAAATATAAAAATTTAGGACCATGCCAGTGGTTTGTCCATAAATCATTTTGTTCGTTTCTCCCCAACTTCTTTGCTGTACTGTCTGTTTTGCTTGGGACACTGTCTAACTGTGGAGCTGCTCAGAATGCTCCAAGCAGCTTCCATAAAGGCAAAAGGCAACTTCTTCAGCATTTCTCCCCTGTGGCGATATCCCTGCTACTCTGGTTCAGATCGGAGTAGTCGATCCATGTTTTGATGCCAGGCTGTTACCTTCCCACCAAAGTGTTAGCTATTTAGATGTATAGTGGCACCTTCACGTAACAAACGCCTCACGTAAAGTATGTTCCACGTAACAAACAAAAATTTCTCTAGGATTCTGCTTCACATAACAAACTGTGCTTCACGTAACAAACAAACTTGTTGGCAGTTGGGGCAGACCTGTTGGCTGGCAGCCCTTTTAAAAAGCATCAAGGCTGCCTAGCGTGCCTGCCCATAGCAAAAACACCACTTGTGCGCTGTTCCTCCTATGGTTGGGCATCCCCAGGGCAGAGGGAGAGAACAGCAGTGGAGAAGAGGGAAGCAGCTCCGGGCTAGCCAGAAGGGAGCAGGGGAGAAAGAGGCTCAGGATGAAGAGAAGGAGAAAGTGGGGAGACACTTTGAAAGTGTCTTGGATTACAGAAGAAAGTGTCTTTGATTGCAGCCTCCAAACCATGTCTACCCAGAAGTAAGCCCCATTGTGTTCAATGGGGCTTACTCCCAGGAAAGTATCTTTAGGATTGCAGCCTAAGTAGACTTCATAGGATCATGCACATTGAATGCATGTTTTGAATTCAATTACAGTGTTTTGTCATCACTTTTGCATCCAGTTAATATTTTTATATGAATATTTTTTGGGTTGTGGAACCAATTATCTGAGTTTCCATTGTTTCCTATGGGAAAATCCGTTTCACGTAAAGAATATTTCACATAACAAACATGCCTCTGGAATGAATTAAATTTGTTATGTTAGGCGCCAGTGTAAATTTGCCTGCTTTTGAACTGCTGGATTGACTGGAGCTAGAATAAGTGATGGAGTTCACTCTGTTATGCAGCATTCAGGTCTCAAACTGCAACCTAATTCATATGTCATAGTTCTTACAATGTCCAAATGGCTTCCATACTTTACCAGCTACCAGAAGTATTTGACTCTTGGCTGTTGCAAAAGGCCCAGAAATGGCAAAAACATTGTGCACTACTGCATGCTATGGAGCTTCTGGTAGAACTAGCCTGTTTGAAAATCCCAGATGCTCCATCAACTTAAGTTTATTGATGGAGGCAGTAGTTCATGAAAAGGAAAGGAAAAGTTCAGGACAGGCACAGGGCATGGGGACAAGACTGGACTGGATGCGGTAGATCTTAACCTTGTCCCCATTTTTTAATCTGCCTTGCCTTCTTTCTCTTTTCGGACCAACACCAGCCACATAGTTGGCATGGGTCTAACGAGACCCATCGGTGGCTAGAAGGCCTACTTAGAGGTAAGTAAGAGCTTTTTTACTTACCTCTTACTGGCCTTCTGGCTGCCCTCTTTCACCACTGGATGCAATGTGCATGCTTTCAGCTATCTGTTATGTCTACAGTGTTATGTCACAGCTGTTTTGACTGTGCTGAGTAGACACTCAATTTCAGTTTTGTTAAACTTTCTTCTGCAGAGGAGTGGATAAACTAGGATTATCATCCTTTAAGCATATATCCCACAGCCTCCTGGGACGACCACTGTCTCAAAAGCTTGCCTCCATATCTGCAGGACTGCGCAGTGGAGGTATCCTGATTACTGGAAGAAAGGTGAGTTTTTACTTTATTTCCCTAAAGAAATAAGATTAGTTTGTATGTTAAAGTAATTTATTTTATGTGTCAGTTATAATATTAAATTTATGTGCCAGTTATGAATTTCTCGTAACTGGAAATTAGAGAAAGATTGGAAATTAGAGATTAAAATGGAAAATGCAAATTAAAATAAAACCTTGGATTAAATAATTTATTTTAATTGGTACTACAAATACTTTGGTTTGATTAGTGACTTAGAGCACAATCCTAAGCTTGTTACGCAGAAGTAAGTCCCATTGTGTTCAATGGGCTTTACTCCCAAGAAAGTGTAGATAGGATTGAAGCCATATTGTATTTTTTAAAATAAGACCTATATGTAGTAAGAAGCATTTGCTGTTTGTTATATCCTGACTATAGGGCAGCTGCCATCAAGGAAGCATATCAGTGATGGGATTCAAAGAAATTAACAACTGGTTCTATGCCCATCTGGCAGCCACTTTTAAATGGCTATTTTTAAACTTTATATGTCCTATCTCTCGTTAACAGCACGTTCTATAGAGTAGGTGCAAATCTGCTGGAGTCCACCTCTGAAGCATACCCTTAGGTATGTGGAGAAAAATAAAAGCAACTGCCCTCCTTGTGTACTATAAAACTAGCTGTAAGTGGGTTGACAAGGATGTTCCCATAAGGACAGATCATGAGTTACTGTAGTTGAAGTATATCGAGCCTACCGATTCTTGGCCAGGTGAGCCTCCTGCTGAAGGTATTCTGTGTGGCTCTGGGAATGATAGGTTTTTGTACAGTGTAGCTTGTGTGGAACTAATTTCTGATGGGCTTTATTCTATGGTCATGGGATATTTCCATTGGACAAATCCATATAAAAATGACAATAGTAGTTTCTAGGTGTTTTATATTTTTTTGAATGATTTTCACTCCTGTTTATTTTATAGGGCAGTGGCAAATCAACTTTAGCAAAGGCCATTTGCAAAGAAGCATTTATTAGGTTGGATGCTCATGTGGAAATAGTTGATTGTAAAGCTTTAAGAGGTATGGATACAATTATAGTATGTCCATTGTGCAGTACATATCAGGATACAACATACTTTACTATTTTTATTGCATTGGTTTACCCTACAGCATTACTTTAGAATTTTACATTTATCCAAGGCCGCTGAGCAGGGATTTGACCATATACGTAATGTTATGGCCAAACTAATCCCTTTGCATTCCACCACACTGGTCTTAATCTTCACACCTTCATTCTTTCTATTATTATACCAAATATTTGAATTCAGCACTTAGTTGGAGAAATAACTGTTATTCTACAGATAATATGATTATATCTGTAATGTTCTCACTGTTTTGTGTCATTTATGCTAAACTATTTTTACACATATGAGTAAATTCCACTGAACTTACTAGAATTTAGTTTAATGTAGACCTATGTGGAATTGGTCTGTTAAAGGTCCCTATGGATATATCCCATGGATCAAACTATTGTAACAGGACCACTTTTTACTGCCATTAGCATTCCCTAGATTATAGAGAATTTGTTAACATATTAGAGTTTTAACATATTAGAGTTCTTAAAGCATAGCCTGACAATACTTCTGTAATATAGAACAATATAATTTTCCTTATATTTAATATATATATATATATATATTAAAGTATATATAATTACATATTTATATTCTATATAGTTCTCCATAATCCTAAGCAACTTTCCCGCTCTGGGATAGGTTAATGTAACTCTGGGATAAGGGAATAAACATTGCCTTACTTTGAGGAGGCCTCCATGAATGCCACCCACCCCAACTGTGCTACTGGCACAGTTAGACCAGCACAGGAAAGTCAGTTAGGATTACACCCAAAGTGGCTTGTCTGTACAATAAATGTTAAGGGTGGAGCTGGGAGCTTCTTGACACCTACCCCTACGATGTATGGGTAATTCCTATATTTTAGAGAGACATAAAGAAGTGGGAAAAATAAGGGAGATTTCTAAACAGAGTCTTGCTAAGGCTGCAATAATCAGAATGCAGAAAATGATCAAATAAGGACTAGACTATCTATAACCTGGAAAAGTTATACATTATTCAATCTATAACTTTTCTGGGACACATCACTTTCATTCTGTGTCTTATTCATCATCATATATTGTATTTTGGCCACGTCACTTTCATTCTGTGTCTAGCTAATCATCATATATTGTATTTTAGGGAAAAGATTGGAAAATATACGGAAAAAACTGGAAGAGGCTTTTCTAGAGGCAGGATGGAGGCAGCCATCTGTTATAATGTTAGATGATCTTGACCACATAGTTGGCATTCCCCTTTCTCCAGAGCAAGAGTCTAGCCCTGAAGCAGTCCTGAGCACTCGCCTTGCTTATGGTAATGACCAAACATATTGTCAATATTGTTATTAAAAATAATGTACACCTTCAAACTTTATATTTGATCTTAGTGTTGGAATAGACAAGTCTGATTTATTTTTAAATCAGTCAACTATTTTATTTTAAAAATTTATATCTTGACTTTCTCCAGAGATTAACTCACAAAAAAACATTAAAACCCATAAAAGAACTGACCATATACATAATGTTTAGATCATTATACGTAATAGTTTAGATCAGTGTTCTCAATCTTCCTAATGCCATGACCCCTTTATAAGTTCCTCATGTTGTGGGGACCCCCAACCATAAAATTATTTTCATTGCTACTTTATAACTGTAATTTTGCTCCTGTTATGAGTCGTAATGTAAATATCTGATATGCAGGATGTATTTTCATTGTTACAAATGAAACGTGTGTTCTATGCACACATTGAACGCAATGGGATTTATTTCAGAGTAGGCATGCAGAGGATTGGGCCCTAAGGCTATCAGTCAGCCCCAGTGCATGCGCAGCTACAGCCGGAGGTCTGGCAAGCCTGACCTGGCCCCCTGCACCAGAGATCTTCAGGCAACCCCCAGGAAAGCTCTAGGCAACCCCCAAAGGGGTCCCGACCCCCACTTTGAGAAACGCTGGTTTAGATTAACCACAATTCTAGAACTCTCTTCTCTTAAAAACGAGCAGGGCAATTCAAAACTAGCTTTTGGCACATTGCCAAAAAGTATAACATCATAAGAGTATTAGAATAAATATTCTGCTGAGTTGTTATAACAGAAAGTTAAGATTATGGTTTATTGACTATTAATACAGCAGGGAGATACTATTGTTATATGCAGTTGACACAAAGGAAAACTGTCACTTAAAATTAGAGTTACTTTCCTGGAACAAATTGTGTGTTGAAAATAAGGGGTTTCTGTAAAAATGTTTTTTAAAAGTGGATAAAATTGCTATTTTAGATTGCTATTTTAAATTACATTTGTGTTTGTTGGTTGAAAGTTAAAAATAAAAATTCCGAATGTATTTATTTTTGTCTTTTACTTTTTCTCTTTTATTTCCAGTTCTGAAAGAGATGATAAAAGAAGTTATTTCCATACGCAGTTTGATTGCACTTATTGCTACAAGCCCATCTGAACAGTCACTACATCCTTCCATTGTGTCTGCCCAAGGAATACATGTATTTCAGTGTTTCCAAAATATCCAGGTTCCAGATCAGGTAAAAGCAGTAATTGTATAATTTGGGTAAAACTGCTTCAACTGGAAGTGGTTAATACACTGTGCCTGTTAACCAGCAGGCCAGGGTTTGGGACCCGGGTCCCCACAAGACAGGGTGAGCTCCTGTCCTTAGCCCAGCTCTGCGAGGCAGTTGGAACCAATCGTATCGGCTCTGCCTTTCCATTGGACTATTCCAGTGGTGTGGAGAGGGGGGATTTGTTGCTTGGGTAATAGCCTATCCTCCATATCAATTTAACCCAGGCCTTCGTGCTTTGCATACAGCATATGCAGCGCCAAGCACGATACCATAGTCTCTCAAAACTGATGGATGCCAACCTCGACGCAAGGGCCGATCTGGCACTTGCATGGATCCATCCTTCCATTGAACAGATTTTGTGTTTCAGCCCTGTGAAGCCCTCCCATCTGGAGAACAGGGAAATTCTGCATGGAACATGTCTGAACAGGGACTGGGTTCAGAGTGTGCTGCTCTCAGCGCTAAAAGCAGTCTTGCTTTAAATCACTGGTATCTACCTCCAAGTAATTTGTTCAAGGTCAATGTGTCAAATGTTCCATAAAGTTCTTATTCTGATGTATTATACACCTAACATTATCAAAACCTCAAAATCTTTTTGATGTCTTTATAATTTTGTTCGGCTGTTTGTTGTTGCACTGCAGATAAAGTTTCTGTATGTTTTCTTTTCAGGGGCAAAGATGTGAAATGCTTCACTCCATAATAAAAAATAAACTTGACACCAGTATAGACAGATTCTGTGATCTTGATTTGCACCAAATTTCAAAGAAAACAGAAGGATTTGTAGCTAGAGATTTGACTATGTTAGTTGACCGTGCCATACACGCATCGGTTTCAATCAGAAGAACGTGTAAAAAAGAAGGTATGCATTACAGACATTCAATTTTATTCCATAATTTTTATGGTTCCATAAATCTTAATGAATGATAGTAAAACAAATGCATCTAAATAATACAAAATCATAAATTAAACAGTTGGATAAAGAATACTAATTATTGCAATACTAGAGAGCACAATTATTATAGGGTTGTTTGGTTGTGATAGATAATCCCAAACATGATACATACAGAGGTATAGTGAATGCACCAAAGCAAGCTGATTTCTATCATTTAGGTCGAGTTTTGTTTGGAAGTGTCTTTTGTTTCATGTTACCATTCATTTTTGTCTTGTTCCCTTTTTGACCCTTGGCATGCAGATGTCTGTGTGGAATGGTCTCCCAGGTACTCAGGCCCACGCGAAGATAGATATTGTAACATGCCAGCCAACGGCAGTTGGCTCAGCATTAATTTTGCTCCCAACTTTCTGTGATGTGTACAGGTAGCTTGTCTTAACATCAAGTCTTGTGTGAATTGAATGCCAAGGCATGAAACAATGGATTGCCCTCTTCAGATACCTGAAGGGCTGCCATAGGGAGGAAGGGGCTCATTTGTTCATAGCTGCTTCTGAACAAATGGATACAAACTGCAAGAAAGCAGAACTAGAACCAATGGGTACAAACTTCAAGAAAGGAGATTCCGGTTAGATATCTGGAAAAAATTCCTGATGGTTCAGGCGGTTCAGCAGTGGAACAGATTGCCAAGGGAGGTGGTGGACTCTCCCTCACTGGTGGTCTTCAAGCAGAGGCTTGACGAGCACCTGTTGGGGATGATCTAGGAGGATTTCCTGCTGCAGGCAGGGGGTTGAACTAGATGACCTACTAGGTCCCTTTCAACTCTATGATTCTATGAATTCTTTATCTCCTTCTTGTGCTTTCTGCCTCAATGAATATCAGGGCAGCAAATTATCAGGAAGACTTACAGTGCAATCCTAACCATGTCTACTCAAAAGTAATCCCCATTGTGTTCAATGGATCCTACTCCCAGGAAAGTGTCTTTGGGATTGCAGCCTTAATATTCAGTATTATTCCTCTGCTTTTTGACCTGATACTTCTAGTCAATCCTGACTATTGCCTCACACTCTTCTTATTCCAAATGGACACACCAGAATGAAAATGCATCAGCAAAGCAAGTGTATAAAATGCATTCATAGAAAGCCATAGTAGCAAGATTGTTCTTGTGGATGGGATCATGTTAATTTCTCTGTGGGATAATATATGAAATTTGAGCTCTTTATAAGTTCAACTCAGAACAGTAGAAATTCTCAGATTTTGCTCCAGCTTGCCCTGTATTATTTTTGAGAAATTGATTAATGAAAGAGGCAGGGAAAGCAATCTTTAGGGGAATGTACTGGTACAAAAACCTGGAGTGGAACTCCTTTTTTGGAAAAATTGTGCTTTTGTAGCCCTTATGACGAGGAGATTTTTTATTTAATTGTGCTGCATTGCATATTAAGCTCTCTGTTTGGGTGGGTGAAAAGAAATGAAGGAAGTTAGAGTATTGGAGTAATATTTTAAATGTGAAAAACTGTGGATAAGTGGGAAGAAATCACTAGTTCTAGATATTACAGTGGTACCTTGGGTAATGAATGCCCTGTGTAAAATATGTTACAGGTAAAGAACATACTGTTCCCCTGGGCTTCTGTCTTGGGTAGCGAAGCTGATTTGGGTAACGAAGGCCAGCTGGCAGCTCTTTAAAGTTTAAAGAGCTGCCAGCCTGCACTTGTTACCTGAATGAACAGGTCAGGTAACGCAGGTCAGTTCCTTTGGAGGGGGTGGGAAGATGCTTGGCGGGCCTGGGGGGTCTTCTGGGGGTGTAAGCCCCATTGGGGGAGTAAGCCCCACTTCCTGGGAGTAAGCCCCATTGGGGCAACTGGGGGTCTTTGGGGGTGGGAGGGTGTTTGGGGACAGTGGGGGGGGGGAGATATATTTAAAAGCCTGCATTCCAACCCCAGGCTCCCTGCAGAGCTTTTGAAGAGGCTGGAGAGTGGGCGAGGGGATGCTGCTTCCTCCAGCCGGCTCTGCAGGGAGCCAGGCTTTTAAAGTGGCAGCCACTACTCCCAGCTGCCTGAATCTCCCCCCCCCCCCCACTGTCTCCAAACACTCTCCCACCCCCGAAGACCCCCAGTTGCCCCAATGGGGCTTACTCCCAGGAAAGTGTCAAGGATTGCTGATTCCTAACCATGCCTACTCAGAAGTTAGCCCCATTGTCTTCAATAGGTCTTACTTCCAGGAAAGTGTCCTAAGGATTGCAGCCTCCTAAGTGTCTTTAGGATTGTGCCTTTAGGATTGCAGCCTAAGTAGACTTCATAGGATCATGCACATTGAATGCATGTTTTGAATTCAATTCCAGTGTTTTGTCATCATTTTTACATACAGCTAATATTTTTATATGAATAGTTTTTGGGTTGTGGAACCAATCATCTGAGTTTCCATTATTTCCTATGGGAAAATCCGCTTCACGTAAAGAATGTTTCATGTAACAAACATGCCTCCGGAATGAATTAAATTTGTTACGTGAGGCGCCACTGTACTCTGGAGGTGCATTGCCATCTGTTCAGTAATTCCATTTCATCAGCTCTGAGAGGTGAAGGCCAGCTGCACTTGCTCATTGGAAAGCAAATGGCACTTATCATGTGCTCAAAGATATTTTAGTGTCCTAGTAACAGGCTGCAGTTGTCGCTTGTGGAGGTACAATATACAGTCGCACCTTGCAAGATGAATGCCCTGTAGGACAAATGATTTGAAAGACAAATCAAAATTCCTCTGGGATTCTGCTTTGTGGGACGAATGCGCTTTGTAAGACGAATCTTCATTGGCTGGGCTCCCTCTTCTCCTGCCTGCATTTGCTGGGCTTGGTGACTGAAGAGGGACTTCTCCTCCTGCCTGCAGAACCAGGGAAACAGGCCAGCAGAGGGAGCACAGCTTTCTCTGCATGTTGGAGCTTCCCCTTCTCCCACTCTCCAGCAATCCAGCCAGCCCAGTCCCTGGAGTGGAGCAGCCACATTCAGGTAGGAGGGAAAACTCCTGCACCCCCCCATCTCGAACCCACCGCAAACAAGCCCCTCCCCCCCAAGGAAGCCCCCCCTGCTTGGACCCCACTACAACTTCCCCTCTCCCCCCCCACCACCTTCCCTGTCTGGAGTTTTCCTTTCCTGTGAGTAAACCCCTGTGCATACAAAGGGCCTTGATTCTGAGGTGCCATCATAGGATCTGGTCCTTTTTCAATCAAAGCAGAAGCCATTGCTTCTGGCATCCTATGGAAAGAGTTAAGCTGGCATCCTATGTACTTTCCTGTGAGTAAGCCCCAGTGGATTCAATGGGCCTTGATTCTAAGGAGACCATAGAATATGGCTCTTTTTACTTCAAGGCAGTTAGGGAGGGGTCTATGGTCTTGAGATTTAGCAGTTAGGCTGCAATTCTGAACCCATTGAACACAGTGGGGCTTACTTTTGTGTAGACATGGTTAGGATTGTGCTCTTAGTGTTGGCCTCTCTGCAATAATTTCCTGTATTTCATCATATCATACTCATACAAA